>OX411743.1:4041139-5304057 GCA_948252205.1 Orthosia incerta
CACCTACCCTACACCTACCCTACACCTACCCTACACCTACCCTACACCTACCCTACACCTACCCTACACCTACCCTACACCTACCCTACACCTACCCTACACCTACCCTACACCTACCCTACACCTACCCTACACCTACCCTACACCTACCCTACACCTACCCTACACCTACCCTACACCTACCCTACACCTACCCTACACCTACCCTACACCTACCCTACACCTACCCTACACCTACCCTACACCTACCCTACACCTACCCTACACCTACCCTACACCTACCCTACAACTACCCTACACCTACCCTACACCTACCCTACACCTACCCTACACCTACCCTACACCTACCCTACACCTACCCTACACCTACCCTACACCTACCCTACACCTACCCTACACCTACCCTACACCTACCCTACACCTACCCTACACCTACCCTACACCTACCCTACACCTACCCTACACCTACCCTACACCTACCCTACACCTACCCTACACCTACCCTACACCTACCCTACACCTACCCTACACCTACCCTACACCTACCCTACACCTACCCTACACCTACCCTACACCTACCCTACACCTACCCTACACCTACCCTACACCTACCCTACACCTACCCTACACCTACCCTACACCTACCCTACACCTACCCTACACCTACCCTACACCTACCCTACACCTACCCTACACCTACCCTACACCTACCCTACACCTACCCTACACCTACCCTACACCTACCCTACACCTACCCTACACCTACCCTACACCTACCCTACACCTACCCTACACCTACCCTACACCTACCCTACACCTACCCTACACCTACCCTACACCTACCCTACACCTACCCTACACCTACCCTACACCTACCCTACACCTACCCTACACCTACCCTACACCTACCCTACACCTACCCTACACCTACCCTACACCTACCCTACACCTACCCTACACCTACCCTACACCTACCCTACACCTACCCTACACCTACCCTACACCTACCCTACACCTACCCTACACCTACCCTACACCTACCCTACACCTACCCTACACCTACCCTACACCTACCCTACACCTACCCTACACCTACCCTACACCTACCCTACACCTACCCTACACCTACCCTACACCTACCCTACACCTACCCTACACCTACCCTACACCTACCCTACACCTACCCTACACCTACCCTACCATATTTTTTTTATTTTTATTTTGGGATGAAAAATAGATGTTGGCCGATTCTCATAGATACCGGATAAGCACAAAAAATTTCATCAAAATCGGTCAAGCCGTTTCGGAGGAGTATGGCAACGAAAACTGTGACACGAGAATTTTATATATTAGATTGTATTGGCACATGTAACAAGCGTATGTGCAAACGTTCAGCTCAATAGAACACCGGGAAGGGGATCAAATTTAAGTTGCAAGGTTTGATTACAAACACACAGACACCGGTCTAAATAAAACTTTGTAAAAAACACTACAAAGCCAAAAATAATGTGTCTCTATCTCTTTGTAAATCTAATGACGATTCCAATAAACCCAAACACCACTAGGATCTATAGTTTTATTTCGGCTTTCCAGGGCCTACCTTCCGGCTTCATCATCAGATCAGTTCGATGTTACCATTTTCATCAGTACCATTTATTTATAAGTACGCTTTATCATAGTCGGTTAGCTATTACCGACTATGATGAAGCGTATATTGAGAAACTTTCTCCTTTTTTGAAGTCGGTTAAAAACTCATAATAGCATCAAACACGCAATTTTATTATAGTTTAATCAATTCATTCAATATCAGTTACCAATTACCAACAAACAAACAGTCCACTGCACCGCCATACTTGATTAAATTAATTAGGATCAGTAATTTCCGAACATATACAAATTAAATTTTAATCCAATGAATTAGGTTCCCGTGTTGGCAAACCTGAACTTTCTGACCCTTGTCAAATGAATAAGTTCCTGAATCTGAAAATTCTGATGTCGCAAAGGTGTGGGATTATAGGGTAATTGAACAAAAGTTACTTCCTTACTCATTCTGAGCTCCTGGTGAAATATGGTTGAATACAGGAAGTTTGTCGATCGAGTTTGTAATAATGAAATTTAACTTATTATTAGGTTACATAAATAATATATCATCACACGTGTGTTCTTAGAAGGATTACATAAAGATGTGTGTGATCGCGGGGAGTGAACTAATTAATATTTATTGGGCACAAATCCAGGCTGCAGTAGACTAGGCTGATACAAAGAACACCGACCTATGAAACATACAAACCATTCGTTCCGTCCTCGCCGCCGAGACCCATCACATGTTCTTTCAATAAATTTCCGCCAGCACGCGATTAGCTGAGCATTAGTTAAATTATTAGATTTAAAAGGAGTTTCTTATCCGTTCTTCTCCACGTATTTCTTCTTAACGGATGGTAAATTCACTAATCAAGATTCAGCCATTAGTTGTCCCCCCAGCGATGGCCTGAGCCGAGGTTTGTTTCGCATAGCGGCTTAGGTTTAGCTTTTTATGCCTCGCTAGAGGCTATATAGCTTAGTCTCCACAGGATCGCCCGGCTAAGCAGTAGCTGTGAACGCCCCTTATAAAAAAAAAACTGAACTATGAAATTTTAGGAAAACCTATAACATTAATATGATGGCTGTATCAATAGGATTGCTTGCAATGCATATTTTCCCTGCAAATATACTCAAAAGAAGAAACATTCCTTAGATTGCTAGTCTTCTTCTTCAATGTTAGTAAATACGTACCAACTTCATAAATTATTTAACTATGCTCATTCATTCATTTAATATCAAAATTTTACCGGCTATGTCGTGAAAGTGGATTAGGACTCTAATAATAATAAGATCTCGTAATTATCCAAAATACGCTTCTCAAAAAGGGTGAAGGAAAACGTTGTGAGGAAACCGACATGTCCTACAACAAACAAAAATTCGAAGATATGTGATATCTACCAATCCACACTAGGCCCGCGTGGTGGATAGCCCATTCCCTCTCACAGAGATGAGGCCTGTGTCCCAGCAGTGGGAAAATTAAAAAAGGACTGATGATGATGATGGTGAACGCTTATTTTCCCCCTCCCCACCTCATTAGCCTTAGACACATTTAACACACACATTTTGATTCAAGGGGAGCTCGTCGCTAAATAATAACAGCCGCACGGGTCGATCATCAAGGTTAAGCAACGCTTGACGAGGTCGGTCAGTGGATGGGTGACCATCTCAACATACCGAGTTTCCTCCGTGCCTCGGAAAGCATGTTAAGCCGTTGGTCCCGACTGTCATTTGAAGATCTTTGACAGTCGTTACGGGTAGTCAGAAGCTTGAGATCTGACACCAGTCTTTCCAAGGGGTACCGTGTTGCCCAGTCACTGGGTTGTGGAGGTCAGATAGGCAGTCGCTCCATGTAAAACACTGGTACTTAGCTGATTCCGGTAAGACTGGAAGCCGACCCCAATAAAGTTGGGAAAAAGGCTAGGCAGATGATGATGATTTTGATTCAATTCATAATTATCTGTTACAAACCATTTTCGAACAATGCATGTCGAAACAAAAGTGAATTACCATGCAACCCAGATAGATTGCGCAAGAAAGCGAAATAGGTCAGTGGCCGATAAGACTCCACCTTATTACTTATGCACCGCGGCTAATTTGGTAAGCACGTCCCACCATTACCAATAGTCGTTACTCTATTACGTGACCGAAATTCTAGCAACATGTATGAGCCCCCGCTTAGTGGCTCGTGGCTCAGCCTTGAAAGAGGGTGGAACTTTATGGGCTTGCTGTAAAGATTCGTCTTCTTGTCCTTTGAGAATCGATGGAACCTACCCAAGTACATTTTCAACTCCAGGGACATGTATCAGCCACTCGGACGTGATCTGCAGTGGCCTATTATGAATTATGAAAGTCCATTAAACATTCGCAATAGAAATAAAACTAGCAGACCTAGACGAGACCCTAGACAAGTGACATCGTATCAACAAAAGCATGACGATATCGATTGGAACAAGTAAAAAAAAAATGGCCAAGTGCGAGTCGGACTCGCGCACGAAGGGTTCCGCACCATTATCGCAAAAAACGGCAAAAAAAAACATGTTTGTTGTATGGGAGCCCCCCTTAATTTATTTTATTTTAATTTAATAATTTTTATTTTTTGAAGTGAATGTACAACTAAATATTCTGTGAATATTTCAAGCGTCTACCTGTTGCCGTTATTAATATCGAGCAAAAAACGGCAATAAAATCACGTTTGTTGTATGGGAGCCCCCCTTAAATATTAATTTTATTCTGTTTTTAGTTGTTGTGTTTAGTTGTTGTTATAGCGGCAATAGAAATACATCATCTGTGAAAATTTCAACTATCTAGCTATCACGGTTCATGAGATACAGCCTGGTGACAAACGGACAGACAGACAGACAGACGGATCGTGAAGTCTCAGTAATAGGGTCCCGTTTTTACCCTTTGGGTACGGAACCCTAAAAAAAGAGAAACCATTTTTTTATTTCATACTAATTTATCTATTAGTAGACAGACATTTCGACTTTCTCGAGAGTGTTCTTGACGGTTCTTGGTATGTTTGATGAAAGGTTCAGCCGTTCAAAAGTTATTGGTGTTTTACTGTTTGAATCGGGCTGCTCCTGCAAGATATGGTTTCATAATTACGTGTTCAATAGATTTCCGATCGAAGCGTGTCTACTACTAAATAAATTATGTAGCATGAAATAAAATATATGTCAGGGGCTTTTTAAATTTTACTTCTTGAAAATCGCTATCGCTACGGTTTAGATGATAGAACGTCACTTTTCTAAGGCCTCAGTGGACCTCTTAATATACAACAGTTGCTTATATAACTATTAATGTTAATTTATCATTATTTAAATAAGTATAAATAATCGATCTAGAATGAGGCCCATTTTCTGCAACAAAATGGAAAATGATCGTATTTAATGTTGTGATTGGTTGAAGGTATTTTAAACAACCGACTGCAGCAAACACACAGAAATTGGAAATTTTCTCACACATAGCAAACTTTGTTCGTTTTACTCAGCAAGTTTTGTAAATGTAACTAACGGTCAACTTCGGGCGCGGTTGGCGCAGTGGTTGAGCGATTGACTGTTGCGCTGCGTGTCGCGGGTTCGATTCCCGCACGGATCAAATATTTGTATGACCTACAGATAGTTGTTCCGGCTCTGGGTGTTGTGTATGTGAGTTTATATGTTTGTAAACGCACCCACGATACAGGAAGAAATTCCTAGTGTGGGCAACGTTTTTTTAAAGAAAAGAAAAAAACTTCGAGAAGCGTGCTCCTTCGTGGACCACATCATCACTTACCATCAGGTAACATAGTCAAACGCTAGTATATTCTATCCTACTACTTTCTTACTAATATTATGAACTAGCTTCTGCCAGCAGCTTTGCCCACGTGAATGTCGAAAATAATTTCAAGGGGATTCCCAGGATAAAAAGTATCCTATGTTCTTTTCCAGTCTATAATTTATCTCTGTGCCAAATTTCATGCAGATCCGTTTAGTAGTTTTTGCGCGAAAGGGTAACAAACATAAAAACACATACACTCACAAACTTTCGCTTTTATAATATTAGTGTGATGTGAAAGTTTGGATGGATGTTTGTGTGGATGTATGTTTGTTACCCAATCACGCCAGAACGGCTGAACGGATCCGTATGAAATGAGCATAGAGGCAGATCATAGTCTAGTTTAGCACATAGGCTACTTGATATCCCGGTAGAATGTTCCCTTGGGATGACAAAACACCTTCACGCGGGCGACGCCGCTGGCATAAAGTAAATTCCAAATTTAATTACAACTAAATTCGAAAGTTTGTGAGGATATATGGATGTTATTACTCTTAATAAGTAAAAAAAAATTTTTTTATGATAAACTACTGAACAGCATAAAAAGTGTCACCCTTCGACAATTTATGAATATACTCAAGGCTTTATACCCGACTGCCGAAGGAGGGTAATGTGTTTATCAGTCTATGTATGTATGTATATATGTATGTATGTTTGTTCCTATGTGGCGTTCCAGAGACCAAACGCGTTGGCCATTGATGATTCACACGTCAATCGATTCGCCTTAACCTTGTGAGTGTCATTGGCTACATTAAAATTGGAAAATAGAATAATGGCGGCTTTTGGGCACCATATTGTGGGGGCCCAATTTTCTTTTTTCTTCCAAACCCATCGTGTGGGGTATCAAAATAAAGGTTTTCAAGGGGTGATTTCAAAAATATATAACACTTAAATGTTTAAATGCATTTAATTTGAAAAAAAAATAACTAAAAAGTTATAAATAAAAAAAGTTACATCAAAAAACCCGACTCCTAAAAAAGCGAACGACTGCATAGCATGATTTTCTTCTTGTTTACGTCATTTTAGTTTGCTTTTTAAGCAGGGTTTTTTATTTTTGGCATAAATTTATTTGATATAGAAATGTTATTATTCGAAAAGTGATTTTTTGAATGACCCTATGTGTAACGTCTCAACATTTTAATATTATTGACATTATTTGATATACTTCTGGACTTGTTAATTTTACCCATAAGATAAGCTTATTGATGATGAAATTATTGTTTAATTTTGCATGCCTAAACTCGGGCAGAATGTACCTGGCTCACTTTATTTTATAACAACTTAATTGTACAATACCGCATTCTATGCGAATAAATGATTTGATTTGATCTTTAACGCAAAAACTACGGAATGAATTTTCATAAAACTTTACAGTAATAGGTATACCTTATCATCATCTGCCCAGCCTTTTCCCAACTAAACACATCAACACGGTCTAGGGATATTTCATACTCAATTAAATAACTCGAAAAGTACTGGCCGCATTGGAATCTTTTATACACCGATTTGTTTGTAATTTATCTCAGACTAAATCCAAATTCAAATTTTTGAAAATTCTTTTGTTTCGGTGGCATAAAAATGTCTTGATGTGTAGGAGAGGGAATTTTCATTTGTGCGAAATTTAGAAAACAATTCGAATTACGTTTAGTTACAGTTTTTTTTTTCATTTTTAAACGAAAGATAAAGTTAAAATTGAGGTATTGTAGCCATGCAACGCCAACATTTGACGAGGGCGGAGATGTTACGAGCTGTGGGAATGCTGGAAGCTGGGTCTGTTCAGCGTAATGTTGCTGAGGCCATAGGGACCCACCAAAATGAAATTTCAAGATTGTGGACACGCTATCTTTCCACAGGTGAAGTAGCGGAGAGGCACCGGGGGCCAAGTCGCATCACTACCCCCAGACAAGACCGATTTTTGCAAATTACTGCGCGAGCTCAACCAAATGCAACGGCGACTCAATTGGTCCAAAGGCTGCGAGTGGAACACCAAGTGCTTGTGAGTGACCAAACTGTAAGAAGACGACTGCATGAAAGCAATCTACGCTCTCGTAGACCACTCCGGGTCCCACCTTTACGGAGAGGCAATCGTGGACGACGATTAGAATGGGTCCGGAACCACGTGGACTGGGGCCGTGAGCAATGGTCCAATGTGCTGTTCACGGATGAATCCAGGTTCGGCTTCCATCCAGATTCACGAAGGACGCGTGTTTCGCGAGTTCCTGGACGATGGAGCCGTCTTCAGAACCCTCAGGAAGTTCACACATACCAAGGAGGAACAATTATGGTTTGAACAGGCATTCGTCTTGGAGGACGGACGGATCTCGTTTGGGTGCGGGGCAATATGACGGCAGAACGATACGTCCAACAGGTGCTGGGGCCCGTAATCTTGCCCCACAGAACACAAATGGGGCAAGATTTCCTGCTCATGCACGACAATGCCCGGGCACACACGGCGAGAACGGTAGCAGCTTGGTTACATACACACAATGTTAGGGCCTTAGACTGGCCTGCTCAATCGCCAGATCTAAATCCCATTGAGCATGCGTGGGATATGCTGCAAAGAAGAGCTCTGAAGGAAGTTCCTGAAAATCTGGCTACAGAAGATCAACTTTTTGCGCGCCTCAGAAGGACATGGGACAGTATTCCGCAGCAAGACATTGACAAGCTTGTTCTGAGCATGCCGAATCGTTGCCGATGTGTTATGAACATCATGGGCGCTTTCTCAGACTACTAACTTCAAGTTTATAAACAGAAATTAAATAATTTTTCTATTTTTTTCAGTTTTTACTCATAAATTAAAAGTTAATTCATATACGGTTTCCGTCTATGCTTTATTTTTTTTCCATAAAATCCTGAAATTTTAATCGAAGTACCTTAACCATTATTAAAAAATGGTAGATTATTAAATAAAGTATCTTTTAAATATATACATGTCATATAAATAATTAACACATTGATAGTAATTCGCTTTTTTTAAAATATCCCTAGACCGTGTTGATGTGTGTATATTGGGGTCGGCTTCCAGTCTTACCAGATTCAGCTAAGTACCAGTGTTTTACATGGAGCGACTGCCTATCCGACCTCCACAACCAAGTAACTGGGTAACACGATACCTCTTGGCTAGACTTGGTGTCAGATCTCAAGCATTTGACTACCCGTAACGACAGTCAAATGACAACCGGGACCAACAGCTTAACGTGCTTTCCGAGGCACCGAGGAAACTCGGTATGTTGAAATGGTCACCCATTCACGGACCGACCTCGTCAAGTGTTGCTTAACCTTGATGATCGACCCGTGCGGCTGTTATTATTAAACCACGAGCTTAGAGAATAGGTATACGTTATACATCAGAATAATACATAGAACATAATTTATAAAGATATTGGGGGCAGTACCAATCTGTGGGAACCGCGGGCGGTAGCTAGTCAATTATATAAAACACCGGTTTTCATGCTACAAAATCTAAAACTCCCAAACAGGAGAAACATTGGAAAATTCGCGCGAGAATGGAAACCGGTCCGTTTTATTAGCCGGACGGTGAGTAATTGAATTCCGATTTTTTTCCCGTAGCCCACTGATTGGGTTTTGAGTGAGTCCCGGCCTGTTTTCTCGTGTTCTGATTTCAGCAACGATTGTCTTTGGCCGAAATTGGGCTTGAAATAATGGGAAACTAGGATGAAGACCGAAATCGGCAATTTGCTGGCGGAATTAAAAATTGTTGCTGGGTTTCTGTTTTGATTTGGTACTAGGGATGTAGTAGCAGGGAAAAGTTAAATAATACATTTTTCTTCCAACTATGCTTTAATTTCAGTACAATCACATTAAAAACTCAGTACAAAGCGAGTCTTTAATGCTCTAGAGCAATAAAAATGTATGAAATTTCATTATTGCACAGTTTTTTTTTTAATCGCACCAAAAGGTGCCAACCTCAGTGGATTAGCTCTATTCAGCCAGCCGATATCAATACTTTTTTTTTTACGTACGTATTATTCGTTTCTATCCTACTTGTTCCAAATTTAAAAAATGATTGCTGCTAACTCTGATTTAAAAATGAAAGAAATTTAAAAAAGTGATTTTCGACATCGCCGCGCCCATCTACTTCCCGTGATAACGACTTCATTGTAACAAATCAGCCAGGCCCATCTACCTCGTCTGATAATATTATTCAGTCCCAAGTTAAACAAACAAATATAAATTTGCCCAATAAAACTCTTAACCTTACGTTTAATAATTGCTCAAGTATAACTTTTAATTTCAATAATTAAACTTCTATTTTAACTGTTTGATATGAGTTTCTTTTATCTACTATTCCTATAGGTAATAGTTGAAAGAAAAGCAGATTATGCACCTCGCTTTAAGTAATTTATATAGCCCTCGTGCCTGTTAGATTAGAGCCCTCGCTAACGCTCGGGCTCTAAATCAGGCACTCGGTGAAATAATAAATTACTTTGTGCTCGATGCAATAATCTACTATTATCTACTCTCATATCGTAATATTCGAATTATAAATTTCAAAACGAGTTTATACCTATTGACATACTTTATAAACACAATACCGAAATTTAAAAATAGAATTTCATTATAACACTACTAGCTGTCCCACGCGGCTTCGCTCCCGTCAACTGGCTACGTACCTACCCTATTCTACCTACCCTACCCTACACCTACCGTACCCCTACCCTATACCTACCCTACAGCTACCCTACACCCACCCTACACCTACCCTACCCGGCACCTACCCTACACCAACGCTACACCTACCCTACACCTACCCTACATACATGATTGCATAACTGAAACCGTTTACGAAGCGCACGCAACGGAAGCCCTCAAAAAGTATTATTCTTGCCCGTTTTTGCAACATTTTTCATTTATGCTCCGCTCCCATTGGTCGTAGCGTGATGTTATATAGCCTATAGCACTCAGGAATAATGTAGCTTTCTACCAGTGAAAAAATTTTTAGAATTGGATCATTAGTTCCAGAGATTACCCCCTACATACAAACTTACAAACATACAAACTTACAAATTTTACCTCTTTATAATATTATTAGTAATTAGTAATTAGTATTAGTATATTAGTATAGATGATTGCATAACTGAAACCGTTTACGAAGCGCACGCAACGGAAGCCCTCAAAAAGTATTATTCTTTCCCGTTTTTGCAACATTTTTCATTTATGCTCCGCTCCTATTGGTCGTAGCGTGATGTTATATAGCCTATAGCACTCAGGAATAATGTAGCTTTCTACCAGCGAAAAAATTTTTAGAATTGGATCATTAGTTCCAGAGATTACCCCCTACATACAAACTTACAAACATACAAACTTACAAATTTTACCTCTTTATAATATTAGTAAAGATAGCACTCAGGAATAATGTAGCTTTCTACCAGTGAAAAATTTTTTAGAATTGGATCATTAGTTCCAGAGATTACCCCCTACATACAAACTTACAAACATACAAACTTACAAATTTTACCTCTTTATAATATTAGTATAGATGATTGCATAACTGAAACCGTTTACGAAGCGCACGCAACGGAAGCCCTCAAAAAGTATTATTCTTGCCCGTTTTTGCAACATTTTTCATTTATGCTCCGCTCCTATTGGTCGTAGCGTGATGTTATATAGCCTATAGCACTCAGGAATAATGTAGCTTTCTACCAGTGAAAAAATTTTTAGAATTGGATCATTAGTTCCAGAGATTACCCCCTACATACAAACTTACAAACATACAAACTTACAAATTTTACCTCTTTATAATATTAGTATAGAAGTATAGATAGCACTCAGGAATAATGTAGCTTTCTACCAGTGAAATTTTTTTTAGAATTGGATCATTAGTTCCAGAGATTACCCCCTACATACAAACTTACAAACATACAAACTTACAAATTTTACCTCTTTATAATATTAGTATAGATGATTGCATAACTGAAACCGTTTACGAAGCGCACGCAACGGAAGCCCTCAAAAAGTATTATTCTTTCCCGTTTCTGCAACATTTTTCATTTATGCTCCGCTCCTATTGGTCGTAGCGTGATGTTATATAGCCTATAGCACTCAGGAATAATGTAGCTTTCTACCAGTGAAAAAATTTTTAGAATTGGATCATTAGTTCCAGAGATTACCCCCTACATACAAACTTACAAACATACAAACTTACAAATTTTACCTCTTTATAATATTAGTATAGATGATTGCATAACTGAAACCGTTTACGAAGCGCACGCAACGGAAGCCCTCAAAAAGTTTTATTCTTGCCCGTTTTTGCAACATTTTTCATTTATGCTCCGCTCCCATTGGTCGTAGCGTGATGTTATATTATTATAGCCTATAGCACTCAGGAATAATGTAGCTTTCTACCAGTGAAAAAATTTTTAGAATTGGATCATTAGTTCCAGAGATTACCCCCTACATACAAACTTACAAACATACAAACTTACAAATTTTACCTCTTTATAATATTAGTATAGATAGCACTCAGGAATAATGTAGCTTTCTACCAGTGAAAAAAATTTTAGAATTGGATCATTAGTTCCAGAGATTACCCCCTACATACAAACTTACAAACATACAAACTTACAAATTTTACCTCTTTATAATATTAGTATAGAAGTATAGATGATTGCATAACTGAAACCGTTAACGAAGCGCACGCAACGGAAGCCCTCAAAAAGTATTATTCTTGCCCGTTTTTGCAACATTTTTCATTTATGCTCCGCTCCTATTGGTCGTAGCGTGATGTTATGTAGCCTATAGCACTCAGGAATAATGTAGCTTTCTACCAGTGAAAAAATTTTTAGAATTGGATCATTAGTTCCAGAGATTACCCCCTACATACAAACTTACAAACATACAAACTTACAAATTTTACCTCTTTATAATATTAGTAAAGATAGCACTCAGGAATAATGTAGCTTTCTACCAGTGAAAAATTTTTTAGAATTGGATCATTAGTTCCAGAGATTACCCCCTACATACAAACTTACAAACATACAAACTTACAAATTTTACCTCTTTATAATATTAGTATAGATGATTGCATAACTGAAACCGTTTACGAAGCGCACGCAACGGAAGCCCTCAAAAAGTATTATTCTTGCCCGTTTTTGCAACATTTTTCATTTATGCTCCGCTCCTATTGGTCGTAGCGTGATGTTATATAGCCTATAGCACTCAGGAATAATGTAGCTTTCTACCAGTGAAAAAATTTTTAGAATTGGATCATTAGTTCCAGAGATTACCCCCTACATACAAACTTACAAACATACAAACTTACAAATTTTACCTCTTTATAATATTAGTATAGAAGTATAGATAGCACTCAGGAATAATGTAGCTTTCTACCAGTGAAATTTTTTTTAGAATTGGATCATTAGTTCCAGAGATTACCCCCTACATACAAACTTACAAACATACAAACTTACAAATTTTACCTCTTTATAATATTAGTATAGATGATTGCATAACTGAAACCGTTTACGAAGCGCACGCAACGGAAGCCCTCAAAAAGTATTATTCTTTCCCGTTTCTGCAACATTTTTCATTTATGCTCCGCTCCTATTGGTCGTAGCGTGATGTTATATAGCCTATAGCACTCAGGAATAATGTAGCTTTCTACCAGTGAAAAAATTTTTAGAATTGGATCATTAGTTCCAGAGATTACCCCCTACATACAAACTTACAAACATACAAACTTACAAATTTTACCTCTTTATAATATTAGTATAGATGATTGCATAACTGAAACCGTTTACGAAGCGCACGCAACGGAAGCCCTCAAAAAGTTTTATTCTTGCCCGTTTTTGCAACATTTTTCATTTATGCTCCGCTCCCATTGGTCGTAGCGTGATGTTATATTATTATAGCCTATAGCACTCAGGAATAATGTAGCTTTCTACCAGTGAAAAAATTTTTAGAATTGGATCATTAGTTCCAGAGATTACCCCCTACATACAAACTTACAAACATACAAACTTACAAATTTTACCTCTTTATAATATTAGTATAGATAGCACTCAGGAATAATGTAGCTTTCTACCAGTGAAAAAAATTTTAGAATTGGATCATTAGTTCCAGAGATTACCCCCTACATACAAACTTACAAACATACAAACTTACAAATTTTACCTCTTTATAATATTAGTATAGAAGTATAGATGATTGCATAACTGAAACCGTTAACGAAGCGCACGCAACGGAAGCCCTCAAAAAGTATTATTCTTGCCCGTTTTTGCAACATTTTTCATTTATGCTCCGCTCCTATTGGTCGTAGCGTGATGTTATGTAGCCTATAGCACTCAGGAATAATGTAGCTTTCTACCAGTGAAAAAATTTTTAGAATTGGATCATTAGTTCCAGAGATTACCCCCTACATACAAACTTACAAACATACAAACTTACAAATTTTACCTCTTTATAATATTATATTATAGTATAGATTTCTCTAACAAAATAATGCTATAAAACAATTTTTTTTCTATTACGATACAGGACAAATCCAAGAAGTTAATCACTAACCGTCTTATTAATAAACGTGGACTAAGGTAAGATTAACTTTATTCCAAGCATTAGGTTGGTACTAACAAATTTCCGTATTAATAAACATGGAATAAGGAGAGATTATACTAATCTGACTCTAGTCTTGGACTAAAAGTTATTCCATGGTGCTAGCTAGTTTAAGGTCGGAGTAAGGTTGGATTAAGAGTGTATCCATGGCGACTACATTTATTATTTTTGATTGACATTTTGTTCGTTGTGATTTGATGATGAAATTTTTTAGTTTAATATAAATATATTGTACTCGACAGGAAACACTATTTCAGGAATTGGCATGAAGATGTGTTTAATACTTAGGTATTTTACTAACATTAGTATGAGAGATACATTCGTCATCAGATGTATCAAACCACTACGAATATTAAATACTAGCTGTTACCCGTGACTTCGCCTGCGTAGCATTAGTACTCCTTATAGCCTATTTTTAATGTCGCACTAATTATATTGTGAGGGCCGCCTTACTTCAGAAATTATTAGTTCACCATACAAATTTCTTCCTTGCCACCATTACATTGGATAAAAACTATCGTATGTCCTTCCCAGGGTCCCAAACTAACTCCATTAAGATAATTATGTAATACATAATATCTCAATGACTAACTCCATCCAAAATCAGTTCAGCGGTTTAAGCATGAAATGGTAATAGACAGACAGACAGAGTTCCTTTCGCATTTATAATATTTTATTATATGCGATTTAAGTATGACAGATGTCACTTTGTCAGCTATTTTTCTTTCTTTTTCTACTTTATGTTATCAAATTTCTTGATTTCATTCACTGGTTCACTCTTTTTAAATTTAAATTGAACTGGGTTGCCATAGCTAACGCGTAAATCAAAAAGTAACAAATGAATAGTTAGTCCGAGGTTATTCCATGTTTATTAATAACATTGCTAAGCCTGTAACAGTCTTATTAATAAAAATGGCGTATTCCCAGCTTACTCCGAAGTTACTCTTGGACTAGCTAATCCCGGAGTAACTAAGGATTAACACAGATCTGCAATGTAATTAATAAACATGGAATAACCTCGGACTAACTATTCATTTCTTAGTCTTGGATTTACGCGTAAGCTCTGGCAACCCAGTTGAATTTAAAAGTACAAAGAATGAACTAGTGAATGAAAAATAAGCAAGTTGAAGACATTATGTAGAAAAAAAAACTAAAAATGACATCTGCCATAGAGATTTGACAGTAAAGGTGAAGGATCCCTCCTTTTCAAATTATCGTATTACCTTTAAACTTAAAAATTACATAAAATGATGATTAATTAATTAATTAATTTGTAATTTCGTTGACTAAAGCTAAACAGCTGCCAATGACCTTATTTTTTTAATGTGCCACATCTACGAAATAAAAAATCAGAGTCTATGTAATAATTGTGGTTGCGAGAGTTTTTGGCGGGATTTTTTCGAGTGTAGTTCAGTGGCTGTTAATATTATTTGCAAATTGATTCCTAGTGGATATTGTGATATTAAATTGGTGTAGTTTTATGTCTCAACTGTCTACGCAACTGGTCAATCTGTGAAAGCATCGACAGAAGCGATCTCGGGATAGTGAAGCTGAGAATTTTATTGTAGTATTGACTACCTCCCGCAAAGCTTACTGGGAAGGCTTACTGGGAAGGCTGACTTGATACAATTAGCTGCCAAATACTCTAAAAAACATTAGAATCTGTTGCATCCGCATTCTAATGCATACTAAAGAATTCAAGAAGGATATTATGCACTGAACACGAGGCGGTATGGTCTAAGACCTTAGCCTGCCCGAATAGGGCGATGCAAAAAAATTAAAAAAATTGTGGTTGCCATAGTTACACTACTTTTATTCCGACCTTAAACTAGCTGGCACCATGGTTTAACTTTTAGTCCGAGACTAGTGTCAGATTAGTATAATCCCTCCTTATTCCGTGTTTATTGATACGGATTTTTTTTTGTACCAACCTAATGCTTGGAATAAAGTTATTCTTACCATAAAATAAAAAATAAAAATAGCCTTTATTCACTGACTTATACATTACATTACTTTTTAAATTTTTTAGACTGTTTTTAGTCAGGTTGTCCTTTGACATAGGCCTCCTCCAGGTCATGCCACTTTTTACGGTGCCTTGCCGATCTCCTCCACCCCTGTGGGAGATCGTCCTCCCACCTCTTGTGTTGCATGCCTTTGCGCCTTTTCCCGTCGTGTGGGTACTTTTGTATCCTATTTCGCATTGTGTGGCCCGTCCATTTCCACTTCAGTCTCTTGACTCTATTGGTTACGTCCGCCACCCCCGTTTGCTTTCGTATGTCTACAAGTCGACACCTGTCCTTGATACGGATGCCAAGCATGCTCCTCTCCATTCCTTTTGGCAGACTTTTAGTTTTTGTATGCTTGATTTTGTTAAGGACCATGTCTGGCATCCATATGTGAGTACAGGCAGAATGCAACTGTCATAGACCTTTTTCTTTTCCCGTATTGGTATGGACTTGCTCTTCACGACTTCTTTGAGGGACCAGTAGCGGGACCAGGTGTTGTTTACCCTTCTTTGTATTTCTTTGGGCATTAGATGTTGAGGCGATATTAGGTGTCCCAGGTAAATGTACTCTTCTACATATTCGACCTCTTGTTCTTCTATTGCTATTGTTTCTCGGGTGCTGTTGGTAATTGCTTTTGTTTTAGAGAAGTTGATCGTAAGACCCACCTCGGCACTAGCATCGGATAGCTGTTTTAGCATTGCTTGTAATATTTGTGGTTCCTCTGCAAATATCACAATGTCATCAGCAAATCTGAGATGGTTTAGCATTTTGCCGTTGATGTTTAGTCCGAGGTTATCCCATTTTAATTCCCTGAAGACGTCCTCTAAGACTGCAGCGAATAGTTTGGGCGATAGCGGGTCACCTTGTCGCACTCCCTTTTCAATTTTAAATTCGTCTCCTACGGTTTCTAGCTGTATTCGGGCCGTGCTTCTGTTGTATATTTGCCTGATGATGTTTATATACTTGGCGTGAACTCCTTGTTTCTCGAGTGCATTGTATATGGAGCTGTGATATAGGGAGTCGAAGGCTTTGTTATAGTCTACGAACAAGATGTAGTAGGACTTTCCGTATTCGTTATACTTTTCGATGACCTGTTTCACGAATGTGATCGACTGTAGAGAAATCGCTTCTGAAACCGGCTTGCTCTATTGGTTGCTGTTTGTCCAGGGGTTTCGTGATCCTTCCCAGTATTATCTTGGAGAATATCTTATAGAGGTTGGACATCATACTTATTGGTCGGTAGTTATCTATTTTGTTTTTGTCTCCTTTTTTATGTATGAGAACTATAGTAGATTTAGTCCACTGAATTGGTATAAGTTTGTTGTTCAGTATTTCATTAAATAATTGTGTTAGTGTCTGCAGGATAACATCGACTAACTCCTTTAATAGTTCGTTGGTTATTTTGTCGTCTCCCGGTGCTTTATAGCTTTTCTGTGTATTTGTTGCCTTCCTTACTTCACTTTGTATTATTTCTGGAAAAGTACCATCTACTGAATGGTCGAGGAATGGTGGCTCAGTTGGATTTCTTAGACTGCTGTATAATATTCTATAGAAATTAGTTGCCTCTTTTCTTATTTCTATCCTATGTGACGTGGTTTTGTCTTTTCCTTGTCTGTTTTTTGTTTTTATTTCCGGCATCCAAGTTGAGTGGTCCTTGAGTTGGTTCAGTGCTTTTTTGATCCCGCCCGTTCTTTCTATTTCATTCTTTATTACGCTTTAGTTTTTTATGTTTTCTGATACTCTCATTGATTTTCTTACTTATTTCTTCTATATTTTTTCTGTTCTTTATTCTGTCATTTAGTAGATTTTTCCACTCGTCAATTAATTTTCTAGCCTCATCACCTATTTTATCTTTCTTTATTCCTTTCAGGCCAACTTCTTTATGTATTTCCTTTAAATAGTTTTCTAATTCATCGTATTTCTGTTGGGTTGACTGAAGGCTTTCCATTTTAGGGAGTTTAGTGCTCAATTCACGTAGTGACTCTTCTGAAAGTGGCGGCATTATATATACGGGTTCATTTCTCTTGATGTGCCTAGTTTTCTTATTATGAGCTGTGATAGTTCCTCTTACCATTCTGTGGTTTGTGCTGAAGTTTAACTTATTTATAACTACTACATCCTTAAAGTGGGAGGGAATGTTAGATAATATAAAATCTATTTCATTTCTATATTTCCCGTCTGGTTAGATCCAAGTCCATTTCCTAGATGACTTTTTCCTATACATGGTGTTCATTATTCGTAGGTTGTATAATTGTGCAAAGTCTATAAGACATTGACCATTGCAGTTTCTCTTTCCTTTGATGTATTTCCCCATCATACGTTCTTCACCCATTTGACGCGATCCTATTCGGCTGTTGAAATCTCCCATCACTATCTTATACTTATAGTTATTGTCCATAGTGGCAGATAGAAGGGAGTAGAATTCTTCCTTTTCCTCTTCTGAGGCCTGTTCAGTTGGAGCATATATTTGTATGATGGGTCATTGAAACCAGGTATTTTAATGTTTAGCACTGCTATTCTATCTGATTTGCCTATGAATTCTATGATTTGTTGTTTAAGGTATTTCTTTACCATAAATCCCACACCATACATTCCTTTCTTTTCTCCTTTAAAGTAGAATACATAATTTTGGTATTCCCTAATTTCTTCCCCAATGCGTCTTATTTCACTCAATCCGATTATATCCCATTTCAATGGGCTTACTGCTTCCTCTAGCTCTGAAAGTTTCTCTTCAGTTCGCAGTGTTCTAGTTCAGGGTTGAGATATACAGGGTGTTTGGAAGGGAGCTGTACATACGCCTAGGGTAGAAACTAGGGATAGTCTGCTACCTACCCCCGCCCATTATATTGACCTTGGCCTCAAGGTTTTTTTTTAATTTATTTTTATTTTTTATTTGACTTTTTTGTGATTTTTTGACTAAAACTACCTGTAGCTCAAAATCTATCCATGGGACCGGTCGGCTAATGGTCTTGTTTTAATCGTTAGAGTCTTAGGGTCCTGCAAAAAATTATTTTACACCAGAAAATTGTGGAGAAGAAAAGTTATGGGGCCTGAAGTACCGTAGTAAGGTAAAGAAATAATTTTAAGGGCAACTTTCTATGGGGTTTAAAAAAAAACTAACAGGGTTGGAGTTCTTCTGATTTTTTTAAAACATCCTCAGTCTATGCCCTTTCTAACGATATGCTAAAAGTGTAATTATCACTTTTAGTTTTAAAGTTATTAATTAATTTCCGCAACTAGGGCACTTTTACCACCACGAGTCGACATTTGTAAGACAAATGTAATTTCCAGAATTTAAACCAGTTTGGCCTACAGTTGGCAAATTTGTTGTCTCACTCTTACACGAGAGCAACATGTAAGAGACAAAACATGTCATGTCATGTCTCTTTCGCTCTTGGGTCGACGGGGCCGGGCAGGTAACTCGTTGGGGTCTTTGTTAGTCAGTCGAGATTTACCCATCTTAGCTAACTTACGTACTTGAGTTTTGTTATTTGTTACTTGAACAACAAGGTAACAAATAACAAAACTTAACAAAAACAAAGTAATAACAAACTCAACAAAATTAACGAAAACAGTGGAGCGTCGTAACGGCAAGTACGTAAGTTAGCTAAGATGGGTAAATCTCGACTGACTAACAAAGACCCCAACGAGTTACCTGCCCGGCCCCGTCGACCCAAGAGCGAAAGAGACATGACATGACATGTTTTGTCTCTTACATGTTGCTCTCGTGTAAGAGTGAGACAACAAATTTGCCAACTGTAGGCCAAACTGGTTTAAATTCTGGAAATTACATTTGTCTTACAAATGTCGACTCGTGGTGGTAAAAGTGCCCTAGTTGCGGAAATTAATTAATAACTTTAAAACTAAAAGTGATAATTACACTTTTAGCATATCGTTAGAAAGGGCATGGACTGAGGATGTTTTAAAAAAATCAGAAGAACTCCAACCCTGTTAGTTTTTTTTTAAACCCCATAGAAAGTTGCCCTTAAAATTATTTCTTTACCTTACTACGGTACTTCAGGCCCCATAACTTTTCTTCTCCACAATTTTCTGGTGTAAAATAATTTTTTGCAGGACCCTAAGACTCTAACGATTAAAACAAGACCATTAGCCGACCGGTCCCATGGATAGATTTTGAGCTACAGGTAGTTTTAGTCAAAAAATCACAAAAAAGTCAAATAAAAAATAAAAATAAATTAAAAAAAAACCTTGAGGCCAAGGTCAATATAATGGGCGGGGGTAGGTAGCAGACTATCCCTAGTTTCTACCCTAGGCGTATGTACAGCTCCCTTCCAAACACCCTGTATATTACATTACCATTTTTTCTTTCAGTCTTGTTATTTTTCTGTTGTAAATCATCTTTGGCAAGGCAATTGTTCAGGTTTTTGCTTATTATCGTTGTGTCATTGTTGGTTGTGTTTTCGTTATTATTATTATTTAGTTTTCGCCCTGGAGGGTTTTGGTCTAATACCCCACGGTGACCAGCCGGGTTGGGGATTGTTTTTGGTTGTTCATTTATGTATGTTATTCTGTTTCTGTTTCGGCTGGCACCTAAGTCCTGTTGCGTTTCTGAGGTTGTTGTTATGTTGCTAATGGAGTTGCTTCTTGTTCTCATTAGGTCAAATGCATTCTTTCTGCCTACTTTAAAAGAGTTCGGTAGATATTGTTTCCGAGGCTGGGCATTCTCCTCTGGTGTTGTGAGCAGGTCTCGATTTCTCTTTTCGCTTTTTCCTCCCGTTTTTATTATCAGTTGATCATATTTGATAATAGCAAAGTTGCCTTTTTTCCTTTCTTCTTCCATGTTTTGTTGGAGGGATTTTCTTTTATCGACTACCTCTTTTGGATAGTCATCAGTTATGTAGATCTTCTCGTATTGTTTTTTGTTATTCATAATTTGTTGTTTTTTCCAATAGTTTAGGAATGATATTTTAACAGGTCTGGGCTTTTTGCTATTACCAACTTTTTTCCCCAATCGGTAGGCAGCGTTGATGTCGCTTTTATAAAACGATAATTCTTCAGAGTTCTGCTGCAATGTTTTCGTTACATTATTTAGTAGCTCCATGTTGCTTTTTTCCGTCTCCTCAAGCCCAAACACAATTATATTGTTTTTACGGTTAAGATGTTCAAGTTTATTAACTTTTTCTTTTAATTGCTCATTTTCTATTTTCAATTTCTTGGTTTCGCTTATAAGTCCTTCTAGTTTCTCATCAATGCTTGATAGTAATAATTTAGTTTGGTATTCTTACCTTAGTCCACGTTTATTAATAAGACGGTAAGGAGTTTCCATCAATTTTTTTTTTGTAATGCCATTTTAGTACCTATTATAAAAAGATTTGATTCCAATTTTAAATTGTCTGTGACAATGCCCGCTTTAGGCTTAGCACGCACTACGATTTTTATTCGCGCGAATTTTATCTCTTTCTACCTGTTCATAAAGCTCAAAATATTCGAGCGAATAAAATTTTCGCCGCGGTGCGGTGGATTCTATTGCAAAACACGGCTTTCATGCGGTATTATTGCCGCACGATTTTTTTACCGCAATGCAAGCAGCTTCATACAATTCCATAGGTCGCAGAATGGGCGGAAAAAATCTCGCGAATAAATATCGTAGTGCGTGTGCTGAGCCTTAGCGCATGCGCGGATAATGCGGTGATGTGCTGGGTTTTGGCGCCATTCATACGTTTTGTTTTGCAACGAAATGTCATGAGTTTATTAAATTCTTGCCAAATCACATTTTAATGTCCAAATATTTTATATGCGGCGAAGGAAATTACTCATAATCTCATAACAGCAAAGTTGAGATTATTATATGATGTATTTATCACGACTTTATGGCATGGAAAATGCAAATAAAAGGTATTTAGTAGGTTCAATCCCAAAATGTATGAGTGTAGATAAAGTAGTGTATGAAACTGCACATAATTAGGTATTAAAACATTCGTGTGAATACTATTAAAAACCTCGCCTACGGCTCGGTTTTTAAACACACACTCATGTTTTAATACCCCTTATTATGCAACAGTATCATAAACTACTATTTCAACACACTTCTCCATAAAGTGGCTCTAATTTGACTGCAATTAGGCACATAATGATACCTGTTATCAAACTGTGACTTTTTCATTGCTATTATTCACAAGTGAGTTATAGAGTTTTTTTTTAATTTACTGGTTGAGTTGCTTTATTCTTAAAAAAGTTTCGATACTAAAAAGATAGTGCCCAATAGTACAAATAAATTAATGTACCTATTGCTTGCTCATTTCATGCAACTTCGTATTAATTTCAACTTGCACGTGCTTAATAAATAAAACTCACTCAAATATACATTTTATTTGCTCTGTAATTAAGAAAAATTTAAATTCCCTATTTTGTACGTGGCTAAAACACTATCCACGAAAAGCCAAAAAACAGAAACCTCACTCTGTTAGTCTATAGCCGATCGCCATTGTTAGATGCGCGCGCATAGGAAAACTGATTAATTTTGCCCGCCATTGTGAAAAAAATTTCACAACTCGTTTTTACTGTTGAAAATTATTTTTTGTATTATTTTCTTCACAAGTGTGTTGAAAAACGTCGTATGATAAACGTGTGTATTGATGATTACCGTCCTCGGCTCTCTTAAGACCCTCACCTACGGCTCGGGTCTCAATGGCGCCTCAGCGGTAATCACCAACATTGCACACTTGTACCATAATGTACTATTATTTTAAAAGTCACAAGATCAGATTAAGAAGAAAGAGGGTATACTTAAAATACCTTTTTTAAGTAAAAATGAAAATTCGAGGCGATTGTGAAAAGGTATATATTACGTTTTCAAACTTTATCACAATCCGTTCGACTCTTTCCTATTTCAAAAAAGGTTCTTTAAATTTGATTTATTTTCACGAAAGCATTATATTGAATACTCAATTTTATTCTAACCACATTCAGCAATTGTAAACCCTTTTTAGGAAATTTATAGAATACTAGCTTCAGCCCGCGGCTTCACCCGCGTTCAAAGTTAAAGAAAAATGCTCCAATCGTCACCAAACTTTACAGGATTATCCGCTAGGTCAATCTAAAGATTCTCTGAAAATTTCTTTTTAATCGGTCCAGCCGTTTCCGAGTCTATCAGGAGCATACATACATACTTTCTCTTTTATATATTATATAGACTAATATTATAAAGAGGAAAGATTTTTTTGTTTGTTTGTTTGTACTGAATAGGATCTGAAACTACTGGACCGATTTAAAAAATTCGTTCACCAATAGAAAGCTACATTATTCCTGATTGACATAGGCTATTTTTTAATCCCGAAAACGGGTTCTGTGGGGTGGTCCACTGGAGCGAAGCCGCGGGGAACAGCTAGTATATTATATAAATAGATTCAAATAACTTTTTTTCTGAAATATGTAGGAAAATGTTAGTAAAATACTGATTTTTCTTCTTCTTCTTTACCAAACTATGGCCAGCTGGATAGCTATTTCGTTGGTAAAATAATAATGATCATGATCATCCAATTACGTCCATTGCTCGATGTTAGCCTACCCCAGGCATCGCCACAACGAACTGTCCAAACCCCTAGAACTAGAGCTAATCAAAAATAACATTGTAAATAAAAAGTCCTTTCAGCCTACAAAAACAAATTGCCAAACATAACGCAAAGAATTCAGCTTTCTCATTGATTATACACAAAGAAGCGAATCACCATTAACTCAGAAACTCGATAATATATGAAAAGAAGGCTACAAATCATATCAGGGACAAATATATGCGTGCCCAACGGTCCGGAAAAGGTCTTCAACAAGAATAAAACAAAATGTTTTCGTCTATTTGCAAGAAAACTAAGCGAATCCTTCATTCACCGTGCCTCGTTTACATATACTTTTTGATTAGGGTATTTTGAGATGATATATTATTATAGTTTGGTTGATGATATGGATGTATATTTTGAATTTATAAAGTTTTATAGCATAAAGATTGTTAAAGGCTAAGCTTATCTTGTTAATTAAAGTTTCTCAAGATATCTAATGCCCAATTCAGAAACCGTGTTTTAAACCGTAATTTGAGTCTTTTCTTTTTAAAGGAATTAATCAATGATCACTCAAAGTCAAATCTTTGTGCAAGCCAAATGAGAACGCCTTCCATAAATTTTACTTTAAGTAAAAATATTTTTTAATTCGTACCAATTGATAGTTAGGTAATAGTGTTGTGAATAGCACTCCTCTATCTATAAACAGAACACCCATATTCTCCTTTCAACAAGCAAACTCAAACAATCTAACAAGAAATCCTTGAACCACACAACTCCGAACTACTAACATTGTTGGCGCCAGTAACTAAACAAGTGACTAAACACAGCACGGCAATTCCCGTGTACAGTGAAAGTAAATACCGCGTGAAATTGAAGGAGCATCGATCGTAAGTTCTCGGATCAGCTGTTCAGTAGTGCCGTAACACGCGGCATTTGTTCCGATGTACTCACTCAATCTGACTGTCTGTGGAACGCTCTTTGCGTTTTATGAGCGCCTGGTACAAATGGTAAGTAATTAGAGTAATTTGGAAGGAATCTGTGAGGATATAAAGGTGTTTCGGGAGGTACCTAAACTAAAATTAACAATAGTTATGTATGCTACAAGTGCGGAAAGTAGGTGATTTCCGATGTGTGGATAAATCGACACCAGTCGGAAATCATCTTACGCATGTGTATCATACAACATTTTACTATGCATTGTGCGAGGAAATAAAAAAATATATCTGAACCAAGCAAGAAATTAATAAAATGGCGCTTATTCAAGAGCGCTCAGTATATCCACAGATTAACTAATAGTTCCTCGGGCGTATCTACTGCGCATTTGCAAATAGCTGTCACGTTGTCACGCAAAAAGGCACGAGCAAAATATTCATTCTGCCGAACATATTTAATGAATGAATATTTAAAATTAATTTATTGATCAAAATCTAAATCTAGAGTAATTAAAAACGCTTTAAATGAAGTATTAGTTTTGTTTTACCTTTTATATGAATGATAATCTGTACTTACTATTTTTTTAAACTTTTCTCAAATAATAAAACTCTATGCGACGGGCTGACGTTGGAGTCAAAAAGTACAGGAAAGTAAAAAGCACTAGTAAAAAAAGTGACACTTTCCGCACAGTTTGGCTGCTTGGAAAACGCTCTTTTCGAGGACATGCATTGTAATAGTTATTTATGCTACAAGTGCGGGAAGTAGGTGATTTCCGATGAGTGGCATTTTTATTCACGAGCGAGCGAAGCGAGTGAGTGGATAAATCGACACGAGTCGGAAATCATCTTACGCACGTGTATCATACAACATTTTACTATGCATTGTGCGAGGAAATAAAAAAATATATCTGAACCAAGCAAGAAATTAATAAAATGGCGCTTATTCAAGGGCGCTCAGCATATCCACAGATTAACTAATAGTTCATAGTTCTACTGCGCATGTGCAATAGCTGTCACGTCATAACGCAAAAAGGCACGAGCAAAATATTAATTCTGCCAAACATATTTAATGAATAATTAAAATTAATTTATTGATCAAAATCTAAATCTAGAGTAATTAGAAACGCCTTAAATGACGTATTAGTTTTGTTTTACTTTTTATATGAATGATAATCTGTACTTAACTAATTTTAAAACTTTTCTCAAATAATAAAAACTCTATGCGGCGGGCTGACGTTGGAGTTAAAAATTAAAAAAGTACAGGAAAGTAAAAAGCACTAGTAAAAAAAAGTGACACTTTCCGCACAGTTTGGCTGCTTGGAAAACGCTCTTTTCGAGGACATGCATTGTAAAAGAATTATCGATCTTTCTTAATTTTTGCGTGATATTGAAGGAGCATCAACCGTAAGTTCTCGGATCAGCTGTTCAGTAGTACCTAACACGCGGCAATTGTTCCGCTGTACTCACTCAATCTGACTGCCTGTGGAACGTGGAACGCTCTTTGCTTTTTATGAGCGCTTGGTAGAAAGGGTAAGTAATTAGAGTAGTTTAGACAGGATCAACTGAGAGGAAATAAAAGTGTGTTTCAGGACGCATCTAAACACTACAGTTTTAGACAAAACAATATCGCTCTTACTTCATTTTTGCGTGCTGTTGAAGGAGAATTGATCGTTAGTTCTCGGATCAGCTGTTCAGTATTGCCGTAACACGCGGCATTTGTTCCGATGTACTCACTCAATCTGACTGCCTGTGGAACGCTGTTTGCTTTTTATGAGCGCCTGGTAAAAAAGGTAACGAATTAGAGTAGTTTGGACGGGATCATCCTTGAAATAAAGACAGGCTGATGTTGATTTAGGCTTTGGGATCTAAGTACCTACCTAAAACAAAGTTTAAGATAAAAGAAGACCGATCTTCTCTGATATTAGGGTACTTACTTTGCTCGTGGGTTCTCTAAATTTTTACAAAAAGAACCTCACAAAATGTGTACTTATTTTTTTAATTTTATACCGTGACGACAAGTGAACGAGAAACAAATACAGTCACATACAGAATTATAAAAATCCATCAAATATTTTTGTCGTTTTTGCGTAACGACTTTCAAACCGAGATCTAAAAACAGATGGACAAAGCCCTCGTTCAAAATTTATGCACTCTGAATATTTTGTTCACAAAAACTTTTATCAAAACACGAAGTGTAAAAAAACTGGCTGGGGGCACTGCCCAATCATTTTTCGCTACATACACGCGATCGAGTGACGGCTACCAAAACAAACAAAACTAGATAAAAGGCTTTACTATATAACTCTTCATTTTTCTGTACTGCTGGTAGTCTATGCAGAAAATTATGCAACTTTCATGCAAATGGGAGGATGGACAAAAATTTTTTTTTATTCGCAAGGTTATAAATATTTGACAGTTCACAGTTCACGTACCACCATTACACTCGATGACACATTTTTCACCTCATTTTTAGGGTACCGAAGTCAACAAGGAACCCTTAAAGTTTCGCTATGTCCGTCTGTCCGTCCGCAGCTTAGCTCAGAGACTAAAGAGAGAGAGCTATAATTTGGCATGGATATACATATTAATAATACCGACAAAGTGGTCTTTGTGGATCTTTTTTTCATATGCCTCCTATAGACGTAAAGTGGGGATGTTTTTTTTTCTTGGTGGATAGGCTATTCAAAAATATTATGGGTTAGTTAAAACCATTTTTCGATTTAGAGATGCTTTTTGAGTAAAGTTACGCTTTAAAATGCAAATTTTTGTTAGAGTCAAGTGCCCTTCCCCCTGCCAGCGAAATGGTTGCATTTGGCTATGTGAAAAAATTCACTGCAGTAGTAGGTATATATAAAGAAATTAAAAGGTAAACTATCACATCTAAGTAGGCTTTACAAGATTACGAGTTATAGTCGACCAACTTATAAAATGTATTTGGAACAGTAAAAGTTTTGTACAAATGCCCCCGTTTTTAAAGTAGTGAGCCGCTGCAACCATTTTAATGTTCCTGTAACAACAAAAAACCTTCTTCTAAGTCCGCATTATTATGCAACTACGGAACCGTATAACTGCGTGTGGCCCGACACGCATATGGCCGGTTTTTTTCTTTAGTATCATTATACTAAAGTTTCCTAGGCCTCTCTTGGCCTTCACGTATTCGTGAAGGCCAAAAGAGGCCTAGGAAACGTTTGCGTAACGACTTAGAAGCGTTTACGGGAAATTGGCTCGAGATGGCAAAACACTGAGAAGAGTGGAAGGCTGGGAGAGTGGGAGTAGTGGGACGATATATGTAGGTTGAATGAAAAAGAAGTCCGTAAGCTGGCTTTCCCAAAAAATTATGAACTTTCATGCCAGTCAGTGCCGTTTCTTCAATATTCTTATTTCTCTTTCGAACCGAAGCTATGAATTTAAAATTCTGTAATTCTGTTCGATTTTCAAAATATTCACCTTCATTTTTCATTGCCTCTTTATAAATTTCTAACAATGAACACTGTATAAACAGTAAATAAAGGATGTTCTTTTTTTCGTAATACGATGAGTGAATCTCTACCTCGCAGATTCGCTATTACGAAAATTGCCACCACGTGTTGCCCGCTAGAACAAACATGCCGAGAAACAAAGCATCGATGCAATTTTCTTTTCCAAACGTGATTAATATACCTCCTGTAGGTACCTATCTTCTGTTGTTCTGCAGTCGTTACTTAAAAACACTGAAAAAGAGGGTGGTTATACTATAAACGTGGGGCTAGACATTATATCGGCAAAAGTAAAACCAATATATAAAAAACCGGCCAAGCGCGTGTCGGGCCACGCGCAATAGGGTTCCAAAGTTGCATAAAAATGCAGACTAAGAAGGGGGTTTTGTTGTTGTTACATGAACATTAAAACGGTTTCAGCAGCACACAACGTCTTAAAACCGGCGCACATAGGATGATGAATTTTTTAAATCTATATGCTCGCGTTTGACCACTATCTCACCTGATGGTAAGCGATGATGTGGTCTACGGTGAAGCACGCTTGTCTAGATGTAACCTATTCAGTATTGACTTAAACTAAATAAGGAACAACTGGTAACTGAAAAAGGAGTTATAAAATCCAATTTTGCAACTGAAGTTAGAGAAATATTATCTATTTGAGTACCACCGCGGGTGCGAATTGCGAAAGGAGCCGGTACGAGCGCGTGCTAGATCCACGGGGAATGGTATGGTTCGTTCCTGGATCCATGCGCGCACGCTCCTCGTCTATTTCTCTTTCGGACTTTGAACAATTTCCTATGTATTCACCTCTTATCTGCGGTATTCACTATTTCGTTCTGGAAAGTTTTACACTACTCAATTAGTGATGTAGTCGTGTCGAATATTGACTTCATAGATGGATATCGACAAAATAAAATAAGTAATTTGCTTGGAAATCGAATCTAATTTGATAAGTTGGTCGACTATTACTCGTAAACATGTAAGGCCTACTTATCCGTGATAGTTTTCCTTTTAATTTCGTTATATTTACTACTGCTATGATTTTTTTCACATAGCCAAGAGCAACCATTTCGCTGGCAGGAGGGGAGGGACACTTGGGTCTAACATAAATTTACAATTTAAAGCTTAATTTTACGCAAATGGATCTCTGAATCGAAAAATGGTGATGACAAACCCATAATATTTTTGAATGGCCTATTCAACGATACCCCACACCATGATACAGATGAGAGAAAAAAAACACATCCCCACTTTACGTCTATGGGAGGAAGATTTTTTTCATGATTTTATTGTACCACTTAGTCGGAATTATTAATATGTATATCCATGCCAAATTATAGCTTTCTAGTACTTAGATTTTCTGAGCTAAGCTGCGGACGGACAGACGGACAGAGCGAAACTATAAGGGTTCCTTGTTTACTTCGAAACTCTAAAAAAGACCTTAATAAACAAACAAACAATAAACAATGATTGTACCTTAAATTAGACTCATTAAATTAGTGGCAAGATGCAAAATAACAACTGAGCTTAAACTAGGAGTATACCTGTGCTATAAGCACCAGTTACTTCCGTCACCACCGTGTTCGAGCTGCCATTACAAGTATGGTGTGGTGCAAAAGTAAGTATTAAAATTACACTATAATTAGTTTTTTTTTTTTTTTTTTTTATTTAACCATTAATGTACACACACATAATACATAGACAAAAAGAAGGAACAGAAAATAGGTACAAAGGTATGCTTATTTCTAACGAAATCTCTTCCAGCATACCTGCGAGAGGAGAGTTGCAAAAAAAAGATATGTAGACAACACGTGTAGAGGGGAATAAAAAGAAAATATACTAAACAATTCACAATAAAGAAGATTAATACTGTATAGATAATTAATATATACTCTTATACATGCATATCAATAAAATAAATATTACAATAATAAATACTAGCATTACTAGCATACTAGCAATAAATACTAGCATTTTATTGCAATTATGCGCAATAGTGTGCATGTGAGTATGAACATATTATGTGTGTGTGTGGGATTCTGGTGTGGTGTGGGTGTGTGTGTGTGTTTGTGGGTGTGTACGTGTTTGCGTGTGTGGATGAGTTTGACTTATTTTATTATTATTTTATTTCAATGAAAGGAATTGATCACGTGACATTTCTGACATTTCGACAGCACTTGACAATCCCATACATTATTGACATTTCTTAAATCGATATCGCGACGTTTTCGTTGCCAGAATGTCACTTGTCTAGAGCCTCATGAAGGTATTAATACCAGCAGTGCTATTCTCTAAGGATACAGCCTTGAGCGCAGTGCTGGTGCCAGCGACGAATCTAAGTTTGGTATTCGCTTAGCCGCGAATAGCGACACTAGCGCTCTAAGCTGTGACGGCCGTAAGTTAGAACTACTCAATGTCGAGCAAGTTGACAGTTCTTCATACATTTCGGTATTCCGTAAGAAAAAACAGCGTCGAAGACGCCTTACAGCCTCGTTTTTATCTGTCAAATCCAAAAGCCACTATTTTTGCGCGTAACGTAATTCTTCTTGGATTTTAATCTAACTAATATTATAAATGTGAAAGTTTGGATGGGCAGTTTTGTTGGTTTAAATGTTTGTGGATGTATGTTTGTTACTCAATCACGCCAGTGTTACATACTCTTTGAATCACGCCAGAACGGCACTGGATGAAATTCTGCATAGAGATAGATTATAGCTAGGTAAAGGAATAGCATAAGGGATACTTTTCTTCCCAATATAATGTACCCTTGGATAAGAAAACACTTTTCACGTGTTTGAAGCCACTGGCAAAAGCTAATAAAATATTGTATTAAAATAAGTTTTTACCAGCTTGCCAGCTTACCAGTTTGTTAGCTTGGTTAACTAAAGCTACATATATCAGAAGAAGCTAAGAAAATTAATGATTTTAACAGAGCTCGACAGGCGAGAGAATTAGCAACGTTGATAACAATATCCCGTGATAGAGACACTTATCCATAGTTACCTTCAGGCTTTAATAACATACCTAGGTATTGGAAAACGACTTAGCTCTTAGCGTACAGGCATTTAAAATGTTTAATGAGAATTTTAATTTATATATTATGTAACTAGCTGTTGCCTGCAACTACGTCTGCGTAGCATTAGTATTTCGAATAGCCATTTTTTTATTTCAAGAAAATTATTGTTGGTTTGTGGGCCGCCTTACTAGAGATATTATTAATTCATCATACAAACTTAAGGAAGATTGCCATGATAAAAATTATCCTATGAAGGACATAGGATAGTTACCTCCGGTCTCAAACTGTTTCCATTGGTACCTTCAGCGGTTTAAGCGTGAAAAGATAACAGACAGTTCTTTTTACATTAGTAGGATCTTTAATTAAAATTATATGTCATAAGTATATTGAAATAAAATTTGTTGTGATGTGAATCATGTTTATTGATCTGGCTTCATCATCATCATATACGTCGAATGACGTCCACCGCTGGACATAGGCCTCCACCAAGTGTCGCCACATTGACCGGTCGCGTGCATCTCGCATCCAGCGGAACACCGCAACCTTCACAGGTTCCTTCCGGCTAGATACTCAATCTTAATAGGCCAAATGCTTGTCTGTACAAGCAAAATTGTGCATTAAGACTGCAAAACAGATTAACATGTTTAACATGGAAAATAATTAGCCATAATATACATATTGACTAATAAAAAAAACTCAAAATGATAAAACTCATTTATTTATTGAACTATTTTCCAGTAATAGAATTTTATTCTATAAATATCTTCAGTGTATCTCCATTTGCCTTTGTGAAGGTTGTTGTGAAATGAGCATTGGATTAGATGGCCTCATACCATTAGCAAACGACGCCTGCGAGGAGCTGTGAACATAAAAATACAATAAATTACTATTAGAGGTAAAAAAATATGCAGGATACTATGTATAACAGCATCACTCTCTCTTTCTGAAGGAGCAGATATTATAGGGAGACACATAGTATTGCTGGTTAATTGATTTTTTGACTACTTTTAAAAACACCATTATTTCAACGCAGTACTATCATATTTGATCTAAAGATATACATATTATACTTCACTTCACTTTTTTGGAGAACAATAATATTGTCACTGTACCTGTACCGATATTAAAATACTTACATTTCACATAGTCACACAACTATGTAAAAATCGTATATGTAAATAGTTTTAAATAAAAACAAACAACAAATTATCAAACAAAAAGAGTCGGTTGCGATTTTGCGTGTTGTGGCAGCGTCACAGCGCGTTGCTTTTACTTACGAAATAGGCAAAGAAATTGTCATTCAGCCTTAAGATGCAATAATAAAAATACATTAGTTAAACTATTATAACTATGAAATCGTTTGTAGTTTCACTCTATTACTTAAAATACTTAAAAATAGACCAATATTATACATTTTAAGGCCATAAAACTCTCAGTCGAGATTTATCGATTGTAATTTAAAGAATTTGTTTCAAGCCCTAATTCGTCTACGAAATTATGACGGGAGATGTCAGTCTAGAGTTCGTCGACGACCATAACCGCGCTTGAGAATACCGTTTGAATCAGCGCTGCTCGATCGGTCGATCTCGAGACTGTCTCGAAGACGAACTCGTCGACGAGCACAGCCAAGAAACTGTCTCTTAGAGAATAGCATGGCAGTAGCTATATAAGTGCTATCTATGATGTTAAGATCCAGAGCCTTGAACATCATCGCTGAGTTGCCAGCTTGTTTTATCGGTTACATTTCGGGGACAGTGCGATAGAATTGCATGATCTAATTCCGCCTAGCCCATTTCATCATCGAAATACCAAAAGTACGGCGATGCACCATCGGTTCATGGTGGACATCCCAGCCATACGTACTAAACGTTTTGGGAACACGTTTATTATGCGTACAGCTAAGGAGTGGAATTCCCTGCCGGAGACTGTTTTCCGATAGCTACAACCCCTATAAGTCAAGAGTGAATAGGATTCATCTAGGCAGGTGTGCTTCACCGTCGACTACATCATCGCTTCCAGTCAGGTGAGATAATAGAGGTCAAGTGCGAGCCTATAAATAAAATAAAAACTTTTTTTAAAAATTCAACAGACTTAAAAAAATAACACTAAAAAGTGAAAAATTTCTTAAATTTCGGAAGTAATAAACGAAGAAACAAAAACATTCCTGTTATAATTAAAATGTTTTTATTTTTCACTTTTTAGTTGTGTTTACATAGTGAGCAAGTTCTATATTAAGGTATCTATAATGCAAAAAAAACCAGAATAGATTACCCGAATAAAACTTGAATGAACCGGTGAAATGAGAGTTACCAGGGTGAATGCACAAATCTGCGTACCCCTTTAGAGCGTACCGGCGCAGCGTGAGGTTATGAAATGGCGTAAACAATAAACAGATATGCGATTGCAGCAATCCCGAGAGATATGCTGTTGAAAGTTTCTACTGTATATCTCCGAAGTCCTTCATCAGATCTTCACCAAATTTAAATGACAAGCAACTTTCAAATAAAAATAGAGTCATCCAAATCGGTTAAAAATATCTACCTCAGATATTTTAACCGATTTGGATGACTCACATACAAAATATTAAAAAAAATCAGTCGAATTGAGAACCTCCTCCTTTTTGAAGACGGTTAAAAATAATAATAAAAAATGCCAAGTAGGTGTCGGGCCACGGCGACCAGCCCGCCGGTTGAACGCATCCCAAAGGGTCATGGCCATCCGGCTGGTCCGGGGATACCGCACGGTCTCCGGTGAGGCGGCGAGCCTCCTTGCTGGATTGCCGCCATGGGATCTGGAAGCAAAAGTCCTCGCGCAAATATGGGAGTGGCGCGAGGAGGCGAAATGCCGAGGCGAAACACCGTTGCCGCGACAAATCGCGGCTCGGCGGACAGAGCTCCGGCAGGATCTCATGGCGACATCGAGGGGGCGATTGTCACAACCCAGCGCTGGGCACGCCACAATTGCGGCGGTAAGGCCCCTCTTTGAGGAGTGGCTTGAGAGGCGTCACGGCGTCCTCACCTTCCGCCTGACACAGGTCCTCACCGGACACGGCTGTTTCGGAATGTTCCTGTTCAAGATAAGGCGGGAGGAAACGCCCGGTTGTCACCATTGTGTGGACCGCTCGGAGGACACGGTGGAGCATATGGTGGAGACCTGCCCTGCTTGGGCGGAGCACCGCCGTGTCCTCATGGAGGCGATCGGCGGTGGTGACCTCTCGCGTCCGGCCCTGGTCCTGGCCATGGTTCGGAGCGAGAGGGCATGGGAAGCTGAAGCTGAACGCGTGAGGGATACGCAAAGGAGACGCCCTCACGGCCCTAGGCACCACAGGAGACGCCCCGGGCGTCGGGAGTGGCGAGCCGTTTGCTGGCCACCATAGGTGCGGGCTTGCGGACGGAGAGTAATGGGTAGCTCGCCGTCCGATAAGGACCAAGCCCGAGTTTACGGCGCGTAGTGTTCCACGCTCGCCTCAAAGCGATGTCAGCAAAAGTGACGGGGTCCGTTGGGCCGATGCCTGTCTGGGTCGCGGATAAATTTGAAAGAGAGTTACCGCGGCCCTGGCACAAGCAACTGAAGTAACACGGATGGGTTTTAGTCAGTAAAAGTCTGACATGCCCTCCCACTTCACCCAGAGCGGGAGAAGTCATTGGATGATATCCCACCAAAAAAAAAAAAAAAAGGTGTTGGGCCACGCGCGGTAATAGGGTTCCGTAGTTGCACAATAATGCGGACTAAGAAGAGGGCTTTTTGTTGTTACATGACCGTTGAAACGGTTTCAGCGTTTGTAATAAAGATTGATAACCAGCGTCGTAATAATTTGAATACTGCAGTATTGCCGTTACGGAGATAGTCTTCGTTAAAATCTCCAAATATTAGGTACGCCTTTGTAAGGCGATAAAAAATTACATACGAAACCTACAGCGGCACTTTTAGGGCATTTGCATGATCTATACAAGGCTATCTATACAAGGCAAATCTTCACATTGTTTACTTCGACAGATACTGCTTTACTATGTTCACCTCCAGCAGTGTCACTGTAAGATCGCGGTTTGAGTCACGTAAAATGCTTCGCAGAATTTACCCTGTATTTGGTTTCAAACTAAAGTCCTGTTTGTCGCTTTACTTAGTGTGAATTATTTTATCACCACTGCTCTTAAAACGGTGAAGGAAAACATCGTGAGGAAACTGGCATGTCCTAGAACCAAAAATTCGAAGACATCGAATATGTTATCAATGATTGATCATTGATTACATATTCTTTGTCGCAAAGCTTTATAGGGTGTATGAGTATGTGATCTACATTTTAAAAATACCATATTTGAGCAGCTTAAAAAAGACCCACCCTCTTTCCCTCACGTGTGAAATTGCTTTATTTTGTCCCAAGATAATAATGAGGATGGGAACAAAATCACGGCAAATGAACGCTTCCGTTCTGAAAAATACCATGTTACATTTATCCCTCTTACATTTCCCATACTCCATTTTAGATGTTATGGTTTACGAAATAAGGTCCAAGTCTTGTCTGTAAGAGAGGTCTAGTCCTTGCCAGTCATATGTTTGAATTTGGGCTGATTTTTCTTTGTTACTTTCGGAAATACGGCTTATGCCAGTAATTTCTCCTTACAATAAGCCGGGCACTTTTGCCAAGGATTCATTTTCTGAGTAGTATTTATTCATTAGTTACTTACGTTTCCCGTGGCTTTGCTCCTGTAGTCTACTACAAGAACCGTGCTCTTTCTAGGAAAAATTGATCCTGTGACACTTAGACGTCTATCTTTCAGTGAAATAATTTATCGTAACCTACCGGATTAAAAAACTTTTTTTTTGAAAAATAACCAATCAAGAAATTGGCCTAAGCTCCAATGATATTCTAATAAACAGATACGTTATACACTCACAAAACAATCGAAAAAAGTGTTCCGCACAGCAGCGGCAGTACACATACACACTTTTCACTCATCTGACATTTCACTACAAGTCGAAAGGGATGGCTTGATAAAACCAACAAGAAAAAAAGAGACAGCTAGTGTTTGTCACTTGCGTGTGAATGTAAACAAACATTATTCTGACCACCAATGTTTCGCGCTCATAACATATCTGTTTACTAAACACCTTTGCTAAGCTGATTGTTATATTAGACAAGTAAAATTAAATGTAATCTTCAAGCGAGTTCATAAACACAGCACAAAAACCACTCCTATTTCCACCTGTTCTCCTGGTACCGCAACCTTTGAAACACATTCATGTTCCCCTGCTGTCAATGAGGAGTGGTTTCGAACCCCTTTGCTCTCGTACGTGGGTCATTCTCGTTAGTTTAGTAACCGCATGCGACTTTCAGCTGGAAATAATTATCTCTGGGGAGAGTAATTTTGGACATTTTGATCATAGGAATTCCGAATTAGCTCTGCGTTTGTGAAGTATCGACGGGAGGAAGGGAATTAGTATGAGTCAAAGATTTATAGGTATTGTTTTAAATTCTAGGACCTAGTAAAACAGTGTTACGGCATTGTTACTTTAGAGTTAAGGCTGGAATCTAAATTAAGAACTTGACATTGTATGTCAAACTTTGCTGTAGCCTAAAAATCGGTCAAAGTTTGTCATTAGGTTGATTTCTTAATTGAGAATTTGAGGTTAAGAACGTGTTAAAGCCTTACTTTTGTGACAGATTTTTAGGCTAAAGTATTGTAGATTGTCAAATACTCAACTCGTACTTGACCTCAAATACTCAACTCGTACTTAACCTCGAATACTCAACTCGTACTTAACCTGAAATAATCAACTCGTACTTAACCGCAAATACTCAACTCGTACTCAACCTCAAATACTCAACTCGTACTTAACCTCAAATACTCAACTCGTACTTAACCTCAAATGCTCAATCCAGAAATCGGCCCATTATCTTCGGGATTGACACGTTTCTTAACTCCAAATACTCAATCAATTCCACAACCGGACCTTAGACATAATTAAGAAATATGTTTTAGAACCCTTATTTAACTAACTTAGTATTTTTTCCAGTTTTGAAATAGATTCTCAATCAGATTTGTTATTTATAAAGTGTTGGAAAAAAACGAAATATTCTTCAATATTGAAATGTTTTCAAGAGATTGATTTTCAATGCGCGAAATGCAATAAGTAATGGGTGATTTAACAACTATTTTATTCATACCTAGGCAATCAACAATTTCATGCGTTCTGAATTAAATGGAAAGCAATATCGAAAAATCTAATACCGCTGTATATGATAACTCTTTGGAATAAAGTGCCCTAAAGATATTTATTTGTGAAAAACAGAACCCCGATTGCAAATACCTTCGGGCGATTGACCCAACGGACGAAATGCAAAAAATCTGCCAGTATTTGTATATTTTACTTTTGCAGGTAAAATGTTGTTTGTACAATGTTCAATAATCAATATTTTTTCAGAAAACAGACAGACATTTTATTCAATGTAAACTATTTAATCACCTCTGGCTCTAAGGTCGATGAAAGAAAGCATTATCGTAAGGAAACTGAACCAAAACCGAAAGTTGTAAAACAGTGATGACCCCCAACCACACTGAACCAGGTAGCGTGGCGTGTTACGGTCTATTTCCTTAAACAGAGTGAAGACATGTGTACTAGCTGTGCAAACTTTAAAGACTGATCATAGTATGCTTATGCTTATAAAATGCAATCTTTTGGAGATTGCAACGTTACATAATTTTGCAATGATCCTGATATATGCTCGTACGATTACGAAAATCGATAATTGTTTCCAATCCGGTCCTTTGCAATATAACTAGGATTTCGGCAAATATCCTACTTTTTCATCTAAGTTTCTTAAAACACATCATCATCATCATCGACATCATTTCAGCCGTAAGACGTCCATAGACCTCTCTTTTGCCTTTTAGGTGACTTTAAGCTTTCTGATGTGGCGCATTGTGAGCGACCACGTATCGGTCCCATAGTTAATTACTGGCAACACACACTTAGAACACAATGCAAGATGTACTTGCGTTAATTAAGAACTCATAATAATATCTGTTATCACCATTCCTCAATTTAAAATTGAGTTATTACATGACGCGTGTAGCTTGGTTTACGAAAACTGTGGAGACTCGCACCAATACTATTTTAAATGTAGTTGAAACTTCAAGAGGGCAATAATTTCGGTTTATGAGACCACTAGTATAATGACCACTAGCCAAAAGTCAAATTCTAAACATAGTCTATCGATAACGATAAAAACAAACATTACGATCCCAAGAGCAATTTCGAAATGTACTTTGATGATTTAATTAAAGTTACTGGTACAGTACGACCGATGAATCGTGGCCTGTCTAAAGTAAGCGCCATGTGGTTGCGCAGAACAAACTTTACTAACCAAATGGCTGTTTTCTTCACTAGTGTACATGCGCAAAAGTTCGTAAAGCGTATGATCCGACGGGCCATGACTCATCGGTCGTACTGTACTTTTTTTTCTTACAGCGACGTAACATATTTTTTATTATAATTTATAAATTAAACGTATAGCTAACTTAAAAAAAAACTAAAAATACGACTTCCAAATAAGAAAACTACAAAGGGATAAATAACTTTATTTTTGGAAGTCGGTGTCTTTCGTTGGTACCATTTTTTTGCGTTATGGACACCGACTTCAAAAAATAAAGTTATGTATCTCTTTGTAGTTTTCTTATTTGGAAGTCGGTAGTATTTTTTTGTAATAAAGTTTTTTTATTTTTCAGTTTTAAGTTGTACCTACCTATAGGCAAGTTGTTTAGTAATTTTCTTATATCGCCAGGATAGATTACCCGAATATCATGAAACTTAAACAAAACCGATCAAAAGAGAGACATGCTTACCCCTTAAGAGCGTAATGGCGTGATGTTATGTTATGAAATGGTATAAACAATAAACAGACATGCAATTGCAGCAGTCCCCAAAGATTTGCCGTTATTTATTGAAGAGTTCTGTTGTATATCTTCGAAGTTCTTCATCAGATCTTCACCAAAAAAATGGGACCAATTTCGGAACATACTCTTTCAAACAAAAAAAGAATTTTCAAAATCGGTCCACAATTGACGGAGATATCGGTGAGGGTAAATAAAAAAATAAAAAAACATACAAGAAGTCGAACATAGAACCTCCTCCTTTTTCGAAACTCAGTTAAAAATGAAATAACTTACATCTTATTTATTTCTATTCATTTCAGTGCCTCTACTTAAACTCAAAAGTACTAGGGTGACAGAAACAGACAGAAGATATCGCAACACCATTCCTGTCCGTATCCAGTAGTCGCCGCAAAGCTAATAACATACTTCCCTTAGTCATTCGTGAGGTGAAAACCAACTTGGCTCACTAATGCTCAACCAACTAAGTTACTCATCAAACAAGAAATTCCACGATTCTCGTATGAACTCCACTTCCCTTTGCCGAGCAAATCTAAGGAAATTGAGTTATGAATAAGAAATTTTATGTTCCGTGTTTAAATGTGTGCTAAGAATGTAGATTGACGACACGTAATTTTGAATGTATTCACTGTTCGGCTGGTGTCAGTTTGAGCAGGTAGTTTGATAAGTGATAGATTGATGTATAGATGTTACGATGTATGGACTCCTAGTACAAAACTCGTATAGCCGGCACAATGATACATGAACTTATACTTACGCAATAATTAGATCTCGTTGAAGGCAAATTTTGAGGTATTTATCTTCTAATACAACAGTTATAAAAGACACAGGACTCACAGGTATTTTATGCCAACTTATCATCTTGGTACAATTTTTTGCACATACCGCTTTCCCCAGCAATGGGGAAACATCGGTAATTATGTAAAACTACGTTGGTTAAGAACGCCAATCATCATCATCATCATCATATCAGCCGAAAGACGTCTACTGCTGGACATAGGCCTCCCCCAAGCGTCGCCACATTGACCGGTCCCGTGCGTCCCGCAACCAGCGGATTCCTGCAACCTTCACCAGGACATCGGTCCACCTGGTGGGAGGCCTTCCAACGCAACGTCTTCCGGTTCGCGGTCGCCACTCCAGAACCTTTCTGCCCCATCGGCCATCCGTTCTGCGAGCAATGTGCCCTGCCCACTGCCACTTAAGTTTGGCAATTCTTCGGGCTATGTCGGTAACCCTGGTTCTCTTACGGATCTCAACATTTCTGATTCGATCACGCAAGGAAACGCCGAGCATAGCCCTCTCCATTGCCCTTTGAGTGACTGTAAGCTTTCTGATAAGGCCCATTGTTAGCGACCACGCCAATAGTCAAGCCAAAATGCCGTAAAAACCATCCTACTAATACACCATAATACAAAATATTATGAATGTGAAAAGTTTGTATTCCAATTATGCAAAAAGGGCTGCCCGGATTTAGATGTAACTTTGCACATAGATAGTTTATAACCTGGATTATGGGATACTTTTTATCCCAATAAACTAGAAAACCTTTGGAGGATAAATACTTTTCACGCGGGCGAAGTAAATTATATAGATGGATTTCAAAATCATTAACGCTAGATCCACAACATCGTACCTGGATATAGTATTCAGGAAACAATCGGTGCACACAATACTGGCAACTAATAGGCTATTAATTGTGGCGACAATGCAGCTTGATTAGCCAGTCATTGTGGTGCTTGTAGGTGCCACGGACTAATCTAGACTCTAATTAATGGTCTATGACACTAAAAAGATAGGTGCAGAAGGTCAAATTCAAAATAATTTATGTCACATAAGCCTGGTAGGTTGATGAAAAATCAGTCCTAGTTCCTATTTTCAGCTATGAACATCATCATCTGCTTAGACTTTACCTAGAAATGTTTGGATCGGCTTGCTGTGTAACTGGATGTCGGAAGGAGCTGAATTATAATATTTTACATGGAACGACTGCCTTTCTGAGTTCCACAAACCACTCTGTCTCTCCCCTGTCACGTCGGATTGTCTATTGTCATACAGGACAATGACCTTGTGGGGTAGAGAGTGCACTTGTATCTACGCACACACTTCTCTATAATATAGCCCTGGTTGAAGGCTAGTCTTCACTGACACAGGCCGCCATGACCGAAACTCGGTCAGGAGGACTATTCAAATAGCCGTACGTGACTGCTGGCCTTATTGCCCAGACAAATTAACTTCTATTCTATCACCGATAACGATTTTCAAAATACCCAAAATGCACGTGATTGACTTGCGCTAATAAAATATTAAGTGGTCAATCCCAAGCACTTTTAACTAGGATCATCACTAGGTATGTCAAGAGACTTAGCTTATTGTATGGAGCTAACCCTCTGCACGATCTATCTGTGTTGTGTCTCGTTGTGTTTATTAGTGATAGAGATACAGTGTTGCTTTACCAGTCATTTCATTGTAAGGCTATTGGGTTACGTAATTATATGGCATGGTTGTGGTTGTCACATGCATACAGGTTGTGACATTTGCTATGGTGAAGTTAGCCTCTAAAATATGTACAGTCAAACAACAACAAGCCCCCGGACCGAATTTTGGTCGAGGAAACCAATTTCAATAGAGATTAGTCAAGTACACAAGAAATATTATACCTAGTGCACATGTGTCTGCGCAAATACAGCTGCACTCTCTGTTCCTTAAGGCCGTGGACACATAACCACGGCGCGGCGCCACGCCGCCACCGTGGAAACGGTGATCCCCGCGGCCGCGCCGTCTCACGGCAGGAACCATCTTTTCAAACGTGTCAAACTTTCAGTTCTTCACTAAATATGGACCGTGAAAGACATATTATTCTCCTGTTATTGCAAAGTCGACGAATGAAGAAAAAACAGAACCAAAATAACCACGAAGGAGTTCATTTTAAGGGTATGTATGAGGCGCTGAAAATATCGAAACATCAACTGCCGAGCGAGTGCTCCGTGAGCCGGCGCGGCACCTCCACCGTATTCCGGCACGTTGCCGTGTACGGTGCGCCGCGTTGTGATGTGTCCACGCCGTTACAACCAACCGGCAAGAGATCAGATGCAAGACCAACGGCTGAAAATGCTTTTCGGAGAGCGTGAGCACACCGCCAATTTCCAAACTCGAGACTGCTAGAATTTCCTAATTGAAAAACCCAATGATGTTTTATGCGCGAATTAGGAAGCGAAACCAGGACCCCACTCTCGGCAATGACCAATGAGGCAAACTGCATTACTAAACTAACTACTTACTAACAACTACATTACTACTTCCCCATGATGCTCTTGTACTTTTGGCGCAGTATGTATTTTACTTCCATACATCTCATTTGCCGTCTCAATAGTCACATAGGTCATTTAAACATTAATAATGTTCTTTTCATATTAGTTATTCAACAAAGTCATAAATTACTTCTCCGATCTTCAATTTACTCGCTCCAAAACGTATTTAAGCCGGCATTCTAAGCCAAAAGGCAACCTCATTACCTACTCCTACTTACAGCTCTCAGTGAGGATTCAATTTAAATCCTAAAATCTTCGATCTCCGGGTTGTGAATAATTAAGTGGTTCTGACCCGAATCCCTTGATACTGAGCGTAGCTTTAAATTATTATTGTAATAAAGTAGCTTTTCCATCTTCCTGTATTACGGAGAGGTAGGTAGTAGGTCAGTAACTACCCATGGATAAATTAGTTTTCAACACACTTGCTCATAAAGTGGCTCTAATTTCACCGCAATTAGGCACATAATGATACCTGTTATCAAACTGTGACTTTTTCATTGCTATTATTCACAAGTGAGTTATAGAGTTTTAAAAAGAGCTCAATAGTACAAATAAATCAATGTACCTATTGATTTCTCATTTCATGCAACTTCGTATTTAAATAGATAATTTCAACTTGTACGTGCTTAATAAATAAAACTTTCGCTCAAATATAAATTTGATTTGCTCTGTAATTAAGAAAAAATTAAATTCCCTATTTTGTACGTGGGTAAATCACTATCCACGAAGAGCCAAACAAAAAAGAAACCTCATTCTTTTAGTCTATGGCCGGTCGCCATCGTTAAATACGCGCGCATAATGAAAACTGATTAATTTTGCCCGCCATTGTGAAAAAATTATCACAACTCGTTTTTACTGTTGAAAATGATTTTTGTATTATTTTCTTCACAAGTGTGTTGAAAAACGTCGTATGATACACGTGTGTATTGATTATTACCGTCCTCGGCTCTCTAAGACCCTCACCTGCGGCTCGGGTCTCAATGGCGCCTCAGCGGAAATCACCAACATTGCACACTTGTACCATAATGTACTATTTTAGTTCTGACGGTCATCCGTGATAAGACGTGTTACGCCAAGTGCATGTATTTTACCCAGTGAGTCAGGTAAGTACAAATATACGTGCCAATCATTTCATCACATGCCTACATTGTTAAAAGGACCATGGCTTCGCACATTATGTGCCGCCCGCCTGGAGCCTTGCAGCAGATAAAGGACGCCCCAGATATATGAACTATTATATTTTATTTTTATTGCTTACTTAGCTTGTAAGCAGTGTTTACTAACAACATAAATTAATGTCTTGTCTTACGTTTGTCACTAACTTGGTTTTTTAAATAGTGTGTAGGTAACTAACAACTTACACAAGAGACTTACAAGTTGTAGGGTTCAAACCCAGGTTTTACTTTGTGTAAATTATATCATCACCACTGCTCTCAAAACAGTGAAGGAAACATCGTGAGGAAACCGGCATGTCCTAGAACCAAAAATACGACGACATGTGATATCCACCAACTCGCACTGGGCCCGCGTGGTGGATCACGGCCCATTCCCTCTCACAGAGAGGAGATGTGTCCCAGCAGTGGGAACATTAAAAGGCTGATGATGATGAACTAACTACTTATGGATTACTGGCCTGAATTTTTTTAAATGCCTTTTTCCAAAACGTGAGAAAAACTTGTCAAATATTTTAGCTTGATCAGATTAACCAGGTTTATGTACGCTACAATATTTAAGTCCCCAAACATTGAATAATTGTCATAAATCGCTGCTAAATTGAAACTAATGCCCATTTTCAATACCACTAGAGGACAATTAAATGAGCTCCTAAAATTCGAGCTGTTGCATTTTCATCTGTCGGTTTAGTGTCGTCTAATGTTAATGAAAACCTATAACGCCAAAAACTAAAAGATAAGTAAGTATTTTAATTGACCCTTACATTATTTCTCGTCTGTTTGATGTACGATAAGAAATTCATTAATGTGTCAATAAGGTCATGAACAGGCTGCTGGGACTATGCGGCAGTTAAAAAGTTTACTGTGGCACAACTTTGGAGATGCTTACGTCCAACACTGGACTGCGACAAGCCGAGTTTATTAATTGAAGTGTCTGAAAAACCCGTTAAAACAAACATACACCCACTCTTCTACAAACCTACAAATCAGAGAGCCTAAAGGCCTTACCATCTCATCTCGAGCCGGAACCGCGGCCGTAAAACGCTGCACGTCTGAAAGGCTCGCGTGATATACCGCGCCGGCTGGGTACATTACTGGAGATTTATCACGCTCTTCCGACGCGCAACTGATTGCTCATGCTGTAAATTTACCACTCTCTTGATTAGCGTAATAGTTTCGTGGTTGCTGTTAAGAGTTTTAGGCAAGTAGTTTGGATTTGTTATGAGAGAAAACTATGTATTAATTTTTCTGCTGGTGATGATCAGGACTGGCTGTGGTGACGCTTGTGGAAGACTTATGTCCAACAATGGTCATCTTAAGCTAAAATGATGATGATGATAGTGTGTCTGTAAAAATAGGTTCAAATAACAAAAAAAAAAGAAGAAGATGGAGTATATAAGGATCATAGTGGCTTTATTTATGTATTTATTTATCTATACTTTATTGTAGGTACACCAGGTTAAAACAACGAAAAGGGAATATAAAACTATAATATATACAACGGGCGCCATAACCGCATTCTGCGATCTCTTCCAGGCCACCTTGAATGGACAGTGATAGCCTGCAGCCTTATTGAAAAAGCAATATTTTTCTTCCAAACCCATCGTGTGGGGTATCAAAATAAAGGGTTTTAAGAGGTAATTTCAAAAATATATAACACTTATTGTTTAAATGTACCAAATTCTAAAAAAAAATTACTGAAAAGTTGTAAATAAAAAAAGTTAATTAAAAATATTTGATAATTAAAAATATTTGATATTTTTAATTAACTTTGTTTATTTAACCCGACTGCTTAAAAGGCGAACTAAAAAGACGTAAGCAAGAAAAAAAAATAGTGTAGGTTTCGTAGTCATTGTTCCTGAATGAAAAATAAAATGCCCGGTCATTGTGCCCAAAACATTCCAATTAAATGGCACTAAACTCGACTTCCAATCCTATTACAAAAGTTACTGTCACCAAAAATCTCGGCTGGTGCGGAACCCGTCTCTTTCTTAGAGTTCCGCCTGTGGTTCTGTGTCCACTAATCTAGTAAGCCAGAGGAAGTAATTAAAACGTTCTGAGAAGCCCACTCATTTAGCTTAAAGAAACTTCACTTTCTGTTAAGATGCGGTACACTGTTTTTTTTGTTTTTTTTTTTTTGGTGTATCCCACTATTTCTATTAGGTATTTCTATTGATAGAAATACTGGGCCTGATTCAGACTGATTGTCCCACTATTTCTATTGCTGTCGGCTGCGACAAAAAAAACGCTGCATCAGCTCTTATGACGGCGTGCACATTGAAACTATTTATTTATTTCCTCTTTAAATAAAACCTCTTGATCATAGTTGTAATTGACAGTTATTGATAGACAGCTGCCATTATAATTGCTATTATTGCTTTACGAGATAGGTATTGGTTCTGAATTAAAACAACGAAACATGTGAAGAGTACAGTCACAAACAATCATCCATACATCTGCGTAGTGACGAGGTGGCTTTGTGTGATTTGTACTGTAGAGTATGTGGTGGAGAATTATTTAAAAAAATGGCAGATTATTAATTTGTTCTCCATTTATTTTTTTTGAATACCGAGAAGTCGTGTTTTAATTTTAATCTATTCATTAAAAGTCGTAAACTTTTCAAATAACATAACTGCGTTTTTTGTCGCAATAGAAATAATGGGATATAATTTGTAAAAAACGCTGGTCCCACTTTTTCTATTTTGTATTTCCATGGAAATAGTGGGATACACCCTTTTTTTGAGCAAAACACGCAATACTACCGTAATGGGGGTTCCGCATATGCATTCGCCGCTAGAGGCGCTGGTGAGGCGTGAGGTTTCTGATGTGTCAAATTACATAGTTTTTTGCCTTTTAGTGCGATTTTATTTCCATTTTTGTAATTGTTGTGAATATTTACCAAATATGGAAGAATAGTTTACCAACGAAACAATGCTTATGGTTTCGGCAAATGTTATTCTCTTTTTTTTCGTAAAACAGGGCCTGCCCAAAACTGATTTTATATTTAAGCGCACTTCTACAGCATTAGAAATGTTTTTAAATCAATCTTTGCTTGCGTGCACGTTATAACAACGTTTAACAGCTATATTTATCGACCTTAGTCAACATTCGAGTTTAAACTGACATTAATTAGTTCATTGATAGCAGATTTTGCTGCCAATTACGGTAGTATTGTTTTTACAAGCTTAAAGCTTAACTTGCAATATATGTATATAAATGTAAGTGTAAATCTTGCAACCGAATTTTAAAGCAGTTATCGTCCACTGATTAAGATGAAATTTCATACACGTTTAATTTGGATGACAATGCATGGGTAGCTAAGTGACGTCATTCTAAATTCAATATGGCGGACGGCCAAAGATGGCAGACTAGTTATTTTTTGTGCACTGCCATGGATTGCTTGTATCAAATGAAAGAGTTTGCTGAGAAGAATACGAAAAAATGTTTCTTTAATTAATAATTTATTAATTTTTAATCCTATGGATACTATTCCCCTAAGTACATCCATTTTTGAGATTACATGCGCGATGTAATGACCGTTCACACATAAACTATACGAACGATTCTTTATTTACAGAATCGTTTTAACGCAACCGCTTCATTTCGGTAATGATTACATTTATTATGAGCGAGTTCACAGACACGATAATATTCACGATCCCGTAAAAGATACTTTGCAAGGGAAATGACAAATCGATAAAAAGCAGTAGTAACCCGAAAAAGCTTCTGGGTGAACATAGCCTGTTCACTTGTTGTTTATTTATTTCTAACATGCAACCACATCTTAATGGCTCTTGGAATAACAAGACTTAATGTCCTACGTCCCCTGGATGGGGCAAAGGGCGTCCACAGTAGTCCTCCATCGCGATAGGTCTTGAGCTTCACGCTTCACCTCGCTCCACGTCATACCGATGCTCGTCGCTTTCGCCAACACGGTGCGACGCCAGGTTTGACGGGGACGGCCACGCTTTCTTTTGCCTTGGGGATTCCAATCCAGCACTTGCTTCGGTATATGATCAGAATCCCTTCGCAGCGTGTGGCGAATCCAACTCCATTTGCGACGCTTGATGTGGCGGTAGGTCGGGCTCTCGTGGCATTGCTCCAACAGCTCCACGTTGGTGATGGTCTCGGGCCAGTAAATGCCGAGTATGCGACGAAGACAGCGGTTGACGAAAACTTGGATTTGGCGTGAGATGTCTTTTGTGACCTTCCACGTTTCGCACCCGTAAAGCAACACGGATTTGACATTTGACCCGAAGATTTTGAGTTTAATCCTTCGGGTCAGTTTCCGCAATTGCCAGACAGGTCTCAGCTGCGCGAAAGTAGCTCGTGCTTTGGCGATCCTTGAAGCGATGTCCTTTTCACTACCTCCAGTTTCCGACACGACGCTCCCGAGGTAAGTAAACTTGTGGACGCGTTCCACTGCCTCTGTGCCAATCAGCAACGGTGAAGTATTCTTCACACCAGATCTCATCTCTTGGGTCTTTCGGGTGTTTATTTCTAGTCCCGTTTCTGCCGCTTCCTGACTTAAATCTTTCAATTTTCTCTTGGAATAACATAGCGACCAAAAATCTTATTATATTAAGAACTTTATGTTCCTACCTATTAAAAAAATAATAAATGGCTTGATTTGATTTGATATCTTTAAAAATTAAGCACCAACACAATTCACGCCAGCCAACAAACTATACAATATAAAACCACCCCATTCCTCCGTATGAAACAGCCCTAACAATGAAATATAGAATCGCGGTCGACACTAATAAAGGACAGTCACTTAATTGAAGGATCTCCGTCAGTCTGTGGCCGGCTCAATCTTTCGCCGACTATTATTTATATGGGCTATCTTGGAAGCCTTCCAATTTAATTCCGGCCATCCCTCACACTCCTTGTTTATAGAGCAAAAATTTGTTAGCTGTACCAAAGATAAATGAGCTTGTATTTATTTACTTGCAAGCTGGATTGTGTTTTCTTGATGACCTGATTGATGGTACCACTGAATTTAAGCAGTTTGGTTAGCTGGCAAAGAGTGGTGAATTGTCTTTTAAAGATTCAACCAACTATCACAGTTATAATAGTAGACTTCTTTTTTACCCGACTGCCGAAGGAGGGTAATGTGTTTATCAGTATATGTATGTATGTTTGTTCCTAGTTCTAGAGACCAAACGCCTTGGCAGTCTCATTTCCGAAGACACTAAACTGCATCTTTCCTGTTCAGTATTTTTTACAAAGCATTGCGGTGCCATACAGAAGTCATTGCTAACGTGTTGTGGCGGCTCCGCTTTTTTAGGACACTCAAGCATAAGTAGAGGTATTAGAATGCATGATGCAAAAAAACTCACAGCTAAACTTACTTTACTATTTAATTATTAATTAATCTTGTCTTAATTAGATTTAATTATTAATTTGTCAATGACGTGTCAAAAACTGAATGGATTTGGATGATTGGAACACAGGTAGACCTTGGCTTGGCACAGGATACTTTATCCAGAGCAGTGGTGGCCTGGACTGGAATCTCCAAGGGAAAAGAAAGCGTGGCCGTCCCCGTCAAACCTGGCTTCGCACTGTTAGAATGGGTATTTAAAACCACTTTTTAAAAAAAGGAAATTATTACTGCTGGAATTAAGGGATTTATTTAATTAGTAATTTACAATAATCGAGGATGCGCGGCACAGATACGTGTGCATGGTCTGACGGATGGATGACGACTAACTGTGGGACTGAGGTCTGGATACGGGAAGTGTGAGGAAATGATGATGAGGAGCTGACGATGCTGGTTAGATGCTGGGTAAGTACAATAGGGTACATTGGGGAGATATAACAGCCCCCCGATTAGGAGGAAACTTACGGGTTAAGGGTAAGTTGACGGAAAGCTGAGTTTCCTGGGACTAAGTCATGCGGAGTCTTGGAGCAGGGATTTCGTCAGAGTCAGGATCTGGAGATGTCATTTCTATGGATACTTCAGGATTGGGAACATTTTTAGATGTCTTAACTAATTTACAATGTTTATATATCTTATACATGACTAATAATAAAATGATTAAAATTATTACTATAGTGGCGTAAGAATAATAATCGCCATAAAGTACTATGTGAGGTTTCATCACAATATCACTGAGGTCTGTTTTAATGTGATCTGTTACTTTATTATAGTCTGATAAGAGTGTCTCTAAATTATCTATGTTTTTTAGTTCTACAAAGGGAGTTTTATAAGTATCTTTCAAGTAAGCATCAGAATTACAACAAGTGTCGTTAATTAGTTCAAAATGTAATACTATGGGTTTTATTTTAATTTCGATGCTATGTTTAGGTATCAATTTATTGTTTTTACAGTAAGCAACACAATTGTCTGGTAAGGTTAGTATACCAGTTCCAAAAATAGAAGTTTCATATAGATCTTGTTTAAGACATTCTATGGTGAGTTTAGAATTTTGGCTTATTAGGTAAATCCATTGGTTATTATGTAATTTGTGGAAAGCTTCAAAGTTACCATTTACAAATTTAGTATTACATAGATGTGGGACAGAACTCAATGCTTTAGAAATAACCTCAGTTTCACATATAGGTGCGGCTGATGTGGAATATACATTAGGTATTTCACATACATGGTATTGTGTGTTAATGACCTTGCAGTGGCTAAGACTGTTTGTTTTACAATAAGTTGATTTATCTCTGGTTATGCCAAGATATTTGGTAGATGGAACAATAGTGTTATATAATGATTTATTAACAGGTTTAATAGCAACAGGATAAGGTATAGTATGATACAGGTCAAATTCTTCGGTATTTACTAACGGTATTTGTAATACAAAAATAATTTTGTTATTTGCATAATAACTGAACACATCGGATATGTTTTCTAAAATGTGGATATTTTCTAAAACTAAAGGGGTTGGTAATTGTTTAGAGCTAGGAAGGAATCTATAGTTGTTTACAAGATCAGAAAACAATTGTTCTGGAGTAATAATAGATGGGTATAAAATATTAGACTTACTAAACATTATAGCACTAATAATATCTTCTAACTTAAATGATAATGTTAACAAACTACTTTCTAGGATATTTAATAATTCAGATATTCTAGATCTTAATAGTAACTTATCAGAAATTAATGTTAAGTTTTTAACATCCTGATTTAATGCTTCAATAGCATAACTTAAATTTGCTTCATTAGCATCAATTTTATCAATGATTTCTTTAAGTGAGGACAATGTTGATGTTGTAATCATTATATTTTCTTTCATTAGAGATGCCAGTTTGGTTTGATCATTTTCTACAGCTTGAATAGCATTGCTGTATTTAATAGCATCATCTTCGTCCATATTTCCAAATAGATGTTTAATAACTGTACCAATTCCACCAAACCAGGCTGACCTTTTATATTTCTTTGACATAAGGTAAGATATGGAGTTAAAATCTCTAACAATATCAGAATAACGAGATGATAGCGGTTGAAACATGTAATGACATTCATCTTCATAAAAAGCGTTACTTTGTTTACAAAGAAATTTGGAAGTTCCTAAAATGTCTTTAATATTTTCAAGGTGTGGCTGAATGAAGGAAATGTCTATCGGTATGATAATGTCTAACGTGTCGTCAGTTATCTTTAAGGAGCCAATTGGGTCGAAATATATACCTGCGTCGTTTGATGCTGGTTGTATATATTCTTGATCAGTTGACGCCAAGATGGGATAAATGTAAACGATTCTGGAATAAGAATTAATGTAGATTAACTATTTGTTATTAGTGTAGCTGGTTTCATTTCGTCAAAGTGATGTTTGACTTGACGCCGGTTTATTAATAATGATGCGGTGTTATTGCCGTGTATTTTTACAATTTTGTAAGGACCTTTCCATATTGGGGAAAGAGCCTTTCTGAGACGCACATGGTTTTTTAAATATGCATAATCGCCAACTTTATATTGGATTGGACGTGTACGCGTGTCATAATAGTTTTTAGAGTTTGTTTTAGATCTTTGTATATGTTCTACTGCTTTCATTCGCGAATATTTTAATCTATTTTGAAGTATGCGGACATATTCGGGGTAAGTAGCATTTGACGTTTCTTCATATATAGAGTCTGGTATATACGGTTTATTACCGAATAAGAGTTCATACGGGGAATAATGGGTAGTAGAATGGACTGCCGTGTTATAGGCCAACATAGCTGTGTAAACGAAACGAGGCCAATTGTTTTGTTCATTATTTATATAAGATTTTAAGTATTCTTTTAGTGTGGAGTGGCTTCTTTCTAGAGCACCCTGAGTTTGAGGATGATAAGGGGTGGACCAGAGTTGTTTTATTTTCAGGAGATTACAGGTTTGTTTAAAGAGTTCAGCTGTAAAATTGGTACCTTGATCGGTGAGTATAGTTTTAGGTATACCGAACAATGTGATAAAATGAACTAAACACTCGCTGGTTTCTTCTGCCGTAGTGTTGGTAATTGGATAAGCAGCTGAAAATTTAGTAAGGTCATCTTGAAGTGTAAGGATATATTTATATTTGTCATTACCAGCTTCGGGTAATGGTCCTACTATATCAAAGGCTACACGCTCAAAGGGTTGCGTAGAGAGGGAAGTTATCTGCATAGGGGCACGATTTACTTTTCTAAGTGCTTTATTTGTTTGGCATTGTGAACACTTTTTAACATAATTTTCGATGTCTGATCGCATATTTTTCCAGTAATATTTTTCTTGTATGCGTTTTAACATTCTGGAAAGGCCTAAATGACCGGCTATAGGTAAATCGTGGTTTTCTTTCATGATTTTAGGAATTTCGCTTAACGATGGGTATATGATGGTATTTTTATAAATATGTATTGTTATTTCTGAATTGTGAAATAGATACAGGAGCATATTATATAATTTGAGGTACTGATGGTTATCGAAGGGGTTATTAAAATCAGATATAGCTATTTCGGAATTTTCTTGGCCTAATAGTGTAATTATTAATTCATTTCGAATGGATTTAAGACATTTATAGATGTCTTCATAAGTACAGGTATCAAAGTGATTAACTTTAGTAAAAAGGAAATAATATGTTTTATTATCGAAATCATACTTCAAGAAGGAATGTAGTGACCTTTCTAATAATGCAAATTCGTCTTGGTTAGGAAAATTACATATTACTTCTTGTATATAGGGGACAGATTCGTCCATGTCTATGGATGAAGGGATAATAATAATTTTCTTATCAGTTTTAGGTAAGCTTTGGTTATGTTCTATGATAGTTACATTTGGGTTAAAATCTTTAGAAGCAATTTTAAGGAAATCTGAGTAGTTACCATCTAAGGTACCGAAACTACTAGGACTTGGGACATTTGGAGGTGTTGGAAGGTCTGAAGTATCAGCGGAAGATAAAGGTGAGTTATCATTTCGATTTGTTATTTCTAGGTCATCTAGGTTACCTAATTCTGGTAAACTTTCAGGTTGAACAAGAGGATCTATTAGATCTTCAAATTGGACAAGATCATCAGAAGAGATCATTGGAGAGTTATTTGGGTTGGACAACTCATTGGGATCAGGTAAGTTCATATCCTCATTAGAGGGTTCAGGTATAGGATTAATAGGATTTACGAGTTTAGTAGGAGGATAACGAGATAATGCATCTGCAGCGTTATTTAATTTTCCTTTGCGGTAAATTATCTCATACTCGTATTCTTCTAACTTAAGTCTCCATCTTTGGAGTTTACTGCTAGGATCAGAATGGTTGAAAAGCCATCGTAGAGGACGGTGATCAGTAATGATCAGGAATTTTCTGCCATATAAATAAGGGCGAAATGTTTTGCAGCCGAAGAGTATTGCAAGCAATTCTTTCTCTGTTGTGCTATAATTGCACTCGCTCTTATTTAGAGTACGGGAAGCATAAGCGATAGGCTTGTCTTTGCCTATGTCACCTTGAGACAGGATAGCGCTAATCGCGTAATTGGATGCGTCACAAGTTAGGAGAAACGATTTTGAAAAATCTGGATATATTAATAATGGGGCTGAAGTTAATTTATTTTTTAAGATTTCAAAGGCTAATTGGTGTTCATTTGACCATATGAATTCAACGTTCTTCTTTAATAAGTTTGTTAAAGGTTTAGCAATGTTTGAAAAGTCTGGGATAAACCTACGATAATAAGAAACAAAACCAAGGAATGATTTAATGTCTTTAGGAGATGTAGGTATAGGAAATTCATGAACTGCTTTTAGTTTGTCAGGATTTGGTTTTACGCCTTTATCTGTAATAACATGACCCAGATACGAGACTTCTTTTCTCAAGAACTCGCACTTATCTGGTTGTAATTTTAACTGAAATTGACGGAGTCTATAGATTACATTAGATAGGTTATTAATGTGAGATGGGATATCATAGGAATAAATTACAATGTCATCTAAATATACAAAGCATTGGATACCTTGTAGGCCGGATAATGCTGTATTCAGAAGTCTCTGAAAAGTAGATGGGGCGTTTTTAAGTCCAAAGGGCATACGCGTAAATTCGTAATGTCCTGTAGGTACGGAAAATGCGGTTTTAGCGGAATCATTAGGATCCATATTAATTTGGTGAAAACCGGAAGCTAAATCTAGGGTGCTGAAGTACTTGCACTTGCCTAATTGGTCTAGGATTTCGGATATATTAGGAATAGGATAGGAATCGCCAATGGTTATATCATTGAGCTTTCGATAGTCGATTACCACACGCCATTTTCTTTGGCCAGAAGCATCGAGCTTCTTGGGTACCACCCAAATTGGTGATGACCATGGGGACATAGAGGGTTTTATGATGCTTTGTTGTACCATTTTGTTAACTTGGGATTCGACTTCCGACTTATGACATTCAGGAAATCTGTATGTCTTGACATGTATAGGATTATCGGAAGTGCTTTTGATTGAATGTTGTATAGCATCAGTAGAAGTTAGTTGATCATCGGGTAAATGGAATACGTCGGAGAATTGGGAACAGACTGAGTACAATGCTTCAGTCTCTTCTGAGTTAAGATGGGATACACGGAGTAGTTCTAAGACTTTCTCTGTGCGTTCAAGAGTATGGAATTCAGACATTGTAGCTATTAGAGTCGATGAGTTTATTTCGAAGGGTTCTAGGTTTAATTGAAGGTCAGAATCAATTGTTATTGGTTCATTGGAAGTATTGACAACGGATATATTTACACGATTATTATTTTTTACTTGAACAATGCAATTTGCTACTAATAGGCTTTCGGATAAGTGTTGGTTTAAAATTAAACCTTCTTTAATTTCTGGATTCGCAACTGTACATTCTATTACTGTTTCACTACGTGGTGTAATAGTATAGACTGGTTCATTAAAGTACATTTTAAGTTTTAGGGTTTTTAGGTTTAGTGTACTTTTAACATAATCGATTTGACATGAGCAATTATTGAATATATCGTTACCGATAACACCATCGTAAGGAAGACTGATTTTGTCTACTACGTTGAATGTGTGGGTTGAGTGTTTGCGAATATTACTATCGTCATATGTCGTAATGGATACAGGGATTTGTCCTAAAGTAGATAAGGTGTTGTTGTCAATAGAATCAATTCCTTTTATTTTATATTTGATTGATTCGTTGATTTTTGTCATATCATCGATCACTGATTTTTTTATTAGACTTATGGATGCACCAGTGTCAATAAGGAGAGATAAATGACTGGCTGAAATAGGAGATTTTACTTTTACATAGGGTAAGTATCTACTTCTTGTATTGGATGTAAATTCGTATATTTTATGGTTAATTATATTTTCCTTTTCAGGTTTTTGGATATTAGATAATGAAGAGTCTACGGTTTGGGGCTGGTTACCCTGCTGCTTGACTTTCATCGGAAGACCGCGAGTTTCGGGCTGGTTACCGTGTCCATGGGTCATAGGATTAGGAGATAGACCGCGAGTTTCGGGCTGGTTACCGCGTCCATGGGTCTTTAAAGGAGTGATTGGTAATGAAGAGTCTACGGTTTGGGGCTGTTTACCCTGCTGCTTGACTTTCATTGGAAGACCGCGAGTTTCGGGCTGGTTACCGCGTCCATGGGTCTTTAAAGGAATGATTGGATGACCTTGAGTTTCGGGCTGTTTACCGTGTCCATGGGTCATAGGGTTAAATGATAGACCACGAGTTTCGGGCTGGTTACCGCGTCCATGGGTCTTTAAAGGAGTATTGGTGTCGTCTTTTATTAGGTAAGGCTGTCCCGTGCGACACTTATGCGGGACATTGGCTAGTTTAAATCAGTGTTATCCACTGTATCATAGCCTTCTTCCTCATTTACATAGTTGATTTGGGGTTTAAATTCTGTTTTGGGTTTAAAATTATAGGATGTATTATATTGGGAATTTTGGTTGAAGTACTTGTTTTTATTGTTATTATATTCCCTAAGTTTGCAATTTTCTAGGCTGTGCCCTGGTTTTTTGCAATACCGGCAAACGGACGAGGACGGAGGGAATTGAGGCCTTTGGATTTTGTTGCTGGAAATGTTCGAGCTATTACGGCGGTCACTATTTTGATTGACTTTATTAAGCGCGTTTTGTTTATAGGTAAATTGTTGGATTTTCTCTTCCGAGATTGCATAGTTAACGGCTTCGTTCAAGTTCTTAGGGTCTCTACATCTAACGATGTTTGCTAAGCGAGGTTGTAAGCCTATGTTAAATGTGTGCAACGCGAGATCTTCCATTGCAGCCACCCTACCGGAAAGTTCGCTCTTTTTGGAGTTGGATATTGTGACTTCTGTTAAAAGTTGGGACAAACATGTTTCAATCCGTAGGTGGAATTGACTTACAGTCTCTTGGCTACCTTGCCTACATTCTTGGAGTTCGGTTAATAGGTGAGCGTAATGTTTGCGTTCACCGAACTGTGCTTTTAGGAATTCTTTAAGTGAGCACCAGGTGTCGAACTCTTTTATTGAGCATGCACTTCGAGCTTTGTCTTCGAGTTGACTTATAATGAATTTGAAGACAATGTGCTCTTGAGAGGAGGACGCTAGAGAAATTGCATTGTCGCAATTTTGGATAAATGCATTTAGCTTTTCTCTGCTACCACTAAAAGGTTTAATAAACTTTAAAATGACATTAAGGGGAATTTCGTCGTCTTTAACTTCTCTAAAGTCCTTCTTTGAATCGGTTTTAGCCATTTTAGTTTGTTAAAATAAGTCACTTAAAGGATAAATTAATATTAAAAGTATACAAGCAAACCCAAATGAATTAGTTTGTTAACCAGTCTGCAACGGTTTATCAGTATCTGATAACAGCGGATGTTTAGGCTAGAGTCGTCGCCGTCTGGGGACCGTTATTTTGTTGCAGACTGATTGGAATGCGGTTAGGTAATTTGCACTTTATGTTGTCACTCACAGGGTCCAAAAACACTGCATTTTCTGGATGCTGGAACTGGACTGGAAATCTGGAACACTGGAACACTGGAAATCTGGAACACTGTAACACTGGAACACGCCTGGATCGCCGTCGATGCTGGGTGTAGGCAGACCCGTAGGATGCACAGATAGTGCTGCTGCCTGTACCACTACAGCACAGTGGACTGGTGATGAGACGCTTTTGTTGGATTCTTGGGCTACTTTTGACCCGGATGATGATGATGATGAGTGTCACTAGGGTTATATGCACTGCACAACACTGCAATCCTCTTGGTTTGGTATTTCGCGAGACGTTTTCCCGGATTTTTAATATCCCTTTTACGCTGCCACCAATGTTAGAATGGGTATTTAAAACCACTTTTTAAAAAAAGGAAATTATTACTGCTGGAATTAAGGGATTTATTTAATTAGTAATTTACAATAATCGAGGATGCGCGGCACAGATACGTGTGCATGGTCTGACGGATGGATGACGACTAACTGTGGGACTGAGGTCTGGATACGGGAAGTGTGAGGAAATGATGATGAGGAGCTGACGATGCTGGTTAGATGCTGGGTAAGTACAATAGGGTACATTGGGGAGATATAACAGCACCATGATGGCAGAAGCGATGAGCATCGGAATGACATGGAGCCAGGTGAAGCGTGAAGCTCAAGATCGATCGCGATGGAGGACATCTGTGAACGCCCTCTGTCCCATCTAGGGGTTATAAGACATTAAGTCAAAGTAAGTCAGTGGTGGCCCAGTGGTACAAATAACGGTGCTATACTTTGAGTAAATTATTTCATCACCACTGCTCTCAAAACGGTGATGAAAAACATCGTGAGGAAACCGGCATGTCCTAAAATCAAATAAATCGAAGACATGGCACATCCACCAACCTGCACTGGTCCCGCATGGTGGATTAAAGCCCATTCCCTCTCTCACAGAGAGGAGGCCTGTATTGGAACACAGGCCTGCAGCGGAACAATTGAAAGGCTGATGATGATGATGATACTTTATCCAATTTCTCTTTGCCGTGTCACATTTTTTTACTATCTCACGGGCATCGCCGCTGGCATAAGCTAGTATTCCATAACAGCACATTATTATACAAAAGTAGTGCAGTAAACAGAACTCTTAGCACATACCGTATTAAGTATCAACTCCTCGCATTTTGCATGTGACACCAACAAACTATATAATTTCCAGCATAGCCAGACCTAGCATTATACAGCCTTGCCTTAAAATGAGAAGTCAGCTTATACTAGACATGAATATCTTGATATGTCGTTCCGTGTACATCGGGAAGAACAGGGCGTGTTCATGCATTTTTAATAAGAATTTATTATAGGTCGGCACCTATAATAAATTCTTATTAAAAATTGTGTTCAGATCGATTTGTGTCTTCATTCAATATTATAAGAGCTGTAAAGTTTTTATAGAATGCTATAAATTGGACCTTAAAAGGCTGCCTAAATTGTTAAAAGAGTGTTGATGACTCCCCCGTGTGCCTACAGGACCGAAAAGGCCTCCTCTGTGACTATTTTGATTAAAGGTTCAGCCACTTATTTTAATTTTCAGCCACTTTTTTTAAGTTCGTTCCTTGAGAGAGGCTATGGTGGAGCGTACTGATTTGACCTTAAGTCTTGTCTCCCGTTGGGGTGACGGCAATCTGGTCTCTTTTAACGCCACCAAAACATGGCATGTCTTTTTTCCGCAAAAAGGACTCACTTCATTCAAACGCCTACTTTTCGGGGTGCATCTGTTCCTATAACTGATCGGCTCGAGCTCCTTGGCATGGAGTTGACATCCAGTCTCAACTTCGGCGCCTCCATCGAGTACAAAGCCCAAATTGCAGCAAAGAAACTGGGCGTCCTAAACAGAGTGAAGCGATAATTTATGCCTGGACAGCTATTAACTCTTTACAAAGCGCAAGTCCGATCCTGCATGGAGTATTGCAGCCACCTCTGGGATGGCTCAGCTAAATATCAGCTTGCCGCGCTTGACTCGGTGGATCGCAGAGCTAAGAGATTAATTGGCGACGTCAAACTGGTGGATGCCAAGCTTCACAGCTTAGCTCATCGCCGTAAGGTTGCCTGCTTGTCGGTCTTTTACAGACTGTATTTTGGCGAGTGTGCTCATGAACTCCACGACCTCATCCTACCGGCTCCCTTCTACCATCGGACATCTAGACGCACTGCAAGTTAACATCCTCACCTAGTTGCTATTCGACCAATTCGCACCAAGCGCTTCCAAACAACCTTCATAATGCGCACAGCAAAAGAGTGGAACTCACTGCCTGCGTCTGTGTTTCCGAACGCATACAACCCGAATCTCTTCAAAGTTAGAGTGAACAGGCTTCTTCTGGGTAAGCTCACTCCATCGTCGACTTTGTCTCTGTCACCTCTGACCTAGACTAGAGTCAAGAGCAAACCCACCATAAAAAAAAAAAAAAAAAATTACTTCAAACTTGAAAGCTTTGTAATTATCTGATTGCCAAGAATTTTAAGGCAAGTAGTTTTCAGTATGAACGCGTATTTAAAAACCACGATCACATAAGAAACGCCACCTACCTCATCTACCTAATATCTGTTAAGGATGTAGGTACGACACTACCGTTTTATCCGACTGCGGAAAAAGGAATAATAATGAGTTTGACAGTCTATTTATACGTATTTTTGTTTTTTCGATCATAGCTCAGAAAGAACCGATTTGATTTTGACGAATGAGGTATCGATTGATTCGACTTTACTGTAAGCATGTCATATGTAATGATTAAAAAAAAAAAGATAATATGTTTAGACGACGAAACGTAAAAACGTGTTTATTACTGATTTTCTACTCAACTCTCTTCGGAATCATCGTTTGTGTCAAATAAAGTTCCGTAGCAAAACTGAGATCGTATTTTACACCAAGCACCTAAGGTCGGCTACACACTGCGTTTCAATTAAGTGGGAAATGAAAACAAAGTGCAGTACCTTGCTACCCTTACACAATTAAATTACTACACCCTATTACACGGAGACGGACAGACTGACGATTACAATATATGTACAGGTTTAGACTACCTACAAACCCGGAGCTTCAGGGCGTGTTATTCTTTCAACCAAGTCCAAAATGTATGGGGTTGAGACGCGCTATTGAAATATTACGTGGTCGATTCACGCATTTTTTCCAAACATTCAGGAATTTTGTCAACCGCTATCGTCGAATTAAAGTCTTTTTTTTTGGGACAGTCGCACTGCACTATTCCCAAACCAATGCAACTCCTGAAAGCCAGAATCAACAGTGGCGACCACCAGAAATGCGCCGAGGCAATGAAGTTCTTAACTGTCTTGGATCTCGCAAATTTCCACTTCCCTCCATATCAAGCAGGAGACAGAACAAACAAGGTCAATAGGCACAAAGGGTCGCAGAAAGAAGGACATAAAGTCAATCTGTCTAGAGCCTAAAATAACATTCTTTAAAAATATTGTAATCACAGTCAATTTTAGGGAGGAAAATAACTTCTAGGGGCTTTCTTAGTGGTTGCTAAACATAATCTCACATGTTTATTTATTAGTTATATACTTCTGAGAGCAGTGGTGGCTTAGAGTAACCGTGACTTACAAGTTTTAGGTCGTGGGTTCGAACCCAGGCAGGTGCTTTCATTTGTGTAAACTAACTCATCACGATTTCTCTCAAAAACGGTGAAGGAAAACATCGTGAGGAAACCGGCATCATTACACACGTGTATCATACGACGTTTTTCAACACACTTGTGAAGAAAATTATACAAAAAAATAATTTTCAACAGTAAAAACGAGTTGTGTTTTTTTTTTACAATGGTGGGCAAAATAAATCTGTTTTCCTATGCGCGCGCATTTGACAATGGCGATCGACCATAGACTAAAAGAATGAGGTTTCTTTTTTTTTGGCTTTTCGTGGATAGTGTTTTAGCCACGTACAAAATAGGGAATTTCAATTATTTTTTTTTTTTTTTTTTTATTTGTTATAGGCTCGCGTTTGACCACTATCTCGCCTGATGTTAAGTGATGATGTGGTCGAAGGTGAAGGTGAAGGTGAATTTTTCTTAGTTACAGAGCAAATTAAAATTATATTTGAGTGAACGTTTTATTTACTAAGCACGTACAAGTTGAAATTATCTATTTAATAAATACGAAGTTGCATGAAATGAGCAAGCAATAGGTACATTAATTTATTTGTACTATTGAGCACGATCTTTTTTGTATCGAAACTTTTTTAAGAACAAAGCAACTCAACCAATAAATTAAAAAAAACTCTACAACTCACTTGTGAATAATAGCAATGAAAAAGTCACAGTTTGATAACAGGTATCATTATGTGCTTAATTGCGGTGAAATTAGAGCCACTTTATGAGCAAGTGTTGAAAAAGTTATTTTATGACGCAGAAAATGTTGCACTTTAATGGTTTTTTTTTTTATTTTACCTATCCACGAATATAAAGTATGTATTTATACAATATTTTTTGAATTCATATTTGGAACATTACGTTGTGAGTGTAGATAAAGTAATGTAATTAATAAATATGTCACTAAAGTAGTTCTTAAAATTATGATGAATAGGTTCGAAATCATATCTTTTTATTGTGTTAAGGTGTTAAGCCGATGCAGAGCAAGCGGTACGAGAATATCTAGATTTTGTAATTCATAGTTTGCCAGTAAGCGATCTGTAGATATTGTACCAATAAATAGATTTTGTATTGTATCGCCTACCACTAGCTAATCCTTAGAATAAATTGTAGTTCTAAAAACTTAAAAACACGCTTTAATGGTAAATTTAACTAAAAAGTCGTTAATCCTGAAAATCTTGGTAAGGCTAATGGGACAAACTATTCAAACACGCACGGTCGAATCAACTTTTAACTTTTGTTGACGTTCAAAAGGGCCGCTTGTTGGCCTAGTTGAATAAATATATTTGACTTTGACTAAATTATTGCATTGTCATCGGTCCTTAATAAGTGTGCAAAGTTTCAAATCAATCCCGCGTTTAGAAAGGGGTGAAATCACGTTCAAAGATTCCGTTACATTGATACATAGATACATACATACCAAACTAATAAAAGCGTATTAAAAATATAGCCGTATTGCTTTTGTTGAGGCGTGTTTTTGTCTTCCCAATCTCTTTTCTGAAGACACTGAACTCCATCTTTCCTGTTCAGTACTCTCTACAGAGTTTTAAGTTGCACTAAATATTTGGTGTCCTGAAAAAGCATTGCGGTGCCATACGGAACTCTTTGCTAACGTCTTGTGGCGGCACTGATTTTTAGGATACTCAAGCATACATAGGAGCGTTAAAGTACAAACAAACTCACAGCTAATCTTACATTACTATTTAATTATTAATTATAACATCAGTACAGATGTCAATCACGCGTCAAAAACTGAATGGATTTGGATGATTGCAACACAATATGTAGACCTTGGCCTTGATTAAGACACAGGATACTTAATCCAGTGTTGGCCCAGAGGTAACGGCTCTTTATTAAGTGTAAAAATTTTTTTATTAAGTGTAAATCCTAGAACCAAAAAATAGAAGACATGTGACAACCACCAATCCGCACTGGGCCCGCGTGGTAAATTAAGGACCATTCCCACTCTGAGGAGGCCTGTGTCCCAGCAGTGGGAACATTAAAATGCTGATGATGATGATGATGATGATGATACTTTATCCCATTTCCCGTTCCCGTGGCATTTTTTTTACTATCTCACGGGCATCGCCGCTGGCATAACCTAGTATTCCATAACAGCACATTATTATACAAAAGTTGTGCAGTAAACAGAACTCTTAGCACATACCGTATTAAGTATCAACTCCTCGCATTTTGCATGTTGCTGGTACACATGACACCATCAAACTATAAAATATCCAGCATAGCCAGACCTAGCATTATACAGCCTTGCCTTAAAATGAGAAGTCAGCTTATACTAGACATGAATATCTTGATATGTCGTTCCGTGTACATCGCGAAGAACAGGGCGTGTTCATGCATTTTTAATAAGAATTTATTATAGGTGCCGCTGTGTTCAGATCGATTTGTGTCTTCATTCAATATTATAAGAGCTGTAAAGTTTTTATAGGATGCTATAAATTAGATCTTAAAAGGCTGCCTAAATTGTTAAAAGAGTGTTGATGACTCCCCCGTGTGCCTACAGGACCGAAAAGGCCTCCTCTGTGACTGTTTTGATTAAAGGTTCAGCCACTTATTTTAATTTACTTCAAATTTGAAAGCCTTGTAATATTCTGATTGCCACGAATTTAAAGGCAATTCGTTTGCAGTATGAACGCGTATTTAAAAAGCACGATCACATAAGAAACTCCACCTACCTCATCTACCTTATATTTGTTAAGGATGTAGGTACGACACTACCGTTTTAACCGACTGCGGAAAAAGGAATGTTAATGAATTTGACATTCTATTTATATGTATTTTTGTTATAGCTCAAAAACAACCGATTTGATTTTGACGAATGAGGTATCGATTGATTCGACTTTACTGTAAGCATGTCATATGCAATGATTAAAAAAAAAGATAATATGTATAGACGACGAAACGTAAAAACGTGTTTTTACTGTTTTCCTACTCGACTCTCTTCGGAATCATCGTTTGTGTCAAATAAAGTTCCGTAGCAAAACTGTGATCGTATTTTACACCAAGCACCTAAGGTCGGCTACACACTGCGTTTCAATTAAGTGGGAAATGAAAACAAAGTGCAGTACCTTGCTACCCTTACACTATTAATTTACTACACCCTATTACACGGAGACGGACAGACTGACGATAACAATAAATGTATAGGTTTAGACAGTACCTACCGACCCGGAGCTTCAGGGCGTGTTATTCTTTCAACCAAGTCCAAAATGTATGGGGTTGAGACGCGCTATTGAAATATTACGTGGTCGATTCACGCATTTTTTCCACACATTCAGAAATTTTTTCAACCGCTATCGTCGGATAAAAGTCATTTTTTTTGGGACAATCCCACCGCACTATTCCCAAACCAAAGCAACTCCTGAAAGCCAGAATCAACAGTGGCGACCACCAGAAAAGCGCCGAGGCAATGAAGCTCGACGAAGTCCCGGAGAATGAATTTAACTGTCTTGGATCTCGCAACGAAATTTATCAGAAAAGAATACCGGAGGAGAAGGAAAAAATACAACTTTCCACTTCCCTCCATATCAAGCAGGAGACAGAACAAACAAGGTCAATAGGCACAAAGGGTCGCAGAAAGAAGGACAGAAAGTCAATCTGTCTAGAGCCTAAAATAACATTCTTTAAAAATATTGTAATCACAGTCAATTTTATAAGGAGGAAAATAACTTCTAGGGGCTTTCTTAGTGGTTGCTAAACATAATCTCACATATTTATTTATTAGTTATATACTTCCGAGAGCAGTGGTGGCTTAGAGTAACCGTGACTTACAAGTTGTAGGTCGTGGGTTCGAGCCCAGGTAGGCGCTTTACTTTGTGTAAATTATTTCATCACCAATGCTCTCAAAACGGTGAAGGAAAACATCGTGAGGAAACCGGCATGTCCTAGAACCAAAAATTCGAAGACATGTGACATCTACCAACCCGCACTGGGCCCGCGTGGTGGATTACGGATGTGATGTGATGTGATGTAGAGAAGTATGTATGTATGTTCCTTATAGACTCCGAAACGGCTGGACCGATTTTAATGAAATTTTTAGACAATCTTTAGATTGACCCAGCAAATAATCCTGTAAAGTTTGGTGGCAATTGGAACAATTTTTTTGAACTTTGAACGCGGGCGAAGCCGCGTGTAGAAGCTAGTAATTTATAAAATGAAAATGTAAAGGGGTGGTTTTCCTAGTGTCCTGAAACACAGGCCACGAGCCTAGCTTAGGCACCAGTCTGCCACAATATATACTTACCTATATTGTGTATTATTGTCGAATATGACCAATGTAAAATAATTTATTGATATGGAGGTGAATAAAAATTAAGTTATTATTATTTGCGGAGGTAGAGTCAAAGTTTTGTTAAAACCTTATACCTACATAGTGGAGCCTCACAAAAAGGCAATAATACTGATCATAAGCCGACTGAAATAGACTAACTTATTGCCTCCTCCGCGGCAATTTAGCAGATAAGCCCCAGAAAGTCGACAAAAATAAAATAAACAATTCTGATATTAACAAAAACGATCAGCCGGGAATAATCTCCAACCAATATGAAACAACAAATGTTTAAGCTCCAACGAAATTACAAGAAAATCTCTCTCACAAACAATGTTTATGTTTCTACCGAGACATTTATCTTATCCGGAATATCGGGGCACAATGGACTCCGTTTTAAGTCATTTATTACAAAAACATTCACCCTGTAGGTAAATAAACCCCTGATTATATAAAAAAGGCAATAACTAGCAAGGACACAACGAAACAGAAATGAAAAGATCTTAAAAAATGGCGGCCTATTATAAAAGACGCTTTTCATGAATTTTCTTAATTTTGAAATGTGTCCAAAGTTCCCTAATATTTTAGGCCTCTTTAGTATAATTTCCATTACCATGGCGTTTTTCGTTTGTTTGAATGGTTGAGGCTGTATAGAAGTTTAATATAACTGTGTTCCAGTTTAATAAATTGTAGTTCTAAAAACTAAAAAACATGCTTTATTGGTAAGGATAATGGGACAAACTGTTTAAATTATTGCATTGTCATCGGTCCTTGATAAGTGTGCAAAGTTTCAAATCAATCCAACGTTTTGAAGCGGGTGAAAATCACGTTCAAAGATTCCGTTACATTGATACATAGATACATACATACCAAGCTAATAAAAGCGTGTTAAAAAAAGAATACATTTAGTAAAAATATTACATGAATGGTTGTGACGTTATTATCATTGTATCTTGAACTTTTCCTTATTTATTTGGGGTCGGCGATACAAACTTTCTTACGTATGGAGAAGTATTAAAAAAAACCCGGCTGCTTAAGAACCGATCTAAAAAGACGTAAACAAGAAAAAAAACATGCTGTGCAGTCGGAGGATAGATATTCGCGAGCTGGCTGACCAAAACCAGATGAATCCTCCGACTGCACAGCATCTTCTTAACCTCCCCATTTTTTTAACGAAATATTTGGTGACAATCTCTAAAAATGTGGCCCATATCAAGAAGCACAACCTCAACATCCCCCTTCAAAATATTATCAAGCACGTCACTTAGAAATGCAATGCAAATTAGCACTTCACTCGTGTCCCCCTCAAGACCCGAAGCCTAAGACAATGTTCTGTAGTCAGAGACAACGCAGTGTTACAAAGCATAGACTATAGATGATGGTAGTGGAACAGGTAAGCCTGCAGACCTAACTGTAGCAAGTGTAAAACCACTGTTATGCATGTATGAGGTAGGGTTGTCAGACAACAGAATGTAGATGTGGATATCTTGATATAACACATAGTACTAGAAGTGTTACTATTCCCCGAAGAGGCAAAGCTTATTTTACTCTCGTTTCGCCAGTCATGTTTTAGTCCAATGTTGTACGAGTATGTATGTGATGTCGATTCCTATAGTCGAGCCTATTGTCATCAAACGAAAATTTGAGAGAGTTTTCATGCTTTAAAACCATTTTGTATTATAGATTGGCTCGCGTTTGACCACTATCTCACCTGATAGTAAGCCATGATGTGGTCGACGGTCTAGCACGCTAACCTAGAAGTACCCTATTCACTCTTGACGTAAAGACTCCGAGGTTGTAGCTATCGGGCAATACAGACTCCGGCAAAGAATGCCACGGACAAATACTCGGACGGATAAATAGAATCTGGCCAATCGTAATACAGTTAACAGCCACTTCTGGGTGAATCAGTACAAGGTGAATCAGTTTTGCAATAACCGAGTAGAAAATGGGTAAGTTAAGTTAAAACTTGCCTAAGGTAGTCAGATTTTTGGCAATAATCATGATTTCAATTTGAAATTTATCGTATTTTCATTACTATACTTTACGTAACACAAATTTAGCAGAAACACAATACTAATTATAACAATAATGTTTGCTCTCTGCATGTAGCTTCTAATAATGATGTGAAATAGACACCACTTTACAAAAGCAACAAAAGTTAAAACCTACATCTCAATAAAATAAATGAAATCTACTTAAACAATAATTACAGCCTTCAACTCGAGCTTACATAAGTAGCAGATGAGACTCCATTTCTCCCCTTAAAACAATATGGAATCAAAGAAAATGAATAGGAATTAAGAAAAGGGGATGACCGAAATGGTAATGGCGGTAACGAAATTAAAATCACCATTTACTGAGCACATTTAACGCCAAGGAATTAAAACAATCTCAAATTCTCTTGATGGGAAGATTTCGGGTTCTGATTGCTAAATGATTAAATTGATCGATATAATTATCGTTGTATAGCAGGGGCAGTTACTTTGAGGTTCTTTGTCGTTTTAGTAAAGAGTTATTTATAAGATAATGGAAAGCATCGATTTATATCTTGTAGTAAAGTTTGCAACTACTTAATATATTCGTGACAATCTAAGAAGTCGGATTTGACTGTTATTAAACTTGATGCTTACGAATGATACTCGTTGTTATAGTGTATCGGTTACTTAGTAATTAATTCAGATCATGAATTTGATTTTTAGATTTATTTCGTACAAAGTTATCGTGGCATGTAATGACAATAATACTTTCATGTGTAATCGTAAAAGCAATCAATTCAGCAATCAAAAGCAATCAATTTGTATAACTGCACGGCACGTGTGTGAGTACTATGTACCCAACTGTAAATCTAACATTTACTGTACCTGTGTGTCGTTCGTTGACTTGTGTGTGCCCTGGCAGTTGAGTGTGTCATGCTCTCTCAAATGTCTCTCTGATGGTGGCGCGTCTGTTGGATCATCCGGTTCCCTTCATTATGGTTGAGCTGGGTGGTGCCATTCATGCGTCATATTCGTGAACGGACGCCGTCAGTTGGGATTGGTCATAACTTAACTGCTTCGGATGTTAATGCTTTTCTAGCATCTATTATATAACTGCACAGTACATGTGTGAGTACTTTTATTACTTTATGCCTGTACGTAGTATAGTGTGTAGTGCTATTCTGGGTGCATTTTCCTCACATATGTGAATTTATTAATGTATGTACTTATGTAACTAAATATTGTAAAAAAACATTTTCTTTAAAAGAGTAAATATGGAGTTTCTTGTGCATTCTTCTCCATAACAAGCTACTTTCCGAATGCACGGTAGAATCAACTTTTATAACTTGTAAATTTTAATGTACCTAACGTTCAAAAGTGCCGCTTGGTGGCCTACTTGAAATAAAATATCTTTGTCTTTGTCTTTGTCTTTATTCTATTCCGATCAAGTGACAACCCTATAGCAGGGTCAGTGCATGTTTCACGTGGCAGGGTAGCCTATTAATTCAGTTTACATTGCAACTAGCTCCGGAGGTGAGCTGCCCTTAAATTATTTATAAGCTGTGTACACCACTGTGATGCATAGACTATGCCTTGTCTATGTCATATCCACATTTTATGGTAATCTAGCAAAAATATCCTGAGGAATATTTATGAGGCGATTTTCTAGACAGCCTGAGAAATGTGGTCTGGCGGGATTTAGATTGTGCACTTAATTTTTGTGACTATGAGTTTGAGGGTATTTTTATATTTTTTTGACGTTTCACAGTTCACTTGACAGTTTAATGAAGTGAACATCGTGGTTTATTATTAGTCCATCTACGCCACCAACATTTCGATGCGCTGTTGTGTTCGATGTCTGTGTTACATCATCAACTCCGATCTATAAACTATCAAACGCCAATCTCCCAACCACAAAGTTTGCGTTACGTTTCCGTTACGATAGAACTTTCCATTACCCATTACAAAGGGCCGCACGGCACGTCCCTAAGCTTTCATTACACAATAATCCAAGATTAATCACTGGCTCTATGGGATATACATAAAAATTATGTTATGTACGTAATGGAATGGTTAGGGAGATAAAGTGGAAATTTGATGGCGGGCTGGGGTAACGAACTGTGACGTCAGACGTTTGACTCCATACTTTATTACCAGGATACAAGAAGACGGAGGATGTAGATGTGATATCATAAAGTTCGTTGGATGGGCTAGCTAATTGGATAAAGTTGGCCTGGATTTTGTCTGTTACATTGAAGAAAAAAATATGTAAGAAAAACTCAATTTATTTTTGTATTATGTAACTGAACGGCACAGTGAGTACTGTGTACTTACCAACTGTAAATCTTTCATTTACTGTACCTATTAAGTCCTTCGTTGACTTAAATGTGCCCTATCAGTTAAGAGTATGCTCTCTCAAATGTATCTCTGATGGTGGCACATGTGTCGGTTCCCTTCATGATGGTTGAGCTGGGTGGTGCCGATTCATGCGTCATGTTCGTGAACGGGCGCCATCGGTTGGGTTTGGTCATAACTTGGTACTTCGGTCTGTTTTTTAATTAATTATTGTATTTTGGGCTTGTTTGTTTTACTTTAGCTAGGTCCTTTTGCATATTTTTTTTTTGCATAATTTATTGATGGAAAAGAGTGTCTGTGGAATTCCTTGCACGTTCTTCTCCATAGAGACCTACTTTCGCTTGCTAATGTGCAACTAGCTTTATTTTAGTTATTTTTGTTTTAGTTGATAATTTAAGTGGTTTATTTGAAATAAAAATATTTTGATTTGAATGTTTTGTTTTTCTTTGAGAGTACAATATTGGGTTAACTAGATTATCTGAATAATATCTTGTTAGATATTCCCCATGTAGTTTTAGTAGACAAATAGGCACCTAAAATTTTCATATCACCTGAGAACTGTCTCTGAAGACCTTTTTCAACATAAATCAATTTATAACTTGGTTCCATTACTTGGTACTCTTTTGAATGATTGTCTAAGTTCTATCAGTTTAAAATGAAACTTTTATTTTCAATTCAATTATACGCCTCCAAAAAGCTTCCTTATATTTCTAACATCCTACATCAGCTTACCGAGATGACTTTTTCTTTAAGAAATACGAGCGTCCCTCTTTGCCTAAGTGACCATGTAATATTCCTCTGGTATCCTGCTACCCTGGTATCTACGTCTATCCAAGTTTTTCTCAGAAAATTAATTAACACCGCATACCATCATTTTAAGTTCTTTTAAATGAAAACTTCTGTTTTTTCTCATCTCCATTTGAATAAAGATAAAATATTGTTCTTTTGACAATTATTTTAATAGGTCTTACGCTTTTTTCTTGCGTTCTTTGTCTGGTTTTAGGTCTCTTTAGTTGTTTGTTTTAAAATAATAAGACTTATTTTCACGAACAGGGATTATCGTTCGTAAAGAAGCGAATAGTAAGGCATTAAGTCCGTATTTAAGCATGTGCATAAAGTTTAAATAATTAAATGTTTTCTAGAACTGCGCTCGAACTCTAATTTAAATTAATTAAATGAGCGTAAGTTTACACGTTCGCTATTAGTATTGAATTTTTTTTTTTATATCTATACTAATATTATAAAGAAAGATTTTTTTGTTTGTACCGAATAGGCTCCGAAACTACTGGACCGATTTAAAAATTCTTTCACCAATAGAAAGCTACATTATTCTTGAGTAATATAGGCTAATTTTTAATCCCGAAAACGGGTCCTGTGGGGTGGTCCACGGGAGCGAAGCCGCGGGGAACAGCTAGTAAATTATTAAAGGCAATCATATATTCTTACTATCAGCAAATAATAATGAGCTCTTTATTTATCCAAATCATATTACCAAGACGAAAAAAAAACAAAGTTAGTAATACGGGGCAAATATGCGGCACATCCACGCAAATCTGCCATCGCTCAGCATAATACTGGCACTTGTGTACAAGACAGACACTGACTGGGGTGTTTTTAATGAGGTAAAACGCCCACACTCCCTAGTATTTTCCCCAAAAGAACTGACGCCTTTTGAAAGTCATCCTTCATTAACAAAAAAAAAGGTTCTCCCACTAGTTGCCTTTACGAAACCTATCCACTGATATGAACAGCCTGCACCCTGTCAAAACGATTGCGTCACATCTCAGTTTAAAGTCCACACTATGCTGTGAGTACTTCCGCTGTTTTGGCAATTGTCCAGCAAGGATATCTATTGCACTCGAGTCACACTCGGGGTGTGGTAATAGAGAATTGCATCCCATAAAGTTAAGCTACGAGTGCCGGATTCAATCTCTTTTAAAACGTAAAGGTGTTACTGATTGTCTGTTTCTGTTCGCCTGCTCATTGTAATGGTCCTACCGTATTTATTCTACATACCTGTCTTATTGGCTAACTTTTTGTTCATTACATTCATACCTACATTTATACTTAACTATCATCCTCTTTCCACTGATACATCAGACTTTTACCCGTTAACGCCCACTTCCTTATTGGAAGATCTTTCAAATCTCTGCCGCATCCACACGTCATCAACCAGAACGCCTCCCGCCTAAAACGTTACCAGCGCATAGAACACCTGAAGCAATAGTTCTGGAAAAGATTCTCTAATGAGTACATATTTTAATCCAACAGAGAACCAAGTGGACGGACTCCGAAGGGGTGCTTGAAGAGGGAACCATGGTGGTACACAAGGAGAAGCAAGCACCACCACTGATGTGGCCACTTTGTCGTTTCGAACGTCTCATACCTGGGAGAGACGGAATAAGCAGAGTCGCAAATGTCAAGACGAAGAAAGGAACACTCAGACGCCCTTTTAACACCATCTGTCCTCTTCCAGCATAATCTTAAAGACAATTTTTCAACGCCGGGAGCTTGTTAAGACATCACTAGCGCTCGCCGCCATCCCTACATGCCGGGCGACCGCGGCGGAGTGGCGGGTGCGGAGGGCGTCCACCGGTCAGTCCAGCTGATCACTGTATCATTCACCGCCGTCCTGAGCGCACGCTTCACCTTTCGCCTTCAGCCTAGTTTTTTATCTTTATGTAAATAATATAATCTGTAAAACACCAAGTAAGTGTTTGTCCTATCACCACCCTTAGGGCACAAAACGACACTTCTTTTTTATTGGATTGGATTACTAATTAGAATTCATCATAATCTTACTAACCTTTTACAAACTATAGGTAACGATAAGCTTCGGTCCAACCGGATGCAACAGAATAATATTTTACATGGTGCACCTGCCTTTCTGATCTCCACAAATCAGTTGATGGGTAACACGATAATCCTTGGCAAGACTGTTTGTTAGATGTTTGGATATCCTTAAGGACTGCACTGGCTGGAAAAATCTTTAATTATGTTACACAACGATCTTTCTTTTCGTAGCTCTATACCAGGGGACACCAAATGGCGGACAACCGAGCTATTTTGTGTGGAGCTTAAGTAAATAGTAGAATAATTATTTACATATACTATTTTATCATCGCACTGGAACGCCTTGCAGAAATTACACCAATGGAGCATCAACTTAAAACAACTGTAAAGTCCTGGTTTCCTCACGATGTTTTCTTTCACCGTTGTCAGCGATGTGCAAGATAAATTTAGAAAGTACATATGAATTGAAAAAGTCACATTGGTTCTTGCCCGCATTTGAACCCACGACCTCAAGCACGAGAGGCGAGTTCTTAGCCACTGGGCCACGACCTAATATGATTTATTTGAGTACGTAATTGAAGAATTTATCCCGCGCTTTGTCTTTACTTCCGCCGATTCGACAACGGACGAGCGCAGAGCGCGAGAATGAGATTTACCGATGAACGTCACCAAGATGTATAGACAATAGTCCGCACCAACTTCGGACGGATAGTTCAAAACAAAAATTATATTTTTCACATTAGGATAGGATAGGATAGATAGACCCCTTTGCCGCACCTAGGCTCGCTTTTGTACGTGCAGGCCTCCTCTCTGTGAGAGGGAATGGGCCGTAATCCACCACGCGGGCCCAGTGCATGTTGGTGGACGTCAGATGTCTTTGAATTTTATGACATGCCGGTTTCCTCACGATGTTTTCCTTCACCGTTTTTGAGAGCAGTGGTGATGGAATAATTTACACAAAGTAAAGCGCCTGCCTGGGTTCGAACCCAGAAACGATCTACAACTTGTCGCGGCCTTTACAACTGGGCCACCACTGCTCTATTTGTCACATTTATATTTGAAACAATTTTAACAAAGTAAATACACGTGACGATGCAAAGGTCATTGAGGGGGTTGGCTTTAAACCTTACAGACCGCGACGGTCATATTATTTTTAAGAAACGGACCCCAAATTAAATTGATTAGTGACCGCTGTTCTATAGGAGAAATGCGTGCAAAATGATCCCCTTAAGGGTACACTAGTCGACGGCGCAAACTATTTTGTGCGCGGGGTTAAAATGCATTTTATATCAACCGACAACACGTGCGGAAGAGGTAGATTCTGTGATGAGCAGTAGGAAGCTAGCTCCCGTACGAATACACACTTTTGCAAAGAACAATGGCAGAATAATAACTTGACAAAAATTGAAGCGTCTAGGAAATCTCATAATATAGAAAGACTTGAATGATTTTTCTATGATTTTTCAAATAAAAATTTATTTTAATAAAACCTCAGAAAAATACTTTCATTTATGGGAATTTCAAATGATTAAAATAATTTTCAAAATCATTTTAAATATTTAAGTGTTGCCATTTACTATATTCATACGATTTTCGTATATATTTGAAGGACCACATAAAGGTTCAATATATTTTTCATAGGAAGTTATTATTACTAATAACTATACTATCGGTAATAATCAAAAATAAAAGTTTTATTGTTGAAAAAAGGATTCATAAGAAATACTTCATGCAATTATTAAATACCTCAAACATAATAATAGTAACAATTTCATTTAATGTTATGGCAACTCTAACTAAAATGAAATGTCACTGTCACGAAAAAAGCGGTCCGCTCTGTCACGTACGCTCCTGTGCTTTTCGTATCGGTTGTGATCGTTTTGTTTTTTGCTATTTTCTTATTTCTATTTGACTTGGCTTGCTTACGGACTGATATTCGTTTCGCTTTGTGTGACTTGACTTATGCGTGCCTAAAGGATTCTGATTTTGCCCTGCGTGACTGTGCCATCGCCCCTTTGTACTCTGATTTTGCCCCATTGCTTGGATTGTTGAAGTGCGTTTTATTTGAACCACTATGGGAGATCGTAGCAGATTAACGCGAATCCTATGTGTTAACTGCAACATTTGCGTTAACACGTTGCGCCGCTATCCTGCCCTGACACTCGAACCAAGAGTCACTAGTTTACTCTGTAGCTGGGTATTTCCACTCATAGTAAGTTCCTACCCACCTTCATTATTATTAAACCATTACACGAACTTCACTTAACTTGTTATATCTTAATAAAAAGTCGAAATTCACTGTTTCCCTACAATATTTACATTTAATTATAATTTAATTTTACTTTATTTTTTGTATTTAATTACTTATACTTCTTTATTTTTATACTTTTTTATTTTTCAGATTACTGAGACAGACTATGTATGCGAAGCATGCAATGATCTTGCAATGTTTGCTGTGAATCAATGTCTCCAGCAAGAAGTTTCTGGTAGTGGTGATCAGCATGCTGGACCGAGTCACAGAGGCCATACTCATGTGTGTGTCGTTTGTGGATGTTCCATACTACACAGACAGAGTGATAAAATCTTAAGAGACACCCCTACTGATTTACAACGTTCTATCATAGCTATTATAGAGAACAGACTAGCACCACGACAGGTATGTTTCGAGTAATATTTACAATAATTGCTAAATAAACTGTTAACTGTGTGGATAATTGCAGTGTGGTGTTTAGTTTTATACACACATTATATGAATTAATATTATTATAAAATAGGTTCAGTTATAGCAACCAATAATAAGTTTCTTTACAATCCGGACTCCTTCCATTCTTCATTTTTATTAGATTTTGGCGATAAAATATTTTTTATTATTTCTTTCAGGTAACAGAATCTGATCGTGTGTGCCATGCTTGCTGGTTACGTACACAGAGAGAGGCTCGTCGTATGAGCATTATTGATGACGCCAGATCCCAACATGAGATACCAGAAGACCAGTCATCGGACCAAAAGGCACCAAACAACATTATTATTGATGATGCCAGAACCCACCGTGACGTACGAGAAGACAACCAAACATCGGATACAATTGTTTCTGACCAACAGGCACCAAACAGCATTATTGGTGACGCCAGATCCCACCATGAGGTACCAGAAGACGACCAGTCATCTGACTCAGCTGCTTCTGAGCAATCGGCACCAAACAGCATTATTGATGACACAAGATCCCACCATGAGGTATCAGAAGACAACCAGTCATCGGACTCGGTTGCTTCAGACCAACAGGCACCAAACATAGTGATGGAATTACCACAGTACAGAAGAGCAGCAAACTCTAGTAGCCATTGTGTTTTTCCTCACTGCGGTAATACTCCATTACGCGGAATATCTGACAAATTACGAGCGATTGTTTTGAGCAACCACCATTATTACCTGCCCGAACTTTGCAGAGTTTGTGATGAACATTTGGTGTATAATATGTGGGAAACATTATTTGACTCAGAAAATATCATTACTACATTTAATGCACAGCAGATTCAACATGTGTTCTCATTTGTAAATGCTTTTAATCCAACATTAGATTTTGAAAACAGAAGAAATGGATGATCGAGTTTTTGTATATTGGGTAGGGTACACAAAAGATAAATTCCGCACATTGCTTCAAGAAGTACCTCGGATCCAGGATATACGGAAAGGAAGTCTAGGACTAGCAATTCTACTCCTCAAAATGAGAACGGGCGATTCTGACGAAAGAATCTCAACGTTAATTAATATGCCACGTCGAACATTGGAGACTTTGATGGATAAAGTACGGGAGGTACTTCTCCAAGATTTTGTACCAGAAAATCTTGGTATTCATCAATTGAGGAGGGATGAACTCTTGCAACATAACTTGTTCATTCATTCATTATATACTTTATTGTACACCACATAAAAACATACAGGACAAACATTCACAATAACAAGTGTACAATGGGCGGTCTTATCGCACTAGGCAATCCCAATATAGAAATCTTTTGAAACCTTTTATGATTGTTGCTAGTGATGGATATATTATTGATTGTTATGGCCCATATAAAGCGACCACATCAGATGCTGATATTATGAAAAGTCTTTTTCACGATGGTTCTGATTTAAGAATGTATTTTAGAGAAGATGATGTGTTTATACTAGATAGGGGTTTCAGGGACAGTATTGGTTTTTTGGAAGGATGTGGCTATAGAACCTGCATGCCAGATTCCCTTCTAGAAGGCGAGCACCAACTAACTACACAACAAGCTAATCAAAGCCGTTGTGTCACAATTTGTAGATGGGTGGTAGAGGCTGTTAATGGTCACTTAAAAAGAGACTTCAAGTTATTAAGACAAGAATATTTTCATCGGTCTCTACCACACATGATGCAAACCTTTCAAATAGCCGCAGCTTTGTTAAATAGGTTTGGTGTTCGCTTTCAGGATAACATATATGCCAGGGATATATTAGAGATAATTAGGGAAAGAAGGGATCTCGAAAATAATCTATCAAACATGGTTCAGGACTTAAATATGAATAGAAGAACATCCCAATTTAGGAATATTACTGCAGATCGCAATAATCTTTTATACTTCCCGACCCTAGAATATTCTGAACTAATTCTATTCGCCCTGGGAACGTATCAGATCAGACAAGCGCGTTCATATTATGGCGAACATATACGTTTCCACGGCGGATACAGAATAGAGGTTAGTAGTGAACACATTCATTCTTCTGAATACAATCTTAGAGGGAGTGGTTTGACAACATTAATAAGAGGAAGAATAAAATCACGCCACGTAGCAAGAAGACAGTATTACGTCTATATTTTAATAGAAAATAATATACCTGGCCGTACCGGTATAGTAGAATACTGTTGTAGCTGTTTGGTTGGTTGGCGGACTTTAGGGTGTTGCGCCCATGTTATGACTCTGGTGTGGTATTTAGGATGGGCCAGACATCAAGATAATATCACAGCGCCAGCAGAATTTTTAGATTCTTTAATTATTAGAGAAGATGATGAGGAGGAATAAAAATGTAAAAAATCTAGAATTGTTTCATTTTTTATTCATTACAAGCTCTACAAGTATGATAAATGCTGTATATATATCGTCAAGTCACGCCTTTTCCCCGTAGATGTAGAGAGAGAAATCATCCTTCCTCTTGATACCTACGCTCCTGTCTAACCTCTATCGCTTTTTCCACAATCATCAACCATTGAGTGTTAGAGAAACCATACAAGCGTACTTTTGACCCAACGATGTAAGTACATATAAATATTTTCCTAGAAGGTACCCACTAAAGATTGACCGACTGTTACAATTAAGTTAAAAAATATAGGTAACTACATATATTATATAAAAACCTTATAAATCTCAATTACGTGGGTACATTAAGCTCAGAATTTACTAAACAACCACAGCACGCAATACTTTCTCCAAGTGACAGAAGACATAACCTAAAAATGTTCAAATCTAAATATCTTTTTTTCTAGGCCCTCTCAGAACAAAATTCTTTGACTAAGTTAATCAGGGACTGACGCAACGTATTTTAAGATTTTTTTTACGTATAGACGCTACTATTTCTATTCAACTAATTTAATGTATTTTATTTTTATTTAAGTGTATATAGCTAGTTATTGTTAATTAAGTATTTTATATTATGTAAATTTTAAATTATTAAAAACACTCTTTATTTAATGTATGAAAGCCTGCCATTGTTCTTTGTAGCGAAATGGATAATGGTTTAGGACGAAACCGAGCGCGCGAAATTTTATAAACAGACCTTTGGCAGTCTAGATATCATGAAAAAACGACTAAATCTATCAGTTCAAAATAAAATTATTTGCATTGTTGAACTACTAATATAACCTTGTATGGAGGCCGTTTTGCAATTTCCCGTCTTCTTATGGTATTTATTCGCGCCCAAAAATGCGTTAAAATTAGTGTCGAAATGTGGAACTTTCGACGCTCATAACTTTAATTTTTTTCTTTTTTGCTTCCATACAGGGCTAGATAATGATGAGATAAATTGATATCACTTTTTATTTTGAACGTACATCGTCAAACAGTGGTATAATCCCTAGACTACGTTTGTGTGGAAGAATTTTCGACTAGTGTAACATTAAGCGAAAAACTTTACTGCGCCTAAATTTTAAAATAATAACACAATTTTTAAATGGTTAAGAATAGTGAATTTACTTATCTTTGTAACTGCATACTTATTTCTCATGATAAATATGTGGTTTATGAGTGTCGTCATATTTTCTAAAAGTTTAGTAACGGATCGTTTTACACACATGTATGTATAAAACGATCCCTGGGGAAGGGTTAAAATGATCCCAGGGATCATTTTATGCTCTACAATATTTTATATTTACAAAATAAAACAACCAGATGTTTATTATATAATCACATGTATTGCTCAAAGCAACAAAAACATTTAAGCGTTTTACACAAATAAAGTTTTAAATGTTGTCACATTGGAGATCATTTATTTTTTATGTGCTATTACAAAATCATTCAAACTAAACGTTATATAATTGTAATAAACGTTTTAAGGCTCGTCCTCGACTACATGTTTTAATGTGATCAACAAGTTCTCTTTCCTGTTCTTGGCTAAAAACTGTTCGACTACCACCTAAAAATATTTGAAAGTTATGAGCGTCGAAAGTTCCACATTTCGACACTAATTTTAACGCGCAAATAAATACCATAAGAAGACGGAAAATTGCAAAACGGCCACCATACAGAGATAGATTAGTAGTTCAACAATGCAAATAATTTTATTTTGAACAGATAGATTAAGTCGTTTTTTCATGATATCTAGACTGCCAAAGGTCTGTTTATAAAATTTCGCGCGCTCGGTTTCGTTCTAAATCATTATCCATTTCGCTACTAATTTGCAAAAGTGTGTATTAGTACGCGAACTAGCTTCCTACTGCTCATCACAACATCTATCTCTTCCGCACGTGTTGTCGGTTGATATAAAATGCATTTTAACCTCGCGCACAAAAAAGTTCGTGCCGTCGACTAGTGATCCCTTAAGTTAAAACTTGCCTAAGGTTAAGGTTACATTTTTGGAAATAAACATGATTTCAATTTGAAATTTATCGTATATTCATTACTATACTTTACGTAATACAAGTTTAGCAGTAACACAATACTAATTATAACAATAACGTTTGCTCTCTGCCTGTAGCTTCTAATAATGATGTGAAATAGACACCACTTTACAAAAGCAACAAAAATTAAAACCTACATCTCAATAAAATAAATGAAATCTACTTAAACAATAATTACAGCCTTCAACTCGAGCTTACATAAGTAGCAGATGAGACTCCATTTCTCCCCTTAAAACAATATGGAATCAAAGAAAATGAATAGGAATTAAGAAAAGGGGATGACCGAAATGGTAATGGCGGTAACGAAATTAAAATCACCATTTACTGAGCACATTTAACGCCAAGGAATTAAAACAATCTGAAATTCTCTTGATGGGAAGATTTCGGGTTCTGATTGCTGAATGATTTAATTGATCGATATAATTATCGTTGTATAGCAGGGGCAGTTACTTTGAGGTTCTTTGTCGTTTTAGTGAAGAGTTATAAGACTATGGAAAGCATCGATTTAAATCTTGTAGTGAAGTTTGCAACTAGATATATTCGTGACAATCTAAGAAGTCGGATTTGACAGTTTTTATACTTGATGCTTACGAATGATACTCGTTGTTACGAGTATAGTGTATGGGTAACATAGTAATTAATTCAGATCATGAATTTGATTTTTATATTTCTTTCATACAAAGTTATCGTGGCATGTAATGACAATAATACTTTCATGTGTAATCGTAAAAGCAATCAATTCTATTCCGATCAAGTGACAACCCTATAGCAGGGTCAGTGCATGTTTCACGTGGCAGGGTAGCCTATTAATTCAGTTTACATTGCAACTAGCTCCGGAGGTGAGCTGCCCTTAAATTATTTATAAGCTGTGTACACCACTGTGATGCATAGACTATGCCTTGTCTACGTCATATCCACATTTTATGGTAATCTAGCAAAAATATCCTGAGGAATATTTATGAGGCGATTTTCTAGACAGCCTGAGAAATGTGGTCTGGCGGGGTTTAGATTGTGCACTTAATTTTTGTGACTATGAGTTTGAGGGTATTTTTATATTTTTTTGACGTTTCACAGTTCACTTGACAGTTTAATGAAGTGAACATCGTGGTTTATTATTAGTCCATCTACGCCACCAACATTTCGATGCGCTGTTGTGTTCGATGTCTGTGTTACATCATCAACTCCGATCTATAAACTATCAAACGCCAATCTCCCAACCACAAAGTTTGCGTTACGTTTCCGTTACGATAGAACTTTCCATTACCCATTACAAAGGGCCGCACGGCACGTCCCTAAGCTTTCATTACACAATAATCCAAGATTAATCACTGGCTCTATGGGATATACATAAAAATTATGTTATGTACGTAATGGAATGGTTAGGGAGATAAAGTGGAAATTTGATGGCGGGCTGGGGTAACGAACTGTGACGTCAGACGTTTGACTCCATACTTTATTACCAGGATACAAGAAGACGGAGGATGTAGATGTGATATCATAAAGTTCGTTGGATGGGCTAGCTAATTGGATAAAGTTGGCCTGGATTTTGTCTGTTACATTGAAGAAAAAAATATGTAAGAAAAACTCAATTTATTTTTGTATTATGTAACTGAACGGCACAGTGAGTACTGTGTACTTACCAACTGTAAATCTTTCATTTACTGTACCTATTAAGTCCTTCGTTGACTTAAATGTGCCCTATCAGTTAAGAGTATGCTCTCTCAAATGTATCTCTGATGGTGGCACATGTGTCGGTTCCCTTCATGATGGTTGAGCTGGGTGGTGCCGATTCATGCGTCATGTTCGTGAACGGGCGCCATCGGTTGGGTTTGGTCATAACTTGGTACTTCGGTCTGTTTTTTAATTAATTATTGTATTTTGCGCTTGTTTGTTTTACTTTAGCGAGGTCCTTTTGCATATATTTTTTTGCATAATTTATTGATGGAAAAGAGTGTCTGTGGAATTACTTGCACGTTCTTCTCCATAGAGACCTACTTTCGCTTGCAAATGTGCAACTAGCTTTATTTTAGTTATTTTTGTTTTAGTTGATAATTTAAGTGGTTTATTTGAAATAAAAATATTTTGATTTTGATTTGAATGTTTTGTTTTTCTTTGAGAGTACAATATTGGGTTAACTAGATTATCTGAATAATATCTTGTTAGATATTCCCCATGTAGTTTTAGTAGACAAATAGGCACCTAAGATTTTCATATCACCTGAGAACTGTCTCTGAAGACCTTTTTCAACATAAATCAATTTATAACTTGGTTCCATTACTTGGTACTCTTTTGAATCACTGTCTAAGTTCTATCAGTTTAAAATGAAACTTTTATTTTCAATTCAATTATACGCCTCCAAAAAGCTTTCTTATATTTCTAACATCCTACATCAGCTTACCGAGATGACTTTTTCTTTAAGAAATACGAGCGTCCCTCTTTGCCTAAGTGACCATGTAATATTCCTCTGGCATCCTGCTACCCTGGTATCTACGTCTATCCAAGTTTTTCTCAGAAAATTAATTAACACCGCATACCATCATTTTAAGTCCTTTTAAATGAAAACTTCTGTTTTTTCTCATCTCCATTTGAATAAAGATAAAATATTGTTCTTTTGACAATTATTTTAATAGGTCTTACGCTTTTTTCTTGCGTTCTTTGTCTGGTTTTAGGTCTCTTTAGTTGTTTGTTTTAAAATAATAAGACTTATTTTCACGAACAGGGATTATCGTTCGTAAAGAAGCGAATAGTAAGGCATTAAGTCCGTCTTTAAGCATGTGCATAAAGTTTAAATAATTAAATGTTTTCTAGAACTGCGCTCGAACTCTAATTTAAATTAATTAAATGAGCGTAAGTTTACACGTTCGCTATTAGTATTGAAAACATTTTTTTGTATCTATACTTTTATACTAATATTATAAAGAAAGATTTTTTTGTTTGTACCGAATAGGCTCCGAAACTACTGGACCGATTTAAAAATTCTTTCACCAATAGAAAGCTACATTATTCTTGAGTAACATAAGCTAATTTTTAATCCCGAAAACGGGTCCTGTGGGGTGGTCCACGGGAGCGAAGCCGCGGGGAACAGCTAGTAAATTATTAAAGGCAATCATATCTTACTATCAGCAAATAATAATGAGCTCTTTATTTATCCAAATCATATTACCAAGACGGAAAAAAAACAGAGTTAGTAATACGGGGCAAATATACGTCACATCCACGCAAATCAGCCATCGCTCAGCATAATACTGGCACTTGTGTACAAGACAGACACTGACTGGGGTGTTTTTAATGAGGTAAAACGCCCACACTCCCTAGTATTTTCCCCAAAAGAACTGACGCCTTTTGAAAGTCATCCTTCATTAACAAAAAAAAGGTTCTCCCACTAGTTGCCTTTACGAAACCTATCCACTGATATGAACAGCCTGCACCCTGTCAAAACGATTGCGTCACATCTCAGTTTAAAGTCCACACTATGCTGTGAGTACTTCCGCTGTTTTGGCAACCGTCCAGCAAGGATATCTATTGCACTCGAGTCACACTCGGGGTGTGGTAATAGAGAATTGCATCCCATAAAGTTAAGCTACGAGTGCCGGATTCAATCTCTTTTAAAACGTAAAGGTGTTACTTATTGTCTGTTTCTGTTCGCCTGCTCATTGTAATGGTCCTACCTTATTTATTCTATGGGTTGTTCTACTTGCATACCTGTCTGATTGGCTAACTTTTTGTTAATAACATTGCATTGCTTTTGCTCATTACACTCAAACCTACATTTATACATAACTATCGTCCTATTTCCACTGATACATCGGACTTTTACCCGTTAACGCCCACTTCCTTATTGGAAGATCTCTCAAATCTCTGCCGCATCCACACGTCATCAACCAGAACGCCTCCCGCCTAAAACGTTACCAGCGCATAGAACACCTGAAGCAATAGTTCTGGCAAAGATTCTCTAACGAGTACATATATTAATCCAACAGAGAACCAAGTGGACGGACTCCGATGGGGTGTTTGAAGATACCATGGTTCCCCCATGGTGGTACACAAGGAGAAGCAAGCACCACCACTGATGTGGCCACTTTGTCGTTTCGAACGTCTCATACCTGGGAGAGACGGAATAAGCAGAGTCGCAAATGTCAAGACGAAGAAAGGAACACTCAGACGCCCTTTTAACACCATCTGTCCTATTCCAGCATAATCTTAAAGACAATTCTTCAACGCCGGGAGCTTGTTAAGACATCACTAGCGCTCGCCGCCACCCCTACATGCCGGGCGACCGCGGCGGAGTGGCGGGTGCGGAGGGCGTCCACCGGTCAGTCCAGCTGATCACTGTATCATTCACCGCCGTCCTGAGCGCACGCTTCACCTTTCGCCTTCAGCCTAGTTTTTTATCTTTATGTAAATAATATAATCTGTAAAACACCAAGTAAGTGTTTGTCCTATCACCACCCTTAGGGCACAAAACGACACTTCTTTTTTATTGGATTGGATTACTAATTAGAAATCATCATAATCTTACTAACCTTTTACAAACTATAGGTAACGATAAGCTTCGGTCTAACCGGATGCAACAGAATAATATTTTACATGGTGCACCTGCCTTTTTGATCTTCACAACTCGGTTGATGGGTAACACGATAATCCTTGGCAAGACTCTTTGTTAGATAGATGTTCGGATATCCTTAAGGACTGCACTGGCTGTAAAAATCTTTAACTATGTTACACAATGATCTTGCTTTTCGTAGCTCTATACCAGGGGACACCAAATGGCGGACCACCGAGCTATTTTGTGTGGACCTAAGTAAATAGTAGAATAATTATTATTTACATATACTAGTTAATCATCGCACCGGAACGCCTTGCAGAAATTACACCAATGGAGCAGCAACTTATAACAACTGTAAAGTCCTGGTTTCCTCACGATGTTTTCTTTCACCGTTGTCAGCGATGTGCAAGATAAATTTAGAAAGTACATATGAATTGAAAAAGTCACATTGGTACTTGCCCGCATTTGAACCCACGACCTCAAGCACGAGAGGCGAGTTCTTAGCCACTGGGCCACGACCTAATATGATTTATTTGAGTACGTAATTGAAGAATTTATCCCGCGCTTTGTCTTTACTTCCACCGATTCGACAACGGACGAGCGCAAAGCGCGAGGATGAGATTTACCGATGAACGTCTCCACGATGTATAGACAATAGTCCGCACCAACTTCGGACGGATAGTTCAAAACAAAAATTATATTTTTCACATTAGGATAGGATATGATAGATAGACCCCTTTGCCGCACTTAGGCTCGCTTTTGTACGTGCAGGCCTCCTCTCTGTGAGAGGGAATGGGCCGTAATCCACCACGCGGGCCCAGTGCATGTTGGTGGACGTCAGATGTCTTTGAATTTTATGACATGCCGGTTTCCTCACGATGTTTTCCTTCACCGTTTTTGAGAGCAGTGGTGATGTAATAATTTACACAAAGTAAAGCGCCTGTCTGGGTTCGAACCCAAGATCTACAACTTGTAAGTCGCGGCCTTTACCACTGGACCACCACCATTTTTCACACTTATATTTGAAACAATTTTATCAAAGTAAATACACGTGACGATGCAAAGGTCATTGAGGGGGTTGGCTTTAAACCTTACAGACCGCGACGGACATATTATTTTTAAGAAACGGACCCCAAATTAAATTGATTAGTGACCGCTGTTCTGTAGGGGAAATGCGTGCAAAATGATCCCCTTAAGGGTACACTAGTCGACGGCGCAAACTATTTTGTGCGCGGGGTTAAAATGCATTTTATATCAACCGACAACACGTGCGGAAGAGGTAGATTCTGTGATGAGCAGTAGGAAGCTAGCTCCCGTACGAATACACACTTTTGCAAATTTGTAGCGAAATGGATAATGGTTTAGGACGAAACCGAGCGCGCGAAATTTTATAAACAGACCTTTGGCAGTCTAGATATCATGAAAAAACGACTAAATCTATCTGTTCAAAATAAAATTATTTGCATTGTTGAACTACTAATTTATCCTTGTATGGAGGCCGTTTTGCAATTTCCCGTCTTCTTATGGTATTTATTCGTGCCCAAAAATGCGTTAAAATTAGTGTCGAAATGTGGAACTTTCGACGCTCATAACTTTAATTTTTTTCTTTTTTTACTTTTTTGCTTCCATACAGGGCTAGATAATGATGAGACAAATTGATACCACTTTTTATTTTGAACGTAAATCGTCAAACAGTGGTATAATCCCTAGACTACGTTTGTATGGAAGAATTTTCGACTAGTGTAACATTAAGCGAAAAACTTTACTGCGCCTAAATTTTAAAATAATAACACAATTTTTAAATGGTTAAGAATAGTGAATTTACTTATCTTTGTAACTGCATACTTATTTCTTATGATAAATATGTGGTTTATGAGTGTCGCCATATTTTCTAAAAGTTTAGTAACGGATCGTTTTACACACATGTATGTATAAAACGATCCCTGGGGAAGGGTTAAAATGATCCCAGGGATCATTTTATGTTCAACAACATTTTATATTAACAAAATTAAACAACCAGATGTTTATTTAAATCACATGTATTGCTCAAAGCAACAAAAATATTTAATCATTTTACACAAATAAAGTTTTGAGTGTTGTCACATTGGAGATCATTTATTTTTTATTTGCTATTACAAAATCAATAAAACTAAACGTTATATAATTGTAATAAACGTTTTAAGGCTCGTTCTCGACTACATGTTTTAATGTGATCAACAAGTTCTCTTTCCTGTTTTGGCTAAAAACTGTTCGTCTACCACCTAAAATTTTTGCTGTTCCTGAAGCTATTTTATTTTCACCTTTGGCTCTTCTTTTTAATGCCATTACAGGAACAGGGGGGTGACCATAAGCTCTTAGAGCAGTATCAATTTGAGATCGAATAAGCGACAGATGTATCTGACGTGTATACATTTGTCACTTACTCGATCTCAAATTGATACCGCTCTAAGAGCTTATGGTCACCCCCTAGAAAACTCTCTACTTGCGGTTTTACAAGGTAATAGCTTCTGTCCGCGACTTCACTCGCGTTAAAAGTGTTTTATCATCCCAAGGGAATACAAACTATCTCCATGCCAAATTTCATCTAAATCGGTTCAGTAGATCCAGAGATTATCTCCTACAGCCTCATAAACTCATAAACTTTACCTCTTTATAATATATTTGGGCTCACGGTTGGCGCAGTGGTTGAGCGATTGACTGCTGCGTTGCGTGTCGCGGGTTCGATGCCCGCACGGAAAAAAAACTTGTATGATCTACAGATAGTTGTTCCGGCTCTGGGTGTGTTGTGTATGTGGGTATATATGTTTGTAAACGCATCCACGATACAGGAAGAAATTCCTAGTTTGGAGCAACTTTTTTTTTTAAACTTAAGAAAAAGAAGAAAAAATAAAGAAAAAGATAGTAGATATAAATAAGTATACCATATTTGACGGCATTAAGAGACTTTAGCATTTGTTCCTCAGGCCAATTTTGCCGAGTGTTTTTTCGTTTATAAACTCTCGGCATGATCTGTAAAAATTAAAAATACATATGGGTTGATGCCAGGGATCATTTTACATGCACGAAGAGGGATCATTTAACCTCAAACACCAAATTTCAAGATATTGATCAAAATATATTACTTTCAAATACAACGTGCGGTATTTAAACATTGATTAAATATAGCTGAACGATATTGGAATCCGTTAATAAAACAACATTTTAATAAATCATAACATGCAGAAAGTAATGAAACTCGAAATAAAGACTTACCATAGATTCGGCGCACATTTTTTTTTTTTTTCAAATAAAAAGTGCTCACACCGCTATGACACTCGGAGAGGCAACAGGGGGGTTGTGGTGGGGAATCATTACACGCATCTCCCCAGTTCGCCTTCAGATGTAACAGATATACAGGTAATTGTTAAAAACGCAGTCCTACCATTTTGCACGTATTCACTCGGATCAGATTCGTCTGCCCAATTTCACCGTGTATAACTTTAGAGACCACCTATCCGTGTTCTGCGTAAACTGATCCTCAAACTATAGGAACCCAAGCTAGACAAAGAGCTGACGAATACAGTTTGTTGGACGGGACAGATATTGTGCAGCTCCATGCTTTAGATTAGACCGTAGATGACACAATAGGATTCGGAACGAGTCATGTTACTGTACGAATAGTTTTGCAATGAACCAGCAGACTTTGTTTGGTGACGGGTTAGTCTAGAATCAGCCATCTTTATTATTTTCTCAATTCTCAATACCTCATTGCGTACCATAATGTATACAGGGCTACAGGTTAAGTCAACCTAGATCCTTTAAGAGATTGTAGTTGCCATTTTTTTTTGTACGGATTGATTTTAATTTATAATATCAATCGTCTACTACGACCCAGTTGGTTCAGTTAACTGCAATTTTAGTATTGAGAATAATAACGCAACTTATCTACTGCAAAAATTGCAAACAAAAATTAATTAGAAGCAAAAATCCCAAAAAATATGATAATTGACAAAAATCTCATCGGCCATTTAAAAAAATACACTTCATAGTCCAATATCTATAAAACGGTTAGGTTTGTGGTACGGATCTCTCTCACTCATTTCGTTCATTCTTTCTTTTGACATTTTGGCATATCGACAATTGCCATCACTGATAGAATAGTACTTATGTTAATAATTATACTTAATAATTTAGAACTGCCGACAATATTCTCTCTGTTGTCTGATGTTTGAGCTTTTAACAAAACTTATCCAAACAAATATGAGAGAACCATGAATCACTCACATTTTTTGGGGTTCCGTAGCCAAATGGCAAAAAACGGAACCATTATGGATTCGTCATGACTGTCTGTCTATCTGTCCGTCCATATGTCACAGCCACTTTTTTCCAAAAGTATAAGAACTATGCTGTTGAAACTTGGTAAGTAGATGTATTCTGTGAACCGCATTAAGATTTTCACACAAAAATAGAAAAAAAAAATACATTTTGGGGGTTCCGCATACTTAGAACTGAAACTCAACATTTTTTTTTTCATCAAGCCCATACGTGTGGGGTATCTATGGGTAGGTCTTCAAAAATGATATTGAGGTTTCTAAGATATTTTTTTTCTAAACTAAACAGTTTGCGCGAGAGACACTTCCAAAGTGGTAAAATATGTCCACCCCCCCTCCCTTTAACTTCTAAAATAAGAAAATGATAAAACAAAAAAAATATATGATGAACATTACCATGTAAACTTCCACTGAGAATTGGTTTGAACGAGATCTGATAAGTAGTTTTTCTTAATACGTCATAAATCGTAAACCGCAATTTACCAAGTACGGAACCCTTCGTGCGCGAATCCGACTCGCACTAGGCCGGGTTTTTTTCTTACTTAATAAAGCCTTTTCTACCCTCAACTCGCATCGGAACATAAACTATTTATCATCGTAGGACTAAAACCCCATAACCAAAAACAAGCTTTAAAAAATATGCCGTAAAAAAATTAAGGGGAAGAAACTTTGCAATATTTGCAAAAACATAAACATTAAACCTAAAGCTTGGGTCGTGGGGGTCGACAGGGGTGTACCTACTGTGGCGAGAAGATTGACCATCCCTTTTTTATTATTTCTGACACAAAGGAGCTAAATCCCCACTTCGGATATAAACAACCATGAGCCCTTCCTACTGAAATACAAACTCGATTTGATATTGATAGGTACTGTACGTTGAAAAGTTGGTTTGGGTCACGAAATATTTCTATAGGATTGTAGTATATAATAATAGTGATGATGACGGGGTATGAAAAAGCAATTGCTATTTAGTCCGTCCGTTAAATTATCAAACAATATTGGACACGAATTTTTTTCTTTATCAAATCAATAAAAAATCACTAAGATAAAGCGCTTCAAAGTTCGGGAATGCGAGTTTGTGACGTCACTTCTAAGTAAAAAGTGTACCAACACATGACGTCACACGAAATTTTAACGCACGGTATTGTCATCGTTTTTGCTAACGTGACAAAAGAAAAATACGTGACCAATATTTTTTGGAATCAAACTGACGAACCAAATAGAATTTTTTAGTCATCACGCCCTAAGTTTTGTAAATACATAAAATATAATATGATCAACAGATTGATAGACTCCAAAGTACCCACGAAATGCTTCGGTTTTTAATATTTTTTATCTACATCGCTTTGCTATTTTTTAATAAATGTGAAGGCCCATCGTCATACAGAAACAATAATATTAAAGAAAACATCACATAATTTAAAACAAGCTACTGAAATAAAAGCCGCCAGAATATTCGAAGGATTACTTTTTCAGTTCACTTTGTTTTATTTTTCGTCAGAGGAAAATGCGCACATGAATTACTAATAGGTGCAAAATTATTACTTAATACTCGTAACGCCCCATCTCATTCAGGTCCCTGCAAATTTGTAAATAGAACTTTTTAATTTTGAAGTATTATTGAGATATGACTTTGTAATCCTGGGCTTTATTCCCATGTCCAGAAAAGTGCTTTTAGGTTGTGTCCTTAAAGAAGTAAAGTAGCAGCCTGGAGTATGGATTTGTGCATACAGGCAAAATTCGAAAGCTCCAAAAGTATTTAAAGTATAATATTTGTTTATTTATTTTCTCATCTCTATCAGATTCATTTGTCATATGATAGTATTCCCCAATGCGATAAATTCGCTTATCTAAATACGTTACCTAACATCTATAACTGATTGTAAACAATGCACTGCTTGTGTAGTCGCATTATAAACATATTATTTTCGAAACTAATTTATATGAATTTAATATTTTCTCAAAGTTGTAAAAGTAAAACAGCTGGTAACTGCAATAAACGTCATCACTCACTACGCTACCTAACCCTTTTGGGTTTACAAGCTTTAATATTTTAGCCTATGAAAATGAAATCCATTCACAGAAATATTCATTAAATATCACCGTAACAAAATAATGCATAAAATTCAATTCACTAATGAAATATATTTGTATTTTATTTCATGATACCTACCATTAATAAATAGTGAAAACAATTTACTGGTACGGTACTAAAAGTAAAATTATCGTATACAGGTTGATTATTTAGTGATGCAGCTAATGATAGCCATCGTTGTCTATATTGGTCTCTTTTCATCCCATATCTATGGTATAGCGTCAACCCTCTCTCGCATATGGAAATTTGCAATAGCTTCAGCTTCAGTGGCGGCCTTAGGGATGTAGCGAGCAGGACAAACGCCCGGGGCCTCACGCAATATCCCAAAAGCTCACAATAAAAGCTTTTTATTATATCATTATTATTAAATAGTTATTCGTAACAATAACACAAAGTTGGATAAGTATTTCAAAATAATATATTAATAATAATAAGTTCCTAGTTCCTAGGGAGGTGCTCGAGGCTAAATAATAACAGCCGCACTGGTCGATCATCAAGGTTAAGCAACGCTTGACGAGGTCGGTCCGTGGATGGGTGACCATTTCAACATACCGAGTTTCCTTCATGCCTCGGAAAGCACGCTGAGCCGTTGGTCCCGGCTGTCATTTGAAGTTTTTTTTCAGTTGTTACAAGTAGTCAGAAGCTTGAGATCTGACACCAGTGTTGCCAAGGGGTATCGTGTTTCCCAGTTACTAGGTTGAAGAGATCAGATAGGCAGTCGCTCCATGTAAAATACTAGTACTCAGCTGAATCCGGTAAGACTGGAAGCCAACCCCAATATAGTTGGGAAATGGCTAGGCAGATTGATTGAATAAGTTCCTAGTTTTGCATTTCTCATCTTCACTTCCGGCCTCGCAAATATCTGCTGCCCGCCAGGAGCCTCGCAGCGGAGGCCACCCCTGTGTCAGCCTATATGCATTTATGTATGTTCTGCAAACGTAATGGGACATTATAATAATATGTAATTAGTAAACAGACATAATGGACGCTAATAATATTAAATATCACATTATGGGTGATCTAAATAAGCCTACACATTGTGGCACACATTTGCACTAGAAACTTTCTTTCTTTTTTTTTTTTCTTTCAAAAAGGCGTCTGTTTATATATTTATTTTAGCATGGATTGATCACTTAAGTGGCAGTTGGCAGGGCACATTGCTTGCAGAAAAGATGGCCGATGGGGCAGAAAAGTTATGAAGTGGCGACCGTGAACCTGAAGACGTTGCGTTGGAAGGCCTCCCACTAGGTGGACCGACGACCTGGTGAAGATTGTGGGGATCCGCTGGATGCGAGACGCACGGGACCGATCAATGTGGCAACGCTTGGGAGAGACCTATGTCCAGCAGTGGACGTATTTCGGCTTATATGATGATGATGATCATGGAAAAGGTAACTCAGTTCGTTTATAATAACCATACTTATTATTAAGTATCTCCAAACCTATCTTATAGACCCTTCCGCGGCGGGGTCCGCCCTCGCGTACCCTAACAGCTCGACATGCACTTACAAACTTGAAATACTTGAAATGACTTGAATGCTCTAATTGCCCAGGAACCTTGCGTTGACATATTTATGTACACTGATAAATCAATGTTAAATGTTTGTATAAAGTTTGTTAGTTCATAATTGTTATATTGCTGGCTTGCTATACGCTTTGGTGCAAGCTGTTAGCAATTGTTAATCTATACTAATATTATAAAGAGGAAAGATTTGTATTTTTGTATGTAACAAATAAACTTATAAACTACTGGACCGAATTCAAAAATTATTTCACCGATGGGAAGCTACACTATCCCCGAGTGACATAGGCTACTTTTTATTCCTGTATTCCCACGGGAACGGGTACTACGCGGGTGAAACCGCGAGGCGTCTGCTAGTAAATAAATAAATTAAATACATAGACCGTTATGACTCACTGCTGAGCAAAACCACACACGTTTTTGCATAGGTCACGGTAAAACGCAAATCTCAAACAAATTGCCAGTCTTTCGTCAGCCATTACTGGCTTTCTCTCTTTATTATTCTAAAGTGATAAATTATTGTTTGTTTTTTTATTTACTTTTGTTTAAGATGAAAATACTAATCCGATTCCAATTTTTTTTCACTGACTTGTACATACAAGTCGGAATTGGAATCGGAAAATTCACTCTCAAAAAAACCGTGTATGATTCTTGTTAAATCCTGTTGGATAAATCACGGCAGCAAAGCCACGGTAAAACGCAAATCGCAAACAAATTGCCATTCTACTAAGCAAGCCAACAGGTCAGGAAATTGCTCGGAACAAAAAAGAACACGATCCAAAAGACACCATATAAACCGAGGAATATAATCACCGGACTAAAGACGTTCCCCTTGTTTCAACCTTCCCTAAAAAAATCGATACGAATTGAAAACGTGACTACAGAACGCGAATTCGTCTCGAGTGCCCTTAGTGAACCGGGATCATAAACAAAGAGAATGAACAGAGTGTTGTTACCCGTTCAGGTATGAATTTAATATAAAAAGTGTGGGGTAAAGTTTTCTTTTTGTGTTTTATAATACTGCTTTTGTTTCACCAATGAAAACCCCACTTCATGGCCAGGTAATTACTGCCCATACCAGGTTGCCTGGAAGAGATCGCGGCATGCGAAAAGGCCGCCCATTGTATGTGTTTTAAGTTTATTTTTATTAATTTATTTTAAGGTGGACAATAAAGCATATAATAAATGCTTTATTGCATATAATAAATAAATAGTAGTTTATAATGTATAATTTTATTTTCTCATCACAAATGTTGCAGGTAGGTACAGAAACAGAAAATAATAAATAAATAATTAGTGTTGCTGACTTTTTCTAGAATTCTGATTGAGCCACGTCACTGGCTTGCAGGTGCGGATGAGTCCTGAAAATAAACATAGAGAATGTGTACATAGACTAACCTGTTTTCGAAATCAAATAAAATATTTATTTGCAAGAAAATACATTGACATAAAGGAAAGTAATGCCTAAAATTCACTCTACTTTGCCTGCAAGCAGGCGAGCAATTTATTATATTTATGTCATGAGTATTATGCAGTTCATCTTATAATTTTTTCATTCATTTACTATTAATTTATTATAATACTTTGTATGTTCTAGAAAATCCGTAATGCTATAAAAAAACTATTTTGTATCGACTCTGCTCAGTCCATTCTTCGATGTCTAAGACCGGGTTCAATGAAAAACGTCGCCCGGGGAAATCTGTAATCGAGTTTGTCGATTATGCCCGACCTCGGACGAATCCCGGTGTCCTCACGATTTTTATCTTGAAGTCGTGGTCACTGATGACAAGACCGCTTAATTTTGAAGCTGAAACCAATAAAGTTTACTTTTATATAGTTTATTGTAGTTTGTGATTGGAGATTTCGATATCTGAAGACCCACGCAATGTACACAATTTTGCACAAATAAATAACTGTAACTCAAATTTTGGTCAGGTGACGGAAACTTTTTCAGATTCACCTATGACATTCTTGAAGAAAGTAGACACGGTTAGAAGCAGTACTTAAGGTTACACTAGTTGACGGCACGAACTATTTTGTGCGCGGGGTTAAAATGCATTTTATATTAACCGACAACACGTGAGGAAGAGATAGATGCTGTGATGAGCAGTAGGAAGCTAGTTCGCGTACGAATACACACTTTAGAAAATTTGTAGCGAAATGGGTAATGATTTAGGACGAAACCGAGCGCGCGAAATTTTATAATCAGACCTTTAGGAGTCTAGATATCATGAAAAAATGACTAAACGTATCTGTTCAAACATAAATTATTTGCATTGTTGAACTACTAATCTATCCCTGTATGGTGGCCGTTTTTAAATTTTCCGTCTTCTTATGGCATTTATTTGCGCCCAAAAATGCATTAAAATTAGTGTCGAAATGTGGAAATTGCGACGCTCATAACTTTCAAATATTTCCTTTTTTACGTTTTTGCTTCCATACAGGGCTAGATAATGATGAGACAAATTGATATCACTTTTTATTTTGAACGTACATTGTCAAACAGTGGAATAATCCCTAGACTACGTTTGTATGGAAGAATTTTCGACTAGTGTACCCTTAAAATATAATCGCACCTTTCCGTTACACTGTATATTTCCATTATAACTTGTATTCATCCAACCGACACAATCTTCAAACAGTTCCAACGTTCACCGTAACCTAAAATCAGTCTAATGAAAAACGTTCTTCTTAGTGCAGCCCAATTTTCAACTAGCCGCTGGCGTTAGCCTGCACTCCAAATTAATATTTACTTCAAAGTTTGACCTAATTTCATGTGTATAAAAACTGCAGAATATTTTGCTCTTATTAGCCCTTTTTTGTTGACTGACCAAGAATAGTTTGGTTGTAATTGGGCCACTATTACCAAATATGTTAGTATGTGCAAGTCGTGTAAACCTATATAGGTTGATAGATGTAAATGCTATGTTGTATTTTATGGTATGTTCACCGATATCTCCGTCAATTGTGGACCGATTTTGAAAATTCTTTTTTTGTTTGAAAGAACATATTCCGAAATTGGTCCCATTTTAATTTGGTGAAGATCTGATGACGTACTTCGGAGATATACAACAGAACTCTTCAGTTAATAACGGAATATCTATCGAGATTGCTGCAATCGCATGTCTGTTTATTGTTTATACCATTTCATAACATAACATCACGCCAGTACGCTCGAAAGGGGTACGCAGATCTCTCATTTCATTGATTATGTTCAAGCTTCATGTTATTCGGGTAATCTATTCTGGCGTTATAGGTACTTACTAAACAACTTGCCTATTAGATAGGTACAACTAAAAAGGGTAAAATAAAAAAACTTTTTTTGCAAAAAAATACTACCGACTTCCAAATAAAAAACTACAAAGTGTAAAATAACTTTATTTTTGGAAGTCGGTGTCTATATAGCAAAAAAATTGGTACATACGAAAGACACCGACTGCCAAAAATAAAGTTATTTTTCACTTTGTAGATTTTTATTTGGAAGTCGGTAGTATTTTTTTGCAAAAAAGTTTTTTTTTCATATATAGTCTACAATCTTTTAAATTAAGTTACTCGTAATTAAGCCTACTACCACAAAGTACGTAATCGGTGGCGCTACTATTGGAAAGTTTGAGAGGATGGAAGGATGTTTGTTACTTTTTCACACAGTAACTCTAAAATGGATTTTGATGGCAATTTACAGTAATATAGCTTATTCATCGGATTAACACAAAGGCCATCTATACTTCTATCTATACGAATATAGTAAAGTTTGAGAGGTTGTAGGCTTTAGATGAAATTTGCAATGGAGATAGTTTGAGACCCTGGATAGGACATAGGATAGTATATATTCTCTTGGGATGATAAAACACTTTTTATGCGGGCGAAGCCGCGGGCAGAAGCTAGTCTATATCTATACTAATATTATAAAGAGGAAATATTTTCTTTTTGTTTGTTTGTACCGAATAGGCTCCGAAACTACTGGACCGATTAAAAAAATTCTTTCACCAATGGAAAGCTACATTATTCCCGAGTAACATAGGCTATTTTTTAATCCCGAAAACGGGTCCGTAAGGGCGGTCCACGGGAGCGCAGCCGCGGGGAACAGCTAGTCTATACCAATGTTATAAAGAGGAATGATTGTTTTGTTTGTTTTTTTGTATGTTTGTTTGTCCAGAATAGGCGCCGAAACTACTGGAGCGATTTAAAAAAATCTTTCACCAATAGAAAGCTACATTATTTCTGAGTGACATAGGCTATTTTTTATCCCGAGAACGGGTCCTGTGGGGTGGTCCACGGGAGCGAATCCGCGAGGAATAGCTAGTAGTTTATAAAGATAGGAGTACTACTCCACCCGGGCGTACGCCTTGTTGTTTGATGATGGAACAGTCTTGCAGAAATTGTGCTATTCCAACGCACGCTCCCTCAAATGTAACTTTCCAACTCAATATGGAAATCACTATTCTCATAACTTACTTGACTTTCCTATGTCCACTAGATGGGGCAGATGGAGGACTATAACTGTGGACACCTCCCATTAGTCCTCCATCGCGACAGGTCTTTAAGGTTACACTAGTCGAATAGTCGATTCTTCCATACAAACGCAGTCTAGGGATTATTCCACTGTTTGACGATGCACGTTCAAAATAAAATAGATATCAATTTGTCTCATCATTATCTAGCCCTGTATGGAAGCAAAAAATTAAAAAAAGAAAATATTTGAAAGTTATGAGCGTCGAAAGTTCCACATTTCGACACTAATTTTAACGCAGTTTTGGGCGCAAATAAAGACCATAAGAAGACGGAAAATTGAAAAACGGCGTCCATACAGGGATAGATTAGTAGTTCAACAATGCAAATAATTTTATTTTGAACAGATAGATTTAGTTGTTTTTTCATGATATCTAGACTGCCAAAGGTCTGTTTATAAAATTTCGCCCGCTCGGTTTCGTCCTAAATCATTATCCATTTCGCTACAAATTTATAAAAGTGTGTAACTAGCTTCCTACTGCTCATCACAGCATCTATCTCTTCCGCACGTGTTGTCGGTTGATATAAAATGCATTTTAACCCCGCGTACAAAATAGTTCGTGCTGTCGACTAGTGTACCCTTAACTTTACGCTTCCCCTCGTTCCACGTTTACATTCTCATTTTCAACAATTAAAATACCAACGCTTCTAAAACTTTTCTCAAATCAAACAAGACGAACAGTTTCTGGAACTAGTTCGTGAACTTTACTCGAGTTTGGCTCGAAATTGCTGTTTATCGTTTTATAAATAACTAAAAACCTGTCCTGTGCGACTAAAAGTTTGCCCTAACCATTCAACTTGGTTTTATAACCGTGATTAAATTGAAGGCGTGGAATAAGGAAGAGTTTTCCATTTAAACTCATATTAAACATCTAGGCAGACTTTTCACAGCTGAAGATAATAATAAATTTATAATAATAATAAATTTATTTGGCACAAAAAAAAATTACACAAAAACAAATGGTCCTGAAACTCTGGTGCCCGTGGTAGGTAATGAGAACCTGTATTACAGGTCACCAGAATTCCATCCCCCAGCAATTTAAACACCTCTTCAATTTGTGATACCAATAAAATCAAGGCAGGCAAGCATAAAAAAGAAATATATAGATAATAACAATTAAATTAAATTATGTCATAATTAAATCAAAACTAAATTAAATCTAAAATTAATTAAATCAAAATTAAATTAAATCTAAATTAAATTTAACCAAAATTAAATCATGAATTAAATGAAATAAAAATTAAATTAAACTGAATGTAATCAAAGTTAAATCAAATTAAATAAAAACAGAAAATTAGATTATATACAAAGTTTGAGATGATTGCATAATCAATCATCAATACATATAATAAATCTGTAGAAAAGTAATTTTTGTACATCGTAAATATATCCAAAAAAAATTGCCAGGGTGTTAACCAATCCCCCCCGGTGGGTTCCCGCTTTGTCGAGGCGGGGGGTCTCAGTAACCGTGGCTTGGTAACCCACGGTGAAGCGAAGAGGAACCCGAGGAGGGGCCGCTCGTCAGGGCTTTTGGCGATTAAGCCGACGACGTAGCGGCCAACTAGTAGGTTGCGGTGCCGCTTGGTAACAGGCGACATCGCAACTGAGGCGGGCCGCGATGTCTTATGGAGATTCCCAGGTCCCATACGATATTGGAGGCCGCGGCGGGAGAGGAGTGCCGGTATTGCGGTGCGCCGCTCTCCCTACCTTCCGCGGCCTAGACGGGGTCGCCACCGTCTGATGGCGGACGTGGTGGGGCCGCAGGGTAAGAGGAGTGTCGGTATAGCGTTAGCCACTCTCCCTATCCTCTGCGGCCGCAAAATGGTAGGTGGCGGGGCCATTGACCTCGACCCGTCACAGTGGGACCAAGGGTGCCATGCACGGGGTCGTCTGGCACCCATGTGCTGAATTGGTCCCTGGGGTGGTCACGGCGTTCAGTGTGTTCTAGTGCGCCGGTGATGGGGTGTACCCCCCCGAGGAGGGTCCGGTGACGGACAGCCGCGGCGGGTTCGCGGTGAGTGCTAACGCCTGCCCGTGTTCCCGCCATAAGCGGCACTGGAGGACACCGTGGAGTTTTAGTGGGTTCGAGTCCCACATAACTGCACTATCTCCCCGTGGTAGTGCAGTATGCATGAGCATTGGTCCACGCAAAAAAAAAAAAAAAAAAGTAGGGTGTTAACCAATAGAACCAATTGCCGGCATTTTTGTCTGTTTATCTGTTTGTCTGTTTATTTGTGCACGCATCACGTGAAATGTACGAAACTAATGTAAATAACTTTTATACATAAAAATTGTGCGTAATTTTCATTCATCAATCATCATCAATCAATACATTAATAAATCTGTAGAAAAGTAAATTTTGTGCATCGTAAATATTTCAAAAAAAAATAGCCAGGGTGTTAAAGGATAACCAATAGAACTAATTTCCGGCTTTTTTGTCTGTTTATCTATTTATTTGTGCACGCATCACGCGAAATGTACGAAACTAATGTAAATAACTTTTATACATAAAAATTGTGCGTATCTTGAAGAATTACTTAGTTTTTGTTTCATCGCAATCGGTACACTTTATCAAAAGTTAGATGAATTTTAAGTGGTCAAGAAGTCAAATTATCAAAACACACGAAAACACATTCGGACAGTTGAATTCGATATTCGATAGATGGCATTGTGCATTTGAAGTTATTTTCTGAATGGCGATGTTAAAATTTTCGCGAAAGAATGATGACTATAGAAAAAAATTGGTAGGTAGGTAAGTAGGGTAGGCAGGAAGATAAGTAGGGTAGGGTTGGCAGACGGCTGACGGGAGCGAAGCCGCGGGCACAGCTAGTATATGCTAAAACTCTTAATTTTTATCTATACTAATAATATAATATTATAAAGAGGTAAAATTTGTAAGTTTGTATGTTTGTAAGTTTGTATGTAGGGGGTAATCTCTGGAACTAATGATCCAATTCTAAAAATTTTTTCACTGGTAGAAAACTACATTATTCCTGAGTGCTATAGGCTATATAACATCACGCTACGACCAATAGGAGCGGAGCATAAATGAAAAATGTTGCAAAAACGGGAAAGAATAATACTTTTTGAGGGCTTCCGTTGCGTGCGCTTCGTAAACGGTTTCAGTTATGCAATCATCTATACTAATATTATAAAGAGGTAAAATTTGTAAGTTTGTATGTTTGTAAGTTTGTATGTAGGGGGTAATCTCTGGAACTAATGATCCAATTCTAAAAATTTTTTCACTGGTAGAAAGCTACATTATTCCTGAGTGCTATGTATACTATATACTATAATTACTATAATAATATTATAAAGAGGTAAAATTTGTAAGTTTGTATGTTTGTAAGTTTGTATGTAGGGGGTAATCTCTGGAACTAATGATCCAATTCTAAAAAATTTTTCACTGGTAGAAAGCTACATTATTCCTGAGTGCTATAGGCTATATAACATCACGCTACGACCAATGGGAGCGGAGCATAAATGAAAAATGTTGCAAAAACGGGCAAGAATAATACTTTTTGAGGGCTTCCGTTGCGTGCGCTTCGTAAACGGTTTCAGTTATGCAATCATCTATACTAATATTATAAAGAGGTAAAATTTGAAAGTTTGTATGTTTGTAAGTTTGTATGTAGGGGGTAATCTCTGGAACTAATGATCCAATTCTAAAATTTTTTTCACTGGTAGAAAGCTACATTATTCCTGAGTGCTATAGGCTATATAACATCACGCTACGACCAATAGGAGCGGAGCATAAATGAAAAATGTTGCAAAAACGGGAAAGAATAATACTTTTTGAGGGCTTCCGTTGCGTGCGCTTCGTAAACGGTTTCAGTTATGCAATCATGTATGTAGGGTAGGTGTAGGGTAGGTGTAGCGTTGGTGTAGGGTAGGTGCCGGGTAGGGTAGGTGTAGGGTGGGTGTAGGGTAGCTGTAGGGTAGGTATAGGGTAGGGGTACGGTAGGTGTAGGGTAGGGTAGGTAGAATAGGGTAGGTACGTAGCCAGTTGACGGGAGCGAAGCCGCGTGGGACAGCTAGTATATTATAAGAGTGAATGGAGGAGAGGAGTTGGATGTGAGATATAAGAGTGAATGGAGGAGAGTAGTTCTCTAATAACTCATAATACTTGCACTAAATATCATGTCATAATTATTATGGTCACCCTGTTACGGGATACATTGTCCTATGCAGTAGATTAGAATTATAAATGCTAACTATTCTATGAATATTATTCCCATCGGCTTCAAATATTAATGTGTTGCCCAGAGTTTGGGTTTAAACAATGTTGTGTTATGTACTCAAATTGTTATTGTTACTTGCGAACTGGCTAATATTAATGGAGATAGAAACTTGTCTTGATTATAATAGGATACTTAAATATTGGTAGCACTGTTAAACTTTGATAACTATTCTGGATATACATAGTACCTAACAATACTTTAGTTTTGAATATTTTAGTTTTGACTGTTGCACATTCTTATGTCATAGGGTGACAAACAAGCAGGCGACCCAGGTGTTGGTAAGGGGTCACTGACGCCTAAGAACATCTGCAATAGGCGTCAGGCCACCATTTATCGTTGCCTACATTTTAAACACTGAAAACATAATTGGGACTGGAAAAAAATAAACTTTAATAAAATAATACAAAACTAGATTTGTTGCTAGTTGTACAGTAAAATGACACATATAAAGTTGATGTACGAAGGCGAGCTTATCTCAAAGAAGAAATATATATATATATATATATATATTCCGAATGTTCATTGTTCAATGTTCATGTTCATTTATATTTTTTTTTTGTCCTAAAACATTTGCTAAAAATTAGGTTTTAGTGACAGAAACGAATCGCTGTAAATCCGACCCCACGCAGTCTTGTCTGCTCTACCCCTAGAGAGTAATTTAAAATCGCGTGGGACCGCCGGAGCCCCGCAGCGCCGGAGCCGTGACAGAAACCATGCCTGCTGCATGTTGCATGCATGCAGCAACATCATCATCATCATCAGCCTATTAATGTTCCCACTGCTAGGACACAAGCCTCCTCTCTGTGAGAGGGCATGGGCCGTAATCCACCACGCGGGCCCAGTGCGGGTTGGTGGATGTCACATGTATTTGAATTTTTGGCTCTAGGACATGCCGGTTCCCTCACGATGTTTTCCTTCACCGTTTTGAGAGCAGTGGTGGTGAAATAATTTACACAAAGTAAAGCGCCTGACTGGGCTCGAACCCACGACCTACAACTTGTAAGTCGCGGCCAATACCACTGGGCCACCACTGCTCATCGATGCTCGTATCTACGTAACGCCGGGACCCCGCAGCGCCGGAGCAGTGACAGTAACCATGCCTGCTGCATGTTGCATGCTTGCTTGCAACATGCAGCAGGCATGGTTACATGGTTATATTCAAATTTGAAAAAATATTTTTGTTTTAGATAGTCCTTTTATCGAGGAAGGTTATATAGCATCACGGAGCGGAGCATAAATGTAAAATTTTGCAAAAACGGGAAAATATCTTCCTTTTTGAGAACTTCCGCTGCTTGCGCTGCGTAAGCGGTTAAAGTTACGCAACATTCATGTATGTAGGGTAGGTAGGTAGCCAATTGACGCGAGCGAAGCCGCGTGGGATAGCTAGTTATAAATAAACATTATGTAATTTGAATTTAGGACTTATAACTTTTATTGAAAACGGTTTTATATCTTTTGTATATTATTGATTTTGAATATTTATGACAAACGGATTTAGGACATATTATATTTAGGGGTGTGCTTGAAGCCACAAACCCGACTCCCATTCCCCCACAGCCAGCAGACGCAAGCCGATTCCCGGCCACCGTAGACGGCGAATAATGGGTAGCTCGCCGTCCGATAAGGACCAAGCCCGAGTCGACGGCGCGTTGTATTCCACGCGCGCCTCTAAGAGATGTCAGCAGAACTGATGGGGTCCGCGAGGGCTGATGCCTGTCTGGGTAGCGGATAAATTTGAAAAAGTGCTACCGCGGCCCTGGCTCAAGCAACTGAAAGAACACGGGTGGAGTTTAGTCAGTAAAAGTCTGACACGCCCTCCCGCCTCACGCCCGAGTGGGAGAAGTCATTGGATGTGTGCTACCTCGTTAGTGGGTAATTTGTATTAATGCCAAAAAACAGACATGCGATGCGATTGCAGCAATCCCGATTTTTATTAAAGAGATTGAAAATTTCATTTTCATTATCATCATCATTTCAGCCGATAGACGTCCACTGCTGGACATAGGCCTCCCCCAGGCATCGCCACATTGACCGATCCCGTGCGTCTATCTCTAATCGCATCCAGCGCATTTCCGCAACCTTAACCAGGTTATCGGTCCACCTAGTGGGAGGCCTTCCAAAGCATCGTCTTCCGGTTCTCGGTCGCCATGCCAGAACGTTTGGGCCCCATTGGCCATGCGTTCTGCGAGCAATGTGCCCTGCCCACTGCCACTTAAGTTTCGCAATTCTTCGGGCTATATCGGTAACTTTAGTTCTCCTGCGGATATCCTCATTTCTGATGCGATCACGCAAAAAAACTCCGAGCATAGCCCTCTCCATTGCCCTTTGGGTGACTTTAAGCTTTCTCATAAGGCCCATTGTGAGCGACCACGTCTCGGTCCCATAGGTGATCACTGGCAACACACACTAGTCATGCGGCATTCTTCATCAAATCTTCACCAAATTCAAGAGGGACTAATTCGGGTCCATACACTTCCAAAGAAAAAAAATTTTTGAAAATCGGTTTACAATTTGACGGCGAAATTATTTTCATACTAAGTTAGTTACTGTGATATAAAGAATGTGTCATAAGATATTAATAAAAATATTATCTGTAGATAGCGTCAGCCCAAACTCGGCTTAGTAAGCGGTGATCTTCATTTAATAAACTTTTAAAGCAATGAATTACTAGAATTACACACATTAACGCCAAAAATATAGAACGAAATTTATTGATATAAAATTAAATTGTTAATGATAAACTTACCGGTTCACACATCCGGCTTCGCTTTGACGACTTTGTGAACAGTCTTTTTACACCCTGTAGGTAGATATAATAAACTTTGAAGATAAACCTAAGCATCTGAAATCCTAACAAAACTATTAGGTCAACAGAAATACCAATCGCCCTGAAAATTCTAGAGAGATAACAAATCAAAGACCCGAAACTCAATAAGAAACACGAACATCGACCAAACACAAATAGACGGGAGTCCGAAATCTGACGCCCGGACGCTGAAATCAAATTATTTAACTAACTGAACTTCGTATATCCAATAAATGGGTGTGGGAGCTGTACAATATTGACATTTAACTACGACTAAAGTTACGAGCTGCTTTAGTTTTTGACTAAATGACGTCCTATCAGCGATAAAGACTATCAAGTCCAAAGTTTACACTCACACATATTGAACTTTTTGACAACCTGTCTGTGTCTCATCAGCTTTCTTCTACTTATCAGTACTTAAGCTAATGGTTATATAAGCTTAAAATAATAGCTTAAGTCTGATATTAGGAGCATGCATTTTCTTAGGCCTACTGTCCACGGACGCGTAGCTTCATAGACGCTTCAAAATACTCCGTGCAGCTTGTGCAGCCCAGCGTACTGAGCTCTGTCCACCAGGCGTATTGCATGCGCATGTTTTCAATCTTTTGAAATGAAATGGATGACGATTTCACAAATGAAATGGATGACGATTATATTGGGCACATCCATACATAGAAAAAAATTGAGATTCTCGGGACCCTAGGGTCCCGGCCCTTTGAAAGGCGTACCAGAGGCCGAAACCAACTCGCAGAGGCCTTGTTAGATAAAATGTGATACCAACCGGCGATTATACCTGTATGCACTAGTCACTACGCAAGAACACTCATGGACAATCCCCGGCTGGTGTAGGACTATTGCAGAATATGGAGACAAAACACATTGGGCTATGGGTTTAGGAGGTTTCGTGGATCAATTACCTAAAACTGTACTAGGATAATTTGCACAATCAATGAAGGCCCCCCCCCTCCCCATAAACAGTCACTAGAATTTTAGTGACGTAGCGCCAAGGGGGCAACATATACGGATGTGCTTGAGGAGTGAAGAGGTATGCCACGGCTATCAGGTCAATCCCGGAAGTACGGTCAAGATCCCTACCAGCATCTTATTATACACCGTGAAATTTAAGTGGTTGTTTTCCCGCGGCAGAACGACTTGCCTTAAAGAGTACTTTCGAAGCATAGAGTTAAAGTAAAAAAATAACGATATTTTGTTTTAAAATAATTAAAAAAAAAAAACATAAACTCGAAAAAGTGAGTAACAATAGTAACTTGTAGGTACTAGGTACTACGGTGAATAATACGGTGGTGACGCGAGTAGTACCTAGTACCTACAAGTTACTATTGTTACTCACTTTTTCGAGTTGATGAATATTTTTTAAATTATTTTAAAATCAAAACATCGTTATTTTTTTACTTTAACTCTATTTCACGGTGTAGATTACTAGCTTCTGCTCGCGGTTGCGCCCGCATTATAAGTTAAAAAAAAATGCTCCGATCGCTACCAAACTACAAGATTATCCGCTGGCTCAATCTAAAGATTCTCTGAAAATTTCATTAAAATCGGTCCAGCCGTTACGGAGTCTATAAGTAAAAAAGATCCCAATGGGTCGAAGTGTCCGAGGTATTTCTCGGCCCCTCCATAAGATAAGATAACATACATACAAACATTCTCTTTTATATATATAGAAGATAGAAGATTATTAAGATAGATAGAAAAGTCTAGGTTTTCTCACGATGTATTCCTTCACGTTATCATCGATATCCAATATAAACTTAGAAAGTATATATGATTTTGCAAAATTCACACTGGCATTTGCCCGGATTTGAACCCACGACCTCAAGCATGAGAGGCAAGGTCTTAGCCAATGGGCCACCACGACATGAAACGCAAAGGTTAAAATTAAGTACTATATACCGAAAACATTTCATAACATACATATCTGACAAATAAACGTTTATAAAATTCTTAACATGCAAGTCTTCAATGAGTGAAAGGAATATTCGCTAAAATCAGGTTCTACAAAAAGGATCACTCTGTAACGCCAGGGTGATGCACAAAGAGGACATGGAGATAACGTGAGCACTCGAAACATAGTGGACGCTAGGGAAGTAGACTCCAGTGCATCTGAAACAAACTCATATTCGCGCGTTTTACGTGGACGCGAAGAAAAGTATTGCGAAATGGATTTTGGTATTCAATTCTACGTTAGCTATAATATTTATTAAACTCGCTTTGTTTATAATTGGGAATAAAGAATTTTCAAAAATACATTTTTCTTTCTTTTCTTTCTTTTTTTAAAAAACCTTTGCCCCACACTAGGAATTTCTCCTGTATCGTGGGTGCGTTTACAAACATATAAACTCATATACACAAACACCCAGAGCCGGAACAACTATTTGTAGATCATACAAATAATTGTTCCGTGCGGGAATCGAACCCGCGACACGCAGCGCAGCAGTCAATCGCTCAACCACTGCCACTGCCAGTACTTAAAGGTTTACAGGTGAAACAGTTACAGGCTATTACAGTATTTTTAGTACCTATGTATGTATCTTTTAAACATTGATGGACCGATACTTGGTGCAAGAATCCGCTGGATTACGAGAAGCATCCGCTGGGTTGTGGCGATGCTTGGGATAATCCATATCCTATATCCAGGACGTTTTTGTCTGAATGATGATGAAGAAAGAAAAATAAATAAATAAATAAAAATATAAAAAAAAAGAAAGAAAACCCAAAGGTTGACTGGTAGAGAATGCCTTGCTGCATTATGTCCGCCTATGTATCACCATTGTACATAAAGTTTAAATAAATAAATGAGATGCGGAAAGTGGAAGACCGGGTGTTGTGGCGAAGAATGGGAGAGATCTACCTACCTATGTCTACCTATGTATGATTGATGATGTAGAATATCATGGTGATAGTTAACTATGAAACCAAACTAGTTAAACAAAACAGAATAAACCGAGCGGATTGTACTAGGAAGATCACACAAACACGACACAACTGATGAATGGAGCCTGTACTTTACTAAGGCTGAAGATATTTAGGCTGACACTGAAGTGACATCACGCACCCTAGATGCTCCGGGCAACAGACCCGCACAAAGATAGGTAAACAATGTGTTTTCATAGTAACGAAGTTGTATGTTGACTCATCACCTAAAAGCCTAGTGAGCTTTGTTGCTGCTGACGATACGAATACGATTTGGTGAAGTCGGAGAGAACTCGATCGTCGCGTTAATGTCATCATCATCATCTTCCTGCCCTTATCCCATGTTACTCGGGGTCGGCGCAGCACGTTTTCTTCTTCCATACCGTCCTGTCCCCAGTCACGTTTTTACTGACTCCTTTTTCTTTCATATCACTCCTCACTCAGTCCATCCATCTTTTCTTCGGCCTTCCTCTCCCTCTCCATGCACATTTATATTCATAACTCTTTTAGTGATTTACGTTTCATCCCTCCTCATCAGATGACCATACCAAGATCATGAATTATAATGTAAAGTATATTATTAAGTATTTTAGTTCTCGTGATCATGGCGCTTGTAACGGTGCCGAAATATCGAGATCTCAACAAAAAACAAAATATACATGGTAAATATCCCGAAACAAATATTAATTCTATATTATTATCTGCCTAGCCTTTTCTAAACTATATTGGGGTCGGGTTCCAGTCTTACTGGATTCAGCTGAGTCCCAGTGTTTTACATGAAGCGACTGCATATCTGACCTCCATAACTCAGTAACTGGGTAACACGGTATACCTTGGCAAGACTGGTGTCAGATCTAAAGTTTCTGACTACCCGTAACGACTGTCAAAGATCTTCAAATTTAAAGTATAATTTGTACCAAAACTAATTCAGCGCATCTTGGAACACATTTTTGTACACAAATTTACATACGTTTACGTGAACTCAATTAAAAAAGTATGAAACTCGCACGAAGGCCACCGTTTATCATGACACCTGCATGTTATAAACCCGCTTTAGGGTATATATTCTGTGGTAATAAAACAATAAGAGTCATAGACAAACTGACATTCGATCAGCGAGAGACATCTTCGAAAACTCCAAAATATATTATTATGTGCAATCAAAATGTCACGAAGTCAATCCCAAGACATATCGATATTTCGACAGTCAGAACGTCACTTTGAAAACAAGAGCCTCTTGACGTCTGCTTGACGTATTATAACGTGCAACTCGTCCAAGTGGCACTGTAAAATTATGTACAATAATATCAATTTTTGATTCTCAATTGTTGTGTTTAAAGCAGATTGATTTGAAAATATGCAAATCTATTGTATATTTTTCTAGCATCATTTATGTCTATGGCTAGTGGAACAGCAGCTAGGCAAAAGCCTCACATCCTTCCAAGTCTTATATTCAACTATAAACACTCAGTATCGCATGCTTCTTTAAATATTGTAAAATCTTGCCAATACACATTAAAATACGAAAGTGGCTATTAATAGAACAATTCACCAACAAAGAACTGCAAACTAAAGTCAATCATAGCAAAGCAACAAGAATGGCAGCACAATCAAAACTGGTAGTACCGAGATACAAAAACTATTACGGTAAACGAACATGCGCTTATTTAATACCTACTCTAATTAATGATGTTCCCACAAACATTCAAGCAGAAATAACAAATAATAATTATATAAATAAATACAAGAAATTCTTTGATTCTCTTTGAAAATGCATCATCCTGTTTAAATTTCATTCAATCTTTGTGTTGACGGGCTGCCTGACCCGCGCCGGCGTGGTTTTTGTTAGTATCTTGGTTATTATTTACTAACTACCTCACAATTTTTTTAATTTTTGTATTTTGTTAAACTATGTTTTCAAAACTATAATCATTGTTATCTCATTAGTATTAGGATTGCTTATAAGTGTTTCAACATCCGGACAAACCTTTTGAGGTTTTTGTGATGTTTCTGTTTATACTTTGTCATGTTACATATTTAATAAAAATTTAAAAAAAGAAAAAAAAAAATGAATACTAATATTTTTTCTTTAAAAAAATAGTTTTCATGCAAATACGTACATTCAAATGATTTCAGAAAACGAATCAGGATTCGCTATTCACCTATACTTCTTTGACTGCATATTTGAACTTCGACAACAAATATTATGGTGAACTCAGAGAAGACATAGAAAACTTTTCTCTTTACGTTATTACCTACCCCGATCACAAACGTATGCATATCGTTAGCATCGGAGTTCAGTTCAGTTACTTGTACAAGTTCCGATGTCAAAGAACCAAAAGGAATTCCAGTTAAACTTTCCATCAATTTATTTCTTTGATAAACATTTTTCATTTCTTATAACCTCGTTACGCGCAACGAACATTTTTAATATCCTCAAATATCTACATCAAAAAGAAGTAATTAAACATTCTACTGATACATCTATATTAATATTACAAACGTTTTTTTTTTTGTTAAGAATTCACGCAAAGATATATTATTAAATTCTATAAACACGGAATCTTAATTTTTCGCAAAAAGAGAAGCAGAAAAATATTTATATTTCACGAAAATACGAGAAAAATCTTCAATAACTCCTTAGATGTTTTCTGCAAAGGAAGAATGACGATTAAATACCGTAACACAATTATGGAGACAAACCTGCCTGAATAATTTTATAATGTCAAAAGGGATTCGAGAAAAGAAGCAGCAAATGCTTGTATAACGAGTGTCGCCGCAAGTTTTAAAGCATTACGTACAGCGACCTGTTTTATCTTTCGCCCGAAGGCGTAAAAAGGTTTTTAAAGGTAGAATTTTCGGATCAAAGAGTTTTGGAGAAACACCAGACAGATGGGCTTGTCCTTGACTTCGTCATGGTAACGAAAGTTGCTTTAGAAGTTTTCCTTTTACATTCCAAAAAAACAATTAAATATAAAGTACGGTACCCAGTTTTCAGAAATTTCGTGATAATAATCCCGATTAAAAAAATCCTGTCGGTTTTGTTGGACTTTTTACAATTAATCGTCTAGAAAGTATATTGACAAAAAAGAGGCAGTAATGGAGATTGCTGACAATGGAAAACTTAAAATCATTGCAATTTTTTTTTTCTGGCTTCTAGCTGTTCAGGCTCCTGCCAGGGCAGTCTGTTATTCCGTCATCATCCGTCACATTATCATGTCGATGGCATTGTCACCTTAACATGTAGCTGACGCGAACCCAAAAGTTATACCACTAACAAAAATCGCTCAACACAGCTATGAATATTTCACTTTAAAAAAAACTTTTCTACAAAAAAATACTACCGACTTCCAGAAAACTACAAAATGAAAAATAACTTTATTTTTGGAAGTCGGTGTCTTTCGTATGTACCATTTTTTTGCGTTATGGACACCGACTTCCAAAAATAAAGTTATTTTTCACTTTGTAGTTTTTTATTTGGAAGTCGGTAATATTTTTTTGTATTTTTATTTTTTATTTTTCCCTTTTTAGTTGTACCTATCTAATAGGCAAGTTGTTTAGTAAGTTTCCTATAACGCCAGAATAGATACCCGAATATCATGAAACTTGAACAAAATCGATCAAATGAGAGATCTGCTTACCCCTTAAGAGCGTACTGGCGTGATGTTATGTTATGAAATGGTATAAACAATAAACAGACATGCGATTGCAGCAGTCCCGAGAGATTTGCCGTTATTTATTGAAGAGTTCTGATGTATATCTTCAAAGTTCTTCATCAGATCTTCACCAAATTAAAATGGGACCAATTTCGAAACATACTCTTTCATACAAAAAAAAGAATTTTCAAAATCGGTCCACAATCGACGGAGATATCGGAGAAAATAAATAAAAAAAGAAATAAAAAAAAACATACAAGAAGTCGAACATAGAACCTCCTCCTTTTTCGAAAGTCGGTTAAAAAGACAGACCGTTTAAAAATCGTGTCGTATAAAAGGCTAAATAAATTCGTTTGGACCGAGGGATACTAACGGGTAAAGCGTCAAGCATTCGGCTTGAACAGGGCCGCGGGAATGTTTGTGACATTTACTTACAAACACGTTTGTGCCAAACTCAACCGCAATAAGAGCTATATTAGGTATTAAGTACCAAATCAGACATTTTTCTTAAGTTGTTGTTTCTACGACAAAAAGATACATTTAATGCTAGCAGCATTATCATAATCATTTATTTTTCTGATCATGTACCATATTCAGACAAATAAAAGATTATGATTATTATGGTTATGCAGCTTTGCCCGTGAAATACTGAATTTATCCCAAGCGAACGTACTCGTACTACCAGAATGAAAAGTATAGTTATCATAATATATGATAGATAGATAGATAAATCATTTATTTAGTGTACACAAAAGACACAGCACAACACACAAAATCTTAATTAAATTATTACAATTTTCTTGTATGTTTAAAAACAAGGTGCTAACATAATAAGAAAAAGGAAGCCATACTTACGAAATAAAAGTAAAAGTGACACAAGTAACATTAGTTTTGAATCATAGCACAGTGCGGTGTGCGTCTCAAGGTTGCACCAAATGAGAACCGTATGCCAGTTGCATCCAAATCCGTTCAGTTGAGATTAAATATTATATCAGACCATCATATTTAAAATTACTTAGTAGAAAGATAGACTTTTAACAAATTAAACGACAATTAATTGAACTATTGAGATAAAACCGATAGTCTCAAGCCACTTCGTGAATATAAACAGTCAATGACACCACAGTATCAGAGGTCATTAATCATTGGTCGCGACTCGGGATCAATTCCTTACATGCCAACCGCGACACGCTCCGTCACTCACATCGACCAGATTTGTGATTTATTATACTGCCAATTATTGAGATGCTGTGTTATAAATATTGTGTAACTAAAGAAAATAAAGACATAATACATAGACAATTTTAATATAACACATCATTACTTATAGCAAGTATGTTGCCATTCAAAATTGTCATCAACGTGGCACGAATCCAGACTTCAAAATTGCCATAAACGTGGAACAAATCCAGACTTCAAAATTGCCATGAACGTGAAACGAATCCAGACTTCAAAATTGCCATCAACGTGGAACAATTCCAGACTTCAAAATTGCCATCAACGTGGAACAAATCCAGACTTCAAAATTGCCATTAACATGGCACGAATCCAGACTTAAAAATTGCCATCAACGTGGAACAAATCCATACTTCAAAGTTGCCATCAACATGGCACGAATCCAGACATCAAAATTGCCATCAACGTGGAACAAATCCAGACTTCAAAATTGCCATCAACGTGGAACAAATCCAGACTTCAAAATTGCCATCATCGTGACACAAATCCAACTTCAAAACTGCTACTGAAATGTTTCCGACAGAAAACCCCATTGCACTATGCCGACATCGGCGTTTTCGACCCGAGACAGTGAAGCAAATAACGAAAGTTTTTGTACTTATTGGCGTCAAGAATTTGTTAGCATTCCTAGTGATGTTATGAAAATTTGTCTCGCGAAAGCTATTTTACAATGGTATGCAAAAATAGCTTTCAAAGTTCAGAAAAGAATATTGTAAGGATGTTATGAAATATTTCTTAGAACTTGCTAAGTATTCTTTTCAGTATTTTTGTTAAAAGTCACAGAGTCATAAGAAGATTTTCCTGTTTACCTCTCGTATCACTAACCGATTGCCAAGGTACACATTACCTACTTAAAGAAACTACTTTTTATCGTTGTTGACTTTATCGAAAATATAATTTACCTTATATCATGTCCTCGAAAAGAGCGTTTTCCAAGCAGCCAAACTGTGCGAAAAGTGTCACTTTTTTTTACTAGTACTTTTTACTTTCCTGTATTTTTTTTATTTTTAACTCCAACGTCACCCCGCCGCGTAGAGTTTTTATTATTTGAGAAAAGTTTTAAAAATTAGTTAAGTACAGATTATCATTCTTATAAAAGGTAAAATAAAACTAATACTTCATTAAAGGCGTTTTTAATTACTCTAGATTTAGATTTTGGTCAATAAATTAATTTTAAATATTCATTAAATATGGTTATCAGAATGAATATTTTGCTCGTGCCTTTTTGCGTTACGACGTGACAGCTATTTGCACATGCGCAGTAAATATGACCGAGGAACTATTAGTTAATCTTTGGATATGCTGAGCGCGCTTGAATAAGCCCGCCATTTTATTAATTTCTTGCTTGGTTCAGCTTAATTTTTTTTTGTTTCCTCGCACAATGCATAGTAAAATGTTGTATGATACACGTAGGTACGTAAGATGATTTCCAACTCGTGTCGATTTATGCACTCATCGGAAATCACCACCTGCCGCACTTGTAGCATAAATAACTATTTTAAGTTCAGAACCGAACATGTGAGCTTATCAAAATGTTGTTCCTCTCTGGTCAAAACCAATCGTTCGAATTTTAAATTAAGAATTTTCAACAAAAGTGTTTGAAAAATTATTCGTCGGAATTTCTTTTTGGTCTGTTGCAAAATATCAAAATATTTACTCAGATATGCGCGACACGAAAACGCGTTTCCTTGAAACCAATTCCTATGAAAAGGCGTAGTCGCAGACAGACGCAACCCGAACACAACCTTGAAACCTATAAAAGCCCAAGTTTCTCCTTTACAATCAATGAGCAAAAACCCTGTTAATACGAAACAAGTTCATAACAAGTTACAATCCCTACGTCAGCAGGGTTGTCACCGCAGTCCGACCCTTCGCACGTCCGATTACATTCCCTCCCTAATAAGATTATTTTATGACGGTATTATGGCAGATGTATCACCCCTAAATGGATTTCCTTCGTCACGGACGGAATATGTTGTAAGGGCTTTACGAATAATTATATTATCATTTTGGCGATAAGCCAATTTGCGGGTTTGTATGTCATAATTACTGTTATTAAATATTTGGTTAGTTTTGCGTCGTTAGTTTAGGGAAATATTTTGTTATTGAGGATCTTGTCAAACATGCTCTAGTGTAGTGGGGTCAATGTTCAATAATAAACAGTCAAGATTATTTATTATATTTATTATCTGTGTTAGTGTAGTAAACAATTAAAATAAAAGTCTGTAGGAAAGACTGTGTAACTGTCAGGAAAGGACATTATTGCGTGGATCCTTTTGGGCTAAGAGTTACTTGTAAGTACCTAGGGTCACAATGAAACTAGTCACGTTATGTATTGGCGAACAACGTAGGTATACGACATTCCACCGAGCACGTAGTTTAATCTACACGAACAATCGGTCACTCTCACTGTATTTCTCCATAAGTCCAGTTTTATCACCAATTAATCCAAAACTCCTTCTTCTTCCTCGATCTCACTGACTACCTCGAGATCCCGTCTTGTTCGCGGCAAAAACTAGTGCTTGGAGTTATGTCAAGTTGACAGCTGCCAGTGTCATTCGGAACCATCGACTATACAGCCTCTAGACGCCTAATGCTTGATTGAATACATCAAAATAATTCTGTCAACTAGCTGAGGTATGAGGCACGGGACGACTGCGCTCTGATTGGTCCTTACCAACGTCATTTCGCCGAACTAGGGATGGGAGAGGTTTAAACAAAACCACGAAGGTATCAATATTTTTTTAAATTGTTAGTGTACTTAATATTTTTATTTATTAATGTTAGCTACTTTTATTATTAATTATACAGTAATAACATAACATGCAAAAACTAAAAACAAAATTCTAAAGATAACATATATTTTCGGCGGTTGTTTCATAATATTAAATATTACTAAAAAAACAATCAATAGAAAAAATACCTAAATTCTAAAATCAAAATAATTATCTATAAAATACAAAAATCAGTCTACAATATTTCCACTGCTGGAACAGAGGCCTTTTCTCCGTAAGAGAAAAATTTTCTAAGAGAATTCACCTATTTTTTGTGCAATAAAAATCACCACTATACTAATCATTTTCAACCACTATACAAATCAATATTCGTTTCACAATTAATTTAACAAATAATAAACTATTCAATTTAATGTCTCTTTTTGTATAATTGTATGTAGGTTTCTAGTTTTATCCATAACAGATTTGGTCATAGAATATGATGCATCACTAGTTTTGCGTACCAAATTATAGAGGAAAAGAGATAGATAAAAAAGTACATTAAAAAGAAAGAGACGAAAACACAAAAGACATCAACGAGCGCGACAAAATTTGTGCTGTTGCAGTTTACACCTACAATAATGACCAGTACAAAATGAACTCCGATAAATAATATCAGAAAATAAATCTGATTATGATTATGTAACTATTAACTTACCGATGAAATGTTATGCCATTTTTCGGGAAACTCGAGTTCTGGCTGTTATTACCACACCAACGTACGGTACAAGGGGCCATTATAATATTTATTTTACCAATTTGTAATTGCCTGACGCGGCAGTGTTTACGGCTCACGGAAGTGGTCGCTACTAATTCGAAATTGTCGAGTGGCGACCTATATTACCAGTATATGATTATTTTAGTCATATGTGTTGACAGACATCGCTCGCCTGTTGTTAGGCGTCTAGAGGCTGTATAGTCGATGTTCGGAACCATAGAAAGAAATCTTTAGAAGTGCCTACAAGTCTTATTTCCTATTTACAAATCTTTAATAATCTTTTATATTTTATTTTTGTTTGTTCTAAGCATTTGACCTTACTTTTTTGTCATCAAACTATTTTTCTTTCTTTCATTTCCATATGAAGATTATAAAGATTATGTGTTTCGAATTAATTCATCCCGTGTCTTTATTCAGAGAAAACACATCGTCGACCACATCATCGCTTACCACCTTATATCACCTATAGTGGTCAAACGCGAGCTTACCGTTAATAATAAAAAAATAACAGAAGCCATTCAGCAAAATATCCATTTTCGAAATGCCAAGGTCGTGTCAAACCCACTTCAATATCATCACTCGGCCTTCTAAGATTTTCAAGTCTAAATATAAAAGTTGTAACGACAAGACGCGATATTTATGACACAACATGAATGGAGGGCGAGAATGCTGGAGAGTCCTGGAGTGTTCACTTTGATGGGTGCTATCCTTCTCGAGGGCTCTTCAGATGGTATACAATTTATAGGGAGCCGTTGATCCACGCTTGAGGGGGTAAATGTTGGAGCTTGGTGGGGATTATTGGTTATTAATAGCACAAATATTGTTGAGGATTCAACCAATAAAACCAGGTCAATTACCGAGGCAACAATTCTTCTTTATTTCAGTCTTGTGCAAACGTGTTGCTTGCGCCGCTGCTCGCAGTAAAAAGGGGCTTTGGCCAACAATGGCCCCTTATTTATAGAAATGTTCCTAACGCCGCGCCCCTCTACGAATTGCGCCGTGTCGAGCAACTTCACGTTGATCGAACGTCGACCAATCATAGCGAAGCGGTTACTCGACCAATCGGCGCAAAGTAGTCACAATTCGGGCGCGGCACTATTCCATGACAAAACGTTACTGTAACGAGGCGCGTTTGGCTATTACGAATTAATTTTACTTTAAATTAGGGGCCTCGCTACAATAAGTTAACAAAACATATTAGCTACATAATGAGGTTACATATAAAGCAAAAACATATTACTTAACTATCCCAAACACTTACATAAGTCCATATTCACTATCACTGTCCTAAACACTTTATAAGTCCATATAGTCACTATCAATCATGAGTCTGAGTCTATATACACCATCACATATCGCACGATGTTGAGGCTTCGCAGGCTGCGTCACCAACAGTCTCCCCCTCGGTGCCTTGCACCTCAGCTTGCAGGGGTGACGATGCCGGCACTACCACGACCAGCCGGGATGCTGGCCGCCGCAGTACGCCCGCCTGGGTGCGGACGTCGATGATCCGAGTTCTTCCATCTGGCCCGGGTTAGGTCGCGCTGATCACGCCGTGGCCACGAGCAGCGTGGCAAGGTGTGGTCCACCAGCAGGACGAGGTCGCCGACGGTGGGATCCCGATAATGGGGACCCTGGAAGTACCGGGACGAGAGCGTTGGTAGGTACTCTCGCACCCATCTGGCCCAGAAGTGGTCGGCCAGGCGCTGGGATGTCCTCCACGATGGAGAACCGATGAGCTCAGCGTCGTCGAATGAGCCAAACATGTGGGCTCCGCTGGACCTGTCGATAAGAAAGTGGTTAGGGGTCAGTGCTTCTTCTTCGTTGGGGTCGGTGCTCACGGACAATAGTGGCCGTGAGTTGACCACGTGTTCTCCCTCCGGTAGCAGGGTGTGCAGGACCTCTTTCCTTGGTCTTCTTTCGTGGAGTGTCGCTGCCAGTGCGGTCTTGTCGGTGAGCACTAGCCATTCCCATGAGCCACCCATGTGTGGGGCTCCTGGAGGAATGAACCTCAAGACTATGCCGATTCCGTCGGTTTTCGACGTGTAGCGACTTCTGACGCAGGTTCAATTCTGCACTGTTTCTTTTCATGATTTCCGGCGTCTTGTCTTTCTTCCGTGACTTATTCCAAGCCGGGTCACATTCCTCCTTCGTGGTTCTTCTGCGTGTTCTGTGGGCGATGCTTCTATTGAAAGCGTCCACAACTTGCGGTAATATTGCCGTCGCAAACCTCCCTGTCTCTGGGACGGCGGTGGTCGCGATTCTTCCCAAGCTCAATGTGACCGCGCGTGGATTTTCTTCTCCGGTGTACTTGGTTTTCATCCCGTGGCCACTCTTCCTGGCCTTTGTCGAGGAATGACGGTCCCGCGAACCACCGATGATCCTTGCTGGATTCCTTGGCGCGTCTCGCGTGGCGTCGTCCACGTCAATGTGCTTCGTGGGCGCCCATCGCCATTCCCTGTGATCGTCTTTGAAGCTGGGTTGTATGACAAGGTGATTCACGACCTTGACTGGAGCGCTGCTGCTTGACCGCACTCCATGTAGCACCCATCCCAGCTGCGTTCTCGATGCGACTGGCTTGCTGCGGTGGCCATGCTTGACTTCCTGCGAGGTGATGAGATTCCAGTTGTCTTGACCAATGAGCACCGACGGCTTGGCATTGGGGTACTTCAACTGGTCCTGTATCTCTTCCAGGTGCTCGCATCCTTTCAAGTCCTTTTCATTGACTGCCTGAGGTATCAAGTGCAGATTCTTCACAGAGTACCCGGACAACTTCTCGACATTACGGACGAACATCCCGCGGATTTTGAGGTCAATCTTCTTGGACTTCTCATCCATGCGGTGGCCGCCTACGCCTTCTATGCGCAGCTCCTCTTCTGGGCCTTGTGCTCCGATCTTCTCGACTACTGAGTCTTCTATCAGCGTGACCGTAGAGCCTTCGTCCATGAGAGCGTAGACGCAGACGTTTCCCTTTGGCCCCATTAGTTCGACCGGAACAATCTTCAGATACGCTTTTGCTCCCGCTCGCGTCGCGTTGACCGTAGAAGCTATCGTTTGGGTGGTCATTTCTTGAGTCGTCGGCTTCGTTGCTTCTTCATAATGCAACAGCAAATGATGACCCTTCTTGCACTTGCCACATGGCTTCGCTTTGCAGCTGAAGCCCCGATGTCTTCCTTCTAGGCACTTGTAGCAAAACCCAGACTTCTTGGCTTGCTCCCATTTGTCTTTAATTGACGCTTCACTAAATTTCTTACACTTCAGAAAAGTGTGCTCGCCTTCACACAGCGGGCAGGTAATCTTGTCGCGTTCCTTCCTGTTATCTTCTTTGCAGGCAAACACGGAAGCTGACTTCGTCCTGCACTCATGTTCGCCTTCAGAATCTTCTTCTGACGTGTCATTTTCTTGGTTCCTAGCAGCTCGAGTGGTATGCACGCCACGAGAGCCCGCGTTTCGCGTTCGGAACCTCATGCTTTCTTTCTTTGTTCTGGATCTCTCGAACTCGTGCATCTCAAATTGATCCACCATGTCGTTGAAGAACTGCATGAGGCTTAGGAGTATGGGCTCATCTTCATCTTCTTTCTTTGCTCGATACTCGTACCATTTGAAACGCACCAATGTACACATTTTTTCTATGATTCTGCTTGAAATATCACTTGAGTGCAGGTAACTTTTTCTATTCATTTGTTTCACGACGCTAACGGTATTCGACACTGCCCCGGCGTAACGCACCAACTCTCTTGCATCTTCTGACATCGGAGGAAGCTTCTCGATGTTTTCTATCTCGCTTCTAATGAGATAAGTGGGGCGTCCGAAGCGGCGCTCCAAGGCGGTCATGACTTCTTGCGGGTCGATCTGGGTAAACAATAGCGATTTCACCGCTTCTTTTGCTTTGCCCTTGACAGCTCTTCTCAATCTTCCCATGTTCTCTATATCTGAGAAGAGCGTGCGAGTATCTTCGTAAGTCGCCTTGAACGCCATCCAATCGCAGGCGTCGCCTTCAAACTGGTGCAGCTCGCTGACGTACTTCGGTGCGCGCTGCATGAATGATGTCGCCTTATTCTCAGACGCGGACTTGACAGCTTGAAGGATTGCTTCTGCCAGCTGGTTGGTGTGACTCGGTGCGGCGATCGCGACCTCTGGGGCGGGCAACTTACATGGCGGCTCCCCCTCGTTGCGTTCCACACTCTTCGTCGTTGACACCCATGCCGCAGTTGCCTGCACTGCGGCGGCTTCGACTTCAGCCTCTTCTTCTCCTTCCTGGTCACTCAGGTCCGTATCAACTGCGCGCGCTAGTTCCAGCTTGGTGTTAGCAAGCTTGGCCTTCATTCTTATTTCTTCTAATTGCAACATTTCCAGCTCCAATCTTGCTTCTAATTCTTTCTTCCTTCGGGAATTATTCTTAGAAACTGACTTGGGCTGCTTCTTCTTGCCTTTTTCAACCACGGTGATGTCGGCGTCCTCGACCACAGTCGAGTGTTCGGTCGCTGCGGTGCTGTCGGTCACTGTTTCCGACGTGGCACCCGCAGTCGTCCCCGTTGCCATCGTATCACCACCGCTGGTTTCTTCCTCGGTAGTTGACCTCGTGCTATCTCCTTTGCGGCTTCGCGTCATCATATCGGGCTTCGAGATGAGTGACTTCTTCAAATATTCACTCTTCCCAGCGTGAATCCCGACGAATCTTCAATAGGAAATCTTCCTGCTTCCAAGACGCGACGTAAGTAGGTACTTATTCTTCCTGGCGCAAGTAGCGCTTGGCTCAACCTTGCTGCCGCTAAGTACTTCACCCCGATGTCGTGCTTGAGCGTAGATTCGACGTGGAATTCCAAGTTGATATGACGAACGCAGCGATAATTCTTCACGGTATCCTTTGATGTCTTCCCGTTGGGTATTCACGTTATGGCGTCTTGAAGTCTTCACGTTTCGTACGATCGTCTTGAAAAAGACGTTTGGTTGTGATCGTTTCGAAAAAGACCACGTTTATGATCGTCTCGAAAAAGACCACGTTTTGACCATCTGCTAGAAACCACCACACGTTTTCGACCCTCTTAAGGACCACGTGTGTTACTATCGTCTTGAAAAAGACGTTTGGTTGTGTTCGTTTCGAAAAAGACCACGTTTATGATCGTCTCGAAAAAGACCACGTTTTGACCATCTGCTAGAAACCGCCACACGTTTTCGACCCTCTTAAGGACCACGTGTTTTACTATCGTCTTGAAAAAGACGTTTGGTTGTGATCGTTTCGAAAAAGACCACGAGTTCTTGAATTATCTTGAGTATGATAGCACGTCTTGTTTCACAGTATCTTCAATTCTTCAGCGGCGATACTGTATTTCTTCTGGCTTCAGTCGTGAATCCGGCTCGAAGGACCATGGCATTGTTGAGGATTCAACCAATAAAACCAGGTCAATTACCGAGGCAACAATTCTTCTTTATTTCAGTCTTGTGCAAACGTGTTGCTTGCGCCGCTGCTCGCAGTAAAAAGGGGCTTTGGCCAACAATGGCCCCTTATTTATAGAAATGTTCCTAACGCCGCGCCCCTCTACGAATTGCGCCGTGTCGAGCAACTTCACGTTGATCGAACGTCGACCAATCATAGCGAAGCGGTTACTCGACCAATCGGCGCAAAGTAGTCACAATTCGGGCGCGGCACTATTCCATGACAAAACGTTACTGTAACGAGGCGCGTTTGGCTATTACGAATTAATTTTACTTTAAATTAGGGGCCTCGCTACAATAAGTTAACAAAACATATTAGCTACATAATGAGGTTACATATAAAGCAAAAACATATTACTTAACTATCCCAAACACTTACATAAGTCCATATTCACTATCACTGTCCTAAACACTTTATAAGTCCATATAGTCACTATCAATCATGAGTCTGAGTCTATATACACCATCACATATCGCACGATGTTGAGGCTTCGCAGGCTGCGTCACCAACAAATATGATACAAGGAGTATTAGTAAACAGGTGTGTACAATTCTAGATTTTAAATTGCTCATTTTAGATTTCAATTTTTATGTTTTGCGTGGTTGTTTCCCTATTTAAATTTAAGGGCTTTCCACCGCTTTAGTGCTATAAAACTTTCTAAAGCATACTCCTTAGTAACGGCTAGATTAAAAGGTTTGAAAAAAGAAGATTATTGATTCATGTATATTATACGTGAAACATGTTTTTTTCGTGTAACTAGAATTTTGTATTTAATAAATAATTAATAACACAATATTTTTTCGCTACTTTTGGATACTCCTCCAAAACGACTAGGATGTTTAAAAATATGTTTACACAGAAAAATGTATAGCTAGAATTTCTTCATATCTGAGCATATATGTAAATCATAGAATATTTTGCAAACAAAACTGTCCAAAAGGAGGTTCTTTATAGATATTCTGGCTCACAGCGAGCGCACGGCCAGTACTGCATTAACATTAGGGAATATATACGCCTTAAGTTTTTCCATTTGTTTTTTATTATTTTATAATTTATAGTACGCGTCATACCTGGTGCAAATAAACTCTTGTCTTTCATCTTCTTTCTTTCTTTCTTTCTTTCTACGAAAACAATCTTATTGCTGTCGCATCATAGCGTGGTTATCGCATTGTCCGTTGCACCTATCTGCAGAAGCTTAATGTCAGTCATGTTGGTACAACCGATTGCCTTACATTTACCGTAGCCTTACATTTACCGTAGCCGGACAATGAAAAAAAAACATTTATAGGCCTTTACCATGATTTACCCTTCACTTCATACACAATCGCCCATCAACGGAACGAAGTTCATTTCCAGAACGAGCTGAAGCAGATAAAACCTACGTATATTTTCCCACTATGTATTCAAGACAAACACAATAGTTCTCTCAACAACCGAGCACATCAGACTCTCACCGCATCAGACATTCCACTTACGTCCCCGCAGTAATAAGGATCGTCTCAGACAGCAAATCTACATATTTTTCAAAGCGCAGACGAATTGCAAAACACGTTACGTTTAGAACAAGTACTAGAACACCGAGGTATGAATATGAAAATCTGGGGACAAAGAGAGGTTATGATACAGAGACCAAGCTTTGTTCAATCGCACTACAACACATCACACACTACGTGGCCTTAGGAATTGCACATTATGTGTTAAGTTAGTAGAGCTTCGGCCCTACTGATGTATCAGTCTATTTCTTCCATAGATTATTATTTATTTATTGTCTATAGGCTCGCGCTTGAACACTATCTCACCTGATAGCAAGTGATGATATGCAAACTAATGCAATCAACGAGTTTGTCCACTTGGTATGTCCCTTAATTATTAACTTCACACTCAGATCAAATAAAAAGTCAAGATGGAACGTTACAAACAACTGAAACAACAAGGCGGTTAAAACTACCTTGCCGTACACATACACATTTACACGCACACACATACAACGAAACTACGCCTTAGCTTGCCAGTCGAGCTTTTTATTTGATCTGAGACTTCACTTAGAACTGTCAGCGTCATCATCACAGAACAAAAAAAACGCTGTCTTCTCTGTTCTGTGGTCATCATCATTAACATCACGGCTGGACGTAGGCCTCTCCCAAGCATCGCCACATCGACCGGTTCTATGCTTTCGCATCCCTATCACCTAAGTTTAAGATTTGTAAAGAATATAATCCCCGGCACGTAAGAGAAGCGCAGAAGTCGTCTTTTTGGTATCTTTGGTAGTGAAGCGGGGCGCGGGGAATGTTTAGAACCGTTCCAAGCACGCGATTGGTTGGTCATTTGACACATAGATCGAGTGACCAATCGTGTTGCGTCCAAGTTCCGTTCGCTCTATATGGTGGTTAGTCAGTTCGCGGAATATGCGTGAACTTACCCCCACTACGCCAAAACCTTGCCAACTTACGTGCCGGGCACTTATATACGATCTGTCAGTGTATTTTTTACAAAATACTATGTAAGTTTGTTTTCTATATGTTCGCTTTGAAATTTTTGACAGCTTCAAACGCACATCATCTGTCCTTCAAATATTAACGGCACAGTACCCATCCTAGTGATGTCTCTGTCCGATATTTACTCCTGTCCCATGCCGTGCTTACCCCCAACGTTTACACACTCACCATGATTAACGTGTTATTTAGGACAATGTCCTGCTAAATTATGACGGCTATTTATTTTAGAGATTGCGCTGCCATACGGAATTTCCGACGCGCGCTCTGAAGCCGTGTGCGAGTCAGAAGTGGGATTATATTCCATTGCCAACTAACTGGCTTATGGTGTAAATGCGTGAAAATTAACGCGCTCTCTTTTAGGATTTAATTAATACATGCTAAGCTGTGGATTTTTGAGTGGTTGAGTAAATTACTGGCTGACATCATTTGTATTAATTACAGGGCGAGTTTTTACGTGATATTTTGTAATTTAATATGCTCGTAAAATACTGCAGTAGTGAGTATTAAGCCTTACTTATGTTACAGTCTAAGGCAGTGTTTTTCAAACTGTGGGTCGCGACCCCCAGGGGTATCACAAAGTCTTGCTTGGGAGGTCGAGGTCGCAAGCCAGTAACAGTAAAAAGTGAGGATTATACGTCGTACACTACAAATTTCTTAATAAGGAGGCTGTGCCTGTTCATTCTTCAATATATTTTCGAATCTTGGTTGTATCATTGACACTATTTGCGTGTGATTAGAAATATATTAAATTAAGAGGTACCTTAAGATACAACAGTTGAACCCAAAAGTACATTGCGTTCGCATGCTTACCGTATTAAAACGGTCCAAGGGGGCCGCCAAAATTCTTTTAGTTAAATCGGGGTTGTGTATTCATAACATTGAACAACACTGTTTTTAGGAATAATTATTAGAACATAGTACAAGAAATTATGTAACAATAAATCATCGTAATACAGTTAGTTTGATGTACATAACTATGTAGATGGACATAGTTTTATACATTAATCTATACTAATATTATAAAGATTGAAATTTGTAAGTTTGTATGTAGAGGGTAATCTCAGGAACTACTGGTTGGAATTGAAAAATTCTTTTTTCAATACAGTTGTTAAACATGGCGTACTTTCAGAGGCTATATTCTAGATTCGAAAGTTAAATCTTACGCATAGGCATCTTTCTGTTACGCGGTTGTGACTTTTGTTTACGAGCTCGATCAGTATGTTTGCAGTTTAGTTTTAAATTAATAAGTCAATTTAAAAAAGTTTAGTAGCAAGGAGTTTTCAAACATAGAATAAAATGGGATAGATTTTCTACGAGGAAAAATGAATGATTCCGTACGTTTTAGCATTGAATTCTCAAAAGTCTTTTAAATGGTTTTTAATATATTTAATTATCAGTTTTAATTTTATTATTTTCACATCAACATTTGTCAAAAATCGACTAGGCTGTATAGGCTGTTTTCGTTGAAAAAAAATGTCCAGTTGCAAAAACGGGCCATAAGTCAATTTAAAAAAGTTTAGTAGCAAGGAGTTTTCATACATAGAATAAAATGGGATACGATTTTATACGAGGAAAAATTAATGATTCCGTACGTTTTAGCATTGAATTCTCATTTTTTTTTAATAGTTACTTCATATATTCAATTACCAGTTTTAAGTTAATTATTTTCACATCAACGTTTGTCAAAAATCGAATAGGCTGTATTGGCTGTTTTCTTTGTAAAAAAATATCTCCAGTTGCAAAAACGCGCCATATTGAAAATTTTATTTTTTGTTAATAAACAAATCTAATTCTTTGATTTGTTTTTACTGTTTCTCACAACTGTATTGAAAAACGTCGTGTGATACACGGGTGTGTAGGTTATTGCAAACGAGCTGTGGTTTTTAATGACACGAGTCTACTTTCCACCCTTGTATCACAATGTACTATTGTGTTAGATAGTCCATTTATCGAGGAAGGCTATATAACATCACGCTACGACCAATAGGAGCGGAGCATAAATGAAAAATGTTGCAAAAACGGGCAAGAATATTACTTTTTGAGGGCTTCCGTTGCGTGCGCTGCGTAAACGGTTTCACTTATGCAATCATGTATATAGGGTAGGTGTAGGGTAGGTGTAGGGTAGGTGTAGGGTAGGTGTAGGGTAGGTGTAGGGTAGGTGTAGGGTAGGTGTAGGGTAGGTGTAGGGTAGGTGTAGGGTAGGTGTAGGGTAGGTGTAGGGTAGGTGTAGGGTAGGTGTAGGGTAGGTGTAGGGTAGGTGTAGGGTAGGTGTAGGGTAGGTGTAGGGTAGGTGTAGGGTAGGTGTAGGGTAGGTGTAGGGTAGGTGTAGGGTAGGTGTAGGGTAGGTGTAGGGTAGGTGTAGGGTAGGTGTAGGGTAGGTGTAGGGTAGGTGTAGGGTAGGTGTAGGGTAGGTGTAGGGTAGGTGTAGGGTAGGTGTAGGGTAGGTGTAGGGTAGGTGTAGGGTAGGTGTAGGGTAGGTGTAGGGTAGGTGTAGGGTAGGTGTAGGGTAGGTGTAGGGTAGGTGTAGGGTAGGTGTAGGGTAGGTGTAGGGTAGGTGTAGGGTAGGTGTAGGGTAGGTGTAGGGTAGGTGTAGGGTAGGTGTAGGGTAGGTGTAGGGTAGGTGTAGGGTAGGTGTAGGGTAGGTGTAGGGTAGGTGTAGGGTAGGTGTAGGGTAGGTGTAGGGTAGGTGTAGGGTAGGTGTAGGGTAGGTGTAGGGTAGGTGTAGGGTAGGTGTAGGGTAGGTGTAGGGTAGGTGTAGGGTAGGTGTAGGGTAGGTGTAGGGTAGGTGTAGGGTAGGTGTAGGGTAGGTGTAGGGTAGGTGTAGGGTAGGTGTAGGGTAGGTGTAGGGTAGGTGTAGGGTAGGTGTAGGGTAGGTGTAGGGTAGGTGTAGGGTAGGTGTAGGGTAGGTGTAGGGTAGGTGTAGGGTAGGTGTAGGGTAGGTGTAGGGTAGGTGTAGGGTAGGTGTAGGGTAGGTGTAGGGTAGGTGTAGGGTAGGTGTAGGGTAGGTGTAGGGTAGGTGTAGGGTAGGTGTAGGGTAGGTGTAGGGTAGGTGTAGGGTAGGTGTAGGGTAGGTGTAGGGTAGGTGTAGGGTAGGTGTAGGGTAGGTGTAGGGTAGGTGTAGGGTAGGTGTAGGGTAGGTGTAGGGTAGGTGTAGGGTAGGTGTAGGGTAGGTGTAGGGTAGGTGTAGGGTAGGTGTAGGGTAGGTGTAGGGTAGGTGTAGAGTAGGTGTAGGGTAGGTGTAGGGTAGGTGTAGGGTAGGTGTAGGGTAGGTGTAGGGTAGGTGTAGGGTAGGTGTAGGGTAGGTGTAGGGTAGGTGTAGGGTAGGTGTAGGGTAGGTGTAGGGTAGGTGTAGGGTAGGTGTAGGGTAGGTGTAGGGTAGGTGTAGGGTAGGTGTAGGGTAGGTGTAGGGTAGGTGTAGGGTAGGTGTAGGGTAGGTGTAGGGTAGGTGTAGGGTAGGTGTAGGGTAGGTGTAGGGTAGGTGTAGGGTAGGTGTAGGTTAGGTTTAGGGTAGGTGTAGGGTAGGTGTAGGGTAGGTGTAGGATAGTTGTAGGTTAGGTGTAGGTTAGGTGTAGGTTAGGTGTAGGTTAGGTGTAGGTTAGGTGTAGGTTAGGTGTAGGTTAGGTGTAGGTTAGGTGTAGGTTAGGTGTAGGTTAGGTGTGGGGTAGGTGTGGGGTAGGTGTGGGGTAGGTGTGGGGTAGGTGTAGGTTATGTGTAGGGTAGGTGTAGGGTAGGTGTAGGGTAGGTGTAGGGTAGGTGTAGGGTAGGTGTAGGTTAGGTGTAGGTTAGGTGTGGGGTAGGTGTGGGGTAGGTGTGGGGTAGGTGTAGGGTAGGTGTAGGGTAGGTGTAGGGTAGGTGTAGGGTAGGTGTAGGGTAGGTGTAGGGTAGGTGTAGGGTAGGTGTAGGGTAGGTGTAGGGTAGGTGTAGGGTAGGTGTAGGGTAGGTGTAGGGTAGGTGTAGGGTAGGTGTAGGGTAGGTTTTTTTTTTTTTTTTTTTTTTTTTTTTTTTTTTTTTTTTTTTTCTTAATACTAATCCCGCTCAACAAAGTTGGCGCCTATTCTATGCAAATTCTTTCATTCCATTCCTCTTTCATTCCTCTCGTACTATCATTCTTCATACCATGGTTCTTCTTGCATACGTCTTCTTGTATACGGTGGGTGGGACTCCCACTTTATGTAAATGGTGTAGGGTAGGTGTAGGGTAGGTGTAGGGTAGGTGTAGGGTAGGTGTAGGGTAGGTGTAGGGTAGGTGTAGGGTAGGTGTAGGGTAGGTGTAGGGTAGGTGTAGGGTAGGTGTAGGGTAGGTGTAGGGTAGGTGTAGGGTAGGTGTAGGGTAGGTGTAGGGTAGGTGTAGGGTAGGTGTAGGGTAGGTGTAGGGTAGGTGTAGGGTAGGTGTAGGGTAGGTGTAGGGTAGGTGTAGGGTAGGTGTAGGGTAGGTGTAGGGTAGGTGTAGGGTAGGTGTAGGGTAGGTGTAGGGTAGGTGTAGGGTAGGTGTAGGGTAGGTGTAGGGTAGGTGTAGGGTAGGTGTAGGGTAGGTGTAGGGTAGGTGTAGGGTAGGTGTAGGGTAGGTGTAGGGTAGGTGTAGGGTAGGTGTAGGGTAGGTGTAGGGTAGGTGTAGGGTAGGTGTAGGGTAGGTGTAGGGTAGGTGTAGGGTAGGTGTAGGGTAGGTGTAGGGTAGGTGTAGGGTAGGTGTAGGGTAGGTGTAGGGTAGGTGTAGGGTAGGTGTAGGGTAGGTGTAGGGTAGGTGTAGGGTAGGTGTAGGGTAGGTGTAGGGTAGGTGTAGGGTAGGTGTAGGGTAGGTGTAGGGTAGGTGTAGGGTAGGTGTAGGGTAGGTGTAGGGTAGGTGTAGGGTAGGTGTAGGGTAGGTGTAGGGTAGGTGTAGGGTAGGTGTAGGGTAGGTGTAGGGTAGGTGTAGGGTAGGTGTAGGGTAGGTGTAGGGTAGGTGTAGGGTAGGTGTAGGGTAGGTGTAGGGTAGGTGTAGGGTAGGTGTAGGGTAGGTGTAGGGTAGGTGTAGGGTAGGTGTAGGGTAGGTGTAGGGTAGGTGTAGGGTAGGTGTAGGGTAGGTGTAGGGTAGGTGTAGGGTAGGTGTAGGGTAGGTGTAGGGTAGGTGTAGGGTAGGTGTAGGGTAGGTGTAGGGTAGGTGTAGGGTAGGTGTAGGGTAGGTGTAGGGTAGGTGTAGGGTAGGTGTAGGGTAGGTGTAGGGTAGGTGTAGGGTAGGTGTAGGGTAGGTGTAGGGTAGGTGTAGGGTAGGTGTAGGGTAGGTGTAGGGTAGGTGTAGGGTAGGTGTAGGGTAGGTGTAGGGTAGGTGTAGGGTAGGTGTAGGGTAGGTGTAGGGTAGGTGTAGGGTAGGTGTAGGGTAGGTGTAGGGTAGGTGTAGGGTAGGTGTAGGGTAGGTGTAGGGTAGGTGTAGGGTAGGTGTAGGGTAGGTGTAGGGTAGGTGTAGGGTAGGTGTAGGGTAGGTGTAGGGTAGGTGTAGGGTAGGTGTAGGGTAGGTGTAGGGTAGGTGTAGGGTAGGTGTAGGGTAGGTGTAGGGTAGGTGTAGGGTAGGTGTAGGGTAGGTGTAGGGTAGGTGTAGGGTAGGTGTAGGGTAGGTGTAGGGTAGGTGTAGGGTAGGTGTAGGGTAGGTGTAGGGTAGGTGTAGGGTAGGTGTAGGGTAGGTGTAGGGTAGGTGTAGGGTAGGTGTAGGGTAGGTGTAGGGTAGGTGTAGGGTAGGTGTAGGGTAGGTGTAGGGTAGGTGTAGGGTAGGTGTAGGGTAGGTGTAGGGTAGGTGTAGGGTAGGTGTAGGGTAGGTGTAGGGTAGGTGTAGGGTAGGTGTAGGGTAGGTGTAGGGTAGGTGTAGGGTAGGTGTAGGGTAGGTGTAGGGTAGGTGTAGGGTAGGTGTAGGGTAGGTGTAGGGTAGGTGTAGGGTAGGTGTAGGGTAGGTGTAGGGTAGGTGTAGGGTAGGTGTAGGGTAGGTGTAGGGTAGGTGTAGGGTAGGTGTAGGGTAGGTGTAGGGTAGGTGTAGGGTAGGTGTAGGGTAGGTGTAGGGTAGGTGTAGGGTAGGTGTAGGGTAGGTGTAGGGTAGGTGTAGGGTAGGTGTAGGGTAGGTGTAGGGTAGGTGTAGGGTAGGTGTAGGGTAGGTGTAGGGTAGGTGTAGGGTAGGTGTAGGGTAGGTGTAGGGTAGGTGTAGGGTAGGTGTAGGGTAGGTGTAGGGTAGGTGTAGGGTAGGTGTAGGGTAGGTGTAGGGTAGGTGTAGGGTAGGTGTAGGGTAGGTGTAGGGTAGGTGTAGGGTAGGTGTAGGGTAGGTGTAGGGTAAGTGTAGGTACGTAGCCAGTTGACGGGAGCGAAGCCGCGTGGGACAGCTAGTTAGACATATAGTGCAACAGATTTTATACATACTACATAGTATCTTCTACGACTACTGGAATATTAAATTCCTTGCAAATATATTAACAAACACTCAGAAATGTTCCATTGCTTATTCTTCCGTTTCGTACGTAAAGCACACCACAACAATTTATCATAAAATAAACAGCGAATATTTCAGGAAAACATTTCCAATTTTCTCGATAAATCCAGTTTGTTTGAAAAACTGTAAACTCCAATAAGTTTTTCCTTCCTTGTATTAGTTATTGTCTAGCCGATCTCCAAGGTTTTAAAAATAGCGATCTGAAATGATTTATAACACTATACTTTGCACCGTTTGTAAAAAGAAACAAAGTGGGTATGACGTTTTAAGAAAAGATGGCTTTATTTTGTTAGGTCTCGGTACTGTCCTGGAGAAGATTTCTTTTTATGTTTTAAATCATGATCAGTTCTCGACCTTGATCTCGTCAGATGAAAAGCAATGAATGAGATTATTAAAGGACCGAGGAAGCCTAAAATAAACCTGTTCATTCTTGTTTTGAAGTCTGATAGGTTATAGATGGTGTGGTAGGGATCAAGGTCGCTGGCTTGGAGAAGAAGCACTTAGTGCGACGAGTCGGGCTATTAACTAAGTGCAGTTGGTACCCAGCAGTACGTCTATAATCTGGAAATGAAAGGGAGATGGTAGTTCAATTCCCACACGGAACAAATATTTGAACTACAGATTGTGGTTCCGAGTGTACTCTTTGTGTATGTGAGTTTAAATGTTTGTAAACGCTGGATGCGATACAGGAGAAATTCCTAGTGGGGAGCAAACAAAGATCTTGTAGCTCCACCTACAAGATACTATATACAAGATATACTTTCGATGTAAAATTTCATTTTACATCGAAAAATGTATTTCGAAAGTATTTTTACTTTTGCAAGATAAAGTGAAATTAAAGATCAGACTCTAACTTTTTAATGAACGCTCTTTTTTGTAAACTTTTATTCTTATTTATTTTTCATTTTTAGGTTTTAAATCCACAGTTCAGCTGGATTTAAGCCTCCTTTGGTTTTCATTCTTTATCGAATATGAAACTGAATATTACGCGCGGCTTTTTTTTTATATAAGCTGCGCCTGTCTGATAGGCAGTCAAAATATTGACCATTGCGTTTATCCAACAAATTGTCGACGTTTTACGTTTCGAATAACAGGTTTGCTTTTATGCTTTGTAAATTAACTTTGATTGTGTACTGTGTAGATGCATTTATCAGTAAGAAATTAAATACTTATACTGTATTTATACAAGCAAGTGAAGTGATAGTTGCTCACGCGAAACAAACGTTTTTAATACACTGCATTAAGAATCATAGACCAACATTATAAGGGACACTTTTCTAGAAGAAAGGGAATCTACAAATAATATTTGGGTACACATGTATGTAATCATATTTTTAGAGGCATAGAATAATAATGTATATAGAGTACTGCTCTCACCTCTGGGACGGATCTGCCAAATATCAACTTGATGCACTTGAGTCGATTGACAAACGGGCCAAGAGGCTTATCGGCTACGATGCACTGGTCGCCTCAAAGCTCCAGAACCTTGAACATCGACGCCAAGTGTCCAGTCTGTCGGTTTTTTATCGGTTACATTGCGGGGAGTGTGCGATGGAACTGCACAATTTGATTCCGCCTAGCCCTTGCCATCACCGGACAACAAGACGTACGGCAATGCGCCACCGGAACATGGTGGACATACATACGTACAAAGCGTTTTGCGAATACTTTCATTGTACGCACAGCTAAGGAGTTGAATTCCCTGCCGGAGTCTTTGTTTCCTGATAGCTACAACCTTGGGGTCTTCAAGTCAAGAGTGAATAGGTTACTTTTAGGCAAGCGTGCTTCACCATCGACCACATCATCGCTTACCATCAGGCGAGATAGTGGTCAAACGCGAGCCTATCGATAAAAAAAATAAAAATATACACACTGTGTAATGCTACCAATTTTTTTACCAAAGTAGAAGCATAGAAGACCTGCTTTTCGAAATTTAGGTTAAATTGAAATTACATGACCTACAAGTCACCAATCTACTTTTACCTCTTGAAGTCTTTCTGCCGCACTCAGAGACATTTAACGGTTACTTAAGGCGTTCCTTAGTGTAGATTTTGTACTAAAAATCTATACTAAGGAGAGCTTTAAGTAACCGTTAACGTCTCTGAGTGTGACAGTTTGTGTTTAAAAATCTACTATGTTCCGAGAAATGACAAGGACATAGCAGTGTAGTTAAGTTCTCTAATAACTCATAATACTTGCACTAAATGTCTTGTCAAAATTATTATGGTCACCCTAATACGGGATACATTGTCCTATGCAGTAGATCAGAATTATAAATGCTAACTATTCTATGAATATTATTCCCATCGGTTTCAAATATTAATGTGTTGCCCAGAGTTTGGGTTTAAACAATGTTGTGTTATGTACTCAAATTGTTATTGTTACTTGCGAACTGGCTAATATTAATGGAGATAGAAACTTGTCTTGATTATAATAGGATACTTAAATATTGGTAGTACTTGTTAAACTTTGATAACTATTCTGGATATACATAGTACCTAACAATACTTTAGTTTTGAATATTTTAGTTTTGACTGTTGCACATTCTTATATCATAGGGTGACAAACAAGCAGGCGACCCAGGTGTTGGTAAGGGGTCACTGACGCCTAAGAACATCTGCAATAGGCGCCAGGCCACCATTTATCGTTGCCTAAATTTTAAACACTGAAAACATAATTGGGACTGGAAAAAAATAAACTTTAATAAAATAATACAAAACTAGATTTGTTGCTAGTAAGAGTAAGAACAATGTTGTCATGACCCAATTATTTTTTTCATTGAAGTTCCAAGTTTCACATTTCAACCTTGTACGATATGGCAGTTTTAAATGAACACATGATCCTTAACGACTATTTCTTTGCAATGGATAATCTCGATATCCAGACATCATTCCATTTGGGCCATATTACGGTAACGCAAATCACTGAATAATCCGTCCGCTCCCGTTTGGTACCAGGACAGCAGATGTGCGAGGCAATGTGTAAACACGCGTGAAAGTGCCCAGTCAGCGGCACGCCTGCGGTTTTCGTGGCACTCAAGATGGCAGCCGATTTCACAGCTGACGACGAACGAAATGTCAACGCGACGCTCGAAATGTAATTAAACGTAAATCGATTGATATAGTTCGAGTTTGTTTTGATTTAGACAAACTGTTTCGCGTTTAGTTTGTCTGGAGCCTGTAGGGTGCTTGTGGACCATTGTAGAGGCGCAGCCGTTAATGAATTGGATATTTATGTTTCGAATTGTTGGTTCTATCTCTTTATCAAACGTATTTACGAAATGAGTTGTTGTAAACAGTTCAATGGCTTTCGTTTCTGTTTGTAGAGACCAGCCTTTGTCATCATCAAGGAGTCTGTCTTCAAGTAGAGACTTTAAACGGATCTTCCATAGAGACATGGAGCTATTACCAAGTCTGAACATTTGTAATTTAATTTGGAACACAAGTAAACATTAAAAAATTTGAAAACTCCCGGCAATTTTTTTTATTTCGTTCTTTTAAAACTACATAATTTATCTAGTAGCAGACACGCTTCGATCAATAATCTATTGAACACGTAATTATGACACGATATCTAGCGAAAATACTCCGTTTCAAACAGAAAACAGCCCATAACTTTTCAACGGCTTAACTGATTTTCACCAAACATAGCTAAGAACACTCTCGACAAAGTCACCTTTCAACAAAATCAAAATCGGTTTATCAGTTTAGGAGCTATGATGTCACAGACAGATACACAGCAACACACGTCAAATTTATAACACCTCCTCTTTTTTTCGTCGGGGGTTAAAAATCACAATAAACATGTCGCATCAAGGCTGGCCGATAGATGCAATGCAAACCATCGGGAAGTCGGGAAATATTCCCTTAGGTTAAGACATCGTGTGTGGGCAGGTCGGTGGATGAATCGTGAAAATGAAATCACACAAATTATTCGATACACTGAGTATATTCAAATAGACACAAGTTACACTCCTGCTTACTAATATTACGGATCGACACTGTTTCTACGACGTCTTAGCTCTACGGCTGCCAGTACTCAACTGACGCAACTGCTCTATTCTGCACCACGCTTATAAAAGCGCGCCAATGCGCAGTTGCTCTTGATTGCCGCTAGGGGCGTGCTTGTGATTTGACTTTACGTCTATACTATTGACTAAACCCGACAAACATAATAATCATCAGAGAACAGGAGAGACCTCACCTGCTGATAGTGCATAAGTGTAATGTGATAATGAGTTGCTTTCGTGCCCTACAGACACTTAGCCTCTACTTGCTCATTGGTAAAAACGTTTCTCCACAATATATAGGTACGAGATATTCGTATTTCGTAAAGCTTCATATAAACAAGAGAAGCCTAATAACGAACGACATGAGTAATTTTTCTTAATAGTAAAGTTTATAACATACAAAGAAACATTGCCAAAACTATGGTTTACGAAAAAAAAAGAGAACTGTGGCCATAACTCAGTCAAATAAGGCACTAGACTGAAGAAATGAAGATGTCTAGACGTCGACAATACAACGAAACGATATCAGGCCAAAAACTTAGGAAATTGCCCAACGAAGTAACCTTACAAGAACGTTTGAACATTTAATTCTAAGAATAAAATAAAAGCCACATAAAATGAAGAACAACTGTAGAAGCAATTTTTCAAAGTCTGCGAGTCCTGCGATCCGATACTTTTGTAAAGGATTGAGTTGCACAGTACTCGGTATTTCATACTGAAAATTCAAGGAAGACTGAATGAGGTGATTCTTTAAATGATGTTGAAGGAAAATTTCAAAATATTTGGTGTCTTCATCCTGTACCGAATGTTTGGAAGTTTTGAAACTTGAGCTAATTATGAATTCATCACACACATCGTCCTTGATTTTAATGTCAGGTGCAGTGTGGTACCTAAACATAAAAGCTGGGCTTAAAAAGGGAGGGAGAAATAAGTTAGTGACATACAAATGAACAAATAGAGGGCGACAAACTTTGGGGGCTGAGTCACCCACGTCCGTAGGAGTGTACCCTATTCCGATACCCTACACGTGGTCCCCGGGTGGTGCAAATCAGGTGACAAAAACTGGTGGTAGGCTTCGGCCGAAGGCTTGCGACCACCCACCGGGCAAAGACGTACCGCCAAGCGGCTTAGCCGTGTTCCGGTACGATGCTCGGTGTAGCCACAAGAGGAGTTGGGTCGAGATAGCTGTTCCACTGCAGGCTGACCAGCCTGACGCGCGCTAGTATGGGCGTATCGGGAGACTGGTCTCGGAGGGTAGCGGGATCCGAGGCACGGTGCGCCGCTGGCCGACCGCAGGTAGTTGGGGGCCCAAGTAGTGTGCCATCCACACATGAAAGGCTGCCCCGCCAACTGTCGAAAAATCCCGGGATGCGCCATCGTGCTGGTTGGCGACCAGATGGGGAGGGCCCGATGGACATTCCGGGGGGGCTCGGGCGTCCCCGCAGTCTCCGGACTAGTGCCCCAATGATGCTGTCCTTTCAGTGCGTGTCTGAAGGTTAGCAGCGTGGAACCTCGTCTCACTTCCAACTCCTCTCCTCCATTCACTCTTTATAATGCCAAGGAAAAGGAAACATACAAAATTTAAACAGCGGCTGCACTCCCTCCCCCACAAAGTGCACCTCACCAACATTCGAGGTCTGCACTCAAATCTCTCTGCAGTCCACTACCACCTGGAGACTGAGAAACCAGCGCTGCTTTTCCTTACGGAGACGCAGATAGCGAGTCCGTCAGACGTGTCGTACTTATCTTACCCAGGGTTTACCCTGGAGCACAATTTTAAACCGCGCGCGGGTGTGTGTATGTACGCCCGTGACGACACTTGCTATCGGCGTCTCCGTAACCTTGAGGACTCCAAATTCACAACGCTCTGGGTTCTGGTGGACACAGGTCTGGATAAAATTATCTACGCCTGTGTCTACCGTTCGCACAGCGGAGATCAGGAGACAACCAGGCTCACAGAGTACCTCAGTGAGGCGGCTGATGCGGCACAGCAGCGGTACCCTTCCGCCCAATTAGTGTTACTGGGGGACTTTAATGCCCACCATCAGGAGTGGCTCTTCCCATACCAGTGCACTGACCATGCTGGACGGGAGATGCGTAAGCTTTCGCTAGCGCTAAACCTCACCCAGCTGGTCCAGGGGGCAACGAGGGTACCGGATGTTGATTCGCACACAGCAAATTGCTTGGACCTTCTGCTGACAGATCCAGACAGATACTCTGTGTCGATAGGTTCACCCTTAGGTAGTTCCGACCACTGTCTGGTGAAGTCTGTATCCGTCTATTCCCCGCCCGATCCCAGCCCAAGAGGCACCCGGCGGGTTTGGCGGTACAAGTCAGCAGATTGGGATGGTATGCGATCTTTCTTCGCATGCTATCCTTGGCAACCTACTTGCTTTTCTTCGACTGATCCATCGTCGTGCGCGGACGCCGTGACGGATGTGTTGCGTCAGGGAATGGAGTACTACATTCCGTTCTCTGACGTATCAATGTCTAGCGAAGACCGGCCATGGTTTGGCGCCGAATGTAAGCGCGCCGACGCGCTTAAACATGGGGCGTACCTGGCTTGGGTCGACGCTCGATCGCGTAAGGCGAGTGACGTGGGTCTGAAGAAGAGGGCCTTCAACAGGGCTGCCAAGTCCTGCAAGTTAGTGTTGCGAAGGGCTCGGTTCGACCACATTGGCCGAATAGGGACCAAACTTGCTTCTTACCCAGCAGGTAGTAAAGCGTTTTGGTCTCTGGCTAAGTCGGTCGAGTCGAACTTCTGCCGTCCCTCACTACCACCACTGCTAAAACCCGACGGGTCGCTGGCCCACTCCGCTAAGGATAAGGCAAATTTATTTGCCTCTCTTTTTGCGGAATCTTCACGTCTGAATCCTGGTGACGCGCGGCCCCCTCCTTCTCCTGATGGATGCGTGACGAGTATGTCGGACATTCGTATCCATCAAAAGGACGTCCGTAGGGTGCTGCGCAACCTCGACGTGAACAAGGCTAGCGGCCCTGACGGAATACCAGCAATTGTTCTTAGAACCTGTGCGCCTGAACTGTCTCCGATCTTGACACGCCTATTCCGCCTTTCGTATAAGGCTGGAAAAGTGCCGAATGCTTGGAAGCAGGCTAACGTGCAGCCTGTGCCCAAGAAGGGCAGCAGAGCTGACCCGGCCAACTACAGACCCATATCTGTAACCTCCATACTCTGTAAGAGTATGGAACGCGTACTCAATATTAAGCTCCTGGCATACCTAGAAACTAACGATATCCTGAGTGACCGCCAATACGGCTTCCGCCGAAATCGGTCTACTGGGGATCTTCTAGCGTATGCCATTCACATCTGGAGTGAGGCCATCGAGAGGCATGGGGAAGCGCTTGCCGTCTCCCTCGACATCTCGAAGGCTTTTGATAGGGTCTGGCGCGAAAGCCTTATTGGTAAGCTTCCTTCATTCGGTTTGCCCGGTGGTCTGTGTGATTGGATTGCAGACTTCCTGAGAGATCGGTCCATTCGAGTGGTTATCGATGGCTGCTCGTCGGACCACTTGGATATAAATGCCGGTGTCCCTCAGGGGTCAGTACTCTCAGCAACTTTATTCTTGCTGCACATTAACGATCTGCTAAAACCCGGTACCTTTGGGTATGCAGACGACAGCACTGTTGCTGAGAGATACTTGTCCAACGCTCGTACCACCGGGCCTCAGGTCCAGTCTCTCCGGGAGGCCATGGTGGAGCGCTTAAACCTGTCCTTGCAGGCAGTCTCCGAATGGGGCGATGCCAATCTGGTCAGGTTTAATGCTGCTAAAACCCAGACGTGTCTTTTTTCCGCAAAAAAGAGTCAATTTCACCCGGCTCCAACTTTCCGAAGTGTGACCGTGCCAATAACTGACCATCTTGAGCTGCTTGGCGTTACGGTGACATCGACTCTCAATTTTGGCCCATTCATTGAGGCAAAGGCTCAGTTGGCTGCCAAGAAGCTGGGGATCCTTGCAAAGGTGAGAAGGTACTTCACGCCAGAACAGCTGCTCAGCTTGTATCAAGCGCAAGTTCGATCATGCATGGAGTACTGTTCTCATCTCTGGGACGGCTCTGCCAAATACCAACTTGATGCACTAGAGTCGATCGAAAAGCGGGCCAAGAGGCTCATCGGCGATGAGGCATTGGTTAAGTCAAAGCTCCAGAGCCTTGAACATCGTCGCCGAGTTGCCGGCTTGTCGGTTTTTTATCGATTACATTTCGGGGAATGTGCGATGGAATTGCATAATCTAATTCCGCCCAGCCCGTTTCATCATCGGACTACCAGACGTACGGCGATGCGCCAGCGGTACATGGTGGACATCCCACCCATACGGACTAAACGTTTTGAAAATACTTTCATTATGCGTACAGCTAAGGAGTGGAATTCCCTGCCGGAGTCTGTGTTTCCCGATAACTACAACCTAGGGGTCTTTAAGTCAAGAGTGAATAGGTTACTTCTAGGCAAGCGTGCTCCATCATCGGCCACATCATCGCTTACCATCAGGTGAGATGGTGGTCAAGCGCGAGCCTATATAATATAAAAAAAAAAAAAAACATTTGTTGTATCTATCCGACAGTCACTTTTATGCCATTGACTAAAATTTCAACCTATAAAAACCCTCCAAAGTAGTTTTTTTATAAAGCCTTTGCTAAAAAAGATTGTTTTGTGATTTTTGTAGTTATGTTGTCTTTGTCTAATAAAATGTTATCTCATCATCTGCCTAGCCTTTTTCCCAACTATATTGGGGTTGGCTTCCAGTCTTACCGGATGCAGCCAAATACCTACCAGTGTTTTACATGGAGCGACTGCCTATCTGACTTTCACAACCCAGTAACTGGGTAACACGGTACCCCTTGGCAAGACTGGTGTCAGATCTCAAGCTTCTGACTTCCTGTAACGACTGTCAAAGATCTTCAAATGACAGCCGGGACCAACGGCTTAACGTGCTTTCCGAGGCACGGAGGAAACTCGGTATGTTGAAATGGTCAACCATCCACTGACCGACCTCGTCATGCGTTGCTTAACCTTGATGTTCGACCCGTGCGGCTGTTATTATTTAGCCACGAGCTCTTCTCCTATATATTTATTATATTATTATTTATACACCCGACAGAATTAGTTGTAGTTCAATCAATCAAATCCAGTCTATAGAGTTTAGTACTATTACTAGATTCTTCGCCTTCACCAAAAACTCTCCCAAACATATTACAACATAACTAGATATATAGCCTTCCAAATAACTTCGTCTTTCATCGCTACATAACCTTGACATTCTCAATATTACTAAAGCGTTTCATATTCCTATAAAGAAATAATCGCAGGCAATATACAGACGAAGTAATATTCAATGAACGCAGGCACATCACGGTGAAATTACCTAGTATGTAGGACGGTGTCAATTTTACGCTCAGTTGAGCTTGCACCGAACGCCATCACAACCGCGTTTAGCAGAGTGAGCATATGCGAAATACGGACGAACAAGGGTAGGATATTAAAGCTGGGGATACGATTTGAACTTGTAAAGCACGGCTTGTGCTGTAAGTCACATTAGATTAAAATAAAAGTAGGTACCTTCTTCTATTACAAATTTTAGAGGGTCAACAATGGTGGGTCCGTGACAAAAAGAATTGGTGACTGAAACACCGACACAGAGCAGCAGACCACAAAAGAAATAGCGGGTGGACCTGGATGTTTTTTGAGAACTGAGGAAACAGTAGCGCGGAACCGTGACCAATCGCAGGAATTGAGAGTGACTTTATTCCAGCAGTGGGATATCATGAGTTATAAATAACAATAAACCAATTACTATTCAACCATACATGCCTCCTCCAGGCTCTGGCTGGAGACATGCCACTTCATTTCTCCACCAGATTGAAGAAGCAACTAAAGTTAACTAATTTGTTGTAAAACAATGAGTTAATTAGATCCCTCTACCAGCATTTGCAGGTACCTACAATAATAAGCGACCGCGAACCGTAAGACGTTGCGTTGGAAGGGTAACCGATGATCTGGGTAAGGTTGCGAATCCACTGGATGCGAGACGCACGGGACCGGTCAATGTGGCGACACTTGGGGTAGATTGAAGAAGCAACTAAAGTTAACTAATTTGTTGTAAAACAATGAGTTAATTAGATCCCTCTACCAGCATTTGCAGGTACCTACAATAATAAGCGACCGCGAACCGTAAGACGTTGCGTTGGAAGGGTAACCGATGATCTGGGTAAGGTTGCGAATCCACTGGATGCGAGACGCACGGGACCGGTCAATGTGGCGACACTTGGGGTAGGCGTATGTTCAGCTGTGGTTTTTTGGCTGAAATTATGATGTTGAAAATAATAGGATCATTGAAAAGTGAAAATAACCTCACTGATATAAAACATACTAACTACGTGTTACCATTCGGTTAGGCACTAGTGTAAGGTATAAAACCAAAAGGAATATACATTGATTTAATATTTGATTGATTTAATTTACATATTTGAAATTGCAATATTTGTGAAAAGCAATCCAAAACTTTTTCCCATGTTATCCGATAGGAATGACCGAAGTCGACGTCACATTGATATGTTGTGCTCGAGGCAATGTAAAACAGCACTGATGCGAAATAGTGTTCTTTGCATGGCACCAGTAATATACGACCATATACCAGAATCCATTAAAATGTTGAGTATTAACCTATTTAAAAGACATTTGAAAAACTTCCTAGTAAGTAGATCCTATTATAATATTTCAGAATTTCTAGAGGAAAAAATATAGCTATAACTTTTAAGTATTAACATGTCATGTATTGTTTTTTGACATCCAATTTTGTACTGATAGTAACTTTTTATTTATACCTACCTAAGACGAAATATGATTGTATCTTTGACATTTTTGTTCTTTTACTTGACATCATTTAATTGTTCTATCAGACATCAATAATCAATTATAATAAGTTTTTGTTTAATTAATTGATTATTTACAAATTGACATTAAAAATATTATTTGACATCTATTTTTTTTAAGGTTAATTTGTTATTTGACATCTAATTTTAATGTTAATTTATTATTTGACATCAAATTTTTAAGGTTTATTTATTATTTGACATCTAGTTTTTAATGTTAATTTATTATTTGACATAAAATTTTTAAGGTTAATTTATTATTCGCCATCTAATTTTTTCAAGATATTTTAATAATTGACATCTAATTTTTAATTATTATTTAATTGTTTTTATTTAATTTTCAATTATTTTTGCATTTATTGTTTTTCTTAATCTATAATGTATTGGCTCTTCTTATAATTTGGTAGCTAATGATTTAAAGACATTTGCTGATTCATTGCTAATGTAATTTGCTAATGATATTTGTACGCTTCACGGCAAAACATAGAGAATCAACGTTATATTGTAACATCTCACACACCATGTACCACCTATGATAACAAATAAAGATTCTGATTCTGATTCTGATTCTAATTAATTTACATGCACTTGAATTGAGTGTCATTGAGTGATAGCACGGAGGGAAATCCAATGCTTGCCGCGAAAAACTATATTAAACACTACTCAATAAATTTTACATTTTTAATAAAATAAAGTAATTACTATGTTATATGTACAGGCTCTTGTTAAGTGGCATTCGATGAAAGCGAAGGCGATTGTTGAAATGTCAGAATGTAAGGGATTGATCACGTGATTTTTCGATACCGCTTGTCAATGCCATACAATTTTGTCTTTTTGACAATCGATCGCTATCGCCACGCTTTCGATGATAGAATGTCTCTTGTCTAGGGCCTGACACATCTAGCTCATAAACAACAAATCCGAAGTTATCGCAACTGATATTATAATTATAGAGTTGAAATTGTTTGTTTGCATAAATATTAAGGTAATCTCTGGACTGAGTATACCTACCAGATTACTGTTACAAGATAAGGCAACGCCATCTAGTGACGAGAGGAAGAACTAGTAGTAGCTAGTAGTATCTCGAAAGTTCTACTCGAATGTTCTCCGATTATTCTCGACGTATCTAGAACAGTATGGAACGTTCCAGAAACATCTTCTGTGCTATATAATAAGGGCGCTCGTGTTCGTCATGGGACAGGCCCGCCCGCCGAACACAGGGGACAGTTTCGATTTGGCAGCGATACAGAGCGAACGAAAAGAAAATAATGCGAAGTAATAAAACTATTTAAGAAGTGTTTCAGTAATAAAGTCAGATTAATTAAAGTCTGCTGTTTAAATAATTTACCCCTAAACCCCAGCTCGTAACATTAACAACAACACAACGAACGCAACACAACGAAAAACACAACATTAACGCAACACAACGAAAAACACAACGAAAAACACAACATTAACGCAACACAACGAAAAGAAAATAATGCGAAGTAATAAAACTATTTAAGAAGTGTTTCAGTAATAAAGTCTGATTAATTAACGTCTGCTGTTTAAATAATTTATCCCTAAACCCTAGCTCGTAATATTACTTTCAATTTCGTATAAATATAAAGTTCCTGAGGGATACGGCTCGAGACAGATGGAAAAATAAGTATAATAATAATTTCGGTTTTGTAAAGAGTCGTCTCAATTTGCCATATTTACCTAGCTAGGTATGTACTGAGGTTACCTACAAACATTTACCACAGAATGTTGTTTACGAAACATTTCGTCAAAATTACCTAAATGTAGGTCCTTTGTTGAACACAATGAAGATAGTATTGCAGAAGTTTACAGTGGATGTTTAAATTGTATAAAATCCTTTGCTGGAAGAAATTGTATTCTTTGATGACGGTGAATTTTGAGGTGTATGGAAGGAAATACACTACAAGCTACTTGAAATAAAAAACCGTTTAACAAAAAAAAAAACAAATTGCCAAAACAAAACACTACAAAGCGAAAAAATTGTCTTTGGTACGTTTTTATTTTTCGTCTTTGACACCGACTTCCGAAAAGAAATGTTATTTATGCTACAAGTGCGGAAGGTAGGTGATGCCCGATGAGTGAATAAATCGACACAAATCGGGAATCATCTTACGTACGTGTACATAACATACAACATTTTACTATGCATTGTGCGAGGAAATAAAAAAAAATATCTGAACGAACCAAGAAATTAATAAAATGGCGAACTTATTCAAGCTCGCTCGGCATATCCACTGATTAACTAATAGTTCCTCGGGCATATCTACTGCCTGCTGTCACCTCGTAACGCAAGAAGGCACGAGAAAAATATACGTTCTTCCAAACATATTTACTGATTATTTAAAATTAATTTATTGATCAAATCTAAATCTAGAGTAATTAAAATCGCCTTTAATGAAGTATTAGTTATATTTTACCTTTTATATGAATGATAATCTGTACTTACCTAATTTGTAAAACTTTTCTCAGATAAAAAAAATTCTATGCTATATATTCTATGATAGTCTGGCTGACGACGGAGTTAAAAAATTTTAAAATACAGAAAAGTAACAGTTTGGCTGCTTGGAAAATGCTCTTTTCGAGGACATGTATTGTAAAGTAATTTTTCGCTTAGTAGTGCTTTTGTATCCTTGCAGATCAAATCAGAATGCAATGATCCACAGGCGAACCAAGATAACCGACATAGCCCAAAGTATCGCCAAACATAAGTGTCAGTAGACTGGACTAAACCGAAAGGTTCTAAAGTGACAACCGCATACCGATAGACGTAGCGTTGGTTTGTGGACCTGAATGATCTAGTGAGAGCCGCAAAGGATCCGCTACTAGATGCGAGAACCACAGAACCGGTCGATGTGGGAAGGCCTATACCCAGTTGTGATAATCAAGGAAATCAAAGGTAAGCAAACCTTAAAAATAGTAAATTATTAACCAAGGGGATAAAGCAGTATCTTCTGTAGCGGGTGAAGATTTAAATCGCGAGCGTAACGAAGGACTCGAGGTTTACTCCCGAGCGTAGCGAGGGTGTTAAAAACTTAAATCACGAGCGACTCGCTTCGCTCGTGATTTAAGTTTGGATAGGATTTAAGACGAGTCCTGAGTGTAGCGAGGGATTTAAGTTCACCCAAGACTAAGACAGCTTTATCACCGAGGAAAATACTCTACTTTTCGTACCATTTGCGAAAAAAATAACACAATAATAATATGAGATAAGTATTTATTAAAAATGATGACAATTAAAAGTAAAAATAAACTTAACGTTTATGTATTTGAAGAAAACAAAAACGCGGCAAATTCCTAAACTAATATTTTTTTGTCGGAAAAGCAAAGGCATCAAGCTCATACGGCCTCGTCGGTTTTCGTAATTTTATTTAATAATCATAACTGCACAATAAATGCGTATTCCTTTTTCAAAAAGATGTATAATGCTTTATATACAAACTCAACACAGATGTAGTTCAGTATCAATTTCGGTAAGTATTCCAAATTTAAATCACATTCTCCCCCTAGAGGATGAATGAAATTCAGTACAATTTTCTTTCCCTGTTTTTAACAGATTAAAAATGACTATTGTTATGTTTGCTTTTTGTGGCATAGAATGTCACTTTTTTGAGCAAATGGTACAAAAAAGGGTTTTACAGTGTCTTCTTTGCTAAAATCACTAAAATCTAAAATAAAATATAATGAGAAGATGTTTATTTCGTCATCATCAGGCTTATAATGTTCCAACTGCTGGGACACAGGCATCCTCTCTGTGAGAGAGGTAATGGGCCTTAATCCACCACGCGGGCCCAGTGCGGGTTGGTGGATGTCACATGTCTTCGAATTTTTGGTTCTAGGACATGCCGGTTTCTTCACTATGTTTTCCTTCACCGTTTTAAGAATAGCGGTAATGAAACAATTACACAACGTAAAGCGCCTGCCAAGTTTCGAACTCTGGACCGTTACCACTGGGCACCACTGCTTTGTTTATTTCATATATAGTAAGACTAACAGAATATCAATAGGCTTGGATAAATAAACAAGCAAACATCCAATTGTGGTCCACGATAGCGGATAGAAGAATAGTCAAAGAGTAAATAATAAACACTCACTTTAAAATCACACACCGATTTATTTCTTCCAACAATCAGTTTATCAAATTATAATTAAATGTAGACCTTTTCTTAGGTACACTTTCTTAATACTTAATCTCCAGAGTTTTTCATCAAAAAACGAACCGTGCTCAAACTAACTCCAAAAGCCCGCCAACATTTCCCCGCCTCTCATTCATTTGTTTTAATTTTTCTTCCTTTTTTTAAAACGCGGCATCGAACATTCGAATCCATTTCAAAATGTTGCCATAGCGAATAATCTTAGAAATTAAATCAAATTCAATTTTTAGAAGTACAACAACCAAATACACACATGCACAAATATGTCAAACATATTTTAAATTATAATTTTCTTAACTGCATTTTACAACAATAACAATATGTTTAATGTATAAACAAAAAAAATGGTATTATTAAAACCAGATCTAATAGCCGACATTAAAAAAGCATCTCGTCAGTCTGGAGTTCGGAACTATTATGATAATAAATTAAAGAGAAGAATTAAATAGGTACATGAGTAACCATTTTGCTTTGTAAGGATATATTTATAAAATTAGTCGGATTAAAACCTTTTGACGTTATTTTGTTTATTTACCTTTTATTTTTTGCTCCGGCGAATAGAGTATCTAGGTAAAATAGGGACATCAAAACATATTCTTTTTCAAATATTCTACTTAGTAGAACTTCTGTCACATCCCTGTATCATCCGATTTCATAATGTATATTAATATGGTAATTTCGTTAGGCGGCCCTACTGCTTTTAGTACGGGAATTGATTTAGTGAAAGTACTGGGGAAGCAGATGTTACCAGCCTGTTGCCGTCCATGTGAACGTATGATTTTTGGTACTCATTTATCGTTGAGAGGTACGAATAGGAGTAAGACATTCATTAGTCGAGGAAAACAATCCGTCGCGTCGTGTCGGTGATTCGTAATTTCGATTTGCGTTTACCAAATAAAAGCTCATTCAAAACCAAGAAAATATACTTAAAAATACATAATTATACTGTGATTTTTAATTTCGTAGACTGAACTAACATTTTCCAATGACCTTATTATTTTTATGTTGCAAGCGCGGATCATATTATTATAGGTTAGGCTCAATCATAAATAATTCATCGAATCGATGTGACATGATTCCTCAAGTTAATTTTATTAATTGGTTTAAATAAATGTTTTATCCCGTAAGTAATCACTGGCAACACACACTGGTTTTTATTTTGAGACACTGTGGTAAGTTGGACCAGAAGACCTCGCAGCTTCTTGAACGCCGATAGCCCGACGAATTGCCAAACTTAAGTGGCAGTGGGCAGGGCACATTGCTCGCAGAACGGATGGCCGATGGGGCCGAAAAGTTCTAGAGTGGCGACCGCGTACCGAAAGATGCAGCGTTGGAAGGCCTCCCTCTAGGTGGAGTGATGACCTGGTCAAGGCTGCGGACGTCCACCGATCAGTATGGTGATGCTTGGGGGAGGCCTATGTCCAGCTTTGGACGTCTTTCGGCTGAAATGATGAACTTATGAAATATTTTATGAATATAAACGTACCTTTTATTTTTAAATATAACAATATTCATACACATAGTATATACATTTTTATTGTGTCAAATATGCAATCAACAATAAAATAAATGCGATCGATAAAATTAAATCTGACATAAATGAGTGGAAACTAAATAAGGTCCGCTAGTTTCTTAACAAATGTATTTTATTGCCGTGAAATAGTTGCATTTTCGATCTACTTCGATTTTCGATCAACTTGATCATTCAGGATAGTCAGGATACGACACTATTATTAACACGCTTTTATTAGCTTGGTATATCTATACTAATTTTATAAAGAGGTAAAATTTGTAAGTTTGTATGTTTGTAAGTTTGTATGTAGGGGGTAATCTCTGGAACTAATGATCCAATTCTAAAAATTTTTTCACTGGTAGAAAGCTACATTATTCCTGAGTGCTATAGGCTATATAACATCACGCTACGACCAATAGGAGCGGAGCATAAATGAAAAATGTTGCAGAAACGGGAAAGAATAATACTTTTTGAGGGCTTCCGTTGCGTGCGCTTCGTAAACGGTTTCAGTTATGCAATCATCTATACTTACTTAATAATAATATTATAAAGAGGTAAAATTTGTAAGTTTGTATGTTTGTAAGTTTGTATGTAGGGGGTAATCTCTGGAACTAATGATCCAATTCTAAAAAATTTTTCACTGGTAGAAAGCTACATTATTCCTGAGTGCTATAGGCTATATAACATCACGCTACGACCAATAGGAGCGGAGCATAAATGAAAAATGTTGCAAAAACGGGCAAGAATAATACTTTTTGAGGGCTTCCGTTGCGTGCGCTTCGTAAACGGTTTCAGTTATGCAATCATCTATACTTATTACTTATTACTTATTACTTATTTACTTATTTACTTATTTACTTATTTACTTATTACTTATTACTTATTACTTATTACTTATATATTATAAAGAGGTAAAATTTGTAAGTTTGTATGTTTGTAAGTTTGTATGTAGGGGGTAATCTCTGGAACTAATGATCCAATTCTAAAAAATTTTTCACTGGTAGAAAGCTACATTATTCCTGAGTGCTATAGGCTATATAACATCACGCTACGACCAATAGGAGCGGAGCATAAATGAAAAATGTTGCAAAAACGGGAAAGAATAATACTTTTTGAGGGCTTCCGTTGCGTGCGCTTCGTAAACGGTTTCAGTTATGCAATCATCTATACTAATATTATAAAGAGGTAAAATTTGTAAGTTTGTATGTTTGTAAGTTTGTATGTAGGGGGTAATCTCTGGAACTAATGATCCAATTCTAAAAATTTTTTCACTGGTAGAAAGCTACATTATTCCTGAGTGCTATAGGCTATATAACATCACGCTACGACCAATAGGAGCGGAGCATAAATGAAAAATGTTGCAAAAACGGGCAAGAATAATACTTTTTGAGGGCTTCCGTTGCGTGCGCTTCGTAAACGGTTTCAGTTATGCAATCATCTATACTTAATACTTAATAATATAATAATAATAATATAATAATCTATACTAATATTATAAAGAGGTAAAATTCTAAAAATTTTTTCACTGGTAGAAAGCTACATTAGTCCTGAGTGCTATAGGCTATATAACATCACGCTACGACCAATAGGAGCGGAGCATAAATGAAAAAGGTTGCAAAAACGGGCAAGAATAATACTTTTTGAGGGCTTCCGTTGCGTGCGCTTCGTAAACGGTTTCAGTTATGCAATCATCTATACTATAATAATATAATAATAATAATAATAATGTATACTAATATTATAAAGAGGTAAAATTTGTAAGTTTGTATGTTTGTAAGTTTGTATGTAGGGGGTAATCTCTGGAACTAATGATCCAATTCTAAAAATTTTTTCACTGGTAGAAAGCTACATTATTCCTGAGTGCTATAGGCTATATAACATCACGCTACGACCAATAGGAGCGGAGCATAAATGAAAAATGTTGCAAAAACGGGAAAGAATAATACTTTTTGAGGGCTTCCGTTGCGTGCGCTTCGTAAACGGTTTCAGTTATGCAATCATGTATGTAGGGTAGGTGTAGGGTAGGTGTAGCGTTGGTGTAGGGTAGGTGCCGGGTAGGGTAGGTGTAGGGTGGGTGTAGGGTAGCTGTAGGGTAGCTGTAGGGTAGGTATAGGGTAGGGGTACGGTAGGTGTAGGGTAGGGTAGGTAGAATAGGGTAGGTACGTAGCCAGTTGACGGGAGCGAAGCCGCGTGGGACAGCTAGTGTATCAATGTAACGGAATCTTTGAACGTGATTTTCACCCCCTGTGGGATTGATTTGAAACTTTGCACACTTATCAAGGACCGATGACAATGCAATAATTTAGTCAAAGCCAAAGTCATAGTCCAATATGTTTATTCAACTTGGTTCAAATTTACAAGTAATGAAAGTTGATTCTACCGTGCGCGTTTAAATAGTTTGTCCCATTAGCCTTACCAAGATCTTCAGGATTAGCGACTTCTTAGTTAAATTTACCATTAAAGCGTGTTTTTTTAGTTTTTAGAACTAAATATTTTTTTTTGTAACGATGAAGTGATAATCCCCCAAATGTCAGTTTAGTCTACGAAATACAAAATCAGAGTATAAGGAGTTTTAACTCACATGATTGAACCTGTGTTTTTTTTCTTTTTATTATCCTGCATGCATGTTATTGTATTCTTGTATGTGTACACATGTTTGAGCAAATAAATAAATATGACTATGACTTTCAACGAGTTTTAGTTTTTTTTAGTTTAGTTTTAGTTTTTTTATTGCCCGTAGCTGAAGTATGTTCTTCTATTCATTTTGAGTTGAACTCTTGACCTCGAACCAATGCTTACAGGTGCAGGCATTTTATAAATCTCTTTATGAAATGATATGCAACGTCACGCACCTATTTTTATTTTTATTTGTTTTTAAACTTTGCCCCACACTAGGAATTTCTCCTGGATCGAGGGTGCGTTAACAAACATATAAACTCACATACACAAACACCCAGAGCCGGAACAACTATTTGTGGATCATACAAATAATTGTTCCGTGCGAGAATCGCACCCGCGACACGCAGCGCAGCAGTCAATCGCTCAACCACTGCGCCAACCGTGCGCAAAACGCACGCACGATCTGCGACGCACGACCCGCATTTCAGTAAAATGCTGTAGGTATACATACGGATTCCACCAGCGCGTGTGGATGACGTCATCAAATTCGGCGCATTCGATGCTTGCGGCGAGTGTGATGCGGGTGGCGCGGAGATGTCATCCGTATATAAAATATTAGAAGTGGATCCGATGCGTGCGGCGCGTTCGGCGCGTGCGTCTCCTGCGGTGCGTCTAGGTGCGCGTTCACCTTTAGGCTTAGGTGCGGTTCTGTAGTACAGGTTTCCCCATCACCAAGACATCACCTTTGAAAGTTTTAAGGCTTCTCAGTCGCGACTAATCACAGTGACTCTATTTAAACTTAGTTGAAAAATCATTCCTAAAAGGCCGCGTCATTACTTTTTTTTTTTAATCCCTAAAAATTTACTGCTGAACCTACCTAACTTAGGTATTACTCAATACACGTGTCAATAGGGAACTATCCGCAAAGCTGCGCTCAGATGGCGCCACAGGTTTCTGCGTAAACAAACTAGAGAAGGGCGTTTTCGGTTTTTTACGCAAACGGTTATATATGTGTTTTCATATCGATATCGAAAACGGTTTTCAGATATCGATATCAGTAGTACAGTTTGCAAAAGTTAAAATGTTATTTAGATGAGCAAACTAACAACGAACGCGAAATAATACTTAGAAAGATAGGTAACGCATATGGTGCCTAACTTTTGTGAAGTTTGCGTTTTATTCGTACGTTTTCGCATTGTTACGGTTTTAAGTTTTGAATTATTCGGTCTCACACGCTAGTAAGGTTTTTATTAGATACAGCTTTTTTAATATCGGTTATTTTGATATCGATATGATATGATATCTAACACATATCCGATATAAGTTACGTTTAGATATATCGGACACATCCCAAAAAAAAACCAAACTGTCAAAGTCCAGCGACAAAATTTCGCAGTTTATGTATACAAAATATAAAACAAATAGTGAAAGTAAAATGAAGCTAACTAACTTCCCCAATATTATTATTTGGTTTTTGAACACAAGTTATCTTAAAAACAGTAAAAAAAGTGTTCGGTAACCACAAACAGTAGTAGACGCCATGTTGTTATGTTTTTGTTTACTCAGAGCCGTCAAGCGCCATCTGGCGGGAGCAATTGGCAGTAATGTCCCCTATTAAAAGCAGCTTAGTACCCTACAGTTAACACGACACTTAAATTCGATTGCGAGGTGAAATTAGTGGGAACAAATGACGACGACGCTCACTTACGTTGGATACTTGGATGTTGCTCACTTATTAATTACGAGTCAATTTTAAGCTACGTTTTACCTGCCTTTTTAATTAAGTACAGGAAAAACGCATAAGTTTTTTTGCAGATGACCTAAAAAATCTTAACTTTTAGTTAACTTTGATGCTCGTCGAGTAGATATATATTTAATCTAAGATAAATTATACTTAAAGAGGTAAGTTATAATTTTTTCTTCCAACTATGCTTTAATTTCATCACAATCACACTAAAAACTCAGTTTTGTACTGTGGTTGCGAGTCTTTATTGCTCTAGAGCAATAAAAATGTATGAAATTTCATTATTGCACAGTTTTTTTTTTAATCGCACCAAAAGGTGCCAATCTCAATGGATTAGCTCTATTCAGCCAGCCGATATCAATACTTTTTTTTTTCGTACGTGTTATTCGTTTCTATCCTACTTGTTCCAAATTTAAAAAATGATTGCTGCTAACTCTGATGTAAAAATGAAAGAAATTTAAAAAAGTGATTTTCGACATCGCCGCGCCCGTGGCCGCGCCCATCTACTTCCCGTGATAACGACTTCATTGTAACAAATCAGCCAGGCCCATCTAACTCGTCTGATAATATTATTCAGTCCCAAGTTAAACAAACAAATATAAATTTGCCCAACAAAACTTAACCTTACGTTTAATAATTGCTCAAGTATAACTTTTAATTTCAATAATTAAACTTCTATTTTAACTGTTTGATATGAGTTTCTTTTATCTACTATTCCTATAGGTAATAGTTGAAAGAAAAGCAGATTATGCACCTCGCCTTAAGTAATTTATATTGCCCTCGTGCCTGTTAGATTAGAGCCCTCGCTAACGCTCGGGCTCTAAATCAGGCACTCGGTGCAATAATAAATTACTTTGTGCTCGATGCAATAATCTACTATTTTTTGTTTGTTAGGGTAATCCCAGAAAAGGACTGATCTGATTGCACAATTATTGCACTGAAAGACACGCTATCGGTGAGTGTTATTTATCTCTAGAAAATTGCAAGCTTTCTATGGGAATGCCCACAAGAGTGAAACTAGCAAATTTTATAAGTATCGCGACATCAAACGTTTTCCTGAGAACCAATACAATAAATAAAAGCCTGTACATGTAACCGTTAATGGCAATGTACTCATTCATCAAACATTAATACACTCGTAAATTAACACACAAATCGCAAATAAACGTCTATTTTAAACAAAATACATTGTGTTCTACAACAGAATAACGGACAACATGGAATTCCCAGAAATTGCTCTCATACGAAATCGTACATAGCGTAGTGAATAATAAATTATCGATTTTTTTAACAACAATCCTTTTGTCATACAAAGCAAAGTTCAATTTCAATTGCCATACCTTTTAGGGCCTTTTTTAAATGGTCACTTAAAAATCAACTTAAAATACACAAAGCTAAAGTTGATACTTGATTTGGTGGCGTTGGATTGAAATGATCGAATCATGGATTCAAACCAACCTTTATTCTCATTAGTCTCCAAAATCCTTAATAATTCAATCAGAAAGACACGATTAAAATAAATAACAATTAATAAACATAATCCAGCAAAAAGGTTGGATTTCAAACTCAAAAGTAAGCAAAGATTGTGATGTGTATTTTTTTTTCAGGTTAATCACTCGTGCATTTACCCGAACAAATAAATGTTCGAATTTCGAAATGACGACATAAATCGTTTTCCGGACGAAAAATATGGCGTCGCCTGCTGAAGGGGAATTGGAAAATAGAACAAAATGCAGTACTTAACTACTATAAACTCTTAAATGCATTTAAAATAATGCTTATAACCCGGACAACCGAAATAAGCAAGCAATTAATTAATTGCCACACAATACAATCCTAAAACACGTTTTCTGAAACTCTCCATGCCATGCATGAGTGAATGTGGACTTTGATTAGCTAAGCGGCCAGAATAAGCAACAACCAATCATCTTACATGATTAAGGAATAGTAAATAGATACTCGTATTCCTGAAGTTAATTCTTTTGACATTACAGATTAAACACTTGGGTCATTCTGAATTGTAGCTATACCTATTTCCATTTAGTTTTCTATTTCACATTTTCAACACTAAATAAACGATTTCTTGCAAGTTGTGTGTCATTATAATCAAGATAATATTAAGTATGGTGACTACGAAATAAAAATTATGAACAGCAATAGCACATTACAGAGCCATTTCCCAAATTTGACTTTAACGGACGTCCTTCGAGGACAGTGAAAAGGGAAGTAATGTCCCCAACAAAAATGCCGCCAACAATACCAAATTCATAACCAGACTTAAATTATAAGACTTGTTACTGTACCAGCTTTTAATACTAAAAACAAATAGCTTGAAAGCCTACACGGTCACATTAGTACTCGAAATAACTGGCCACTCGGTTATAGTTCAAAATGTTCCATGTTTAAAACATTCAACATCATTTTTAAAACAAATAAATCAATTCTCTTACGCGAACACATTAGCATACGGACCCCACGTGAGCCTTTAAACACCTAACTTTGTGCAGAAAGGATGAACAGATTTAATAATGTGACCGTTCCATTGGCCTAATGGCAAAGAGTGACACTTTCGGGCTCTCATATTTATGTTACAAACATAACAAAAAGTTTTGGACAAAAACAGGACATATAATTAATGCGGATGTGTGTATTATGAATTAGGTATGTGACGTGAAATTAATTCTTCTGCTTGCTTTGTCGGTTTTTTTAGGGTTTATTCACAGTAAAAATATACAAACAGTATGGAAACTATCTACAAACGCTCGAAACGATACACTCACACAAACATACGTGACCACCCGTCACCTCACGTTGCGGTGCTCAGTGTGCTTAGTGCGAGTTTTTACGTACTCACTCGTGATAACGTAAACGATCTCTTAATGTCGATTCTTTTGATGTCAAAATGTATACAAAAAAGAGGTTTCTCCTCACCGTCACCAGACGGCGCTTATCCAGTTTCAATACAAATTGACGTTTACGTTAACGCGATCCACGGTGAGACAAAACTCGCACTAAGCCCTCAGGTAAGGAGAAACCTCTTTTTTGTATACATTTTGACATAAGAGATCGTTTACGTTCTCACGAATGAGTACGTAAACGATCTCTTATGTCTTATGTAAAAACTCGCACTAAGGCCTCAGCACTGACAGCACTGCGACCGCTGCGTAAGGGTCTCGTCGGTGCGTGTGTTCGTTATGAGTGTGCCGTTTCGAGCATAAGTAGGTAGTTTCCATACTGTTTGTATATTTTTACTGTGGTTTATTGTTACTATACAAATAGGCGTAATGGCATTTAACCAAGTAGTTTTAAGACTAAACGAAAGCATTTATAAGACTTATAAATCTTTTTAAAATATAGATTTTGATGAAAGTAATTGGTGACCCTGTTATAGACCATTGAAACTTAGCCACCAAATATAAAATAACAAATCGCTAAAAAGCGACTTTAAAAGAAATCAGATAAGACGGTATAAAACTAAATAAGTGCCAAGCCAAACGGTATAATAAAATCGTGGAGAGCTGAGACAATTCCCAAACCAATCCTGGGACGCGGACACCACTGTCTCCTTACTTTATTACTCGTATACGTTACGGGGAACGGTTATTCGTTTCTTTGCTCGTCTCGGGTTATTGTGTCTATAAACTATCTCTGGATATGCCCTCGGAAACCGTCAGGATGCGATTGCATGTTGTTCGTGAGAAGTTCTTTATTCATTCTGTTTTATGTTCTTCATACTGTTTGTTTCAGTTTAATGTTTTATCATGTGGTGGTTGGAACTTTGGAAGTAGTAGCCTGTAAATTTTCTTGGCGAGCACTGTTCCAAACTGTAAATTGCCATCGCGATTTTATTACGAAAATAAATTATCACCCAAATTATCTACTGTTCTCTAACTGACGTCGAGTAATGCGAACAAAAATGCGATGTTCACCTTTCTTTTCTTTTTTAAAGCGTTGATTTTATCATAAATCGTGTCTTTGATTTATTAGATGGTGCCTAAAACCTGGAAACAATTAGGACGGTGATAAAAAAACGAGTAGTTTTGCACTATCAATACCGTAACCTTAGCCGCTATGCTTGACAGACTCACTTGAACCACAACACCGAAGCGAATATTACGAGCATCTGCCAAAGAGGGTTACGGCACATAAAAACCTGTTCCGAGTTCCGAATGGATGATGTAGGTCTAGTTTGTTATGTAACAACTTATCCGCAGTGTCAGCGTGCAGCCATTACCTTCGCAACTTTCTCTTAGCTGGTCAGTTTCTGCCAAACATTCCATAACTAAAAGCGCGCGAACACGTTTGGACGTTGCTATTTTTATTTATTTTGTTTCCAGGTTTAATTCAAAATATTTGCAGAATAAATCAGTTTAACATTGAATACGTCATCGTGCCTCTTTATAAATAGAACTCATTTGAATTTGTGTTTGCGAATTTTTTTTAAGCCGCTTTGTATAGTGTTATTTTATGCATCGCAGTGATTGTTAGTGTTAAAAAATACAATATTTTGATTGTTTGAGTTTAAATTAAAATCTCGTGATGTGGTGGTTGATCGTGCTGTTAGTGACGTGCCTCTTCTATTATTCCCGGAACCGTTTGAGATACTTCTCGTCTAGGGGTGTGTGTACGCTGCCTCCGGTCCCGTTTTTAGGGAATTTGACAGCTGTCACTCTTGGCCGAGAAAATTTTGTGGAAGCAATCGCGACTGGATATGACGCATTCAAAGATCAAAGGTAAATAAATCGAATGATGGGCAATTTAGGGCATATGTATCTGTGTTATTTCTCACGGATATTATGTTGTTTCTTACGTAGCCTCACGTAATCGTGTTTAAATTATATGATTTTGTAATTATTTTATCGTTAGTATAGTAAAATGAAGCTTCACAGACTATTCTCTAGTCCGGATTTCATCTAAACTAATATTACAAAGAGGAAAGATTTGATTGTTTGTTTGTTTGTTTGCATTGAATAGGCTCCGAAACTACTGAACCGATTTGAACAATTACTTCACTGTTGGGATGCTACACTATCTCCGGGTGACATAAGCTATATTACATATTCAAAAAAATTAGGGATCCTCACTAAAACTCCAATAATGTAACCCAAGGTGTAAAAAATATACCTAAAATATTCTTTACATCGCGTGCGCTGTAAAATCTATTGATGATAGAATAAAAAAAATTACTACGACTTTGCAGAACACATTATTTACAAAAAGTGTCGCGACAGCATATGTTTAACTATTATAGTGATGCCACAATAAGGTGTTCTTTTATTTTTTAAATTTAATTTAAATGTCGCCGCTAGAAAAGGCTCTTTATTTGTATCTTGGTATTAATCCTTATCAAAATAAATTATTTCATATTCAAGACTGCTTCAATTCAGACATTCCATTCAAAGATATCACGAATATAAAAATGTAAGTATTAGAAAAAAAATGCGTTGAAGCCGCTCACCCTGCTCGGCCAGCTAGGAGGTTCCTTACAAACAGTTACATTCACCAAAATAACTAGGTAACATTACTAAATTTCATAAACAACGTACTGAACATTGCTCTTACGAAAAGATAAACTAGACAGAGGGAGAAAATTAACTTTACCGTTGTAAAACTGTTGTCCCCATACATCGACGAATATGAGAGCTCATCTTCATGGAATCACAGATAGTGATTTTTAATTTTGAAATTTTTGTTTGATACCCGTGCGAAGCCGGGGCGGGCCGCTAGTACATATTATTTTGACGTGGACACGTCTTTAAATTTGCTTCTGTATGGAGACAATGTAAAAAACTGATGCTAACAAAATCGGAGAACACAGTTTGTGTTGCACCTACATAGGTACCGTCGACATTCAAAATTGAATTACACCACTCGACAGCTAAAAGATGAAGAATTCATTAAATAATAAATTCGCTTATATTGTTTTGTAAAAAGATTTCTATTTTTCACTTTTTAGTGGTATAATATAATGGACACAAGTTACATAGCAAGGTACCATTCATGCCCACAGTGATGCCAGAATAGATTACCCGAATAACATGTAACTTGAACATAACCATTGGAATACGAGTGTACCAGGGTGAACTGTACACATCTGCGTAGCTGTTTAGAGCATACTGGCGTTATTTTATGTTATGAAATGGTGTAAACAATAAACAGATATGCGATCGCAGCAATCCCGATAGATTTGCCGTCATTTATTGAAGAGTTCTGTTGTGTAGCTCCGAAGTTCTTCATCAGAATTTTACCAAATTGAAATGGGACCATTTCAGAATAAAATTCTTTCGAACAAAAATAATTTTGCAAATCCGTTTATATATGAAGGAGTTATGCCCGAACATACATTAAAAATAAGTTAATAAAATCAAAAAACCCGACTGCTGTAAAAGCGATCTAAAAAGACGAAAACAAGAAGAAAATCTTGCTGTACAGTCGGAGGATACATATTCGCGAGCTGGCTGACCAAAACCAGATGTATCCTCATGTATCCTCTATGGGTTTCGAAGAAAAAAAAAATTGCAACCCTTACATTAAGGCGCCCAAAAGCCGCCATGTTTCTTTTTTTCAACGGCACTTATCTAAGAACACTTGAGAGGCCAAGACCTATCTAAAGATGTCTGAATTATAAAAATCCGTCTAGTGGTTTGAAAGATACGAGGTAATAAAGAATATTACATACATACAAGATACGCGCGAAAAACATAACCCTTTCCTTGCAGCCGGGTAAAAAAGTATAAACATCCGAATTTAGAACTTTCTCCTTTTTGGGAAGTCGATTTAAAATAATACATTGCCGTGTCAACAACACAGCCACACCCCGATGATTTTATATTGGTGCATATTATGTGTTTCATTGTTCTGTCATTAGGTATCGTACTTAAATAAGTCTGGCTCACATCCTGGACAAACATCTCAGTCACCTAGTGCGATGACCGGCTGATATTAGTACTGATGTGGCTATGGCCATTCAAATACAATTAATGTTGTCTCGGCATTAAGGATAAAGGAAACAAGGTACAGGTAGGTATATATATAGCAAGATTTTAGCACAAACACAAACTTTTCCTTGTTAACTACTAACGGTGTCCGACCGCTAAGAAAGAAAATTTGGTTCAAAACAATATCACTAGGTGGCGCGATATGCATCGATTTGCTATTGAAATTGTGTGTTTAAAATTAACACTTTCTAGAATTGATCATAAAAATAAAACCGGCCAAGTGCGAGTCGGACTCGCGCACGAAGGGTTCCGTACCATTATCGCAAAAAACGGCAAGAAAATCACGTTTGTTGCATGGGAGCCCTACTTAAATATTTATTTTATTCTGTTTTTAGTATTTGTTGTTATAGCAGCAAAAAAAATCATCATCTGTAAAAAATTCAACTGTCTAGCTATCACGGTTCATGAGATACAGCCTGGTGACAGACAGACAGACAGACGGACAGAGGAGTCCCCTAGAGCTTGCCACATTCTCCTGTCATGGGTCATCCTCCCCCAAATTACACCAGCCGTTTGCTTGATATCATCTTCCCATCTTAGACTCTTCCTAATTCTCTTTCTTTGATTCTGCCTTGGAACCATTAGGTTACGTCCTGTTTTTTTAATGCAGTATCTTACGTTGTTGGTTATCAGTTTTTTTTGGCAGGTTTCAAGTTTGTGCTTATTTTGTTTCATTAGATGTTTGGCATCCATATGTCATGATGGGTAAAATGCATGCTTTTTTTTCTTTTACCGTTATTCGTACGTGACGGGTTTTGACTACTTCTTTAGGGGACCAATATCATTTTGATGCCAGTTGTACTCTGTTGCTTATTTCTTTTGTCGTAAGGTCATGCGGTGATATTATCTGCCTAAGGTACATCATATTCAATTTCGGTGGACTGTGATGGAGGTTTTGTTATGGTTTGTCATTATTTTGGTCTTTGTAGCATTCATTGAGCGCCCTACTCTCTCGCTTTCGTACACAAGATGCTCTAGTATTTCTTGCACGTCTGTCCTGGATCTTGAGAAACTAGAATTTAATCGTCTGCAACTAATTGCTAATTTTATACCGTTGATATTTAGTCCATATTTATTCCACTCGAGACTTCTAAACATGTGTTCACTGCTGAGAAGAGTTTGGGAGACAGAGGGTCGCACTCCTCTTTTTACAGGGAAGTACTAGCCTACTCTTTATGTTCTTATTTTTGCCTTCATATCCTTGTATATGTTCTGGATTAATTTTATCTACTTATTTTCAACTCTTTGCGATGCTAGCATTTCCCATATTTTTGTGTGTTTTAACGAATCAAACGCTTTGTTGTAATCAACAAATACCAAATAATAGATGATACCGTATTCTTTACACTTCTGGATAACTTGTTTTTGCTGACAAGGCTATCGCGCCCATCACTAGTAACCTACTTTACGTATTATATATTTTAATGTTTTAACAAATAAACTGTGAATCATTAACGGACACATAACAGTGATTTTATTTCCTGTACACATCCCGTGTGATTCGTCCACATTCTATACTACATCTCAGTGTACGGAGCGTGTGAGGATTTGCAAAAGATCTGGCTATTGGGTAGAGTCAGCTCACAAAACTGGATACCTACATTGGCAGGATTGTAACCGCCAAACCGGAGCATCTGAGGGAGATCAAGATATTCTATGGGCAGTTGTACTAGTCAAACATAACAAAATGTGTCAAACGACCTAAGAGCTAGATTGACCCGACACTATACCGAAGACAGGCTGACGTCCGGGATCGTAAATCGAGGTGTTGAAATGTTTGTACAAAAACGCCACCATGTCAGTCTGACTTCAGGTTCAGACCTCAGAACCTATCCTTCTGTAGCGAGGGAGATGTCATATCTCCGTAACTGTTCACTACTGTACGGAAGAATATCTTCAAGGTTCTGGAGTGGAGAGGGCTAGGCTATCAACGTTATTGGCGATTACATCACTCACCTTATGTTTGCCGACGATATAGCGGTCATGGTTTGGGACCATGGAGGACCCCAGTACAATGCACGATGACCTCAGTAGAGCTTCCGAAAGCGAGAGAGTGGGTATTAAATTGAACACGGAAAAAACCAAGTTCATGTTGAATGCCCATGTAACACCCACACCTATCAAGGTCGGAGACTCTACACTCGAAGTTGTAGACGATTATGTCTACCTGGGACAAACGATCCAGTTAACTGGTCTAACTTCAAGAAAAAAGGTCAATCGTCAAATCCGACTCGGCTGGGCAGCGTTCGGGAGCTTGTGCGGTATATTCTCGTCCAACTTACCACCGTGTCTTAAGACGAAAGTCTATGACCAGTGTGTGTTGCCAGTGATTACATATGGGACCGAAACGTTACGTCGCTAACAATGGGCCTCATCAGAAGGCTTAGAGTCACCCAAAGGGCAATGGAGAGGGTTATGCTCGGAGTATCCTTGCGTGATCGAATTAGAAATGAAGACATCCGCAAGAGAACCATGGTTACCGACAAAGCCCGAAGAATAGCCAAACTTAAGTGGCAGTGGGCAGGGCTCATTTCTCGCAGAACGGATGGCCAATGGCGCTGAAAACTTCTGGAGTGGCGTCCGCGAAACGGCAGACGATGCGTAGGAAAGTCTCCCACTAGGTGGACCGATGACCTGGTGAAGGTTGCGGGGCATCCCCTGGATGCGAAACGCACGGGACCGGTCATTGTTGCGACACTTAGGGGAGGCCTCTATCCAGCAGTGGACTTCTTTCGCCAGAAATGATGATGATGAACGATGCTACTTGATGGGGGGAGGAGTACGTGGTTCTGAACCATACGGACCGCGAGAGCCATATTATGTAAACAAACGGATCCCAAATGAACATTCATTTGGGGTCATAATTACATAATTGGTGACCCCTGATATACATGATACTTGTAGGTACACTATAAGCAACCTAAATTATTTTAGATTCTTCACATTACAGAAAGTTCTGCCAGAATAACCATTTATCAGAAAGAAATTACTTGTAGCGGTATGACCGTTATTACCGTTGACCGTTTAAATCATGTTCAAATGATGTACCTACACTTTTTTATGTGCCAGAGTTCGTCCTTTCAGTGAAAAGTAAATAGAGTTTAAGCAATATAACATTTATAATATCAAGTATAGATAACATAACATCACGTCGTATTTTCTGATGGGGTTAGGCAGACATACACCCATAAACTTATATGTTTTCTGATTTTTCCAGATATTTCGGCCTCTACCAGTACCTGGTACCTACCCTGATACCTCGTGACCCTGAGCTGATCCGCCAGATTATGGTGCGGGACTTCAACTCCTTTGCCGATAGAGGGGTTCACATCGACGCTGACTGCGATCCGCTATTTGGACGGAACCTTATCATGTTGACTGGTAAGCTTAATTATGTTTTTAATTGATGTACTAGCAAAGGCGGATCGGAACACTCCGCTAGTTGCTGCTCTGTATAATTTCAGGTGATAGAGGGTCTGAGCGTTGGGTTATTTTGCATCGAGTTAAGAACTTCGCAGACTGCATTAAATTTGAATCAAGACGGACTTCGTCTTCACTTAGCGTTATTATGACTCTTCTTTTTGTTCGGCTCCTAAGGGTCTCTTAACTTTTCGAACGATCGATCAACGTTCCCGTCGATCGGGCATCGGCCATACCAAATCAGGTTGCTATGCACCTTGATGTTTGCCCTTCTACATCTTTAAGTACTACGTTGACTGTAGGTCAGCTCGTGGCTAAATAATAACAGCCGCACGGGTCGATCATCAAGGTTAAGCAACGCTTGACGAGGTCGGTCCGTGGATGGGTGACCATTCCAACATACCGAGTTTCCTCCGTGCCTCGGAAAGCACGTTAAGCCGTTGGTCCCGGCTGTAATTTGAAGATCTTTGTCAGTCGTTACGGGTAGTCAGAAGCTTGAGATCTGACACCAGTCTTGCCAAGGGGTACCGTGTTACCCAGTTACTGGGTTGTGGAGGTCAGATAGGCAGTCGCTCCATGTTAAACACTGGAATTTAGCTGAATCCGGTAAGACTGGCAGCCGACCCCAATATAGTTGGGAAAAGGCTAGGCAGATGATGTTGACTGTAGGTCCGTTCATACCTAATATAGCTATCTACCTACAGTCGTCGTCTATCATCGATATCCCATAGAACTGCTCTTTAAAGGTCTCTAAACGTTACCATAGTAACTACCAATCGATATCATAGTAACTAGGTATTATAGTCTCCGCCAGATAACAATAAAATAAAAGTCACTGATCCGACTTGTACCAAAAAGTATAACTACGTAACTTAAAAAACCTATTTTTTGTATATAGAGATGTTCTGATAATTTTGGTCTCAAATGAAAGGTATATAGTCGTAAAACCATTTTATCCATTTAAATCATGTAAATCGGTCCACGCGTTTAAGAGATACTAGCAGACGCCTCGCGGTTTCACGTCCCCCAACGGTGACAGATTTTTTGAAAGCGGTCCAGTAGTTTTTAAGTTTATTCGTTACATACTTAAATACAAATCTTTCCTCTTTATAATATGAGTATAGACTAGCTGTGCCCGCGGCTTCGCTCCCGTCATCTGTCTGCCAACCCTACCCTACTTACCTTCTTACCATTTTTGTTTCTATATATATATATTTTTGTTTCTATCATTCTTTCGCGAAAAATCTTAACACCGCCATTCAGAAAATGACTTCAAATGCACAACGCCATCTATCGAATATCGAGTTCAATTGTCCGAGTATCAGAATTGCGTGTGTTGAAAATTTTACTTCTTGAACACTTTAAATTCGTCTAACTTTTGATAAGGTGACCTGATTGCGATGAAACAAAAACTAAGTAATTCTTCAAGTTACGCACAATTTTTATGTATAAAAGTTATTTACATTGGCTTCGTACATTTCACGTGTTGCGTGCACAAATAAACAGACAAACAGATAAACAGACAAAAATGCCGGCAATAGGTTCTGTTGGTTATCCTTTAACACTCTGGCTATTTTTTCTGGAAATATTTTCGATGTACAAAAATTACTTTTCTTCAGATTTATATATGTATATTGATATTGATGATGATGATTGATATTGATTAACTCATTACGGAATGCCAAGTGGTCAAGTACGCCCCTTACCGCGATACGTTTGTTTGATTGTGTCAGCGACACTGCCTTTACATTTTTTTCGTATCGTTTGAAATATTGGAATTTATTGGTAGACAGGTGTTAACGACTTTATTTTTTTTTGTTATCTAGCGGTGACTTTAGCCGTTTCATGAGGGGCGAGAGGTCGACCTAGTTAGAAAATTAACAGCTGTTCACACGACTTGCACCGAGTTGACTTTATGCTAAGCTAAGTGCAAATAGTTTGTGTACATACAGTTTAACAAGTTAGGCAAACTGGAAACTGTTTAGACGTTAAAATGGTAAAAAGTTTCTTAACTTGCACCTAATATTAAACATTTATGGACATCAAAATGTTTCAATTTTATAGGCATGTTATTGCAATTTAAGATCCAGGATTTTAATCCTAAGATCCAGGCGCTACTTAGTAAAGAAGCCCATCTATAGGTACAGCAAAACCTTTTGCTTTATTTACTTTATGAAACAATAAATTTTGTTTTATTATCAAAATTAAAGGTATCATCATTCTGATTTTTACACATCTGGCAGGTTTGTGCAGTGCGTGATATTATTCGGTCATCTAGGTCCTATTTTCTCCTAAATCTCACATGACAAATCGCCAAATACTATGGAGATTTTTCATCTGGGCAGTAAAATTCCGTTAGTGCAATAGCGGCTTTAAGAGTCTCGACGGGTTGTACAAAGTCGTGATTGTTGTAATGTAATTTCCCCAACGCCACAGGATCAAGATGGCGGTCGATGCGAGTGTCACTATCACCCGCGTTTTCCGGCGCTCGCTGTCGCAGCATGGCGCCGCACATGTCGGAGAGCGCATGCGCCGTCCTCTCCTACTTGAGCGAGAAGATACAGGGCGAGGAGGTCATGGATATTAACAAAGTGAGTTCAAAGCTTGGTAGCAGAAACTTATACACAAATTGCAATAAAGAGTTTTATCATCTTGGATTAGCTAGTACCAGTACCTACCTAGTTGGTTCAGTGGCGCAACCTCTAAGCTTAGGATTCTTGGTCATAAAGCAAAGTAAAATTGAGTTTTCAATTAGGACTTTGTCAGTAACAGCTCGGATTCTAGTTAAATGGCTAATTAGGCTAGGCCCTAACCGTTAGGCCAATAGGCTCGTCCCCAAGGGTCTTAAAAATAGTGAAATGTGGCTTAACTGTAGACTTCTGCCTACCCTTTCGAACTATATGAGTGGCATGTCCCATGTCTCCTTCTTTTCGTGTCAGTTTGACTCAAATTGTGTCCGACCAGTATGTAGCTCGGTCGTTAGCTTGTATGTGTTAAATATAATTACATTTTCCTTTGCAGATAACCATGTCATACGTGAATGACGTCATCGCATCATGCGCGTTCGGTTTCGCTGTAGACTCACTGAAGGACCCCGACAACTGCATCTTCAGACTAGGCAAGAAAGCAGTCATACAGGACACCACACAAGTCATGAAGTTCTTCGGTTACGAGAATATGAAGAGTATTATGAAGGTATGTGGGACCTGTTGTACTGTATGGATCAGAATGTTAGGCTGTGAAAAAGATGGATGAAAAGAGATTGCTTGTAGCAGAGATGAGAATGTTAAAATGGATGTGCGGAATGATGAGAATGGATAAAGTGAGAAATAAGTATATTAGAAGATGGGTATGGTCATGTGATGAGTAGAGATAAAACGCGTGGTACTAAATGGATGGATAGGGAGGGAAAGGCAGATAGACTGAATGAGGAGTGACATGAAAGAAAAGGGAGTCAGAGATACCGTGACGGGGGACAGGACGGTCTGGAAGAAGAAAACGTGTTGCGCCGTCACCAAGTAACATGCGATAAGGGCAGGAAGAAGAAGTGAGACTTCTCACTCATTATCATCGCACAACCAAAATACTAGACATATGTGCGTCTCACATGCAACAGATTCCCGCAACCTTCACCAGGTTAACCACCGACAATCAGCCTAGCCTTTTCCCAACATAGTTGGGATCGGCTTCTATTCCAACCAGATACAGTTGAATATCTCTATTTTACATGGAGTGATTTCTTATCTAACATCCACAACCCAGTAACTGGATTACACGGTACCGCCTCGCAAGACTAATGCCAGATCTATGTTTCAGATTGCTTAAAGTTGTCTGTTTTTTTTTTTGCAGCTCCTAGGAGTAAAAATAATCCCGACACAAGACGCAGAACAGTTCTCCCAGCTCTTCAAATCAGCTTTAAAGGCTCGGCGAGAGAACCTGGTGAAACCCAGACCTGACTTCATTCAGATCCTAGTCGACGCTGCCCAGAGTAAGTAGCTCTGTCTGATTTATATGCTTCTAGTACTTTGTTGAGGGTGTCATCCATCACCGTTCAATGGGTGGCCCACGGTCATGAACACTTTACCAGTCAAAAGTCGAACTAGAACGTCACTCCTTTCAATCTATGGGCTCCTAGTACTTTGCTGAGGGTATCATCACTGTTCATTGGGAGGTCCATGAAAAAGAAAGGTATCTGCTAAAATCAAACTGCAGTAGATACGGTAACTCCATTCATTGTATTGATTACTACTTTTTGTTTATTTTAATTTTATTTTTTGCGGTGAAAAATCATCCAGTGAATTCTCCCTGTCTGTGAGGAACCCACCTGTGTTCTTTCAGTTGTTTGTGCCAGGGCCGCGGTAACTCTATTTCTTTATCCGCGACCATTCTATTGATTTCTAGTACTTTTGTGAACGTAGTGAAATTTAATCCGGACAGTGTTATTGTTGCCATTACACTCTATCAAGTAAATTATAAATTGGTCTTCCATCGGCCAGCGGTTCGACCTATCAATGATCATTGCCATCCAACATGTCAATGTTTCCAACCTTTTACACAAAATCTAAGACATAGGTACCACATGCCCGAGCACAAATTACAAAGTTAAATAAACTTCCAAGTTAAGCTTGTTAAAAGTAAACAAGTTTTCAAGTTAACAAAGTTTTTGTTTCAAATTTTGACAAAAAAAAAATATTTTGTAGGTTGACAGTATTATTTTTATGCCCTAATAACTTAACATTATTCCCGCGGCTATTTAGGAAACTTACTCAAGGGACAGAGGGTTCAGGTTTTAAGTCTAACTTTTGAGATTCCGTTTTCGTGGAAACCACTTTCAGTTACAAGGTTCTTGACCTTGAGACCAATCTTTGCCACGTTCAAACGGTTACACGTGCTACAAAAATATTAATAATATAATGTAACATTAAAAACAGGCAAACCCAGGGAAGACAGCGATGGCGACGGAAACAACAACGAAGGCGTAAAGACTGCTGAGAGTAAGATTAACTTTAATTTGTTTACTCTTCACATTATATTGTTAGGAACTGAACAAAAGTCTAGCTTGCTTTTTTTTAAGGAGGATTGAATCTGTAATTTCTTTTAGCATTCTTCACATGGCTTAGATCCCCAGGTAGGGAAATGATGGATATCGATATTTCTGAGTTGAAATTTCTCAGACACAGCCTGGAGTTTGAGTATCATACTTCAAGGGACTTAAACATGGCGAAGTATGGGTTTACATACCAGCCTCTGTCGAACCCTTTGCGGAAAACCGGCGTGATGTTATGATATTGATTTATTTACTACGTCTCTACGAGTAATTGAAGTGAATTTGTAATAAATCTACGACATTTTTTTGATTCTGAAAAGAGTGGATTATGTTAGTTGTCGGGTAATCTCCATAAGATAGAAATACAGCCCTGTGACAGACGAACAGACGGAAAGACAGACAGAAGAATGACAGACGTAGGTTTAGTATTGTGGTCCCGAAGTCTAGGCACCCTTTGTGGTCAGAAACCTTAAATGAACATGTCACTTTCAATGACCCAACCGACTTGTCCCACCGCCAACTCTTCACACCCCCAACAAAGCCGACTTTGATTGACGAGACGCACACCAAATTTAATTATGACGAGTTCTGAGCGTGACGTCTCCATTGTGCCAGGATTACGCCATTCCTCACAACCGGAACGTATTTGTTTTGCGGATCAAGATTACGCTGTACTGCATACTAACTTATTTGTGTCGGTTCTTGTAAACATAAATGTACGCGTAACATGGAAATAGGGTACGTAGCGAAATGTGTAGTGAATGAGTGTTGATTTTTAATCTATAGTATAATCACAAAAAGGTTCAAAATTCTTTTTGAGGCCTTTAGGAAAGAAGGAAAAGAGAGCCAAGACAAAGTGAAATACTATCGCGATAACGATTGTCAAAAGGTCCAAAATGTTTATAATTTAAAAGCGCTACCGAACTATGGCGTGGTCAGAGAATGCCTTACATTTAAGAATTGCAACAATCCCTATTGTTTATCATTAACATCGATTCATTTGTCAATACTCCTGTAATATTTTTCTATGCCTTTGGGCTTTGTCAATGCCCTTAGGCTGAATCAATGCCCTTGGGCTTTGTCAATGCACTTAGGCTGAATCAATGCCCTTGGGCTTTGTCAATAGCCTTCGGCTTGGTTAATGCCCTTAGGCTTTGTCAATGCCCTTGAGCTTTATGCCAATAGCATTGGGCTGGATCAATGCCCTTAGGCTTTGTCAATGCCCTTGGGCTTTGTCAATAGCCTTGGGCTTGGTTGGTTAATGCCCTTAGGCTTTGTCAATGCCCTTGAGCTTTGTCAATGCCCTTGGGCTTTTTCAATAGCCTTGGGCTTGGTTAATGTCCTTAGGCTTTGTCAATGCCCTTGAGCTTTGTCAATAGCATTGGGCTTGGTCAATGCCCTTAGGCTTTTTCAATGCCCTTGGACTTTGTCAATAGCCTTGGGCTTGGTTGGTTAATGCCCTTAGGCTTTGTCAATGCCCTTGAGCTTTGTCAATAGCATTGGGCTTGGTCAATGCCCTTGAGCTTTGTCAATAGCATTGGGCTTGGTCAATGCCCTTGGGCTTTGTCAATGCCCTTGGGCTTTGTCAATAGCCTTGGGCTTGGTTGGTTAATGCCCTTAGGCTTTGTCAATGCCCTTGAGCTTTGTCAATAGCATTGGGCTTGGTCAATGCCCTTGGGCTTTGTCAATGCCCTTGGGCTTTGTCAATAGCCTTGCGCTTTGTTACCTACACTACAATTTATATTACTTACACCTTTGCATACTCTTTCGTAGAAAACAAGCATGAAATTTCAACTTATTGTAAAGTTCACAATAAGTTAAAATTTGACGATTGTTTTTATAATAATTAATTAATATTTAATATAGTTAGAGTTAACTCTAATTAACTTCATCATCACATTTTCACAGATTTCACAGACGACGACCTAGTAGCCCAAGCAGTGCTATTCTACGTGGCTGGCTACGACACCACAGCCAACCTTATCTACTACTTCCTATATGAGATGGCTATCAACCCCAGCGTACAAGAGAAGCTGCATGAAGAACTGGATCAGCTGCCTCCTGATGAGGTGATTAAGGACCTGTATGAGGCTGTACAAGGATTGGAGTATTTGGATATGTGTGTTAATGGTGTGTAGATTTCTTTTTCGTTTTTAGAAGGGAATCTGGAGTGTTATACAGTTGATGGGTTGTGGAGGAGATGGACAGTTGCTAGAGCTACGTGTAAAATACTGTAATTCTGCTTCTTTCGGTTAGACTAGGAGCTGAAGGATAGGCAGATTGAGAGGGCACAATCCGACAGCCCATTCGATGGTTTATGGTCATAAATTTGCCACAGGTCAAGAAGGTCCACAGTACTATTACCTGCTTGCCTCAAGTTTAAATAAAATATAAGTACTCTAACTATTTTGATTCCTGATTACAAGCCATTCTTACAGCCTCCTTTTCCTTCCTTATCGAGAAATCTGTGGGCTTAGTGCAAGTTTTTACTCACGCTCATTCGCGTTAAGGCCATACCCTGACCAAAAAATCAGCATGAGATATGAGCATTCCTATTGGCCTAGCGGCACTGGTGGCGCATGAATTACGGTAGTGAATACGCCCAGATTTTAGAATAAAATCTTTATAAAATCGAATATTGGTCTTTTGAAAAAAATAAAACTTACAAAATGTTCGTTATCAAATTGTCTATCCATTAGTGTTAGTATAAAAAATAATTAATGAACACTTTACGAGGAGATGCATGCTATCAATAATTATTTCACATTTTTATGGTTTTGTTGGAAGGAGATTAGTGACACATATACCTCTTTAAAAAAAAAAGTGTACTATCAGTTTAGAATCAACATTATGTAGAAATTTTATGTGTTTTTATTAATTAATTTTTATTTTTAAACAAAGAGTAGATAGCTCTTAAAAACTGCACAAAATTCGACAAGCGCGGCGTTTTGCTCGGGGAGGCGCCTTAACGTAATCGTCAATTTGTATTGAAACAGGATAAGCGCCGTTTGGTGACAGTAAGGAAAAACCTCTTTTTGTATACAAATTGATAAGAGACCGTTTGCTTTCTCACTATCGAGTACGTTAGAAAACTCGGAATAAGGACACTGTTTTTTTTTTTTTGCACTTTTGATAGTAAAGACATAGCGTTATATCACGACAATTAACGTTATTTGTTTTAGAGGTGTTAAGACTATGGCCTCTCGTGGGCGCAGCAGATCGACGATCAGTCGCCACATACGACTTCGGTCCCACATACCCTGGCAGTAAGGACAGACTTATCGTAAGTACCTATATGCTTAGTTTTTGATAACCATGATGATGATCAAGCGATTGATGATGCCATTGATGGTGGTCAATCGCGAGCCTATATTAGATAAAAAAAAAAAAAAAAACATAAACCTGTTAATAATTAGGAACTGCTTTTACTTCTTTTTCTTTTCGATTAGATACCTACTCGTATTGGGACCAACGTCAGTGGTGTTCATAAAGTCCTCTAAAGTAAAGGCACTTGGGGCACTCCGATGTGTAGTTCGTCTTTGGACAGGGGCACCGCACTCACATTGGGTATCCGACGCCTCAAAAAACTCCAATTTGCCAACACCTTAGACTGAAATCTTTTTAAACTGTCATGGTCACTAACATTAACATTAGAAACGATCTCGTTTCTAATGTTAATGTACCATGATCACGGATATGGTGCTTGCAACAGCACCGAAATATCGGCAACTCGCAACAAACAGTAAACATGGTAAATATCCCGTTTCTAATGTTAATGTACCATGATCACGGATATGGTGCTTGCAACAGCACCGAAATATCGGAAACTTGCAACAAACTGTAAACATGGTAAATATCCCGTTTCTAATGTTAATGTACCATGATCACGGATATGGTGCTTGTAACAGCACCGAAATATCGGAAACTCGCAACAAACAGTAAACATGGTAAATATCCCGTTTCTAATGTTAATGTACCATGATCACGGATATGGTGCTTGCAACAGCACCGAAATATCGGAAACTTGCCACAAACTGTAAACATGGTAAATATCGCGTTTCTAATGTTAATGTACCATGATCACGGATATGGTGCTTGCAACAGCACCGAAATATCGGCAACTCGCAACAAACAGTAAACATGGTAAATATCCCGTTTCTAATGTTAATGTACCATGATCACGGATATGGTGCTTGCAACAGCACCGAAATATCGGAAACTTGCAACAAACTGTAAACATGGTAAATATCCCGTTTCTAATGTTAATGTACCATGATCACGGATATGGTGCTTGTAACAGCACCGAAATATCGGAAACTCGCAACAAACAGTAAACATGGTAAATATCCCGTTTCTAATGTTAATGTACCATGATCACGGATATGGTGCTTGTAACAGCACCGAAATATCGGAAACTCGCAACAAACAGTAAACATGGTAAATATCCCGTTTCTAATGTTAATGTTAATACTGAATTCGCCTAGATAAGATGGAATATGGTACGAAAAGACCAACTGCAACCAACGAAAAAAAAACAACATCCAGTTCCCGTAACCAAAACTAACGATACCCATAACCGTAAAGAAAGTCAACCTTTACAATATTTTCAAATACATTATCGCAAAGTAGGTTCCCAAAAAATAATACTGTAAAATCAATCAAGTAAAATTATCGACAATGATAATAAACCCTCAAACATTTCGGCTATCAGCACCAAATCTTCAGCACTTAATTTCAATGCCTATCTCCACAAATGACTTAGGGTAAGGCCACACTGCAAATATTTATTCGCGCGATTTTTTCCGCCCATTCTGCGACATACTTTTTGAAATTGTATGAAGCTGTACGCACTTACGAAAAAAGATCGCGCGAAAATAATTCCACAACCATTCTGTGTTTTGCCAGAGAATCCACCGTGCCGCTTCACGATTTAAATTCGCGCGAATGTTTTGTGCATTATAAACCGCTTTAATACGGTTGAGAAATGGGTAGAAACAGACGTTTTCGCAGTGCCTATTTGCTATGATTCAGTTCGTGGATTAAAACGAAACGTGGTGGCTTGTAATGGGCCTCATTAGAAGGTTTAGAGTCACCCAAAGGGCAATGGAGAGGACTATGCTCGCAGTTTCCTTGAGTGAGCGAATCAGAAATGAAGACTACCGCAAGAGAACCAGGGGCACTGTCATAGCCCGAAGAATTGCCAAACTTAAGTGGCAGTGGGCAGGGCACATTGCTCGCAAAACGGATGGCCGATGGGGCCGAAAAGTTCTAGAGTGGCGACCGCGTACCGGCAGATGCAGCGTTGGAAGGCCTAGCTCCCTCTAGGTGGAGCGAAGACCTGGTCAAGGCTGCAGGAATACGGTGGACGCGAGACGCGCAAGACCATCAAAAGACCGATCAGTGTGGCGACGCTTGGGGTAGGCCTATGTCTAGCGGTGAACGTCTGTCGGCAGAAATGATGACGATGATGAGACGGATTATAAACCGCCAAAATAAAAATCGCGCGGCGAAATTTCGCAGTGCCTTAGTTTACGTACCAGCGATATTTTTGGGAATAATAACTTCATTGGCGCACGGTAATAGGTAATTTAGCATCGTAATAGCGCCATTGCCCTGGGGCATTCCTTTATTCTGTGTTAATAGATCGTTTACGACATAATAGGGGGCGGGAGCTTAGTGAATTCTGTTTACATTTTTCGGTGGCTGTCTTGATGAGTTAAATTTTGAAGATGCTGGATATTTTTGAGTGATTCTTGAAGATTACATTATTTTAACTAATGTTTTATGCATAATTTGGGACTGTTTTATCATTGACGATTAAAAATGTTAGCCGTATATTCGGCATCCGATGTGCAAATTATCAATTAATACACTTATGTACATATTTTGGTAACGCAATTGCGTGACATGCGGGTTTTACATATTAAGTGTGCAATTACTAGGTGATTATAATATTATGGTACATCGAGTTACAAAGTGAGTGACATCAACAATCAAACAACTCATGCTTAAGTGACATGAACAATTCTCTACGAAGTCAAACTATCTCTAGAACTCGATGCGACATAATTATAACAAGTCACTTGTAAAGTTGTAACACAAATACTACCTTTTCTTTTTATTATTGAATAGCGACCCACCCAGGCTTTGCATGGTACAAATTGTATACACAGACCTTCCTCATTTATTGCTCTTAATATTAATGAAAACCGTATTAAGATGACGACAGTCGCCAATGACCTTGAAGGAACAAACCGCGCACTGGTTTCACACCCGCGCGACCCAAAATTCAGTTTTTCGACTTTCCTTTTTATTCTATAACTTAAAAAAAAGCCTTAGATCAAAATGTAGATGATGATGAATGTAGATGTGTGATGTGTTTGAGATGGTGTCAATTTTATTAAAATACGCCCGGCGGTTTTGGTGCGATTGTCGTGTTCTTGTCCGTGTTAGACAAAACTTTACAAATTAATTACACTATGTTATACGTATAAAACTCAAAATTTTCTTTGATCAAATTATTAGAAAAAAGGTCTAATGTAACTTTTTTTTTATCAAAAAAATACGACGAGCTGTTTAGACGTGGTTCTCATTTTAAAGTCAGGGGTATCTGCGCCTTAAAATCCATTGCGTGAAAAAGTATGTGGGGAAACAGACGAAAGCAGGCACATATACTAGATTAGAGATACTCGTAAGCTCGCGTTTAACTCTATCTTACCTGATGTTAAGCGATGACAGTGTCGCCAACGGAGCCTGCTAGCCTAGAAGCAACCTATTCACACTTGACTTAATCTTACCGATAATTTTTCTCCCACAGGCCCCCGCAGGTATCCACGTCTGGCTTCCAATATACTCGATTCACCGCGACGAGAAGTACTGGCCGGAACCCAACGAGTGCAAGCCCGAACGGTTCTCAAAGGAAAGGAAGGCCGACATAGTTCCCTACACGTACATGCCTTTTGGGAATGGACCCCGGCATTGCATTGGTAAGGAATGCCGCTTTATGCCTCGGAGTATTGGGTAGAAATCTTGTATTTGGTTCGTGAGAAGTGAATGATGTTATATTTTAGCTACAGTTTCAATGAATGGGAATCTATGGAACCTTTGGAAATAGACTCACACTAGACGCTCTACAAAGGCAAAGTCTTTCTCAAACTTGAAGTATTATAACATTTACTGCTGACTACCTTCCTAATTGTAGGTATATATAATATGTTCAACGTATCCTTGTGTATCCGAAATTAAGGATTTTTTTGAAGCTTGAAAGAAACCCAAATATTTTGAAGAAAACTATGGCAAAAACGAGTCGAATACGTAATCTTGCTACTTCTTTTTTTGAGGTCTCTTTTGACTAGAAAATTCAATCTGCAGCTTACTTCAGACACACAAGGATCTGCGTACTTTAAGTGCAAACCTTGTCTTGTCTTTTCTATACTTGCTTTAGATATAGAAAGACAAGACTTTTAAACTCAAGTTCACTCTTGTCCTCTCAGGATCCCGTTTCGCAGTACTAGCAGCCAAGGTGTTCCTGGTGAAATTCCTCAGGAGATACAAGACAAAAACCGAGCGACCTTCCCCTCGCCTGCACCCGGTAGCGTTCATACTCAGACCCAAAGATGGATACCAACTTATTGTAGCAGCTAGGAATTAGTCTTAAGATTTTTATTTTTAAGAAAAATAAACCATTTTATTTTATTGAATGATCTAGTTTGCATTCCCTCCTTACTTTTTGAATCATTGATTGACGTATTGAGTTGAACAAAGATATTTTTGGCGCCCAACGTGGTAATTTACATTAAGTTTGGGCGCCCAGCGTGGGTCAGTTATAGTTAGTTAAGAATTGATTACATAATTACAGTTTACTGAATCTATCTATTAACCCCGCTAGTGTCCTAAACGTAACGGATCCACGCGAGACAAAATGTTTTTTTTAATTATTTCGGTAATTACCGCTTATGCTAGACCGTGGCGGGCACGAGCCGAGCCACGCGCAGGGCACGGATTCAAAACTTCACGACCATTTTATATGATGCTGTTTATGCTGTTTTCTGTTTATACCGTGCGTCGTCTGAGGCGTCCGAGCGTGTCCGGGACGCGCAGGTATTGAATCCGTGCCTCGTCCGTAACTTGCACTGGGACAACAAACATAATTCATCCTTATGCCTGTAATGTTCCAAAGCTGAGGAAAAGTCACTCTCTTCCTTTTTCAATTGCCTACTGAACATTATAGGTTATTGCAAACTTAAACACTTTAGATGCATAATTACACCCAGTTGGAAACAATTGGAAATAAAATAGAACCCAAACTAATTCGCTCCTGGGCATTAATTTTAGTAACAATGATTTTCAGCATTGAGAATTTACAACGCTTTGTTATTTAAAATACGTGTGCAGCGTTGGCAAAACATGCTGTTTTGAACGCGAGATGCCAGTAAAAACCACGTAATTTACGTTTTGTAGTTAATAATTGAATTCTCTACTGGCATTCAACTAAACAAAATGTTGGTTTCGTAATGCAAACAATGTAATTTGAAACAGAGAATCATTTTTGCATAACCGTTGTGCATTTTACAATGAAATGTCAAGCTATTCAGCCAAAATATGTGGGTATTTTATTACAAGGATTCTATTTGTAGCGCTTGTAAAAAAAGTGTGAAGAATAAAGTATCAAGTTTAATAAAGGGCCTGCAGGAATTTGGAAGATTATAAAATGTTCAATAGAGATATAAAAAAAATATATGTTAGTAACTAATCGCTGTAATATTTTTTCCACGTTTTCGGCTGTGTTTTGAAGGCACAGTTAATGATTTTCTATCGAATGCAGGTCTGGGAGATACAGACTAGTTATGTTAAAAATGAAACTAACCTATGAAGCATCTGAAAACCCGTGTCTACACAAATAAACATTAGGCTCATGAAGTCCAAATGCTCATAGAGTTTTTCGAGACATCAGCAGTGAGTCGACTCTTTAAGTTGACCTGAGGGCTGCTGCTAGTGTTCTCAGCACTTTTCCTGTTGATAGCGATGTGGACGATTTCTGTCAGGTAATGAGCTCTGCCCTCTTCCCTTTTTATACGCGTTTGTACATAATTATGATCAGTTTTATATAGGTACTGAGATATATATTAGTCCTAATAAACATCTTACCTATATTGATTAAAAGTTTAAAAATATAAAATTAAACTGAAAGATATTTTTTTACTAAATCCAGCTTCAACAAACAGTTTACGGATCCCCACACTCATTCGCGGTGCAACGAAGTATGAAACAGAGACAATAGACTCGCGTCAAGCCCAGAGGCGGGGAACTTGCCTGTTACTGTATACAGCCATGGCACAGACAATGCATTCATTATTCCATTTAAATAATGAGCCTGGTGCCGTTAACCGTTATAAATGACTTTGGATTGTAGTTGTGTTCGTAAAATTAATATTTTGTTTATTTTTTTTAAGAATTCTTCAATATTTGGCTTCTACAATATTTCTATACTTACTTACTACCTTCTAAATTCTTTGGGAGACTACAAACTTTCTGTAGGAACCTTCGTACAAAGTTTGGACCTGACCATAACATATTACGAAGCTTTTAAGCTTATGAGTACATACTGAGTAGAATTTAATTATGCAGCGTAAAAGTTAACTTTTCCCGCCCGTAATGTCATAAGACACGACAACTTATTACACGTTTGCATACAACTGTAGACTTACAGAAAACTGCATTGGACCTAGTCAAAACTTCGTCCTCTAAATTCGAGCAATTTATTAATATAAATTGCTCAATTGACAAAAGCCCAGTTTAGGCGGTGGTCTGAAGTTGTTGCCTCACGCCTTTTTCTCATGGCAAAAGATGGCGTGAGTTATGTGAATTTATGTGATACCTAGTTATGTATGCAGTAACTGGAAAGAATGTGAATACATTATAAATGTGATACCTAGTTTGGATGGATGTGTGTGTGGATGTATGTTTGTTACTCAATAACGCCTGAACGGCTGAACGTATCTGGATGAAATTTGGCACAGAGATTGATTATAGTCTGGAATAGCAATTCCAGACTATAAATCAATCAATCTCAATAATAATCAATTTTTGTGCCAAATTTCATCCACACATAGGCTACTATACTTTTCATCCCGGTATAATTTTCCCTTGGGATAAGAAAACACTTTTCACGCGGGCGAAACCGCTGGCAGAAGCTAGTTAATTATACCATCAGATTAACACTGGTATTTCGTCAAAAGAACTACGTCAAATATTAATTTACTCCATGTTTGATTCAGGTGCGGCTTCGAATTGAGTTTGCAAGTCTAGTGTGCGATGAAATTCAGTCGAAAACCGTTATCCCAGCCTATAACGCGCACTGTAGCTGCGATTCACTTTTTAATTAACTGTCAATCTTTATATTTCGCGATGATTGCATGTCAGATTCACAGGTTTCGATTTAAAAATACCTGCGAGCGTCAACTATCTTTTGTTTATGCTATGTTTCTGATAATATAATTTTTAGAACTTGATTAATTTATTTTCTTTTGTAATGTCACAATATTATTTTACCTAAATATAATTTATGCCCATCTACGGTTCAATCGTTTAGGTTAAGCTACACTTGCCAAGATCGGGCCGTGGATGGGTGAATATCTTTAGATACCCCTCAAGTTAAAGGGTAAAATTTACAAGTCCGTGATAAGACCTGTCGTACTCTATGGATCAGAATGTTGGGCTGTGAAAAAGATGGATGAAAAGAGATTGCATGTAGCAGAGATGAGAATGTTGAGATGGATGTGCGGAGTGACGAGAATGGACAAAGTGAGAAATGAGTATATTAGAGGAAGTTTGAAAGTGGCGCCAGTGACAGAAAAGTTGAAATGAAACCGTTTGTCCTGGTATGGTCATCTGATGAGGAGGGATGAAACGCATGTTACTAGAAGAGTTTTGAATATAAATGTGGATGGATCGAGAGGGAGGGGACGGCCAAAGATTGTGATATGAAAGAAAAGGGAGTCAGTGATAGCGTGACGGGGGACAGGACGGTATGGAAGAAGAAAACGTGTTGCGCCGACCCCAAGTAACATGGGACAAGGGCAGGAAGATGATGACCGAAACTCCGAACGACCTGGGTACAGTGACCTTGGCTTTAATTTATCATTCTATAACAGTCACCACAAGGCAAACTCGCCATACTATTCCCGTGCAATTGTTGGGCCATTGCAACTCCTATAAGCCAAACCTACAACAATGGTGTGAATCCCAATCCCATGACATGATATTAGGTAGCACCTACCTATAGCCAAAAACAGTTCAATGAAAGTAATATTCCTAGTTTTGGCTGTCAGAAATCCGAAAATCTGTCAACCTACCTATATTTTCTTTTTTGGAGATATGCTCATGCATGCTGGCGCTACCACGGGGAGATAGCACAGTTTATGTGGGACTCCAACCCACTCAAACACCACGGTTTCCTCCTGTGCCGCTTATGACGGGAACACGGGCACGCGTTAGCACTCGTCCGTGTAGTGAGTGGGGAGTACCCTCCATCACCGGCGCACCAGAACACATTGCACGTCGTGACCACCCCAGGGACCAAACCAGCAATATGGACGCCAGACGACCCCGTGTTTGGCACCCTTGGTCTCCCTGTTACGGGTCAGGTCAGTGGCCTATATTAATAACTATCTACCTACCACTTTTCGACCGCACGGCATAGGGATCTCCACTGCGGCCCCACTGCGTCCGCCATCAGACAGTGGTGACCCCGTCCAGGCCGTGGAAGTTAGGGAGAGCGGCGCACTGCAATACCGGCACTCCTGTCACGCCGCGGTCTCCGACCCTCAGCCGCGATATCGTATGGTAGACCCCAAACGACAACGCGGCTCGCCTCAGTTGTGATGTCGCCTCTGTCACCAGGCGGCACCGCAACCAACTTGGTGTTATCTGCCTACTTTATAGTGGATTGTGAATACTTGTGAAGGTCAGATTAAGCGTCAATCCATGTAAAATACTGGAATGCAACTTCGACAAATTTGACTTAATGCCGACCGCGCCTTTGTCCAACTACTCTGATATTGGAGTTCATTTTTCGTTTGTAAATTATCATTAATAGGTCATACCGCTGAAACGGGCTTTAAAATTGCTTCAAAACGAATGGCGATACTCAAACTATGTAAGCTTGACGCATCCTTAGGTGTCAGCCTACATCTCCTTGCGGACAAAAATTATTAAACACGGAAATATGCTTTTAATTTCATAAGTTCATAGATACCTATTATGCTCGGCTGTTCATCACATGTTAGATTAAAATTTGTCGACAAACACCACTCGGGCACCATGGCCTGTCGTGCTGCAAGGGCGCAGGCCGCATAGCACGGCACGCCAGCATTAACGACATTATTCGTAGAGCCCTTATCACGCCGGCGCCGGCGTACCAGATGTATTAGAACGTAGTGGATTGGTACGTGACAATGGGAAGAGACCAGATGGCATGACGTTGGTGCCGTGAAAGGTACCCACCTTCCACGGCACTAACGTCAGGCCTCTGGTGTGGAACGCAACCTGTGTCGACACTCTTACGCCATCTCATGTTCCATGTACGGCGGGCTGTGCTGCCGCTGCTGCTGCGGCTGTTGAGCGGGCAAATACTGTTAATTGGTAATTACAGTTTTGAGCCGTAATTACAGTTTTGGGGTCGAAAGGCTTGGGTCATGGGGCCCTAGTGCACTTCTCTTTTTTAACGATATCTCTCGCTGACAGAGGCTGGCTCATTCTTTGCGCAACGAATCACAGCATTGCCATTCAAAGTGGCAATGCTACCAGTTTTCTGGGCACGTTCCCAGATAACAGTGAGTTGCAGGAGTACTTCGACGCCTACCTTGTAGGTGTACCTTTCTTTTGTATATGTTACGGCTAAAGGTAGGTGTGAACCTAAACTTAAGATTAGCCGGCTAAACCTAGGTTTATCTTCGACGAAATGTTAATGTTAGTTTGTTCTATCTTTAGCCGGCTAAACTTAGGTGTAGCTGCAGGTCCTTGGCTAAAAATGTAGAAGGAAATGGAAAAGGAAACAATGTAATAATGTTTACTATTTTGACACGAAAACTTTATTAAAAAATAATCACTTTCATTACACATACTTTTATGTACTATGTAGGTATTCAAAGTAACAATTATTACAATTACAAAATTATGCCGGCTACAACTAGGTCCAGCCATTCCCTGTTGGATAAAACTAACCTAACCTAACCTCGGGAGCTTAGGGCACCCCGACACGGACAGGTTAGGTTCGAAGGGGATGACGGGAGCTGAAGTGAGCGAGCAAAGCGAGCGAACTCAGCTCCCGTCGTCCCCTTCGTGTTAGGTTACTTTAGACCCTGCATTCAGAAATAGGAGCCCCGCGCAGCGGGGCTTCGTCGACCATGTTGCATAAACACTAAACTAAATTGCACCAATACCTAGTTCTAGCCGGAATGATATCGGATAGACCTAGTTTTATCCAACAGGGAATGGCTGGACCTAGTTGTAGCCGGCATGATGAAGGCGCCGACATTGCAAATACGCGCAACCAACTGCATAGAAAAATGACGCAATACTAAACCAAAACATTGCCACGTGCACGCGTGTTGTCTCCCCACCGCCCGCGCCCCCTCAAGCCTTCCGCCGGCCCGGCGCGCCTATCGAATACATTTTTAGCCGTTTCGTTTCGGTTAATGTGCACATTAACCGGCTAAAGATGGAATATCACGACGCAAACTAACATGTTATCGAACTTTAGCTGCTTCTCGAAGATAAACCTAAGTTTAGCCGGCTAATCTTAAGTTTACGTTCACACCGACCTTTAGCCGTAACATATATATGTAATTAGTTAGAGTCTGGCAAACGAAAGTAGAGACTAGCGCGTCTTTAAAAAAAGCGAACTAAAAAGACATAAACCAGAAGAAAATCGCTTTTTTTAATTTGACGCGCTTTTTCAGTATCTACTTTCGTTTGCCAGACTCTAGGTACATTACACAATACATAATTTTGTTTGCCATCCAACAATCTGTGCCAAAAGACCGTAATCCGTCAGGGAATAAAATCTATGAGATGACACCACTGACTTATAAACCTATGGACTTGCCATACCTACGAAATTAGCGTGATACCTACATAAATCGGGAACTTAAGATGGCTGCCCATTGGCCAATGAGGTAGGCCATTTGCAACTGTTTGACAGCACAACTACACAGATAAACGTACATAAACAGCACACAACTACCAATTTTACTCGGTAATCAACATGGCGACCGGCCACGCATAGACATGATTTTGACGTCACACAAAAGTGTTACCAAGTTTAGTCCTTGACAAACATTTAGATGTCTCTCTTTTCATATGTAGTTCTTGGTTAGTTAAAAAGAGACAAAACGCTTTTTGACATGCGTGTGTCGATTTGATAGATATGTGTATAACTATTCTTCATATAGTAGAATAGGCCGTCTCCATAGATTTTCCTTCCTCATTGGATGACACTAACCGAGTGACAGTGACAATATTGTGACACTGACATTCATTGCATTGACAGACAGCCAAATATTAGATTAGCATTTGGGCGCCAAATTTTCACATAATCGCTCAGCTCACTGCGTATTTTTTTGCATTATGTCGCTTTAAAAATGTATTTTTCGCTATCGTGACACTCATTTCGTCTGAAATCAGAAGAAAGAACAAGGTCGCACGCACAAATCGAAAATTATTTATTAAAATTGACCAACCCGGCGTGAGTAATTCTGTGCCTGCTGCAACCTGCACTCTAACTCGTGAGATTTGTTTCCTGCAATCAACCTTCAAATATGTCGAATATGAATACTGTTACAAACGCGGCACGAGCGATAAGCAAGAGACCTTTCAGGGTTTCTATTGAAGGCAATATCGGCTCTGGCAAGTCGACTTGCATCAAGTTCTTTGACAAGTATCCTAATGTGGAGAAACACGGGGTAAGTGCCATAAGCTAATGTAGAATTGTGCCTGTAAAAGTAACCTTTTTCCATAATTTAAAAGGTTTAAATTGGCAAGTCTATTTTTCACTAATGAAGTTAAGGAAATCTGTTATTTCACCCTCTGACCGTTTGATCTTCTTATGCATGGTTGAATTGGACCTTTAATTGCTGTGTGCTTTGTTTTCTGTGCCCGCTGTGCCTATGAATTGACTGGCGAGTTTCAGAATAGAATTTTTCATTTTTGCTTTTTTACATCAACCTTAGTACATTAACCTCATTAATGTATCTTCTTCCAAATTACATGTTTCAGGAGCCCTTACATGAATGGCGCAACCTGAGTGGTCACAACCTACTTGGTCTACTCTACGGTGATATGAACAAGTGGACCTTCCCATTCCAACACTATGTACATCTCACCCGACTAAAGATCCAGACTAGTCCACCTTGCAACTCCAATATCACTGTGAAGATGTTTGAAAGGTATATTATTTACACTATTTTTTTAGCGTTCCGTACCCAAAGGGTAAAAATGGGACCCAATTACTAAGACTCTGCGATCCGTCTGTCTCTGTCTGTCCGTCTGTCACCAGGCTGTATCTCATGAACCATGATAGCTAGACAGTTGAAATTTTCACAGATGATGTATTTCTGTTGCCGCTATAACAACAAATACTAAAAACAGAATAAAATAAATATTTAAGTAGGGCTCCCATACAGCAAACGTGATTTTTTCACAGTTTTTTGCGATAATGGTACGGAACCCTTTATGCGCGAGTCCGACTCGCATTGGCCGGTTTTTTTATACTATCATCTGCCTTGAAAGAGGTTCTTAGCATTCTGGCAAAATTATTCCTATTATTATAAGGTGACATTCTACTGTGATAAAAAGTATCCTATTGAGGTGGTCATGATCCACCAGTTTGCTAAGCTTTATATGAATCTGTTCAGAAGGTACTTTTAAAGGTTGAAATGGTAGATAGTCAGCATTAGTATTGATCTTCACAATGCAGGGCAAAGGCCTTACTAGCCTTCCATTCTAAAAATTTGGTATCTAGAAGATTTTGGGACCAGGTTTACTCAAAAAGGTCTAGCTGATCTAGTCATCTCCAAACCAGAATAATACTTAAGTGCTAAAAAGGCAAGATGATGTTCCAGTAACCAAAAAGGATGTTTAAATTGTCAATGTACCCTCATTTTAGATCTGTGCAGAACAGCAGGCACTGTTTTGTTGAGAATGCCAGGAAACAGAACTTCCTCGAAGACCCTGAGTACCAGACGCTGATATCTTGGTTTGATTACACAGAGAAATGCCTGGATATCAACTTGGACCTCATAGGTGAGCAATGGATTGTCTTTCTTCTACAAATAGATTAACTTAGATCCAACCATGTTGGGGCCATCATCCTGTCATACTAGCAGCCTAATTGCATAAGTGAATTTGTCAAGGCAAAGGTCTTGACAATCAACCAATCACAAAGACAGAAATCTACATGTCATCTTTCATATTTCAGTTAGGCTGCAAGTACTGCTGAATACCAGTATTTTATTTACAATAATCCCCATGGCTCTGGAGGAATAGCTTGTGGCTAAATAATAACAGCTGCACCGGTCGATCTTCAAGGTTAAACCATGCTTACCGAGGTCGGTCCATGGATGGGTGACCATCTCTACATAGCAAGCTTACTTCTGTGCAGTCATTTTTGTACCCAACTTCAAACCATAAAGGGTAAAATTATGGGTAAAGCTCGCCTTTATACATAAGCTGTCCTACTGTATTTGTATTTTTATTCTTTGGGTACAATGAAGAATATATGGAAAAGATTAGGGATTACTGTAATACTACTGCTTATCATATGACCTACACCAATCAGCCACAAATATATAGCAACAGCAAGCAAATTAATTATTTCGGAGGATTAAGTCGGAGGATACATATTTGCGAGCTGGCTGACCAAAACTATAAATATCCTCCAACTGCACAGCATGATTTTCTTCTTGTTTACATCTTTGCAGTCGGGTTTTTTGATTTGGTTAACATTTTTTATTTACAACTTTTTAGCTATACTTTTTTTTCGAGAGACTTTTAAACATATAAGTGGTATACATTTTTGTAATCACCTCTAAAAACCCTTTATTTTGATACCCCACTCGATGTCATTCGAAGAAAAAAAAAATTGCCACCCCTACAATATGGCGCCAAAAATCCGCCATTTTTTTTTAACGACACTTATCTAAGAACACTTGGGCGGCCAAGACCTATCTAACGATGTCTTAATTATAAAAATCCGTCAAGTGGTTTGAAAGATACGAGGTAATAAAGAATATTACAAACAAGATACGCGCGAAAAACATAACCCTTTCCTTGGAGCCGGGTAAAAAGATTAAGGATTACTGTAATACAGGACCCGTCACGTAAAAAGAACGCTGAGCGACAGTGCAGGGCATGTGTCTGCGCATGGGTACAGTCGCGTTCTAAAGTACTAGGATATGGTTTTATAATACAAGAGTAATTGTTTTATTGTAGAATCATAATAGGTACTTACAAGCTACTTAATACTTTGAAAGAGGCTGGATTTAAATTAATTAGATAATGTTTACTTGAGCATTATTTTTTATTTCGATCTTATTATTATAAATATCTTATCATTATAAATTGCTCCTTTCTCAACTTCTTTCTTCATAAAACAATAGATACTATAAATCATTTTTCTTTCCTTGATTTTTAAAACAATGGTCGTGCAAAGAAAGTTGTGTGTGCGACTGTATTTTGGGAGCAAACGAAGCGTAATCTCTGCGCGGGAAGCATGGGTCAACTGACGAACCAACAGGGGCGTAGCTACCGCCGTATCTGCCGTATCAATTATACGGGGCCCCCGGGCCACGGCGGCCCCCGACGTGCGTAAGCAAAAATTTATAAAAACTTCCCAAATTTTTTTTTTCGCCTTTTGGCCTGTCACTATTGTCGTGTAGAGGCAGAAACTTTAGAAAAACTAAAGTCATCATCCATAGAAAATGATTTAATAAATCAGTTTGCCGAAAAAACGGCAAGGAGAGTGTATATTTAATTTGAATTGATTGTAAAATTTTGGAAAAAGTGACAGATAGATAATTATGATGAATAAATATTTCTTTTAATTTTATGCAAATTTTCTTTTTCTTTTGTTCATTACCCTTCATAAGGGCCCCAAACAAATTTTTATACGGAGCCCCGCCAAGGCACGCTACGCCACTGCGAACCAATAGCGTGCGCGCACAGAGACACTGGCGGAGCATGCCCCCGTCGCGTCCCCTTCATACCACCAGTTTGATCGATAAATCTCTAACTGCGCAGATTCAAGGCCAGCGTTATTTTTACGTGACGGGACCTGTACTACTGCTTATAATATGACCTACACCAATCAGCCACAAATATATAGCAAGCAAATGAATTATATTTAATTTATTTGGGAAAACAAACTACTGCACACTGCAGCAATACATAAAGTTAATATACTGTTTGTTTTACAGTTTATCTAAGAACAACTCCCGAGACAGTGATGGAGAGGATGATGAAACGTGGCCGCGCTGAGGAATCTGAAGTGCCTGTAGATTATTTGAAACAGGTCAGTATTTTAAGAATTTTCTATTTAGCTTCCTTCAGCTTGATTCCTATTGATAGGATTGGCATTAGCAGAAACATAGGTTAGTGGAAAAGACTGTTGGCCTTTGCCCTGAATGGGACTAAGGCTAGATTTAAAACTTTCTCTGAAGATTTTTCCCTAACATATCATTGGATATTGTTGTTGATAACTGCCCATGACATCTTTATCTCATCTACATTCTGCCTCCAAACATCATAAATTACATGAAATTCTGGGCATGGGGTCCTGACGCTAAGAAAGAAAATATGGTTCAAATAAATGACCACTAGGTGTGGTTTCTTAGCATCAGTCTGTGGGTGTAGGGTAGGCCTACACCCACAGACCGACCAGACCTACAGATAGTTGTTTCAGCTCTCGGTGTTGTGTATGTGAGTTTATTTGTTTGTAAACGCACCCACGATACAGGAAGAAATTCCTAGTGTGGGGAAAGGTTTATAAAAAAAAAACACTAGATTACATGAAATGCATCGATTTGTTATTGAATTGTGTGTAAAATAACCATTTTCCAAAATTGATAGTAAAAATTGTATGTTCTTGTTAACTCTCCTAAGCACAAAATTATGAAATATTCACATTTCAAAGATTATTTGAATGGATTATTTAAAATTGATTCCATGGAGCAGTTTTAAATTTCTGACGCATTCGACTTGATTTTTTTAATTTATATTGAAACATATTTTGCTACAATGAAACTGTAAAAATGTGCAAAAAATACTAAAATATTATAAAAAATCGTCACTGTATTTAAAGAAAAAATATTCACGAGTAAACCCTTTTACTTACAAGTCGCTGCTAATACCATCTATAGCCGTGGAACGGAACCGAACGCGATCGATGTATGTACTTATAAAAATAATCAGTTTATTCAGACTAAAAACGCTAGTTACGTCGGCACGGTTTCTTTGTATAGGATGAGGCATCTGTATGCTAATATTATATTATCTGCTTCATTATTGGCAGTAGAATATTGGCTGATATCTCTTCAGGCTCAACACTTTTTTCTTTTGTGATCTGCCAAGCCCTTACCTATGTTGGGGGTCTGCTTCCATCTTACGAAATGCAGCTAAATAAGGGCGCTCACTAACGGCATGGCACGGCAAAGGATTTTCGACCTTGCTGCGCCACTGCACGACACTTTTCAGCATACCAAATCATTCTGCCGCTGCATGCCGCGATATTTGTGTAGAAATAAAGGAATTTCAACGCTAAAGCCATTGAAATAAGATCGAAAATCATATGTCCACGAATAACCTTTTGCAATGCCATGCCGTCAGTGAGCGCCGGCCCTAACAGTGTTTTACATGGAGCCCATCATCTTTCTTAATAATTTAATACTTATTTCCTCAGGTCCATGAATCATATGAAAACTGGTTGAACTCGCCTGATGTAGGCTGTGAGGTGCTGACGATCGACGCCGATAGAGGTCTCGATTCTGTCAAGGAGGATTTAGAAAGATATGCTTACAAAATACTTGGAGGGAACCACACCAATTAAATATCTTTTAGGACAATTATTTTTGATGATAGAGTATACTTACTTATGCGGGTACTTAAATAAAAAGTTAAAACCATATTTTATAATGTAATAATAGCTGCGTCCAAAGTCCAGATCTCTTAAAGATAGGGCTTTCAAATAACACACTTTTGCTATGTAATGAGGTGCTTTATTGGATAAAAAAAGTGAAATGCTATAGATAACTAATTACTGGTAGGGAAATTATGTCTTAACTTGTTTTAACATGAATTTGTTTCATTTGACTTTAATTTTAGACTTCATTGTTCTTATGAAAATATATTTACAGAAGATTTTATTGTGTTCTTTGAAAGCAGGCTTAAAAATAATTATTTTGTTTATTTTTAAGAATAGGACAATGTTGACTGATAAAATAAGATAATTTAGATAAAATTTTATGTATTATTTTTTAAGTTATTTTAATTAAATAATGAATTGCATATTTTCTTAAATAAAAGCACATTGATTAACTGAGAATATGTTTTAATTATCACAAAACAATATAATTTAATATTCCTAATTCCAAGGCCTATTTTGTGTAAGTATTGCTGTTCCATATATCAGTGCTTCAAAGCCCCATATTCACTCGCAGGGAAAGAAAGATGAAGAAGGCAACATTTGACGCGCGACATATTGCATGCTTTGCGTCAAATGTTGCCTAGTATATACGAGAATTTATTGTTGGCAATCAATGTTGCGCTCCAAAGGCCCCAGGACTATTTTCATGTTGTTGGAAACAATGTTTAGCAACTGATGCTCAACTTTGTTTTACAAGATTTTCCATTTACGAGATTTGTTATACAAAATAGGTCTCAGAAGTGCTATTTACACTAGCGTTACAATTTGTTTAGCGGTACAGATGGTCGGCTCTAATGTTGGATGCTATCTCGCTCTCCCATTTGTCACCGTTTGACAGAAGCTTCTCCTTGTTGTACAGCAGCTCTTCGTGAGTTTCGGTCGAGAACTCGAAGTTGGGACCTTCCACGATGGCGTCGACGGGGCACGCTTCCTGTGAACGTAACGAAAATTTTTATCAATAACATGTTCTTTTCAAGTCGATGTTAATTTAACCCTTGAACATTTTGGGCCCAGTAGGAGGTGACCTATATATGAAAAACTGAAAAAAAAAAGCGAACTAAAAAGACGTAAACAAGAAGAAAAAAAAACATGCTGTGCAGTCCGAAGATACATGTTCGCGAGCTGGCTGACCAAAACCGGATGTATCCTCCGACTGCACAGCATGATTTTCTTCTTGTTTACGTCTTTTTATTTCGCTTTTCAAACAGTCGGGTTTTTGGGTTTTATAATTAACTTTTTAGTTATTTTTTCTTAGAATTAGTTACATTAAAACATATAAGTGTTGTATATTTTTGAAATCACCTCTTTAAACTCTTTATTTTGATACCCCACACCATGGGTGTAAAAGAAAAAAAAATGTGCCTCACAATATGGTGCCCAAAAACCGCCTTTTTTTTTTATTTTCGAATTTTAATGTAGTCAGTGACACTCGCAGGGTTAAGACGAATCGATTGACGTAAGAATCAACAAAATCGGCCATCGCGTTTGGTCTCTAGAACGCCACATAGGAACAAACATACATAAATAAACTGATAAACACATTACCCTCCTTCGGCAGTCGGGTAAAACATATTAGAGCCGACTTTCGTTGCCGCAGTGATTTTAGAGCCAGATTACAGCGTTTTAAAAGAGTCGCCGAAACCTCGGTACCTAATGGCGCATCCACACATGCTCGGCGGCATTTGCCGCATCTCAGCTCAAGCTCTTAAGCAAGCCGGCGGCATGTGTGGATGCGCCATAAGCAATCGCTGTATCGCGGCTCTTTAGAGATGATTTGACGCACCTTTTGGCTAGGTATTGCAAAAATCATTTATGAAGTAGAAATACATGTGCATGTACTAACGTGACCTCGTGTTCATGAATTCTAGGCACCACGTTTTTGAAAATTAGCTCTACTTCTCATGTAATATGGTAAAATTAAATTCGAAAATGGGGAACGGAATGTGTATAAATTCGGACGAATGCTTTCGTCTGTCTAAGGATGTTTGTTCAATCATGCATATTCAAATAATTTTTAGGATAATAATTTGAATCCAATAGTATAATTTCCGTAGAATAAATTGAATAATTGTAATTGCGGTAAAATAAATTGAATACGAGCGAGTGTACCTACATATCGTCGCTATCATTTCAAAAAGTTGCATGCTACATTTTTTTTATTGCTTTTATGTTTTCCTAGTTTAGAATGTAATGCTTCAAGTTTTAAGGCTATAAGGCATAGCACGCACTGCGATTTTTATTCGCGCGAATTTTTTTCCGCCCATTTTGTGACCTATGGGAATGTATGAAGCTGCACGCATCGCGGAAAATAAATCGCGCTCAAATAGTACTAAAAAATTCGCGCGAATAAAAATCGCAGTGCGTGTTAAGCCTAAATCGTAAAGGCCTTCAGAATCTCATATTATAGTACTTAATGGAAAAAACATAGTAGTTTGTGTATCCTGAAAACAGTTCATTTTTCATTTGACTTTTTGAAATGACAGCAACAATATGCAATTACTGCAGCTGTAAACATTTTTATTTTTGTATTTGAACAAACATAGGTACCTGACAAAATCCACAGTAGATGCACTTGGTCATGTCAATATCGTAGCGGGTGGTTCTACGAGAGCCGTCCTTGCGCTCTTCCGCCTCAATTGTGATGGCCTGAAATATGCGAAAATAAGAATTAGAAGTGCATCTCTGTAATTCGAAATCAATCCTCTAACCCCCAGTTTCTCAAAACTCTGTTCTTTGTGTTTCTCAAAATTATGGTTGTTAAGGCGATATATACGCCCCAATGTTAACGCAGTATAACTGGCCGTGCGCCCGCTCGATGCCTTAAAATATCAATATTGAACCTCCTTTTGAACAGTTAGTTTTGTTTGCAAAATATTATTTGATTTACATATGCTATGTTAGTTATGAAGAAATTCCAGCCATCAATTTTTCTGTGTAAAAATACTTTTTAACATCCAAGTCGTTTTGGAGGAGTATCCAAAAGTAGCGACAAAATAGCGTGTATTTAATTATTTTTTAAAAGCAAAACTATTTGTTATACGAAAAAAACACGTGTTAAAAATAATACACGAAACAATAATAAATGTATTTTCTTTTTCAAACCTTTTTATCTAGCCGTTACTAATGATTATGCTTTAGAAATTTGCCGTTTTACGGAACTAAAGCGGATGTAGGCCCTTAACGTAATCAACAAATAATCGCCGGTTATCTGGTGTGATTGGCTGTTGAAAATTCATTCAACCAATCACAGCTGAGGTATAATAGGTAAATCTATACTAATATTATAAAGCTGAAGAGTTTGTTTGTTTGTTTGAACGCGCTAATCTCAGGAACTACTAGTTGGAATTGAAAAATAATTTTTGTGTTGGATAGTCCATTTATTGAGGAAGGTTATAGGCTATATAACATCACGCTACAACCAATAGGAGCCGAGCATAAATGAAAAATGTTGCAAAAACGGGCAAAAATATTCCATTTTGAGAGCTTTTGTTGCGTGCGCTGCGTAAACAGTTTAAGTTACGCAAATATAATGTATGATGGAATTGTTCTTCTTTAAAAGTTCTAAAAAAAAGTCCGCGACAGCATAATTATGTCTATCTTTTAAGATTGACTCACAATAGCAGCTTTTATGTTCTAAATTTAAATTAGATCGCCGCTGCCGGTAGAAACAAAAGTTTACAGGTTACATTCGTGTAGTAGTAAGGGTAAGTAGGGTAGGGTAGGGTAGGTGTATGGTAGGTGTAGGGTAGGTGTAGGGTAGGTGTATGGTAGGTGTAGGGTAGATGTAGAGTAGGGTAGGTAGGATAGGGTAGGTACATAGCCAGTTAACGTGAGCGAAGCCGCGTGGGACAGCTAGTATATAATAATATAAGACAATTAGCTACCCTAACTTGAGAGGCATGTATTCTAAAAAGTATCTCTTATTGTTTTAGTATAACTAATCTATACTTATAATATTATAAAGCTGAAGAGTTTGTTTGTTTGAACGCGCTAATCTCAGGAACTACTGGTTGGAATTGAAAAATTCTTTTTGTGTTGGATAGTCCATTTATCGAGGAAGGTTATAGGCTATATAACATCACGCTACGACCAATAGGAGCGGAGCATAAATTAAAAATGTTGCAAAAACGGGCAAAAATATTCCTTTTTGAGGGTTTCCGTTGCGTGCGCTGCGTAAACGGTTTAAGTTACGCAACAATCATGTATGTAGGGTAGGTAGGTAGCCAGTTTACGGGAGCGAAGCCGCGTGGGACAGCTAGTTAATTATATAATAATATTTTATAAACAAACCAAAATATAAGAAATATTTTTCATATCATTTGCAAAAATTGATATTTTGACAGAAAAACATTCCACCACTATGCACACTAAATACATTTGCCAGAGCTTAATGTTTTACATAAAAAAATATGTACAATTTTGCAGTGATACAATCAGAATTACAGGCTACATCTAGCCAAAAATATAAAATCTGAATATGACTGTCATTTTGTAGCATGTGGCATTCTGTTTCTACCTACCCCCATGGGAAAAGCGCGTGAGTTTATTGTATGTACGGCTGTCTTTGCCTGCCTCCTAAGTAAGTAAGTATTTAAGGAATGAAGCAGGTAGCATTCTGTAGTTTCAGCCTTCATGCGAAAAAGGATAGAGCGAGAAATTACCTGTGCAGGGCAGATAGCTTCACAGAGCTTGCAAGCAATGCACCTCTCTTCACCAGAGGGGTACCGCCTGAGAGCATGCTCTCCTCGGAAGCGGGGAGAAAGAGGTCCCTTCTCAAATGGATAGTTGATAGTTGCTGGTTCCTGAAAAATCAAGGAAGGCAATTGGTCATAAATAGTAGTAGTTAGGTCTGGAACTTCAGAGAATGTGGTGTGCAGCAATGGCTAGTCTATCTATCTATCTATATATATAAAAATCAATTGCTGTTTGTTAGTCTCGCTAAAACTCAAAAACGGCTGGACCGATTTGTATAATTCTTTTTTTGTTTTGTTTGCCAGAATACAGAGAAGGTTAAAAAACAATAAAAAAAGTAGGTAGGTTGAATAGGGTAGGTAGGTAGGGTATGGTAGGGTAGGTTAGATAGGTAGGTAGGGTAGGGTGGATATGGTAGGATAGGGTAGGGTAGGTGGGGTAGGGTAGGGTGGGTAGTGTAGGATTGGTAGGATAAAAGAATAATGGATTCAAAAACTGAATGTTTGGTGTTTTGTTATTTTTATGGCAAAACAATGTTTGCCGGGTCAGCTAGTACTATATAATATTATAAAGAGGAAAGATTTTTTTGTTTGTTTGTTTGTACTGAATAGGCTCTGAAACTACTGGAGCGGTTTGAAAAATTCTTTCACCAATAGAAATCTACATTATTCCTGAGTGACATAGGCTATTTTTTTATCCCAAAAATGGGTCCTGTGGGGTGGTCCACAGGAGCGAAGCCGCGGGCAACAGCTAGTATAATATATAAACAATTATCAATTAGGAAGCTTTTGCTGCCTAACATTAATTAATTAATTAAATATATTTTTTATATAATTAGTATGTTCAAACTTAATTGGAAGTTGTAATCAATATAATATACTGTATTTATTGGCTTGCCTTTTTTTTCATGCATTACAATTCATTCATTCTTCATTGCATGTAAACAGGCTAAGAAAAATGAAAATGTCTGAAGAAACGACTAAAGACCCTTAACTATACTACCCTATCTGTTTGTGAAAGTAATTTATGTTGAAAACCATAATTGAGTATTTTAAATTTTAATCAAGGCCTGGTAAGTCAAACTTACCTTGAAAATATGAGCCAGAGTGACAGCAAATCCTCTAGCAAGCTCAGTCCAGAACAGTGTTTGCGCTGCTCTATTGGACATCTCCTTCATGCTCATGTTGGGGTCCTCCGCATTCACATACTTATAGCCTGGCAGGTTGGGAGGGTACACCTTCTCTGTCTTTCCTTCTGTGCTGTATTGGGCATGTCTTACAAGAACATTACTAGCCCCAGCAGCTCGAACTAAAAACGAGATTAAGATTTCAAAATTATGTCATTCATTCAAGTTTTTCGGGTTGGTTTTTAAAAAACATTGGTTTTAGGAATAGATTTTGACTAATGATATAATGCGTTTCACTTTAATATCTCCAAAAATAGCTCAAGCTTTGGTATTGTAAATATCCAAGTGGTATAGGTTATAAACAACAATTGCGTAACATAGAAGACGTTTTTTTCTGAAGGTACTAAACATGAGAGTGGTTAGAAAAGGAAAGTAGCTTTACCACGAGAGGACACAGAAAATATTTTAGCTATAGACATTTTCTATTAACTAAAAAATCAACTTTCGTTCCAAATATTGATTGCGTTTTGCAACTTACAAAGACGCAAGTGACAAGTGATAGTGAAAATATCTAAACGACATGTCAAACTCAACATGTCAATGTCAAATAATCAGAATCTGTCAAATACAAAATTTATATACTACTGCCATGCTGCTGCAATGGAATTATTAAGTACTCTTGATTTTAATTTTTTTTTACTCACTGCTGCTGCTGATTGATAACGACACCAATACGACTCCTCCACTCCTGCAGATTACTACTGTAGTACTGTTTCATGTTTGAACACACTTACTACATACAAATATGCAATAGAAAAGAACAATAAGTAGGTAAGCAAGTGCAACCAACCATTCATCAACGCAACCAGTCAGTAGGACTGTATGTTGGTTTCTCCGAAAACTGATTGCTGATTGTATGGCTCAGCAAACTTCGATAAAATAGTATTGAATAAAAATGAAACTTACCGCTCCTCCCCTGTGTGTTCCGGCCGCTACATCTATACCATTGCCCACCAAAGCTTATTAATGTAATCATGCTTTTTTATTATTAGAATTCTTTCGCGAATTAAGTAGTTCAAATTAAATACAAACCATTTCAAAACCAATTATTTATTAGAATATAAAAGAGAATCCGTGTAACCTACGTTTATAAAATCTATAAAAATTTTGTTTGTGAATGTACACCCGCCACCCACGTCAAAACATTGGAATTGAAGTGACGTTTACACATTTTATGTCGGTGCTGTAATTTTGCGAATAAATCGCCACGCAGCATGGGAGATGCATCGGTTTCTGACGCGGAATCCAATAAACCTAGCCCAGGAAGCGAGGTTCCGCCTGACCAGGTAAAACTCCTTCTGTCATGTTTTTGATAAGTCTGATAATTTTATTGTAAGTCTCGATCCTAACTTTGACGCTTGTATGTAGGACCGGCGTCCTTTCGGCGATTTGGAGTTCCAAGTTTCTGAAGTAGTAGGCCGTTTGGAGGCTGGAGTGAACGCTCTGGATGTCCAAGATGAGGAAAAAAAGCCGGAGCCGCGAAAGATCAGCGCTGGTTTCTTTGAGCCCGAAGAAACGCAAATGGATGAGATTCTGAAGGTTTTGGAGGACCTGGTGTTGAAGACTGACCCTAGTTGTGAGAGCGTGGAGCCACCGCTGTTGCCGACGGACCCTGTGACCCGTGCGGCTATCCTATCACATAGTATTGCGGCTTTGTTTGGAAGGCTGGAAAGGACTCATGCTGCCAGACTTGGAGCTCACATTGCCAGTGAGACTACAAGGTGGATGGCACACATGTTCAGGTAAGTCCTAATCTCTATTCCTTAAAATGTGGATATTTCTGTGGGTAATATGATCTAAGCTGTTTGTCTATTAAGAACATAAACAAAATACACCTATCATTTTTATGAAAGATATCTTATTGGATGCAACTGGCCAAACATTTGTGCAATGTTAACAGAATGTGTTTACAATTTAACTTTGTAGTACAAACAACACAAACATCTCACATTGCATTATGAGCAAAGTAGGTATGCTAAATACTAAAGTTCTGTGTTATATTGTTGAATGCCTGTTAGTTGACATTGGCACAACTGGCTTTATTGATGACTAGCTGTTGCCCGTGGCTTCGCTCCCGTGGACTACCCCACAGGACCCGTTTTCAGGATAAAAAAATAGCCTATGTCACTAGTAAAGATTTTTTTGTTTGTACCGAATGTACAAACAAACAAAAAAATGTTTCCTCTTTATAATATTATTATATAGTACTAGCTGTTGCCCACGGCTTAGCTCCCATGGTCCACCCCACAGGACCCATTTTCGCGATAAAAAAATTGTATGTTACTCAGGAATAATGTAGCTTTCTATTTGTGAAAGAATTTTTCAAATCGGTCCAGTAGTTTCAGAGCCTATTCAGTACAAACAAAAAAAAATTTTTCACTTTATAATATCATTATGTAGTATATATGAAACTTGAGTACTCATTAAAGTACCTGTTATCTTATTTATCACAGTGTATGACTGTATTTTTATGCTTGCATTTATGTTTTGACAAGGTAAAAAAGACATCGATTTGTGAAGTGCTTTCAAGAAAAGGTTTATAATATTGTTGACTTCATTACATTACATATCTTTTAGATTACACTAGCGTAATGAAATTCTTTGCAGACATCAGAAAATATCTTATGCTACAAAGTTTATACTACATGTCAGTTGGTTAATTAATCTATTATTCTCAATCTAGGTAATTGGCGCAATACATTTCCAAATGATGTGTCATTATGTATCTACATTGGGTCAGTGGCCGCAATTCTACGTCCAAGCTTATATTTTGCGTACAGATGTGTCATCATAATTATTTGAATTAAAAAAAAACCTAGAATTTTTGTAGCGATGATTCGCATATTTTTTTTATGAAAAACAAACAGGTGTAAAACTCCACTTCCGCCTATACTGAAGCATAAACACATTTGTTTGTTTTAATCATAATCATAATCTACACATCTTTCCAATTTTGAGAATAGATCTAAAACTGATACATTAGCGGGTAATGTAATAATTTTATGTTACAACATTATCAGTTGCCTTGAAAACTAATTGAAAGCGGATAAGAGTAATGGATATGGTTTTTAAGGGCCGCTATAAATTGGAATATTTGTGTTATCTTGATTTTATTTTTTCTTTTAGGTGTTATGTGATATTGGTTTTTAACCGACTTTCAAAAAATGAGGAGGTTCTATGTTCACCGATATCTCCGTCAATTGTGGACCGATTTTGAAAATTCTTTTTTTTTTTGAAAGAGTATGTTCCGAAATAGGTCCCATTTTAATTTGGTGAAGATCTGATGAAGAACTTCGAAAAACACAACAGAACTCTTCAATAAAAAACGGCAAATCTCTCGGGACTGCTGAAATCGCATGTCTGTTTATTGTTTATACCATTTCATAACATAACATCACGCCAGTATGTTTGATGATGTCTCTGTGATCAATTCGGTGAAAACCGGGAGCGATCACCGCATGGTAAGAGGCACATTGAACATTATTATCAAGCTTGAAAGGTCTCGACTGATGAAGTCCACGCTCCGTCCATCACAGATCCAGATCCAAAACCCCGAAACCTTTCAGCTCGAACTCCAGAATCGTTTCGAGTGCCTAGGGAGCTCCGTGGACGATTACAGCGATGGGTTCGTGGAAGCTGTCCATACGGTCGGGTCTAAGTTTTTCAAGACCCGCCGTACAGATAGAAACAAAAAGCTCTCTGATCCAACTCTAAAGCTAATGAAGGAGAGGCGTGAGATGATCCTGCAGTCTTCAGACGATGCGGTGAAATACCGGCAGCTAAATAGACGGATCTCAAAGTCCTTGAAAAGCGACCTCCGCCGCTTTAATACTGAAAGTATTAAAGATGCGATTGAGCAGAATAAGGGCTCCAAGGTCTTTGCAAGGGATCTGTCTATTGGGCAAAGCCAGCTCACAAAACTGAAGACCGATGATGGCAGGATCGTTTCCACCAAACCGGAGCTTCTGAGGGAGATCGAGAGATTCTATGGGCAGTTGTACACGTCAACCAGTAAACCCATTGCGAATCTAGCAAACGACCCAAGAGCTAGATTGACCCGACACTATACCGAAGATATCCCGGATGTCAGCCTGTACGAGATTAGGATGGCTCTGAAACAGCTTAAAAACAACAAGGCGCCGGGTGATGACGGAATCACTGCTGAACTCCTGAAGGCGGGTGGAAAACCGGTCCTTAAGGCCCTTCAGAAGCTGTTTGATTCCGTCATACTCGAGGGCAAAACGCCACAGGCATGGTGCGGGGGTATGGTGGTACTCTTCTTCAAGAAGGGCGACAATGCCCGGCTGAAGAACTATAGGCCCATCTCATTTCTTAGCCATGTCTACAAGTTGTTTTCAAGAGTCATCACGAATCGTCTCGCGCGCAGGTTTGACGACTTCCAGCCTCCCGAACAAGTCGGATTCCGAAAAGGCTTTAGCACCGTAGATCACATACATACGCTGCGGCAGGTTATACAGAAGACCGAAGAGTACAACCTGCCTCTCTGTTTAGCGTTTGTGGACTACGAGAAAGCCTTCGATTCGATCGAGACTTGGGCTGTACTGCAGTCTCTCCAACGGTGCCAGATCGACTACCGGTACATTGAGGTGTTGAAGTGTCTGTACAGAAACGCCACCATGTCAGTCCGTCTTCAGGATCAGACCTCGGAACCAGTCCTTCTCCAGCGTGGCGTGAGACAGGGAGACGTCATTTCTCCGAAACTGTTCACTGCTGCACTGGAGGATGTATTCAAGGTTCTGGACTGGAGCGGCCTAGGCATCAACGTTAATGGCGAGTACATCACTCACCTTCGGTTTGCCGACGACATAGTGGTCATGGCTGAGACCATGGAGAGCCTCAGTACAATGCTCGATGACCTCAGTAGAGCTTCCGAAAGAGTGGGTCTGAAAATGAACATGGACAAAACCAAGGTGATGTTGAATGCCCATGTTACACCCATTCCTATCAAGGTTGGAGACTCTACACTCGAAGTTGTGGACAACTATGTCTACCTGGGACAAACGATCCAGTTGGGTAGGGCCAACTTCGAGAAAGAGGTCAACCGTCGAATCCGACTCGGCTGGGCAGCGTTCGGGAAGTTGCGCGGTGTCTTCTCGTCCAACTTACCACAGTGTCTCAAGACAAAAGTCTATGACCAGTGTGTGTTGCCAGTGATGACATATGGCTCTGAGACGTGGTCGCTAACAATGGGCCTTATCAGAAAGCTTACAGTCACTCAAAGGGCAATGGAGAAGGCTATGCTCGGCGTTTCCTTGCGTGATCGAATCAGAAATGTTGAGATCCGTAAGAGAACCAGGGTTACCGACATAGCCCGAAGAATTGCCAAACTTAAGTGGCAGTGGGCAGGGCACATTGCTCGCAGAACGGATGGCCGATGGGGCAAAAAGGTTCTGGAGTGGCGACCGCGAACCGGAAGACGTTGCGTTGGAAGGCCTCCCACCAGGTGGACCGATGACCTGGTGAAGGTTGTAGGAATCCGCTGGTTGCGGGACGCACGGGACCGGTCAATGTGGCGACGCTTGGGGGAGGCCTATGTCCAGCAGTGGACGTCTTTCGGCTGATATGATGATGATGATGAATCAATAAAAATTTACAAAGATAAAGCACATCAAAGTTCAGGAGTGGGGGTTTGTGACGTCACTATGTCAGTATAAAGTGTACTAACGGCGTGACGTCACTCGATATTTCAACGCATTATATCGTCGTCACTTTATGTTTACGTATCAAAAGGAAAAATACGTGTCCAATATTTTTTATTAATCTAAAAACTAATTTTCATTTAACATCCCTATTGATAATTAAAAAATGTGTTAAGGATTAATTCCCACAAAATCCCCCAAACAAATTAAACTAATTAATTAATTATTAATACTGGCATATAAGATGTGGATTCTCCACAAAAAACCATCTTTGGAATGGAAGGTTTCATTTACCTTTTAAGGTTACCGAATAGGGAAAAGTGACAACCCTATGTATTATAAGATGACTATGGAAAAGTTTCAACCCTATGTATACTCAGATAGTGAACGGGGCGGACGTGATCGCTTGAGGTAAAAATCTGAATGAAAGAAAAAACGTTTATTTGCGCCAGGCACGACCCATACCATAAAAAAACAAAGGAAAGCTTAAATACAGAGTATGCGTCACAACCACGCAAAACGGTAATCGCTCAGCATAATGCTGGGACTCGTTGTAAGGCTCCTGGTCAAAGCGCCTATAGTTCACTTTTTCAAGAATCCTGGGGTCTGTGGCGTCGACTGGTGGCTGCTATACGTTTCTAGGTGAAGGCTTCATATGTAGGAAATGAAAGAATTGATTTTTCATAACTATTATAAGCTATAACGTTAGTATATAAGCTATGTGACGCCTCGTCGCGAACAGATAGCCTGTGCTATTTCACATCATTAGTTGTTTCTGGTCTCTCAGACCAGGAAAAGCGTTTTTGCCAGAGAAATAAAGTTTAAATTAAATGATGTGACAACAATGTTGTTAACGCGCCATAACTGCTGTCTATAGTTTTATGAATTATCAATAGCCAATCTTATTATTAGGTACTTGACTTGCATTTCATATGTGACGCGTTGATAATTTATTGAGAACCCAGGCGTTAGGCTTAGCACGCATTGCGATTTTATTCGCGCAATTTTTATTTCGCGCGTATTATTGTCCGCGTACTGAATTTAACTAACACGCACAGCGGATAAATTTCCGCCCGATTTTTGAATCCGTGCCGCGGTGTTGTGGATTCTGTGGCAAAACACGGATTTCTTGCGGTATTATTTTCGCGCGATGTTTTTCCACAATGCGTGCAGCTTCATACAATTCCATAGATCACAAATGGCCGAAAAAAAGTTCGCGCGAGTAAAAATCGCAGTGCGTGCTAAGCCTTATTATTTTCCTCATGAAATGTCCCATTAAGCATTCTAGAACTGTCAGACTGTATCACTTTGCAAAGCAGTCAAAATTACTATGTTTAATTTATTTATACCATTCCCCGTCTAAAAAGCTTATTTTATTCACTGAAAACAGTGAATAAAAAGCACTTTTACTCACTGTTTAGGTGTTTGAATTTAGAACACACCAGTATATATTCGACGTCCATCTCAATGCTATACAACCTCCTTGCGCATTAAATACTTGATACAAACTCCTTGTGCAAAGAATATTCAACTTTCAAACTTCTTCATCGATTTAATTTTCAGTTTGTTAATATTTAGGATTTCAGTAACGATTTTCATGATTTTGATTTTAGTCTGGGATGTTTAGTGAATACTTATTTGGATTGTAATTCTAATATTAATTGCATTGGTGTTTAATTAATTATAATTATGTAACGTAACGGAGGTGGTCACTGGCCCCTGAAACACAGATGCTGTTACCTGGCTCAGCTTCAATTTACAAAAAATGTGAAACCCTGAGTTTTCAAATTTTTTGTAAATTTTGTAGGTAATAAAACATTTATTTATTATTATTCCTTGTGCTTTTCGCTTAAATCTTTCTTTTTCTCGTAGTCATGGTATAAAATATAGTATGCAACTCTTGAATAAAACGGATTTATATCGAGGGCCATGAATCACTCGCGTCGCTCAGGATTCTAATCACTCCCTACGTACGTGATTCATTTGATAGAATCATTTACTTGTTCGTGATTACCCCCACAATAATCAAAATGATAAAAAAACATTAAAAAAATCATTTTCAATCTGCCTAGCCTTTTCCCAACTATATTGGGGTCGGCTTTAAGTCTTACCGGATTCAGCCGAGTACCAGTGTTTTATATGGAGCACCTGCCTATCTGACCACCACAACCCAGTAACTGGGTAACACGGTACCCCTTGGCACGACTGGTGTCAGATCTCAAGCTTCTGACTACTCGTATCAACTGTCAAAGATCTTCAAATGACAGCCGGGACCAACGGCTTAGCGTGCTTGCCGAGGCACGGAGGAAACTGGGTATGTTGAAATGGTCACCCATCCACGGACCGACCTCGTCAAACGTTGCTTAACCTTGCTGATCGACCAGTGCGGCTGTTATTTTTTAGCCACGAGCTCCTCAAACATTAAAACATTATAAATCAGATTAAAAGTCAGAATCATAGATGAACCGGGTTTGCTGAACTTGGGCCTAAACTTGCTGTTCTGAATGATGTACAAATGTAAGGCTACCATTGAACCATTTTAGGCTGTTGATAAGCCAACTGTAAATTAAGTCTTACTTATTATCATGCACAGACACACCAGTAAAGATTAAATTGATAATATTGGTGATTTTTACCCCTATATATTAGTTCAGATATATCTAAACCAATATTATGAAAAGATAAAACAAAATGTAAATATTTCGTTTAAAAAAAACTTTTTTACAAAAAAACACCACCAACTTTCAAATAAAAACACTACAAAGTGAAAATAACTTCAATTTCGGAAGTCGGTGTTCCTGTTTTCGTTTCTTCATTTTTAGGGTAAAAACGGGACCCTATTACTAAGACTCCACGGTCCGTCTGTCTGTCTATCACCAGGCATGAACCGTGATAGCTAGACAGTTGAAATTTTCACAGATGATGTATTGCTGCCGCTACAAATACTAAAAACAGAATAAAATGAACATTTTAGTAGGGCTCCCATACAACAAACGGAACCCTACGTGCGCGAGTCCGACTCGCACTTTGACGGCTTTTGACACCGCCTTCCGAAATTGAAGTTATTTTTCACTTTGTAGTATTTTTATTTGAAAGTTGGTTGTGATTTTTTTATAAAAGTGTTTTTTATTTGTTACTTTTTAGGGTTCCGTACCCAAAGGGTAAAAACGGGACCCTATTACTAAGACTCCGCGGTCCGTCTGTCTGTCCGTCTGTCCATCTGTCACCAGGCTGTATCTAATGAACGGTGATAGATAGACAGTTGAAATTTTCACAGATGATGTATTTCTGTTGCCGCTATAACAACAAATACTAAAAACAGAATAAAATAAATATATAGGTGGGGCTCCCATACAACAAACGTGATTTTTTTGCCGTTTTTTGCGATATTGGTACGGAACCCTTCGCGCGCGAGTCCGACTCGCAGTTGGCCGGTTTTTAGTGGTACGTAATGGACAAGTTCTATAGTAAGGTATAATGCTCACAGTGATGCCGGAATTCGATATTCCGAATAACATGTAACTTGAACATAACCGGTGGAATGAGAGTGTACCAGGGTAAACTGTACACATCTGCATACCAGTTTAGAGCATATTGCCGTGATGGTATGTTATGAAATGGTATAAACAATAAACATACATGCATCCCGAGAGATGCCGTCATTTATTGGAGTTCTGTTGTATATCTCCGAAGTTCTTCATCAGATATTTACCAAATTTAAATGGGACCATTTCGGAATAAACTTATTACGAACAAAATAAGAATTTTGCAAAACCGGTTAAAAAAGACGGAGTTATGCCCGACAATACATTTAAAAAATATATATAAACATCCGAATGGAGAACCTCCGCCTTGGGAAGTCGGTTAAAAAATGGAATGAAAAAATGTGGGTGTGCTATTGGTGGCGTAAACCTTCAGGGATTACAAAAATTCTTTCTCCGAGAGAGAACTACACCACTGAGTGCCATAGGCTACTTTTGTGTCTCAGAAAACCTGTGGGAAAGGTCACAAGAGCAAAGCCGCGCACAAAAGCTAGTACGTAAATATGCAGGTACAAGCCGGTCGCAGAAAGTTTGCCGATGACTAACCCTCCCGCCTAACTGCGCGTCGCCCCGCGTTCGCCTCGTTTGTTCGCCGAACGTCAGAGTAACGTCATGACGTCATCGGCAAACTTTCTGCGCCCGGCTTATAGTTATTAAGATTATCAAACCAAATTCTAAACTAGCTAACTACTGGTGGTTTTCATAAATAAACGATACCCATTAATTTAATACTTCACGGATAAATATAATTTTAATGGTCATTTTCTACCGTTTTTACACAAACTGATAAGGATTCGTTTTGGTTACTATGTAGGTATGTTAACAATAAAACGGAAATATTTCTCAAATATGGGTCAGTGTGTATCGTGTGAACATAGAAACAGCGATAGGCGTTACCGCAATCTAACTAAATCGATTATTGAAATATTTATTCACGAGTAATCTCAAGTTTTGATGTGTACAATCATCATTTACCTGTATGTAGTTTGTTTGTTCTTTGTAGGTGTATCTAAAGAATGTTATTGGCATAACAATCATTATTCAATAACATGCGCTAACGTGTAAAGAATAAACACCAACCCTAAAAAGGGTTCATTGTACCTACTCATTATCGTGGGACCATCCTTGACATCGCGAAAAAAAGAATCGGCTGCCCCATGCATTTGTGTTTACATAACTCGAGAAAAAGTACTAATCCGCTGATTTTAATTAAAAACTACAACCCTGCAATATTTTCATTGCATTGCTGGCAGTCTTCATTGCTCTTTTTTATTTATGACTACTTTCTGCTAGCAGGAAATAAGGAGCTCGTGGCTAAATAATAACAGCTGCACGGATCGACCATCAAGGTTAAGCAACGCTTGACGAGGTCGGTCCATGGATGGGTGACCATTTCAACATACCGAGTTTCCTCCGTGCCTCGGAAAGCACGTTAAGCCGTTGGTCCCGGCTGTTATTTGAAGATCTTTGACAGTCGTTACGGGTAGTCAGAAGCTTGAGATCTGGCACCAGTCTTGCCAAGGGGTACCGTGTTATCCAGTTACTGGGTTGTGGAGGTCAGATAGGCAGTCGCTCCATGTAAAACACTGGTACTTAGCTGAATCCGGTAAGACTGGAAGCCGACCCCAATATAGTTGGGAAAAGGCTAGGCAGATGATGATGACTTTCTGCCAGCAGATTCGCCCGCGAGAATGTCGAAAATTATCCCAAGAGAACATGTTCCCGGGATAAAAAGTATCCTATGTGCTATTCCTGACTATAATCTGAGTAGTAGAGAAATATCTGTGCCAAATTTCATCCAGATCCGTCCAGCCGTTTGAGCGTGAAGAAGTAACAAACATACAAACACACACATACACTGTCACAAACATTCGCCCCTTATAATATTAGTGTGATTGGGTTGAAAAATAATACTATCCTCTAATAATCCGAAGCATACGAACCCTAAAAATCCGGCCAAGTGCGAGTCGGACTCGCGCACGAAGGGTTCCGTACTTGGTAAATTGCGGTTTACGATTTATGCCGTATTAAAAAAAAAACTACTTACTAGATCTCGTTCAAACCAATTTTCGGTAAAAGTTATATTTTTTTTAGTTGCATCATTCTCTTATTTTAGAAGTTACAGGGGGGGGGGGGCACATTTTACCATTTTGAAAGTGTCTCTCGCGCAAACTATTCAGTTTAGAAAAAAAAAATATTAGAAACCTCAATATCATTTTTGAAGACCTATCCATAGATAGGTTTGACGGAAAAAAAATTGAGTTTCAGTTCTAAGTATGGGGAACCCCTCAAAATTTATTGTTTTTTTTTCTATTTTTGTGTGAAAATCTTAATGTGGTTCACAGAATACGTCTACTTACCAAGTTTCAACACCATAGTTCTTATAGTTTCGGAAAAAAGTGGCTGTGACATACGGATGGACAGACAGTTTTTTGGCCTTTGGCTACGGAACCCTAAAAATATCGAATGCCAGCTTTTACCAATGGTTTCGCAACAAAAGGCTTTGTCTATGGAACGCTACGATATGTATCTTTCCATTTTGTGAAAAAACAAAATATAATCACATGAGTACATCCTATAAACAAACGAAATAGTACATTGTGATACAAGGGTGGAAGGTAGGTAGGTAAACTCGTGTCATTAAAAACCCTCGCCTTCGGCTCGGGCTTGTTAATGACAGCTCGTTTGCAATAACCTACACACCCGTGTATCACACGACGTTTTTCAATACAGTTGTGGGAAACAGTAAAAACAAATCAAAGAATTAGATTTGTTTATTCACAAAAAATAAAATTTTCAATATGGCGCGTTTATGCAACTGGACATATTTTTTTACAAAGAAAACAGCCTATACAGCCTATTCGATTTTTGACAAACGTTGATGTGAAAGTAATTAACTTAAAACTGGTAATTAAATATATTAAAAAACTATTTAAAAAAAAAAAGAGAATTCAATGCTAAAACGTACGGAATCATTAATTTTTCCTCGTATAAAATCGTATCCCATTTTATTCTATGTTTGAAAAGTCCTTGCTACTAAACTTTTTTAAATTGACTTATGGCGCGTTTTTGCAACTGGACATTTTTTTTTTCAACGAAAACAGCCTATACAGCCCATTCGATTTTTGACAAATGTTGATGTGAAAATAATTAAATTAAAACTGGTAATTAAATATATTAAACAACCATTTAAAAGACTTTTGAGAATTCAATGCTAAAACGTACGGAATCATTCATTTTTCCTCGTAGAAAATCTATCCCATTTTATTCTATGTTTGAAAACTCCTTGCTACTAAACTTTTTTAAATTGACTTATAAATTTAAAACTAAACTGCAAACATAATGATCGAGCTCGTAAACAAAAGTCACGACCGCGTAACAGAAAGATGCCTATGCGTAAGATTTAACTTTCGAATCATAATTATAGCCTCTGAAAGTACGCCATGTTTAACAATTGTATTGAAAAATTATTTTCTTTATAATTTAGACTAGCTGTCCCACGCGGCTTCGCTCCCGTCAACTGGCTACGTACCTACCCTATCCTACCTACCCTACACCCACCCTACACATATACCCTACACCCACCCTACACCCACCCTACACATATACCCTACACCCACCCTACACATATACCCTACACATATACCCTACACATATACCCTACACATATACCCTACAACTACCCTATACCTACCCTACACCTACCCTACACCTACCCGACACCTACCCTACACCTACCCTACACCTACCCTACACCTACCCTACACCTACCCTACACCTACCCTACACCTACCCTACACCTACCCTACACCTACCCTACACCTACCCTACACCTACCCTACACCTACCCTACACCTACCCTCCACCTACCCTACACCTACCCTACACCTACCCTACACCCACCCTACACCTACCCTACACCTACCCTACACCTACCCTACACCTACCCAACACCTACCCTACACCTACCCTACACCTACCCTACACCTACCCTACGCCTACCCTACGCCTACCCTACGCCTACCCTACACCTACCCTACACCTACCCTACACCTACCCTCCACCTACCCTACACCTACCCTACACCTACCCTACACCTACCCTACACCTACCCTACACCCACCCTACACCTACCCTACACCTACCCTACACCTACCCTACACCTACCCTACACCTACCCAACACCTACCCTACACCTACCCTACACCTACCCTACACCTACCCTACACCTACCCTACACCTACCCTACACCCACCCTACACCTACCCTACACCTACCCTACACCTACCCTACACCTACCCTACACCTACCCAACACCTACCCTACACCTACCCTACGCCTACCCTACGCCTACCCTACACCTACCCTACACCCACCCTACACCTACCCTACACCTACCCTACACCTACCCTACACCTACCCCACACCTACCCTACACCTACCCTACACCTACCCTACGCCTTCCCTACGCCTACCCTACACCTACCCTACACCTACCCTACACCCACCCTACACCTACCCTACACCTACCCTACACCTACCCTACACCTACCCAACACCTACCCTACACCTACCCTACGCCTACCCTACATACATGATACCATAACTGAAACCGTTTACGCAGCGCACGCAACGGAAGCCCTCAAAAAGTTTTTCAACATTTTTCATTTATGCTCAGCTCCTATTGGTTTTAGCGTGATGTTTTATAGCCTATAACCTTCCTCGATAAATGGACTATCTAACACAAATATATTTTTTCAATTCCAACCAGTAGTTCCTGAGATTACCCCCTACATACAAACTTACAAATTTTACCTCTTTATAATATTAATAATATAATTATATATAATAGTATAGATGAACTCGTGCTTTCAAAATATGTCGACGACAATATCTATCCAATCTTTTTCTTTGTATAGCCATAAAACCACACGAGAAGTTGCGTGTTTTACGGAACTTCATGCATAAATGATGAAGGCCACAGCTAATGGACGGCCTTTAGAAACTATTGTCAGTGACTGACCCTGATTGCAGGTGATTATCAAAGCTCGTTCAGTAAGGAGAATCTAGGTCTGTTCAGTCCGTGGATTTATCGTTTGCAGCTCATCATCATCATTTCAGCTGAAAGACGTCCACAGCTGGACATAGGCCTCCCCCAGGCGTCGCCACACTGATCGGTCCTTTGCGTTTCGCATCCACCGGACGCCCGCAGCCTTGAACAGGTTGTCGCTCCACCTAAAGAAAACTTTTCCGCCCCAACGGCCATCCGTTCTGCGAGCAATGTGCCCAGCACACTTATGTTTCGCAATACTTCGGGCTATGTCGGTAACCTTGGTTCTCTTGCGGATGTCTTCATTTCGGATTCGATCACGCAAGGAAACTCCGAGCATAGCTCTCTCCATTGCCCTTTGGGTGCCTTCTGATGAGGCCCATTGTGAGCGACCACATCTCAAGTTTGTAGCTGAACTTATATTATCCAGGCGCTTAGGCACTTGTCCCACTACCGGCGATGAAGCGATTAGCTATTGGTTATTTTCTCGCTGAAGATCCGAACAAAATATACAGATCCCGTGTCAATAAAACAGACACATATATTAATAGTTGATTGCTGGCTGTTACACTGCCGGCGAGTACTTACTCTCTCACCACAAGTTTGTCGCAGCGACAAGACTATCAAAGATAATACTCGCTTGGCAATGCCACTCACGCCGAGCGAGTCCGAGCGAGACCGCCCGAGCGAGTGGTGCGAGTAATCGCCCGTCGCACAAAAACACTCGCTCATAGCCGAGCGGAGCGGTATAACTATCGATCGGAACTACACACTCGCTTCTCACTGCTAGCTGATCGTCGGCGGTGGAACAAGTGCCATACTGTAGCGACAAGAGTCGCTTTTCCTTCAAAAGTACACTCAACCGCTAAGACAAGTAAATTTAAAAAAAACCCGATACATTTTCATTTCATGCTACATAATCTAGTAGTAGAAACGCTTCGATAGACAATCTATAGAACACGTAATTATAACACGATATCTTGCGAAAACACCCCGATTCAAACAGTAAAACGCCCTTAACTTTAGAACGGCTGAACCGATTTTCAACAAACATAGCTAAGAGCACTCTCGATAAAGTCACCTTTCAAACAAAAAGCTCATCCGTTTAGGAGCTATGATACCACTGACAGATAGACAAACACAGGTACACACGTCAAACTTGTAACACCCCTCTTTTTCCGTTGGGAGGTTAAAAATCAACCATACTGCTGCGAGATACATGAGCTTCCAATATCAAATGTTTATGTCTAAGTTACCACTGATATGCGATTGACTGTATACTGGTGGAACGAACAAGTTAAAAATGATTCAAGTAAACGCCTGCCCTATCACCATCCCACTGCTGGGACACGGTCCTCCTCTCTGTGGGAGAAGGAATGGGCCTTAATCCACCACGCGGGCCCAGTGCGGATTAGTGGTTGTCACAAATATTCGAATTTTTGGTTCTAAGACATGCCGCTTTCTTCACGATGTTTTCCTTCTCCGTTTTAGAGCAGTGGTGATGACATAATTTACAGAAAGTAAAGCGCTTGTCTGGGTTCGAACCCACGACACGTTAGTCGGGGCTGTTACCTCTGGGCCACCACTGCTACGCCACGGCCACGCCTGACCTATAGCTGGTATAAAATGTCTCCTTTTCAAACAGTCGTTTTAATCAAAATTATGGCTCCTTCGTATTCGAAAATTTTACACAATACTTACGCATGATGCAATCAAACGTTGGCCTATAGGTGTATGACCTTTACGTCCTCAATTCCACATAACATTTTAAATTCATGGTAAATAATCGCAAACATGCCTTTCCCTAATAAACAATACATAGGTAACTAGGAAACGCCATTGAAATATGTTGAATGCATGTGAAATTGTAAACCAACAAGTGTTACATGCATGTTTCATGGTTATATACAAATTTGCATATAGGTTGGTATATTATGTTCTGATAAAACATTGTATTTGAAATCTATGAATAGCTATATGTAGGTAAGCATTACCTACTACGAATATGTTTACGATACGGTATATTTTATTTTTATGGGTTTTGTAGTATGATTTAATAATTGATCTGTTCTCTCTATGACTGGCGTCTTAAGACGACGACTAACGCCAACGACCTTGAGGGAACAAAACGCGCACTCGTTTCAAACCCGCGCGACCCAACATTTTGTAGTTTTTTGTACTTTCCTTATTATTCTAAGACTTTAAAAAAAAACTTTAGAACAAAATGTAGATAATTAAATTGTCTTTGAGATGGTGTCGAATTCATTCAAATACGCCTAGCGGTTTTGGTGTGATTGTTGTGTTTTTGTCCGTTTTAGACATCATTTTACAAATTAATTAAACCATGGTATACGAATAAAACTCAAAATTATCTCAGATCAAATTGTTAAGTAAATGGTCTTATGTAACATATTTTTTTTCCAAAAAACTACGAGTAGCCGTTTAGACGTCATTCTCATTTTAAAATCAGCTACTCAAGGGTATCTGCGCCTTAAGTCTTTCAAAATGTGTATGTACAAGTGTCTACTCGTACATACACATTTTTTGACGTCAGCGTCTACGGTCCCGCTTCGTATGCAGATGCAACATTTGTGTCAACTAACTTTCAAAGTCATCATAAAACTCTTGATAACCGTGTCTTTATCGAGCCAATAAATAACCGTAGAATTTTACGATGAAAAAACGAGTGTGGAAGGCCTAATTCTTATATGAATTTAGAAAGACCATTGCCTTCAAAAGGCTTTTTCCCGGCTTCAAGGAAAGGGTAAATGTTTTTCGCGCGTATCTTATTATCTGAGCTGTACCACTTGGGAAAAGGCATTGCACACTGCATGCCATTGCTCTCTGTGTTGAACAACTTCACCCCCATCTCGAGGAAAATCAATGAACAGGACATCGAATGCGTCCCGCCATCATCTGGCCCTGTTTTAGTTTAGGCACGGGCACCCAACGCGAAGAAAGAAAATTTGGTTCAAATCAATTGCTCTAGATGGCGTGTTAGGCATCAATTTGTTATCGAATTTTGTTAAATATTAAGATTTTCTAGAGGCGATGACAAAAAACATATGTTATTGTTTAACTCATATTACAAAGACTAGCTGTGCCCGCGGCTTCGCTCCCGTCATCTGCCTGCCAACCCTACCATACTTACCAGCCTGCCTGCCTACTCCACTTACTCAAAAAAACTTTTTACAAATAATACTACCGACTTCCAAATAAAACTACAAAGTAAAAAATAACTTTATTTTTGGAAGTCGGTGTCTTTCGTAGGTACCAATTTATTGCGTTATGGACGAAAAGTTTTTTTATTTTTCACTTTTTAGTTGTACCTACCTAATAGGCAAGTTGTTTAGTAAGTTACCTACTCGTTTAACGCCAGAATATATTACCCAAATATCATGAAACTTGAACATAACCGGTGAAATGAGAGATCTGCGTACCCCTTAAGAGCGTACTGGCGTGATGTTATGTTATGAAATGGTATAAACAACAAACAGACATGCGATTGCAGCAATCCCGAGAGATTTGCCGTTATTTATTGAAGATTTTTGTTGTATATCTTCGAATTGCTTCGTCAGTCCTACACCAAATTAAAATGGGACCAATTTCGGAACATACTCTTTCAAACAAAAAAATATTTTTTGAAATCGGTCCACAATTGACGAAGATATCGGTGCAAATACAAAAAAAAAAAAACCAAACAATGTCGAACATAGAACCTCCTCCTTTTTCGGAAGTCGGTTAAAAATATACATACTACATATACATGCCAATTTTTTTTTCTAAGGTCCTTCTTTCGCGGAAAATCATAACACCGCGATTCAGAAAGTGACTTTAAATGCACAACGCCATCTATCGAATAGCGAGTTCAACTGTCCGAGTATTTGAATGGCGTGAGCTGTGATAATTTTACTTCTTGAACACTTTAAATTCATCTAACTTTTGATAGAGTGAACCGATTGCGATGAAACAAAAACTAAGTAATTCTTCAAGATACGCACAATTTTTTTGTACAAAAGTTATCTACATTGGTTTCGTACATTTCACGTGATGCGTGCACAAATAAACAGACAAACAGACAAACAGATAAACAGATAAACAGACAAACAGACAAAAATTCCAAAAAATGCTAGAAATGGGTTCCGTTGGTTATCCTTTAACACCCTGGCTATTTTTTTTTTATTTTTTTTCGATGTACAAAAAATATTTTTCTACAGATTTATTATATGTATTGATTACTTGAATGGATCATTTAAAATTGATTCCAATAGATTTCTGAGGTTTTAAATTTCTGAGGCATCAACTCGATTTTTTTTATTTGTTGTAACACATTTTGGTACAATGAAACTGTAAAAACTTGCAAACAAATACTTTAAAACAAATTGACGCTGTTTTTTAAAAAAAAAATATTCACGAACCGAGTAAACCCTTTTGCTTGCAAATGGCTGCTAACACCTTATATATCCGTGGAAAGGAACCGAACGCGATCGATGTTCTAATAATCAGTTTAAGGGTACACTAGTCGACGGCACGAACTATTTTGTGCGCGGGGTTGAAATGCATTTTATATCAACCGACAACACGTGCGGAAGAGATAGATGCTGTGATGAGTAGTAGGAAGCTAGTTCGCGTACGAATACACACTTTTGCAAATTTGTAGCGAAATGGATAATGATTTAGGACGAAACCGAGCGCGCGAAATTTTATAAGCAGACCTTTGGCAGCCTAGATATCATGAAAAAACGACTAAATCTATCTGTTCAAAATAAAATTATTTGCATTGTTGAACTACTAATCTATCCCTGTATTTATTTATTTGCGCCCAAAAATGCGTTAAAATTAGTGTCGAAATGTGGAACTTTCGACGCTCAAAACTTTCAAATTTTTTTTTTTTTTACTTTTTTGCTTCCATACAGGGCTAGATAATGATGAGACAAATTGATATCACTTTTTAACACGCTTTTATTAGCTTGGTATGTATGTATCTATGTATCAATGTAACGGAATCTTTGAACGTGATTTTCACCCACTTCAAAACGTTGGATTGATTTGAAACTTTGCACACTTATCAAGGACCGATGACAATGCAATAATTTAAACAGTTTGTCCCATTATCCTTACCAATAAAGCGTGTTTTTTAGTTTTTAGAACTACAATTTATTATTATTTTGAACGTACATCGTCAAACAGTGGACTAATCCCTAGACTACGTTTGTATGGAAGAATTTTCGACTAGTGTAACCTTAAGGCGCCTCCCTGAGCAAAACGCCGCGCTAGTCGCTTTTGTGCAGGTTTTAAAAGCTATCTACTCTTTATTTAAAAAGAAATATCAATTAATAAAAATACATTAAATTTCTACACATACATAATACATAATGTTGATTCTAAAATGGTAGTACACTTTTATAAAGATTTTATTCTAAAACCTGGGCGTATTCACTACTGTAATTCATGCGCCACCAGTGCCGCTAGGCCAATAGGAATGCTCATATCTCATGCTGATTTTTTGTTCAGGGTACGGCCTTAATTAGACGAATAACGCTGGTTACATCGGCACTGTTTCTTTGTATGGGATGAGGCATCTGTATGCTAGTATTATATTATCTGTAGTTTAGGTTAACTTTTAAGGCATTCATCAAAAGGTTGTACTGATGCTAAGCTTGTTAATTAAATGACTGTTTATTGTTGCAGACTAGCAGACTACAATGCGTACTACCACCAGGAACAACTGGAAGGTCTCGTGCGTGTCACGAGGATGTTGCTGCATCACAGATACCCTCGGTACCTCGAAGATGGAGGTAAGATTCTCTTAAACAGTATAGTATGTATATGGCAAACCAAATAAGAAATATTGCTTCTGCTAGAAAATGACGCGTAGGTTATCCTGGTAAAAATAAAAATAAGGACCTTGAAATATGTAAAATAAGTCAAATTTGTTTGGTATTGCGTGTTCGTATGGAATAGCTGTAATTATTACATTAGTTCTCCTTCAAATAATTTCACTATTACGATTCATAGATCCTAATTTCCTTTTTTATGTATAAAGGAAAAGTTAGCGTTTCATACAAAAATGACCCTTATTCGCAATTGAAAAGTTTCTTAAACGAATAAAGAGCTAATTACCTAACTTGGTACATATGAGTTTTGTCCTTATTTATTCGACACTATACAAAAACTCAAGCATTATTGGCTATTTTATAAGAACAGAATGTTAAACGCGTGCTCATATTATGTATTTATTTGTAAACCGGCGTGTGCGCAACTCACATGTGTTTAACTCACGGCTTCCTAGAACTCAGCATCCAATCGGCTTATCTTCGTTTTCTAAAACAAAGCATCCGATGACGTAATTCGAACAATAAGCCATATTGTAAAGAATACTTGCGGCAATTATTTACATTTCGCGCGACATGAGGGCGTTGACCCCGTCATCAGCTGTATATGGCTAGACGTTATGGTTTTATAAAATCGTTTTGTTGCCGATTCGCATCAAGTCTGTATCATCATCATCATCAACAGCCTTTTAATGTTCCCACTGCTGAGACACACACAGGCCTCCCCTCTGTGAGAGAGAAAATGGGCCTTAATTCACCGCGCGGGCCCAGTGCGGGTTGGTGGATGTGACATATCTTCGAATTGTTGGTTCTAGGACATGGCGGTTTCCTCACAATATTTTCCTTCACCGTTTTTAGAGCAGTATTATTATTAGTAGCAATTATTTCATCACCAAGTCTGTATAATAATATGTAATTCAATACCTACTTCATCGTACCGCTAAGTTGCACTTAATGATCATCGCTAGAGTTATTGCCCTACTGTTCTCGTGGTCGGAAGCATCACTAGTGAGCGGTGGGTCCTGGGTTTGACTCCAAAAAAAAATAAAGGTCGGGCCGTGTTGTTGGGTTCATTAAGGATTTCTCAGTGACATCAAACCAGCATATGGGCGTCAGACGACCCCGTGTGTGGCACCCTTAGTCCCCCTGTGACGGGTCAGGTCAGTGGCTCCGCCACCTATCACTTTTCGGCTGCAGGGGATAGGAACGTCCCCTGCGGCCCCACCGCGTCTGTCATCAGACGGTGGCGGAAGATAGGGAGAGCGGCGCACCGCAATACCGGCACTCTTCTCCCGCCGCGGCCTCCAACCCTCAGTGGCGATATCGAATGGGAGGCCCCATACGACATTGCGGCCCGACGCAGTTGCGTCGCCACTGTTACCAACTGGCACCGCAACCTACTTGTTGGCAAAAGCCCTGACGAGCGCCCCCTCTTCGGGTTCCTCTTCGCTTCACTGTGGGTGACCAAGCTACGGCTACTGAACACGCCCGCCCCGACAATGCGGGAACTCACCTCAGTGACAGCCCGGAGTTTGGAAGATAGCGGTGTGATACCCCCGTAGCTTGGAAAACACGTTATGAATTTGGCCTTCGCCTGATGCTAGATAGGAGAGAGATCAGGTTCGAGTGGGGAGTCATGTTGGGTTACCGTCCCGTGGTGTGACAGTGAGGGGACAGAGAGTGCACCTGTGCTTGCGCACACATCTTTGCACTATTTCCCGCCTTTACGGCTAGTCTCAGGGGAGATGGAACGCCATGATGTTTATTCGGTCAGAAAGACGATAAATCATTTTAAATTCATTCATTTTTGTTTCAGCAATCGCATTCACAAACCGCCTGCCCTGCATATACAGCTGTGTGGCGAGTCCACTCGGCGTCGTGCAACACCTGTGCAGACAACTGGGCCTGCCGCTAGCCTGTGTCAGACCTGTGCCTGTGAACCCGTCAGGTAACTACCATCTTACATAATAGACACACCGCCACCCTGATACAGCTGTGTGGCGAGTCCACTCGGCGTCGTGCAACACCTGTGCAGACAACTGGGCCTGCCGCTAGCCTGTGTCAGACCTGTGCCTGTGAACCCGTCAGGTAACTACCATCTTACATAATAGACACACCGCCACCCTGATACAGCTGTGTGGCGAGTCCACTCGGCGTCATGCAACACCTGTGCAGACAACTGGGCCTGCCGCTAGCCTGTGTCAGACCTGTGCCTGTGAACCCGTCAGGTAACTACTATCTTACATAATAAACACAGCCACCCTGATACAGCTGTGTGGCGAGTCCACTCGGCGTCGTGCAACACCTGTGCAGACAACTGGGCCTGCCGCTAGCCTGTGTCAGACCTGTGCCTGTGAACCCGTCAGGTAACTACTATCTTACATAATAGACACACCGCCACCCTGATACAGCTGTGTGGCGAGTCCACTCGGCGTCGTGCAACACCTGTGCAGAAAACTAGGCCTTCCGCTAGCCTGCGTCAGACCTATGCCTGTGAACCCGTCAGGTAACTACTATCCAACATATAGACACACACTGCCTGCCCTGTATATACAGCTGTGTGGTGAGTCCATTCTTTTCTGTTGGAATGCAAACCGCACGTGACTTTTATTTTTGTAAATAAATTGATTAATAGTGAGTTACCGATTTACTCTGTGGAGTCATCTGACATAATCAAAGTTTACACTTTCATAGATTAAACTACACATTCAGTTATAATTGTTGATTTAATCTTGACTTGATTGCACTTTAGTTTGTGGTGGTAATCTTTATGTGTGTTATTTAGCTAGCTATATATAGCTATAAAAGTTTACATATCTTAAACAGGCTCAATAACTTAATAACAATTATATAACCTGGGCACAGATAATATAATACTAGCATACAGATGCGTCATCCCATACAAAGAAACCGTGCAGATGTGACTAGCGTTTTTCGTCTTATTAAGATGATTATTTTTCTAAGCACTTCGATCGCATTCGGTTCCGTTAAACGGCTATAGACACGGAGCACAAAACCAGTGGAGAGAGCGTACCGGGACTACCGCGGGCGCCAAGCGTATGCAATATCAATCATATGCGGCGAAATTTAAGTCAGTCGCAACATTCGTAGGTAGGACGTACGAACGTCACGCGCTTCCGTCTTTTAAACAAATAAACTGAAAAGTAATGCCTAGTTGTGCAATTAAATGGTGTAGAAAGTGTTCTAATACTTCAAGTTACACAAAAGATGGGATAACATTTCACAGGTAAGTGTTTTTCTACTCCATTTAATCAATCTCATTAAGTAAAATCAAATATTTTTATTTCTGGATGGTTCCGCTGCTGTCTCTTTCTGGTACACTGATTCGCGCGTTAGTCGTTGTCTCTTTTTTTCTCGATAGTGCTGCATCGCAGCATCACGATGATTATATCGATATGTTAGGCTCCAAGACGGGAAAAGCTCGTCGAGCGAAAAAAATACTCAGAATGCATTGTTTATTATTAAGCATTACACAATACTTTGTTGGCGAATTTAATAAGAACTGCAGCTGTGTACGTTCTTTTGTTTTTTATTGTCGTGCCAGTATTTACCATATCATAAATCTAACCTTTAATCGAGCAATTCATGTATATATGTATCTTTACAAATATAATTCTACTGTACGTGTTATGTCACTGCACTCCTCCTAAACGACTGGAACGATTTGAATGATTTTTTTTGTATGCGTTTGGATGGCGCCCCGGATGGTTAAGATTCACAATAGGGTAGGGTAAGTAGGGTAGGTAGCGTATTACAAAGTAGGGACAAAACAAAGTTTGTCGGGTCAGCTAGTATATATATAATCTGAATCTCAGAAACGGCTCCAACGATTATTATGAAATTTAGTAGGCAGTGGGTTTCGGGGGCGATAATACGATCTAGCTAGGTTTAATTTTTAGAAAACGTCGTTTTCTCTATTTTGCACCCGAGCACAGCTCGGTCGCCCGGGTACTGGTTATTATACATACCGAAGATCCTAAGAAATTCATTCTTTTGTTGTGATTACCAGTGTAAATCCATAAAAAATACGATTACATTGCTGGTGCAGCAAAAAACGACAGACGAGAATAACAGACTATACGCAATAAGCTTTGTTATTTGTATAAATATTAATGTTGGCTGTTTGTAAATTTCTTTAATAAATAATATTACTTAAATTGTAATTTGTAAAATTGCAGTGGTGGCCCATTGGTAACGGCCGCGACTTACAAGTTGTGTAAATACTTACTCTTCTTCTCTCCATTTAACGATAACTCTCAAATCTTTTTAAAACATGCTCATCATGTTTTAAAGAGATTTGAGAGTTATCGCTCTTGAATAAAATTAAATTGAATAAAAAATATATTGATACTCGACTGACATTTATTACGAAAAATAATACAAGTCCAAAAGATTACATAAAAAAAACATATTCAAAGCTCCATCCAATCCATTTTAAAAACCAGTAATTACATCATTATTTTTTAATTACGCCTTTAATTTAATAAACACCTGTTTTATTTCAAAATCGAACCCGTAATCTCTGCATCCTAAAGAAATCCTTACACTGTTAATAAGTTAAACAACTATCGATATTTTTTTAATTACTTGTTTGGAATCCCTAAAGAATCAGCTGTCATTTGGTTGTCAATCTGTCACCCAATCACAGCGGAGGAAGCTTACCTCTGCCCCCGCCGTTATTTGGTGACTTTGATTTAGAACAAAAACGTGCCGATGCTCTCTCCACTGGTTTCGTGCTCCGTGGCTATAGACGATATAAGGTAAAAGGGTTTTCTCGGTTCGTGACTATTTTTTCCTTTAAACTCAGTGACGATTTATTTAATAGTATTTTTTACACGTTTTTACAGTTTCATTGTACCAAAATGTGTTACAATACAAATTTAAAAATCGAGTGGCATGTCTCAGAAATTTAAAACCGCGCCATCTATTGGAATCAATTTTAAATGATCCGTTCAAATATTTTTTGAAATGTGAATTAAGAGCCCAATATTCCATAATTTTGTGCATAGGAGAGTTGATTAAAAAAACATATAATTTTTATGACCAATTCTAGAAAATGTTAATTTTAACACACAATTCAATAGGAAATAGAAGCATATCGCGTCATCTAGTGACATTTCACATCATCACATCATCAGCCTATTAATGTTCCCACTGCTGGGACACAGGCCTCCTCTCTGTGAGAGGGAATGGTCCGTAATCCACCACGCGGGCCCAGTGCGGGTTGGTGGATGTCACATGTCTTCGAATTTTTGGTTCTAAGACATGCGGTTTCCTTTCGATGTTTTCCTTCACCGTTTTGAGAGCAGTGATGATGAAATAATTTACACAAAGTAAAGCGCCTGCCTGGGCTCGAACCCACGACTTCAACTTGTAAGTCGCGGTCGATACCACTGGGCCACCACTGCTCTCTTGTGACATTTATTTGAACCAAATTATCTTTGTTAGCGCTGGGACCCCGTAACCTGGGGAAGGGCGGAGCATCCTAACACAAGCAAACTATTTGCTTAAATGGATTCTCCCCCATGCATTGTAACTAGAATAAATTATTAAAGGTGATAAAAAAAAAGCCGCTCCATGTAAAACACTGGTACTTAGCTGAATCCGGTAAAACACTGGTACTTAGCTGAATCCGGTAAAACACTGGTACTTAGCTGAATCCGGTAAAACACTGGTACTTAGCTGAATCCGGTAAAACACTGGTAATTAGCTGAATCCGGTAAAACACTGGTACTTAGCTGAATCCGGTAAGACTGGAAGCCGACCCCAAATACAGTTGGGAAAAGGCTAGGCAGATGATGATGATGATAAAAAAAAAAAAAACTATCGACTATTTTGGTTATTTGTCAGATCATCGCATTCCGGATTTGATAGCCTCCAGGCATAGTGAAAGGTAGAAAGTACTGCAGACTGTATAATTTTTATGCGCTTCTATAAATCTAACGTAAAGCTTTAAACAATACTAGAATACACTCTCACTTCTGTTTCCTACCAATGTGGGCCAGTCCTTTCATAAACAGTCCAGCTCTAAGTTAATTCTTTAACAATATTGTTTCAGGGCGAGGCATGGACCTAGAAGCATTAGAAAAACTTTGCGACGAGGATGTGAACGCCAACCGAACCCCCCTGCTGGTATTGGGAGAAGTGGGGGCCCCTCCGCTGGGCTGGGGGTCTCCGATAGCGAGGTTGGGGGAGATCTGCTCCCAAAGGAACCTGCATCTGCATGTTAGGGGGCATGCGCTTGCGCTGCCCGGTGCAACGGGGAAGGATGAAGTAAGTTTCAACACTATTAACCGAATTTAATTGTACCCACTGCTGGGTCAAAAGGTGTCCAACAAAGGTTTACATTCTTCTTGGCTGCTTCTTTATGTTGCTTTCTTCGGCCATCTTCCTTAAACCAAACAAGTTTAAAGTGTAATAAAAAGGAAAACGGTAGAGATCTCATCATGAGACTGATGCCTCTTTGGTCTAGCTGTTCCAAGCACGACTGTTGAGCAAGGTTTCCTATATGGTTCAATCTCCAAGTCGACCATTGTTATTTGATTTATTCTTGTCAGCAGTCTTGAAATCTTCTAGCCGGATCCAGGCACAGATCCATCTGGTGTTTGGTTGATGGCAATATGCTCTATGAGAATAATAATGATTTTATTTTTCAGTCTTTCAGCATACCAGATTCAGTGACACTCACACCAGGTCCGTGGTTCGGTGTTCCAGGACTGCCGACTGTTGTATCCTTTATAATGAACACTATTAAATTGTAGAGAATACGGGATATTACTTCTTCATAAAATTACTTTAGAGAAACTGACAATATTCTCATGAAACTTTCCTTAATATTGTATCAGACATTTTACAAAATACCAGAAGCCATCACAGCTAACGACCAATCAAAAGTCGTCAGTGCGGTAAGTACCTAATTTTGTTTTTTTTTTATCGTAGGTATTTAAACATATGGTCTTAGTATACAATAAGGTTCACGTTCAGGACCAGTTGTTGTAGGCCCGTATAACAGAAGACTACTCAAGACTTCTGAGCATTACTAAAGACTAGGTGTAACCGATGGCTCTTTTTAAAAAGGCTTTAAATTAAATCGATTGAGGGTCGGATTCTTTCTTATTCTTGATTACGTTTGCTCTTGCGAATCTCCACTCAAGCCAGCCAATTAAGGCAAGAGATAGGTACCCGTCAGATTTCACTGCGACCGGTCAATAAAGCCAGAGATGAGGAATAAGACTTCTTCCTAGAGATCAGGTCCGTGGGGTCACCACTGCCCACCAGCTCGCCACAAAGCTTCCCTGCGGATTGTATCTCAGTCTGGCCTCTCACCCAAGGCATGTTACGGGATCATTGAAGCGCGCAAGCCCCACCACGACGTCAACGTAGAAATACTGCGGTGGGGTTGTAGAGTTTATTATTATACTTATCAATAAGGTTACCTTTCGAGAAATATTATAAACTAGCTGTCCCACGCGGCTTCGCTCCCGTCAACTGGCTACCTACCTACCCTACATATATGTTTTTTGCGTCACTTAAACTGTTTACGTAGCGCACGCAATGGAAGCTCTCAAAAAGGAATATTTTTGCCCGTTATTGCAACATTATCATTTATGCTCCGTTCTTATTGGTCGTAGCGTGATGTTATATAGCCTATATCCTTCCTCGATAAATGGACTATCCAACACAACAAGAATTTTTCAATTCCAACCAGTAGTTCCTGAGATTAGCGCGTTCAAACAAACACAAAATGAAGTATTGATATATCGAAAATTTGCATCATCTGGTCAAATGTTTATAAACCGGTAATAATCTTATAATCTGTTGCAGGTGGGCAGCAGAGAAGGCGCGCTAGCCGCTCTAGCGGGGCTCACGGGCGGCGCCGCGCGCCTGCCCGCGCTGCCGCTGTGGACGTGCGTGCGCGCGGCGGGCGCGCGGGCGCTGCAGGCGAGGCTCACGGCCGCCTTCAGGTCGGCGCGGGCGGTACATGCTGTGGTCGCCAATGCGGGCTTGAGGCTGCTGGTTAGTATTACTATAGTACATTGTGATACAAGGGTGGAAAGTAGGCTATTGCAAACGAGCTGTCATTAACAAGCCCGAGCTGAAGGCGAGGGTTTTTAATGACGGTTTTTGATGATGAATTTGCAATAACCTACACACCCGTGTATCACACGACGTTTTTCAATACAGTTGTGGGAAATAGTAAAAACAAATCAAATAATTAGATTTGTTTATTCACAAAAACATAAAATTTTAAGAAAATGGCGCGTTTTAGCAACTGGGCATTTTTTTTACAACGGATACAGCCTATTCGATTTTCGACAAATGTTGATGTGAAAATAATTAAATTAAAACTGGTAGTTAAATATATTAAACAACCATTTAAAAAACTTTTGAACATCCCATGCTAAAACGTACGGAATCATTTTTCCTCGTATAAAATCTATCCCATTTTATTCTATGTGTGAAAACTCTTTGCTACTAAACTTTTTTAAATTGACTTATAAATAATGGCGCGTTTTTATATTTTTTTTACAACGAAAACAGCCTATACAGCTATACAGCCTATTAGACTTTTGACAAATGTTAAATTAAAACTGGTAATTAAATATATTAAACAACCATTTAAAAGACTTTTGAGAATTCAATGCTAAAACGTACGGAATCATTCACTTTTCCTCGTAGAAAATCTATCCCATTTTATTCTATGTATGAAAAGTCCTTGCTACTAAACTTTTATAAATTGACTTATAAATTCAAGTCACGACCGCGTAACAGAAAGATGCCTATGCGAGAGATTTAATTTTCGAATCATAATTATAGCCTCTGATAGTACGCCATGTTTAACAACTGTATTGGAATAGTACATTGTGATACAAGGGTGGAAAGTAGGTTATTGCAAACGAGCTGTTATTAACAAGCCCGAGCCGAAGGCGAGGGTTTTTAATGACACGAGTTTGCAATATCCTACACACCCGTGTATCACACGACGTTTTTCAATACAGTTGTGAGAAACAGTAAAAACAAATCAAAGAATTTGATACAAATCTAATTCTTTTAAATTTTATTTTTTGTGAATAAACAATTATTCACAAAAAATAAAATTTTCAATATGGCGCGTTTTTGCAACTGGACATATTTTTTTACAAAGAAAACAGCCTATACAGCCTATTCGATTTTTGACAAACGTTGATGTGAAAATAATTAACTTAAAACTGGTAATTAAATATATTAAACAACTATTAAAAAAAAAAATGAGAATTCAATGCTAAAACGTACAAAATCATTATTTTTCCTCGTATAAAATCGTATTCCATTTTATTCTATGTATGAAAACTCCTTGCTACTAAACTTTTTTAAATTGACTTATGGCGCGTTTTTGCAACTGGACATATTTTTCAACGAAAACATATACAGCCTTTACAGCCTATTCGATTTTTGACAAATGTTGATGTGAAAATAATTAAATTAAAACTGGTAATTAAATATATTAATTCTCAAAAGTCTTTTAAATGGTTGTTTTAAAAGACTTTTGAGAATTCAATGATAAAACGTACGGAATCATTCATTATTCCTCGTATAAAATCTATCCCATTTTATTCTATGTTTGAAAACTCCTTGCTACTAAACTTTTTTAAGTTGACTTATAAATTTAAAACTAAACTGCAAACATAATGATCGAGCTCGTAAACAAAAGTCAAGACCGCGTAACAGAAAGATGCCTATGCGTAAGTTTTAACTTTTGAATCATAATTATAGCCTCTGAAAGTACGCCATGTTTAACAACTGTATTGAAATAGTACATTGTGATACAAGGGTGGAAAGTAGGTTATTGCAAACGAGCTATCATTAACAAGCCCGAGCCGAAGGCGAGGGTTTTTAATGACACGAGTTTGCAAAAACCTACTCACCCGTGTATCACACGAAGTTTTTGAATACAGTTGTGGGAAATAATAGAAACAAATCAAAGAATTAGATTTGTTTAACCACAAACAGTAAAATTTTCTGAAAATGGCGCGTTTTTGCAACTGGACATATTTTTTTACAAAGAAATCAAGGTAGCAAAATGTTGCCTATAAAATAAATTCATTGGCGTGCGCTGAGAAAACTATTGATGATAGATAGAAAATTATTAGGTAGGTAGGTAGAGTAGGTGAAGTAGGTAGAGTAGATTGAGTGGGCAGAGTAGGTAGAGTAGGTAGAGGCAGGGTAGGCAGAGTAGGGAGGTTAGGCAGGGTAGGCTGGGTAGACTGGATAGGCTGGGTAGGCAGGGTAGACTGGATAGGCAGGGTTGCCAGTTGACGGGAGCGCAGCCCCGCGGGTCAGCTAGTTGACTTATAAATTTAAAACTCAACTGCAAAACTAATGATCGAGCTCGTAAACAAAAGTCACGTCCGCGTAATAGAAAGATGCCTGTGCGAAAGATTTAATTTTCGAATCATAATTATAGCCTCTGAAAGTACGCCATGTTTAACAACTGTATTGAAAAATTTATTACTTATATAATCTCAGGTATAGAGTAGCAGGTGGCGTTCTGTTGTTTCTGCCTACCCCCCATGGTCATATATAATCTCAGGAATCCATAGATCTATAACATTATTATGTAACGGGGTAAAACGGTGTGGATACGAATGCAATGATGCATAAAATTTAACAAATATTAAAATAAAATAGGTATGTTCGTCTTGCATTCTAACTAGAAGTTCGACTACCTGACCTTCATAAAAAAGTTAGTAAAAAACATGTAACTCCCCTTAGCAAGAGAAGGGTCAGGTTTTGTGATTTATAAATACCGTAACGTGCTTTCCGAGGCACATAAGTCTCGAAAACGCCCGAAATTCCGCTATACAAAATAGCGAAACAATGGCTCATATATTTCATAAATGAGCCATTTTTGTATATACCTATATATATAATCGCGTTCTCAAAAACTTGTCCAACGATTTCTATAAAATTTACAATATAAGGGTTTTCGGGTGCGAAACATGTATTTAGCTGAGACTCATGTCTGGAAAAAATCATTTACTCCATATTTTCACGCAAAAAGAAATAGCCCGCGCAATGTGGTTCGTAATTTCGCCGCCGCTTCTGTTCGTCTGAATAGCCTAAAACCTCGTATTCACTAGGCAACATTTGACACGCAACACGTGACCCTCAACATGTTCGACAACGTTGCACAACAACGCGCGACGTTGCCAGCTGGCGCACAACTTGTTTGTTTCCATGCAACATGAAGTTGAGCATCAAATGTTATCAAGTGGAGAGGCGTGACATGGAGAATGTTGCATATTGTTATTTTTGATGACACACGGAGGTCACTGAACACATTTCTTTTAATTACCGACTCAAAAAAAAAAGGAAGGTCTGCATGGGCTTCTCTAAACACGTGTGCCAAATTTCATAAGTGTATATATGTTTGTCCACGCATTTCACCGAAACTACTTATCGGATTGTGATTTGTTCGATCAAATATCTCTCAACTTAGGAAAGTTTCATATAATCGGTTCAGCAGTTTTCAAGATATGGATATACAACCTCGTGCTGTTTGTCCTTAACGACAAACAGCACGAGTGTGTAAATTTAGTTATTATTGATATTTTGTCAATCCTTTAGGTACCTTACTATAGACTTTGCTCACTTTTTAGTGATAGGGTACTAAAACAAAAAGAGAGAAATAACTTATTCACTAAAAATAAACCGACTTCTAAAGCAAAACACTAAAAAGCGAACTAAAAAGACGTAAACAAGGAGAAAATCATGTTGTGCAGTCGGATACATTCGCTCGATTCGCGAGCTGGCTGACCAAAACCTGATGTATCCTCCGACTGTACGTTTACGTCTTTTTAGTTCGCTTTTCAAGCAGTCGGGTTTTTAATTTTTTAAATTAACTTTTTTACTTATAACTCTTTAGTTATTTATTTTTTTCGTTTCAGGTACATTAAAACATATAAGTGTTATATATTTTTTTAAATCACGTCTTAAAACCCTTTATTTTGATACCCCACACAATGGGTTTGATGACCGAAAAAAAAAATTGGGCCCCCACAATATGGCGCCTAAAGCCGCCATTTTCCTATTTTAATGTAGCCAGTGACACTCGCAGGGTTAAGACGAATCGATTGACGTAAGAACCATCAAAAACGGCCAACGCGTTTGGTCTCTAGATCGCCACATAGGAACAAACATACGTACATACATACATAGACTGATAAACACATTACCCTCCTAACAGCTTTGTACAATATTCTGACAAATAAATGCATTCATTCATTCGGCAGTCGGGTAATTTTTTTTTTGTTGTTTTTTTTTAATTTTTTTTTGTATATAGTATAGGGTAGTTAGGTAGCCAGTTGAAGGGAACGAAGCCGCGGCGGACAGATAGTTTAAATGATAAATATTTATTTACACCAGTTTTGTATTCCAATAGAGTCGACAAGTGTGCAACCAATCAAATCAACCACCTGTGGGTGTCACATCCAGCAGGTTTCCCCAGGTCATCACACGGAACCTGTTAATATGGCCAAACTTGGGGGATGCACTTTGTTCAGCTGTGGACGTGTTCCGGCTGAAATTATGATAATGAATCAACCATTAACCAACCAACAACCGTTTGTTGTATGAAATAAACATCTTCTCATGATATTTTTATTTTAGAGACAGCAAAGGAGACACTGTAAACACCTTTTTACAAGATTTTATTTAATTTGCAATGTATTTATGTAAGTGTGTTCGGGTCAAAACTTGCAACTGAATTTTAAAACAGTTATCCTCTACCGATTAAGGTAAAATTCTGCATACGCGTTTAGTTTGGATGACAATGCATGGTTAGTTTTTATTTTTTTATTTATCAATTTTACATAACAGTACAGGATCATATCGTATTAAATAGCAACCAAAAACCACTAAGGTTTAAACTTGTGCTATCATGAGTCTATCAATATGTAAAAGTATGTGCTATATATAAAAATCTATTAAAAATCTGCTAAAAGCAAACTACATACTATCGTTACAGCATTCCCTAAGCAAGAGAGACAACGGAAACTATACAATAATAAACGTTATTCTCGAATTAAGTAACGACATTCTTAATCCAATATGGCGGACTAGTTATTTTTTTGCACTGCCATGATATGGGTATCAAATGAAAGGATTTGCTGAGAAGAATACGAAAAAACCTTTTTTTTTTAGTTTTTTTAATAAATAATTTTATTTATGGTTTGTTTACCTTTTATTTTTTTCCCAGCGAATAGAGTATAGCTATAATACATAATTTATCCAATTGCTATATTTTATCCATCTTTACATAATTCTAAACAATACATAAAACAGTAAAACGTCCATATATATACCCCAAAATTTTAGACTGAGGTGTTACAAAAAACACTAATTAGATTTTTTTCATCTGCCATCTTCAATTCTTCACTTTACTTATATAATTATGTGTATTGGTTAATAATAATGCTCATGTTTTATACTCGTACCACTGGTCAGCTCACAGGCTCACAAATAACGCTTTCATTCGTCGAAGTAACGTGAGGTATTTGCCTTGCAAACTGCTTTTTACTCAATCCATTTACATAAAATGTGTACTATATCTCTCTGTTACTCTTTACAGCTACAAAGTATACATTCAATACTATTGGGTTTAAGTAATTCACAAAAAAATCAATACATTTTACTATTACGTTATTTGTATGGATAAAGAAATCATTAAAAACTAAAATATATTTGAATATCAATAATATGTCGCTTAATATAAATATCAATGTAGCTATATACAGGCGCCTACATTTGTCTGTGCGTGTGTTTGCGTTGCAACTGCGACATAAAGAATACACAATTGTAATGAAAAGAATACAATTGAACATTAAAGTTAAAATAAAAATACCTAATGCTAAATTGCCGACATTAAAAATTCCTAAACTGAAGTAACTAGCAACAGCATAAATGACGGTTATTATGAAAGGCACAAGCCAGCCGAAGATGGCACTTTTTAGATATTTCATTCGGATATGATTATTTAAAATTTTGACAAGATCCACATAAACCATCAAATCAAATCAAATCAAATCAATCTTTATTTGTGAACATAAGTACAAAAAGGTGTTATTTATACATTTTGGCTGATCTGTATGTTCGGCCAATAATCGGCATACAAATATAATATTAAAAGCAGGTTATTTTTACTGTCATAATTATTAAACATTAGGATAAAAGAAATGAAGCAATTGAAAAATGTCATGAGCCGCATATAATAAAGTAATTGAATTATATTATTAATTATTAAGAATGTCAAAGAAAATTTAATTTAGTCACAATTTGTCATTTAAAAAGTCTTCAATCGAGTAATACGTCTTTTCAACTAGAAACAGGAACAACTTTTTTTTAAAATGGCTGACATTTTCCTCACTTCTGATACACTTTGGCAATTTATTGTATAATTTTGGAGCCATTACGAAAATACTGTTCTTGTATAAAGCAGTTTTAGATCCAACAGTTTGTAGCCGATCCGCTCGACGCTGACTACCTACTCGGTCAAATTTATACAGATTATTTTTGACGAACATAGAAGTCTGGTATATGTACAATGAGGGCACTGTTAAAATTTTCATACTTTTAAAATATTGTTTACAGCTGTCAGTGGTTTGCAGGTTACAGATCGCTCTAATACACCTTTTCTGACACTTAAACACCATATCTTTACCAGAGGCGTTTCCCCAAAACATAATGCCATATCTTAATGTCGAGGCTACTAGACCATGATATGCAGTTAGTACGGTGTTTCGATTGGCCGTTTTACTTAGCATACGCAGCGCATGAGAAAATTGGTTTACTTTACTACATACTTTGTCAATCTGGGTATTCCATTTTAATGTGCTCTCAATATTTAATCCCAGAAATTTTGTCACATTCGTCTCATCAATCCTTTTATCATTATATCTTATATCTAAATTTAAATTCTGATTTACTGTTTGTTGAAATTTCATTATTACTGTCTTGTCTAAATTTATTACCAAATTATTATTCTCTAGCCAATTTATAACTGATTTTATATTAGAGTTAATGTCTGATTCTAATGTATCTAATTGGTCACTGTTGAAGAGTAGAGTGCTGTCATCTGCAAACATTGTCATGGGATAGGTCGATGCTTTTGGGAAGTCATTTACATATATAATAAATAGGAGAGGTCCAAGTATGCTACCTTGTGGAACTCCATACATCACTGTTCTCGGGCTAGATTTAAATGTTGTTTCATGTTTTTTACATATTCTATTAATAACTGTTATTTGCTGTCTATCTTGTAGGTATGATTTAATTAAATTTGATATGTTACCTCTAATCCCGTATGCGTCAAGTTTATTAATTAATATTCTATGGTCTACGCGGTCAAAGGCTTTCGACATGTCCATATATAGAGCCAGAGCCGGTTTTCTTTTATCTACTCTGTTGCTAACGAGTTTTAAAAAATCATAGATTGCCATGTCAATGGACTTATTTTTCCGGAAGCCCTTTTGGCAATCGACAAATAATTTATTTTTCTCGAAATATGAATTGATTTGATTGTATATTACTCTTTCAAATATTTTTGACAAAATAGGTATCAGTGCTATAGGTCTATAGGAAGACATGTTGTCTTTATTATCTTTTTTGAAAAGCGGTTTTATGATACAAATTTTTAATTCCTTTGGAAAAACACCATGCAAGACGCACATATTGATCAGGTGACTAAGGACAGGTGCAATTATTGTAGATACTGTTTTAATAATTTTTGTGCTAATACCATCATATCCAGTGCTGGGAGTATTCTTTAAAGACATAATAATTTTATGAATATCTTGTGGTATTGTTGGTTTCATAAACATGGACGAATTTGGAGTATTTATTGGTAATTTATTATTATTATTATTTGAACAATTAATTGACTTGACTTGATCCGCAAAATAATTGTTAAAAGCCTCTGCTATATCAAGAGGGTTGGTAAGTATTTTATCATTTGATTTAATTCTCATTGTGGCTTGATTTGGTAAATTATGTTTGTTTTTATTTATGACTTTCCACGTTGCCTTACATCGATTCTTAGCCGAGTGAATGTAACGGTTATTGTGGGCTCTCTGCGTGAGATTGACAATTCTTTTAAGTCGGTTAGACAATGTTTTGAAGTTTGTTTTATTATGTTCAGTCGGTGATAACCTGTATTTCCATAACAAATCTCTTTTTTTCTTGCTACATAATCTAATACCGCGACTAATCCAGTTTGGTTTTACTTTCGTCGATATTTTTATTTTAATGTTAGGAAAACATAAGTCATATAGCAATTTAAACCAGTCATAGAACAATTTGAATGCTTTTTCAGGGTCTGTTTCCTCATAAACATCAGAAAATGACAATTGTTTTAAATAGTTTGCGAATTTTTCTATATTTTCTTTTGAGTAGTCCCGTTTTGTACAGTGCCAGTAGTCTAAAAGGCACGTTTGTTTAACTGGACATCGTAAAAATTGTGCTGTGTGATCGGATACTGCTAGTTCCAAAACTTCTCCTTTAACTCCTCGCACATTGTGGATTATATTATCAATGCAGGTCCCACTGCTTAATCTAGTTGGAACGTTTACGGCAAATTTAAGATTATAACCCATTATTAAGTGCTTGAATTGCTGCGAACTTGTGGTATCTTTTAGCAAATCAATATTGAAGTCACCGCACAGAAGCACTTTTTTATTTGAGTGAATGGATAAAGAATTTAACAGACTGTCTAATTTATTAAAAAATATTTCATATTTGCTTTTTACTTCGGTACTATGTGGACTCCTATATAAACATATTATAACAATATTGTGGTCGGTGAGTTCCACTGCACAGCATTCAAAAATATTGGATACACCATATTTCGCAACAGACTCCAAAGTTCTATATTTAATACCGTTTCTTATCATTATACATGTGCCTCCATGTCTGGATTCTCTAGTGAAATGTGTGGCTAAAGTAAAATTAGGTATATGTAATAGGTTTACATCCGACAGTATCATATTGTGCTCAGAAAAGCATAATACATCCACTATTTTCCCTGAATTATGTAGTTCCTCTAGCAGTACAGTAAATACATTGGATTTATTTAAAAGGCCATTTATATTCTGATGCATAATATTGAGATTTTTATACACGAAAAAAACTATCCTCATCACAGTGCTTTGTGTCATTTACAACAGAAATATCATTTTGTGTTATGATTTTACCCGTGCTGAGATTTGGTATACAATCAATATCTTGGTAGGTAGTATTCAGTGCGTTTAGGTTTAAAATAAAGCTCTCTAGGTCCGTTACAATAATATTTAGAGCTTTGTTATTTATACTGCCGGACCGTTGGTTATATGAGTCGTATGAATACGGCAGATTGAGGTTTGAGTCTAGAATATACGCATATTTGTGCGTCTCGGCGTCCATGTAAATCAAATTATTAAAAATATCTATTCTACTATTAAACATTAAATTAGCATTGTTCTCCATATATTTAAATGTTGGAAGACTTATAATAAAATTAGTATGGTTTAATGGGAGTAGTGTTTCCCGGATATATGAAACAAGTTCCATATAGTTATTAGTTTGTCTGAAATCTTCTTCGCCAATAACTATAACACAGTAGTCAAATAAAGTGAAATTACGAACTTTTTCATGAATATTACGTAAGACATGTTTTAAACCACATCGTGGAGTGCGATAATGACACCTATTATAGCTAGCGAGCTGACTTCTTTCACTCATTTTATAAATCCTGTCAGATGTTTCACTGCTCACAATGCAGATTTTATGTCTCATAGGAAGTAGTTGGATCTTCGGCTGTTTGATATCTTGAGGAGTGATTTTTGTCTTGTCTTCTTGTGTAGATAGTTTAAATGTAGGGTATTCTGTAGTTTGTGTTTGTTTTGTTTTCATGCTGCTGTTAATAGTGTTCTTCAACGGTGTTTTTACTTTTTTCTTGATTGGGCTACTTGCAATGTTCTTGAATAAATCATTTTTCTTCATTAATTCATTGTTTATCTGTTTTAGGTCTCTGTTTTGCAGCGATAGCAGCTCAATCTCGTTATGTGCACTTTGTAATTGGGATTGAAGTTTTTTGATTTCATCTTTATAGGCGATTAGTTGAACGTCCTCTTCGTCCTCAGATAACTCAGGCATGCTATTTGTTGTACTGTCCAAATTTTTTGATTTGTTTCCAATGTCATCATTTGGTTCCGAGCGTGTACGGGTGCGTCGGAATGTAACATGTTCCAAGAATGAATTCATAGTTTAATTTCGATTGATACTGATACGCCTGACTATATTTTAATAGCAAGATATATTGAAATATTGAAATATATTGCGACAGATCGCTGATATGCGAACAGATCGCTGATATGCGAACTATGCGTGTAACGGAGCGCAGTCTCAAAGTGCTGGTGTTTAAACTTCATAGATTCGATTTCCGAACGACAGAATTTGTGTCATCGATTTCGTGGTGCGCTTGGATTGGTCAGATGTTTGTTTTTGTACAATATCGATGAGTCAGCTGTGATCTGTTTACATTCTTGAAAAAGCAACCGCTTTTCAATAATAAGGTTATTCTTTAACACTTCTATCACTATTTAAAGAACAAATTTACACTCACATTTGTATTTCCTTGGTGAATTAATCCTTTTCCATGCACAGTTCAGAAGTTTCGCCTGTTTACTGTCCAAATTCACCAACAGTCACCGGTATCGAATTCACCGGTTCGTTCACACAGACGAGATAACCCGCTGCTGCAAATATTCACTTGCAATTATTGCTCGTTAACATGTTGGACCAGCACAGTTTTGTAGATTTTAAAACAGGATTACTATTTTTAAGTTATTTTTATTACAGAGCCAATTGTTAACCGTGAAATTGACAGGTGTCAAAACCATATGACTTATGATTATTAACCAGTGGTGCTTCACTGTTGCAAAGTATACTATTACTAACAAATGAATGATGCGATTCCAAAGATTTGGTTTGTAGATCGTGTCGAGATAAGGCAAGATCACCATGGTTGCAGAGCCGAAGAAGTTCGCTAAGATTGCGTTGAGAAACACAAAGTTCTTGTATTTCCGAAAGTTTTTGATGAGACACCATGATGTCACTCCGTAGCTCAGCGTGAGTACTGCCAGCGCATTCACTGCGTACTCGAGAATATTTAGTAAATTTTCCATCGTGAATATCACTAGCACAGACACTTTTCTATACAAAAAATACTTTGAATGGCTTGATGCAAGGCAAAGCTTTAATAAATGGTGTCACTTCTAGAGCTGTCGATGGAGTTTTAGTTAAAATTCTATGCATTGAATTTAAGGGTTTTTTAACCATTGTCAGAAAGAATTCAATGGTTAAAAAACATTCCTGTTTGCCATACAATTTGTATCGGTAAATGGCAAATATACCGTATAAGTAAGAAAATTATTACTAAGACTACTGCTGAACATTGGTTATAGCCATCAATCTAGACACATTTATTGGCACTTTTTCAGTACCTATACGTTCTCTACAAAAGTACCTGCAACTGTCATGAGCTACAATACGAGTATAAACTTGAAGCAGCTGCATCGTAGTGAGTGTACAAGCTTGCAGTTGAGGAGAGCATTAGCGAAGTTTATGGTTCAATAATTCAACACAGCTTGACGGGCGAGCCTGCTTGGTGATTTCCCGCAACCTTGGGCGTAGTAGGCCACCACGTTTATAATTAAGCTTCGTATCCACTAGGCGCGACATGATGCACAACATGTTGCTCATCATGTTAAACGACAACGAGAAACTTTTTCTAAGCAACGTTGTCTATACACGCATGACCAGTCGACAACATGTCGCCAGAGAAACAAGTGTTGATTTCAACGATAGCGTTCATAATTTTATCGAAAAAAAAACCGGCCAAGTGCGTGTTGGGCTTCGCACATTTAGGGTTCCGTACCAAAGAAAAATTTGTTAGTATATTATACGTAAAAATAAATATTACCGCTAAACTTCAAGCTCGTAGGTCAATGGGAAGTTAAAAAATTCTTCGGAACAAAATTGTGTGAGACAGACGGGCACGTGAGTGCCAGCAATAGGGTTCCTTTTGGACCCTTCGGGTACAAAAAACAATCTTCTTTAAAGCACAATTTCCAACAACCCTGTCGGGTTAAAAATTACTGTTTCAGTTGCTTTAGGCAAGTATTTTAGTAGCTTTAGGTAACTATGTATGCTTAGATCCTTAAAACTACGCAACGGAATTTGATGCGGTTTTAATAGATAGAGTTGTTGTATTTTTTTATTAGAAAAGAAAAGACGTGTTTCATATGGTTTCTTATTTAATGAAGTTAAGGTAACCTAGTTACATGAAAAGAGAAGAATTTTGAATAAATCTATTTATGGACAATATGAAGCCAGTATTATTACAACACGCCCCCTTAATCAAAATTCTCACAAATAAATAACATAAAAATGGACTCAAAATATACCAATAAAAAAAAACATGGCAATGTATACTAAGTACTGAAACAAACGTGTAAATAGTATATTATGCAATTAGTGAATAAAGGACGGATTTAAAGCGAGGCCATAGAATGAATCACGAACAAGTGAAGGATTCTATCAACTGAAACACGACCGTAGGGAGTGATTCAAGATGATTGAATCACGAGCATAGGGAGTGTTAGGATCCTGAGCGACGCGAGTGATTCATGGCCCTCGATATAAATCCGTTTTATTCAAGAGTTGCATACTATATTTTATACCATGACTACGAGAAAAAGAAAGATTTGCACTGGCACACGTTTGCTGGTAAAATCACTAAAAACTTTCATAGTAGAGTGCACAATACTCACCGGATGTGTTACAGGAGAAGGTGTATTGATTCCCCGAATTCCTTTCCGTTCCAATTTAAACGCCTACAATATCCGGTAAAAATATATTTTGCAATGACCATTATTAAATCGCAGGGTCAAACTTTCAACGTTGCAGGCTTAGATTTGAGTGCTGAGTGTTTTTCACACGGCCAATTATATGTCGCTCTTTCAAGAGTAATCTCTAAAGAAAACATGTTTGTATTGTCTGATGACAAAAAAGCTGTGAACGTTGTATATAAAGACATTCTGTAGTATATTTAGTATCAGCATTGCACCCGTGCGAAGACGGGGCGGGTCGCTAGTTAATATACAAAGTAATCAACGGAGGTCCCAGCACACTGCCTTGAGGTATGCCGTATTCAACTTCTCCTTCTTGGACTCTTGAAATTATTTCACATTTCCGTTAATTTTACTGATTTCGGTAACATGTTTACGGTTATGAAGATATGATTTAATGAGTTCTATGACGTTACCCCTAACACCATAAGCTTCAAGTTTCTCTGCTAGGGAATTATAATGGACGCGGTCAAAGGCCTGTGTCATGTCGCAGAAAATGGCACAAACAGGTGTGCTCTTATCTACATTTAACACAAATACAAATACTATTATTAATACTAATATATTGATTAAATAGATTTTTTCTTTAATATTCCTTAATTTTTCCTATTACAACCAACTTAATTTTGCGCTCTGGCACGGAACCATAAATGTGCTAAGTCCGACACGCACTTGGCCGGTTTTTAAAATGTCATCTCATATTTGGAAAAATAATGTTTTCTCTATTTTCATCCTAACAAATAACTGTTTAAAAACCATTAATTTTATTTTAATTTTCAGAGCGACCGACCTGGCGGCGATGAACCACCAAATGTAGGAGTTGTGGTAAGTAAGCCATTGCTTTAATTAGTTCAGAACAGTATTTTTCAAAAATAGAATTTTGTATTGAATTGTGATTGTAAGAAATCGAAAATGCCAACTAGAAAACAGAAAAGATCGAAGATAATTTACCCATTAACCCATGTGATGGGGTTTTAAAATCTATAATTTTGTTTGAAACAGCTTTTTATTTTGATTGTTTGGTCGACAGGCAGCAGTAAGCCACGCGTCGGCTTGCGTAGCATTCCAGTTCGCGCCGCCCGGCGTTGAGAAACCGCCCCCTTACTATGATAAACTGAACTCTTGGCTCGGACAAGTTCTGCAGAGAGAGGCTGAAATGGTAAGAAGTGTAATAATTACCGGTGAAGGAAAACATCGTGAGGAAACCGGCATGTCCTAGAACCAAAATTCGAAGACATGTGACATCCACCAATCCGCACTGGGCCCGCGTGGTGGATGACGGCCCATCCCCCCTCACAGAGAGGAGGCCTGTGTCCCAGCAGTGGGCACATTAATAGGCTGATGATGTGATGTGTAATAATTCTTAGTTCATAAATAAAATGGCATAATTTATCAATTGTTAGAAAGTCTAAAAACCCATCTCGTACACTTGATTTAAATAATGATTAGACGCGGGTGACAATGCCCGGCTAAAGTACTATAGGGCCATCTTGCTACTTAGCTGTTTTCAAAAGTCTTCACGAATCGTCTCACGCGCAGGTTTGACGATTTCCAGTTCATACTCTTTGCCCTTTGCTCTTTCCGAAATCATTACGCAATATGGCTGCAGTTTTATGACAGGCATTTTATCGAGATGGAGAGAAATCCCTATGTATATAGCTTGATTTTCCAATGCTCCGTCTCTCTGGAGTGTTAACCGAAATGGTTGGATAACAATAAATTTATACTTATATGACAGGTCTCCTATAAGTTTATCAAAATATGATTTTCTCTTTGCCAGATAAGCATAGAAGTATGCGAAACAGAAGCTCAAGGCGTAGTCCTCCGCTACTGCCCGCTAGAGGGCGTCGCCGGCGCTAACGGCGGTGCAGACGGTGCAGAAGGATGGGCAGCTCTACTGGACGCACAGCTACACGTGCTACACGCCACCGTGGCCCTGCGGGACCCCTTCCAAGCACGTGTCGCGCAGCATGCTAGCCTAGCGCTAGTGCACGTGCCGGGCTGGGCCGGTACGTATCTCTCTACTGGACGCACAGCTACACGTGCTACACGCCACCGTGGCCCTGCGGGACCCCTTCCAAGCACGTGTCGCGCAGCATGCTAGCCTAGCGCTAGTGCACGTGCCGGGCTGGGCCGGTACGTATCTCTCTACTGGACGCACAGCTACACGTGCTACACGCCACCGTGGCCCTGCGGGACCCCTTCCAAGCACGTGTCGCGCAGCATGCTAGCCTAGCGCTAGTGCACGTGCCGGGCTGGGCCGGTACGTATCTCTCTACTGGACGCACAGCTACACGTGCTACACGCCACCGTGGCCCTGCGGGACCCCTTCCAAGCACGTGTCGCGCAGCATGCTAGCCTAGCGCTAGTGCACGTGCCGGGCTGGGCCGGTACGTATCTCTCTACTGGACGCACAGCTACACGTGCTACACGCCACCGTGGCCCTGCGGGACCCCTTCCAAGCACGTGTCGCGCAGCATGCTAGCCTAGCGCTAGTGCACGTGCCGGGCTGGGCCGGTACGTATCTCTCTACTGGACGCACAGCTACACGTGCTACACGCCACCGTGGCCCTGCGGGACCCCTTCCAAGCACGTGTCGCGCAGCATGCTAGCCTAGCGCTAGTGCACGTGCCGGGCTGGGCCGGTACGTATCTCTCTCTCACTGCTGGACGCACAGCTACACGTGCTACACGCCACCGTGGCCCTGCGGGACCCCTTCCAAGCACGTGTCGCGCAGCATGCTAGCCTAGCGCTAGTGCACGTGCCGGGCTGGGCCGGTACGTATCTCTCTCTCACTGCTGGACGCACAGCTACACGTGCTACACGCCACCGTGGCCCTGCGGGACCCCTTCCAAGCACGTGTCGCGCAGCATGCTAGCCTAGCGCTAGTGCACGTGCCGGGCTGGGCCGGTACGTATCTCTCTCTCACTGCTGGACGCACAGCTACACGTGCTACACGCCACCGTGGCCCTGCGGGACCCCTTCCAAGCACGTGTCGCGCAGCATGCTAGCCTAGCGCTAGTGCACGTGCCGGGCTGGGCCGGTACGTATCTCTCTCTCTCACTGCTGGACGCACAGGTGTATGAAAGAGTTCATTGCCATGTTCTCCCGTCTTGAGACGCATTCAACCCATTCTATCCAAATCTTATTAACCTATAATATATTTTATTCAGGTTTGGGAGGCGTACGCTACGTCCCACCGGGCTGGCAGGGAGCTTCATCTGAAGAGCTGAACGCTCTCAACAGACAGCTGGTAGACACTCTGAGAGCCACCGACGGAGCTTTCTCGTGCGGTGACGCGGATGACGGCATGGCTTGTGTCAGGTTAGATTAGCAATTAATATAATAATATAAAACGTGTCAACGTCACACGTGGCAGATAAAATCTTCAAATTGTATTCTATATCATTCTCAGTTAAATCCTATAGATGTATGTGTTTGTCTCTTTTTACCCGACTACGCGACTGCCGAAGGAGGGTAATGTGTTTATCAGTCTATGTATATTTGTTCCTATGTGGCGTTCTAGAGACCAAACGTATTGGCCGATTATGATGATTTTACGTCAATCGATTCGTTTAACCTTTCGAGTGTCACTGGCTACATTAAAATTGGAAAATAGGAAAATGGCGGCTTTTGTGCGCCATATTATGGAGGTCCAATTTTTTTTATCTTTCAACCCCTTCGTGTGAAGTATCAAAATGAAGGGTTTTAAGACGTGATTTCAAAAATATACCCAAAATATATATATATTTAAATGTACCCAATGTGAAAAAAAAAATACTATTATTTATAACCTTTTACAGTCAGGCCATTTTAATAGGTAACATTTGACAATTCATCAAAATTCAACAACGTAATCTTGTAACGGCGGGCATAAAATAAGAACTGCACAATTGCTTAACTTTTTTCAATTACGATTACATATTTATTGTAATCACAGAACAAAAAAAACGCCTACTACAATAGAAGTCGCAAGTGGGCGGGGCCCGCGTACCCCGAGCTTTGCACAGTTCTGCATATGTTTCCTTCCGCGCACACACTACGCACATCAGTTTTGGTTCAACCGTCACAGTGACAAAAACTTGAAAAAAATACAAAAATGCCCTATTGTGCTGTTTTAGAATGTAAACACGATAGCAGAACCAAAAATGTATCAAATGGAGGTATACCTTACCATCGGTAAGTCTTAATTTATTTTATTTCGATAAAAATGTAAAAACAATATTTTATTAAACAAGACAAGTAAAAGTTGATTTTATGACGTTAAATTTAAGGTCTACTTTCTTTAAAACTCAAACATTTGTCTCGAAGATTCCAACTATGCACATGTCATATTCAGCTACTCAATTAGAGATTACCAATATCGATAATGAGTTATCGATACTTTAAACTTACAATATTCTTTGTGTTCTATGATAAATCGGGCAAAACTTTAAACCTGTGTGCAGCTTTTTTTTGGTCAGTCATACATATTAGTGTAATCAAACACATTTCCATGCCCAAACCTTTTTTTTTCTAATTCTACCTTAACCAAGTTTGAAATAAATATAACATGGATATAGGTACCTAATCTATTCGTAATATTCTAATAGAGAAAATGTTAATCGAACAATTGTAATTCACAAAGTCTCAAACCTATAAAAAAGTTGGTTTCGTATTATTTTGTGACTTCAGATTTCCTAAGGATCCAGACAGAAAAGAAATATGGATTCAAGCGACTGGAAGGCAAAATTGGTTTCCTGCAAAAACTAGTAAAATTTGCTCAGATCACTTCCTAGAACTAGATTTTTTAATCAAAAGCGGAAAAATATACCTAGCCGACACAGCAGTGCCAAAACTAAAAATTATACATTTTCAAGTAGGTAATATAATTAAATTATTGTTTCCCTGTCGTCCTAAGGACAATTATCTGTATTAAATGTATGCAATTTGGTAATTTTTACGGTTTCATAACATAATGTTGTTATGCGACGATAAGTAACGCGATTCTTTTTTTATTAGATTCTGACTCCAAGACATTAGTGCGAGTTTTTACTCACGCTCAATCGCGTTAACGTAAACATCAATTTGTATTGAAACTGGATGAGCGCCGTCTGGGGACGGTAAGGAGAAACCTCTTTTTTTGTATACATTTTGACAAATTTAAGAGATCGTTTACGTTAACGCGATTTAGCGTGAGTAAAAACAAACTAAAAAGCTATAAACAAGAAATAATTATACTGTGCAGTCGGAGGATATATTATATTCGTGAGCTGGCTGACCCCCTGATCCTCCGACTGCACAGCATGAGAATTTCTTGTTTATAGCTTTTTAGTTTGTTACTTTTGACGTTCGGAAAGTGCTGATTCTCAGCCTAGTTTGAATAAATGACTTTTGAATTTTAATTTAAACATGATTGGGTTTTTGATTTTTAAATTAACTTTTTTTATTTACAACTTTTTAGTAATCTTTATTCTTTTCGAATTATTTTTAAACATATAAGTGGTATAAATTTTTGTAATCACCTCTTAAAACCCTTCATTTTGATAACCTAGTCGAAGGGTTTGCAAGAAAAAAAATTGGGACCCGGACAATACGGCGCCCAAAATCTACCATATTTGTTTTTTTTATAACTTCACCTATCTATGAACACTTGGGCGGTCAATACCTATCTTACGATGTCTTAATTATGCGAATCCGTCTAACGGTTTGAAAGATATGAGGTAATAAAGAATATTACATACAAACATACAAGATACGCGTGAAAAACATAACCCTTTCCTTGCAGCCGGGTAAAAATAAAGATATCGACGAATTGAGAACCTCCTCCTTTTTTAGAAGTCAGTTAAAAAGAAAAAATCAAATTCAAATCAAAATCAACAAAGTGTAATAATACCTTTAGTTTCGACAAAGTGAAATATAAAAACAGATGAACACAGAACCTCCTCCTTTTTTGAAGTCAGTTCAAAAGTGGCTTATGTGTTAGTCGGAAATTTAAGATCGAATGGTGTATAGAGATATATTCGTTAAGTAGTTAGTCAAGCTAATCATAATACGAGTGTAGCCGCAGGTGAAAGCGCAAACTTCATATCAGTAGGACGTATAGTATCTGTAGTGTAGTCAATCGCATAATTCTATTGATAGAACAAAACACCACAGGGCGTATCTTTGTACCAATAGAATCATTTTCAAAATCGGAACAGTAGTTTACCATAAAATATCTTAATTATACTTTCTATAAATCGTAAGTATTAGAATAAATTTATATAAAAACTTGATTACAAACATAATATTTATCGACTCTAGTTGTTGACTTTATTTTGTTTGAAAATAAAACGGAATGTCGATAAATAAGTCAACGACAGTGGTACATCCCTACAGGAGGACGAGTGGTAATGACCTCATTTCGCAAATATAAATCTTATCGGTAACGAAATACGGCTTTCAATTGAATGCATTTATTATAGTGACATCTAGCGTCGGGTAGCGTAACTTGCTCATTAAACTATTCCGTGTGCGCTTTAAACGGAAAATGTAATAAATACTCAAAAAGAGTAGACAATAAACCAACTCTATGTTCACAAAACTGTGGTTTATTTTAAAATAAGCGACGACTGACATATTTTCTACTTTCATCTAAAAATTAAACTACCAATCACAACAAAAATTTCTTAGTGTTATGAAATACAATTAATCTGTATATGTGTGAGTTTGGGTACGCTGGTTCCGATACTAATAAAGCTTTATGCGATTTCTACTGTCTTCTCTGTTCTGTGATTGTAATAATGACCGGATACGAGTAATTTTACGATTTACTTTCACTAATAAACTATTCTAAAACTAAACTGACAGACGTCAAATGTTACCTATTAAAATGGCCTGACTGTAAAAGGTTATAAATAATAGTACATTACTGCAGCGGCCAGCAAGAGGCATTGATGGACGAACGTGTAAATGTGGGTCGAGGTGAAGCCTAGGCACACATACGTAAGTCCATCAATACCTAGTTGTGGCCAAGGCTTGTATAGTACTTTTCTCTACAATGCGCGGAAATTAAAAACTAAGTAGTACCTAGAACTCATTTTTTCAAATTCAATTATTACTTTTCAAAACCAATGTCGAACTATTAAAATGGCCTGACTGTAAAAGGTTATAAATAATAGTACATTACTGCAGCGGCCAGCAAGAGGCATTGATGGACGAACGTGTAAATGTGGGTCGAGGTGAAGCCTAGGCACACATACGTAAGTCCATCAATACCTAGTTGTGGCCAAGGCTTGTATAGTACTTTTCTCTACAATGCGCGGAAATTAAAAACTAAGTAGTACCTAGAACTCATTTTTTCAAATTCAATTATTACTTTTCAAAACCAATGTCGAACAACAATAATTTTGCCCGCGTTAAAATGTTCATTTGTTTTTTTTTTATTCAATAAACAGCTTTCTATTTGCAAGCCAGTTTGAAATTTAAATAAAACCTTTGATAAGTTACCTCCTTGGTTGCCATGTTTCGTAGTAAAAGATCGTTCCATTTTTAAATTACACGACAGATATGAGTTTAATATTTAATTTATTTGGCCGCTAAACCACGACAGATATAGATTTTCATACAACTTTTGCCGGCCGCTGCTCGCATGTATTTGGCCAGTACAGCAATTTCGATTTATCTCGAAGAAGGTTGTCAAAATAATGCTCAAATTTCCAAGCATGTTTGAGAAAATGATTCTTAAAATCAAAAAATCCGACTGATTAAGAAGCGAACTAAAAAGACTTAAGCGAGATGAAAATCATACTGTGCAGTCGGAGGATACATATTCGCGAGCTGGCTGACCAAAACCAGATGTATCCTCCAGATGAATAGGGTACTTTCGGCAGTTAAAAATTAATTATGAAATGTGAAAATTTATGTATTCTTAAATATTCTGATTTTGAGTCATAAAACCACATTATTGTTTTAATATATTTAGAAATTCGATATTTTTTATATACATATCACGTGACGTGACCAAAACGAGCCGCCATGGCGTGTCGTCATAGAGGCAAAAATTGTTAGTTGTCATCTGTCAGTTAAGTCTAAACAGCTATCGACAATCAAAAATAATGTCCGTGACTACCGCCGGACCATTAACGCCAATCGCTTCCATATTTGGTAGATAATTACTACTCAATTGGTACTCGAACAAAAAAATTGGTACCTTAGTTAGTTTTCGAAAAAATCGACTTTGTGTGTGACTTGAAAAAGTTTTGGACCATAATAGACAAGATAAAATTAGAATCAATTTTTAACTAGTTACGTTATCCAATGCATACAATAAATCTGTAGAAAAGTAATTTTTGTACATTGTAAATATTTCCAAAAAAATAGCCAGGGTGTTAAAGGATAACCAACAGAACCTATTTCCAGCATTTTGTCTGTTTGTCTGTTTATTTGTGCACGCATCACGTGTAATGTACGCAACCAATGTAGATAACTTTTATACGTTAAAATTGTGCGTACTTGAAGAATTACTTAGTTTTTGTTTCATCGCAATCGGGTCACTCTATCAAGTTAGATGAATTCAAAGTGTTCAAGAAGTAAAATTATCACAACACACACAATTCAATACTCGGACAGTTAAACTCGATATTCGATTGATGGCGTTGTGCATTTGAAGTCTTTTTCATAATGGCGGTGTTAAGATTCTCCGCGAAAGAATGATGAATGTAGAAAAGAAATTGGTAGGTAGGTTAGTAGGGTAGGCAGGAAGATGATGGGAGCGAAGCCGCGGGTACAGCTAATTAGCAATATATATATTCTTAGTAAATTAGGTTTTTAATACTTAGGTACTGCTTGCAGCAACGGTTAATGAGAAGGCAATAAATAAATAAGAAATACCTATCGCTCTTTATGTAATAATATTCATATAACAACACAGAAGGTAGATACATAAAATTAATTATTCGAGTACCTACCTAACCTGTTGTTTTATTTCTTAATATGTACTTAGGTACACAGTTTGTATAAAAAATATAGATATTGAACTACAACTTGTTATTACTATTCCGACATCCATAAATTTATGTGCATGAGTGTACATCTCCTAAACAGCTCAATACCACTGACAACTTAATATGGTCAGGTTATACGTGGAGATTTAGTATGGAAAAGTAATGAAATCTAATGTCTCTTAAAATATAATACCGAATTTCTTTAGGAGTACATTTTTTTTTATAAATTTGGGCAGAAATCAATGAGTTTTTAATAGAAAAATCTTGAAATAAAAAATTAATACCGTGACTACCGCCAACCCACCAATAGCATGGTATTTCTCGTATACTACTGGAGTAGTAATTTTAAATTTTGGGTACTAATTTTATCTTGCAAGGTATTAGTTTTCTATGTAGGTTTGAGGAAAGCGACAAGCTCCTCGCGGCCGCGACTTACAAGTTGCAGGTCGTGAGTTCGAACCCATGCACTTTACTTTGTGTAAATTATTTCATCACCACTGCTCTCAAAACGGCGAAGGAAAACATCGTGAGGAAACCGGCATGACCTTGAACCAAAAATTCGAAGACATGTGACATCCACCAACCCGCACTGGGCCCGCGTGGTAGTTTACGGCCCATTCCCTCTCACAGAGAGGAGTTCTGTGTCCCAGCAGTAGGAACATTAAAAAAGCTGATGATGATTATCTAACAAATATGGAAGCAATTACTACTATCTTACCATCAGGTGAGATAGTGATCAAGCCCAAGAATATACACAATAAAAAAAGAAATTGGCGTTGGTAGTCACGGACATCAAAAATGTGGAATGAGTGATGGTCGTCACGACTAATTTTACATACCAGTATTACGTCACCAAAATGGCAGACAGCATTTTTGCGGGCATAAGAAAGTTTTCAATTTTAATGTATTTTTATGAGCGGTAAAGTAGGAATTCGGAAAGAGCGCGTCCAAATCTATAAAATTACCAATTTTTAAAGCACCCGCAGTCGAATTGCGCAAGTGAATTCAGCAAGACGAAGGGTTGATCGCTATCAAATCGACCAATCACATGCTATATTAATGACGCGATGTAGATTTCCGTCTGTGTGATTGGTCGATTGATAGCGGTCATACCCTTTGCGTTGCCGTATTCACTTACGCAATATGGCTGCCGGAATACTTTCCAGGTAAAATTAGCAAATGACTGTACTACTGAAAGAACGTGCAAAAAACACTATAAAACAAATCTTCATTGAATTTTAAGATAAAATTGTTCACGAACCGAGTAAACCCTTTTACTTGTAAATCGACGTGAGACGGAACCGAACGCAACACTTACTTACAGATCCCGTCACGTAAAAAGAACGCTGAGCGACAGTGGAGGGGATGTGTTTGCGCATGGGTACAGTCGCGTTCTAAAGTACTAGGATATTGTTTTATAAGAGTAATTGTTTTATTGTAGAATCTTATTAGGTACTTATTAGCTAGTAGCTCAGCGCGGGAAGCATGGGTTAACTGACGAACCAATAGCGTGCGCGCAAAGAAATACTGGCGGAGCATTCCTCCGTCGCGCCCCCTTCATACCACCAGTTTGATCGACAAATCGCTCACTGCGCAGATTCAAGGCCAGCGTTCTTTTTACGTGACGGGACCTGTACTTTTTAGTTAATAAGCCGTTTAGTTTAGACCGTCGAAAAACGCAAGTTACGTCGGTACCGTTTCTTTCTATGAGATGAGGCAGCCGTATGCTAGTATGGTATTAACTGTGACATGCTGAAAATATAGAATTATTAACACCTCTGAAAAGGAGATAAAAATTAATAAAGTTGCAATTTAAACCAACAGTGCATTAGAGTTCATTTTCCAATAGACAATACTGTGAACACAGAATACATAAAACTATGATCGTTTGTAGGTTCGGCATGGTGACTGAAGACACGGACGTGGATGAGTTGCTTGACCTCGTGATATCAGCCGGCAAGGAGGTCGAGGAGAGCAGCCGAGCACTCACGAACATGACCGAAGTCTTGAAGAAGGGTAAGTCAATATGTTAAACGCTGATTTTACACACAAATATCGCGCGCTGTTTTTGTATGAGATTTACTACTGCGCAGCCATTGTAGCTTCAGATCGGCCAAGCAGTTTGGCGAGAACTATACTAACTGACATCCTTCCAATAGGTATCGAAGAAGCCCAAGCGGACATAGAGCGCGAGAATGCAGAACGTCTGTGGCAGGAAGGGTTACTACGTCGGGTCCCAGTAGTGGGGCGCGTGGTGGAGTGGTGGGCGCCTGCCGCCGTACCGCCGACGTCCGGCCGCCGCCTGCACCTGGCACACGGCACACTGCAGACCACTGATGACGTCATCAGGTAACCGATAGCCGAACCCCTATAAATCTGACATCACCTTAGGCCTTAACTTAAACTAACCCGCGATTTGACGCGACGCATAGCGAATTCTTTTAAGCCCCCGATGGCAAACGAGAGGTGTTATAAGTTTGAAGTGTGTATCTGTATGTGGCATCATAGCTCCTAAACGGATGAACCGATTTTGATTTAGTTTTTTTTTTGAAAGGTGACTTTATCGAAAGTGTTCTTAGCTATGTTTGATGAAAACCGGTTCAGCCGTTCTAGAGTTATCGGCGTTTTACTGTTTAAATCGGTGTGTTTTCGCAAGTTATCTTGTCATAATTACGTGCTCGATAGATTGTCGATCGATGCGTGTCTACTACTAGACAAATTATGTAGCATAAATAAAAATATGTCGAGGGTTTTTTAAATTTGACATGTTTAGTGGCTGAGGGCCGATTTCACCAATGACAGTAATCGCGATTAGTTCAAATAAACACAGTTTAAGCAAATACAGTGTTCTGATTGGTAGTTACTCAGCGGTCTCAACCAATCAGAACGCTGTATTTGCATAAACTGAGTTTAGTTGAACTAATCGCGATTAGTTTTATTGGTGAAATCGGTCCTTACGCTAGTCTAGCTATAATCGCTGTAATAAAGCTAATAGTAGGTTTCATTATTTTTTTTGTTGTTTATGACACGTCTGCTACAGGTTTCTTCATCTACCCTAGACTCATTATTTTGTAAACTGTAACCGCTAGCTTTGAAGAAACTTATGTCTCAATCATCTGCCTAGCCTTTTCCCAACTATATTGGGGTCGGCTTCCAGTCTTACCGGGTTCAGCTAAGTACCAGTGTTTTACATGGAGCGACTGCCTATCTGACCTCCACAACCCAGTAACTGGGTAACACGGTACCCCTTGGCAAGACTGGTGTCAGATCTCAAGCTTCTGACTACCCGTAACGACTGTCAAAGATCTTCAAATAACAGCCGGGACCAACGGCTTAACGTGCTTTCCGAGGCACGGAGGAAACTCGGTATGTTGGAATGGTCACCCATCCACGGACCGACCTCGTCAAGCGTTGCTTAACCTTGATGATCGACCCGTGCGGATGTTATTATTTAGCCACGAGCTTGAAGAAACTTATGTCTCAATACTGACCGTAATTATTTTCCCCTACAGGAACGTCCAAACCAAAAGCAATTCAGAGCCAGCGCGCGCGCACTCACCCACGAGACAAACGCAGAACCAGAACGCACTTCAATAGCCGTTCCAGTAAGTTTACATCTGTATACGCTACGCCAACACGTTGGCCCAATGATGTCGATGCTTGCCCAATATTGGTCTCGGGAGAGCTTGAAGCCGAGGGGTTGGCCAAACGTTCGACACACGTCCAAAGTTTGCTGTGAGATTGCTCGACATAACTCTGCAATCGGACACGAAAATTCTGCAATCTACTCTACTAACTCTGCAAAGTCAGTTAAACTGACTTTATACCAAAGATTGCGTATTAGTGAGTTACAAGCACTAAGAAAAATTATTATTATTTATATGTACCAGTATATTTGCATTGTAAATTGCTGCAGATCTCAAAATTAATCAAAAGCATTTGTATAATTGTAGATTTTTTTTTAATTTAGTTGACTCATTGCAGAGTTATTTCAGCTACTCTGCAAGTTGAATAAAGTATTATCGTTAACAATGGTTCGGCTATAGCCAGAAAGTGTTCAGTCATTTATCAATATTCAAAACGGCACGAAAATATTATATAAAAATATTCGAACTTATTAATATAGTTTTTAGTCTTAAGAACCTTATAAGGGCAATATTACACGCATGTATAAAAGCCTTAATTATAGTGATCTGTAAATGTTAAAAAAAAATAACGGTAGGTTGGATTGTATTGATTTTTTTGGTGCAGTAAGATTAAGGGTCAGAGTATATTGAGACAGTCGAAGCTTAGCGTAATTGTTCGAATGCGTCTTTGGTTTATTTTGATAGAAATTAGTGCATTACGTAGTAGAGTTAGGGCTCAATATGCTATGTACATTTTTAGGCTGATGCTTCGCTTCGACTCTGAGTGTGCTTTTACCCTTAGTAAAGTGTAAAAATGCCTTATCAGTGTTGAACCTATGTAAGAGTGTTGGTTAACTTTGGTTGTCTTAATAAATTTAATGTTACGTATCATATTTTAATACGGTCCGATCTATTGAAAACCTAGTATTATATTGCGTCAGTCAACAATTAATGTTCAAACCAGTTTCGACGCCTTCCAGCCTGTGCTGAATTGATAAGCTTGATAGTGAAAATAATGGCTTGGAAAATTATAACTCAGGCGTAAATTATAGGGTGAAATCATATTTGGACATACAGATAAGCATTTTTCTTTATCCCTGTCCGGTCCTGCCCTCGAAAGCGGAATTTATAAGTACATTCACACTTAAAAACAATTTTTGAGAATGCGTTGGAGGTATGTAGAACAGTCTGTAAAAGCCCGCGAGCTCCATTGGAAAGAGAGCTTTCTCCGACCAGCTGGGTATTTTCTGGCGGGCAACTGCCCTACGGCTGTTGTCGGACTGTTGTGTGTGTTCAAACCGCGCCGAAAATCTGCTTGCCCGATGAAGGATTTTATGATTTAGCTCTTATGTGGCGTCACAGATTTCGCTATACTTGCAAAGGGACTTCTTCGTCTAGCAAATAATGCCCCTAAGGCCCACTCGCACAAAAAAACTTATCTCAGAGTTAGTTGCTAACACGAGGTTATCATCATCATCAGCCTTATAATGTTTCCACTGCTGGAACACAGGCATCCTGTCTGTGAGAGGTAATAGGCCTCAAACCACCACGCGGGCCCAGTGCGGTTTGGTGGATGACACGTCTTCGAATTTTTGGTTCTAGGACATGCCGAATTCCTCTCGATGTTTTCCTTCAAAGTTTTAAGAGTAGTGGTGATGAAATAATTTACACAAAGTAAAACGCCTGCCTGGGTTCGAACTCATGACCTACGACATGTAAGTCGGGGCCGTTACCACTGCTCTCACACGAGGTTACATAGACAATATTGCATGACAAACTGTCAATTTAACCTCATGTTAAGTTTTTCGTGCAAGTGGCAAAAAGAGATGCGAAATTCAGAAAAAGTTCTGATCCGTTGGTTTAAGTATATTTTCACCCTTAATCCCCGACAATAAGAACGTATTATTTATTTTCATATCAAGCTTCACCGTAACGCTGTAATAATGTAGCTTTTCTATGAATAGTTCTAATATTAATTGTACCTATTAGGAAGTAATGAATCACAACGGTCCAGTAGCTGATCCTAGGATAAAATTAATGGCAATATTAGACATGTACAAAGGTTGAAAATTAAACTTAGAATTAAGCGTTTGTCTAAGTTGCTTTTAAATTTTTGCAGAAAGACTGTAACTCTTAAACGATAGCTTAGCAACCATGCCGTCAATTTTTTATGTCAATTGTCAATTTCAAAAGCAGCTTTTTTGCAAAAGAATACTACACAGATCCATTTTGGTATTTATTATTTTAATTATAAACTCCTAAGTTATTGATCCGCAAAATTTCTAGAATATAGAATACCTTTCATAAAGAAGGATAAGATAATATTTTAATATCACAATAGTTATTATAAGAACTAGTAAAGTTTAAATATTGTTAGGTGATTTTAATGGGGTATGCACTCGTGTGATACTACAAATAATTATAATCTTGGTTCCTGCCGGGCGAGCACGGCCACTGTGATAGGCTTTGTGATAAAAAAGTGTGACTCAAGCCAATCACAAAAGGCCGTGCTCTCCCGGCTGGTTAACATTATCTGAGGTTCTACATAAACTGTCAATCGTCAAACACTTCATCGCTTACCATCGAGATAGTGGCACGAGCACGAGCCTATTGTTAAATAAAAATAAAACTATCAGCGAAGGCGATGGTCGAAAAGTCGTGAAATTTCTATAGCGCTTGACATTCCCATACGTTTTTGTCTTTTTTCCAATCGTTATTCCGTCGCTGTCAAAGTCAAATTCTCTCTCTCAATTAGGCAAGAATTATTTATATATATAAGAGGAGCTCGTGGCTAAATAATAACAGCCGCACGGGTCGATCATCAAGGTTAAGCAATGCTTGACGAGGTCGGTCCGTGGATGGGTGACCATTTCAACATACCGAGTTTCCTCCGTGCCTCGGAAAGCACGTTAAGCCGTTGGTCCCGGCTGTCATTTGAAGATCTTTGACAGTCGTTACGGGTAGTCAGAAGCTTGAGATCTGACACCAGTCTTGCCAAGAGGTATCGTGTTACCCAGTTACTGGGTTGTGGAGGTCAGATAGGCAGTCGCTCCATGTAAAACACTGGTACTCAGCTGAATCTGGTTAGACTGGAAGCCGACCCCAATATAGTTGGGAAAAGGCTAGGCAGATTGAATTAGGCAAGAATTATATATACTAAAGAGCCGAGTTTGAGCATCTGGAATACGGGCCGAAGCGCCATTTTTGATCGTCAAAACTTTAAATTAACAAGCAAAAACACTACAAAGTGAAAAATAACTTCAATTTCGGAAGTCGGTGTTCCTGTTTTCGTTTCTTCGTTTTTTGACACCGACTTCCGAAATTGAAGTTATTTTTCACTTTGTAGTGTTTTTGCTTGGAAGTCGGTTGTAATTTTTGTAAAAAAAGTTTTTTATTTTTAACTTTTTAGTTGTGGTAGGTACGTAATGGACCAGTTCTATAGGCTAGGTACCTATAACGCCCAAAGTGAAGCCAGAATAGATAAACCCAATAACATGAAACTTAAATAAACAAAACCGGTGGAATGAGAGTATACCAGGGTGAACTTTTCACACCTGCGTACTCCTTTAAAGCGTACCAGTGTGATGTTATGTTATGAAATGTTGTAAACAATAAACATATATGCGATTGCAGCTATCCCGAGTGATTTGCCGTCATTTATTGAAGAGTTCTGATGTATATCTCCGAAGTTCTTCATCAAATCTTGATGAAAATTAAATGGGACCACATGAGAAACACCAGCTTTCGAATAAAAAAAGAATCATCAAAATCGATTCACCCAATAAAAAGTTCTGAGGTAACACACATAAAAAAAAAAAAAATACAATCGAATTGAGAACCTCCTCCTTTTTTGCGAAGTCGGTTAAAAATAGTAATCATTGATCCTACCGTCCATTCACAAAGGTCGATTGTTATGGACAAGGAACGCCACAATTACTCTTTAAATAAAAATAGTGTTTTACAATATTTACATACATACATTAATTCATATACGTGAGGACGATGCACCCAGACTAACACTACTTATACTACGTATAGGTATAAAGTATTACAAGCACTAACAGGTAAATTGTCGTTGAAGGAATGTCACTTGTGTAGAACTTCTTGTCGGAAATCGAAGCATGGATAAGAATATTTATATTGAGTGCTTAAGAGGAAATATGGGCAGAGAGCGCCGACTGAATTTCCTTAGTAAAAAGTCATAATTCGAGGTTTGGCTCTCGTCCCTTTCCTCCTCCAATATTGGGCCAAATTAAAAGATATTCCATAAACTGGTAAAGTAAGATATATACTATGTTTTTCCTTTTTTAATTTATATTTGTCAAATTTGTACACTAAGCCTCTGTTAACAGCGCAATTTTGAGCATTTTTGAGGGCTCTAGTGCTTGTAAAAACAATGTATCATCAAAAAGGAAAACATAGGGACATAGTATATATCTTTAATTTTCAGATGATGGAATATCTTTTAAATTGGTCCAGTATTGGAGGAGGAAAGAGACGAGAGCCAAACCTCGAATTATGACTTATTACTAAGGAAATTCAGTCGGCGCTCTCTGCCCCCGTTTCCTCTTAACCCCTTTAAAACACGGCAATAAGTAGTGAGATTGGATGGCCCAATGGGGTAATATTTTATTCCTAGATTATGCCAGTTTTATTTAAGTTCCTGATTATTTTAGAATGGCCGCACTCAGCTGCCATCGAACCTACATTTCAATTATTATTCTTTTCATTTTATTATTTATTGTTACACGATTCCTAAGATAATATTGTATACCCAATCATTTTAACAATTTTAATATAAGACTACCCTCGTTTTAGGTAGCCATATTAGGTATCTGATCAGTTTTCAAGTCCCATGTTTGCTGTATGTCTGTGTACAGCTAATTTACTGACCAGAAACTTAAGTCTATTCGCTGGAGGAAAAAATAAAAGGTAAACAAACAAACGTCAAAAGGACGAACTCCAAGCTTTCGAGATGCTTTTTAATATAGGCTATTGATTTTAATAATACAATTAATTTTGTTTATACATTGAAAATATTAATGGATGTTGTTGTAAAATGCAGTTGAGAAAATAATAATTTATATTTTACATATTTGTGCATACAGATGGTTGTTGTATGAAACAAACATCTTCTCATGATATTTTTTATTTTAGGTTTTATTAACAACAGAACAACAGAACCTTTATTTATGGTTTGTTTAGCTTTTATTTTTTGCTGCTGCGAATAGGGTATAGGCGCTAAGAAACAATGGGTTAATTATTGTTATGTAGAATTGCCCGAAACGCACATGAAGTTTATTGCCATATTAAATATAGGGATAAGAATCAATTCAAGCCACATTTCTTTGGTTAACTGTACCTATATAATTATATTCAGCTACTTTACATTATTGAGGGCCGATTTTACAATAGCCAGATGAACTATATACCTGTGAAATAAAAATGGCGATTTGACAGCTTTTGTATAGAAAATATTTCAAATTATTATCTAATCGGTTGAATGCCGTAATTACTTACCGAAACAATTAAAGAGTCATTATGTCTCGCGTGGATCCACGTTTCAGGCGCTAAAAGGGTTAAATAAAGAATAACAAAATTATCTGATTTTTGAAAAATCGGGCCTGAGTCGAATAATTATTTTTAAACTATTTGTTTGTGTTTACAATAATAAACTTATTGGCAACTAAAATAGTCTGTGTATGGTTTCGATATATCATTCCAAACAGTTAGTATTAATATACTTATAACGTATGCATTCAACTTCTTTTCCCGGTAATCGATTCTGGTGGACTACTGATGTTTTATGCGACTATTTTTCGTTTTTACTGAGCGCGAATGAAGTATTAATTCTGAATAAAACTGAAAGGTCTACCGCCTATCTGAGTCAGTTCCTGAGGTATAGCAATCCTGAATCCCAATCAATCAATCATCAATTTCTTTATTTTTGCTGTTCTGAAGTTAGCTACAAATGGCTGCGCAGTATTAAATCTCATACTAAAACAGCAGAGCGCCGTGCCTTGCTCATTGTAAAACCGACGTTAATTGATTGGGATTACTGTACCTACAGTTACAATCAAATCAAATGTCGGCTCAGAACTTACCGCACCACGCTGCGCAGTACCATATTCATGTGATAGCCATACTGAGGGGTGGGCTAGCGAAAAGAGAACTTCACAGAAATCGACCTATAACTTCGCGGTGCGGGAGGGGTAAAGTTATGTTTTTACAATAACCAATAACAACAGCTACCTAAATTATGAATATTAAAGTAAGTTCGCCTGTGTTCTTAATGATTATTTTGGCAAGAAAAATAACTTGAGACTGAATTCGCCCATACAACATCAGTATGTACCTTTCATACAAAAATTATACGTATTGCCGTGATAATAATGATTATTTTGGTACAAATATTATTTTTTAATTAAGTATGTATATTAGTTAGTTGTAATGTGTAATATCTTCCAAAGTGAAATGTTTTATTGGGACAAGTATGAAGCAAAGATAACAAATATGGCTGAGCCATGTCACAGTAATTAGAAAAATATTTTATGTTCTTTTTCTTTTAATTATTATAAAAATGTAAGACGTATCTAATCGTCAATGGTATTCTGTTATGTTATTATGATCTTTGATTTTCAATAAATGATAAATCTTTCAATGGTAGTTTGTATTCTTATTTCCGAGCTATCTCCCGCCTTTTCGCAATGCGAAAAATATGACTGACTAAAATATACTAACACAGAGGTCGTGGCTAAATAAAAACAGCCGTGCTGGTCAATATTCAAGGTTAAGCAACGCTTGCCGAGGTCGATCCGTGGATGGGTGACAATTTTTACATAGCGAGATTCCTCCATGCCTCGCTATTATTGGTCCCGGCTGTCCTTTGTAGATGTTTCAAAGTCCTTATAGACAGACAGAGGCTAGGATATCTAACGCATGTCTTGCTAAGGTGACACATATGTTACCTGTTACTGGGTTGGGGAGGTCAGATGGTCAGATAGGCACTCGCTCCATGTAAAATACAGGTACTCTGCTGCATCCGATTAACCTGGAAGCTGACCCCAATATAGTTGAGTTAGCCTAGGCACCAATGTCATATATCTGACTGCCTATATTTTTATATTGATCTTATATCGATTTTGTATACGTCCTTATGACTACCCGGCAGACGCCCACTGCAAACTATGGCAGAACACTTTCTCCCCACCAGCACATTATTTACCACCAATTGAGCATCTTCCCGCAGGGTCTAACCTGCCGTGGTCTGTCTGGAACTGGAAATCTCTGAACCGCCTCAGAACCTGAAAGAAACCTCGCAAAATAGGGCTACCTCGATGGAACAGAGGCAGGGTGTGCATGTGGTGCCGAATCGAAAACCATGCACCACTTCCTGTTCTATCCTTTGTGCCCCAAAACATGCAACTAGCACAAAGTGCGTAAGCGGCGGCGCGCCGCAGAGAGGCCACTACAAACAAAGCGACATTTTCCACACACACATTGACATTGCGTTTTTACAGGGAATATTGGGCAATATTGGACCGAGCTCGGTCGCGGCTGTCAAGAGCATATTGGATTTAGTTTTTTTTTTGCTATGGTCACGAGTGCTTTGTGCGGACGTTTGCCACGTCATCATTCGATGCACCTTATCTCCTCAAGGAAAAATGGAAGCACTCTGGATGGCACTGTGTCCTTTGATCCATGCCGGAAGGTAAATCAGTTGCAACAACAGTGCGGCCGCAACCACTGAAAATAATAGTGGCCAAAGAAGATATGTCCTGTCTAATGACAATATTTTTAAACTTGCCTCCGCCATTTATTTGTTTCACAACAAAAAAACAACAAACACACAACATAGGATAATCGCGAATGTGGATGTACACCGAATTATTGTTGTTTTATACGGGCACGCGCGTCGTCAAGTGGTTAGCTAACTCAAACACCGAAGCCCGAGAGCATGCGTACAAGAACACCCCTATACTTTATTGGCATATCAACATTGAAAGTAATATTAATATTACTATTGTTTAAAAATAAAAGACAAACCATCGTACAAACAATGTATGTACCATGTCATTACTCTGAGACGGGAGATGCGTTGCCATCCGCAGAAGACCCGAGCTTTTCTCCTCAAGCAAAATCCATATTCTTTCATGAGACTTCATGCCGCAGTGGACTCACTATCCGCCAGGCTTGTGCAGTGGAAGCAGCTGCCAGGGCTCATCCAAAGAGAGAAATCTACGTGCTGTTCAGCGCACCAGTGACCGACTACGAGCTCCAGACTGGCTGCCTTGCGGATCTCCTCCAATTCCCCAATGTGAGATTCCTGAGAGTACATGTAGCAGAATATTCAAAGGGAACAGGAGTACAGTCAATGTTACTTAACGATGTGAGTCAAAGTACATTTCTAGTACACCACAGTGCAGACATACTGAGAATTTTGACACTTAACAAATGGGGTGGTATATATTTGGACACTGACATGATAGTCACGAGATCATTGGAGGACCTGCCATCACATTTTGTTGCGAAAGAAACCGAATCCGATGTTGCATCAGCGATCCTATCATTTGCAAAGGACGAAATTGGAACCAACATAACAAATGAAATTATCAAGTAAGTCTTTTTGTTTTTAATTTTTGTTTTCAAGCATTAAGTACTAAAGGTATTATCTGCATCTCTTGTTTCAGGGAGATTAGTAAACAGTACAACCCGTTAAATTGGAAAGAAGTAGGCGCAAATGCCATCGAAAATGTATTACAAAGATTGTGTCCAGAGGTGTTCCGTTCTAAAGATTTCATGTTGAAACCCTTAACTAAATGTAAAGGTATGAAACATTTGTAACCGTTTGAAAATGTGTAATTCCTTCTTGTTGTGGAAGTGCTCCACTCGAGAGAACTGCAGTTCTGAAATAAAGAAAAAAGTCGGCGTTTCAAATTTTGGATGTGTCGTGGACAAGGCCGTATATTTTACTTTAAGGTTACACTAGTCAACGGCACGATCTAATTTTGTGCGCGGGGTTAAAATGCAGTTTATATCAACCGACAACACGTGCGGAAGAGATAGATGCTGTGATGAGCAATAGGGAGCTAGTTCACGTACGAATACACACTTTTGCAAATTTGTAGCGAAATTGATAATGATTTAGGACGAAACCGAGCGCGCGAAATTTTATAAACAGACCTTTGGGAGTCTGGATATCATGAAAAAACAGCTAAACGTATCTGTTCAAAATAAAATTATTTGCATTGTTGAACTACTAATCTATCCCTGTATGGAGGCCGTTTTGCAATTTTCCATCTTCTTATGGTATTTATTCGCGCCCAAAAATGCGTTAAAATTTGTGTAGAAATGTGGAACTTTCGACGCTCATAACGTTCAAATGTTTACTTTTTTCACTTTTTTGTTTCCATACAGGGCTAGATAATGATGAGACAAATTGATATCACTTTTTATTTTGAACGTACATTGTCAAACAGTGGAATAATCCCTAGACTACGTTTGTATGGAAGAATTTTCGACTAGTGTAACCTTAATGCGTGTACCTGCTTACGAAGAGGGCCTTCAGATATTCATATTTTGTAATTTTTTTATAACCGATTTCTTTAATGTGCTACCGAGTGGTGTAATTAAATTTTTGGCCGGCCAATTATGAGTGACATATTTGTGATTTAACCTCGTGTTAGTCTTGACTTAAGTTTTTGGCGCAAGGGCCTTAGCAAAATAAGTTATAACGTTACTAAACTTTATTTTTCAGAAGTTACAGTCTTCGACTTCGAGTTATTCTACCCCCAACATTGGATGGAAGTCAATGAAATTTTTGACTACCCTAAGTCAAAAGAATTGGATTTGTATCGCCCTTATACGTATCACATGTATGACTATTTAAGCCATTACAAAACTATTGGTAGGGGCACTGTTTACGAGCTAGTTGCTAAAGCCTTCTGTCCGTCTATTCATAGTACCTATAGTGATGAGTTTTCTGGTAAAGTAATCATATTTTGATAGACAAATATCTCTTAATTAATAAAAAAAAATTTCATCGATAATTTTGGCAAAGGACAAACATAATAATATTAGTTATCTCAGATATTGAACAAATCTTAGAAAAAAAAATGCCTAAAAATATCTGAGTCAGATGCTCGTGGTAAAATGAATTACACTAACATATTTTTCGATATACTTACAACATAGTTCTTTTTTATTTTTGGTCATCAACTAGTTTCAACCAGCTCCCCTACGTAGCTAAGAAACACCATGTTTTCCGATTTCCTCGTCGTCTGGATTAGCTCTAGAAACCGACAATCTCTCCCCATCTAAACTAATAAACCAAAGTGGTAACATTAGAAATCTTCGGCGTGCATCGTAATATTTAAACGATACAAGTAAAATTTGAAAAAAGTCCGGCATATTTTTATTTCATACTAGCTGTGTCCGCGGCTTCGCTCCCGTCAACGGCCTTCCCTACCCTCCCTGCCTACCTTCCTACCTACTCTACATACCTTCCTGCCACTTAACACCGCCATTCAGAAAATGACGTCAAATGCACAACGCCATCGATCGAATATGGAGTTCAACTGTGCGAGTATCTGAATTGCGTGTGCTGTGATATTTTACTTCTCGAAAATATTTCCAAAAAAAATAGCCAGGGTGTTAAGAGGAAACGGGGGCAGAGAGCGGCGACTGAAATGCCTTAGTAAAAAGTCATAATTCGAGGTTTGGCTCTCGTCTCTTTCATCCTCCAATATTGGACCAATTTAAAAGATATTTCGTAAACTGAAAACTAAAGATATATACTATGTCCCTATGTTTTCCTTTTTGATGATACATTATCTTTAGAAGCACTAGAGCCCTCAAAAGTAGTGTACAAATTTGACAAATATAAATGAAATAAAAAACTTTTTTACAAAAAAATACTACCGACTTCCAAATAAGAAAACTACAAAGTGAAAAATAACTTTATTTTTGGAAGTCGGTGTCTTTCGTGGGTACCATTTTCTTGTGTTATGGACACCGACTTCCAAAAATAAAGTTATTTTTCACTTTGTAGTTTTCTTTTATGGAAGTCGGTAGTATTTTTTTGTAAAAAGACTTTTATTTTTCACTTTTTAGTTGTACCTACCTAATAGGCAAGTTGTTTAGTATTTTTCCTATAAAGCCAGAATAGATTACCCGAAAATCATGAAACTTGAACAAAACCGATCCAATGAGAGATCTGCTTACCCCTTAAGAGCGTACTGGCGTGATGTTATGTTATGAAATGGTATAAACAATAAACAGACATGCGATTGCAGCAGTCCCGAGAGATTTGCCGTTATTTATTGAAGAGTTCTGTTGTATATCTTCGAAGTTCTTCATCAGATCTTCACTAAATTAAAATGGGACCAATTTCGGAACATACTCTTTCAAACAAAAAAAGAATTTTCAAAATCGGTCCACAATTGACGGAGATATCGGTGAACATAAATAAAAAATAAATAAAAAAAACATACAAGAAGTCGAACATAGAACCTCCTCCTTTTTCAAAAGTCGGTTAAAAAGGAAAACATAGGGACATAGTATATATCTTACTTTACCAGTTTATGGAATATCTTTTAAATTGGTCCAATACTGGAGGAGGAAAGAGACGAGAGCCAAACCTCGAATTATGACTTTTTAACCGACTGCCCAAAAAGGAGGAGGTTCTTAATTTGGATGTTTCTATTTTTATTTTTTATCTATGTTCGGGCATAACTCCGTCATTTATAAACGGATTTGCGAAATAGATTTTTTGTTCGAAAGAGGTTTATTCCGAAATGGTCCCATTAAAATTTGGCATTTATTTTGGCGTTGTGCTTAGTTGGCTACGAGGCCCAACAGAGATCCCAACTAGAGGAGTTTGGCCGAGATAGCTGTGCCACAGCTGGCAGAACAGCCTGACGCGCGCCGTTGTGGACTTATCCGGAGACTGATCATGGAGGGTAGCGGGATCCGAGGCACGTTGCGCAGCTGGCCGACAGCGGCTGCACCCCTTCCCCCACAAAGTGCACCTCACCAACATTAGAGGTCTGCACTTAAATCTCTCTACAGTCAACTACCACCTGGAGGCTGAGAAATCAGCGCTGTTATTCGCTATGGAGACGCAGATAGCGAGTCCGCCGTCAGACGTGTCGTTCTTATATTACCCAGGGTTTACCCTAGAGCACAATTTTAAACCACCCCAACACTTGCTATCGGCGTCTCCATAACCTTGAGGACGCCAGATTCTCAACGATATGGGCTCTGGTGGACATAGGTCTGGATCTACGCCTGTGTCTTGCTGTCGCACAGCGGAGATCAGCAGACAACCAGGCTCACAGACATAGAAATATAAAATCGATCAATACTTACCACAACACAAACAAGGTCATGATGTCCTTGGTTGTGTTGTGGTAAGTACCCGATTTGTTCCGGCTGTAAGGGGTAGTAATAGGTTGGTCACCAACCATAGAGGAAATAGAGTACTTTTAGAAGCCGTAGGTATACCGATACTCCAGAATGTAGGCGAATATAGTAATAAGTTATTTTTTACATGGAATCAATACTATTTTGTGCCAACTTTAGATCGGTGTATGAAATTTAGCAGTTTTTGTACCGATTTTGCTAATTGTTATTTTTAATTATGGAAATCAAAAAGTTCCAAACCATGCCACGTCTCATGTCCTCTGTGCACCAAAATATGCGATCAGCAGTGTGATCCATGCGCTGCAATCGATGACGCTGTGGAAGTGGCTAAGTTAAGTAAGCTTTTATATGGAGTTCCTAGATGATTCTAACAAGTTCAATGGGATTGAGATCATAGTGATAAGGTGGTAAATATAAGCATTTGTGTCTATTGTCTTCTAAAATTTTTCTATCTATACTTAACTAGCTGTCCCACGCGGCTTCGCTCCCGTCAACTGGCTACGTACCTACCCTACACCTACCCTACACCTACCCTACACCTACCCTACACCTACCCTACACCTACCCTACACCTACCCTACACCTACCCTACACCTACCCTACACCTACCCTACACCTACCCTACACCTACCCTACACCTACCCTACACCTACCCTACACCTACCCTACACCTACCCTACACCTACCCTACACCTACCCTACACCTACCCTACACCTACCCTACACCTACCCTACACCTACCCTACACCTACCCTACACCTACCCTACACCTACCCTACACCTACCCTACACCTACCCTACACCTACCCTACACCTACCCTACACCTACCCTACACCTACCCTACACCTACCCTACACCTACCCTACACCTACCCTACACCTACCCTACACCTACCCTACACCTACCCTACACCTACCCTACACCTACCCTACACCTACCCTACACCTACCCTACACCTACCCTACACCTACCCTACACCTACCCTACACCTACCCTACACCTACCCTACACCTACCCTACACCTACCCTACACCTACCCTACACCTACCCTACACCTACCCTACACCTACCCTACACCTACCCTACACCTACCCTACACCTACCCTACACCTACCCTACACCTACCCTACACCTACCCTACACCTACCCTACACCTACCCTACACCTACCCTACACCTACCCTACACCTACCCTACACCTACCCTACACCTACCCTACACCTACCCTACACCTACCCTACACCTACCCTACACCTACCCTACACCTACCCTACACCTACCCTACACCTACCCTACACCTACCCTACACCTACCCTACACCTACCCTACACCTACCCTACACCTACCCTACACCTACCCTACACCTACCCTACACCTACCCTACACCTACCCTACACCTACCCTACACCTACCCTACACCTACCCTACACCTACCCTACACCTACCCTACACCTACCCTACACCTACCCTACACCTACCCTACACCTACCCTACACCTACCCTACACCTACCCTACACCTACCCTACACCTACCCTACACCTACCCTACACCTACCCTACACCTACCCTACACCTACCCTACACCTACCCTACACCTACCCTACACCTACCCTACACCTACCCTACACCTACCCTACACCTACCCTACACCTACCCTACACCTACCCTACACCTACCCTACACCTACCCTACACCTACCCTACACCTACCCTACACCTACCCTACACCTACCCTACACCTACCCTACACCTACCCTACACCTACCCTACACCTACCCTACACCTACCCTACACCTACCCTACACCTACCCTACACCTACCCTACACCTACCCTACACCTACCCTACACCTACCCTACACCTACCCTACACCTACCCTACACCTACCCTACACCTACCCTACACCTACCCTACACCTACCCTACACCTACCCTACACCTACCCTACACCTACCCTACACCTACCCTACACCTACCCTACACCTACCCTACACCTACCCTACACCTACCCTACACCTACCCTACACCTACCCTACACCTACCCTACACCTACCCTACACCTACCCTACACCTACCCTACACCTACCCTACACCTACCCTACACCTACCCTACACCTACCCTACACCTACCCTACACCTACCCTACACCTACCCTACACCTACCCTACACCTACCCTACACCTACCCTACACCTACCCTACACCTACCCTACACCTACCCTACACCTACCCTACACCTACCCTACACCTACCATACACCTACCCTACACCTACCATACACCTACCCAACACCTACCCTACACCTACCCTACACCTACCCCAGCGCATGCAACAAAAGCTCTCAAAAAGTTATATTTTTGCCCGTTTTTGCAACATTTTTCATTTATGCTCGGCTCCTTTTGGTTGTAGCGTGATGTTATATAGCCTATAACCTTCCTCGATAAATGGACTATCCAACACAAAAAGAATTTTTCAATTCCAACCAGTAGTTCCTGAGATTAGCGCGTTCAAACAAACAAACAAACAAACAAACAAACAAACTCTTCAGCTTTATAATATTAGTATAGATAAAAGCTGAAGAGTTTTTTTGTTTGTTTTTCTGTGTGTTTGAACGCGCTAATCTCAGGAACTACTGGTTGGAATTGAAAAATTATTTTTGTGTTGGATAGTCCATTTATCGAGGAAGGTTATAGGCTATATAACATCACGCTACAACCAATAGGAGCCGAGCATAAATGAAAAATGTTGCAAAAACGGAAAAAATATTCCTTTTTGAGAGCTTTCGTTGCGTGCGCTGCGTAAACGGTTTAAGTTACGCAAATATAATGTATTGAAACGGATAAATAAAAACCGGGCAGAGCTTTGTTCAGATCTTGTATTCACAATCGAAAGAGACAAATAAATGATGGGCAATCGCTTATATTAACACAGTCCTCGTTGCAGACATGGCTTGACTGGAGGGGAGGCTTCAATATGGCGGCTTAGCTTCGGCGGGCTCGGCGGGTATTGGTCGATTGCACGTAGGCCGACGTCACATCCGTTACATTCGGCCATCCTGGAATCATTGCTCCCGCAATGGGAGCAAAACACATTCATTAGCTTTCATATAAATCAATTAGGTATTCAGTGTCACTACTATTGTTACTGTCTGATATAGGTGCTTTACTTCTATATGGCCTTAGCGCATTTACAGTCTAAGCACCCGTGAGCTTTTGGAACCACGTTAACCTTTTATGTCTATAATCCTGTACCTATATATAATATGCCACTACTTTACATAATGCATTTTCAATATGGACTTAACAGATTCTTGCAAACCATTGTACCACATTCAATGTAAATAATGGCTATAATAAATATGTCATGGCTATGGGTTTGACATTGACTTTAGTTACTATATTATGTCCTGAATAATAGTCATCCAGTTTGTATTGACTCTAGCTGCACTAATTGTAGTCATAAAAACAACACTTTTGTACAAATTATCACTCTTGCGTTATCTGAAGTTTTATTTTTACATTCAATATTTGACATTCAAAAGTGCCGCTTAATATATACGCTATACTTTACTTTGCTAGACTTTACTTTGCTAGACTTTACTTTGCTAGACTTTACTTTGCTAGACTTTACTTTGCTAGACTTTACTTTGCTAGACTTTACTTTGCTAGACTTTACTTTGCTAGACTTTACTTTGCTAGACTTTACTTTGCTAGACTTTACTTTGCTTGGCTTTACTTGACTTGGCTTTACTTGACTTGGCTTTAATTGACTTTACTTGACTTGGCTTTACTTGACTTTACTTGACTTGGCTTTACTTGACTTTACTTTACTTGACTTTACTTTACTTGGCTTTACTTGACTTTACTTGACTTGGCTTTACTTGACTTTACTTGGCTTTACTTGATTCAGCCGAGTACCAGTGTTTTACATGGAGCAACTGCCTCCTCAACCCAGTAACTGGGAAACACGATACCCCTTGACAAGACTGGTGTTAGATCTCAAGCTTCTGACTACCCTTAACGACTGTCAAAGATCTTCAAAAGACAGCCGGGACCAACGGCTTAGTGTGCTTTCCGAGGCACGGAGGAATCTCGGTATGCTGAAATGGTCACCCATCCACGGACCGACCTCGTCAAGCGTTGCTTAACCTTGAAGATCGACCCGTGCGGCTGTTATTATTTAGCCACGAGACAACTGTACAAATACCCCTTTCTTTTTAACAAAACTGACCTAAATGGTTTACATGAATCATAAGCATTGGTTCAGTCGGTTTAGGAATTTAGATGTAATGTTCGTTCTTTCATACACTAACTGCCCTTGCCATATGCACAATGAAGACGTGCGGTCATGTATTTTTTTTAATGAATCGAGTCATTTTTGGTAACCAATATACTAATTTATTAAAATCATGGTGACCAAAGTCATCATGATGCATTTGCACTATCTTATCTATCTACCCAAGCTCCGAAGCTCCTACCATTCTACTGCCATTTAGGGTTTTTCTATAAAGCTTCTCGTCAACAATCAAGTAATTGCTTATTATGTCCGGATCGACGGTGTTGGTTTTTAGCTGGTTAATTAGTGAACTAAAGCTTGTCGTCATGGCATTGTAACGTATATAACCAGTATCAGTGACTTAGAGACGGTTTTTTTTTATTTATTGTATCGACTGGATTTCTGCCAAGTGCACCTACATGTTTCATACGATGGGCCGGCCTATACTCAACACTAATGTTATAATATTTTATCAAAAACCACTATCCTGCGATTCGTTATCGTACCTTGGACCGCTGCACAATCAGTAACAACCTTTACATGACATGTTTACCTATAACATACACGCGAAATCTACGTAACGAGTCCAGCAGCGAGAGTTCGAAGCTCATAATAATGGTCCATGCTATGCTCACTTGTAATCAGACTGGTCGTAATGAATTTTATTTGCAGTTTGTTTTTGCATCAATATACCGGCGACACCTAATTTACACGCATCCGTATGTACTTCTGTAGGAAGCGCGGGGTCATACAATGCGAAAACAGGCTTAGAACGCGAAACATTTTGCAATCTTTCAAAACTAATCCTTTAACGGGTACACAATCAACGCGAAATTTGGAATACACTTCTTAAAATAACTGCACAATCCGATAAATTGACGTACCCACATGACACACATTACTAGGCAAATGAAACTTGAAACTGCCAACTCGGCTGTCTGCCACTAGTGGCAATTTGACCTGACCATTTAAGCGATTTGTTTTTTTTTTCAAAACGAGTATTCATATTTAACTTTCAGTATTACTCAAGTCCTTTTTTTATTAGACATTTTATAAAATAATAACACCAGAATTTAAATCAGTTGAGGGTAGAAGTAAATCTTCTAAAAATGCCAATACCTACTTAATACCTACTTTGGACTTTTACAGATTATGCTAGGTACTATATTAATAAATCTCACACTGAAGGCCTCTTTTCTAAACTAAATGGAACCCCGGTATACTTATACTACCTACTACCTTTGCTAGTTCATGAGTATCATCTGGTTTAATTGCTAACTTTGGACCATACTGATACGTAACAGTAAAAGTAATCTTCGCCAGATAACTCGAGAAACTTGATCATCTATATAAGGTAAAGGAAATCTTTCATTTTACAGGGACATTTAAAGCGAGGTAATCAACACAGAGGCACAAAGTATGTAAGCGGCGGAGTTCTATTTTGTGACAAAGCTTATTATCGACGTTCTTTTTTTTACTTAGTTCACCGGATAAACGTAACTGGATTCAGATTCCAGTATCCAAGGATGTCTCATGTCTATACACGGGTTGATCAGTTGTGTGTACCCGAAGCAAAACAATATTTGTATTTGGTTCATCTATTTATTACCACTGTTAAACTAAGTGGCTATGGCCTGGCTAGAATAAGAGTTAATTATAAGCACCTCAGATCAGGGAACAGTAAATAAGCACATACATGAAGTCACGCCTTTTTCCCATGAGGGTAGACAAACTACAGAACGCCATCTGCTACTATCCTTATAACCCTTGTTTCGTTTACTTAAAAACATAGTCATACACGCACATACACGGATACTGGGTATGCAAACTAGTTTTATCTTTATTATTGAAAATATGGCGACGAATAAAACAAATGGCTATGGCCTGGATAGAATTAGAGTTATCGATATTGCGAATATGGAAATGAGAAAGACAACGTACCTGGCAAACTGGCTGTGGCTCCTGGCAGCTCTCGGCCCTTGTTAGGACCTCTCCTTGCAGTCACACGCAGCACAGGGTTTGATGCAGTCTTGCTCGGCGTGCAGTTGGGTCGATGGCAGAGTGCAGCTCACGCCGTGAAGCTTGTAGTGTCGTTCCGTTCGTGAATAACACAAACTTCTTCGATTTTTCTTCAGAGTCGGGTGATCTTGCGGTTGTGGCGTGGATGTGTTATTAAAAGAAGATTACTTTTTGTTCATACCACTTCTGAGTGAAACGGATAAATAAAAACCGGGCAGAGCTTTGTTCAGATCTTGTATTCACAATCGAAAGAGACAAATAAATGATGGGCAATCGCTTATATTAACACAGTCCTCGTTGCAGACATGGCTTGACTGGAGGGGAGGCTTCAATATGGCGGCTTAGCTTCGGCGGGCTCGGCGGGTATTGGTCGATTGCACGTAGGCCGACGTCACATCCGTTACAGTATGATGAAATTGTTATTCTTTAAAAGTTCTAAAAAATATTAATAAAATTAATATTAATATTTTTAAATAGTTCCATAAGAGATTCTCGGTGACTTAACTTATAAATGGCTCTGACAGCTCTCTTTTGTAATATAAATATGGATTCGATTTCAGCCGCTCGACCCCACAGTAAAATACCGTATGACATAATGCTGTGAAAGTAACTAAAATAGTCCAAATGCGCGGTCTCCACATCCGTTAACTGTCTTACCTTTCTAACAGCATAAGCGGCTGAGCTCAGCCGACCCGCAAGAGACGTTTTGTGAGAACCCCATTGCAGTTTGTCGTCTATAGTGATACCCAGGAAAACTGTTTGATTTACGAAATCCAGCTTTCCTCCATTCAATATGATGTCACATTCGCTACTTCTAACATTCGGCAATGTGAATCTACACATTGCCGAATGTTAGAAGTACATTTGTTTTTTTTTTCGTTTAGCACCAAATTGTTTGCCGTGAACCAATCAATCAATCAATCAATCATTTATTTTGTAAAACATAGGTATGGTTACAGATAGTATTGGTAAAATAAGTGCACTATGTTTTGCCAATATCTGGCGTACAAAAATAACAAATGCATGCAAGTTTAGAAATAGCAAGCAACAATAAATAATGAATAAAATAATACAATTAGGTTGGGATGTCAATAGATTACATTAAAAACTAAATCAATATAAAATATGTCAATAAATAATGGTACAGGTCATCAGAATTTTAGATTAATAAACACATTCATACTTGATCAACAACTTAAATTATAAATGTCTAATTGGTAAGTCGGAATCGGCATACCTCTGTTTATCATATATAAAAATAAATCAATTTAAAATATGTCAATAGTTAAACAGGTCATTACAATTTTAGATTAATAAACACATTCATACTTTATCAATAAATGCAATCATAAATGTCTAGTTGGCAAGTCGGAATCGTTATACCTCCGTTTATCAGCAGTAAACTCAGTGATGGAGTAGTAACATCTATCTACAAGGAATCTAAACAAAGAACTCTTAAAAGATCCCAAACACTCTTTATTTCTAATAGCCTCTGGTATACTGTTATATATTTTTGGGGCCATACCTAGCACACTTTTGCCGAAAAATGCGGTTTTATGAGAGTTAACATGAATGGCACTCTGATAACGGCGAGAGCGCAGTTTCTCAAATAAATGCAGGTTACAGCGAACAAACACTCCCATTTCATATATGTACATAGACGGTAGGGTAAGCAAACTAAGTTCCTTAAACAATGGTTTACAACTATCAATCGATTGCAATTTGGTAAACGATCGCAAGCATTTTTTTTGAGCTTTAAAAGCAATGTCTCTGTCAGTGGAGTTGCCCCAGAAAATGATTCCGTACCTAATGCCAGAAGCCACATAAGCATTATAAGCTATTTGTACTGTAATGCGGTTAACCGTTTTTGATAGTTTGTACAGAGCATACGCAAATTGGCTAAGCTTCTTTGACAAAGCGTCGATATGTTGTTTCCAAGTCAGACGACTATCTATGTAAAGACCCAAAAATTTTGTGATGTCACATTCAGAGATTGCTACGTTACCATATTTTATATTCAGTTTTGGTTTATTTGTTCTTTGATTAAATGTCATTATTTTAGTTTTGTTAATATTTATTTTTAGATTATTATTAACTAACCAATTTATTATATTATAAAGTTCGTCATTTATGTCATTTTCAAGAATATTAATGTCATTACTAGAGAATAAAACAGTGCTGTCGTCAGCAAATAAGACCATCTGATGTTTACTGACCTTAGGCATATCATTTATGTAAATGTTAAATAATGGAGGGCCAAGAATGCTACCTTGGGGAACACCAAAAGTAGTTTTTCTAGGACGTGACATATATGTTCTTTCAACTTTCGAGCTCGCACAAAGCCTATCTAGCGCTGTGATTTGAGTGCGATTAGAGAGATAAGATTGTAATAGGTCTAATGCAGTTCCTCTAATCCCATATCGCTCTAATTTGTTCAGCAGTATATCATGATCTACATGGTCAAATGCTTTAGACATATCCATGAACAAGGCCGCTACTGGAATTCTAGCATCAACATTAGACACAATTTTCTCGATCACGTCATAGATCGCCATATTAATGGATTTACCTTTTCTAAATCCAAACTGCTCTCTGACTATGAGATCATGCTTATCAAAAAACGACGAAAGGCTATTGTATATCACCTTCTCAATAATTTTGGAAAAAATAGGAATAAGTGCTATAGGTCTATAATTATCCATGATACTTTTATCACCTTTTTTATGAATAGGTTTAATAACAGTAATTTTTAATTTGTCCGGGAAATGGCCGTGTTCAATGCAAAGATTGATGATATAACTCATAGCAGGTCCTATTAATGGCGCTACATGTTTGACCACTCAAACCAATTTTGGAAATGATGAATGGAGTTATTCACATCATCTAGATTTTGTGACCGCCGATCTATTTTAAATATCAAAGATGGTGTTGTTTGCTGCTGAAGATGTCATCAGCAAACAACACCATCTTCGGTTGATTTTGTAGTAGTTGGGGTAAATCGTTAATATAAACTAAAAAGAGGAATGGACCCAATATCGAGCCTTGAGGAACACCCATTGTCATTTCTGACCCTAGTGAGTTTACGCCGTTTACCTGAACTTTAACTTGTCTGGCTTTTAAATATGATCTAAGTGACTCAAGGGCTGTATGTCTAATTCCATAGTGCTCAAGCTTCAACAATAGTGTCTCATGGTCAACGCAATGGAACACCTGCCAACATTTACCCGATGTATGCGAAGAGTGAATATAGGTCTCATCTAAATAAATTATGGGCCGGGGCTGGGGAGATTTATTATTTTTATCCACTGCATGCAAGTACTTAGCTCTCCAAGCTGATATTTCATCACGCTCCATAAGAACCTTCCGATTGGATTGAGATTTTTAAAACGAAATCCCACCTTGTGAAGCAGCTTTCGCACTCTCTCGCTGTCCTGTGTAATTTATTTCTGTCTTTAAGACCTCTAGAAGCTTTTTAACAGTAGGGACCTCTTTTTTAGCAGACTAAAATTCATGTACTTTCCTCCATATAACTCCCATGTTAAAATCATAAACATGCACAAATCCACTTATACGTTTTCTCTCCTTGCCTGGTGTCTGAATTTTTGTACCAGTTTCTTCTGCTGCGTGTCCTTCCTTAACTATTTTTGATATTAGTCCTTGACTCACACCTGAAATATAAGATAATAAAATAAATGTTAGTAGAAATTTGAAATCTGGCAGGTTAGTTTGCTCACTCACTTAGCAGGTTACTTAATAGATGTATGTTACCGTTACGCTAACCTGCAGCAAGAATAGAAACGAATATTTCGTGGACTTAAATAATTAGTTAAGTATCGGGTAATTTATAACAAGAAAGTTGACAACACTAACCTGTCGCTGCCGAAATTCGTTTGTATATTTGATTAAATGCAATAATCGGAGACCCCGCCCGAGCTTCGTCTTCAAAAAAGGTTTTAACCTTTAGAATAATGTTTCAAGCATCAATTTTAATAGCTTTCGGCATATTTAACTTTACAAATTTAGCAATATCACGACAAAACAACCAGAGAACCCGAAAGTAGTAGACACTAACAATCGAATGACATTTCAATTCAACATGACGGCCGTAGTTCCAATTTTCGCCATTTCACAGATAAGTTGGTAGGACTGTATTCTGACGAATGTCCGAGGTTATTTTTTTTCAAACGTGGAATTATATTTTTTTGTGCCGTCACCTGCCTCACCTATTGTCATGTCATTGAAGCATTGACACAAAGAGTAAAATAATAAACATTGACATATATATTACTTGCATTGAAGTCAATATATATTAGTCTAGGATTAAAGTATTATATGCTCGATACAGAACGTACGCAGTTTTCCTACTAATTACGTACATAATACACAGATTGCACATTCGATAAATAACAATTGATACCGTTGGAAAAGTTCAAATACTTATGCCTCTGCTAAAAACACCAAAGATTACAAGAAAAAAAAAGGTGATAAGCTTTTTATTTTTTTTATTCTTTATTGGTCTTATTATTTTGCATATCGCGCAAAATACAGACAACGCGGATAATAATATTTCGTGTCATTACGTAGACGAGTACGATGCACTGCCGTCAGCTGAAGACAGGAACTTTTTGCCGAGACTTAACTCAATATTCTTTCACGAGACATCATGCCGCGGAAGGCTAAACTCCCGCCAGGCATGCGTCATCGAGGCAGCATCGAGAGCTCACCCAAGAAGACAAGTTTATGTCATGTTCAGTGCACCCGTCAGCGAAGTCGTGTATCAAGGAAGTTGTATCGCGGAATTACGACGCTTCGCAAACGTCAAGTTCGCTAGGGTACACATAACAGATTACGCTAGAATGACTCCTTTGGAAGATATGGTGGCAATTAAACTTATAAATAAAAGCAAGTGGCGGGTGTCACATACTTCCGATTTCCTGCGATATTTGACTTTATACAAGTGGGGAGGTGTGTACCTGGACACGGATATGCTGGTCGTCAGATCTTTAACTCCTCTGGGACACAACTGGGTAGCCAAGGAATCCAACTATTCTGCGAGCGCCGGAGCTATCGCTATTTCTATGGATCACTTAGGCAGAAAATTTGCCGAGGCTTTCATCAAGTATGTATCGATAAATATTTTCGCCACACTAGCCAATATCATGCTTATATATTTCATAGGATGCAATCAGCCCGGTGAGCATGGGCGTACCAAGACATTTGTGACAAGACATGATAAATTATGTCATGTCTTACAATTTGTCTTAAATGCTAGCACGGGTCAAACATGTGACATATTTTAAAGGCGCGAAATGCCTTTCTTGTTGCTGCCCGGCGAGCACGGCCTACTGTGACTTGGCTTGAGTCACACATTTCATCGCAGTTTGGGCCATAAAGCCATTTTGACTTAAATAATAGCACCGGCGGCGTGAGAAAATTTTCTGACGTTTATTTGGGACTCATCGGGTCTTAATTGCTAATCACTGGCTTATAAACCTATGGACTTGCCATGCCTACGAAATTATCGTGCATACCTACAAAAATCAGGCACTTAAGATGGCTGCCCATTTGCAACTGTTTGACAGCACAACTACACAGATAAACGTAGGTATATATACGGCACACAACTACCAATTTTTCGGCAACCAACATGACGACCGGTCACGCATAGACATGATTTCGGCGTCACTCAAAAGTGTTACCAAGTTTAGTCCTTGACAAACATTTAGATATCTCTCTTTTCATAAGCAGCTCTTGGTTAGTTAAAAAGAGACAAAACGCTTTTTGACATGCGTGTGTCGATATTATAGATATTTGTATAACTATTCTTCATATAGTAGAATATGCCGTCTCCATAGTTTTCCTACCTCATTGTTGCTAATGCGGGCGCATCCATTTTGTCACAAATGTCACATTTTGACCAGCGTTGCCAGAGGGTTACATTTCTTACATTTTTCGTAACTTTTGACCCCCTCGCGTAACATGTAAGTAATTTTTATGTTCAAGGCAATATTCGTAACTTTTGAAAACAACGAGATTTGTAATACTAGATTTTTAATGCAATCAGTTTACGAACGCATCCAAAATTAAACGCACGTAGAACTGGCGCGTCTTAAAAAGTATTTCACTCCAATTCACTCCATGTCATACTCAGAGTCAGAGATGACATAAATTAAAACTTGATTTTGCTTGAGCGTGTGTGCGTACGTTTCCTACTTGCGAGTTCGCGCGGTTTCGTTGATACTTAGCTCGAAAAAGAAAATTTACATGGCTGATTATGTTTTTTTTTTGTTGAATGTTGCGTGGTGTTAATGTTTGTTGTCATAGAACTGTGAGAGGTGCGCGAGAGAAGTTTAGCGTTAAAGTTTCTCAAATTATCGAGATTCTAGTGCCTATCTTTAATGTATTAATAAGTACCTATATGTTTAAGTTTGCAACGTAAACTAATAAAAATATAAATATATTAATACGCATAAATATTTTATTGCAGGTGCAAGCAAGTAAAATTTCTGTAGAAAGTGTGGAAACAAATCAACGATTTTTAATTACTGTGATTTAAACCTCTACAATTATTACTTATCGATATTATAAAAAAGTAATGCTAGGTTGGTCGATTTGATGGTTTTTTTTTGTCTCCAATTCGCTATATATTTAAAAAATCTTTTTTTAGTTTTCATCATATATAATAACTCTGTCTAATTGTCATGTTTTGTGATTTCAAAAAAAAAAATATTAAAAAAGTAAAGAACAAAACTTAATGAAAGCCATAGTACTCAATTTTATACACAATAAAGAGAGATGCAAATCATCGTCGATAATGTAGGTCTTTTTTATTATTTTTTTGAATTGAGGCGCAATTGCCCTTTATTAACAGCCCTCTTAAGAAGTTAAGGTAAAAAAGTAGGTACGTTAAGAGAGTTCTATACATATCGAATATTAGTAGTTAGTTCAGTGTAAAACTGCACCACCTCTCGTGGATTTGGTTCAAACTAATAGAATAAGTTAGGTGTTAGACTAGATAGTAACAACTGTGAAGATGGCGCTGCGAACAAATGAAACTAGATTCTGTTTCATCATAAGACTAGCTGTTCCCCGCCGGCTTCGCTCCCGTCGACCACCCCAGAGGACCAGTTTTTGGGATTAAAAAAAGACCAAGTGAGAGTCGGACTCGCGCAGGAAGGGTTCCGTAACATTATCGCAAAAAACGGCAAAAAAAACAAGTTTTTTGTATGGGAGCCCGACATAAATATTTATTTTATTCTGTTTTTAGTATTTGTTGTTATAGCGGTAACAGAAATACATCATCTGTGAAAATTTCAACTGCCTAGCTATCACGGTTCATGAGATACAGCCTGGTGACAGACGGACAGACAGACAGACAGACGGATCGCGGAGTCTTAGTAATAGGGTCCCGTTTTTACCCTTTGGGTACGGAACCCTAAAAATAGCCTATGTCACTCAGGAATAATGTAGCTTTCTATTGGTGAAAGAATTTTTTAAATCGCTCCAGTAGTTTCGGAGCATATTCGGTACAAACAAACAAACAAACAAAATAATCTTTTCTCTTTATATTAGTATAGAAGATTAAATACACCATTAGACATCATAGATTCCTTTATATGCCGACATGTATTTTGCTGACATCAATTTGCCTCAAAAACAAGAAAAAAGAAAATGTAACTTTTGCAGCAAAAATGTAACATTTGTGGAAATTAAACGTAACTTTTGACTTAAGGGCCCTGGCAACACTGATTTTGACAGATGATTTAGAAAAATGTATCACTTTCGTTCGGAGGTGGTGATAAAATTTTATAGATGAAAAATAAATATTTTCCTTTTGATTACTGCACCAAATGGGAATAGATTTATTTTGTGTGTGGTGATCAATGCTTATTAATTAATTGTACATATAATAAAAATGTTACAGGATTATTAATTAATTCTATATTATTACTTTTTTTAATGTTGTATTTTTTTCTATTGATAATCTTATTTCTAATTATTATTTTTATTTTGATTATTATTTTTTATAATTATTTTCTCTTATTCCATATTCTTCTTACTTTTTACATTTATAAATATTTCTTAAATAAAACCCCCAAAAACATTTAAGATATAAAAAATTGGGGCCCACCGGTATCGGGAACAGGGTCCAAACTTTTATATTTTCTAAGTTATCATTAAATTTTTCACAATAATTATATCTTTCTAACAAACACGTACTATGTTATCAAACAAACAAACAAAGAAAAATAAAGTGTGCATAAGTCTATGGTCGTGGGTCAAATATTAATTTGTTCCCAACAAAATCAAAAAATTGTTTATCTGTATGAACGGTAGGTACACTTTTATACGTATTATGTGTCGCACTGTGAAGTCAGCAACAAGAAAGGCATGTCGCGCCTTTAAACTGTGTCAAATGGTTGTCCCGTGCTAGCATTTTAAGACATGACATATTTTATAATAACTTGTCATGACCGAAAATATTCTCTGTTAAGAAATTGTAGTTCAAGTCGAAAACACGCAACGTAAAAAAAAACCTTTTCATAAATTTATGTTGGGATGCTGCTAGTATGGGGGCAGCAAAGGGGGGCCTAAATTTTGGTTATTTTTTGCCTAGGACATACCGTTTTAGAGATACCATTTTGGAAATATAGAGCGTTTTATGCAAAATAAAATAAGATTCGGAGGCCCATAATTCGGAAACAGTCCGTCGTAGGGCTATGCTTCTCAAAACCTAAATGGTTTTTAAGGCCAAGGTTAAATCGAAACTGCAATAAAATTGGAAATTGCCGAAAAAGATAAAAAATAAACGTCAAGGAGTTATACCACAAGTCAAGAAAATATCTCACGCCGCCGTGCTAGCATTTAAGACAAAATGGCTTTATCGCCAAAACTGTGATAAGGACGTTACATTTTCCTACAAATAACAGTGCTTTCCAGGTACCATTTTAATGTATATGGAATCTTCGTGCTCCGTGATGGAATCACACATGTGAAGATATTATGGTCTTAATTTAAAGATAATATATTCAGCTCCAGATTGGCATAAGAAAAATTGTATGACATCATACAAAATTTTCGCACAAAAACGTTTTTCCCATCACAATAATCGCAAAAATATTAAAAAAGTAGGGTCCGAATAGGTCCCAGTTTAGGTAAATTTACAGCATATTTTATCTTCAAAATTATTAAAAATTGCGATATATATAGTCCTTTGCAGGTTCCGCTAATTATTTTTTACCTAAATCATTATAGTTTTTAATTATTAGCTAAAATAAAAACACTTGCCGACTTCTTCATACATTTTGCTCTAAGGGTTCATCATTCCGCGCTCAGAAGCGCTCGTGGAAGGACGGGCGTATCGCTCTGTCGCAAAAAATAAATACGATAAAAGTAACAGAAAGATTGTAGTGTGCATGCGTATGAGTACCGCCACGCGTCGTTTGTCGTGATCAAAAGGAGTTGATATTTTATCGTACCGAAATAAAAGTATGTTTGAGTTTCCTATTATTATGAATGTGATTTAGAAATTATGTTGGGTAAGATCGGGATTTGGATAGGTGGTGTTAAGCAGTTGTTGACATGGTTGAGAAATGGATGGGTGGGTTTAAGCAGCTCTTAGTAAGGTTAAGATTTGGATGGTTAAGGTCAAGCTGTCGGCGATGAAGTTTAGAAGTGGATGGGTGGGAGGAGGGGTTATGATTTTAATCGATTTTTATGTAGGTACCTATGTATGTATAACGAATACGAGTCCAAAACCAAAACCAAAGATGGCGCCGAAAGAAAATAGACAAATTTTCGTCATGGGTGTCATTTTCATGGATTTTGGGGTCACCCATATCGAATACGGGGTCAAAACAAAAATACAAGATGGCGCTTACGTAAATTTGACAACTTTTCGTTATGGATGTAATTTTAATGGAGTTTTGGGGGCTTATATCAAATACGGGGTCAAAATCAAAATACAAGATGGCCAAAATCAAGATTTTGATGAGAATTCGGAATTTTATTGCATAGAAAAAGGATATTTTTTGATTTGCGTTTAAATACTACCCCTTATTTTCTTGTATGTTTGTTCAGAGATATCTTTGCCAATTGTTAACCGTTCTTGATGATTAGCGAGAAAACGCACTAATCTCGTTATACGAAGGATATCAAAAAATCACATCACACTTAACACTAATATCATAAAAGCGAAATTTTGTGAGTGTGTGTGTATGTGTTTGTATGTGTGTTCTGTGTGTGTCTTGTTTTCTTCACGCTCAATTCTATAACCACGTACAAGGATATTACGGTTAGTCTTGCGGTTCCGGAGATTTATGCATTTTACAAGCTTTTATTTAACTTGCAATGTATGTATGTGTGTTCGGGCCAAATCTTGCAACTGAATTTTAAAGCAATTATCCTCCACCGATTAAGATTAAATTTTGCATACACGTTTAGTTTGGATGACAATGCATGTTTAGCTAAGTGACGGCATTCAGAATCCAGTATGGCGGACGGCCCAAGATGGCGGACTAGTTATTTTTTGTGCAGTACCATGATAATAGGTATCAAATGAAAGGGTTTGCTGAGAAGAATACGAAAAATGCTTGTTTTAAAAAAAATATTCTTAAAGATTTTATTTTATATAAACTCCATACATTTTTTTTTAAATATAAATATTTCTTGCCTATTTGCCCACCAGATTGCATCCTATGAAATATATAAGCATTATATTGGCTATTATGCCATGTTTAGCCATGCTAAACTTAAAAAAGACGGTGTGATATAGTCGCCCCTACATACTCAGCACGTTCAACTTTTGCTAGTCGCCAAAATGTAACTCAAGCCCCACACGTTTATAATAAAGTAAACCGCATACTTAACATTTACCCTATGCAGCTGTATGAGTGTAAGAAGACATTGACGGAATGGCTCTTCACACTTAATTATGATGCCGTGGAAGACATTTTGACTACAATGGGTTGAACGTCATGCATACACATACACACACATATATACATTCCTACACACACACACTCCAACACACACACTCCAACACACACACACTCCAACACACACACTCCAACACTCATTCACATATACACTCGCCCACTCACACACACACCCACTCATACACACACACATACACACAAAATACATATTCACACACACATAAACACACATTTATACAAACACACTCTACTTTCTCACACTGCCATAAGCACTATTTTCATTTTTCTTTTCATTAATTTAATAAAAATGTGTAACTTATACCTAATTAGCACAACGATCAATTGTTAAATAATCGAGGAAGAGCGAGGTTCATCCCATCACAAGTATCTTCGGATTACTTTCTGGGAAGCCCCGGCAACTTAATTGTATAGATTTAAGATAATAAACACATTTTTTTTTTATTTTAAATTTAAGTTCCTATGTCTTCGAGACTGCAACACACCAAAACAACAACCTCTAAACTGGTAAAACAACAACCCCTAAAAGTCCCATGTAAATGTGACACGTAATAGGGACGGTGCACCTTTTTAAGATCAACCGGGCACAAATGCAGAGAATCTCTAATTATATTTTTGTATTCAATTCCAGTGAACTTAAAACAACGTATAGACCAGATGTTTGGGGCTATAACGGACCTGGCGTCATAACGAGGGTACTTCACAAAATGTGCCAGACATCCAACATGTCGGAATGGTCGTCTGTCTCCTGTCATGGTTGGTACTATGACAATATCATCAAAATAATTTGCTTAAATCAAGCCTAATATATTTATAACTGCTCAGAAAGCGGCTAAACTTAACAAGAACGTTCTGTCTACGTCTGACTCATTTCCAATGAACAGCTATGCTATAGCTATGTTCTATGTAGATTGCACTGTAGCCAAGAAAAACGCAAAAATGGCGGCACAAGCTAACATGGGTCACTCTAGCCCTGGAACTAAGAAGTGGGTAGAATTCATGGGGGAGGCCCACCCAGCAGTGCAATGCTACAGGCTGTTAGTAGCCCTAGCCAGCTGTACTCCTTAAGAGGAATGTAGAAATGATAAAACTGCTAAGATGCCGGAAACTACCGAGCTACTTCTAAGGACCCCATATTAGTATTTATTTATTTAATATTAGGAGAACCAACAGCTATAACAGATGGATAACAATTGAATATGAGACATAAAGCCAATTACAGGTTCTCACGGATAGGTATAAACAGAAAAATTTGCAGAAAACTTAGGATCACTTACAAGCACGACTTATATGATTAAATAAAGAACAATAAGAACTAAACACTTTTAAAAAACTTAGCATTCAGCCGAGTGCGTGCCGAATAAGTTTTAGTGGTAAATGGGTCAAATGAGAACTCTTTACAAAGAATATTAAAGTCCCTACTCTCAGTCTCTATTGCGAAAATAATTCTGTCTGGTTGTCTGTTTGTAACCTTTTGACGTCTCAACGGCAGAACAGATTTAGATAAATATTGCACTCGGGTAGACCGCATTTTTATCCCAAGAGTATGTGCCCTTGGGATAATTTTCGACTTTCAGGCGGGTTAAGCCACAGGCAAAAGGTAAATCATTAATAGGTGTAGTGCTAAAAGTACGTATAGGAATAAAGATGCAAAAAAACGGAATACGTCTGGCATTTACTCGGAGAAAATCGGATTATGTCTATAGGGCGTCCATTATAACTTGTCCCGTGACGCGATTGGTAGCAATAGCACTAAGACGTCAATCAGACGAGCAGCACTTTGCTGTCGACAGAGCGAACTTCAGTCTCTGTGCTTCAACTGTCGACAAAAGCACCTGCTGTACTCTGTCCAAGCTTGGCAAGCTATGGTGCCAATATGACGGCAAGGGACAAGTGAACGGTCGGTAGTATTGTAGTTTGCCAATGACGTCATGACGTCACTCTGACGTCCGGCTTAACGGACGAGACGAAGGCAGGGCGCTGCGCGGGTATGCGGGAGTGGTTATTAAACTATATTAAACTTAACATTGTCTATGTTTTCAGGGCTAGAAGTGTATAGCCGAGAATATTTCTACACACTACATTTTTCCAGAAGTGACGAATTCTTTAAACCTGGCGAATTGAAGAATGTTGAAAACGCCTACGCTCACCATCTTTGGAACCATTTAAGCCATGATAAGAAAATAGAAAAAGATTCTCCATATGCAAAGTTGGCTCTAAAATATTGTCCAACTATATACAAGATGTATGGTAAAGAATTTGGTACCTAACAAGGACAAATCCTCGATTATGCTTAGATATCCTTTTAAAGCTCCGTGCAATAAATCCCGGGGCTTTGACTTGGTTAATATTCTTCTTCTCTCCCTTTTATATACGTTTGAACATAAATTTCCATTTATCCTACTATTAATAATTCTACTAATATTATAAATGCGAGAGTTTGGATGGATGTATGTTTGTTACTCAATCACGCCAGAAGGTCTGAACGGATCTGGATAAAATTTGGTACTGAGATAGATTATGGAGTCTGGCAAACGAAAGTAGAGAATGAAAAAGCGCGTCAAATTTAAAAAAAGCTTACTAAAAAGACAAACAAGAAGAAAATCATGCTGTGCAGTCGGAGGATACATATGCGCGAGCTTGCTGGCCAAAACCAGATGTATCCTCCGACTGCAAGTCACAGTCTGGAATAGCACATAGGCTTTTTATTCTGGTACAATATTCCCTACAAAACACGTTTCAGGCGGGCGAAGCCGATATTATTAATACGAAAGTTTGTGAGTGTGTTAGTATTGTTACGAGCTGGGGTTCATGGATAAATTATTTAAACAACAGACTTCAATTAATCACACTTTATTACAAAAACACTTCTTAAGGTTACACTAGTCGAAAAGAAAATTCTTCCATACAAACGTAGTCTAGGGATTATTCCACTGTTTGACGATGTACGTTCAAAATAAAAAGTGATATCAATTTGTCTCATCATTATCTAACCCTGTATGGAAGCAAAAAAGTAAAAAAAGAAAATATTTGAAAGTTTTGAGCGTCTAAAGTTCCACATTTCGACACTAATTTTAACGCATTTTTGGGCGCGAATAAATACCATAAGAAGACGGAAAATTGCAAAACGGCCTCCATACAGGGATAGATTAGTAGTTCAACAATTCAAATAATTTTATTTTGAACAGATAGATTTAGTCGTTTTTTCATGATATCTAGACTGCCAAAGGTCTGTTTATAAAATTTCGCTCGCTCGGTTTCGTCCTAAATCATTATCCATTTCGCTACAAATTTGCAAAAGTGTGTATTCGTACGCGAACTAGCTTCCTACTGCTCATCACAGCATCTATCTCTTCCGCACGTATTGTCGGTTGATATAAAATGCATTTTAACCCCGCGCACAAAATAGTTCGTGCCGTCGACTAGTGTACCCTTAAACAATTCTATTACTTCGCACAATTCTCCTTTATCGATCACTCTTTATCGCTTCTTAACCAACACTGTCTCACGACGAACCCGACCGCTCTTTATATAGCACGGCAGATGTTTCTAAAACGTTCCATACTGTTCTAGATAATTCGCGAATTTCCCAGAACAATCGACTTTCTAACTTTTTTGTTCCTCAATTAACTCAGTTCCCGAAGCGACTAGAAACCATTCGACATGACCTTTCGAGAAGATTAGTTCCGCTATTCCATACTAGGTGGCGCTACTAGTTCTTCCTCTCGTCACTAGATGGCATTGCCCTTGTAACATTGCCTCCCTCTTAGACATGCTCGTCCCAAGCATTGTTAGACCCATGATAACGGGCCAACCAATCCACATGAACGACCTTTGATGCACCTCGGGATCTCTTTTGAATTCGGTAGGTGACGTCATTAATCTTGGTAATCTGCGCGATATGGTCCATCCCATTTTGCTTGCAATTTAGGCGATGTTCCTTTGCTGCGTCGGTACGCAGCAACGGCAGTAGCCCGGTGGTTATGTAACCATACCAAAGATCCTTCATCGAAACCCTTATTGTTCGCCTTCCTATCCTAGCGAGTCTTCATCCTCTCAGACATCTGCTGACATGTCTGTCTGATGTGCTCATATACAACATTCATCCTGTTTCGTAGTTCATTCGCATAATCTGTTACACTGCGTGGAGACTTTGGTGGGATAACAGTGATTAGATCTGCAGGTAATCTTAGTTCTCTTCGCAAATTAGCAAAACCTGGAGTTACTGTTGTGCTTTCATGAACAACACTGCGATATGCCAGGAGAAATGGTTGAATGTGTCTGTCCCAATCCTTCTGTCTACTTTCCACAACCTTTGCAAGATATCTCTCTAGTGACTGGTTGAATCGTTCAACGAATAATACAAGCTTTGATAATATGTTGCGAAATATTCAAAAACCTTCAAAATTGCATGAAAAATAGCTAAAGCGCTGTATATAAGCAATAAAATAAAATCAGCAGACGATAAAATAAAAACTACCATAATTATACAATCAGATGTAGAGGTAGCTCAGGAATTTGAAAACTTTTTTTAAATATTCCTCTTAAAACTACAGCAGCTTTAAACTCCTCACCCGCGCTCTCTGCTGCCTTACTTAGAAAGAATGTAGATGCGTGCCCTTCGGAGTTGTAAGTTTCAACATACAAACCCCCAGGCTATTTTAAAAGCTTTTAAAGATCTTAAAATCAAATCAACAGAAGATCTTTGGGGACGGTAAAAGTATGTGAACCAATCATTGAAACTATTGCGCCCTATTTAGCTTTCATATTTAACACTAGTGTCGATCAAGGAGTCTTTCCGAACCTCATGAAACACAGTAAAGTAGGTCTATTGTTTAAATCCGGCAAAGAAGCCAATAATTATAGGCCAGTGTCAATTCTGCCGGTTCTCAGTAAAGTCTTCGAAAAGTTAATGCTCAACCAATTGTTGCGTCATTTTAACAAACATTCCATCTTTCATGGTAAACAGTACGGTTTCACTAAAGGGCGTTGCACATCTGACGCTGGCGTCACCCTAATAAAGAACATCTTTAACGCCTGGGAAAAAGCAAAAGACGCCATTGGAATCTTTTGCGACCTCTCGAAAGCGTTCGATTGCGTTAACCATGAGACACTATTGTCGAAACTCGAGCATTATGGGATTAGACATATGGCCCTTGAATTACTTAGATCATATTTGAAAGCCAGACAACTAAAGTTTAGGTAAACGGCGTTAACTCACTAGGGTCTGAAATGACAATGGGCGTTCCTCAAGGCTCTATATTGGGTCCATTCCTCTTTTTAGTTTACATTAACGATTTGCCCCATTTATTACAAAATCAACCGAAGATCGTGTTATATACTGATGACACATCTTTGATATTTAAAATAGATCGGCGGTCACAAAATCTCGATGATGTGAATAAGTGTATTCAGCAGGTCCAAACTTGGTTCACGGCAAACGATTTGATACTAAATGAAAAAAAAAACCAAATGTATTAGATTCACATTGCCGAATTTCAGAAGTAGCGAATGCGACATCTTAATGAATGGAGAAAAGCTGGACTATGGAAATCAAACAGTTTTCCTAGGAATCACTCTAGGTGACAAATTGCAACGGGGGCCTCACATAACATCTCTTGCGAGTCGGCTGTGCTCGGCCGCTTATGCTGTTAGAAATATAAGACAGTTAACGGATGTGGAGACCGCGCTTTTGGCTTTTAGCATTTCTTTCTTTTGGTATTTTAGCTTCTTTCACAGCATTAATTATGTCATACGGTATTTTACTGTGGGGTCGGGCGGCTGACATTGAATCAATATTTATTTTGCAAAAGAGGGCTGTCAGAGCCATATAAAAGTTAAGTCACCGAGAATCTCTTAGGGAGCTATTTAAAAAGATTAATATTATGACAGTTTCTTGCCAATTCATTTATGAAAATATTATATATGTAAGGAAAAATATACATCTCTTTAGTAAAGTCAGTGATAGAGACAATTGTAATACGAAAAATAAAGATAAGTTAGATCAACCATCTTATAGACTAGCTAAAGTACACTCATCTTTCATGCTAGGTCCATCGTACTCACGTATGTGAATAAATTCATATACGTGAGTATATGAATTTATTCATGTATGTACCTACTTTAATATTGTAAAACATGTTCTTTTTTTGAAATAGTGAGTATGGAGTTTCTTGTGCATTCTTCTCCATAACAAGCTACTTTTTCGAATGCACGGTAGAATCAATTTTTATTACTTGTAAATTTTAATTGTTAACGTTCAAAAGTGCCGCTTAGTGGCCTAATTGAAATAAATGCATTTGACTTTGACTTCATTCATTAGATTGCATATCATTACCGTATGCTTTTATTTGTGTGCACCCCGGGCCAAAGTGTCTATGGCCGGTGGGCATTTCCCTTTTCAACCAAAAGCTGTTATTGAGGTTATTCTAAGTTAAATTTGCTACCTTTAACATATATTACCAAAACACTCGCGATTTACGATCTAAAATTTAGGAATTTTATTGTAGGTAACATAGTGTGTTCAAATTATGACGCATTAACAGAAACCTGGATTAATAATTGTATTCACAGCAGTGAACTTTTTACAAAAGATACATAATTTTCAGACGTGACAGAGAAACTTTATTTATAAACTTTACTTTACTTTAACAGGTTTTTATGCTAAAAAAGAAGGAGGGAGAGAGAAAGTACGCTGCTAACAGACAATGTTCTTGGACGAGTGGGTGCGAAGACTTATGGTGTTGCACCAGGCTTCAAAATAGCTATTTGTGCTCTTTACTTGCCTGTGCATTATTCAATTTTAGAGCACTTCTTGGGTAGCTATAATGCTGTAGCAGAAAGAAATGATTATTGTATTAGGTCATTACATATGAAATTTCCGTTTTGTTAGGGAGGAACATACAAGTCGTAGGTAGATCATTGATACCTTTACTAAAAAAACCATTCGGACGGAAATCAATAAAATCTTTGAAGGCGCTTTGAACTGACCCATCGCAGTTGAATTTTTTCCCTTGCAAGAAGTTATCAAAATTTCGAAAAAAAAATGGTAATCTGTTGGAGCAAGGTCCGGGGAGTACGGTGGATGTCTTAGACATTCCAATTGAAGCTCCTCTAATTTGGTAGCCTTCTGTTGTGCAGTGTGTGGTCTAGCGTTGTCCTGAGGCAGCAGTGGCCTAGAGCGATTGACCAGCCTCGGTTGCTGTCAATAAACATCCGTCGTAATCGTCTGGCCAGATTTAAGAAAGTTGTAGTGAACGACACCGGCACTAGTCCACCAAACGCTCATACGTAATTCTTTTTTTGTCAATTTTCGCTTGGGGCAGGATTTGGCTGGTTCGCCAGGGTTCAGCCATTGCGATGAGCGTTTTCGATTATTGTACAGGATCCACTTTTCATCACAGGTAATGATTCGATTTAAAATCCCTTCATTATTGTGCCGTTTGAGTAATGTAACGCAGCAGTCGACGCGCGTTTGTCGGTTTGCTGCACTCAATTCATGAGGTACCCACCTTTCAAGATTTTTCACCTGCCTAAGTTGATTCAAGTAGATTAAAACCACATTAAAACAGTTTTATTTCTAACACCACAGCCTGCTGCTAACTCGGACGTGGTTTGCGATGGATCCGCTTCCACAATAGCCTTCATTCCTTCATTATCACCTTTGGTCTCCGGCCGTCCACGGGGCTTGTTCTGCAGGTCGAAATTTCCAGAACGAAAACGTTGGAACCAAAAACGCACTGTGTTTTCTTTTGCGACTCCGTCGCCATACACATTAATCCTTCGAGCCGTTTCTGCAGCACTGGTGCCACGATGGAACTCGTACTCGTAAATAACGCGATATTTCAAGTTTTCCATTTTGTGAACTGACTGGCGCAAAGAAAAACCAAAAGCGAAAAAAACAAATGAATTACGGTTTTCCAAACAAAAGCATGAGTAACTAGCTGTATAAATTAAAATTAGAATTCCAAACCAAAGAGGAGTTATTTGAGATCAAAGTGGCCAGTACGACAAAACGCCAATTTCATAGGTAAGGACTTATTACATATTATTAGTCCGGTCAAATTAGACATATCAAAGTGCATTAATTCACATAGAGCTGAAACTTGCAAAAAAAAATATTAAAGGTCAAGGTCGCAAATATGTGTTTTTTGCGTTTTTTAGCCGAACGGTAAGTTTTATGATAATAATAGGCAACTCAAAATTGTAGATTATGCAAATACAAATTGTCTCTACAATTTTTGTCCCAAACTTCATCGTTTCTGAATATAATGGTTGAAAAAGTTGTATTCTTCATAAAGTGCACATGTTTCCACGCCACCTGGCAGCTACTTGGCGCATTTTTTTAACGTGGTGTCCCCGATAAGCCTGTTCCATAATATATTGTGATCCTGTTTAATTCAATACTATTCAAAATTATGTAAAAACTGGTTCTATCGGAAATGATGAGGCCATGTGAATTCTAATAAATTGTAGTTCTAAAAACTAAAAAACACGCTTTAATGGTAAATTGAACTAAAAAGTCGCTAATCCTGAAGATCTTGGTAAGGCTAATGGGACAAACAATCTAAACGCGCACGGTAGAATCAACTTTTATTACTTGTAAATTAAAATTTTTGTTTGTCTTTCAAAAGTACTTTGACTTTGACTAAATTATTGCATTGTCATCGGTCCTTAATAGGTGTGCAAAGTTTCAAATCAATCCGACGTTTTGAAGTGGGTGAAAATCACGTTCAAAGATTCCGTTACATTGATACATAGGTAGAGTGCGCGCAAGATAAGTCTGCGCGCGGCCAAAATCGGAACTAATCGTTTGTCATTTATGTCAGGTGTCAAGAGAGTGTGTTGTATTCCGTGTTTTTATTCGTTTCCGAAGTAAATAAGCGCCATTAGTATGCCAAAAGTAATTTAAAGTGCTGGCAGGGATGTTTTCTTGAAGTGAACAAGATAATAACGGGCTTACGGTACCGTTTTCCAAAGATTGAGCCCGCGTTGCTTATTTGACAGGTAACTTTTAGGGATACCATTGTACTAAAATTTCCCTAAATTTTCGTACTACCGGTGCCTGACAGTATTGGTTTTTGGGTGGTACATAAATATACCAGCAAGACAGGACTGGCATCATATAATATAATGCATCATTGTTATTTTGTTTTAGGCATTTCTGAACGCACCGTCACCAAATTGTTAATGAAGAAATTAAAAATGAATTGAAATTGAAATGGACGGTATTAGCCACTGCAGGACCATTGTTAGACCAAATTCAACAGTAGTCACTACTAAGTATTCAATAAAAGATTTACAATAATTTCATGAAGATTTTTTCATCATATTCTATGCAAGTAGAAAAAGCTAGTAATTAATATTATGCTTAACTTAAATTACTTTAGGTTACGAATAATGAAAAATGACTATTGATTAAATGGAGGAAAAAAAATCAGTTATGCTGGCAACATTAAGCACGCCACCCGTCGCGCGCAGACTTTTCTTGCGCGCACTCTACATAGTTACATAAATACATACCAAGCTAATAAAAGCGTGTTAAAAAGTTAGGTATAATTATCCGTCTCATTCATAATCACACGCAGTGTGTTGTTTCTAAATAACACCCGACGCCACGCGTCAGTCAGTCGAGAACATTCCTGGTATAAAGATATTTCTTGTTAGTTTTTATTTAAAACTAGCTGTGCCCGCGGCTTCGCTCCCGTCATCTGCCTGCCAACCCTACCATACTTACCAGCCTGCCTGCCTAATCCACATACTCAAAAAAACTTTTTACAAAAAAATACTACCGACTTCCAAATAAAACTACAAAGTGAAAAATAACTTTATTTTTGGAAGTCGGTGTCTTTCGTAGGTACCAATTTATTGCGTTATGGACACCGACTTCCAAAAATAAAGTTATTTTTCACTTTGTAGTTTTATTTGGAAGTCGGTAGTATTTTTTTGTAAAAAGTTTTTTTTATTTTTCACTGTTTAGTTGTACCTACCTAATAGGCAAGTTGTTTAGTAAGTTACCTACTCGTATAACGCCAGAATATATTACCCAAATATCATGAAACTTGAACATAACCGGTGAAATGAGAGATCTGCGTACCCCTTAAGAGCGTACTGGCGTGATGTTATGTTATGAAATGGTATAAACAACAAACAGACATGCGATTGCAGCAATCCCGAGAGATTTGCCGTTATTTATTGAAGAGTTCTGTTGTATATCTTCGAATTGCTTAGTCAGTCCTAAACCAAATTAAAATGGGACCAATTTCGGCACACACTCTTTCAAACAAAAAAAGTTTTTTTGAAATCGGCCCACAATTGACGGAGATATCGGTGAACATACACAAAAAAAAAGCATACATTATGTCGAACATAGTACCTCCTCCTTTTTAGGAAGTTGGTTAAAAAATATACATACTACATACCAATTTTTTTTCTAGGGTCATTCTTTCGCGTAAAATCTTAACACCACGATTCAGAAAATGACTTTAAATGCACAACGCCATCTATCGAATAGCGAGTTCAACTGTCCGACTAACTGAATTGCGTGAGCTGTGATAATTTTACTTCTTGAACACTTTAAATTCATCTAACTTTTGATAGAGTGAACCGATTGCGATGAAACAAAAACTAAGTAATTCTTCAAGATACGCACAATTTTTATGTATAAAAGTTATCTACATTGGTTTCGTACATTTCACGTGATGCGTGCACAAATAAACAGACAAAACTTCCAAAAATGCTAGAAATGGGTTCTGTTGGTTATCCTTTAACACCCTGGCTATTTTTTTTGGAATTTTTTTCGATGTACAAATAATATTTTTCTACAGATTTATTATATGTATTGATATTGATGTCGTATGAACAATTAATAGAGTTAGTGGAACGGTACTCAGTATTATATGATGAGTTCAAGCCAATACCGTGATCATAGCTGTGATACTAGCGAAGCGTGTTTTAGCATCACGTGGCGTGTTGTATATGTGCACGATTCGCATCGAGTGTGGACACGTCCGTCACGTCGCGTTGGGTTTTAATTTTTTATAATATATAGGCTTGCGCTTGACCACTATCTCACCTGATGGTAAGCTATGATGTGGTCGACGGTGAAGCACGCTTGCCTAGAGAAACACAGACTTGGGCAAGGAATTCCACTCCTTAGCTGTGCGCATAATAAAAGTGTCCCCAAAACGTTTTGTGCGTATGGGTGGGATGTCCACCATGTACCGATGACGCATCGCCGTACGTCTGGTAGTCCGATGATGGAACGGGCTGGGCGGAATCAAATCATGCAATTCCATCGCACACTCCCCTAAATATAATCGATAAAAAACCGACAAACTGGCAACTCGGCGAAGATTTTCAAGGCTCTGGAGCTTTGACTTGACCAGGGCGCACGGTTGGCGCAGTGGTTGAGCGATTGACTGCTGCGCTGCGTGTCGCGGGTTCGATTCCCGCACGGAACAAATATTGGTATGATCTACAAATAGTTGTTCCGGCTCTGGGTGTTTGTGTATGTTAGTTTATATGTTTGTAAACGCACTCACGATACAGGAAAAATTCCTAGTGTGGGGCAACGTTTTTTTATTAAAAAAAAAAAAAAAAAGTTCCTCATTGCCGATCAATTTCTGGGCCCGCTTTTCAATCGGCTCTAGTGCATCAAGCTGGTATTTGGCAGATCCGTCCCAGAGATGAGAACAGTACTCCATGCACGATTGAACTTGCGCTGGATACAAGTTGAGCAACTGTTCCGGCGTGAAGTACCTTCTCACCTTCGCAAGGATCCCCAACTTTTTGGCAGCCAGCTGAGACTTTGCCTCAATGTATGGCCCAAAATTGAGAATCGATGTCAACGTAACACCAAGAAGCTCAAGATGGTCCGTTATTGGCACGGTTACATCACGGAAAGTTGAAGCCGGGTGAAATTGGCTCCTTTTAGCGGAAAAAAGACACGCCTGGGTTTTAGCAGCATTAAACTTGACCAGATTGGCATCGCCCCATTCGGAGACTGCCTGCAAGGACAGGTTCAAACGCTCCACCATGGCCTCACGGAGAGACTGGATCTGCGGCCCGGTGGCCCGTGCGTTGGACAAGTATCTCTCAGCAACAGTGCTGTCGTCTGCATACCCAAAGGTGCCGGGTTTTAGCAGATCGTTAACGTGCAGCAAGAATAATGTTGCTGAGAGTACCGACCCCTGCATTAATATCCAATTGGTCCGAAGAGCAGCCATCGTTAACTTTAATAGTATGTTTCCACCTTAATAGTCACAGCGGTTCTTTGTGTCTCTGAAGTTGGCGATGCCAACCATTGCACTAGAAACAGTTTTTCAGAGAAGCTGAGGCTGTGTGCGCCTGAACTGTCTCCTGTGTTGACACGCTTGTTCCGCCTCTCTCTTGTTAAAGGAACGGTGCCGAAATCCTGAAAGCTTGCAAACGTGCAACTAGTGCCTAAAAAAAGCAACCGTGCAGACCCTGCCCATTACCGTCCGATCGCCATTACCTCCATTCTGTGCAAAGTTATGGAAAGGGTACTGAACAGTAAGGGGACGGTCAACTGGCGATCTTCTTGTGTACGTCACGCACTGCTGGGGCGAAGCCATCGAGAGACACGGCGAAGCACTTGCTGTATCGCTTGATATCTCGAAAGACTTCGACAGGGTCTGGCACGCAAGTCTGCTCAGTAAGCTTCCTGCTTATGGCATCCCCACTGGTTTTTGTAGCTGGATATCAAACTTCCCGTGTTTGGAAGCCTATTGCGCTTGTTCCAATAATATCCAAGATATTTGAAAAGTACTTTTATGCACAGATTTATAAATACCTGGATAAACAAAACATTTTGACAGAGGAACAAAAAGGTTTTCGGAAAATTAAAACGATCAATTTGGCCATCTACGATTTTTTAAATAATGTTTATACGAATGTTGACAATAGAATACCTGTGTGCTCAATACATTGTGACATGACTCAGGCCTTTGACTATGTGGACCATAATATTTTGTTAAGTAAACTTGAAGCCTACGGTATTAGAGGTAATGTCTTGAATTTAATAGAATCGTATTTAAAGAACAGGAAACAGTACGTTGAAGTATCTGAAATAGATTTTAAATTGAAATGTCAGCGAATTTACAAATCTGATCTTCGAACACTCACATATGGCGTACCCCAGGGCAGTGTTTTAGGGCCTCCTTTATTTATAATCTATATAGATGATATGCTGAAAGTTACAAGTCACCCTATGTCACTATTTGCTGATGACAGCACCACTGTGACTATTAATAGCACAAACACTGAAACCTACAATGACGATATTTCTAATGCTATAACCTCCATAATACAGTGGTTAGATAATAATAATTTAAAGATAAATATTGAAAAGACGAAATTAACGATGTTTAGCCAACGTTCAAACACAAAAATGAGTATATACTATGACAACCAACGCATATCACAAGTAAACACATCAAAATTCCTAGGTTTAACAATTGATAATAAATTAGATTGGAAAGCACATACGGAGGAGCTAACCAAACGAATTAGTAAGTCTGCCTATGCCCTATACAAACTTACCTCAGTGATGAGTGTGGACGCTTTAGTCACAGCATATCATGGCTTGGTGGGTTCAGTTCTGAGATATGGTGTTATTTTTTGGGGGAATTCAACCAATAGAGAAATAATCTTTAAAGCACAGAAAAAGTGCATCAGGACAATGTTTGGATTACAGGTCATAGATACATGTAAACCATTATTTATTAAATTTAAAATATTGACTCTACCATCCTTATATGTTTTTGAAATTGCTGTATTTGTTAAGATCAATCCTAAGTTGTTTAAAAAAATGTCGGACATTAGTAATCGAAGTCGAAGGGATAACAGTAGCTTATGCGTAAGAAGGTCCCACACAGCATTAATGTATAAAAGTGTATTTGGCATGGCGCCAGTCATATTTAACCACTTACCACGGTCAATCAAAGAATTGAACGTGAGCTTATTTAAAAAACGGCTAAAATCCTTACTGGTGAGCCAAGCATATTACAGTATTTCGGAATTTTTAACAGACAAAAATCTAATGATAGAATGTTGACATGCTAATGAAATATATGACTGTGCTTATAAATAATTTTGTATATTGACATTAGTATTGTATATTGATATCAGTATTGTATATTGACATGATAATTTTATATTGACATTAGAATTGTATATTAATATTGGATATTGACATTTGAAATTTTTACCTATATTGAAATAGCCTTATTATCTGTTTTTCATTCTGTGTCTTGACATGTACTGTTTTGACATTTTGTATTTTTATATTATTATTTGTTTCTATTTTGATTGATATTGGTTTCTATTGATATTTACATTGACATTGACTCTTATTAATTTGTATTATGCAATTCTTTATAATTGTTGTTTTATTGTCCAGGCTTATTTTATTTAATTATTGAGATTTTGCTGGCTTGATTTTTTTTTAATTATTTGCAAACATTTGTACGCCCTCTGGCATAACATAGCGCACTATTTATTACCTGTATATACCACTATTATTGTACCTATGTTAAACAAATGAATAAATGACTTAGGACTTATAGCATAAACATAAAAATTACCCTCACCGAGCTTGTACCCTAAAAATGACCGTGCTGATGAAACTTTTCTCTAAATTGGGGTAAATTACCCTTAGTTGGCACCACTGATCATAATTGTCATAGCTTCGTTTGTAGTATTATTTCTAATACTATAATCACGGTATTGGCCTGAATTCATATCATATAATACTGAGTACCATTTTACTAATTCTATGAATTGTTCATCCGACATTTTAAATAAAAACATACAAAACATATCTTTATGCCAGGAATAGAGCATTCCTGGCATAAAGATATGACTGACTGACGCGTGGCGTCGGGTGTTAACTAGGAACACACTGTGCGAAGCGTCGGGTGGCGTGTATGCCCCCTCTCCCGTCAACACGCTGATCCAAACTGACTGCGTGTTACCGCGCGTAATTGTGTGTCGTCACATGGCGTGTTGACTATGTGTTTCTGACCATATGAAATATATGGGATGGATTAGTACTTCAACGCGTCAGAAGGCGTCGGGTCGGGATTTATTAGTATGTTTCCACCGTTATATAACATTGATTGTGAGAATCTGTGGTGGCCCTGCTGTCAGTTGTTTGGGTATATATCAATGAGGTAGGAAAACTATGAAGACGGCATATTCTACTATATGAAGAATAGTTATACAAATATCTATAATATCTTTTTTTAACTAACCAAGAGCTGCATATGAAAAGAGGGACATCTAAATGTTTGTCAAGGACTAAACTTGGTAACACTTTTGAGTGACGTCAAAATCATGTCTATGCGTGACCGGTCGCCATGTTGATTGCCGAGTAAAATTGGTAGTTGTGTGCTGTATAAGTACGTTTATCTGTGTAGTTGTGCTGTCAAACAGTTGCAAATGGCCTACCTCATTGGCCAATGGGCAGCCATCTTAATTGCCCGATTTATGTAGGTATGCCACTGACCTCTAATATACAAGTACGCTGGACTTCATATTATCGATGACAAAATTAAGACATTTGATTTTCGCCATTTTGGCGCTGATAGCAACGTGACTTAACGTGAGATTCCATGGAACTAATATTAGAGATGGGACATAGCCTTCGGTATAAAAATACGTGAGAATAATTTAATACTTAGGAGAACAAGAAAAACCCAATTATTTTAATTGAGATTCATTTCTAAGTAATAGAAAACTTGCTGTAAAGGTTAACTGAAAAATACTTTCAATCAGATTGCAAGCTATAAACTAGTGGATAGCGTGCTACTAAAGTTATAGCGCATTACTGTCAGATCAGTGAGATTTAAATATGGGGATAGGCTAACAACTTATCCTTAAAACTAGTATATTTGAGCAAGTATCTGCTCGCTCAAGTATACTAGTTAGTTAATACTTACATTTACAATAGTTTGGATTCACTCGGTTGGAACATCATTCATACAAATATTTGCGTACGAATGAGATGGATAATAATTTACAACGGACATATTTCTCGCTCTCATCGCTGAGATCCTGTCTCTGTAGTGTTAAGGTGCAAATAAGAGTGACATCGCATTCCAGCGACGTGAAGACTTATATCAGTTTTCAACTCTGTTTTAGATGCAGATATAAATTGTTTGACTTAAAAACATTTATTAATACAATTATAATTATCATGATATTATTCCAGAATTAATTCCAGACAGGAACGAGGTGATTGATACAAGAAGAGAGAGGCCTGTGCTCAGCAGTGGGCGAAGTCGGACTGTGGATGATCATGATGATGATGCCAGAATTCAGTATAACACATTGCTTTTTAACATATTATTACTGATTATTAGGCATTCATATAACATTCATCACTAATACCAATATGAGATATTTAGTTGCAACATATTATGAGAAGTCAATACAGTAGATGAGTGATACGCCTTGCCAAGTCTACTATTTTGATATTAATGTAATTTAAAAATATTACTAATACTCATATACTCGTATTAGTTAAAATAATATAATATTTCCAGGCGAATATATTAGAATTACCTAATCTTGAGAAATATCGGTATTAACCTATCTCTAAATGTGTCAATTTTAGTTCCTGAGAACCTCGAGTGGGGCGCTTTGATTCGGCACAAAAATCAACTGTCATTTCATCTAATATATGTAGTCCAGCGTACTTGTATGATAGAGGTCAGTGAGGTATGCACGCTAATTTCTTAGGTATGGCAAGTCCATAGGTTTATAAGTCAGTGGTATATATATAGTCGTAGTATCTCTAAGTAGTCTAAAGTCCGGTTAAGTAGTTGTCAGTCGCTTTGACCGAACTACGAGACGCCCCGCAGAAAAAAAAAAAAAAAAAAAAAAAAAAAAAAAATCTAAGTAGTCTGTGATATATATGCTCGGTGGTTTGTTTTTGACTTTTCTTATTCTTTTTGGTTTTGCGCTTGCGCTTTTTGCCATAATTATGTTATTTTGTTTTTGGACCTGTGTTTTGTATCTTCCTCTGAGAATATTCAGAATATTATACAATAAATGGCCTCTACTATATTAGCCCAAAAACTTGTGTCCTTAAAGTTAAGCAAGGGTGAATTCGACAAAATACGATGGCTTAGAGCAAATAATACAGAGAAAACCTTTAGAGTAGTCTCGTAGGTTGACAATATTTTGATTTTTTGCTGATTTGCCGTGGAATATGGTGTTGTATAATCAATATGTTTAGCTTGCTATTTTCAATTACAGCGGTGTGTCCTGATTCTTCTCAGATATTTCTAGAAATTATAAGATATTGACTTTGAAACTTAAAATCTATTGCTGGAAGAAAATAATATATTGTGAAAAGACAGATTAGTCAGGACAACCGCACTACCTATGTAGTTAGGTATTGCAACTAGGAAAATGTTCCTTACAAGGAAGAGCTCCAATTTTTTTAATGATTACCTTTTATAGCTTTTAACCAGTTATCAAAATAAAAAGTCAGAGTAATTTTTTGTCATCCATTTAAAAAAATATGTTTTTACAGATCTTTAAGAAAGGTACTGAAAAATCAAGAGCAAAAAAAGACTTGTAGACTGTGCCTTAAACCTGGCTATAGGAAGATATTTGAAAATCATGAGTTTGATGTTCTTGCTGGGATCAAACAAATATTGCAAATACAGGTACTTATGTTGTTTTTATGTTGAATTGAAAATTATTAATTTTATGACATCAATACTGTCCTATCAACTTTTTTAATAATAGAATACAAAATTTTGCTGAGATAGATATAGACTGTGTGAGGAGTGATATTAAAAAAAAGGGAGTTAGTAATAGCATGACGGCTGACAGGATAGTTTGGATGAAGAAAATGTGTTGAGCCGACCCCAAGTAACATGGGATAAGGGTAGGAACATTATGATGATAAGATTTTTGGTCAAAGGAGATTGTCCAAAATGTATGGACTAAAAACCCAGAAATTGATACGAAGTAACTGTATGAGGATCAATTGCTTATAACGAGTAAAATAATCCTACATAAGTTGCAAACTGATGATCCTGCAGTCTTCAGACGATGCATTGAAATACCAGCAGCTACATAGGGAGCAGGGTCATATCCACCAAACTGGAGCTACTGAGGGAGATTGAGAGATTCTATGGGCAGTTGTACATGTCGCTACATTGGCCCGTTACTATACCTGAGACATTCTGGACGTCAGCCTGTACAAGATTAGTATGGCTCTTAAACAGCTTAAGAACAATAAGTGAAGGTGGGTGGAAAGAAAATTACTAAAAGCCTTCATATGCTTTTTGATTCCGTCATACTCGAGGGGAAAACGCCATAGGCATGGTGCAGGAGTGTGGTGGTACTCTTCTTCAAGAAGGGTGTTAATGCCCTACTGAAGATCTATAGGCCCTCTCACTTCTTAGCCATGTCTACAAGCTGTTTTCAAGAGTCATCACGAATCGTCTCGCGCGCAGGTTTGTCGATTTCCAGCCTCCTGAAGAAGCCGTATTCTGTAAAGGCTTCAACAATGTAGACCACATACATACGCTATGGCAGGTTATACAGAAGACCGAAGAGTACAACCTACCTCTATGTTTAGCGTTTGAGGACTACGTTCCTTCGATTCGATCGAGACTTGGGCTGTACTGCAGTCTCTCCAACGGTGTTAAATCGACTATCGGCGGAACCGGAGTCGAAGTGTTTGTAAAAACGCCACCGTGTCAGTTCGACTTCAGGATCAGACCTCTGCACTTATTCTTCTGCGACGAGGTGTGAGAGAGAGACAGGGAGACGTCATATCGCCGAAACTGTTCACCGCGGCACTGGAGGATGTCTTCAAGGTTCTGGACTGGAGAGGGCTAGGCATCAACGTCAATGCCGAGTACATCACTAAACTTCGGTTTTCCGACGATATAGAGGTCATGGCTGATACCATGGAGGACCTCAGTACAATGCTCGATGACCTCATTAGAGCTGCCGATAGAGTGGGTCTTAAAATGAACATTGAAAAAACCAAGGTAATGTTGAATGCCCATGTTACACCCAATCTTATCAAGGTCGGAGGCTACACTCAGAAGTTGTGGACGACTATGTCTACCTGGAACAAACGATCCAGTTGGATAGGGGGCCAACGTCGAAAAAGAGGTCAACCGTTGAATCCGTCTCGGCTGGCCAGCGTTCGGGGAGTTCAGTGTCTCAAGATGAAAGTGATGACCAGTGTGTATTGCCAGATATGACCTATGCTTCTGAAACGTACCTATGCTTATAGTCACCTAAAGGGCAATGGAGAGGGCTATGCTCGGAGCATCGTCCTCACCTCATCATTTCAGCCGAAAGACGTCCACTGCTGGACATAGGCCTCCCCCAGGCGTCGCCACATTGACCGATCCCGTGCGTCTCGCATCCAGCGCCTTCCCGCAACCTTAACCAGGTCATCGGTCCACCTGGTGGGAGGCCTTCCAACGTATCGTCTTCCGGTTCGCGGTCGCCATTCCAAAACTTTTCGACCCCATCGGCCATCCGTTCTTCGAGCAATGTGCCCTGCCCACTGCCACTTTAGTTTGGCAATTCTTCGGGCTATGTCGGTAACCCTGGTTCTCTTGCGGATCTCCACATTTCTGATTCGATCACGCAAGGAAACTCCGAGCATAGCCCTCTCCATTGCCCTTTGAGTGACTGCAAGCTTCCTGATAAGGCCCATTGTAAGCGACCACGTCTCAGATCCATATGTCATCACTGGCAACACACACTGGTAGACTTTCGTCTTGAGACACTGTGGCAAGTTGGACGAGAAGACACCGCGCAACCTCCCGAACGCCGCCCAGCCGAGTCGGATTCGACGGTTGACCTCTTTCTCGAAATTGGCCCTACCCAATTGGATCGTTTGGCCCAGGTAGACATAATCGTCCACAACTTCGAGTGTAGAGTCCCCGACCTTGATAGGAGTGGGTGCAACATGGCCATTCAACATCACCTTGGTTTTTTCCATGTTCATCTTAAGACCCACTCTTTCGGAAGCTCTACTGAGGTCATCGAGCATCGCACTGAGGTCCTCCATGGTCTCAGCCATGACCACTATATCGTCGGCAAACCGAAGGTGAGTGATGTACTCGCCATTAACGTTGATGCCAAGCCCTCTCCAATCCAGAACCTTGAAGACATCCTCCAGCGCAGCAGTGAACAGTTTCGGAGAAATGACGTCTCCCTGTCTCACGCCACGCTGGAGAAGAATTGGTTTCGAGATCTGATCCTGAAGACGGACTGACATAGTGGCGTTCTTGTACAAACACTTCAACACTTCAATGTACCGGTAGTCGATCTGGCACCGTTGGAGAGACTGCAGTACAGACCAAGTCTCGATCGAATCGAAGGCTTTCTCGTAGTCCACAAACGCTAAACAGAGAGGCAGGTTATACTCTTCGGTCTTCTGTATAACCTGCCGCAGCGTATGTATGTGGTCTACGGTGCTAAAGCCTTTTCGGAATCCGGCTTGTTCGGGAGGCTGGAAATCGTCAAACCTGCGCGCGAGACGATTCGTGATGACTCTTGAAAACAACTTGTAGACATGGCTAAGAAGTGAGATGGGCCTATAGTTCTTCAGCCGGGCATTGTCGCCCTTCTTGAAGAAGAGTACCACCACACCCCCGCACCATGCCTGTGGCGTTTTGCCCTCGAGTATGACGGAACCAAACAGCTTCTGAAGGGCCTTAAGGACCGGTTTTCCACCCGCCTTCAGGAGTTCAGCCGTGATTCCGTCATCACCCGGCGCCTTGTTGTTTTTAAGCTGTTTCAGAGCCATCCTAATCTCGTACAGGCTGACGTCCGGAATATCTTCGGTATAGTGTCGGGTCAATCTAGCTCTTGGGTCGTTTGCTAGATTCACAACGGGCTTGCTGATTGATGTGTACAACTGCCCATAGAATCTCTCGATCTCCCTCAGAAGCTCTGGTTTGGCGGATACGATCCTGCCATCATCGGTCTTCAGTTTCGTGAGCTGGCTTTGCCCAATAGCCAGATCCCTTGAAAAAACCTTGGAGCCTTTATTTCGCTCAATCGCCTCTTTAATACGCTCGGTATTAAAGCGGCGGAGGTCTCTTTTCAAGGATTTAGAGATCTGTCTATTGAGCTGCAGGTATTTGCACGCCTCATCTGAAGACTGCAGGATCAACTCACGCCTCTCCTTCATAAGCTTGAGGGTAGGATCAGAGAGCTTTTTGGTTCTATCTGTACGACGGGTCTTGAAAAACTTAGACCCGACCGTATGGACAGCTTCCACGAACCCGTCGGCGTAGTCGTCCACGGAGCTCCCTAGGCACTCGAAACGATTTTGGAGTTCGAGCTGAAAGCTCTCGGGGTTTTGGAGCTGGATCCGTGCTGGACGGAGCGTGGACTTCATCAGTCGAGACCTTTCAAGCTTAATATTAATGTTCAATGTGCCTCTTACCATGCGGTGATCGCTCCCGGTTTTCACCGAATTGATCACAGAGACATCATTGAACATTTGCTTCTTGGTTGACATGATGAAGTCGATCTCATTTTTTGTTGCACCATCGGGGCTCTGCCAGGTCCTTTCCTGTGTTCACGCTTTTTGAAGAAGGAGTTCATCATAAAGAGGCCCTCCTTCTCCATAAAACTGGCCAGTAGGTGACCCCGGTGGTTCCGTCGTCCAACTCCAAATTGCCCCACTTGCAGCTCATCCTCGTCTCGTTTGCCGAGTTTTGCGTTGAAGTCCCCCATGACAACGGTGAAGTGAGTTTTGAAACCATGCATGGCTCTGGAGATATCCTCATACATGGTCTCTACCTCGTCGTCGGGGTGTGCCGAGGTTGGGGCGTAGACCTGTATGACCTTCAGCGAATATCTTGAGGATATTCTGAGTATAAGGCACGCCACCCTGGTCGACACACTCTCGATCTTCACCACGTTGTTCACAAGGGACCTGTGGACGATAAACCCGACACCACCCTGGGACTGCCGGTCACCCTCTCGGAAATAGAGCAGGTTACCGGATTCGAGGATTATCGAGTCCTCCCCCTCTCTTCGGACTTCAGATAACCCTACAATACTCCATCGCAACCTGCTCAATTCCTCTTCGAGTTCGGTGATCTTCTCGTCGGTCCGAAGTGTACGCGTGTTGTACGTAGCCAGGTACAGTCGTCGGTGATTTTTTGGGTAGCCGGATCCCGTCCGGAGATTCTTGGCACCCCTTGCCATGCCGTAACCTCGACCGCTACCGTAGTCGAGGGTAGGCAGGCTGCCGGGCACTAGGGGCCATTTTTTATTTGTGCTATTCATGGGGGGTTTTTGCCATAATCGCCACGCTTGGCAGGCGGGTTGGCGATCGCAGTATGGTTGTTGTAGAAGCACAGAGAACGCTGCTGCCCATTCTCTGGTTTGTCCCTTAGTCGCCTCTTACGACACCCACGGGAAGACATGGGATGGTGAAATTCTTTACGTCCGGCACCATACGGAACTCCGGCACCATACGGAACTCATTACGTCCTCACCTATATGAATTTATTAATGTATGTACTAAATATCGCGTCGCTACATTTAACGGTCCCGTGCGTCCAGTAGATCCTCGCAACCTTCACCATGCGCTTTGCCACATGGATTTGGAGTATGTGACTTGGGTAGGGTTATTTCGCTTGTTCTAAGCAATTGATCAGCGTACAGTTTGTTCATATTGATTTCTGGTTCAATTGTGATACCGTCTTCTTTATCCAGAGTTCTAAAACACACACATAACATAATGTATTTATTCTTTGAAGATAACGTGCATCTGTAGTATGCCTACATTTCGCCAGATATGTTTAAGCCCTTCAAAAAAATACTAATATTATTATGGTTTAAGGTGGCTGAAAATGATGGCAAGCCACAATACATATGCAGATCATGTGAAGTAGTCCTGAGAAATGCTGAGCTTCTGAAACAAACTGCCGAGGTCACACAGTGGAGGTTGCAGCAAGAACTTGAAATGGGTATGTATTGGGAGTAGGTATCCACATACAGAATATTATTTAGCTTATGTTGTCTCACTGCAGTGCTAAGAAGTACCCTTATAAAAATAAATTACAGATGGTAAATCTAGAGACGGATTATTGTTTTGTTTCCAAGTAAGTAACTGGTTTGTGGAGGTCAGATAAGCCCGGTGTACACGGTTAGAGGTAACGGTATAGTATCATGGTGAGAGACACCTGGCTATAGGCATTGACTTTTTCATGCCATATCATCATCATCATATCAGCCAAAAGACGGCCACTGCTGGACATAGGTCTCCCCCAAGAGTCGCCATATTGACCGGCCCCGTGCGTCTCGCAACCAGCGGATCCCCACAACCTTCATCAGGTGACATGCCACATGAAATACTGATACTCGTTAAGCCAACTCCAATACAGTTGGGTCACTTTAATCCAATAGATAAAGGCCCAAGGGCCAAACAAAAACGAACAGTATCAAAATATTTCTTCGAAAAATCCGTGTTTGTATGTCTGTTGTCATCGAAAGCATGTTAAGGTTACACTAGTCGAAAATTATTTCATACAAACGTAGTCTAGGAATTATTCCACTGTTTGACAATGTAGGTTCAAAATAAAAAGTGATATCAATTTGTCTCATCATTATCTAGCCCTGTATGGAAGCAAAAAAGTAAAAAAAGAAAATATTTGAAAGTTATGAGCGTCGAAAGTTCCACATTTCGACACTAATTTTAACGCATTTTTGGGCGCAAATAAATGCCCTAAGAAGACGGAAATTTGAAAAACGGCCACCATACAGGGATAGATTAGTAGTTCAACAATGCAAATAATTTAATTTTGAACAGATACGTTTAGTAGTTTTTTCATGATATCCAGACTCCCAAAGGCCTGATTATAAAATTTCGCTCGCTCAGTTTCGTCCTAAATCATTATCCATTTCGCTACAAATTTGCAAAAGTGTGTATTCATACGCGAACTAGCTTCCTACTGCTCATCACAGCATCTATCTCTTCCGCACTTGTTATCGGTTAATATAAAATGCATTTTAACCCCGCGCACAAAATAGTTCGTGCCGTCGACTAGTGTACCCATAAACGGTGATGACTGCTCGCTGTCCGTCTTACCTTTTTCGACAAGCTAGCAATGTGCTTCAAGCGAGGAGTCTGCGTGCGTACAACACGTGGGCAGTCCACATGAAGCGCGAGATAAGCATGCGGAAAGCGAGTCGTCAACTATGGAGTGGTACGATGTCGGTAAGCTCGCTTACATCGATCTGTCTGCTAATTTGTGTGTATAGTATGTCTTCAGAGGACGCCCTAAAGCTCACATTTCAATGAAGATTATTTTGCCGGGTGGGAGCGGTGTCGTACAAAGTCTAGGCTACGACCATAAGCCATTGGTACTGGCTGTCATGTGTATATTTTTGACAGTCATTAGTTAGGGATAGAAGCCAGACAATTCGAATCTAGTCATGTCAAGGGATACCATGTTACCAGGTACTCTTGAGAGACGTGCAAAACACGGGTACGTGGTATTTTACATGGAGCAAATGATTTTCATCTGACCTTCATACAACCCATTTTCGAATGTTCTCTGGAGTCCTTTTTGTGTAGTATTAACTTAATTGCACTAAGATCACTTATTATTATTTAACTGAAACAACTTTATACTTTTAACAATATAATAACTTCAAAGTGCACTCAATATAATAAACACAAAGGCATAACGTGTTAAGAATATGAAACGACTGCCTCTTACGATGGTCTCCGAAAAAGTCCACCCAAACAGTCATAATATAACAATGGTCACAACGCTGTTCTTGTTTAGGTTCTCATGCTGAATTTTGACCCTATCTTATCGATGTTTACGCCCGGCTCGGGATACAGCATCGCACGCACTTCGTCCCGCCATGGGCCACCATACCGCTCCGATGATGTCATTCATAGCTTTGTAAACAAAGCGCGGCAATCGCCAACAGTAGTAAATAAAGTTTAATTATTTACCACTATTAAGTAGCGACGCGTCGTGTCTCGGTATGAGATGGCCCTAAAAATTTATGTTCACACAACATGAATTAAAATGACAATAAACCTTTTACAGTGACTTGTACATCAGACTGTGATACAAAGGAGAGCAGTCATCATGGAGGTTACTTTGTCAAGCGAGGCGCCAGGGTCACGAGGGAATGGGCCTGTGGGAAATGTCGACAGACGTTTTATAGCCAGGTATCCTTTCAAACTATACTAAAATAGTATTACTGATATTATAATAGTCACAGCGGATCTTTGTGTCTCTGAAGTTGGCTCTGCCAACCATTGCGCAAGAAACAGTTTGTCATCGAGTATACTGCAAAGAGTAAGCGACATAGGATGCTGCGACAAACGTAAGCGAGTGAAAGAGACAGTTATACAATGCTATATTCACTTCCAACATTGGCAAAAAATAGCTATTGTGCAGGGTCTTGCAGCCAATTCAGAGACACAAAGATCCGTTGTGAGTACAAGGTGGAACAGAAACAATGCAATAGGCATGTTTCCTGAGTAGAAAAATGATAATTAAATTTCAGCGAGATTATCAAATAATATTATTGTAACCGTATTTTTTGCTTTATTATCAAATAAATAAAAACTGATAAAGTGCATCAAAGTTCAGTAGTGGGGGCTTGTAACGTCACTTTGCCAGTATAAAGTGTAGCACACCGTAACGTAACACGATATTTCAACGCACTGATTTTTTTGTTTACGTGGCAAAAGAAAAAATCATGTGTATAAAACACAACTGACGGATTAGATAGATATTTTTTGTTAACTACCCTATTCTTATATAAAATCAGATGCTAGCAACCTTCGGCTGGGACTATAACTTCGGCTTATTTTGCCGAAGACAGTCGAAGCCGAATCCGTTCGGTTGTACACTAGTTTTAAGCTTTTTCTTTCTCCATGTTACCCGGTTCTTTGAGTCTCTCATCCCGCCATTTTCCGCGTTGATATCATCAGCCCAATGCGGTTTTGGCCGTCTTGACCAGAACACGAAAACCAGTCTATTAACACGCTTTTATTAGCTTGGTATGTATGTATCTATGTATCTATGTATCAATGTAACAATGTATCAATGTATCAATGTATCAATGTAACGGAATCTTTGAACGTAATTTTCACCCACTTCAAAACGTTGGATTGATTTGAAACTTTGCACACTTATCAAGGACCGATGACAATGCAATAATTTAAACAGTTTGTCCCATTATCCTTACCAATAAAGCGTGTTTTTTAGTTTTTAGAACTACAATTTATTTTGAAGTAAAGGCGTGGTCAATATCAAATTGTTACAGTGGACTTGATGGTTGAGGGTATGTCCGTTTTGATTAAATTTCTATTACATTTCAGGAGGAATTCACATCACATGAGAGTTTGCTAACTTGTCGAAGCAGTACCAAGTTCTTTGTATGTGAGACGTGTGGCCTGGAGCTGAAGTCTATTACTAGGTTGAAGAGACACAGGTAAAGATCCTCTCACCTTTCACGCACAGCTTTGGTTGCTCTGTCTCGGCGGTTGGTCTAGTAGTCTCGGGTTCGATGCCCGGTTCGGGCAGTGTTATTTGCTTTTTCCATCTGGAAGTTCTCAGGTACAGTCCGGAGTTTGGACTTGTGCTCGGTTGGCAACAGGCTCGGCCCCTATTAGATGGGACTTAGATATGATTGGTTAATTTTGGGTGTACCTCTGCGCTTAATACTTTGAGGAATACAGGCATGGTAAATGTACTACTGTTGACCGCAAGCCCATCCCCCTTGTTTTATTTTTGGTTAATAAAGTTAAAAGCGAAGTAACGCAAATGTTAACTGTACAAATATGCAAAGTCCCTGAAGCAGACCCCAAAAACTGTTTTAAAACAAAATCTAAAATGTTGAAATAAACCATATACTTATAGTCCCCGGCAAGTAACTTGGCAAGGTTTTGGCGTAGTGGAGGTATGTTCGCGCCTAGTGTGTGAACTGACCAACCACCATATAGAGCGAACGGAACGTGGACGCGATGCGATTTGTCAGTCGATCCTTGTGTCAACTGACCAACCAATCGCGCGCTCGGAACGGTGCTAAGCGTTCCCCGCGCCCCGCTTGGTAACCAAAAAGACCTAAAAGACGACTTGTACGCATCTAACGACTATTGCCAAGTTACGTGCCGACAACTATACCATCTCGAATACTCCATTTAAGGCTCATTCACACTGGAGAGCTCCACTACCCGTGCACCCACTGCCCCTACCGCGCGCGCACTAAGTACGCACTTGTGGTCCACGCGCGCGCACACAGCGGCGTGCGGCCGCTGAGCTGTCCGCACTGCCCGGCCACCTTCCTCAACTCCTCAAACCTGGCGTCTCACAGACGGAGACACCTGCCGCCCGCTTACCACTGCCAGATGTGTGAGAAGGGTTTTAGATTCAAGGAGGTAAGCGTTTATTTTAGTTGTGGTCTACAGAGTCGTTTTTTGGGTTCCGTACCTCAAAAGGTAAAAACGGAACCCTTATAAGATCACTTTTTTCTCAGGAACGGGTGGACCTAGCAAGTTCTTATAAAAGTATTTATACCAGATACTGAGGTCTATAGTCCCTATTAGGTGTATAAAAATCAAGGTCCTGAGTCAACACGGTAAAAAGATATGGGCTAATTTCGATTTTCGCGAAAACTTGTAAGTACAAAAAAAACACCTTAATTTTCGTTTTTCGGAATTTTCCCTTTACTTTTGCTGTACGACCTTGCTTTTAACCAAAATTGTCAATTCTAAGTCAACCGGAAGTAGTCCTACCCCATAGGTTTTGTGTCGAAAATCTATATCCGTTGACCTAGAATCATGAGGTAAAAAGTAAGGTCTTACAGCACAAATGAAAGAAAAATGCCAATTTAGATACTTACAAGTTTTCGCGAAAATCTTTTGCCCATATCACGGGGTCTGCTAAGAAAGAAAATTTGGTTCAAATAAATCTCACTAGATGGCGCGATATGTACTTATCTGTTATTGAATGTGTAAAATTAACATTTTCTGGAATTAAACATAAAAATTGTATGTTCTTGTTTAATCAACTCAGTACAAAATTATGGAATATTGGGCTCTTTTCACATTTCATAGATTATTTAAAATTGATGCCAATAGATGGCGCGTTTTTAATAAATTTATGTGGCATTACATTCGATTGTTTAAATTTGCATTGTAACTCATTTTGGTGCAAAAAAATACTATAAAACAAACCTTCACTGTATTTAAAGAAAAATACATATTCACGAACCGAGTGCATCCTTTTACTTGCAGGTTGCTATTAACACCATCCATCTATCGCCGTGGAACGGAACCGAACGCGATTGATGGACAAAAAATAATCGGTTTAATCAGACGAAAAACGCTAGTTAGCCGACGGCAAAGAATTCCACTCCTTTGCTGTACCCACCATGAATAATATTAGAAATACGTAGTTGTGTACTACAGAGGCGTGTTTTTTAATACATTCACTCTGCTAAGTACTAAAGGTGCTATCAAATAAACCTGTTACCATAGACATATTGTGGTTGACTTATCTTTGTCATGTGACATGGAAGGCAGACTGAACACACCCTGTATTGCAGAAATCTATACTGATATAATAAAGCGGAAGAGTTTGTTTGTTTATTTGAACGCGCTAACCTTTGAACTTCCAGTCGGATTTTATATTTTTTTATTGTATTTGTTAGCCACATTCATGAGGAATGTTATATAGCATTACGCTAAAGTACTTGGTTAGCCTTAAATGTTGATATTTGTAAAGTAAGTCGGAAGTATAAGAATTTCATCACCACTGCTCTCAAAACGGTGAAGGAAAACATCGTGAGGAAACCGAAACATGTCCTAGAACCAAAAATTACAAGACATGTGACATCCACCAACCCGCACTGGGCCCGCGTGGTTGATTACGGCTCATTCCCTCTCACAGAAAGGAGACCTGTGTCCCAGCAGTGGGAACATTAATAGGCTGATGATGTGTGTGATGTGAAGTCGGAAGAAAAAGCGCTTTTGAACTACTTTATCCGCGTGCGCTGGGTTAGTGAGGATAGGTAGATAGGGTAGGGTAGGTAGGCAGGTAGCCAGTTGACGAGAGCGAAGCCGCAGGGGAATGCTAGTAAGATCTAATACACCTAAACGTTATAATTTCTTATATCTAATTTTGGCCTTCCCCTTTGTTCCTTGACTGGAACCTTTGTTATTAACCAGTTGTGTGCCCTAATTACCGAAACAATTAAAAAGCCATTGTCTCGCGTGGATCCACCTGTTAGGCACTCAAGGGGTTAATCTACATGGTTTGATGCCATTTTCATAGGAGTTACATAAACAGTTTTCATTCCACAGGCACTTCAGAATCACATAGCAACACAGCACAGCACTGCCAAACCCCATATTTGTAATTCATGTGGAAAAGCATTTTCAACCAGGTATGTGTGTGTGACCCACCAATGATATTCTATTTCTGTACTATGATGCACCCTTATGGATAAATTTTAAATTCAATTGATAAATTTTAAATCCTCTGCCATCCCATCCGCCAGTGTACACCATTACATGGAATACAGGTCTTAATAATAATATCAGGCTGTTACTGCCCACTGCAGGTCAAAGGCCTCTTCTCATAAATAAGAGGAAGTCCATTTTTTTTTTTTTTTTTTTTTATTGTCTTAAGGCTTGCACTTGACCACTATCTCACCTGATGGTAAGCGATGATGTGGTCGACGATAGAGCACGCTTGCCTAGAAGAAACCCATTCACTCTTGACTTAAAGACCCCTAGATTGTAGCTATCGGGAAACACAAATTCCGGTTGTCCAAGATAAACTTAGAAAGTACATAATATGGATTGAAAAGGTCACATTGAACAAAGTCAGATTTGAAACCACAACCTCAAGCATAAGAGGCAAGATTTAAGCCTGACTTAGGGCTCACAACCTTATGAATAAAATGTAAGTTAACCTAGTTCTGTATCTTTTCAGAAAGATGATATGCCGACATGAGCGTAGAGTCCATAATCGACCAAGACTGCGATCAGGAATAGTACCCACTTACTTACGACAGCAACAAGAACAGTTGACCTAGCAAGATATTTGTATCAGCTTCAAGATGCTGTTAGTCAACTCAACCTGTGAAGATTGTTGTTCCACCTTTGTAGACTGATAATACTCTATCTGATGTTTACAGTGACAGCCTACATTCATTAATTTATAAAGCTTCTTAGTTTGTTCAGCCAGTTTATAAAACTCTGGGGCATAAACATTGAATCTACAATTGTTTTTATTGATCTTTGATAAGGTATGTAAGTAAATTTTATCAATGTAAAAGCAAATTTAGGATAGGACACATTTTGGTGTCTTTTAAGATCTTCTTAGAATATTTAAAGAATGCTAATGTCAAATGTGAATAAATGAACTTTGAATAAACATTCAATATTGAAGCCAAAATTTTTTTTTTTTACCAAAACTAAGATCAACTGAGTTCTCAATAAACCGAGACTGTGTGTGACTTACTCTGATGTTTCAAAACTTCCATGGTTTCAGTGTGAGGAGACGGAACTTTACAGGATGAAGAGCACTATTCCTTTTTACAAGCTTGTTAGGTCAGTTTTATTTAGCTTGTCCTTGATTTGTTATTAACTTGCAATGTATGTTTGATAGTTCGGATCAAATCTTGCAACTGAATTTTAAAGCAGTTATCCTCAACCGATTAAGATGAAATTTTACATACACATTTGGTTTGGATTACAATGCACAGTAAAGTAAAAGCTTATTTAAAAAAGTTTTTTTTTATTTTTTTTTTCACTGCTATCATGATTGCGTTGACACATTAAGTATGGCCCTTAGTATAATGCCCTCATACTAACGACAGAAAAAAGAACAGTTGATTTAGGACAACAATATTGTTATCAGCTAACACAACTTTGCTAACGGATATTGGCATTAACACTGATTTGATCCTTGAAGATGCTACCAGCCACCCTGCCAAGATTGTTGATCCGCCTATGTAGCCTGATAGCCTATCTAACCTTGTTTGCAGTCACACTAACTCTATCCCACACTTTTTGAGCATGTAATAAAGTAGTGTGGGTGCTCCAGGATCTTAGACCATGTGTTAATTACTGTCAAAATTAAAATAATTGTTCAGTTGTCTTTTTTTTTTTATTCGAGTTGGGTTTGCTCTTGAGTCTAGGTCAGAGGTGACAGAGACAAAGTCGACGATGGAGTGAGCTTACCCAAAAGAAGCCTGTTCACTCTAACTTTGAAGAATATCAGATATCAAATGTAAATGAACTTTGAATAAACATTCAATATTGAAGTAAAAACTTGTTTTCAAAACTAAATTCTTTATGACCGAGTTTACAATCAGCCAGGACTGCCATACGGAATTGTTTTGGGCGCAGTGGTCGAGCGATTGACTGCTGCGCTGCGTGTCGCGGGTTCGATTCCCGCACGGAACAAATATTTGTATGATTTACAAATAGTTGTTCCGGCTTTGGGTGTTTGTGAGTTTATATGTTTGTAAACGCACCCACAATACAGGAGAAATTCCTAGTTTGGGGCAAAGTTTAAAAAAAATAACAAATTGTACCCACATACTTACAACAGTGGATGTAGTTAATGTAGGACAGCGTTGTAATCAGCTCCTGGAAATCTCGACTGGCTCGGTCCTTGAAGATGCTACGAGCCACCCTGCTAAGATTGCTGCTCCACCTTTGCGGGGTGCTAATATCCTACCCTGTCTATGTTTGCAGTCAGTCTACACAAGAATGCATCTAATTATAATATTAGCTTATTTTGTCCAGCCAGTTAAAACTCTGTAGCATAAACTTGATTGACATTTGTTAAGGTATTCAAGTAAAAGTCTGCAGGCAATTTTTATGAATGTATGAGCGAAAGGGATTGTTGTATTACATGTTGACATTAGAAAGAAAACCTATATTGTACTAAGTTCATACTAACATTAGCCTGCACATTGACCAGACGAACAAGTCATGTAGATGGGCTCTGGGATCTTAGATTGTGTGTTAATTTATTTCATAATAAAATTAACTATTATATGAAACACAAATGTCACTTTGTACTTGTATGAAACAGAGAAATTTGGAGAATGTTTACATCTATTCAAGTAAAAGATATCAAATGTAAATGAACTAATAAACACTGAACCCACAAGTTTTATGCTTCTCCAAAATAAAGTTTTTAGCACTGAAATTAGTTACACCTACCTAAATACTTGAAACTCTACCAGCATAGCACTGTTTATGAACTATATTTTGGTTGATTACACTGAAATACAAAAGCTAACCTCATAATGCGAAATGTCACTCAAGTTTCAGCATTACGGATATAAAATCAAACAAAACAAAATAGTTTTTTTGGATTTTATTATTAACTTACTCCTAAGTCACATCACTTCTTGGCGGCCGCGCCGACCTTTGATTTCTTGGTACCACGCACCTTCTTCATCCTGTTCTTACGTTCCTTGCGCTGCTTGCGTGTGGGCCTCTTCTTCTCGTACAGGCCGTGACGGGCTAGTCTGTGCTTAGGCTCGAACTTCTTAGCCAAGTCCAGCGTGTCGTAGATTAGGGCGAAGCCGGTCGACTTGCCACCACCGAAGTTCGTCTTGAAGCCGAACACGAAGACAACATCAGGTGTCACCTTGTACATCTTCGCCAGCTTCTCGCGGATCTCAGTTTTGCTGACGGTAGGCTTGCCTGGATGAAGGACATCGCAGACCATCTGCTTGCGCGCCAACAATCTACAAAAATATCAAAAACGTTGTCACACATAACCTGTCATAGCGAGGCACTAACTTTTTGCAACGATTTTAACTCGCACCACTTTGAAATCATACGATTTCCACATTTACCTGTTGGTCATGAATTTGCGCGTACGAATAGTTGCTGTTCCTTCAGACATTTTGAATTATTTTAGAGATTTCGTCGTAAACGACGCACGTGTCTCCAACACTCAGAGAAAAAGAACGGCGCGCCTATGTTGCCAGTGTTAAAAGAGTAATTTCCTACCAACAAAGGCAACTAAAATTGTGAAGGCTACCATAAAATTCCAAGGTTAAAAAATGTTTTATTCGGTGTAATATTTTTGAAATGCAGTACAATAGATTGTATTAAAAATATAGATAGTTAACAATTTAATAATTTCATTTATATGATTTGTTTTTAGAATCGGAAGTTTTGTAAAATGGTAACATATTGTTAAGAACACGTTCACCAAATTTTGATTTTGGCTGCGTTCAAAAATAAATTTATTTCATTTAATGATGTTTTGAAGATTAATGTATCGTTAGAAGTCATGCTGGTATATTTTATACACTTACCTTTATATAGCATAATTTGGTTGATGGTTTATTTTTGCCGCTTTTTCTTGTATGCTATTCGTTGCTATCGGTTTTTACCTATTATATCATTTCCATGGCTTTGGGTAGTTAACCTTGACCTTTTATTTGATGGCAGTTCAGCAAACCGTTATTTGTTTCCACTAAGGGAATTCAAGAGCTTTCATTTAAGGAAAAGTAAAAATTTATAGATATTTTGTATAAACCCGCTAACCTATCCAATAACAATTTGAACAAATGTATGCTTCTAACCGTCTTTATCACAGGTCTCTACTCACTTGTAATCATCCATTCTAAATAATTACGTACAATATATACGTATACCTTTTCATTTTCAAATAAAATGCTTGTCTCACTTTTGAAAAGTGTTTGAAAATATTCAACATCATCGTCATCAGCCTTTTTACCCGACTGCCGAAGGAGGGTAATGTGTTTATCAGTCTATGTATGTATGTGTGTTCCTATGTGGCGTTCCAGAGACCAAACGCGTTGGCCAATTTTGATGATTCATACGTCAATCGATTCGTCATAACCTTGCGAGTGTCACTGGCTCAGCACTGGCTACATTAAAATCTGAAAATAGAAAAATGGCGGCTTTTGGGCGCCATATTGTGGGGGCGTGGGGGGCTAATATTATTTTTCTTCCAAATCCATCGTATGGGGTATCAACATAAAGGTTTTCAAGGGGTGATTTCAAAAATATATAACACTCATATGTTTAAATGTACATAATACGAAAAAAAAATAACTAAAAAGTTATAAATAAAAAAAGTTAATTAAAAAATAAAAAAACCCGTACCTACATATTCGCGACCTGGCTGACTTAAACCAGATGTATCCTCCGCCTGCACAGCATGATTTTCTTCTTGTGTACGTCTTTTTAGTTCGCTTTTCAAGCAGTCGGGTTTTTTTGTTTTTTGTGTTCCCACTTCTGGGCCACAGGCCTCTTCTCTTTGAGAGGGAATGGGCCGAATATATTATTATGGACAAAAAATAGGCTGTGTATAAGTGTAGGTATACTTCACGGCATTTTATCGCTAGAGGCTTATGAACCACGTTGAAGCTGTGGGAAGTCGTGTTATTTTGTAGTGCATAGGTATCTACCCTTCATGGCAGACTTAGCTAGCGCCGTAACTATAATGGTACTCGAACCGATAGCAATAGAATGCCCTTGCTGCTTGCGGCACTCTATAAACTTCCTAATAACACATTGTCGAGGGAATTCGCGGCAAAGATAAAGTCAATGATAGGAGAAAGACAAATGAGATCATTAGTCTAATGAATGTTAGCGACTGAGTTAGACACATTAAACAAAGTAAAAACACAGAAACTAAAATTCTAAAATAAACCTACCTATCTACAAAAAATTGGACTGAGTAGAATAGAAACAGCTAGTTTTTATTTGTTACAGGGTGTTCGCAAGATAATAAAAAAACAATCGTTTCGCCTGATAGTTTTTTGATAGCAATCACATTGTTGTGTTCTATATTGCTAACAAACGATTTCAAACTTCTAAATAATCTAATGAAGGTTGCTTGAAAAACACCAGAATGAGAATCTTACCCTCCCACACTGTTTCTGATAAGATGTGTCAGGAGTTAGATAGAGATTCCCCAGTTATGAATACGAGTAAAATCAAAGATTTTGAATTTGGCTCTTGCGTTCGCGATAAAATATACACCAAATGCATGAAAACTATTTTTTTTTCAGAAACAACCACGATTTATTCTGAAAACTAACATACAAGGGTGGCCTTGATATGCCAACGGTCATAATTAGCGAACAACTGTTTTCTATTGTTTCAGGTGTTAACGTCACTACTTCACTAGGTTCAAAGTCATCAAGTGGAACTTTTCCATCGGACGCCCCATTATAACAATGTTTGATGCGTATGTTGACAGACCATTAAGTAAATCACCCTCGAGGGATCTGTCTTCTTTTGCGTCAGTGTCTACCCTTACAAAGAGCAAAGAATAAAATAAGTATTAGGTTTTTGTGATCCTGAAAATATTGAGGAGTTTTAATAAGCATAAGCGTATTTTGCTCAATGTTTATCTACAGGCAACTTAACTCGAGTGTTCAAACTGACTTGAGAATAGAATCTTCCTGAATGATTACATTGAGGCTGTTGACAGTGGTCAGTTACAAGCAAATAACAAACGAGCCTCTGAAAAATTCCTCCTTTTTTGTTTAGTTTGGATTCGTTGAAGGAATGTGATCACTCCATCATTTAAATAAAGAATAAGTTAATGAAATATGAAGCGATTTTATGAAATCTGCATAAAATAGCTTGCACCATGTTACAAATCACGTTTCGCTATTCATTTCTTTCTTGAAACACAAACAACAAATTCTTAGTTGAAGGGCAAAGTTGACGATATGCATTAGAAGAGGCAATAATTAATTACTAAAAATTAAGTTAAAGCAGGTGTTCCGTTGTTCCACGGTTCTGAAAAACGAAGTTTCTATGACGCACTCAACTTATAAATAACTAACGACCATTAAAACCATGTTGAATTTTTAGAACAGCATTCTACCTCCTTGCACATTTACGCAATACATTTCTAAATGACGTCACGTCTACGTAACGAGGTTTCAGCCAGACGTGTCTAGTTTACGCAGACCTCTGACCTACTAAACAAAACCCCTTGAAAACTGCAGGTTGTTAGGCTCTGGGAGGGGTGAAGGAGGTCAGGGCTCGTGGTGGTGTCTATGGAGGCGCCACCCCGGCCACCCCATATCGATCGTCGTCTCATGCCGGTCGTATATAGACCGGGGATGCCGTTATGAGTGCTCGTCTTTCCTACAGTAATTCTCCTTGAAGGTTTTATGCAGGTTAGTGAAGACTATAGTTTTTTTTATCCGACTCTATGACATGCTATGCGGATTTAAATTTTAAATTAGGAATACGATCGTAGAATTTTGTCATGTCAGCTGTTGTTTCCCGCGCCTGTGAAAATTATTATATTTGTTTTCACTAAAAACCTTTTTATTCCCACCTAAATAGTTAAAATACATTGAAGTGAAGATGTTAGTAACGTTGTATTTTGTAGTATTATCCGTTTATAAATGAATATAAATGTTGATTGTTTTGAGAAAGATGCGATCGTTTGCGCGTCGATGTGATTTATTGCTTTTTTCGTTGAGATAGTACTTAGTTTTACTTATTTTCTGAGGATTTTTCCAAGCACTTACCTCATTCTATTAAAGGTACACAGATTACTGGAAGGAAATGTCATTGATTACGATTCTTGCTGTAGTGTAGTACAAGCACTCCGTCAATATTTGATTTCTTCTTACCCCTCAAGTTTGCCCTTGAGCTTTAAGAGTAAAACTCATCGGTACCGCATTAAAATGATCAGCTAAACTGGTCAGTTAGTCTGAATCTGGTAACCATGTTAGTTGTGATCTTATTGTTAGTGCCTTTTGTGGCTTATCTTCTAAAATAATATTAGGTTTATAGAGGTAGGTAGGTAAAATATTTGTTTGTTAAAGGTAATTGACTAATGAGGAAGAGCGTCTCTAAGATCGATTAAGAAAAACACTGACACTGAGCTACAATATCGCTGAGTAGTATCTATATTTTTTTATAACCCTATGAGTCTATGATCATAAGCTACTTAAGTTTTTAAACTGTCATGGTCACTAACATTAACATTAGAAACGGGATATTTACCATGTTTACTGTTTATAACTTCAGTTTATCCGTGATTATGGTGCTTGCAACAGCACCGAAATATCGGAAACTCGTAACAAACAGTAAACATGGTAAATATCCCGTTTCTAATGTTAAAGTTAGTGTTAGTGACCATGACAGTTTAGAAACTTAAGTAGCTTATGATCATAGACTCATACGCAGTTCTTGTGACAAAGGTCACAGAAAGAACTAACTAGCAAATGATAATAAATTTATTTATTAGGTACATGTCGTTAACCTAATATGATGGCGCCAAAATGATAACATAGGTGCCTACTTACACTATTGAAATTATAGGCACAGTTTATATTTTTGCTCCCAAAGGTTACAGTGTTATCGTTAATGTGAAGATACCTCAAAGTTGTTTGCTAGAGGTTATCATGCCATATAAGTCTTTATAAGATAAGTCTTTATTTGCCTTAAACATGGTTTACAGTGTTGTTACAATTTGTTTTTAAAGTACACATGTTTAGCTGTATAGATAATGTCTATAGATTGCATGCAAAATATTCAGTTTATACAAATGTCACAAATTAATAAGATTCGTCATCATGCTAATAATCATTAAAATAAAAATAAAAAAATACATCTAAAAAAAATTAAAAATTAAAAAAGTCATTTATATTATAAAAATTATGTTCATTTAACCATTTATACAATTTATTTTTGAAAACGTTAATATTATTTAATAATTTCAATTCTTCTGGGATTTTGTTGTATATGCGCACACACATCACAAGACAGCTTTTAGCATATTTCCCAGATTTAGGAGTATTTCTTAATACAAGTCTGTGTGGATCCTTTCTGGGTTGGGCGATTACTTCATATGCTTTTTGGAACAATCCCTTATTGTTGAAGACAAAATTACAAATTTCATAAATGTAAAGGGAAGGAAGTGGTAATAATCCTAGTTTTTTAAAAATTGGTTTGCAGGACTCGTCAGGACGGATTCCACATATGGCTCTGATGCATTTCTTTTGTGCAATAAATGCTCTGTTTTTGTCCGTACTGTTTCCCCATATAATAAGCCCGTAGCGTAAAATGGACTCTATGTATGCGTGGTATGCTATTATTGCCGTTTTTCTATTTGTGACGTTCTTTACTTGATTGAGAGCATACACAAACTTGTTAATCCTATTACACAGACCATCTAGATGTACTTTCCAATTTAAATCTTGGTCAATGAGTACACCCAAAAATTTTGTTTGTGTTACTTCTTTCAATCTATCAATATTAAGTTTAAAATTATATTTAGCATGTTTCGATTTATTAAATTGCATAAAATTAGATTTATCTAAATTGATTTTTAATTTATTTGTCTGTAGCCATTCTAATATATTGTCAATAGTATTATTAATGTCTATTTCATGATCAGATATTGATTTATGCTTCTTATCGGATGTCACTATAATAGAAATATCATCTGCAAACAATATACATTTGTGATTAGTAGCTAATGGAATGTCATTGATATATAATAAAAATAATATGGGCCCCAACACACTCCCTTGAGGAACACCGCATTTTTTGTCTCTATAGTCTGAAGAATAAGAAGTAAGTATATTTTCGTGTACTTTACTTACGACAACGCATTGTTTTCGGTTACTTAAATAAGATGAAATCCACTGCAATACAGGACCTCTTAACCCAAGATTTTCCAACTTTTTCAATAAAACGTCATGTGCCACAAAGTCGAAAGCCTGCGATAGATCGAAAAATAATCCCGTCGTTAAGTGATTATTATTTAGACTTGTCAGAACATTATTCAAAAGTGAAAATATAGCAAGCGTCGTGGATTTGTGCTTTTGAAAACCAAACTGTTCACTTGCTATAATGTTATATTTACTACAAAATTCTAAAAGTCTTTTGTTCATACATTTCTCGAATACTTTTGATAAAATAGGTATAAGAGTGACTGGACGATAATTTTTAACGTCCTTTTTATTGTTCTTTTTGTACAGTGGTTTCACAACTGATAACTTTAAGACATCAGGAAAAGTTCCAGATGAAAATGATAAATTAATCAGATGTGTCAGGATAGGCACTAATTCCGCACTACATACTTTAATAATCTTTGTACTAATTCCATCATAACCCTCTGAGTTGGTATTATTTAGTGATATTATCTCCCGTTTGAGTTCATCTTCAGTCAAGAAACCGAGAAACAAAGTGTTAGGGATTGTCTTAATATAAGAGTAATTATTATTATATGTTAGGGTATTTGTCGAGTCAATAAAGTAATTATTAAAAATATTTGCGATGTCAGTGGGATTCGTCACTATATGCCCGTCTAATTGTAATTCAGAAATGTCATTTTCACATTTTAAGTTTCCAATTTCATGATTAATAACCGACCATGTTGCTCTGCATTTATTTTTACTTCTTTTAATGAAATTTGTATTAGCATTCATTTTTGATTTTACGATACACCTTTTCAGAATGCTTGAATATTTTTTATATTTTATTTTGTTTGCCAAAGTTTTATTTTTGTAATAAATATATCGCAAAACTCGTTTAGTTTTACAACTGTTTCGAAGACCCCTACTTATCCATTTTTGTTTATTAGTATTAGAGTTGTTAACTTTAACTTTAATTTTTGGGAAGCATAAGTTGTATAGCAAACACAAAGTCTCATGAAATTTACTAAACGCCTTATTTAGGTCATTTTCTAGATGTATTTCTGACCACGATAAGTTAGCGAGGCATTCTTTGAATTTTGATATGTTTTCATTGCAATAATCTTTTTTATCAATGAAATAAGATTTAGCCTTTAAACTTTGTTCTTTTATAGGGAATTCCAGTAATTGTGCCGTGTCATGGTCAGATAGGTAAAGAGGCAATACATTCGCTGAAGATAAACCTATGTTACTCAGTATGTGGTCTATGCAAGAATCCTTCCGAGTGGGGACATTAATATGCATTTGCAAATTGTAATTACTACACAAATCTTTTAAATATGTAGTGACTTTTCCCGGTTTTAGAGTATTTATATTAAAGTCACCAGCAATTACTATTTTTGTATTTGATCTATATTTTTTTAGGGTTTCGCACAAAAGTTGATCAAGCTTATTCAAAAATATATAAGGGTCAGACGTTGGCGTTCTATAGAGGCAGACTATTAATAATTTATGTAATGGAATTTCTACGCCACAGGCTTCAAATGATTTTTGTGTTGAATATTTTTTTATGTAATTAAGCTCATTGTAAATGAGTCCCTGTTTTGTGAGAATACAGGTTCCCCCTCTTTGTTTATCTCTACTAAACGCAGCTGCTAAAGTATAGTTATGTAATTTTAAGTATTTTTCATTTCCGGCACGCACAAAAGTTTCAGAAAAACATAAAATGTCCGGTTCTTGATTCGCATCTCGTAATTCTAGCAACGTCATTTCTAGTAATTCCTTTTTTGATAAAACACTGGCAATATTTTGATGTAAGATTTTAAAAGTCTTTGATTTACTTTTCAAGTTATTGTTTTTCACGAAAAAAAGTTTTTTTATCCAAAACCTGAAAATAGTGTGGTATAGTACCTTTTTTTATAGGAGTATAGCGTTTATTATCGAGTCCATCTGTATCATCGCATCCTCCAACTCCACTGGTGCTGGAGTTGTGAAAAATAATATGGTATTGTTCCCTTCGCACACCTATCACGCTGCGTGTTAGGTTTCCAATCCTTTGGTTGATCACGGAGTATCAACTTCTTCAGTTCTTTAACATTTAAATATTTTTGTTCATAGTCATGACAGTCAATAACATAGTTAATTAAATTACAAGTATTATACAATCTGGTTTTAGCTTCAATATAATTACAATTTTTGTATTCATTGCTAATATTGCTTAAGGTTTGGTTCAAGTCTTTCACGTTTATATACATATTTTTCAGCACGCTAAGAACAATTACATTGTTATCAGAAAAAACATCGAGAAGTTTCCGTACTTGTGAAGATAAAATCTTAATGTCGTAGTCATTTTCACCAACACAAATGATAAGTTTGTCACTTGGTGATAGCTGAATATTTTGGCAGTTCTTAATGACATCACTAGTAAGAGCATTTGGTTTCGTTTGAGACGTGACTGCATATTTCACATATGTTGTATCATCTCTTGACCTCAACAATGCACTTGATAGTCCAACACACTGTTGCGTTCCAAAAATATATATTTTATTCCCGTGATTTTTTTTTGGTGTATCCCGTAGCGTTATTTTTTCACAGTCTTCATTTGTTTCGAGTATCTTCTGAAGCTTTAGAATGTTATCTTTGAGATCTCTTATTTCGTTTTCAGCTCGTTTCAACTCGTTCTCCAGATTTGTGATATTTTTTTGTAGACTTAGGATATTTCCACTGGGTTGTGTGGGTTGTGTATTATTACTTGCAACTAGATTTCTTGGTGGCGTAAAAAAAGCTTGAATTCCTGGACGTACTAAAGGATATGAGCTTGTTCCATTAATCGTAACGTCTTTACTATAATGTTCTCTTTGTGGAGATTGGTATAACAATCTTTTCAGTGTGGTGTTATCTTTCAGCAATTTGTCATTTTGTTTACGGAGCTCGTTATTTTCTAAAATGATGTTTTCTAGTTCGTTCTGTGAAGTTATTAGATCCGTCTGAAGATTTTCTATCTTCTCCTTTAGTTCTTGGGCTTGAAATGAATCGATTGCTGAAAAGTCCATACTTCTTGACAAAGTTTTATCTGTAATTGTGATTGATTCGTTGTCTATATGATCCATTGTTAATATATGTGAGTCATATATAATATCTGAGTTTGTGCTTTTTGGAGTAGACCAAGGCGTGTTGTCTGGTGTAACATTACTGCTTAAATCAGGAGGCGAGGGTTTTTTTCTCATAGTTACATTGGATACCCCAGGGCCACTTTCACTTTGTTCTTTTGCTTTCTGGGTACATAATCTGCATTCCCATTTAAATTTTTTCCTCTCTTCTAGATTTTTTAAACGATATAGTGCCTCCGGATATCCAGCGCAGTCAAACTCGAAGTGGTTTTTACATAAATTGCATAATAATGTTCTTCTATTATCCACTTGATTTTTGCATTTATAACACATGACTAATTTTGGCTCTTTACGACCACTATTTTTGGTTTTTGATTCCATTGCCACTTTCTTTAATTATTCCCCAAAATTAAATTATTTTCCCCGAATCGGGGTAATTTTTATTACACTGCAACACAATTTTATGATTTGACAGTTTTTTACTGGTGGCAACACTGATGTTTCTGCCAAGTTCGACGTTAATTAGTGACATTAGTGTAGTCGCTGCTTAACGAATGTCACACAAAGTTGTTCATTCATTCAATACTTGTATTAGTCCAGCACTATTTCAAATATTACTGTCTTTGTTTACGATTTTGATGAAAAATAACGGTTGCGGTTATCAGATAAATTATAATAGTTAGCTTTTGGTCGTCACTTTTTATTAGTAGGTTGTAGAAATTGTGTTAATAGTGTCAATTACCAGTTACAGTGTCAAGTAATAGCGTATATAGTCACAGATGCGTTGTTTTTGAAGAAACTTGCACCTCCAATGTTTCGATGTTCTTCCACACACAGTGGGTGGGTGTAAAGTTTAACAAACACTCACAGAGTTTTTTTGTGCACTTGATCACAACCTAATCACTGTTTTAAAACCAAATAACACAATTTCACTATTTTGTCAGATTTATTTTAGTGGACAATGTTTACATTAGATGAATGAGTGAATGAAAAAAAATTAAATATACATCCATCATACATAAGGAAGCTGGATTTGCATGTTGCTTAATTAGGTAGGTTTGGGAATAATGATGGAGGAGTGGCCAAAGAGTAACAGCTGTACTGGTCAAACTGCAGCAATTGCCGAGGTCGGTCCGCGAATGGGTGACCATTCATTATGTCGCTTCTTCCTCATAGTCAAACTTTTTAGTCCAACTGGTTTCCAAATTTCCTCGAGGTCAAACTGTATGTACCGAGACTCCCCCGGGTCCCGCTGGCGGTAGCTTTGCTTCATGTGAGCTTCATTCTCTTCATTAGGTTTTGATTTTGTAAAGAGTATACTACACACAAACTATTTCATGGTTAATTATTCTTTTATGTAAAATGGGAGATCTGTAACACAGGGCCTTACTTATATCAGACACCTTTCTCCATACAAGGTTATGTACTAAGATAGTTACTGTATTTTGATGTCGAGTTAAATAAACAATTTTTATTATTGTTTTACCATTCCTTCCTCATTGAAGCACAAAATCTAAATCTAAATAATTTAAAAGGCACAAAATGAGCACAAAATAATTAGTTGGTTTGCAAATCCGAGATACCCGATGAGCGTACTTGGTCCCTACCATAGCCTGTCATTTGTAGATTTTTGACAGCCATCACGGGTTAAATATTGTTAGTAGCACAGAGGATTTTTTTATATAGGTAGTAGTCTTGTTAGACAGGCAGTTGCTCCATGTAAGCTATTTGATACTCGGCTGTATCGCGTCGCCGCGCGCTTACGTACTTTGTGGCTGTATTCAGTTGGAGTGGAAACCGACCCAGAAATAGCAAAGTTTGGAGTCTAACCTTTGCTAACTATGTCAGTCACTTCACTTTGTCAAAGGATAGCTTGGGCCTTTTGTCCTGTCTGACAAACAGCTCCCAATCAATCATTGTATTGATTGATCAGCCTTTTTTTTGCCTGGATTTATGCTCTTGCTACCATGTGGGGAGATAGCGAAGTTACTAAAACTCCACGGTGTCCTCCTGTGCCGCTTATGTCGGGAACAACTGAACAAGGCTTACTGAAACTTTTCGTCCCTCACTACCACCACTGCTGAAACCCGACGGGTCGCTGGCCCACTCCGCTGAGGAGAAGGCAAATTTATTTGCCTCTCTTTTTGCGGAATCTTCACGTCTGAGTCCTAGTGACGCGCGGCCCCCTCCTTCTTCTGATGGATGCGAGACAAGTATGTCGGACATTCGTATCCATCAGAACGACGTCCGTAGGGTGCTGCGCAACCTCGACGTGAACAAGGCTAGCGGCTTGTTCTTAGAACCTGTACGCCTGAACTGTCTCCGATCTTGACACGCCTATTCCGCCTTTCGTATGAGGCTGGAAAAGTGCCGAATGCTTGAAAGCAGGCTAACGTACAGCCCGTGCCCAAGAAGGGCAGTCGAGCTGACCCGGCCAACTACAGACCCATATCTGTAACCTCCATACTCTGTAAGAGTATGGAACGCGTACTCCATATTAAGCTCCTGGCATACCTAGAAAGTAACGATATCCTAAGTGACCGCCAATACGGCTTCCGCCGAAATCGGTCTACTGGGGATCTTCTAGCGTATGCCATTCATATCTGGAGTGATGCCATTGAGAGGCGAGGGGAACCGCTTGCCGTCTCCCTCGACATCTCGAAGGCTTTTGATAGGGTCTGGCACGAAAGCCTTATTGGTAAGCTTCCTTCATTCGGTTTGCCCGTTGGTCTGTGTGATTGGATTGCAGACTTCCTGAGAGATCGGACCATTCGAGTGGTTATCGTTGGCTACTCGTCGGACCACTTGGATATGAATGCCGGGGTCAGTACTCTTAGCAACTTTATTCTTGCTGCACATTAACGATCTGCTAAAACCCGGCACCTTTGGGTATGCAGACGACAGCACTGTTGCTGAGAGGTACTTGTCCAACGCTCGTGCTACAGGGCCTCAGATCCGGTCTCTCCGGGAGGCCATGGTAGAGCGCTTGAACCTGTCCTTGCAGGCAGTCTCCGAATGGGGCCATGCTAATCTGGTCAGGTTTAATGCTGCTAAAACCCAGGCGTGTCTTTTTTCCGCTAAAAAGAGCCAATTTCACCCGGCTCCAACTTTCCGAGATGTGACCGTGCCAATAACTGACCATCTTGAGCTTCTTGGCGTAAAAAAGCTGGGGATCCTTGCAAAGGTGAGAATTAAGGTACTTCACGCCAGAAAAGCTGCTCAACTTGTATCAAGCGCAAGTTCGATCATGCATGGAGTACTGTTCTCATCACTGGGACGGATCTGCCAAATACCAGCTTGATGCACTAAAGTCGATCGAGAAGCGGGCCAAGAGGCTCATCGGCGATGAGACACTGGTTATGTCAAAGCTCCAGAGCCTTGAACATAGTCGCCGAGTTGCCAGCTTGTCGGTCTTTTATCGGTTACATTTCGGGGAGTGTGCGATGGAATTGCATGATTTAATTTCGCCCAGCCCGTTTCATCATCGGACTACCAGACGAACGGTGATGCGCCATCGGTACATGGTGGACATCCCACCCATACGCACTAAACGTTTTGATAATACCTTTATTATGCACAGCTAAGGAGTGGAATTCTGCCGGAGTCTGTGTTTCCCGATAGCTACAATCTAGGGGTCTTTAAGTCAAGAGTGAATAGGTTACTTCAAGGCAAGCGTGCTCCATCGTCGACCACATCATCGCTTACCATCAGGTGAAATGGTGGTCAAGCGCGAGCCTACACGAGTAAAAAAAAAATTGTGTTTCAAACATGCTTACATAATGTTTCCTTCTTATATTGTGTTGCTAAAGGCAGGTAGCTATATTTATTCCGCAGTGACCTCCACGAGAAGTAAACAAACCTCACCCCCGATTCACTTAAATAGATTAGGTTTAGATAGTCGTTAACTCTGTAATATATTATAATGATGTTACATTATATTCAATGAAACATACCTAATGAATGGGCTTTTACAGGCGAAAAATATTTTAAATCAAGACTGAGGAAAAACAACCTCAACACTAAATGTACCAAAAACGTAAATTTTGTCAGTCTATACTTAGGTATTAGGGACAGTTTACGATACGATGATTCAGTCGTGCGTTTTGGTGTAACATTTTATCGAGCAAAGACACGAGCGTAGGTGACGTGGAGCGTGGAGTGAGGTCAATAATGAACGCAAGGTACAAAGAAATGTTACAGGTAAATGCTCGCTAGCCGTGAGCATTACGTCGAACACAGCGTCGAACATTCGCGAGAACGTTACATTACATGAAAATGCATTAGGAAACTGAGCATTTGTTTGTATTGTACCATTCGTATGATCGTTACATTACATTGTAATTGCTCGCGAAAATGATCTAGTAGTAGTATACTCACCTCTATGCTTACACTACGGGGGAATAGAACATAAGCTCTTAGAGTAAGATTACTTTGAGTGTGTGTCAGGGACAGTATGTATATGATTCGTATACATCTGTCCCTTACACACTACACACACACACTTGTGTTACTTAGCTTATGGTCACTCCCCTGGAATGTCAGATAGGTATTTAGTCTACCACGTTTGTCTAGTGCTCGCAAGTAAGAGCTAGTTGAGTATAAAGTCATGGGTTCTTTCATCTGACATTTTTCTGTAGCAGTCCGGAGGATGGTCATGTGTTCGGTTGATAGCAATACATGAGAGAGAGAATTTAGCATAACTGGCGAAATGGTGTGTGTAGGTACTATTATAGGCGCACCACTGCGTAATCCTTCGCGGAATTAAGACGTGCTGTTATGTAAAGTATTTAGATTCGGATGAAAGAAATCTTTTAACTAATTATTTATAATTTATATTAATGACTTACCAGAATGGATTGAACAACCATTGACTCTATTTCCAGATGACAGTACCGTGACAATACCTTCGAGAAGCGTTGATACATACCAAAGTGACATTAATAATTCGTTAAAAACTATTATAAAATGGCTAGAGGAAAACAACTTAAGAATCAATTTAAGTAAAACAAAAATAATTCAATTTAACCAACGCATGACAGATATGGACAATCTTAATGTGAAATATAATGATAATAAAATTAGCGAGGTAGTTAGTACAAAATTTCTAGGGATTGAAATGGATTGAAATAGATAAAAAACTTAGCTGGAAACAGCACATTGAGTTACTTTGCAAGAAACTAAGTACATCTGCATATGCTCTATATACCCTATCGTATATTGTAAATCTGGATGCATGCCTTACTGCGTACTATGGTATAGTTGAATGCCATCTGCGATACGGAGTTATCTTTTGGGGCAACTCAACAGAAAAAGAAACGGCATTTAAGGCACAAAAAAGATGCATACGATCTATTTTTAAATTGAAAAGTACTGATAGCTGCGTGCCATATTTTAAACAATATAAACTTTTAACCCTACCATGTTTGTACATTTTAGAAATGGCAGTATTTGTTAAATTAAACCCAGAGCACTTCGCACGAATGGCTGATGTATTTCCACGGAATAGACGTGACAATACTAGTCTGTGTATCCCCAGTGCTAGAACAACTCTGATGCGCAAGGGTGTCTGCTGCATGGCACCGGTGATATATAATAAAATACCAAGTTGTTGGAAGGAATATAATTTGACATTATTCAAAAAAAGACTTCGGAATTTTTTAGTAGATAAGGTTTATTATAGTGTTGCAGATTTTTTATTGGAGAAAGAAATTGTTTGACTATTTTATATATTGTATTTAAATAATTATTAGAAATTGCGACATTAATGATATTATTGAATGATGAAATAGAATTATTTTATTTATTGAATGAATTGAATGGTTGGACATTGATATTATTATTAGTAAATGATGAACCAAATTTATATTATTTAATGGAATTATAGTATTAAATTTTAAACTCTGTACTTTTGCATGCCTTGTAATTGGCAAAATATGGCTGTTTCTGTATTTATTTATTGTGTACCACCATGACTTGTACCCATATTTGCAAAATAAAATATCTTTATCTTTATCTTATCTTTATTATATTTTCAGTAGCCACGTTTTTTTGGCTTATGCCGTTTACCTACCCTAAATCAGCCACCCTGAACGGGGAGGTTCGTCGGAATTCACATCTAATTGTTCTTCAGACTTTTTACCCCAAGTACAGTCGACAGTGGAATAAACCTATCTATTACTCTTTACTTCGCAGATGTAAACAACTCAACCGCGAGATTCGCGTCTAACAAGTTACCTTGTTGTGGCGCAACATCGCGCCACTCACCGTCAACACGCGTGCATGGACGACGTCACTGAGCAGACGATCCTACCCTGGTTCTTAATGGTGGCGGGTCAAAACAAGCCAAACACGCTGAAACTCAACAGTGCGGCCAGACAAGCCAGTCGATATTCAGCCCGGGACCCCAGATTAAGAACCTAAATAAACCCAACAATAAACTATCAACTGCCAGTATTTTTTCCAAGGTATTATTTGTAGTATACAAAATTAAAAATGGAACAAGATTGGGAACCAGTTATTTTGAGATCTACCAGGACTCCAAGAAATCGAGAGGTAGTAAGAGAAAGCGCTGTTAGAGAATCCTTACTTTCTGAATCCACATCAGGAATATGCAAAGGCGAGGAAGATGATACTTCCAGTGTTGGTTCTGTGTCATTCTCAAGCCCTGACTTAGAATTTAGCGCTCGGGAACGGTTACCAACAATCCAAATGAAGAAAAATCCAAATAACCTCAATGAGGAAGTTACTGCTTTACTGAACAAGCCGAAAGAGAATCATGTTAAAATAACAGAGAATCCTGCGGACCGAGACATCTATATTAAGAAATACGATAACGAGAAAGCTGTTAAAGATAAAGTTAAAATCCCTGATGGTGGCTGGGGATGGGTAGTTGTGCTATCATCTTTCGTAATATCCATGATAGCAGATGGCATAAGTTTTTCCTTTGGCTTGCTCTACATTGAGTTTTTGGAAGAATTCGAAGCCAGTAAATCCACCACTGCCTGGATCGGCAGTCTATTCATTGCTGTCCCCCTTCTCTCTGGGCCGGTAATGAGTGCTTTAGTTGACAGATATGGTTGTCGAAGCATGACAATACTTGGCGGCATTATTTCAACGTTGGGTTTCGTTCTTGCATCGATTTCCACAACCCTGGAAATGATGATGATAACATTTGGAGTTATTGCTGGTTTAGGTCTCGGGCTAGTGTATGTCACAGCCGTTGTGTCAATAGCCTACTGGTTTGAAAAGAAAAGGAATTTGGCTGTGGGGTTGGGAGCTTGTGGCACAGGCGTTGGGACATTCGTATATGCACCCATGACGCAATATTTCATTGAAGAGTACGGATGGCGAGGTACCATTCTTCTTCTATCCGGAACACTTTTAAATCTATGTGTCTGTGGTTGTGTCATGAGAGATCCTGAATGGTGGACGCTGGAACAGAAAAGTCAAAGGAATAGCAGAGATGAGGGCAAACTTAAGAGAGACGAAGATAAGTCCAGACATTCAAGTTCAGCCTCAATTTCCAATCCTTATGTTTTTGATTTTGATGCTCCAACTAGAGGCAAGAGTATGGGGGGATTGATCAGAAGAGGAGTGTCTCCTGAGAAGGTGATCAGCCAAGAAGCGGAGAGTATCAGGCGTCACCAAGACATTACGAGGATCAAGAAGAATAAACGTGAGAAGCGAAAGTCACAATCTGTGGAAAACCTACCTACTTATCTCACTTATAGCGAAAAGGTATGTGTTTCTGTAGAGATATATTAATGGTCTGTACTGTCAACTTTTTTTAAATTTACTACTCTTAATTAAATTTATATTTTCTTATTCCAGGTGTGCATGGGAACGTTAGACACCCTAGTAAAGAAGACGAGCAGAGAATACGGGATCGAGGTGAAATATCCAGCATTTGCCATAAACAGAACCAAAAAGCCGCTGCCAAAGGAACTAAGCAACGAATCAAACGACCCTCCCATGGTTAAATTCTTGAAACATCCCATACAGAGAACTAATTCAGAAAAATATGAGAATGTAGAGAAAACTCCAGATAAGTACGAATTAAAAAATCCACAGAAAAGGGTTATGAGAAAGGCTAAGTCTGAAACTAGGGATGACAAGGAATTAGTGAAGCAAGACAGTAAGGAAAACAGGAGAGATTGGCTGAAGAAGCAGCTGTCAGTCAACCACCATTACTTGAAGGACTTGAAGATGCCTTTGAACTCTTTAAGCCATAGGAATGCGATGCTTAACATAAAGAGGTACAGACTGAAAGCGTCCTCCTGTCCGGATATATTCAAGAATTCAATGATAACTATTGATGAAAAGGAAGAGGTAAGATTTTACTTCAATTTATTCAATGACTTCACAATATTCTTGAAAGAATAGGGAGTAAATAATAGCGTGATAGTTGACAGACGAAGAAAACGTGTTGCACCAAACCCAAGTAACATTGGAAAAGGGCAGGAAGACAATGATATCTTTAAAATAATCTTTGACTCTAAGAATGTCTATGCCAATTAGCCCAACTAACCAAACTAAGTTATGCTAATGGCAGCAACCAAGATCCATCAAAAGGGCCATTTATTTCCGTATGAAACATTAAAACTACTTCTTCCAGAAATGGTACGACGACTGCGTCAGCGTTCTCGCCGACATGTTCAATGTGAACCTTTGCAAGCGTATGACCTTCAACCTTCTGTGCCTGGGCACCATCTTGCTGTTCATATGGTTCATCGTGCCTTACTTCTACCTTGCTGAACACATGCTCAACGAGGGCTATAGTGAAGATGAGGGTGCTGGAATGCTGAGCTTGATCGGTATTACTAACACTATTGGCATGGTAAGTGTTATTCACATAACTTTCTTCCTTCTATTTGTTTAATATTTTTTGCTTCTATCGTTAAGCTCCTAGTTCTGAATGCAGCTACACGAAAACTGACAAATGGTTGTACTGTCTGTGGACAGATTCTTTCAAATAGTGGTGCTTTCCTCAAAAGCCCCAACTTAGATATTAACGTTCACCTTCTAAAAGACTGATAAATATTATCATTATCTGCTGCCAAATCTCATGTTATAAATATTTACCATTGACGTTGTGATAAATATTGACCAAAAAACAAAACCTATCACTTTAATAAATCTATTATTTCTCTTAAAATTCCAAGATACTGCCAAAATATTTGTGATACATGTAAAATATTATAATGTGTCATTGGCATGCCGCCTAATTCGTCTGTCGTAGAGGCTCCTGACCTAATCAAGTCCCCGATTTTGGAGTACTGCCAGCGCTGGAGAAAATTTCCAAAGAATGTTTTAATCATTTCAATCAGTTTTTACTGTAGTCATGTCGGCAAAAGCACACACATTCGAAGTATCATTTGTGTAAGATACGGTAGACCTAGACACCAGTAGGTATATTCATCATTTGTCTCTAAGTAGTTTCGACATGGCATGAGATTTTTCTTCTAAGCCCAAGTACGAAGAAATAGGTAAAAAATTAACGAAATAATCTTTGGTGATTGCAGTTTACTGTTAAGAGAACACATCCTGTTGACAACATCAGGCAGGACGTAATTGCTTCTGCAGACAACTAATTCAAGTCTTGGAAACCCCTGACTAAGCCTTTTGGCAGACCGTTTTGGCAGTCCCAGACACTCTTGATATATAAATGATTCCTCTTTTCGTGTCTACCTTCCCACGAATCACAAGACCGGTCTGGTTTCACTCCAAGGTCCACAAAATCCGAGGTGATTTGGCATAACTGCGGACAAAAATAGATAGCTATCCCGTTTCCAAATGTTTGGGGACGTCGCCTGTGCCAAATTCAGGCCGTTGCGGATTTCTAAATGTATTTCATTATTTACGTGAAATTGTGCAGCCCATGTTATTTTAGTTCAATGTTTACTGACAAACATTTTCAGGGATTTTGACGAGGCTGGTGCAGGGCGACAGTTGTGGTGTGAAATCGTATAATGTATATCTTCTCTTTTCGTCTAATATTGTGGATAGTGCCATTGTGAAAGCACAACTACCTGTACATTGTAGGACTTGCGCAAGGCGAAAGACAGAGCTGTCCAGGTGGCTACATACTAGTCTGGCAAAGCTTAGTGCTGCAGTCATCTGATGCGAAAAGTCTAATAATTTATATTGACCAGCTATGCCTGTACCCTGCATCATTCTCATAAAATCATAATACCTCTTTCATTTTCAGGTCGGTCTAGGTTGGATCGGAGACTTCCCTCAAGTCTCCATCGGAGGCCTTTACGCCGTATGCTTAGTCCTCTGCGGTGCCTCAGTAGCAGCCATTCCTCCGGCTGCGGCCACCAGTTATTGGATTTTGGCCACCGCAGCTGCGGCTTTTGGGTTGTTTTTCGCAGCATCGTACACCTTCACTCCCAGTTTGCTGGTGAAGCTAGTGTCTTTGGATGACTTTACTTCGGCGTATGGATTAGTGTTGCTCGCTCAGGGGATTGGGCATCTCATTGGACCACCGTTATCTGGTAAGAAATTATCAAAGTAAATTAAGGCGTTCAATCCTACTACCTAAAGAAACTGCAGCCATATAAACACGACTAAACACTGATTTTCCGCACTGAGTGCTAGCAAAAGGAGGAGGCTCTAGTCCAGCAGTGGACGACCACTGCTGGACTAACGCCTCCTCCTTTTCCTAGAAAGTCGTCTTTCAACATTTCACAAATAAAAATGTGTTAAAAAAGGATTCTGGCTGATCAGGGTAATAAGGTAAATAAGGTACAGAATAATAGATAATTTAATTAATAACACGGATGCTGAGTTCAATCCGAAGATCAGGCAAAGTGCTAAGGATTTCTCCATAAGGATAAGAAATTGAAAGGAATTGTTATAGAGAAAACTCCATAAAGAATTCCTTTCAGTATCTCATGGAGTCTTCTTACTCAACAAAAGACTGATGGCCATGAAAGGCTCAAGTGAATTCTACATTGATTTTTGCTACGTGGGACAACTGACGAAGTTCCTGTGGTACAGTACTCCCCAATCTTCTTTCCGATGCGCATGACATGGCGCGCTGCTGTTTTAGTATGCGATTTATTACTGCGCAGCCATTATAGCCAGTTTCAGCCAAGAAGATCGGGCGTATTGTTCATTTGGTACAATTGTTTCTTCTAATGTGTCCTTAATTCCAGGCTTCATATTCGACGTGACACTTTCCTGGGAGCTATCGTTCTACCTAGCTGGTGGCTGGATAGTAGTGGCTGGCATGTTGATCTCACTCATCCAGCCCGTCAGGACCTACCAGCAGCGTCGCGCCGCTGCAGCTGTGGATGAGATTAGCATTGCTTAGTAAGGGGATAGCTTAATGCATTATTTAGTCAGGGAATTGAATTGTTCAGTATAACTATAAAAAATTGATACACACCTTGTGACAGGACAGTTTGTACGGTGGTAAAAGGAATGACAGTTGTGATATGAATACACATGCAGACAAGTTAAGAGGAAATAACTGAATCATTTATAGTTGTCTACACTACGCCTCTCTTGACAGCGCAATTATGAGCATCTTTTGAGGGTTCTAAAGATAATGTATCATCAAAAAGGAAAACTTGGGGGCACATTATATATCTTTTTTTTTTTCAGTTTATGGAATATCTTTAAAATTGGTCCAATATTGGAAGAGGAAATAGGCGAAAGCCAAACCTCGAATTATGACTTTTTACTTCGGATTCAATCGGTGCGACTGCATTTCCTCTTAAGTTGATATCCAATTTGCTAAACAATGCGTTCCCTTGAATCTAATCAAGAAGTTAGTCATCGTTAAACTACCTAGGAATTTGACTATTGGGCACAAGCACAACATGGTATTTCATTCACCTGTAGCAGATTTATTCTCCTTTAACTAGTTTAAAACATGCGTAGGTATGTAAAGTCTAAAGGATTGCGCGAAAAGAAAGCCAATGATACTAACGCAAGTTGACATGTGGGCCAGTGATTGGCTGACAGAATTTTTATATCATCTGATTGGCTGAAGTAGAAAAAGTAGATGGAAAGAAAATAGCCTAGACTAAGAGTAAGTGCTACATTTAATGTAATCACCGAAGTGGCACAGATTTTTATCTTATTAATAGTTCCCGTAATATTGTACGAATATAAATTAGTATTTTAAGAGTATTTACCCCTCTAGTTATGTATGTAAACATACGAATATACTGATTTTTTTTTTTGATAAATAATTGATCTTCCTAAACGAAGTTGTTATATTTTTGTAGAATTTAATTATTTAGTATGAACTATTAGGCATGTAGTTTTTAGTTTTGTATTTTTTTTGGTAAATTACTCTTATATGCGGTCACATTATTATGTTTATTTAGATTAGGATAGTTTTTTTAAAATTAATGTTATATTATAAAATTCGCGACCACAATTTTCCGGTTGTTATCATCATTATTATTTTTAAGTTTTTAGTTAATAAGTGTTATTTGTGGAAGAAAAAATAAACTTAGTTCAAATTTTCACTTAATCGTAGTAAATCTTATTATCTCATAATTATATTATTAGTATTAAAAAATATGGTGTCGCGGCCTTATTTTTGGTAGACGCTTAAAATCTTTTCAATTTGTTAGTCAATTGAAGGCGTGTCTGTCAATTGGGCCATTTATTTTAATTAAACACCAATTTAAGGCAATTAAGCTAATCCGCCTTGTAATGTCGGACGCGTGTTTAAGCATCGAGTCATCTTAAATTGAGATTGGTTTGTTCAATCTAAGTTTTATTACTTTGATTCTTTTTTAGCCTGATTTCCCACAACTGGGAAGTTAAATTACAAAAATTTAATTTTTACCTGGGAAGTTATTACAAGTAAAATTTTAAAATTTAAAAACCCCGAACAATAAATATTTCATGCTACATGATTTATCTATTACATAGTAGATACGCTTCGATCGGCAATCTATTGAACACGTTATTATACACGATATCTTGCAAAAACACCCCGATTCGAACAGTAAAACGCCCATAACTTTTGAACGACTGAACCAATTTTATTCAAACACAGCTAAGAACACTCTCAACAAAATCACCTTACAAACAAAAAAAACTAAATCAAAATCGGTTCACCCGTTTGGACGCTATGATGCCACAGACAGACACACAAATACACAGATACATAGCAACACACGTCAAACTTACAACGCCCCTCTTTTTCCGTCGGTGGTTAAAAATCAATCAGAAAAAGAAAGAAAAAATATTTATTTGTGACCCGCACAGGAGACACGAGAAATAAGCATAAAATAGATAATGATAAAAAATAAAAACCCCGTGCGAGACCAAAAAGGCTCCTATCTCAGCATATGCAGCGATATCCAAAAAAGAAATAACGCTGCGCTGAAATTCTGATAGGGCCCACTGTTGATGCCACGGACACACGAAAACAATAAATAAAAATAGAATATATAAACAACAAACAAAATAAAATAAACACAGAAGTTGGGTCAATCACATTACATCTTAGTATTACTATACTATATAACAATTCGATTGAAACACTTCTAATTTTATTTTCATTAATTTGTAGACATTGATAGGTACGCAAATAAAATGTGAAGCCAATTGTTTAAGTTGTCCTCGCTTTCCATGGGAAAGTATGAATTAATTTATGTATTAAGAATTTAAGGTTACCAAGTCAAAATTGAGCACATTTGCATCATAAGTAAAATTTTTGCAACAATTTTTTTTTTATTTTTTTTTTCCATAGGCTCGCGCTTGATTTCACTCGAATAATGGTTTATTGCTGATATTTTATTAATTCCGTGCTTGATACTGCACAAGTAAATGTAGCATGATTATGTACTTACCCTAACAATATCTTGCTATAGTTAAATTTAAAAGAAAGTATCATTATAATATTTGTTGGAAATACTGTGCCACATGTAAAAAAAAAAAAAAAACATTTTACTGTATTTTCTTAATATTTTGACCAATGATATTAATAATAAAATTTTGTAGTCTTAATATTGTCAACACTAACGATGCCATAATTTTATAAAGTTGATTCTTTAAAGTTGGACGCTAGCTCTGGGCCTAGAGCATAGAATAATGTAGAAAGTGCACAATATAGTGTCAAATACTTCTAGTTTTAAACAAATTATACCATTTCTTGTAACACATTTATATGCACAACATTTTAAAAAGACAGTAATATTGAATTTTGTAATGTCTGCCTAATTAAAATAATTTTACGATCTTAATATTGAACCTTACCTATGTATAAAACAAAATTACAAGTTTTGAACATGTTAACTATTATTACATTGTATACTTATGTACTCAAATGTTATTAAATTATTTATTGGATTTTTGGTTTTTATTTCTATAGTCTCCCTCATATGTCACCGGATTATTACAAACCAAAGAGTAAACTAATATATACAGAAATTACAAACACTAGAGAGTGCGCGCAAGATAAGTCTGCGCGCGACGGGTGGCGTTCCTTATTGTTGCCAGCATAACTGTTATTTTTTTCCTTTATTTAATCAATAGTCATTTATCATTACTCGAAACATAAAGTAAATTAATTACTAGCTTTTTCTACTTGCATAGAATATGATGAAAAAAGCTTCATGAAATTATTGTAAATCTTTTATTGAATACTTACTAAGTATTGTAGTACCTACTATTAAACTTGGTCTAACAATGGTCCTGCAGTGGCTAATACCGTTCATTTCAATTTCAGTTCTTTTTTAATTTCTTCTTCAACAATTTTTGAAGAAACTGCTGCCACATAACCTTCTTGAGTTATTTGGGTGACAGTGCGTTCAGAAACGCCTAAAACAAAATAACAATGATGCATTATATTACATTATGCCGGTCCTGCCCCGCTGGTATATATATGTACCACCCAAAAACCAATATTGTCAGGCACCGGTAGTACGAAAATTTTGGGAAATTTTAGTATACTGGTATCCCTAAAAGTTACCTGTCAAATAAGCAACGCGTGCTCTATCTTTGTAAAACGGTACCGTAGGCCCGTTATTGTCTTGTTCACTTCAAGAAAACATCCCTGCCAGCACTTTAAATTTCTTTTGGCTTAATGATGGCGATTATTAAAAATACGGAATACAACACACTCTCTTGACACCTGACATAAAAATGACAAATGATTAGTTCCGATTTTGGCCGCGCGCAGACATATCTTGCGCGCACTCTACCGTCAGTTTATAATAAATCGCGTGACATTTTGCGCGTGAACTCTTTCTTCTCAATACGGGTATATTTGAAAACTATCGAATTTAGATAGGACATAATTATTCTATTTGAAATATCAAGAATTTATAATCTCGCTTACGGTGTCTACAATAATCTGGTGACGTATAAATATGAGGGAATGCGGAAAATGGCTGTTAAAAAGTAAAGCAAAGAAGAATTAACTGATTAAGTAGGTATATACTTACATCAAAACTGCAGGCTGACAACCCGAAATAAAGAACCAAATCTTTATTTGCAAATCTCGCTAATCTAGAAAATTGCTTGCTATGTCGTAATTCGTTATCTTTTGCAAAATAAATCTCCATGACATACAATATTTAAAGAAGTCTGCTAGGCGGTAACGGATATAGCAGATGATAGAGATATTTAGATAGTATAATATATGGATGGCCATAATCTCTAATCTATGAATTGCTAGACAAGTTTAGACAAACTTATTGTCAAGGAGAATAATTGTTAGCAGGAGGTTAATTATCACTGGGAGTATATAGATAGAAAGAAAGAAAAAAAACTAAATTGCCGATGCATGCCATTACTCTAGTCGAAGCATGCCACTTGTGCATATCCACTTTTTAGAGTTATTAAGTACAAGATATGCGAAATGGCTTCAACAAGCATACAATTCACACATTTAGGGACGTTTTGCGTACCAAATTTCTATTTTTATCAGAATGAAAATTAACGAAGCAAAGTGTAAATATTTGCCATACAAAATCCAGACGGACAAAGTCCGGACAGAAGCGAAGCCGTGTGGGAATCTGGTATAGTATTTAGGAACAAGGGTGGGCCCAATACGTTACCCTGTGGCACACGATAATGTTATGATTGTTATGAACCAACACAGCAACTTCTCCAAAATTCCACAGCTATACCCTGAATGAAACGCACGTCAATCAACCAAATGGTTCAGACTCAGACTCAAGTTACAAACCGTTCGGAGAAAAGGTCGATATACATAATGTATGAATGGTACAAAGAGGTACTGTTTGCCCTATATTATTTGTACTTACTAAGAAAGAAAAAATTGCTTATTCTGCTCAAAAAATACATATAAAGCTTTCACTAAGTGATAGTATTATAGTAGTCTAACTGTTATCCCGGAATACGCAGGAACCTTGGCGTATTCCGGGTCTTTCACGCTTCACTCCTGTGGAGTAGCCCACAGGAGCGAAGCGTTGTGAAAAAACAGGTTTAGTATGTTATAGAAACAAGTGTGGGCCCAATACGCTACCCTGTGGTACACCTTATATTATTGGTTGCACAGTACCAAAATTTCCACATAGCAATATCCTAAATGAGACTCACGTTAATAAACCAAACGGTACAGCTGCAGCGTCAAGTTACAAACAGTTCGGCGAAACGATCGCGTCCGTGTGAATACATACATAATTTATTGGTCGACCCGTTAATTTCGCAATGGAACACATTACTATGTAATGACAACTTCTGCAAATTCTGGGAACAAGGAGTCTGCAGTATGGCAGGCCATTGATTGATTTATGGTAATCCCAATGAATGCATGAATTGTTGGATATTTTTTTGTTAGATAAGTAGTAAGCGGTAAGTAAAGTCAAAGGCAAAATTATTAATTTCAATTAGGCCACTAAGCGGCACTTTTAAACGCCAAAAATAACATTTACAAGTAATAATAATTAACTCTACCGTCCATTCGGAAAAGTAGCTTGTTATGAAGAAGAACGGACAGAAATTAGATACTTATTCTTTAAAATAATTGGTTTTACAATATTTACATACATAGGTACATTAATTCATATACGTGAGGACGATGCACCCAGAATATAGTATTATATTATCTGTGGTTTAGGTATAAAGTATTAAAAGCATTAACATGTAAATTCATTCAACTGATAAATAGGAACATGGTTCTCACATACTGACAAATATTGCAAACTTAGGTAAAATACCTAGATATTTTACTTTACATTTCACACATTGTTGTGTGTGAGTCAATTTCTAAAAACAAAAAAAAAACAACGTTGGGTAGGGGTATGACTGCCTCGTTGGTCTAACGGTAGTAAGCTCTACTGTTTCATGTGAAATTTCTCATCAGTCTTTTTAATGTTCCTACTGCTGGGAAACAAGCCTCCTCTCTGTGAGAGGGAATGGGCCGTAATCCACCACGCCGGCCAAATCTGGGTTGGTGGATGTCACGTGGTGAAATAATTCACACAAAGTAAAGAGCCTGCCTGGGTTTGCACCCATGACCTTCAACTTAAAAGTCGCGGGCTATGATACCACTAAACCATCACTACTATCTCTCTGTGGATGTAATGTAATATAGCCCCACATCAACTCCTCTGCGTAACTCTTCGGAAAATGCAAGCTTGATATTATGCTATGATAAGCCAGTATCACTGTATCAGTAGGTATCAAAGAGGGTTTAAAAAACCGGCCAAGTGCCAGTCGGACTCGCGCACGAAGGGTTCCGTACCATTATCGCAAAAAAACGGCAATAAAATCACGTTTGTTGTATGGGAGCCCACTGAAATATTTATTTTATTCTGTTTTTAGTATTTGTTGTTATAGCGGCAACAGAATTACATCATCTGTGAAAATTTCAACTGTTTAGCTATCACGGTTCATGAGATACAGCCTGGTGACAGACGGACAGACAGACAGACAGACGGATCGCGGAGTCTTAGTAATAGGGTCCCGTTTTTACCCTTTGGGTACGGAACCCTTAAAAAGGAAAAACATTAGTTCCTTTTTTATGAAAAGGTCTATGAAGTAATCTGTAGACTTAGTAATGAGTTATGAATGGTTAAAGTGGAACTTGGAATGTTGGGTTGTAAGCGCACCTCCTGCTGAGGTCATGGGTTTAATTCCCAGGACGAGTAAGGGTTTTCGATTCGGAATAGGCTAGTAGTATAAAGTCAGCTATAGCGGATGGAAAGTTGCTCCGGAGGTGAGTTCCCTAAAGATTGTCTGTGCTATTGAGGCTACAATTAATAGGAGATCACTTTCTTTTGAGCTTTGGTACCTTCTTTGTACAGCAACAAAACATATGTCAATTGTACAAGAATATTTAAAACGGGTCTTTTCTGTAATTAATAATTAACAATATATAATGCTGTTCGTTACTTATTGGGAACAACTTAACACAAATTTAAGTGAGTTATGTTTTAGGGCAACCCTGCAGAAGCTATTTTTTATCGACAGAGATGAATTTCTCTTTTTAATCTAAGAATGTACGACGCGGTAGTAATTTGGTTGATCTCCTTTTTACGGTACTTAATTCTCCATCGCGACCCTCCTCTACTTTTTAACCGACTTACCAATAAAGAGGAGGTTCTATGTTCGGCTGTATGTTTGATTATTTTATGTTTTTTTTTGTATGTTTACCGAGTATGCCGTCAATTATTTAATTATGGACCTTATTTTTGTTTGAAAGGATATTCTCGAGGTGGTTCCAATGTCATCAAGTCAGGCTCTGATGAGGGGATCTGACGGAAATATCGTGATTAGCGATATATAGCAATTTTGGTATATTCATCAACACATCTTTCTGAATGCAAGCATTTCCATTCAGAAAGTATAATTTGGTATATTATCTGTGATTTGGTGAAGTGGAACTGATGAAGAAGACCACAGATGGCCACTGGAACTTCTCAATGTTAACACCGACTTCCGAAAAGAAAGTAGTTTTTCGCTTTGTTGTGTTTTTGTTTTGGAAGGCGGTTTATTTTTTTCTAAAAGTTTTTAATTTTATATTTTATCTCGGGTTTTTCCATCTGGAATTTCTCAGTAGCATCCAGGAGTCTGGACACTTGAGAATCCTTACGAAATATAGGGACCATAGGGGGTGGGTGTAGGGTTAACATTTCGAACATTGAAAAGTCCTAACAAAAAGTCGGACTTTAAAACACTTTAGGTACAAAATAAATAAGTTTAAAAACTAAAACCACGCTTAAAAAAATAATTGCGGTCTCAAAACTATGAAACAAGAAAGGAAAATCCTTTCTTGTCCGCCAATTCGCGTATGAAAAAAACAAAATCTTGCCATCCAAGTCAAAATTCCGGACAAATTAGAAGGCCAGACAAACTCCGGACAGGAGGACATATTATGTCCGGATATGTCCGGACAAATCTGGACGGACCCTAGGTGTGTTTACTATAAAGGTGCACCACTGAATCAATTCTAATCGGTTGCTCCTACAAGTTTTTATTTGAGCAGGTCATACACGGACTTTATTGGTGATGTTCTTGAGAAATTGCGCAAGTGAATTCGGCAAGGCACAGGGTTTGACCGCCACCAATCGACCAATCACATCGCCACAATCGCCATCAATCGGAAATCCACATCGCGTCTTTCATCTCGCATCGTACAAGGTCAAAAAATAAAATAAAAACCGGCCAAGTGCGAGTCAGACTCGCGCACGAAGGGTCCCGTACCATTATCGCAAAAAACGGCAAAAAAAACACGTTTGTATGGGAGCCCCACTTAAATATTTATTTTATTCTGTTTTTAGTATTTGTTGTTTTAGCGGCAACAGAAATACATCATCTGTGAAAATTTCAGCAGTCTAGCTATCACGGCTCATGAGATACAGCCTGATGACAGACGGACAGACAGACAGACAGAAAGACAGATGGATCGCGGAGTCTCAGTAATAGGGTCCCGTTTTTACCCTTTGGGTACGGAACCCTAAAAACTACTAAATCTATCTGTTCAAAATAAAATTATATGCATTGTTGAACTACCAATCTATCCCTGTATGGAGGCCGTTTTGCAATTTTCCGTCTTTTTATGGTATTTATTTGCGCCCAAAAATGCGTTAAAATTAGTGTCGAAATGTGGAACTTTCGACGCTCATAACTTTCAAATATTTTCTTCTTTTACTTTTTCGCTTCCACACAGGGCTAGATAATGATGAGACAAATTGATATCCCTTTTTTTTGAACGTACGTCCTTAAACAGTGGAATAATTTCTAGACTACGTTTGTATGGAAAAATTTTCGACTAGTGTAACCTTAAGATGAAGGTACATTTTGGTAAGCAATACTTTGCTCTGGTACTTAGTTCATTAATTTTATTGTTGTCTAGAAGCCGCTTTACATGAGCAATTAGATTATTGTATTTACTTAATAATTTGTTAATTAACAGGCAGGAAAGAAGGAATTTGTGTGATGAAGGAGAACAGTTACAGTGCAATGACGCATGTTTGTATTATTTTAGTAAATAAAATGTACCCACTTTTAGTGGTACGGTCCACGGATAGATAGAAATAGATAAGAGATTATTTGAAACTGAAGGGGAGGCCTTTCAATAGATAAGTTTATGGTAGAGATGGTTTATAGACTCTTCCAGCAATGCTTTTATAAAGGAGGATAATTAAATTCAAATAAAACCTACTTCAGGTAACCTTGACGGCTTCACAATGTCATTGTCCCGTCACACTAAAGTTTAAGAAAAAAAAAACATTATTTGCATATCAACAAAAATTATTACGTAAAATTCCACTGTTATCTAACTGGATTGTAAAAGTTAAATAAGCATTTATATATCTTACTGTGTAAACAATATAATTAACGTAGATGATAGCATTCAAAGTGGGAACGCGGAGGAGAGAGGGCGCATTTTGAGTGTGAAAAGGATTTTTTGGGAGCGATTTTCTTTTCTGTGTTATAAAAATGCGGTGTTGTGGTTAGAGGCGCGGCCGACCCGCGTCTCGACTCGAGCGGCGACCCAAGCTAACTGTCCAGATGTGTATTGCCTGTCAAGCCGGCCGCACGTGCTTGCCTTATTTACAAAAATATTGTGTGAATTTTTCGCATTGTGAACAGCTGATCGTGTGTACTTTGTGTTACAACCAGTAAAGAGGTAAGTACAGTTATTTTATAACTTATATTAAGCGGAATAGGTGCTAAATCGCGTGTTTCATTTATGCTTTTGAACGTACTTGCGTCATGGAATTCATGAATGAACGTCTGTTGTGTGCGTTCGTACATTTTAGCATAATTCGAATGTTTGAGGTTCAATTTCATGCAGTTTGCTCAGGAATTGTGGGCTGAATTGATGTCAATTTGTTGTGTGCGGTACTTGTTATCTTTATATCGTGCTATTGTATTTTTGCAATAACTTGTACGGGAGTATTTTATTTGAACTCATTGGTGAGGTCATTGTCCCTTGTAAAGTAAAAATATAAGTCAATGAGTCAGGGCTTCGGTAATCTGTAATTTGAGTGTCGGCTGACCGGAATAAAGTTTAGTAATCAACGTTGGATTATGGTACATATTTATAACTCTCTATGAAGTTGTATTTCACAATTTTAAAGCAGAATCTGTATCTAAGTCTGTATCTTTAAATCCAATTACTTGATAAGAATAATTGCCTTCATTATCATCTTATATTTGCTCTCAGCAATGACATGCAAACAGTCTGAGAGAGAGGTTTAAAAAAGATTTCCTATCTCGCTCTAAAAGTTGCACTGAGCAACAGTTTATGGTTTTCAAGAAATCGCTTATAAATCGCTCGGTGACTCATATTATGACTTTGAATCATGAAATATTCCGTGCAATCAATTGTATTTTCTCTGAAGATGTTATGGCAAATTAGCGATATATCTCAGAGTGCTACTGTATACCTAGATGACTGAAATTAACAGTCAGCATAGTAATTAAATGACCATTATGAAACGTCTCTGATAGTTCAGGCACGGAATGAATGACTGAATGGATACTAACGTAAGACACAGACACAATTATAAAATAACAGTGAAGAAAAGTAAAAAACAACCGGCCAAATGCGAGTCGGACTCGCTCGCGAAGGGTTGCGTACCGTTATCGCAAAAAACGACAAAAAAATCACGTTTGTTGTATGGGAGCCCCACTTAAATATTTTTTTTTTTTTTTTTTTAGTATTTGTTGTTATAGCGGCAACAAAAATACATCATCTGTGAAAATTTCAACTGTCTACCACGGTTCATGAGATACAGCCTGGTGACAGACGGACCGCGGAGTCTTAGTAACAGGGTCCCGTTTTTACCCTTTGGGTACGGAACCCTAAAAAAGTACAATAAAAAAATTCGTAGTATAAGGCGCCTCAAGAGTAGGTATCCAATTTTTTTTAAAGTCGATTTTATTTAATTTTACCCGTTTAAGAACGTATTGGTATAGTTAATTAAATATCTTCTTAGAATGTAGATGTTCTCTCCCTTCGTTTGTCTGTTCAAAGTCCACAGACGATAATGTCGGTGCATACCTAGATACATTGATTAGTTACAATCGATCAAACATTAGTACTGTTTTCTACGACATAACTTAAAACTTGTTTGATTAAGGGCTGATTTTTCAATAGTCTGATAACTTTAAACTGAGGAATAAAAATGGCCGTTTGACATATTTTCTATACAAAAGCTGTCAAACCGCCATTTTTATTACTCAGTTAAAAGTTATCAGACTATTGAAAAATCGGCCCTTAGTCTTTTAGTCAAGTACGACTGCTGCTGTTCGAAGTTTGAACCACACGTCTGATAGTGCAATGGATTTTTCCGTCTGTTTTTTTTTGTGGCACCACGGAGACCAGAATTATCTTTATAAATTACAATCAACTTGCCCCTAATTACTTCCACGAAGTAATGACTTAAGTACCTGTATGAAGTAATTCCGGCAATTAAGAAGGAAATCCCTAATCTATTGCTATATTATTATGTGCTTTAAATATTCACCTTTTTTCTTTAAATTAATCACACGACAAACGTTAATTAGGTACGTAAAATTTTTGTTTTTGAAGATTTAGGTTAGCTTGAATATACCTTTCTCGAATTTCTGACTGAGGCGTAAAAGTAGGCTTTGCTCAATTCAGTAACCAGCCCTTGGGTTCTTGTGCGTATCAGTGTGTCCTTTGGAAAGCTTTGACACGTTCTTAAGACGACGACAGTCGCCAACGACCTTGAGGGAACAAAACGCGCACTCGTTTCACACCTGCGCGACCCAAAATTCAGTAATTTTTACCCGGCTGCAAGGAAAGGGTTATTTTTGCACTTTTCTCATTATTATACGACTTAAAAAAAAGCCTCAGATCAAAATTTAGATAGTTAAATTGTCTTTGAGATGGTGACAAATCATTAAAATAGGCCAGCCGTTTTGGTGCGATTGTCGTGTTTTTGTCCGTTTTAGACATAACTTTACAAATTTATTACACTATGTTATATGAATAAAACGCAATTTTTTTTCAAATCAAATTATTAAGAAAATAGTCTAATGTAAAATGATTTTTTTCAAAAAATTACCACTAGCCGTTTAGACGTGATTCTCATTTTAAAATCAGCTACTGAGGGGTGTCTGCGCATTAAGGGTACACTAGTCGAAAATTCTTCCATACAAACGTAGTCTAGGGATTATTCCACTGTTTGACAATGTACGTTCAAAATAAAAAGTGATATAAATTTGTCTCATCATTATCTAGCCCTGTATGGAAGCAAAAAGTAAAAAATATTTGAAAGCTATGAGCGTCAAAAGTTCCACATTTCGAGACTAATTTTAATGCATTTTTGGGCGCAAATAAATGCCATAAGAAGACGGAAAATTGCAAAACAGCCTCCATACAGGGATATATTAGTAGTTTAACAATGCAAATAATTTTATTTTGAACAGATAGATGTAGTCGTTTTTTCATCATATCTAGACTGCCAAAGGTCTGTTTATAAAATTTCGCGCGCTCGGTTTCGTCCTAAATCATTATCAATTTCGCTACAAATTTGCAAAAGTGTGTATTCGTACGCGAACTAGCTTCCTACTGCTCATCACAGCATCTATCGCGTGTTATCGGTTGATATAAAATGAATTTTAACCCCGCGCACAAAATAGTTCGTGCCGTTGACTAGTGTAACCTTAACTCCGAGTACCTGCCTATTCAATTCAGAAACCGCGGCCCTTACTTTCCTATGCGCCGCTATTCAGTGTGTCCTTTGGAAATTACATGTTTATTCTCACCTATATAATGCTGCACGTCTAGTGCTCAATCCCCCGTTGACGATAAAATGAATTTTAACCCCGCGCACAAAATAGTTCGTGCCGTTGACTAGTGTAACCTTAACTCCGAGTACCTGCCTATTCAATTCAGAAACCGCGGCCCTTACTTTCCTATGCGCCGCTATTCAGTGTGTCCTTTGGAAATTACATGTTTATTCTCACCTATATAATGCTGCACGTCTAGTGCTCAATCCCCCGTTGACGATAAAATGAATTTTAACCCCGCGCACAAAATAGTTCGTGCCGTTGACTAGTGTAACCTTAACTCCGAGTACCTGCCTATTCAATTCAGAAACCGCGGCCCTTACTTTCCTATGCGCCGCTATTCAGTGTGTCCTTTGGAAATTACATGTTTATTCTCACCTATATAATGCTGCACGTCTAGTGCTCAATACCCCGTTGACGTCGACACAAGTCATTCCATAAACCCAGCAAAGATGCACACACGATAAAAGCATCAGCTAAATAAAGTCATATAGTGGTATCACTAAAACAATACTAGATTAGATACCGTTATCATTGATAACGGAATCCGGAGATGTCATAGTCTGTGTGCAGTTAGATCGTCTGCTCTCCAGATTGTATGAACTTGCAGTTTGTATGTTAAAGGATCAGAACAACACCATTTTGTGATTCGTCACACAGTGTATGGCTTTGTCAAGATGGAGTAGTCTATAGTTAAGGACACTCTCAGTGGCAACATGGACCCAGGAGTGTTAAGCTTGTATTTGTGAGTATGGAACTATAATCGCTAAATGCGTGCACTTTAATATAGCTCCATACTGATTCCCTTAACGATCAAACTCGGTCAAAAAAAGGGGCTAGTGTGCGCTGGCTCTAACACATATTCAATAGATTGTATGTGCAAGAATCGATATAACCTCTTATGCTATGACAAATTTCTCAGTAGTCTTTAGTATAGGACATAGATACATATCAGTAGTTGTAGTACCCTAGACAGTACTGGCAAGTATCAACAGACATTCAAATAATTAGATTGGAGAGTAGCTTGGATTTGTGTCTGAAGATTTGAGTTCTTGGCTTGCCTCCTTTTACGGGCCAGTGACCGTGTTAAACTATGTTAATCTAGGAAATTATTTATCTATATGAGTGCTTAACAAACATAACCGTTTAGCTTAATACCAAATTCAGCAGCAAACACTCAAATACCTACACAAACTTTTTCTTTCTTCTGGAACCACTGAAAAGTACTTTAAAAACGACTAACATAAAAGGCTCAACAACAAATCCTAAGATTGTATCCTCGCATCAACCCTCCAGTAGGTACTTAAACCTGTCTACCAAAGGACCTCGGTCTCGAACAAAAGGAAGCTTTAGCGCTTCAAGCAATGTTCTGTCCTTCTCGAAGCTTCCATAGCTACCTGCACGTAAAGTTTGTTCACTGCGACCTGCGCGCGCGTCGGGCTGTGTGTGATCGTGGCTACTTTCAAACTTGTTCGATATTGTGCCTTGTGGTGAAGTATTTATGTATGTTATTGATACTTTGAGTCCGTTTCATCTTTGTTTGTTTTCGGATTGGAGATTTAGGCCTTTTAGCCTTGGTGAATTTGTGTCTAGATTAGAATCAGTTTTTTTTTTGTTAAAATAATCAGTTTGGTGATGAAGTGTTAATAAATTAACTATTAAAAGATAATAGAATAAGTAGAAAAACAGTAAGGTATTCGACACAGAAAACAAAACAGCAACAAACACAAAGTAAAAGTGAAGAATAATAATATGGTTTTGAAACAGATGATTCAATTTAAAATATAGCAAAATATAACAATATTGGCATGTGGTACTATTTTGCTATCGTTATCAGACTTTTTACAATATTCTTACTTGTATTATATTCCTCCCCAAGTCCATCTAACGGTGTTTTTGCGTATTATTTGCGTTTGTATGTCTCTGATGTCTCATGATTTATAGGGGCAGCTGCCCAGTGCCCATTCTCTGAAAGGGTTAAGTGTAATAATGTCCATTTAACCTTAAAAAGTTATTTGTTAAAAGTGGAAGATTAGGGTTGCTTGACAATGGAAGGATGCCCTTGACGCAAGGAGTAAACTCTTTAAAATTACACATGTAAAGGTTTAATATTTAGTCACTGCTGTAACTGTTTTGCATACAAAATTAAACCCCTAGTAGAAGTTTGAACATGCTCAGAGGTGGATCAAGAGCGAAAGTGTTTTGTTCGAATTGCGTTATTGGGTTGCACCTTTTCAAGGATTTAGTTATTGTATTTGTGTTTATCACTGAATGCATCTTGGCAAGGTACCAGGGTTTCATGAAGGCCTGCAGGTTGACGTCTTTCATTCCCTTGTAACTTGTACTCGCGTAATGTTATCCAGATTCGAACAGCACATTAACATGTTTCAACATTCCCTTTGCTCAAATATTGTAGGACTAGAACTGTCATCCTTTTACTCTTATTCCATTTCACTTGGTGTCGGCTCATCTTGTCCTTTTCCTGTATCCGCCATCTAAGTTTTTGCCTTCTTTAAAGCTACATCATCTTTCATAATATTAATAAATGGTGAATCGAAAGCAGTAAGAACTTTCGTTTAGAATTACAACATCATTATTAGGCTTTCAGTTCACGTCTACTATTGAACGTAGTACACACACCCTAATTCTCTGATCCAGTTGCTACCAGGCACCCAGATGGCTGAGAAGACCGTCGCTTATCTTAGTCAATATGAGCTTTATATATAAAAATCTCCACTGCATTTTTAGCAATTGCTTATCAAATATTTAATTCAAATTTTCTATTCAATATTTGAATTCAGAATCTTTTGATCATAATTGTGATCAATATTTTGTTGCCAGTAGGTACCTACTTTATTCTTCCTATTTTATCTGCCACCATAGCGCACTTACGTCAGAACTGCAGCAAAGGCATGCAAATTCCATATAAAATCTTTAATTACCTTGTTGTTTGGGAAATTAATTGAGAGAATTAAAGCTAGCAAACAGCTCATCTTCCTTATTTATAGATGCAGATGCATCTTCCACTGAACACGTCTCTGGCAAAAGGAAATTCCATGTCTTAAGATTGACGCGCAGATTGTGGATAATTTATACACGCAATCTTGATTAAGAAAAGCTATTCTTGAAGTTATTTTTAATGTCTCCTGCTAGGAATAAAATATCAATTTTACGGTGATGAATGCATGTGTGCATCTATTCACAATGTTGGTGTACAAAGACGCATATTCTCTCTATACAGAATATACGTCTTTGTTCACCAAAATTGTAAAGCTCTTACACAATATTGCAGTCCTTTTGCCAAAATTGCGGTATGAGCATGTGATGAGAAGGAATGAGATGTTATGGCTAGAAACGGGAAAACATCACAAGAGTCACCCGGATGTATTGAAACTGGAAGAAGAAGAAATCGGTTTACATAAATTGAGATAGGTAAAACAAGAGCACGATTATAATGAAGTTTAAACTTGTGTTTGTTTTAGAAAATCATCCTATGTGCAGAGGACGGGACGTAGATATCGTTTTCACATAACACACATAGATTTCAATATTGTCTTTTGTACCACATAATATGGGTAGGAAACCCTAGATTGCAGACACTGAAGCAAAATCTTGCTACATAGTTTATTATATCTAGTTTGTGCTGTCCATTTAACTGCCAATAAGATTAGACATGGATACAGAAATAATATTACGAAAAGGAACATAAAGATAGAAAACCCGACAAACATTTACGTAAAGAATCATATGATTAAGAACTTTCTTTACAGTGGACAGTTCTTTTTATATATCTGTTTGTATTTTATTGTCTCGGTGCTCTAAACTAGTTTCTTGTATTCTGCGTTTATTTCTGATTCCGTATGACGTCAGTCAGACGCGGTCGGGTGTTTAGTTAGTATATTTAGACATAGCAGGAGGTTACTGGTGTTGGATGGTTGCTTCCCATTTTACATCGGAACGATGTCTACGATACTAAAATTTCCTTTTATTGTTAGCTGTAGATAGTCCTAAGTCGAATTTTAACCAAATACATCAATATACTTACTAGCTTTAATGCAATGGTTATCTTAATTATTCTTAATAATTTCAATTTTCCCAATCATTCAATTCAATCTTTGACAATTGAATGATTCGGTATTCAATCATCATAATTTTCTTGTCTTTAGTTATTCCAATTGGACTCGGCATAGCATGTATTCAGTTTTCTTCTTCCATACAATCTAATATTTTGTATTTATCATTACTATTCAAATATATCGTCCATCTTCAACTTGTAACATTATTCTATGATAGTTCTGTAGTTCTACGTCAGTAGTTTATTGGAGACTTTGAAATGTAATGTGTTTGTGTGTGTATGTAGTCTGAAGAGTTTCTTCTAAGTAGGCCAGGGATGTTGTCTGTAGTAAATCTATATTAGGCGTTTTGTGTTGATGTAAGATTTGAGCAACGCGTGCAGGATTTGTTTCGTTTGTGATTCCAATAGTAGGTAATAAAAGAACCAGCTGAAGTGTTTGTTATCCTAAAACTGAAGGCCCTAAAAATATTTGTTACAATAGTATTTGGACTTTGTCTTGTATGAAATAGAGTTACTTATACCAAAATTTCGAATTATTTCAATCAGATGGTGTCTGTCTTTCTGAAAAAATCTTAAAGAAAGCCCTGAAAGTATAATCTGTCATAATTTATTGTTATTTTATCAACTAATCGTAATGGTTAATTATTAATAATAGTTGAAAGTTGAGAAATTACCTGTTAAAGATAATCACAGCAAAGTATTGCCCCAATAATAAATAATAATCTTTATCTACACTCACAACGTAATGTTCCAAATATGAATTAAAATATATTGTATAAACACGTCCTTTATATTCGTGGATAGGTAAAATTAAAAAAAAAAACCATTACAGTGCAACATTTTCCTTCGATTTTCAAACAACTGCATCATAAAATAACTTTTTAATTTGTATAGCACACTTTTACTTTTTAATTTACTGGCGCGAATTGGCTCATTGACTTAATGTAGAAAAGTAGTGTCATTGTCTATGGAGGCGCGCGCTGCGCAGTCATGCGCAATGAGAATCTAAATTGGCCGCCTTACCACATATTTTTTTCCGTTTCCACTTTTGTTTTATTTCAACTGTATGAGTGAAGTTAAAATAGTGTGTGCAACGGCATATAATTAGGTATTAAAACACTCGCGTGTTAATATTATCACATTCGGCTTCATCTCATGTGATAAACCCACGCTCGTGTTTTAATAACCCCTTTTATATGACCATTTCATAAACTACTATTATTTATTCATGAATAGGAGACAACCATACAGAGTAACTTATTAATAAACACAAGATAGACAAAAGTAAATTTTAACATTAACATTAGAAGCGGGATATACCATATATACCATGTTTACTGTTTGTTTGTTGTTTATGTTAATGTTAGTGACCATGACAGTTTAAAAACATATAAAAAGTAATTTTGACATTTTCTTTTGAAAACTGAAACACTAATTTAATTAACACATTTTAAAATATGACAAAAACGGCATCTGACCACTGGGTGACAGACTTCTTGGCTGCCAAACGGCTTCAGAGCTCAGATTTCCGGCAATGACTATGTCTGCTAGATCAGATTACTAATGAGTATAATTTAAGGGTTATTATTAATTTATTACAGACTGTTCTTGTAAGCCGAAATAGGTATGGTAGAGACACTATTGTTTTTCACCCGAGGCATAATAAAATGTAAAAGAAAATTCGAGAAAGAAAACAAATTATTTTCTACAGAGACGTGCGTATAAATGATTAACTTACGTGCTAGAAATGCTGCAATTTATTTATACATTAATGAACGGCGTATCAAACTTTTCCATATCTCCATACACATACCTCTAGCTAGGCAAACCACAGATTTTAAACACAAACATATAAACTTTATGTAGCGGTAAATATCCTGAATGAGTCATAATTGCACACTCTCCAGACCACAGTAAGTATTTGATATAGGTACAGATATGACTGGGAGTGCGTTTCCGTAATGTAAATGATGTAAGCAGTATTTACCATCATTCATCACGCCGGTTTTTCATGAAGGTGTTGGCAGAGATGTTAATACACCTTCATATTGCCAGTTATGCTTTACTTCCCACATGTAAATGCGTACGTCTAGGTTTTGTGTTTCAGTTTTATTTAATGGGCAAAACTGTGGAGTTCTCCAACATAAGTAAGTGGCCGTAGGTCAAGTAGAATTGTTAATACGCATGTAGCACAACACTGAGGAATATTTTTTTTTCAGTTTTCTAGTTTGTATTCATCTTCTGATGCTTCCACAAATGCCTCTTCCTACTGAAGGAAAACATTATCTTCGTATATTTGTCCTTTTTCTTCTTGGAGGAGCTCGTGGCTAAATAATAACAGCCGCACGGGTCGATCATCAAGGTTAAGCAACGCTTGACGAGGTCGGTCCGTGGATGGGTGACCATTTCAACATACCGAGTTTTCTCCGTGCCTCGGAAAGCACGTTAAGCCGTTGGTCCCGGCTGTTATTTGAAGATCTTTGACAGTCGTTACGGGTAGTCAGAAGCTTGAGATCTGACACCACTCTTGCCAAGGGGTACCGTGTTTACCCAGTTACTGGGTTGTGGAGGTCAGATAGGCAGTCGCTCCATGTATAACACTGGTACTTAGCTGAATCCGGTAAGACTGGAAGCCGACCCCAATATAATTGGGAAAAGGCTAGGCAGATGATGATTTGTCCTTGTTCTCTGGAAAAAGTGGCATTCTACCAGCCATAAAGATTGTCCGAAAATGTTTGGCCAAAAAATCGGTTCACAAATGACGGAGAAATCGAAGAAGATGGACAAAAAATCCATACTTCAGTCGAACATAGAATCTCCTCCTTTTTTGAGGTCGGTTCAAAAGGATACTAGGACTACATGAAGTTTCGGCAGCTTGTTAATCCAATATATTTCAGACTTTTTGATAACTGCTATCGCTAATAAAATGTGGCTATCGGGACCCTCTTGTCCTTTGCAAGGGTATACAGCTTAGCACTACAAGTTTGTATGAAGGTTGCCACCCTCCATACCAGTTATATTCAGTCTTAATCTTCCAACCATGGACTGAGTCAACCATTTCCAGTTACAACTGTTATTACAAGTATTATTGTCACACCTGTAGGGCTTCGGTTGCCGTACTAAGAATTGCTTGCAAGTTGTTCAACTAGATAAGTCAGTTTTAGACTGGTATACCAGAAGATTTTCATTCCAAGGGTATGTGAGCGTAATCCTGCGGTTTAGATCATTTAGGCCTGAATATGTATACCACGCAATGCAATTTACCGCAGTGTCTCAAGACAAAAGTCTATGACCAGTGTGTGTTGCCAGTAATTACCTATGGGACTGTGACGTGGTCGCTCACAATGGGACTTATCAGAAAGCTTAAAGTCACCCAAAGGGCTATGCTCGGAGTTTCCTTGCGTGATTGCATCACAAATTAGGATATCCGCAGGAGAACCAAAGTTACCGACATAGCCCGAAGAATTGCGAAACTTAAGTGGCAGTGGACAGGCCACATTGCTTGCAGAACGGATGGCCGAGGAGGTCGAAAAGTTCCGGAATGTCGACCGCGAACCGGAATACGATGCGTTGGAAGGCCTCTCACTAGGTGGACCGATGAGCTGGTTAAAGTTGCGGGAATGCGCTGAATGCGAGACGCACGGCCGCATCGGTCAATGTGGCGACGCCTGGGGGAGGCCTATGTCTAGCAGTGGACGTCTTTCAGCTGAAGTGATGATGTTTACCACGTAGGGTTAGGCAGAGGTGTTCCTTCCCTACAGTGTAATCCACATTTCGTCAATTATGTTGAAAACCCGGGAACCAAACACAAGTCTTTGGGTCATTTCGTTGTGTCACCGAGATGGGAACGCAACTGTAGGGCTTCTAATATTGCATATATAATAGAGCCATCTTTGCTTTGCACAAGGAGTGGCCGACTTTCAGCTGTCAATCATGTCAAATCATGATACTGCTGATCGTTTAAAATAAGCTCCTACAAAAAATACCTGTACATTTCTAACATATATACACGTATACGTAAACACGACTACGGAACTCGTGTTTTATTATTTACCAACGATTATAATTTATTAACTGTGTGACGTTCCAAAGTATGGAGAATGTTAAGTGGGCACTCACATCGCCAGGAAACCCACATCTCAGCGATAAAAATAATTACCTTCATGTTTTGATAAACACTCTGGGTTCAAATCGAAATTCGCGACATGATATCGCAAGCGATGACGTCATTTCTCGTGAAAAATAACTCGAAAATAAACGTGTTATTTTTAATACGAGACAAAGAAAACACGGATTTGCAAGAGGCCGGTAAACTGTAGGCTAAACTGGTATCAAGGTGGAACGATGACCTCGTGAAGGTCGCGGGAAGCCGTTGGATGAGAGATTTGCAGGACCAATAGATTGGCGACGCTTGGGGAAGGACGTATTTTGTCTAAATGAAGAGGAACAATATGTATATGCTGCTGCTGGTCTGTATATTTGGAATGAAATCTACGGTGACATAATACCACCTCGCTTCGGTTCACATCACATCATCAGCCTATTAATGTTCCCACTACTGCTAGGATACAGGCCTCCTCTCTGTGAGAGGGAATGGGCCGTAATCCACCACGCGGGCCCAGTGCGGGTTAGTAGATGTCACATGTCTTCGAATGTTTGGTTCTAGGACATGCCGAATTACCTCACGATGTTTTCCTTCACCGTTTTGAGAGCAGTGGTGATGAAATAATTTACACAAAGTAAAGCGCCTGCCTGGGCTTGAACCCACGACCTACAACTTGTGAGTCGCGGCCGATACCACTGGGCCACCACTGCTCTGCTTCGCTTACGTAATAAATTGTAGTACTATAATAATAATCAACGGCGAATGTAGGACCTACAAAACCACAGTCCCCTGAAGCAGTAATTTTGCTAAACAAGTAAAAAATCTCACCCTGTACTTATTTTAATTTTCTTTTAAGTACGACTTTCGTATGTCTGATCCCTAAATAGTGTGATAAATTCTTCTAAAGTTTAGAAGTTTTAGAGTTTATAATCTAAATCATCAAAGAGTGAACAAATGGGCATTTTAAGTGCACTGTACCGTAGGCGTAGACAAAACAATGTCATGACAACAAATTAATTTTATTCACGTACACTGTAGAGCAACATAAATATGCCACCGTCTTGCCACTCATTCGAGTCATGTCGCAGAAAAATATGTCGGACACTGCTTGCACGACTTGCTCATGAGAATATAGAATGTCGTGATTTTAATAGTTACTGTTGCTACGTTTATTTTATAATAAAATGTAATTTTGACAACACAATGTTGTTGAACATCAGAATGTTGGGCCACAAAAGACAACACATTAATGACAGACATATGGAGCCGAATGAGAATGCTTAAGAGGGATTTGAGATGAAACGAAAATGGCCCTAACTAATAAAATAATATAAATGTGAAAATAACTCTGTATGTCTGTCTGTTACCTTTTCGTAAACCGTTGAACCAATTAAGATGGGTTTAAAAAAAACAGTGAGACCCTGGGCAGGACATAGCAATATTTATCGCGGTATTGCGTCCTCTTTTGGGATGATAAAACACTTTTTACGCGAGCGAAGCAGCGGGAAAAAACTATTAAAAAATATGTAAGAGGAAGTCTGAAAGGCTAAGTGACACCGCACTGGTGGAAATTGGTTGTCATGCCCATACCATGTAAAAATTTAAAATTTTAAAGATCCTACATCATTTATCTAAACACTTCGATCGGCAATCTATTGAACACGTATTTATGACACGATGTCTTGCTAAAACACTCCGATTCAAACAGTAAAACGACCATAACCTTTGAACGGTTGAACTGATTCTTGTCAAATATAGCTAAGAACACTCTCGTCACCTTTCAAACAAAAAAAATACTAAATCAAAATCGGTTCATCCTTGTAGGAGATATGATACCACAGACAGATACACAAACACACAGGTACACACTTCAAACTTATAACAACCTTCTTTTACCGTCGGGGGTTAAAAATGGTTACTCCCCTTGGAGAGAAAGACCACAAACACGTTGGATAAAACGTGAGAAAATTAATATAATAAAAAAACTTTTTACAAAAAAATACCACCGACTTTTTTTTATTTTTCACTTTTTAGGTGTAATCTAAACCTAATAGGCAAGTTGTTTAGTAACCTACTCGTATAACGCCAGAATATATTACCAAATCATGAAACTTGAACATAACCGGTGAAATGAGAGATCTGCGTACCCTTAAGAGCGTACTAGCGTGATGTTATGTTATGAAATGGTATAAAAACAAACAGACATGCGATTGCAGCAATCCCGAGAGATTTGCCATTGTTTATTGAAGAGTTCTGTTGTATATCTTCGAATTTCAGTCCTTCACCAAATTAAAATGGGACCAATTTCGGAACATACTCTTTCAAACAAAAAAAGAATTTTTGAAATCGGTCCACAATTGACGGAGATATCGGTGAACATACACAAAACATACATAATGTCGAACATAGAACCTCCTCCTTTTTGGGCAGTCGGTTAAAAAACAATAAAAATGGTTACTCCCCTTGGAGAGAAAGACCACAAAAACGTTGGATAAAACGTGAGAAAATTAATATAAAAAAAAAACAATAAAAATGGTTACTCCCCTTGGAGAGAAAGACCACAAAAACGTTGGATAAAACGTGAGAAAATTAATATAAAAAAAAAACAATAAAAATGGTTACTCCCCTTGTAGAGAAAGACCACAAAAACGTTGGATAAAACGTGAGAAAATTAATATAAAAAAAAACAATAAAAATGGTTACTCCCCTTGGAGAGAAAGACCACAAAAACGTTGGATAAAACGTGAGAAAATTAATATAAAAAAAAATAACTTTACGGTTGGGATTACGGTAGGAGAATGATGGAAAATGTAAGTTTTCTTCTTCGTCGTCTCGATGATTCCAAATTAAATTTGTTGTGACCAGAACAGTCCGCCGCATTTCGATATAGTTAGCCTTTGCCTCATAAGGGTCTTTCAGTGTGAAAGAAACAAAGAAAACACATTTATTTGTTACAAACCACTAGGGCACACAACAAATAAACAAAAGAAAGAAAAATAACCTAAAACTAAACAACACTAAAAATGAGAGAAATCAATATAAGAAAGAAAGAGAACATTGTGTGTCCCACGACTGCGCCAAATGGGACCAGTACAGCAAAATGTCGGGCAAGTGCCCGTAGCGGGTGCAGGTGTTGTTGCACAAAGAGCACGGCAAGAGGTGATTGATTGTTTGGGACATAGCGTAATTGCATTGTTGGTCTGGAGTATCCCCATCTGACTAAGTTACCTGTTATTTATTACCCGACTGAGGGCGAGAAATGTTTTTCGAGCGTATGTATGTAAGTATGTATGTATCTCCATTTCTATACCCCGCTCTACAGCCCAAACGACTTGACGGATTTTGACATATGAGGTGTCGTTGGATTCGTCTTATGAGAAACCTCATAATATTTGATGTATAAATTATACCTATTAGGTATTTGTAGGGTTCCGTACCCAAAGGGTATAATAATATTTAAGTGGGGCTCTCATACAACAAACGTGATTTTTTTGCCATTTTTAGCGATGATGGTGCGGCACAGCGGCACCCTTCGTGCGCGAGTCCGACTCGCACTTGGCCGGTTTTTTTTTAATGATTTTTGCGCTTTAGATATAGATTAGTAAAATGTGCTTTTGCTATTTATATGGATCGGCGCTATTGGTTGGAAGTAAAGCTTTCGACGATTATCAATCTTTTATCTATGTAATTGAACATGTCACTATAGTTTTATCAGAATAATGACGCACACGGCAGTGTTAGAGAAACGACCTTATAAACGGAAAATGTGTACATTATGCAATTTACAATTAGTAGAAATATATGGGCAGAGAGCGCCGACTGAAATTCCTTAGTATAAATTCATAATTGGAGGTTTGGCTCTCGTCTTTTTCCTCCTCCAATATTTTTATTTTTATTTTATTTTATTTTATTTATTTGTCTCACTGTAACGGACGCATGGCTTTGTACGTTGCGTGGTGATTTTTTAGCATAAGGGCTTCCCACGTAGACCTATAACGGTGTTTATGGCGACCATGTGTTTGGGTCTTTTTAACGAATCTTTGAATGAAGCAATAACCCTGACCGTTGTCGGCATTTTGTAAAAATAAAGAAACAATCCATGTTTAATGGCTCCGTAACGGTGAACGCCTCGTTTGTCAAAGGTTTACCGCTTTGAAAAATAAATAACTATAAATGCTTATTGTCTGCAGACCCGTACGCCGCCTTAATAAAACATTGAATGGACTATTGTCGTTATCCCAAAACACATTAAGTAATTACCGGGATCGGCGTGAGAAAATAAGATATCCCGTTAGTTAGTTATTATTTGTAAATTTCTCTTTTCGTGGTACTAAAAATAACACGTGAATGTTAAAATATAATTGATGTAGGTTCCATGTGAGTTTTAAAGTATGAGTACAAAACATATGAGAACTACTGTAATATACGAGAACTAGAGGAAAGGTAGACAATTAGGTAAGATTATGCATGTTTTGATAGCTCATAAGTAGGGAGGAATCTAGGTTAGATAAGATTTCTGTGTTAACCTTTTTACAGTTTATATGTTTCCTAGGTAGAATTAAGTATGTAGATTAAGGAAATGTATAATTTGTGTAGATTTAAGTAAGATAATATTGATGATTACGGCATTTCTATGACGCCATACCCGAGCGCCATTGAGAGAGAGGGGCGCCATTGTTCGCGCCTAGCGGTTCTTGTATAAATAACGGACCGTTTGGAGGCTGAGGCACAGTCGGACACAGTCAGTCTTCAGCTCTACAATTGTAACAACATACAGTTGTAATAACAATACGGAATAAAATTGAAGATACGAATCACGACAGTATTTTCATTCTTCCAACGAACAACCAAATACAGTCCACTTCAGTCTGGTCCTACGAGCTCGGATAAAGAACCAAGAACCAGCGGCAACCAGGCCCACTTCAGTCTGGTCCTACGAGCTCGGATAAAGAACCAAGAACCAGCGGCAACCAGGCCCACTACAGTCTGGTCCATCAAGCAGCGGATACAAGAACGAAGAACCCGCTGCAACCAGAACCACTGAGCTGCAGACGAAGTACGAAGATCTGCGGCAAGAGCGAAGAAAGGAACCCGGCTGTCACCGAGCCGCAGACGAAGTAAGAAGATCTGCGGTAAGAACAAAGCTGTACGGAACAGGACCGGTTTTGAACCTAACCGGTCTTGAACCTGACCGGCTTAAACACAACTGAACCCGACCGGCTTACCGAACCGAGCCGACCGGTTTCACCTGAAGTACCGAACCGAAGAGGTACTAACCCGCCTTGCCAAACCGAACGTGCGGCTATACTCAAGATGGTGTTCACAAGGAGCCAGGGAGACGCAACCGAGATAGAAGAACAGCTACGCATCCAAGAACAGGAAGCGCGACGCGTCCAAGAAGAGGAGGCGCGCCGCCAGGAAGCGGAGCTGATCGAACGGGAGCGAAGAAGAAGACTCTCACCGGACCCACCAGCATCACCATTTCCGAGAATGGCACACAACAGCGCAGCGGGGCCTTCCAGTGCACAGACGACAAACACCGCGATCCGACAGCGAATGACGTCACCGACCAGGACAATGAGGTCGCAACGGTCGACGACAAGCGTCACAACAAGGCTACGGATAGCGGAACTGGAGGCTGCAGAGAAGCTAGCAGCCATCCGGACCCAGCAACTGGCACTGGAAGAAGAGCTAGTCAAGAAGAGACTAGCAGTGGAGGTGTCAGCGATCAACGATGAAGAAAGCGTACAAGAGGAACAAGAGCCCTCTCGTCCACGCGAAGAGCCTCATCAAATGGTGGATGAATGGCTGAGGACGAACCCCCTCAACTCACGGGGGGAGGAGGGACCAAGAGAATCCAAACAGATACGCTTCGTGTCTAGAACGAGATCGCCGACCCCCATAAGAGCAAAGGACAGCATTGAGCACTTGGCAGCAACACTAGAAAAAATGGCCCGACCTAGGCCTAGGCACACGGAGCTACCTACATTCTCCGGAGCGGCCAACGAGTGGCTGCCATTCAAGGCGGCTGTACGAGATTCGACAGATATGTACCAGGTTACAGCAGCCGAGAACGTACAAAGGCTGAGAAGCTGCCTCAAAGGAGAAGCAAGAGACGCCGTGGCCGCCCTTCTACATACGGCCACTGATCCAGGCGTCATTATGAAGACTCTTGAGCAGTGCTTCGGACGACCGGAAGTCATCATCGACCGGGCACTGGATGACCTCAAGAAGCTTCCAAAACCTGGTACATCGGCCACAGAACTCAACAGTTTCGCTGTCAAGCTACAGAACATAATTTGCGTACTGCAAACAATCGATCGAAGAGGTTACTTGTTCAACCCTTTTATGACCCGGGAAGTACTGGACAAGCTCAGCCCGCATCTCCGATCCCGCTGGTGTGACTACGCCTACGATCAAGAAGGGACAACGGATCCGGAAATCGTCGTGCTGTCACGGTTTCTAATGCGAGAGGCGGACCGAGCGTTACGATATACGTACGCTCCGTCTACAAGCGCCGCCGCACCGAGAAAGGAAACTCGACCCATCGTGACACTCAAGAAGAAGGCGAGCGTGTTCACTACGACCGAGGGAAGGGAAGAAGAAAAGGACAAGTGCCCTAAGTGCGAGCAAGCCCACCTGTTGACGCGGTGTCCGCAGTACAAGGCGCTAACAGTAGAGCAGCGATGGAGCTTTCTTAAAACTAATAAGATTTGCTTCAAATGCGCCCAGAAGCAACACAGGCGCATAAGTTGCAAGGCGCAGCTGTGCGGCGTGGATCAATGTCGCCGCCCGCATCACGCGACGCTCCATCAAGCGGTACGCGAAGCGCAGACGGAAGACATGGGGAAGGGTGAACCACGGAAGGAGGAAGCGGTCCTGTCTGTGGCTACCCAACCCGCTACCGGGCCACGGGCAGTCTTGCTCAAGATGTGCCCTGTCATCGTGTCCGGACCACGGGGGGAGGTCAAGACCTACGCACTCCTAGACGAAGGGGCCACGATCACCCTAGTGGACGAAGCACTGGCGGCGAGCGTCGGGGCAGAAGGGCCATCACGGCCGATCCACCTGAGCGGGGTCAACATGTCGCAGCGAGATATGGGCAGCCAAGAAGTGAATATCAACGTGAAGGGACTGAAGAGTGACGAAAGCTACAGGGTCAGAGCGAGGACCATGAAGGATCTCCGGCTTCACCAACAGTCCATTCCCGACACGCTGCTGGATTACGAGCACCTGAGGGACCTGACCCCAGAAGAGGTGTGCTACGAACTGGCGCGCCCCGGGCTTCTAGTGGGTACAGACCACTGGGAGTGCATCGTGTCCCGCGAGCTCCGAATCGGCGGCCCTAACCAACCGGCAGCATCAAGAACGCAACTCGGATGGGTGGTGCACGGAACCGCACCACGCAAGACCATCATCAAAGAAGGGAACGTGCTGCATGTATACGAGCCCAACCGAACTACGGGTGCATGCAGTCAGGAACTCCACGACTTAGTCGAAGCCCACTTCAGGATTGACGCGCTCGGCATACAAGGAAGGCCGAGAGTCAAGGCGAGCGATCAACGGGCCATCGACATAGTCGGAAGGACAATCAGGAAGATTGACACCGGGTACGAGGTTGGGCTGCCATGGCGACGAGACGAGGTCACTATGCCGCCTAGCTACAATCAAGCGTTCCGCCGGCTGAAGAAGATCGAGCAGAAGATGGACGCCAACCCACAGTTCGCGGCTGAGTATTCCAAGCAGGTTAACAACCTATTGGACAAAGGGTACGCGACGCCATGCGACGGGTCGGAGCGAGCGAGTGCCATCTGTTGGTATCTGCCACATTTCGCCGTGCAGAACCCGAACAAGCCCGGCAAACATAGGCTAGTGTTCGACGCAGCAGCGAAGAGCAACGGCGTCTGCCTAAACGACGAACTGTTGGAGGGACCCGACCTACTGCTGTCGCTGCCAGGAATCCTATTTAGGTTCCGAGAGAAGGTGGTAGCGGTTACAGCAGACGTGCAGGAGATGTTCCTGAGAATCAGGATAAGGCCGGAGGACCAACCAGCGCAACAGTTCCTGTGGAGAGGTGACGACCGACAAGAGCCACCGAGGAAATACAAGATGACCAGTATGCTATTCGGCGCCGCGAGCTCCCCGTACATGGCCCATTACGTTCGCAACCACAACGCAGACGTACATGGGCAGGAGTACCCGCGGGCGCTGGAGGCCATCAAAGGAAGTCACTATATGGACGATTTGGTGGCCAGCTATGAAGACGCTGAAGAAGCACGGAAAGCAGTAGAGGAAACGAGAGCAGTGCACGCGCACGCAGGGTTCACGCTGCGAGGTTGGAGCTCCAGCAACAAGACGGTGCTACGCGACGTGCCCACCGAGCTGCACGCCACCTCTCCTACACAATTGGGGGGTGAGCAGCCTGAGAGCAAGATTCTGGGGCTGCATTGGGACGCGGAGCGCGATGAGCTGGGGTTCAACACATCTATGAACCGAGTCCCGGCTGAAGTACGAGTGAGAACGCGCGCCCCGACTAAGCGTGAAGCCCTCAGCGCCGTGATGTCCATATACGACCCGCTTGGGTTGCTGAGCCACTACACAATACGATCGAAGATCATACTGCAGAGCTTGTGGCGCCTTCAGACGACATGGGACGAGCAAATCCCCGAGGAAGAGAACGAGCTCTTCGCCTCCTGGCTCGCTCGCCTGACTGAACTCGCTCAGCTGCGACTACCGCGCTGTTACGTGACGCAAAAGTATGAACGCGTCGACTTACACATACTGTGCGACGCCAGCGAGCAAGCCTACGCAGCTGTGGCCTATTGGCGAATAAGAAACGTCGATGGGAGCCTGAACGTCGTGTTGGTGGCCGCCAAAGCTAAGGTGGCGCCTCGTCGGGCGCAAACTATACCGCGCCTGGAGCTACAAGCCGCAGTGATTGGAGCAAGACTCGCTGAGACGATAAGAAGGGAGCACCGAGTCATCATCGGCCAGACGACCTACTGGACCGATTCATCTACCGTGGTGCACTGGATCCATCACGACGTGCGACGCTACACGCCATTCGTTGCGCATCGGCTGGGAGAGATCGCAGAGTTGACCCAGAAAGAAGAGTGGCGTTGGCTGCCTACTGCAAGCAACGTAGCGGACGACGCCACTCGGCTCATCGACACGCCCATCTGCGCCACGGATAGATGGTTTCAAGGACCGGACTTCTTGCTCCTGCCAGAAGAGCAGTGGCCCACGACGTCGACGGATGACAAGGAGGACGAGGAGGTCCTTCACACGAGAGAAGAAACGGAGCGAGATAGCTGGCTACCGAACCCGGCCCGCTTCTCAAAGTATGAGGTATTGGTGAGAGCCGTCGCTCGAGCGATCGCTTTCACTGATATCTGCAGACGAAGAGCAACAAGGATGGAGTATCATCATATCCAGCGCGCCGAGGCTGAACTAATCAAACAAGCACAAGAGGACAGCTTCGGGGAAGATATGAAGAAGATCCAGTCTGCTCGCCCGCTCACGAGGGCGAGTCGATTGTACAGGCTGGATCCAGTGCTGGAAAACGGCGTCCTAAGAGTGAGGGGCCGGATCGAGGCCTCTCCCGCCCCGACCGAGATGAAGCGGCCTATTATACTCGACGGCCGTCATCAGCTGACTAAGCTCCTCGTGCTGCGGGAGCACTGCGCTGCAGGCCACGCCAATAGGGAGCGTGTGACGAACGACCTGCGACAGCAGTACTGGGTCATTCACTTGCGACCCACGGTACGCGCTGTCGAGAGGAGCTGCGCCTTCTGCAAAACGAGGCGGGCGAGGCCGCAAACCCCAGCTACAGGAGACCTGCCACACGCCCGCCTTGACCCTTTTCACCGCCCGTTCACCAACTGTGGGGTGGACTATTTTGGGCCAATAATGGTCAAGGTAGGACGCCGCCGAGAGAAGAGGTGGGGCGCACTCTTTACGTGCCTCACCTCCCGCGCCGTGCACATCGAGCTTGTCGCTTCACTCTCCACCGACTCAGCAATCATGGCGCTGAGACGAATGGCCGCGCGCAGAGGCTGGCCGAGAGTGATGTACTCCGACAACGCGACTAACTTTCGCGGGGCCGACCAGGAGCTACGCCACGCCTACGCCGAGTGGATGCTTGCCCTGCGAGATGAGGGGCTACTGCATCGCTTGGAGTGGCGCTTCATCCCTCCCGGCGCGCCCAACCAAGGTGGCGCGTGGGAACGTATGGTGCGCTCCGTGAAGACGGCGCTCAGCGTGACCCTGCGAGAGAAGGCGCCGGCGGAAGAAGTACTGAGGACTCTGCTCACTGAGGCTGAGTTCTCGATCAATGCGCGACCGCTGACACACGTCAGTGTGGATCCCAGCGACCCCGAGGCCCTAACCCCCAACCACTTCTTGTTGGGGTCGTCTAAGGGGCTGCCGACGACAGGACCCTGCGAAGAGGACGACCGGAGGACATGGCGAGCTAGTCAGGCGCTCGCTGACCACTTCTGGCGACGATGGCTACGCGAGTACCTGCCCACGTTGGTACCTCGCGGCGAGCCACGGAACGACGTGCGACCCATTCAAGCCGGTGACGTGGTCCTCGTGGTCGACAACACGCTGCCACGGAACACATGGCCGATGGGAATCGTCGAGCGCACGCATCGCGGACCGGATGGCGGCATCAGAGTCGTCGAGGTGCGCACCAGGACTGGCACCTTCCGACGCCCCGTGAGCAAGCTCGTCGTCGTGTCAACAAAGGAGGCTACGCGAGCTGCGCCGGGGGGAGAACTGTAACGGACGCATGGCTTTGTACGTTGCGTGGTGATTTTTTAGCATAAGGGCTTCCCACGTAGACCTATAACGGTGTTTATGGCGACCATGTGTTTGGGTCTTTTTAACGAATCTTTGAATGAAGCAATAACCCTGACCGTTGTCGGCATTTTGTAAAAATAAAGAAACAATCCATGTTTAATGGCTCCGTAACGGTGAACGCCTCGTTTGTCAAAGGTTTACCGCTTTGAAAAATAAATAACTATAAATGCTTATTGTCTGCAGACCCGTACGCCGCCTTAATAAAACATTGAATGGACTATTGTCGTTATCCCAAAACACATTAAGTAATTACCGGGATCGGCGTGAGAAAATAAGATATCCCGTTAGTTAGTTATTATTTGTAAATTTCTCTTTTCGTGGTACTAAAAATAACACGTGAATGTTAAAATATAATTGATGTAGGTTCCATGTGAGTTTTAAAGTATGAGTACAAAACATATGAGAACTACTGTAATATACGAGAACTAGAGGAAAGGTAGACAATTAGGTAAGATTATGCATGTTTTGATAGCTCATAAGTAGGGAGGAATCTAGGTTAGATAAGATTTCTGTGTTAACCTTTTTACAGTTTATATGTTTCCTAGGTAGAATTAAGTATGTAGATTAAGGAAATGTATAATTTGTGTAGATTTAAGTAAGATAATATTGATGATTACGGCATTTCTATGACGCCATACCCGAGCGCCATTGAGAGAGAGGGGCGCCATTGTTCGCGCCTAGCGGTTCTTGTATAAATAACGGACCGTTTGGAGGCTGAGGCACAGTCGGACACAGTCAGTCTTCAGCTCTACAATTGTAACAACATACAGTTGTAATAACAATACGGAATAAAATTGAAGATACGAATCACGACAGTATTTTCATTCTTCCAACGAACAACCAAATACAGTCCACTTCACTCACCAACAATTGAATACACAGATACAAAGATATGAGATACATCAAATATACATAAAGACCAGTGTACCAATTTCTTACAGGTAAGCACATCATGCAATAATTATTTGCCGATTGATTGAATATTGGACCAATTTAAAAGGTATTCCATAAACTGGTAAAGTAAGATATATACTATGTCCCTATGTTTTGTAAATTGGTCTAATATTGGAGGAGGAAATAGGCGAGAGCCAAACCTCGAATTATGACTTTTTACTTAGGAAATTCAGTCGGCGCTCTCTGCCCCCGTTTCCTCTATCTGAGAAAAAAATCAGCCGTAGGTAAAAGCAGTCTAACAAAATTGTCAGCTTGCACCGACTTAGATAGAATACATACATGTAATATGGATGGCAAAAAGAAATATGCATGCAGATATTTTCGACTTGAATTTATAACTCAACACCTATCTTTTCTCCGCGGCTACAAACCCCACAGGACCCGTTTTCAGGAATAATGTAGCTTTCTACTGGTGTTTTTTTTTTTTCAAAATTTGTTAATTAGTTTTTGAGTTCATCCATTACAAACAAACAAATCTTTCCTCTATATTATTATACTAGCTTCTGCGAGCGGGTTCGCCCCCGTGAATGTCGAAAATTATCCCAAGGGTACATATTCCTGAGATAAAAAGTATGCTATGTGCTATTCCAGACTATAACCTATCTCTGTGCCAATCTCATCCAGATCCGTCCAGCCGTTTGAGCGCAAAGAAGTAACAAACATACAAACACACTCACAGACTTTCGCCTTTATAATATTAAGTGTGATTTTGCCTTCAAACAGCGAAGTACAGGGGGGTGACCATAAGCTCTTAGAGCGGTATCAATTTGAGATCGAATAAGGGACAGATGTATCTGACGTGTATACATCTGTCACTTACTCTACCGCTTCAAGAGCTTATGGTCACCCTCCTGAAGTTGCAGTATTTTAATCGGTACGTTCCTCTTGCGATTCTGTTGCATAATTTTAAGATTGGCGCCTTATCATAATTCAACCTTCGGCGTCATAATTGACCAATAGTAACATCGATAAACTCTGTTCTACTACATAATCTAACATAATAGATACTATTTATATAAACGTGATTAAACAAACGCACGTGCTGCCTTATCTGGGAACTGTAATGCCTATCTTGCTCTTCGGCTTAAACTAGCACAACTTATTGACAGAGAATTACAGACCTTATTCGTAGTAGGTAGAGTTCAAAGTTCAATTTCACAAAGTCGTGCTTTTTTTTTAACGGTACCGGTGTTTTTGTTGTCTATGCAATTTGAACTTTGTTTTTAAGAGTTTAAGGTTGAATGTTGTTTGTAAAGTTGCAGTTTACTCAGATGTAGTGCAATTCATCAATCTTTTAATTGATTTATTGTCGCTATTGAAGACGCGACTGGTTGTCTATTGGCAAAATTATGTAAATAGGTAAGTAGCACTTTGCCAGAAACTTCTACGGCGATTTCGAACACTTTCTTTCCGTTTTTTTAGTGTTTGAGTTTTTGTTTCACTTTGCTGTGAGTTTGAAATTTCTGAAACAATTGTTTCATATTTTTAACAGTAAACTCAAATATCAATTTTCATTGATTTTTATCTTTTAATTTTATTTGTTTTTCGGTTTGTATTTTGCGGACGGATTTAAAAAAAAACAAACTACATAATTGTGTTATTTTTTTCTTCACGAGATCGATGCCTATGTTAAAATCCAAAGCTTCACGAGATCGATGCCTATCCAGTCCAGTCCAGGCTCCAGGCCAGTTTATGGAGCCATAATGATTCACCACGTCCAATTGCCCATTGTTTTTGCTTCGACATTGATTTTGAAAGTGTTAATTTTGATACCTCTTGTCTAGTCATGACGCATGTCCATATCATGGATACCACCATCTATATTTGGTAAACGTATAAGTACACGATCAAATTAAATTATTTAAATTAAATTACACAAATGTGATGGGTATCGATTTCTAATGACGATGAGTGAGCAAGTTCTATAGTAAGGTATTAAGGCGCAGATACCCCTGAGAAGCTGATTTTAAAATAAGAATCACATCTAAACGGCAAGTCGTAATTTTTAAAAAAAAATTATGTTACATTAGACCATTTGCTTAATAATTTGATCTAAGAAAAATTTGAGTTTTATTCGTATAACATAGTGTAATTAATTTGTAAAGTTATGTCTAACTCGGTTAAAAATAACGACAATCGCACAAAAACTGTTGTCGTCTTAATTTATTAGGTTTTATCCTGTATAATGTACGTAGTTAAGTAACTACTTAGTCACAAGATAAACCTGGGACTATTCACGGTCAACTCAAACTACATCATATTTTATAAACAATTTCCCATGCATACAAACAAAAAAAAAAACACTTTCCTTCGACCTCGAGCAAATTATTATGCATGCAAACAACATTGAGGCAAGCGGTCCAACTGGCTGGGTCGTTGACCCATCTGTGATGTAATGCAACAGACTGGAAAAGTACTGAGGGCAGTCCTTGACGCGCTGGTATTCTGCACACGCTTAGGTACTGGTTTTTGCAAGGCTTGGTATAAGTATGGCGTATGCGGTTCCTTTGTTTGTTTTCTTCGATGTTGGCTGGTTTGATGTTTTTTTTCCGAGAATCTTTGGATGATATTATAGCAGGGTTGCACTGTTTCGCAAAACACGAATTGCATTTAACGCTAATGTACCTATCTGAAACATCATTTTGTCTTTTAGATTTTTTTAATTAGTTTAGCTCTAAACGTATTTAGTGGTTTGTGGGCCTAAATGTCGGCTATAGATATTTTATTTTTAAGATTAGTCGTTTTTCATCCGTTTAACTATTATGTTGACTTACCGTTTGTTTAGGCACAGATTTAATTATAATTTAATTAATTAATTCTCATTATTTCGTCTAATTCTCTGAATGGCCAATTCTAAAATTCAAATATTTTATTTATAAGAATGCTCCCATTTGTAACAAAAGTGCCATTTTGATAATTAGCCATTTAGAGAATTGTCCATTCAGACAATAAGGCTTCTAGAGTATTGGATTGGCCATTCAGAGAATTAGGCTTTTAGAGAATTGGCCATTCAGAGAATTTGCTATTTTGAGAACTAGTCCTTTTGCGACTCTGTTGCCATTTTGAGAACTAGTCCTTTAACGACTCTGTTGCCATTTTGAGAACTAGTCCTTTAACGTCTCTGTTGCCATTTTGAGAACTAGTCCTTTAACGACTCTGTTTCCATTGTGAGAAGTGGGCCTTCTGCGCCTAAACTATTTTAACCGAATTAAAGACAACTCAACTATATATTTACTATAAATAAAACGACTTCCAAAGCAAAAAGTTTTTGTAAAAAGGTTTTTTTCGTTTGCTGCGTTTTGCATAAAGCGTAACTACTAGAGAACAATAATTAGTTATTGTAGTCATTAGCGATATCACTCTTTATTCCTACCTCATTAGTGTAGTACATTACATGGGTACCAACGAACATAAATAGAGGTAGGTAGGTATTCTATGTACTATGCGTCGATTTGCAAAAACATGCTAATATGTTATCCTCCTTTTTTCAGGACCGATCTGGTTGTTTTCCCGAGTGCTGGAACATTAGGTAAGTTGAAATTAACTAAGAACTTAAACTGAAATAAAGCTATAAAAGACATGTTCGTAAATTCATTGACAGGCTTATGCCACAAAAGTGCAATCTGAAAATGTTATATGAGAATTTGTCAAATTGTTAATCTGTGACAAGATATAATTTTTACAATAGCAATATTTTGTTATGATTACCTGTTAAACCGTGTTAAACGAAGAAATAGGTACAAATAAAATCGGTTATATTTAACGACCTCAACATTATTCATAAACAAGGACAAAAATCTATAAATATAAATGAGCACGGCAAAAAACTAAAACTTTAGTTATAATTTGTTATAATGACACTTTTCCTCTTGGGGATTAACCGAGCTGTAATTAATTCCAAGAGCAGTTATGTACTTGATATTGGTGTAGGATATAGTACCTATATGCTAAATAGGTGATTTTGTTCAAAATCGAAGGTGTTAGAGTTTATTGTTCGAATTTCTACAAGAAAAATTAAAAAATTCCGAAACACCCGGGTTTTTTTTTCTTACTTTTAAAACTACATAATTAATCTACTAGTAGACACGCTTCGATCAAAAATCTATCGAACACCTAATTATGACACGATATCTCGAAAAAACTCCGTTTCAATCAGAAAACAGCCCATAACTTTTGAACGGCTAAACCGATTTTCACCAAACATAGCTAAGAACACTCTCGACAAAGTCACCTTTCAAACAAAAAATCTAAATCAAGATCGGTTCATCCGTTTAGGCGCTATGATGCCACAGACAGACACAGATACACAGCAATGCTCAAACCACAGTGAAGGCTTCAACTGTTGGATTTTCACCTTATCTTACGTCTGTACGAGCATGTTATGATTATATATCATGCTGCAACCAGTTAGCTGATTATTACAGCGGTGCTAGTTCTTGTCCTAGAGGAAACTCTGAACCGTTTTCTTTGTCCGTTCTTCATTCAATAGCCTGTAAATCTCAGAAATGTTTTTGATGTCTACCCATTAATCAAAAATTTTACGTGAGGTTGGACAAACGATGAAATTGATCAAGCTTTTAGAAAGAAACAAGTAGGGGGTAATACATGTATTTTTAGGAACGGTCGCATTACAATCGTACGCCCGACATTTTCGATCAACAATACCAACAGATTTAGGATCGGCGCAAGAAATACGTCTCGGTAAATAACAGCTCACTTGAGACGTGAGCTCTTATTTTGTTCAGTTTGTCATAGAAGTATTGCAAATTTAGGGTAGTAAGTATATGTTCACGAAGACAGAATTTAGCATTGATTTTGTACGTGATCCGTTATCTAGTTGGTTATTGTTGATTTAAGCCCGACATTGATTGTAGTCGAGACAAAAACTACAGCTAGATTTTGAATACGGGAGTTGCCTTCTATGGTAACTTATCTTTGTAATCTAATAAAAGTAAGTAAATAATAATAAATGACTAAATGCAAAAGTCGAAAAAAAGTGAACCGATGACATGATTTGTGTGTGTTGAGTCTCTGGCCCTGGATGGGTTAGATTCACATTTAAACTCGGTAGGTGGCGTTGCAATCTGGTTCGGGCCCGGGCAGTACAAAGTCTGTAGGATCCGCTAGTATTATAATATACTATTGCTGTTATAGTCCTATATTCATTCCAATTACATTTACCTTGACCCCTTATTTGCTGAGTAAGGTAGTAAACGGTTAGATGATAATACGATTCCACTTTTTATGGTCAATAAAAGCGTTTGTCTAATGGCTATAGTTATTCTCATCCATCAGCGGGTAATCGGTGTCTTGAGGAGTGGCAGCTAGGTGGTTATTGAATGGCCCAATTACGAGGCAGTATTTATAGTTATTTTGTGAAGGCCGCGATAGAACAGTTATTGGGAAGCGTCTGTTTATCTTTTATAGTAAGTAATTCGTAAGGGAACTTCCTAGTTATGTTTTCGAGATTATTCTACTATGTAGTAGAGTCTATGTCAAGGTTTATAGAAGATAGAACCTTTTTAACACGCTTTTATTAGCTTGGTATGTATGTATCTATGTATCAATGTAACAATGTATCAATGTAACGGAATCTTTGAACGTGATTTTCACCCACTTCAAAACGTTGGATTGATTTGAAACTTTGCACACTTATCAAGGACCGATGACAATGCAATAATTTAAACAGTTTGTCCCATTGTCCTTACCATTAAAGCGTGTTTTTTAGTTTTTAGGACTACAATTTATACTAATTTGTCATCAACATAATTTTTCGTCGTCGTTCATTGCTGAACCATCTCCTCCAAATGTCGCCACATGGACCGGTCCCGTCTCCCGTGCGTCTATGAATTTCGAATCATTTCTTTCAAAAACCCGATAGGATTGCCCATCGGCAAACATTACGACCTTCCATATATATCATCGTCATTCATCCCATATTTAGTAGCTCCTTTACAGGACGAATTTTCGAAAATATTTCCTTGTTGCTTAGGCTCACCTTTTGTAGGATTGTATCAGGAACTCCTATACAAAATTTAAAACTACTAGACCAGGCGTTTAGCCTGTGTCTGCCAGTAAAGAATAAATTTTAGAATTTCTGACGCTTATTTTTTATGCTCTGTTATTTTTTAGTCACAGACGTACAGTTTTATAAGTGAGCACAAAGCTTTTTCACACTACCAGACAAAATTGAACCGATTAACTGCCGTCAGACATAACTCTTCATGCAAGCATCATAGCTTGACACTAATGTGACGATGTACAAGTGTTATTGTCAGTTTTTATCTCGAGCTGTCAAATCTTGCTGTAATCGTGAGATGTATGACTGTTCTTTGTTTATTTTATTGTGTTTTTGCCGAGTCCTCCTGTCACAGAAGGTCAAGAGATATTACGTCAAATGAGGTGTAGCTTGTGTGTGACTTGATAGCACAGATTTTTTTTGCTTGCTTCTTATAAGAGAAAAATATCATCAGTTTTTGCCTAGAATTGTCTTGAGGATATGTTTGTCTTGTTGAAATCGCAGTATCCATCGTCCCTGCTTTTGGAATGTTATAGAGACATCCTTTTCCTACCAATATTCATAACACCCAGTTTCCAAGTGGCTTGTCTAAATAAACAAAGTAGCCGGGCACAGCATTTCTTTCTTTTTAACCGACTTTCGAAAAAGGAGGAGGTTCTATGTTCGACTTCTAGTATGTTTTTTTTTTTTTTTTTTTTTTTGTGTATGTTCACCGATATCTCCGTCAATTGTGGACTGATTTTGAAAATACTTTTTTTGTTTGAAATAGTATGTGCCGAAATTAGTCCCATTTTAATTTGGTGAAGATCTGATGAAGAACTTCGATGATATTCAACAGAACTCTTCAATAAATAACGGCTAATCTCTCGGGACTGCTGCAATCGCATGTCTGTTTATTGTTTATACCATTTCATAACATAACATCACGCCTGTATGCTCTTAGGGGTAAGCAGATCTCTCATTTGATCGGTTTTGTTCAAGTTTGGCGTTATAGGAAACTTACTAAACAACTTGCCTATTAGGTAGGTACAACTAAAAAGTGAAAAATAAAAACTTTTTTACAAAAAAATACTACCGACTTCCAAATAAGAAAACTACAAAGTGAAAAATAACTTTAGTTTTGGAAGTCGGTGTCCATAACGCAAAAAATTGGTACCTACGAAAGACACCGACTTCCAAAAATAAAGTTATTTTTCACTTTGTAGTTTTCTTATTTGGAAGTCGGTAGTATTTTTTTGTAAAAAAGTTTTTTTTCGTTCTGCTATCGTCGCATCTTTCACCTCCTTTGTAACTGAATCTTTCTCACAATCTATCATTATGATAAATTTGGCCGACCTAGGTTCGTACTCTATCTTGTCAATACTATCATGATACCGCTGTGAAAGAGATAGTGCTCTTACTCCTGGATAGCTTCATCTCACTCTCACAGTAGAACCATGATACTTTTGATACTTAAGAGTAAGACCCAACTCCTATATCCATCCTATTTCATTCTCAAAACTTTCCCTATGGTATGACAATCGGGCTCATGTGATATATTCAGAAAGTTCTGGAAAGTAACTGTAGTTGTGTTAATTGAATGGAGTTGGATCAATTCCGTCTGGATCACTTTGCGCACTAACAATCGTTTATTGTTACCATTAAAATTTAGGGATGGCACGCGAATGTAACTTGTTGCTGTTTATGTCATGGACCAAGTGATTGAAGATTATGCCCGGGTATTATGAATCTAGTCAAGTCAAATCAGGCAATATACTACATTTATCACATTGTCTGGTCATTATGAATATTGCTACGTAACGGTTGGGCAATTCGATAATTATGGTCAAAGAATTAGTTCCAGAGCAAGCGAAACGAGCTCGTGAGTTTAGGGCACCCCGACACGGACAGGTTAGGTTCGAAGAAGATGACGGGAGCTGAAGTGAACTAGCAAAGCGCGCTCGCTTTCGTCATCTCCTTCATGTTAGGTTACTTTAGACCCTACAGACAGAATTAGGAGCCCCGCGCGCACTGCTGGACATAGCTTTCCCCAAGCGTCGCCACATTGATCGGTACCGTGCGTCTCGCATACAGCGGATCCCCGCAACCTTCACCAGGTCATTGGTCCACCTGGTGAGAGGCCTTCCAACGAAACGTCTTCTGGTTCGCGGCCGCCACTCCAGAACCTTTCTGCCCCATCGGCCATCCGTTCTGCGAGCAATGTGCCCTGCCCACTGCCACTTAAGTTTGGCAATTCTTTGAGCTATGTCGGTAATCCTGGTTCTCCGAGTTCTCCTGGAAACGCCGAGCATAGCCCTCTCCATAGCCCTTGGGGTGACTGTAAGCTTTCCGATGAGGTCCACTGTGAGTGACCACGTCTAGTGGTCTCCTTTTTGTTCTAAATCAAATTAACTAAAGAAGTAAGCTTCGCCCGCTGTGATTGGGTGACAAATTGACAACCAAATGACAACTGATTCTCTAAGGATTCCAAACAAGTAATTTAAAAATATCGATAATTGCATAACTTATTAATAGTATAAGGATCATAATTAAAGAATAATATGTATTTACTGGTTTTAAACGCAAGTCATGCATAAAGAAAAAAAAATCCTTCAAAGCAGTTTTATTTTATTTGGTAGGTTTAGGTGAATTGCACTATTATTTTATTTGAGATTATTGTACACTGCTGTAGAAAAATATTAAAACAATAAGACATAGAATAAATAGATACTGTATTGTTGTATTCAACAGCTGCATAAATCCGGTTTGAAATAAAAACAGAATCCAATATTAAAAAAAACTGCGAAACGAAGGTTCACGCCAGATTTTAAACGAAGTATAAAATTATTGTATTGTGTTATTATTGTTGTATTGTAATTATTGTGTATTTAATTTTGGTTTCCAAAATAGATTCATCTGCAAAAAATACCAGTTGTTGGTATTTGGTAAGCAGTTGAAGTTTAAATCTTAAATGGATAAGTTATACTAAATTATTTACTTGCAATTGTAGTACACAGCCCTATCCAATGTATTCTAATTGAACAATTGGTAGAGGCAGTCAAATGGACGCCTTTGCCTCATAAAAATAGAATAGCATCTGATAGTATACATGTGTTGGCCTTCACTTCTCAGAATGCGAAGTCTATGGTTTTACCTCTTATTTATGTTTCGAAGAAGTGAATTGTACCTCGGACCGGTCCAACTAATCTTGTGTTGATAATAAACCGGTCTGCCGGTATAGAACATGTCTCCGACAAGAATGTCGGTACTCGCTATTCTATGAAAACAATATCTAGACAGCCTTGTTTGATTATTGGCAAGACTAGTCAATTTCTATGGCTTTCTATAGGCTGTATGCCACGTATTTTTTACAAGCAAGTTCGGGTCAAATCTTGTAACTGAATTTTAAAGCAGTTATCCGCCACCGATTAAGATGAAATGTTGCATACACGTTTAGTTTAGATGACAATGCATGGTTAGCTAAGTGACGTCATTCGAAATCCAATTTTTTTTTTTTATTTTTTTTTAAAACGTTGCCCCACACTAGGAATTTCTTCCTGTATCGTGGGTGCGTTTACAAACATGTAAACTCACATACACAACACCCAGAGCCGGAACATACATCTGTAGGTCATACAAATATTTGTTCCGTGCGGGAATCGAACCCGCGACACGCAGCGCAGCAGTCATTCACTCAACCACTGCGCCAACCGTGCGCCCATATGGCGGACTAGTTATTTTTTGTGATCTTTCATGATATGGGTATCAAATGAAAGGGTTTGGTGAGAAGAATACGAAAAAGATTGTTTAAAAAAAAAAAAAAATGTATAATTTTAGTTCACGTTCCTCGTACAAAAATGCTGTGAGGTATGAGTTTGTGGTAGTTTTTTTTAGCAACTATATATTATGCGTTTTAGTTTACATTAATATATATTAAGGTAAACTATTTAGATTATAATATTTGGTGAATAAATATCATAGTATTGGCACTAAACCTACTGTGCATTTGCCAAAACTGTCTGGCTTCCAGAATCCATAAAATATGTTTTTGTATATTTTGGCCATCAATTCGGTTTAGATATGGTTTCCAAACGACCGTAAACAATTTAAGTAAATGAAAAGTTTACAAGAACACAAATTAATTTCACGGTACTGTTGGTTAAAGTATGTACTTACCTGAGTTTGAAAACTGGTATTAGTAAAAAGACTAATGCATAAATGAATTTCATGATTCTGTTGGATAAAGTGAGTTTGAAAACTGGCAAGTAAGATGACAGCATAAACCGAAATTTAATTTCATGTTACTGTTTAAAGTAAGTTCGAAAACTGGCATTAGTACGATGACTGCAAATGCCAGTTTTCAAACACACTTTACCCGACAGTAGTCTATATATATAAAAATGAATCCCTATTTCCCTTGGTCACGGCATCACGCGTGAACGGCTGGACCGATTTTGCTTATTCTTTTTTTGTTGTGTTATTGTTAGGAGAAGGTTATTATGAAAAAAAAAGTAGAAAAAATGGTACCTTACCTACATAGGTAGGGTAGGTATGGTATGTAGGTAGGGTAGGTTAGGTAGGGTAAGTAGGGTAGAGTAGGTAGGGTAGGTAAGGTAGGTAGGGTAGATGAATGTTTGATGTTTTTATGGCAAAACAAAGTTTGCCGGGTCAGCTAGTGTGAAATAAAATTTCAGTTCGATTACTCATATTTTTCTGCAAGTTATCTGGCCTTCAGTATCATAAGTAGAGACCGTATTAAATGTATTTGCATTTTTACCCCATTCTCATCGGAAATTGCATATTGTATCTAATATCTAGTGATGGTGCAAATTTTTGCTATATTTATTAAATATTTCTTATTGATAAGTGTAATACTCAAACACTCTCTCTGTACTCAAATTTGGTATTTAATTTTAATACTTTTCTTTACTAACATAATTTAAATACTTACTAATATTGGATACCATTGAGGGTTTATTTAAAAATGTCAAAAAATTTGTATGTCGTTTTTGTGGCGAATAAACACTTTTTCTTTCTTTCTAATAATAAACCCTATAACCAAAATTACTACCTGAGCTACCTGATTAAAGAATCAGGTAGGTAAGTGGCCCAAAACAAAAAGTTAGGTAAGTGAGTACCTACGTTTACAAAAATGTTAAATTAGTTTTCGTTTTAGAGCATTATTATCGTCTACAAAGTTTAAAATTTTGGTATTGATAATTTATGATTGAATAATTTACTATTGTATGTTGATTTATAAATTTGCATGCATATTTCAAGCTTTTTATGTTGCATAAAATACAGTCTTCCCGTGAAGCGTCTTTTGCACACCGTGTGTGCGTAAGCTATTGTCTATCAATTGGGGCTGTGAGTTTTTTTAATCTTAGCCCCTCTTTAGGGATTTCTTCCTGTATCATGGGTGCGTTTATAAACATTTAAACTGACATAAACAAGACACCCAGATCCGAAACAACTATCTGTAATACAAATATTTGTTCCGTGCGGGAATCGAGCCCGCGACACGCAGCACAGCAGTCGATCACTCAACCACTACGCCAACCGTATCGTCAAATTAGACGTGTGATGGGTCATAACTATGAATCATAAATATTCTTTCGTTCTTAAAAAAACTTATAAACATCGTGGAATCCTTATGGACTTTGGACTCTCTTGGGACAATGAATAACTTAACAGACACGCTAAGTGTCAGACACGCTTGTTTGTGGAGAGTGATTGGCTCAATTGATGTTAAGTTACAGCTGGTTACCAGCTGGTGGTTGTTCGATGGTTGGGTGCAAATTTAAGTAATTAGCATTCTGCAAATAACTCTTTAGTTAACTCGTTATCTGTTATTCATGTCTGGCCGCAGGCCCAAAGCGTATCCTGGCAATGGAATGAGAAAACTTGATTTATGTTTACAATTTTATCTTTACTGGTTTCACAGAAGTGAGACTTGTTTTGCAGAGAGCTAGTCAGGTTTCTTTGGTCATGTCAGGTTTGATTGGTTTCTGTAAAAACATAATTAAGACTATTAGATACTGCGCGGTGTTAAACGATGTAACTACAATTTTTCCATTTAATTTAAGTAAACAAAATGGTTTCTTGAATAGCAGCAATACCAAATGTAATTATTATTCCGTTTGTAAGTAATGTTTACATTGTGATGCTTAATAAATTATAGACATAGTAGGTTAACTATCCATTTTAATTAACTGCACAAATTTGCCCTAAGAAAGTTTCACAACAATTTTGATTACTTCAAACGCCAGTTCATCTGCAATTCTGCATAGGAACGCAAGTACGCTTTACTGTTTACATTTTACAAGAACAATGCCTCGCTGTACTGGGTAGACGATGTGTTTTTAAATGCATAGACTATTTGCTGTCAAACGTTCATTGTCTTTGAACAGAGGGTGCCATCTTTATTAGCAACAATAGTCCTATGTATGTATGTAGTATACACACATATTTTTTAAACAGACTGATTATGCGGGTGATCTACTTGTGGTAAATATATCGATATATATAGATGAACAAGGATCTATTGGCGTGTGGCCAAAATCGGAACTGATGGCGCCATTTTGTTTTTCTAATTCAATTGCCAGTAATGTCAAGACACAATGTTTACTAACAGTGCCCTCATGTCAATGTTTTGTAAATGTTAGAAGGTCCTTGCAGCATGAAATAACAATACGCTGTATCACGAGATACAGTGTTTTGTGGTAATCGCTATAGATGAGTTTCTTGGCATTGTTACATGGGATGGGATGGCATTGCGAAATTTTTGAGAAGTCTAAAGGTTTTTCCGCCGCTTTAGTTCCGTAAAACGGTTACTTTCTATCTAAAGCATACTCCATAGTAACGGCTAAGTTAAAATGTTTGAAAAAAAAAAAAAAAGAATTGATAAATGTACATTATTTGTGAAACATGGTTTTTTCGTGTAACTAATTGTTTTGCTTTATAAAAATAATTAGCAACACGATAGTTTTTCGCCACTTTTGGATACTCCTCCAAAACGATTTGGATGTTTAAAAATATTTTACACAGAATAATTGATGGCTAGAATTTCTTCATAACTGAAATAGCGTATGTAAATTAAAGAATATTTTGCAAACAAAACTGTCCAAAAGGAGCTCCAATATTGATAATCTAGCTCCGAGCGGGCGCACGGCCAGTACTGCGTTAACATTGGGGAATATATATACGCCTTAAATATACAAAAAAATACCATGTTTCTACATTTATGCTTCCAAAAAGAGAAAATCAGTTACAGCGTGTTGTCAATACACGACAGCGCGGAATTGCATTGCATTGTGCATTATGACTATATATGACGTATTTTACGTAGAAAAGATATTTCCCTGTAAATTACTTGCCGCTCTCGGTAAACAAAATTTAATAACTTTGCTGTCTAGCCTCTTTAAAAGTGCTATTTTCAGCCATAATGTAGTTACCCATTTTACGACATAAGAAAGAGTGGGGTGACCTATTTGTTAAAACAGCCGTAAGTCATAAAATCGTAACTAACAGAGACGCGAAACATAATCGTTTGTATAAAATTATTCCTTCTTTCTCGGAAGATCGTGACATGTCATTAGCATAGTTTAGTCCTTAGTCTAACATGGCTGTCTCATGAACACAGTAACCGTATTAAGAACATGGATAAACATAGCATAGTGAGTAATAATAATTTGTGAATTGTTACTTCATCAAGTTTCCACGACACCATGTTATGCAAATATGTTATGTTTCAGTGTAAACCACTACTTATGAGTTGTAATAGTAGGAGCTAGTGCTTCTGATAGCGGCTTCGCTTGCTTGAAAGTTAAAAATTATTCCAAAGGAACATAACCTGGGATAAAAAGTATCCTATGTCCTAAACCAGACCGTAGTATATCCAAGTTGTATCCAAATCCGCTCAGCTGTTAAGACTTGAAAGCGTAACAAACAAACTCACATTCGCATTATCATATTAGTTAGGATCCATCAAACGTTAAAAAAGAATATTCGTAAGTATGCTACAAAACATAAAAGGAAAACCTTTGGTAACCACAGTAACCACAATATGTAATTTTAATAGGTACTTTTGAAGTAATGAAAGGTTCCAAGTTCAACTAAGTTACTATAGCTGTTTTTGTGTCATGATGTTATTCTGATTCAATTCAATTTATTTATTCAGTAATAATTTACATTGCGTTTTAAATAATCAGCATGAAACAGTAGGTATTGGATGTTCAATTAATTAATAAGAGAATTCAATTTAAATTAGAATAAAATGTAAAATTAATTAAATTGAAATAATATAAAATACCATGCACACATAATTTAAAATAATAATGTCAATAAATTTATAGCAATTTAAAACGAAAACAATAATCAAATATAACAATGTCAATAAATTAATAGCAATTTAAAACTAAAACAATAATCAAATATAACAATGTCAATAAATTAATAGCAATTTAAATAGAAAACAAAAATCAATAATATAATAAAAGTCCAACACAAATTATGCCACCTTAGATAAAAATAACATGTCAGTTTTAAGCACTTTACAATTCATCTATTGAGTAGAGACATCTTTCCAACAGATATGCCTTGAGCCGTGCCTTAAATGAGCCTGTGTACACTGTACAGTATGCTTTTTAACTAAAGTGGTAATTTATTCAATATTTTAACTACCTGATAATTCAATATTTTTACTACCTGATACTGTGGACTGTGTTTGACTATTCCACGAGCCGGGGTGATTTTGTTTGCAAAGTATTTCCTACGCGTTTTCCCCCTGACCAGCCTGCCCTCGTCTGTTTCGTTGTAGTATTTTTTTAAAGTGTTTAACAGTAATACTACATGATTTCCAATAATATAAATCTTATTCATGAATAGATTAATTTCAAAGCTTGTAGGTGTAGAAATACGACGGAAATTGTAGAAAACTAGCGCTCATTACTGCTATATCCAATGCCATTGTATGAATAGGCAAATCTGTATCTTAACTATCTTTGAAATTAATTTTCTTTTCATGGCAAGTTTTTCTATGAAAAAGTCGTAGAGAAACTAGCCATAAAAAGGAAATTATGTAGGTAGGGATAGTGATTTACTTGTCGAGCTCTTCAACACATGTAAGTAGTGGACTTTGTGCATCAGCCAATTAACAATTTTGCCACAATACATCATTCTGCCCGTAGCATAATATGTCTTCGTCTTCTATACATGTCAATTTGCCGTATTCTCAATGGCTACCACATTTCTATCCATATAAACTTTCACACATTCTATCTATATTCTTTGATCTTCTTCTACACACTTATTAACGTCCTTAATGCTTTAAAGTTTGCCACAATAGGTAGGCATATTATGAGCTAGGGCTATGATAAAACCATCAAACGAAGTTTAATCAGGGAAAAATACTTGTCTAACTACTCATTTCATACGATATCTTCTGAAAATGTTTGACAATCGTACGCATAAAACACAAACTACGGCATATGGCAAAAAAGTTCTCTGCATATTTTGGCGTCTCACCCAAAACACAACGACATGAAACTCCAGCGTCATCACTGGACACAGAAATAACCATTTGAATTTCGCAATTAACCCAACCTCAGTTCATAATATTCTGCCTCGTAAACGTCAGGCGTCCACAACTTGACGTAAATCATCGTAACTACGTAAAGCCCTGCGCAGACCAACATTTTTGGATCATCTGGCGCGAGCCGTCTCAAGGATACTTTGGAAATAGCAGAGACGCGACAGATGACGTCATTTGGCAATGCCTGCTTCCAGTAAACATGAGTAGATACTGCACGTGAGAGGGAAGGCAACATGCGATGCCAATTTGTAATGCTTGTATGAAAGTTTTATGTTTCGTTTCAATGTTAATTTGATGGTATATAAATGTGCCAGGTTTATGCCACAGTGTAAGAATTTGTGACAGGAATATCTTGCGTTGATAAAGTCCTAACCTTGCAACCAACCATCTGCCTAGCCTTTTTCCCAACTATATTGGGGTCGGCTTCCAGTCTTACCGGATTCAGCTAAGTACCAGTGTTTTACATGGAGCGACTGCCTATCTGACCTCCACAACCCAGTAACTGGGTAACACGGTGCCCCTTGGCAAGACTGGCGTCAGATCTCAAGCTTCTGACTACCTGTAACGACTGTCAAAGATCTTCAAATGACAGCCGGGAACAACGGCTTAACGTGCTTTCCGAAGCACGGAGGAAACTCGGTATGTTGAAATGGTCACCCATCCACTGACCGACCTTGTCAAGCGTTGCTTAACCTTGATGATCGACCCGTGCGGCTGTTATTATTTAGCCACGAGCTGCTCACCACTCAACCTTGCAACCAACCATAATTATGCAAAAAATTACAGTATATCAGTATTTTTTTGCATGTGTGGAAAGTCTTTCCTGTAGGTAGACGAATCATCGTATAAAGGTTGGTGAAATGACCTAGATGTGAACTGTCATAACCCATATGCTAGGGATTGTTCACTTTACCTATGTTTTCACGGTGGTATTTTTACAGAATAACTCTACAGATCCTAGAAAGTGACTGTCTTGTTTTTTTTCGTCATTGTAATATTTATTTATCAGAGGCGTCTAATCACACTTATCTACAAAAACATAATTTTTTGATGGGTTTTAATGATTGATCGATTGTTTTATTTTTGTGATTTACATAATAATAAATAAGTACCTAAATCAACAGTTGTTATGAAATATTATTTTATTTTGTCATATTTGGTGCTTCTGTTTCGATTTGCTGTTATTTTGTTAGAATTTCGGTTTGCTGTTAATTTTTAATTATTTCGATTTGCTAACAGCAATGTCGATATAGTGTTGAAAGATTTTCTAATTTTTGTCATTTTGTTTTGGGTTTAGTTTTACTTAGTAGGTGGTTTTCTACAGAATAGATAGGCAAATTAAGCCTGCTGTTCTCGTTTATCAAGCAAACAGCATAACGCGGCACATAAACTGGTGGCGATATTCATAGTAGGTATGCTGACTGAACTGAACCATAGATTCTCAGACAACGTTTATGGTTAGACATAAATCACGAATGTCTAACCATATTGAGAAACTCGTTATTTATTCGCTTTCTAAAGGCGTACTGCCATGTCTGCCATAACTTGGGATGAAAATAAGTGTTTGAAGGCTTGAGGGGGATATCATGTCTACATGTTATTCTCAACAGCAACGTTTTTTTTCTTACGGAAACATTCCTACGGATAAATTGTTCGTGTCGAGCCTGTCTTAGGGCTTGGTTGCCTAAAGTATGACAATATTCTAAAATAAGAAAAATCATATTTAAGAACTGCGTAGGTTTGGAAATCCCACGAAAAAAGCTATCTGTAGCGAACAGCTAGTAGTATTTTTATCTCCTTATCTTTTCTACAATCACTCGACGTAATTACATTATTTAAATCTATGCCTAAGTCACCGATAGACCCTACATAGGTAGGTACAGACAGCCGCAAACCAATGTAACAATTTGACTTTGACAGCGCAATAACTTCGTCGAGTTTCGCTTGTTTTCGTGGCTTGTGACGTTGATTGTATGTACAAACATAAACAGGCAAGAATGTGCGCAAAAAACAGTTTTTCTTTCTTGTCTGGCAGCCGGCTGCGCGACGCTCGGTGAATTCTTTATGTATGTTTTAAATAGAAAATGTGGGTAAAGTAATAATGTAGGTATTATTTTTTGTTTACGTAATTTTTTCAATGTAAAACATTGAAACAATTATGGTAAACCACCCTATCGCTGACACCTCTCCAGGCTAAAAATAAGAAAACCATAGATCACGCAATTTCTATACCAGTAATAGGATTTTAGATACCTTTTTTATAATCTAGTAAAAATATAAGTATGTATAATTACTATTGCACTGGATGAAACAACTCCTAAAATAATGATTAGAATATTTCCTTCGATGTCATTATAATAATTTTATGCTAGTGCATTTCAATATGTTTTCCTGGTCATTTGATTACGAAGCTGGGGGAGGCACTTCAAAGTGCCAACAACTGGTTATCGTACCCTACGTGAATGAGATTTGTTTTAGGTATATCACAATTTGAATCTTTAGCTGGAGTTTTTTCTTTACTTACGCTTTATGCGTTTTTTATATCTTTAGAAAACTGAATTTCCACTAAATAATTTCAAGGCTAGTGAGCAATTTGAAGCTTGCAGCTTTGAATTTTCATGAAAACTATGTGTTGTTTACTAATACTGTTTTTTAGTAATGTCTTTGTTGGCTTAATACCTTGTATATTCTACGTCTAAGAGTAGACTTTGCCATAAGTTTCTCTAGCTCTCATACTCATAGACGTCACAAACTTGTATTACTGCAACTTTTACTATAACTAAAGAAGCGCCGTTGTTGACAAAGTAAATACATAATATTGGTTTATTTATTTATCTCGGTTCAAAATACAAAGGCGCAGATACGCCTGTAACTTATTTTAAAATGAGAATCACGTCTAAACGGCTGAACATGTGAACATATTTTTTGGTAAAAATATGTTACATTTTCTTAGAAATTTAATCTAAGAAAATGTTGAGTTTTATTCGTATAACATAGTGTAATTAATTTGTTAAAGGTCGAACGATTAAACGATCGCACCAAAACTGCGGGGCATATTTTGATTAAATTGTCACCACCTCAAAGACAATTTAATTATGCACATTTTGATCTAAGGCCTTTTTTAAGTAGGTACTGGAATAACAAGGGAAGTACAACTAATGAATTTTGGGTCGCGCGGGTGTAAAACGATTACGGTGTTTTGTTCCATCAAGGTCGTTGGCGACTGTCGCTGGCAACTGGCAATGCTACAATTACAATCCCTTGTTTATTGCAGAGATAATTTAATTATTTCTTTCATAATATCAATTAAAATTAACACCATATTACACATACGAAGCATCTTATCAAAATATCATCGACCTCAATCAAAACTTTCCTCACGAGAGAAAAGCAAAGGCATCAAGCTCATACGGCCTCGTCGGTTTTCGTAATTGTATTTAATAATCATAACTGCATAATAAATGCGTATTCCTTTTTCAAAAAGATGTATAATGCTTTATATACAAACTCAATGGTGTAAACACAGATGTAGTTCAGTATAAATTTCGGTAAGTATTCCAAATTTAAATCACATTCTCCCCCTAGAGGATGAATGAAATTCAGTACAATTTTCTTTCCCTGTTTTTAACAGATTAAAAATGACTATTGTTATGTTCGCTTTTTGTGGCATAGAATGTCACTTTTTTGAGCAAGTGGTACGAAAATATTATTTTATTTAGTCCGTCAGTGATATTATCAAATAATATTGGACACGTATTTTTCGCTTTACCAAATCAATAAAAATTGCCAAAGATCAAGCGCATCAAAGTTCAGGAGTGGACTCGTTGCGTCACTATGTCAGTATAAAGTGTACCTACTAACGGCGTGACGTCACACGATATTTCAACGCATATCGTCGTCATGTTATGATAACGTAGCAGAAGAGAAATACCTACGTGCCTGCAATATTGACCATCCCTAGTATCCAAATTCATTTAAGATCACTAATAAGTGGCGATGATAGATGGGTGTGTTATTACCAATACTCAGCTATACACTTCACATAGAAATAGAGTAGAAACTAGGTAATTATAGTAAATACTGGTACCTACTAAGTACTAAGCTGTTCTTGGAAAGAATAGGTAGTTCACGCTGAAGGTTAAAAAATAAATAAACACAATTTTTATTGAAAGGCAAAACAAGCCTTTTATGGATCGTTAATCTATTCATCTATTTCTAGATTAAATACATTGAAAGGTTGGGCTAAAACACTAGTGATGTCAAAAATAAATCTTGCGGATTTTTTGTACCGACTTTTTTGCGCGCCAACTTTTTTTGTGTCTGCGATTTTTTGTGACAATAACGGTCACTAGCGGGTTAATTTATAAAACGTTTACGTTCAGGTTGTTTAAAAGTAAAGAAAATCTAAGGTATTGTCTTTTCATTTAAGGAAATATAATAACTACTTACTTTCTAGGTTTAAGGATAGTCTGTATTATTACGTGTCGTATATACGTTATTTCCTTATTAGTTGTTTGAGCTGTGTCTTATTTAATTTTCCAAGTAGATAGGTAGGCCCACGTCGGATATCTATGTCAGTCCTTGGTTTGGTTTTGACTTTTGACATTGTTTGGCGGTTTAAGGTCAAAAATCGTAGAAGTTAGTAAAAATACTCCTAATATATTCATTCTAGTCCACTTTGTCCGATTAACTATTTGTTTCTGTTTATTTTTAGAACACATATATAATTAATTCATTGTTTAAATCCATTAGCAAGAAATTTATTAATGTCTGTAGGTAATAGAATCGAGGTCAGGTACAGTTTTTTCCGGTTAGGTAATTTATTATATCCGAACGAGTCCTTTGTAAGGCCAGGGGGGTGACCATAAGCTCTAAGAGTAAGGTTATTTTGAGATCGCGTAAGTGACAGATGTATACAAGTCATATACATCTGTCCCTTACACACACTCAAAATAACCTTACTCTAAGAGCTTATGGTCACCCCCCAGATAAGGACACAAACAATATAATTTATCGTTATCGTTTGTCAGTACTAGCAGTCTAGTTGTACTTAGGTATCCGTAGGTATACTGCAAATTATTAATTCCTTATAATTCAATAAATAATTTTACAACAATTATAAAAGTGTTGTAAAAAAGTATGTGGTAAGCACTTCTTGTTCATCGTATCGATGATTCCAAATTAAATGTGTTTAGTTAGACCAGAATTCACCCTCGTCGCCTAAAGAGTACTGGTGTACTTAAGTAGGCTGAAACTCAACTCATAGAGAAACTAACTTCAATTGACATAAAATGCTATTTTTTTCACTTATCCATAAAATATTTCAGATATATTAGGCTTACTTTTTAAATCTTTTCGCAGTAGACACTGCTAGCGAGACACATTTTTTGGAATTACCAGTTTTGGCACAGTACACGTGGGTTCTAAATAGCTACTTTGGTACGTGAATTGTTTGATCAAACACAAGGTGTAATAATCGTCCGTACCTATTCCAAAATTAGCATTTCTTGTAATTTAATTTTATCCATTTTGCCTATATAGAGATGTTTATAGTTAGCATCCGCTTCGTGTTTATAAATACCTCACATAGAACTTATGTATATAATTTGCTGTTCTCGCGGTTTCTTCCGCATGGAAGTTGGAAAACAACGTTGGAGTCGTAAAGAATGTATATGTATGGAGTTATCGAATGAATATTTTTTCTATATTTAAAAGAAGATTATTTAAAACACAAATAAACTGTAAACATCTATAGGAGTTAGTTCTACTTGGATTTGTCGGGAGTAATTGAACAAACGGGAGGAAAAATCCAATGCCCCTTTAGTAACACCTATTGTCTTACAACTTTCTTCACTGTTATCAAAATCTATTGTTTGACAACTATCTCAAGTAGTATCGATTCTCGAACATTCCTATCTTATCAGTTCAAGCTGTAAGTAAACAATTATGTATTGCCTAATCAGTCAAATCATTATCAATACACATCGATTGCTATTATTTGCATCGAATTATCGACGTATTACTTATATGTTGTAAAGCCAATAAATCCCAAATGCAACTGTTAATGCTTTATCTTTTATTGATGGACAATCGAAATAACTCGTATCAGAATTTGAATATTTTGTTTAAAGCTTGCAGCGCATGAAAATCAGAAACCGTATAATAAATTAAATACAAATCTTTATTGCATAACACATGTGTTTAACAAGATCTTATAAATAGTAATATAGTTCATATGGACCCTGTCGGGCAAAGCAATTGAGTAAATCAATAAGTAAATTAAAAGTACTTACCTACTGTCTTCAAATTGGGCAGTTCTGAAATTGTACATATCTAATGTGTCTATTTCATTAACTGATAGACCATAAGACAGAAAAAACTGGCCAAGTGCGAGTCGGACTCGCGCACGATAGGTTCCGTACCATTACGCAAAAAACGGCAAAAAAAATACGTTTGTTGTATGGGAACCCCACTTAAATATTTATTTTATTCTGTATTTAGTATTTTTTGTTATAGCAGCAACAGAAATACATCATCTGTGAGATTTTCAACTGTCCAGCTATCACGGTACGGAATCCTAATACAGCACAAGGGTAATAATGTAACGAAAGTAAGCACTAGCATGAAAGTATGATGAAAGCTGGTATAGGAGTTCGTCATTTTTGCGGATGGGAAATCCCGTCGGGCTCACGTTTTGAAATTACATAATTATGGAAAAACAATTGAAAACATTTACTAAGTACAAATGAAATGAGTAGTCATACCACCAAAAAAAAAACAAATCTATACAGAAAATATCTCCTACGTGTCTACTCACAAACGTAATAAGTAATATCTCATAGCTCAGCAGGAAACGATGTCCAGTTAGCAATTTATGTCAATAGTCAATGATGAGTATGTCAACTATTGATAGCCAAGTGGTTACTGGTCGGTTACGGCAAAAACTAGATAGGTTCACCGCAGGTCGTTTCTGTTACTCCATTACGCAATTATTTGTAGTGATGTGTCATACTGCCTGACATAGAGACATGCCTGGGTAAATAGCTACGAACAACTGTAATTTTTCCCTTTGAGATATAGATTTTTCAGTCAATTGACGTCTTTTTCTATTTCTGATAGAATGAAAAGAAGAAGAATTTATAGCTGCTGAAACTGGCATGCCTATAAATTATGAGCTTAACTATAATATTAGCATTTCTGCAAAAACTAGAAACACGTAGCGTAATGGTGTCAATATCTAAGATCATTACATAAAATGTAGTTTTTTTACGCTTTTAGAAACCATTCCATATCATCTCTCCAGGCTAGGCTAACCTAACTTGTACAATTCTCCAGAATCGTCCCTACTTGCGGTATATATTTTTTTTTTTCTGTCACCACCTAGCTCTATCAAAAACAATCTTAACCTACACAACACACCGCTAAGTGTGTCATGTTGGGCTAGGTTAAGGCAGTCAATACGACCGACACACAGCTGGTATGACGTGCTCGATACAAACTTATAAAGTAAAAGTTGACTACACTGTGGTTGAATCGTCTGGAATATTCCATAGCCCATATAGGACGCGACGTGAAGCTTGAATGCGTATAAAAACGATGTTCAAACAAACTTGAAATGTTAATCGGTGCTTTTCTTTTTGTATTATTTTTATTATTGAAATGTTAATTAGTCCTTCTGATGCGATGTTTTTCTGTTTTATTTTTATCATACGAGCGATTCTTTTGTTTTTGTTTGTGCGATTTTGTGTTCGGATATTTATCCGCCGGTTTTTCCTTCACTACTTCTACAAAATTATTGTAAAGATTTTAGTTGACTGTATGTCTCGTACTGTTTTCGTCTGTTTTATGTTGTTTTGGCTAACAACAAGAAATATTTAGAAATAAAAATATATAGGTATTATCTGTGTTTCATCTTTCACCACCATACGATCGCTTCTCGCAGTTTCGATACATTAAAACTCTGCGAACGTAAGTTTAGTATAGTTATCACGTTTTGCCCATAAGACCGAGTTAGTACTAACTAACTACAAGTACTAGACTGCACATTTCTATATCGAGTGATGCATCACCCTATTGTCCTTATGTTTCCCTACGTCAGTGTCATTGTAGTTAACTTTACGATGCCATTGGTTACCATTATATTGACGAAGGATAATTATTAGAGTTGCCGCGAATACTCGCTATTATTCGGTATTCGGCATTACTCGTCATTTTTTTGATATTCGTCGAATAACGAATAATAGCTAGTATTATTCGGCATTCGGCGAATAGTCGTCGAAAATAAAAACCAAAGAACTAATGAGTTAAAAATAATCATTTTTTTTAATTATTTTCCTTAATAAAACAATACACAATATCAATTATTATCTGTAATATGTGTCTGTGCCTATCATATTCATGAAATTAAATTAGTAAGGCTTTTTAATTAATAATTAAAATCCAACAGAGGCAGATTGTGGTGCAAAAAAACAATTTTTTCTGCACGTTCTGGAGCAAGTCGGTTTCGTTTTTCCTCGTAAATTAAACCTGCCTCGAAAAGTAGTCTTTCTGAATAAACAGAGCTTGCTGGTGTGATTAAGTATCGTTTAGCAAGCTTACTTAAAATAGGCAATCTATTCTTATTGGTACTCAAAGCCAAATATTTTTAATGTGTTTAATGTTTTTTTTTATGTCGAATAGTAATGTCGAGTTATTCAATTATTCGCCAAAGTGAATGGCGATTAATCGGTATTCGACTATTCGCTATAAACACTATTCGCGGCAACTCTAATAATTATCCTCTTACTTGAAAACTATAATAAACTAGCCTTTTCGATCGTGGCAGGAACAGTGCATTTCTGGGCTAAAAAACCTATGACATTCTGCGATTGAATAGGTATTTATTTGGCTATCGTATCTCGGTATTTCCAGAAATAACCTCCTGCAAACAAACATGAGTAGGCATACACAATTTAAGTAATTTCTTTAACCTATTAGTTCAGATGGATAATTGTATCTTCTTACTTACCAATTATTATAAACTCTTGGTAATTATTGAAACTATTGAAATAAATAAACGGTAATTACAGTCTAATGCTTAGAGTGCGGAAGTTCGAATCGCAGTTGCACTATTGACGGAAATAGTTAACACAAGGAAAACTAGTCATATATCACTTACATTGCTAGAAAACTTTAACTTTGAACTGTATTCCCCGAATACTTCTGCTTACCCTAAGCAGAAGTTGACATAGGAGTGGAATTCCCTGCCGGAGTCTGTATTTCCTGTTGGCTACAACTTGGGAGTATTTAAGTCAAGAGTGAATAGGTTTCTTCTAGGCAAGCGTGCTTCATCGTCGACCACATCGTCGCTTACCATCAGGTGAGATAGTGGTCAAACGCAAGCCTATCAACAATAAAAAAAAAAATAACTACACCCACTTTCGCACTCGAAACTCACATGCTGCAAGTAGCCACATACCGGGGACAAAGTAAGACTCAACCAACGAGGCAGTTAATCAAGTACCTATTTTATGTCATAATGTGGAAACATTTCGACTGTGGACCTACTTATCTAAGTCGTGAATTACACAGATACAAACAGTCACGAACATTTATCTAGTCTGGCGACTCCGAGAACAAACATCTCTCTCTGATCCATACAAATGTACTAGGAGATGAGCTAGGAATCTATGATCAGGGATAAACCCGACAGGCTTCCCATGGGAAAACATTGAATGCGCCAACGAGACGAGACTGTCTGGACGCAGGGCGCATAATTGGTGTAGTTAAGTTATATAGAACGATGGAAGGATTGTGTAAAAGAGGTTATGAATTATGATTAGTGAGGGGGTTATTTCTGAGATGAAGATTTATGCTGCGCTGAATATACAGATATATATTCAGCGCAGCATAAATCTTCATCTCAGAAAAGTATATATATATAGAGTTGGAGGATATCCTATAAGCCCTGAATGGGGCTAAGGGTGTCCTTCAGGGTTCACGCTTTCCACGTCACCATTCGGATGCTCGTAGCTTCTAACAACACGGTGCGACGCCAGGTTTGACGGGGACGATCAAGCTTTCTATGGCGGGAGGATGTTACTGATGAATATTTAAGGCTAAGAGTGGCCGAGATAAAACCTAAGTTTTAAAGATTTATCACTGTAACCACTCTGGCCACAGGCCTATATATAATTTACATAAGCTACAATGACTAGTCAGAACAAAAAATAAAAAAGTTTTTTACAAAAAAATACTACCGACTTCCAAATAATAAAACTACAAAGTGAAAAATAACTTTACTTTTGGAAGTCGGTGTCCATAACGCAAAAAAATGGTACCTTTTTTTAAAAAAAAAGTTTTTTACAAAAAAATACTACCGACTTCCAAATAATAAAACTACAAAGTGAAAAATAACTTTACTTTTGGAAGTCGGTGTCCATAACGCAAAAAAATGGTACCTACGAAAGACACCGACTTCCAAAAGTAAAGTTATTTTTCACTTTGTAGTTTTATTATTTGGAAGTCGGTAGTATTTTTTTGTAAAAAACTTTTTTATTTTTCACGTTTTAGGTTAGTTGTTTAGTAAGTTTCCTATAACGCCAGAATAGATTACCCGAATATCAAGAAACTGGTACAAAACCTATCAAATGTACTGGCGTGATGTTATGTTATGAAATGGTATAAACAATAAACAGACATGCGATTGCAGCAGTCCCGAGAGATTTGCCGTTATTTATTAAAGAGTTCTGTTGTATATTTTCGAAGTTCTTCATCAGATCTTCACCAAATTAAAATGGGACCAATTTCGGAACATGCTATTTTAAACAAAAAAAGAATTTTCAAAATCGGTCAACAATTGACGGAGATATCGGTGAACATACATAAAAAAAAAAACATACAAGAAGTCGAACATAGAACCTCTTCCTTTTTCGAAAGTCGGTTAAAAATGAATATGTATACTATTGACTGAAACAGGAAAAACTGTTTTTCGACCCTGAAGCAATCATTAAAATGGTACATGGTCACTAGCTCGCTATTGTAGATACCCCAGTACTCGCTTGAACGTAAAAAAATAATGCCCAGACATTATAAAAATATTATTTATATACTTTATAAGACAGATAGATTGATTGGGCACGGCGCAGCATTAAAATTTATATTGTGACAATATGTTACAAGTCACGAGTTCTACCATATTCTTTTAACATTCTGGATATTCGCCAATTATTCGTTATTTTATTTTAAAAAAAAAGTACTTTGCCGCTATTTTTCACTGTCGAGTAAACAATTTAATTATGTTGGAACGGATGTAGTTGCTTTAAAAATTACTTGTTGTTTTCATGGCTGATGAAAACTCAAGAAAATTAACCTGAAAAATAAAATAGACATTTTGAAACATCCGCTATTCTCAAGTGACGACGACGACAGCAATAAGTGTATTTCTTGTGATCCTCTGGAGAGGTTCAAAAGATCTACTAGTACTAATGTTCCTGAAGGACAATTCTACCGGACGGCTAAAAGGTTTAGGTGTAGAAATATATCGTAGACTAAAGTCACCGCCAGATAACAAAACATTAAAAGTCGATAACACCTGTCTACCAATGTATTCCAATATTTCAAAACGATACGAAAAAAATGTAAAGGCAGTGTCGCTAACGCGATCAAACAAACGTATCGCGGTAAGGGCCGTTCTTGACCCTTTCACTTGGCATTCAGTAATAAGTTTATATCTCATAAACGCGAGGATCGATTTACATGATTTAAACTGATAAAATGGTTTTACGCCTATTTCTTTCATTTGAGACCAAAATATCTCCACAAACAAAAAAATCATGTTTTCAAGTTACTTTTTGGCAGAATGACTCGTATTTTTTTTGTTATCTGGCGGAGACTTTAATCAGTCTGTTGTCCTTTTTTAGGGTTCCGTACCCAAAGGGTCAAAACGGGAACTAATTACTAAGACTTCGCGGTCCGTCTGTCTGTCTGTCACCAGGCTGTATCTCATGAACCGTGATAGCTAGACAGTTGAAATTTTCACAGATGATGTATTTCTGTTGCCGCTATAACAACAAATACTAAAAACAGAAATATTTAAGTGCGGCTCCCATACAACAAACGGAAGAGCTGACGCAAGAAAAGAGTGTCTGGAAAGATATGGGGCCTTTGACAAGCGGTGGGACATTCAAGACTAATAATATTTTTTTTGCATATACTTGTTTTGTTACCACTGACGTACGCCCTGCCTTTTGTAGGTACCTACAATGCGTTAACTTGCAGTTTTAGGCAGCACTTGGACCATACAAAGCCTTTTATTGCACAATACACAGTAGGTACACAATTGATTCTCGGTACCATTCAAAAGTTGTTCAATTGACGAGTTTTTGCATCGCCCTCGCCCGCATCCAATGACGTTCAGTACGATGAATTGAATCGACTGATTGATCATATTGATTGAAAAACAATTGACGATACGCAAATAAATAACCTACTGACATTCAATTGCAATGCCTTCTGCATTTTTCTTTAATCACGCACTACCAAGATATTTTACAAATGTATGACATTATACAGTTAAGGGGTCGACACACTGGGCTGTTTATTAGACAGGGATTTTTTTATTTCACTAACTTTTTCTTCTTGTTTCTTTATCGTGGCCTTTTCCACAAGAAACGTGCATTTTACAGGATAAAAAAAGTTAATACAAAAAATCAATAAACCCAGTTAATTTAATACATTATTCGCGATCTGGCTGACCAAAGCCTGATGTATCCTCCGACTGCACAGCATGATTTTCTTCTTGTTTACGTCTTTTTAGTTCGCTTCGGTTTATTGATTTTTTGTATCAACTGTATTTATTGATTACTTTTTAGTTATTTTTTTCGGATTGGGTACATTTAAATATATAAGTGTTATGTATTTTTGAAATCACCTCTTAATACACGATGGGTTCGGTAGAAAAAGTAAAATTGGGTCCCCACAATATGGCGCCCAAAAACCGGCATTTTCCTATTGCCCAATTTTAAAGTAACCAGTGACACTCGTAAGACGAATCGATTGATGTAAGAATCATCAAAATCGGTTAAGTGTTTGGTCTCTAGAACGCCAAATATGAACAAACGTACATACATAGACGGATGAATACATTACCCTACTTCGGCAGTTGGGTAAAAAGTAGCCTATAAATGTATGACATAGCAAAAGTGTTGCTTTCTATCAATGAAAGAATTTTCGTAATCGTATTGGTATTTTCAGTGATTACCTTTTAGTACCTATAAACAAGCAAACAAAAGCCTTTTTTTAGGGTTCCGTACCCAAAGGGTAAAAACGGGACCCTATTACTGAGACTTCGCGATCCGTCTGTCTGTCTGTTTGTCCGTCTGTCACCAGGCTGTATCTCATGAACCGTGATAGCTAGACAGTTGAAATTTTCACAGATGATGTATTTCTGTTGCCGCTATAACAACAAATACTAAAAACAGAATAAAATAAATTTTTAAGTGGGGCTCCCATACAAAAAACGTGATGTGTTGGCCGTTTTTTTGCGATAATGGTACGGAACCCTTCGTGCGCGACTCCGACTCGCACTTGGCCGGTTTTTATAATTTATTAATTCCTGATAAATTATTCAAAACCTTATAGAATAAACATTGAAAAGTCTTTATTTATTTCCCCAGGGCTGCTAGTATATTATCTGTGCCCAGGGAATGCGTGAATCCCCCGCTTAGTTTATTTTAGGAGTCGCGATTCGTAAGCCGTGGGTGGCATAATGAATCGATTGGCCTTGACCTCTCAATGCCGAAAAATCAGATGTTAGAACTGTTATCGGGACATTTAACTAGTATGCCGATATTTCGTATTTTTCTACGTAATGAGTCATATTTTATACTTACAAGAAATTATAATTGCGAAATAAATCTCTGTTACATTTTCACGTCTAATCAATTTCGATGCAAATAATAATATAGTTGAACCTTAGAGAAGGACATAAATAATATTATTTTTTTTTTCTCGAGATTAGGTACGTTACCTTTGGGTAATATTCAAGTTCCAACTTTTCCGCGGTTGGAAAGCGCTGGCAGAAGCACACACTAAACATATTTTATCTATTTGCTTAAAAAGCGATTTCCTATAATAGGAATTTGGCTACGGCTTGGAATATTCGATTTCAAAACAAGTTGATTAGAACAGTGCAGGTGCAGTGTCCAAAAAGGCTGATGTACAATTGAATGCTCTTGTTACGCCATAATGAATTATTACCTTTATGTTCACAGAATCCATACAAAAATGTAGTGGAAAAATACCGCCAGTATTGTATGTACCTACTTATATTAATAATTTCTTGTCATTAGGTACTTGTTAAACATTATTGTGCAGTATCAACTCTGACCTAGCAATAATTTATGTGCCTACGTTTTTATTAGGTACGTACTTGACATATGTATATAGGTAATTACCTACTCAACTCAAGAGGATGGCCAGATCAAAAGTTAGAAATACGTCTAGGTAGTCAAATTATTCTACGTTTTCGATTTTGATAAAACTAATTCCTACGGTTTCTGAATTGAGAATTTGAAAGTATGAACTTCAACAAATTCTGATGCTGTAAAGTTTCATAAGTTAACTACTTACTTAACGTAACTTCAAATTCTCAAGGCAGAATCCGTGGGTACGACATTAATCGATTTTGGGAAATAAATATCGATATTTTTAAGGGTTCCGTACCCAAAGGGTAAAAACGGGACCCTATTACTAAGACTCCGCGATCCGTCTGTCTGTCTGTCTGTCTGTGGTCTGTTACCGCAGGCTGTATCTCATGAACCGTGATAGCTAAACAGTTGAAATTTTCACAGATGATGCATTTCTGTTGCCGCTATAACAACAAATAATAAAAACAGAATAAAGTAAATATTTAAGAGGGGCTCCCATACAACAAACGTGATTTATTTTGCCGTTTTTTGCTATAACTGTACGGAACCATTCGTGCGCGAGTCCGACTCGCACTTGGACGGTTTTTTATTTGGGAAGTAAGTAGCAGTTGGCGTTCTGTAGTTTCTGCCTACCCCCATGGGAAAAAGGCGTGAGTTTATGTATTTTATGTAATTATTTTCCTTGCCATTTTCTTAGCTTGAAAAATTCACTCCGTAGGTTGAATATATCTGCGGTCCCACGGTACCTTATTTGCATAGGATATTCCATTGATGCACCGAATGATGAGTTTGTTGCGTTGTTCATGCGCTTTGAATGTAACTCTTTTATTGGCTGATGTGATCTTTGAATACTGTTCGAATTCCCAGTTAATTAATTTGTTGATCGTTATCGAGATGTTTACTTATATCATTGGATCAAGGTTTAGGTTGATTTGCTGGATGCGTATCAGTCTCGTTTACAGGGCGATTTTAGATATACGTCTACTACAACAAAATGTAGGAAACAGCTGTTTTTTGCGGTTTCCGTGACTCCTGCTCATAACGTGAACGTTCAATGGTGTCGCCTCGTGGAGTCACATCAATCTGGTCTGAACTAGTCAACTGGCCTCATTAGTATAACGTCCTCCAGGGAGGTCGCGTGATCCACCAGTTATAGCTGGCCATTTTATTTTCAATTTTTGTTGTTATAATTTTTGTGGTAGGATATATAATATGCGAAAACTGTAGGTACATCTAGCAGACCTGTAAGCTGCTTTGCAGGTCATCATTCTTGTGATTTAATTCCAAAAGCAGCTTTTTTTCCTATTACAAAATCGTTAGAACGGGGTTACATTGAGATCTGGGGCAACTTTGATGATTACTTACTTATTTTTTTTATTTTAGGTTTTTCAAAGCTCAACTCCGTAAAAAAGGGCACGTTCCTCAATTTTCTTTTTAAAAATTGCAATACAGACATGCCAGCCATGTTTTGCATCAACTTCCGCGCAAGAATTCGTTTACTCGTTCCGGAAAAAAATATTTTAAATTGTACAGAGAGAATTCATTAAAATTTAATTGGGGTTACTTCACAAAAACCATCCGTCGTTGATTTGGTCTACCCCGACTTTTATAGGTACCTGTGTAGCCCTCAACATTCATACTCAAATCTTTCCTCACCATGTTTATTAGTATAGTGCGATTCTTTACTTAACTGGAACAGTAAATAATACCTTATCTGACACTTCTGACAGTATCCTAAGTATATAGGCAATTGTTCATAACCTACACTCGGTCAAGTGCCTCTGAAGCCCTCTCAGGAAACTACCGTCATACAAGTAGATATATAGTCATCATCTGCCTAGCCTTTTCCCAACTATATTGGGGTCGGCTTCCAGTCTTACCGGATTCAGCTAAGTACCAGTGTTTCACATGGAGCGACTGCCTATCTGACCTCCACAACCCAGTAACTGGGTAACACGGTACCCCTTGGCAAGACTGGTGTCAGATCTCAAACTTCTGACTACTCGTAACGACTGTCAAAGATCTTCAAATAAGTGCTGGGACCAACGGCTTAACGTGCTTTCCGAGGCACGGAGGAAACTCGGTATGTTGAAATGGTCACCCATCCACGGACCGACCTCGTCAAGCGTTGCTTAACCTTGATGATCGACCCGTGCGGCTGTTATTATTTAGCCACGAGCTCCTAGATATATAGTATACTATTGTTATTGATGACGATTTACGAGTGTATTGTACAATGACTTCATTATTCAAATATGCATACAATATGCTAGCGTAATCAATTTATTATTAGTGTCTAGCAAAGAAGGTACAAATGACATGGAATTACCGGTTTGTTCTGTATAAGCCCGTCAGTTTTTACATTTATTTAGATAGTCGCGCCTTACCTACATAAAACCGGTTTATTCTTCGTTTCGTATCGATTAACTAAAATGTTGAAGAAAACATTATTCGAGACAGACAACAGCTATAGAAGAAAAGTAAAAAAGTACAATCATAAATTGCATTTGCTATGCGTCAGACACCCAGCGCTAGTTTTCGGTCTTTGTTTCAGTGGCTAAACGAAAGTCTTGCTGGCATGGGCGTACCCAGGGTGGGGCAGATGGGGCAGCCTACCCCACCCTTCACTCAGACTCGTAACGAAAAGTTTATTGTTGAAGAGAAAAAAACCGGCCAAGTGCGAGTCGGACTCGCGCACGAAGGGTTCCGTACCATTATCGCAAAAACGGCCAAAAATATCACGTTTGTTGTATGGGAGCCCTACTTAAATATTTATTTTATTCTGTTTTTAGTATTTGTTGTTATAGCGGCATCAGAAATACATCATCTGTGAAAATTTCAACTGTCTAGCTATAACGGTTCATGAGATACAGCCTGGTGACAGACGGACAGACAGACAGACAGACAGACGGATCGCGGAGTCTTAGTAATAGGGTCCCGTTTTTACCCTTTGGGTACGGAACCATAAAAAAACGAATAGCTGGGTACAGAAAGGGCGGCCCAGTAGTTTGCGAGCACTATACTAGGTTTGCTGATCGTTGAACTTACAAGTTGTAGGTCGTGGGCTCGAACCCAGGCAGACGCTTTACTTCGTGTAAATTATTTTATCACCACTTCTCCCAAAACGTTGAAGGAAAACAGAACCATAAATTCGAAGATATGTGTCATCGACCAACCTGCAATGGGCCAGCGCGGGGTGGATTACGGCCCATTCTCTCTCACAGAGTGGAGGCTTGCACAAACAATGGACCAAATGGGAATCTAAGTGCAGAAAAGGGGGTCCATCTATCTTATCCTGATCGCGTTCAATTTCATTGGTGAAATTCGGCCTTAAGGGTCAAAGTCTCTTATAAAGCCCAGACACATAACATAAAACATCACGTCTATATTTGCCGAAGGATTAAGCAGAAATCCACCTATAGTACTCCTTGTAATAGAGGACGAGCCTATATTGTCATCAACAGGCCACAAATCTGGACTCCGTCGACTACTAATGAGAAATTCCAGAAAAACCCAACACTTAGTTACGATTACGAATTTCATGTAATTGAGATAGGTACACATGAGAACTTCATCGTCGCTACAGCCAGACGAACTGCCATCCGCTATCTCTGAATCATACGTCAATCGTCATTGATGTGTGCAGTTCATACAGTTGCCTTTATCACTACTGATAACGTTAGGTTCCGTTGAGTACATGCTGTTGTGTACTTAGTATTCTTTGTACTTAATTTCTGTTTGTATTGTATCGTTTGTGTCGATAAAATTAAAACGTTTGCATTCAAGGTCGATTGCAAGGATTTTTTGTGCCTTTCTCGCAAATAGGCACAACCCTAGCTAGCTTCAGCCCTTTCTAAGCAGAAGAGTTACTTCCACCAGAACTAAAACTGCATGGCAGCGTTATTGTGATCCGGTTCGAAGTATTGTGGTACGGTTAGTAGGCATGTATTCCTGCCAGAAATTATGCGTCATCTGTGCAATGTCCGGCATTCCGGATGCTACCTAATGCATCTTGTCTGTGATGCCTCTAGATATGCTGTTGATGTCTCTGTCTAACTAGATTTATGTATCTATAAGTTATTGATAATAAGACGTCCATAGATATCTCTTGCCCCATTCTCTTAGAAATGCTTGTTGGGAGAACTATTTCAGAGATAACAGCCAGAGACAGTGAGAATGAAGGTTGGTCATGGTTAGCAAGCATCAATCAGTCGTGGAACGACTGCAGTGCTCTTTGATCGGTAGACCGTTAATACTATTCGGGTCAATAGTGACAATTATCCTTAATTGACTGGAAGCGAGAACTTTCCATGGGGCGTCTGCATTTGAATGTTAAATAAATTGATCTACTAACTGCATCTCAGCTTATTGATTCCATCCGCCAGTCCTTGTGAACTTTTGTCCGAAGTTAAAGTTTTTTACTACTTCCTAGTTACTACTTTTGTCCCGTGGCTTCGCTGCAGTAGTATATCCCACAGGATACGTATGTTTTTGCAAGACAAAATCTTGACTCTTAAAATCTTAGCGCCAGGCTATCAGTGAAACATTTCGGTAACCGGATCAGTGCTTTCAGATTTTGCCTATATTTTTTTCTAGCGGTTATAGTTGTCGCCAAAATTTATGGTCGCCCTGAAATTGGCAACGATGGCTGCGCACTAGTAAATCTCATACAATAAAGAAAATTATTATAAAAACAAAAAACCCGACTGCTAAAAAATAATTAACAGAAAAACAAGTAGTTACTAGACATAATTTATAAATTAAATATTATGAGGTGCTGCAGGCGGGGACAAACGAAGTTTTGGTCGGTTTTTCTAAATTTTTTGTTTTTCCCCGCCTGCTGCACCTGTTCATGTGTGCAAAGTTTCAAATTAATCTGACGACGTTTTGAAAAGTGTGAAAATCACTTTCAAAGATTCCGTTACATTGATAAATAGATTTATAGATAGGTACATACATACCAAGCTAATAAAAGCGTATTAAAAAGATCCTCTTGATAAAATTTTAACATTACATTAGAAGTTTAGATTATTTATTATCTACTTACCGATTCCCTATACAAAACTATACCCACCTCCGTAGGTACATCCTTCTCAGATCTATCGAGTTCTATCCAGGTTTTGAAGTGTCATTACCTCCATTGACTGAAATTAGTCTCGTTGGCCCGAGCCTACGTTTACGTGGTTGTGATGATTGCCGGCGTCCCTTCTCGCCTAATGACACCGTATTTGCCAAGTGTGTTAATAGAATGAGGAAATTGCTTGGTAAATGATTTTCAAACAGTTTTGTTTCGTGAGTAAGTAGGTTAGGCGTTTTACCTTTGTACCTACCTCTAACCTATTGTGGTTATTGTGCTAAAGTTCAGATGAGCAATTATAAGACTTTCTCAATATTGGTATTTATCATACCGGCCTGTTACCTACAGCTACTGTCCCACTGCAGGTCAACGGCCACTTCTCATAAAGATAAGGCTCACCACACTTGCTGGCTACAAGTTTAGGGTTTCCTCACGATGATTTCCTTCACCGATGCATATGCACTTGCTTTTAGTTTATCTTGGACAGTAAGTTTATCAAAGTTGATAAAGTCGTGATTCATTCAAATTAAAATAATGTATTGTTTGTTTGTAGCAGGTAATCTTTGGACGTTCCTTCATATCCGACTACCGACTACCTACGAAAATTCTGTCACTGATAGAATGGCACACTATCGTTGAGTGCCAATAGGTGTATTATAAAAAAAAAAACATATTTATTTATTTGGTCAACCAACAATTGTTTACACAATACGTTTACAGTTTCTTTGTACCTTCATAAAAAACAAACACCGCAACAAACCCTTTCATTTGATACCTTTATCATGACAGTGCATAAAAAATAACAAGTCCGCCATCTTGGGCCGTCCGCCATATTGGATTTAGAATCACTTAGGTAACCAAGCATTGTCATCCAAACTAAACGAGTATGCAAAATTTCATCTTAAGGGCTTATTACACTAAACGGTATTCAGGAAGTAACTATTTAGTAATCTGTGATTCAGGGACCTGAATACCGGGTGATTCCACCATTCCGAGTCAATAAGGTCGATATTTTGGGAACCCTAACTAACAGTTATTACACCACCCTAAATTAGGGTTTAGGGTCCTGAATACCGTGGAGTGTAATAAGCTCTTTAATCGGTGGTGGATAACTGCTTTAAAATTCAGTTGCAATTTTTGACTCGAACACACATACATTGCAAGTTAAAAAAAGTAAACACACGGTTCCTGTACGAGGTCACAGGAGTAAAGCCGCGGAAAATAACTAAAGAGAGATATTTTTCACTAGGTATTTAGACACGGCTTTCACTTAATTATAGGTAGGTTAACGTACCAGCATATACATTTTCATGTGACCTCCATTTCGGTATTAATCTACCTACCTACTTACGTGAAGCCAGACACTTTAATTCACATAATAAATCTTCTTCTAAGGTTAATGTGTAATTAAAACATTATGTGTCTAGGTGCGGTGACATTATGTGTTAAATTCGTGTGACAAAATGATTTTCAGCCTTGATTCCTCGAATTAATACATTTATTATTAATGTTAGGTGAAGGTTTTGAAAATTTTCATAAAGCGAAAGACTTTCCTTTTTTTTCTATAATAGTGTAAAGTCAGGGCAATGTAGGTCTGCAGCTGTATCGTTAGACCTGATTCCTGACCTAGGCGAGTACTTACGTACAGCCTTTATACAAAGCTATGTAGATAGATAATATACCATCCTTTACGACTTCAAGTTGTTATTTGCATTTACGAAAATACAAATATCCCGCCAAACTTGTAAGGAAAACAAGAAAACCAAAACACAGATTACTAAATAGTTACTTGACCAAAACGATTGTGACGTTGGTGCCACTGTGAAGCTACCCTTTTTATACTCGTAAACTACAACGTTTATTGCCATGTTCTAAATTTAATTTCCTCACAATTTTTTTAATCACAATTTTTTTTGAATATTTAAATAATTAACATTATTATTTTTCTTTTGTTACAGATTCAACCCTGTTGCCGACAAAATTGAAATGTTTCAAAGATTTCAAGTTTTAAAACTTTAATTAATGTCAAAAAGGTACACGACGTTCACGGGACGAACGTGTGACAATATAGAAAGTGAATTTTTCAAAAGTGTGAGATCGAGGACTAGCCGGTCCTTGATGTACTCGACAAGCTACAACCCTTGCGCCCTTACACTTTGTATTTCGAAGAGACTTTGCCGTTATTCGGCTAGAGACCCAAGATTAAGACACTGGTCGCGAGAACTAACGATTTCTTCAACGTAGAAGAATATTCTCTAATTGGATTTTTAATCCAATACTGATAGTTTTCACGACGTCCGTTAGAGGACCGAATTAGAGACAACAAAGTACGTACTTAGCACCAGACTTAAGAAGAGATCGTCTAAAAGACTAATGGAATCACAACGAGTGTATGCAAATGGAATTCCAGGCAAAGATCCTTCTAACAAGTATGATCAAAAAGTACCGTCTGAAGAGGAGAAGACTACGTCTCCACTCCTTCAGAGGACTAATGATATCAAGTTTATAGATGGAGTGAATGATGATAAAAATGAAATGAGAGATATGGGAAAGCCTAAAGATGATTTAGATACTGTAAATTCTATGAAAACGGAACTGAATAATACTAAGGATAACCATCTTTCTGTAGGTTATCATAAAGACTCAAAGAGTGATGATGATGCAGTTTCAACAAATGAGGGTGTTAAGTTCTTCGGCCTTGGTGACAGTAATGACAGTATTTGTTCCAGTAAGCCACCACTAGATGCATCGCCTCCGATTCCCGATGGAGGGTGGGGATGGGTAGTCGTAGCCGCATCATTCCTCATCGCAACCGTTGCCGATGGATTAGCTTTTTCCTATGGCTTGATGCATGACAAATTCGTCATCTTTTTTAATACCAGTGAAGCCAAAACTTCTTTGATTGGAAGTCTGTTCATATCCGTGCCGTTGATAGCTGGTCCTATAATGAGCGCTTTAGTAGATCGTTATGGATGCAGAAGTATGACAATAGTTGGCGGTGTAGCTTCAACTATAGGATTTGTAGCTGCTTCGTACAGTAATTCTGTGGAAGTTTTATATGTTACTTATGGTATTATGGCTGGCCTAGGTACTGGGCTGCTGTACGTCACTGCTGTGGTATCTATCGCTTACTGGTTTGAAAAACGACGTAATTTAGCTGTTGGATTAGGTTCATGTGGAGTAGGTTTCGGAACTTTCATATATTCACCACTAACTACATATTTACTGGAAGAATTTGGTTGGAGAGGTACATTATTACTGTTAGCTGGCACTGTACTTAATGTGTGCGTATGTGGTGCTGTAATGAGAGATCCTGAATGGTTAATAATTGAACAGAAAAAGCAAAGGAAACTGAATAAATCAAAGAGAGCATCTAGTACTATGTCTATATCCGCGAAATCTGGTGGTGGAGAATCTTTTTATCCTGGAGCAGAAGATTTAAAGACGTTGATGAAGAGCGGTGAAACGCCTGAATATATACTCAAATCATTAGTAGCTTCTATTGCTGAAGCTGAGGATTTGGAGGCAGCAACTAAAAGAAATGCTGATATGTCACAATACCATAAAGTTAGTTCAGTAATAAATCTGCCTACGTTCTTGAGACAAAGTGAAAAGGTAATATTCATTTCCATTTACTCGATTGGCAGATTGTTATCGATTTAAAAATATTTAAATTATTATTTTTATGTTTTTCAGGTCCCCGCTGAAGTATTAGACCAACTACAATCCAACAAGAAACTCTACAACATCATTTTACAAAATTATCCATCCATGCTAGCATTACGAGCTACATCAGAGCAGAAATTGAACGTGGAACCTTCAGAGGGTACAAAATCGAAGCCAATAAAGATGTCAATGAAGTTGAAACTCAATAAGAAAGAAAAGGAAAAGAAGAAAGAATTTGAGGTCAAATTGGATCAGGTCAGAGAGAAGTTGTTGCAACCGATACCGGAGAACAAGCCAGCCGTGATCCAACCAGCGCAGCGCCAGGACTGGTGGACTAAGCAGTTCGTTACTGATCATCACTACTTGAGGGGAATCAGAGTGCATCGTAACTCAATCATGCATCGTGGTGCCATGATGAACATTGCTAAGTACAAACTGCGAGCGTCTTCCTGCCCTGATATCTATAGGAATTCGATGTGGTCCGTAGAGGAGGAAGAAAATGTAAGTTTACTTTGTAATTGGTTCTTTGTCTAATAACATTTTAGATCATCTAATGATTATACATGAAAATAGCAAAAGTAAGTTTTTGAAAAAAATAATACACAAGCGAAAAAGTCTATAATGGATTGCTTTCTAAAATATTTATAATCTTTCGTTTTCAGACCTGGGGCAGACGCGTGCTGGACACAGTCACCAAAACATTCGACTTCAACATGTTTACCGAGTTCCATTTTCTGATGATGAACCTGTCCACCTTGGTGCTGTTCATTTGGTTCATCGTGCCCTACTTCTACATCTCGAACTTCATGCTCATGAGTGGATACTCTGAGGTCCATGGCTCTTATATGTTGAGTGTATTCGGAGTTGCTACTATTATTGGCATCGTAAGTATTCATGCAATGTTCTTTAAGTAAGCCTTTGGCTAACCTAGTTTAAAGTGTTTGTCTGTTCCATCTCAGGATGTTTTAATTCAAATAAGTTATTTTATATTAAAATTTTGTTTGTCTCAAATTGGTTTTCAGGTTCGATTTCTTTAATAAAGTTTCTGAAGTTTCTTTAATGACATTCTGGAAATCTCTTAGTTCTATTACTTACTAATTTCCTATTATAAAATGTATTACTGACTAACATAAATATATTTCTCGTGTTTCAGGTTGGCTTGGGTTGGATGGGCGATCTTCCATGGGTAAACGTAACGAAGACCTACGCATTATGCCTTATATTTTGCGGCATAACTATAATTTTGTTCCCTGTGTTAATCCGAGTGATGGACCCAGAAGCCCCGTACAGTTTCTACATATTAGCATTAAATGCAGTTATGTTTGGACTGATGTTCTCAAGCTCATATTCGTATACGCCAAGTATTTTGGTAGAGTTGATCGCTTTGGAAAGATTCACAATGGCTTATGGATTGGTGTTGTTGAGTCAGGGCCTTGGACATCTTGTTGGACCGCCTATGGCTGGTGAGTAACATGCATAATGTCGATTTAAGTTCATTAGTTAAAGCATAGCCTTTCTTTGTAAACAAGACGTCATTCAACACATAGCTAATATCTATGTTCGTTACGAGGCGAGACACAAGTTCTGCAAGAGCTCAAAGAAATTCTGAAATCAGACGTCACCGTTGCTTCACAATGCTCAAAAACCAGTGCCAATATAATCGCAATAACCGTGAACAAGTCGTAACAAACCGTTTCTTGATCCATTGTTTATTAAACAAAACAATCGAGTTACCTTATTTGAGGCTCACAAATGGAGCGAAATTATCAACAATCGATTTGTTTTTCTGCGAAATTTTCCTCGACATTTGTTACTAGTAACTGAGGCGTTACCATTTAAAGATTATAATTATTATTATCTGTGATGTAAAGGGTTGTCTTCCTATAAGTAACAAATCTGAATCTAAATATTGCTTTTCTTATCGCATCAGTTGCGGTAACTACACTCGTAAAATGAAGTGTGAACAGTCGTAAAACCTAGCTATAATCTGCAGTGTTTACGAATACAAAGGTTGTTTGTATAACTTTAGCTCTTTGCAAGTCAATGTCTTGCAAGGTTTCCTTTCAGCTGACAATATGAAAGAGCACTGCATCACAATGGGACAGGGTTATCTCATCTTGTTGGTATTTGTTCATTCAAGCCTCATGTATTTATCTCTATAAATATATTAGGTACACCTAGGTTCGAATCAGAACCAGAAGCAATAATTGCTGAATGTTGTTTTCTTATATTCTCAGTTCTTTTTCAATAGGTACATACTTAAGTCAATCAAATTTCACTATGGAGCATGTAATTTGATAGGTGAATAACACCAATAATGAAGGCTGAAAACTTACTATTATTTATTTGTACCTATTTAAATTTTACGTTTTCATTTTCAGGTGCGCTGAAAGACGTTACTGGACACTGGGATGCGGCATTCTATGTTGCTGGTCTTTGGGTCATAATATCCGGGTTGTTAGTAGGCGTTATACCGTTCACTGAAAACTTCCGTATTTGTGGCAACGCACCCCTCGCTAAAGACGTGGCGGGCGAACCTGATCCAGGGGTTAAAATCATCATTGCCCATTAAAGTGTAAACAGTTTTTCTATAAGTGCTTTATCGTGAGAAATTATTTGCGTTTTCCCTGCCACGATTAGAAAGCCTATGTTATACATTTTTTATATGTTTCCTTATAACCTTTAGATGATTTTTGACGACTTATAATATTCTTGATGTACTTGAGGTATTTAAAGTAATTTAAATGACTATTCATTTTGAATTGAAATCAATATACACATTAGCAGTTAAAAACAACATCTTAGAATTAATATATCATGTTCTGAATTTCATAATTATGTGCTTACTTGTAGAATTTATGTATATTTAAATAGAGAGTGTACCTACCCTAATATTCAACATTATATTTTTACTGTAGTAAAAATTTAAAAGATTTATCAAACAAATCGTAACTTGATTATGTACCAATGTCTGAGTGTTTGTGGCGAGTTTAAATAGAAAATGTAGTGATATAGCACTCGTATGTTATTATTCGTTTGCTTTAAAAAGTCTCCTAAGGAGATATAGTATTCCTTTATACTTTAGAGGTTAAAATACTGTGTGACTTTATGTAGTTTACATTAGACCCATATAATTACTATAAGCAGGTATTATAAAATGCCCTAAGTGCCTAACGAGTTTGTATCCCCGAAAATAAATTGTATGATAGTTTGTAAAAGACCCTAGCTGTTTTTAATGTTTTTTTTTTATAAGAAATCATATGATTTTAGAATACTATACATATTTTTGTAATAATACTTTATTTTTATAATTTAGCTGTGTGCCTGATACTTTTGTCTAAAATATACTTGCCATTTAAAACACCGATCAAGGTAATTTATGAATTTATTTTTTACATGAAATTTTGAAAGTATTTTAGGTGATAAGTTTGTCTACTTACTTAGAATAAACTCCTTACGTATATCTTGTATTATGTATGAGCTATTAAAATTAAACTCTGCTATTTTATATGACGTGTTTAATTTCTTCCTCACGGATTCTTTGTTTTTACATTCCTATTTCTTTCAGACCTCTAATATTAGTAAAAATAAAAGGATACATGCAAAATCAACGCCAAACATTACTTGTGTTTTGAAAACATCAGTCAAAATTACAGCAACAAAAAGTAGCAATGAGTTAAAAACTAAAACTCGGCTGCCTACGGAAAAAGCCAGCTTGATATTCCGAATTGCCGATTGATAGAGCTAGTAGTTTTCATAAACGATACAATAGGTAAAATAGTTATTTATGCCACAAGTGCGGAATGCCGGCCGACGTAAGATGATTTCATTTGCATTGTGCGAGGAATTCGAGGAAATAAAAAAGATATATCTGAACCAAGCAAGAAATTAATAAAATGGCGGGCTTATTCAAGCGCGCTAAGCATATCCACAGACAGATTAGTTCCTCGGGCATAATTCTACTGCGCATGTGCAAATAGCTGTCACTTCGTAACGCAAAAAGTCACGAGCAAAATATTTATTCTGCCAAACATTTATTGATCAAAATCGAAATCTAGAGTAATTAAAAACGCCTTAAATTAAGTATTAGTTTTGTTACCTTTTATATGAATGATATATGTACTTAACTAATTTTTTAAACTTTTCACAAATAATAAAAACTCTATGCGGCGGGTTGACGTTGGGGTTAAAAATTAAAAAAGTACAGGAAAGTAAAAAGCACTAGTAAAAAAAAGTTACACTTTTCGCACAGTTTGGCTACTTGGACAATGCTCTTTTCGAGGACATGCATTGTAAAATTTTGTGTAACCAATAATGATTCTTGTGTCTAACGCATTAAAGTTGATATTAGCTCGTAGTGTGTTCAAGAAAACAATGGAAATTGAAGTATCGAAGAATGTTTGGTGGTTTTAGTGAAAAGCGGTCGTCTTGAGTTTACATAAATGAAAATAAACATACAGGGAAGTTTCGGTTAAAAACATTGTTAAAAGTTGTGCTCCGATATTCAAGTGATTTATTTACATAGTCATATACTTTGTACAAAAATATGTAAAATGTAAATAAATGGGTAACTAATAAAATCATTTTATTTTCTTTAAATCTATTCTTACATTTTTCTAAATTTACTTGAACTAAACAAACTGAACAAAATTTTAGAGTGGGGCTGATTCCTTACGCAGAGATTAATAAAATAGTTATAACAACTCGGCGATATTCGGCGATTTCATGCTACTTCGCATTTTTAATTAGGCGAATTTAGGCTACTTGGGACGAAATTTTCGGCGACTTGGGGTTCGACAAATCTGGCTACACTGGCACTAGTGATGTGCCAACTCGGAATAAACACGACTCGATTTAACCCGAGTTAGTTATAGACACATAACATGATTTGAACTCGAGTTAGCAGAACGAAGTTATGTTTAGTACTTTTTTACATATGTATGTGACAGATAAATTGGTTATCTTCCTCGAGAATTGATGAGATGAGGCACCGAGGGAAATGGAAGGAATGGGGGAGGTCTTTGCCCAGGTGTTGTATAATACAGGCTAAGAAAAAATAAATATTAGTAAACTTATACCCTATTCGCTGGGGCAGCTGGGGCAAACTTTTTGTAAACAAACAATATAATCCGACTAATTTTAAAAATACACCCGTAAAACACAAAATGGTATATACTTTTGATTGTCTGGCACTGCTCTGCTTGCAGTAGTTGCAGTCGCGCTGGTAGTCACAGAGTACATTATATTATATGCTCGGCGCGGCCAGCGCCATAGATAACTATATACTAGTTATCTATGGCGCTGGCCGCGCCGCGCAGGCGCGTTAATTCCTTACGCAGTGCACACAGAAACAAAATATTTAAAATATTATTCTGTGGAAAAGATTACCATATTATCGGGAGAACCCTAACTACTCCCCAACATTTATTAAACCACCCTAATTAAAGTTTATGGCCCTGAATATCGTGTAGTGTAATAAGCCCTTATGGTTACCTACACTAGTCGATAATTCTTCCATACAAACGTAGTCTAGGGATTACTCCACCGTTTGCGATGTACGTTTAAAATAAAAAATGATAACAATTTGTCTCATCAATATCTACCCTATATGGAAACAAAAAATAAAAATATTTGAAAGTTATTAGCGTGAATATACATTCAGTCGTTTTTTCATAATATCAAGACTCCATGCGCGCTCGTTTTCGTCCTAAATCATCATCCGTTTCGGTACAAACTTACAAAAGTGCTGATTCGGACGCGAACTAGCTACGTACTGCTCATCACAGCATCTATCTCTTTCGCACGAGTTGTCGAATGAGATAGCAGGCATTTTAACCCCACGCGCAAAATAGTTCGTGCCGTCGACTAGTGTAACCTTAATAAGCGCATCACTCTCAAGGGCTTATTACACTACACGGTATTCAATTCAGGGCCCTGAATACTGGGTCACTCGACCATTCCGTGTCAATAAGGTCGATATTTTGAGAACCCTAAAAGTCTAAAGGTTATACACCATCGTAAATTAGGGTTTAGAGCCCTGAATACCGTGTAGTGTATACCCTTCAAGCAAGTTTCTCCGTGCTCTCAAGTGTCACTCTATATCAGGGAGACATTAAATTGTATTTTTTTTTTTGTAACTCTTTATATGTCATGGTCATAAACAAAAAAAGTCATAGAGTTTGTAATTAGAACAAACTCTCGAATCTGACTAGTATATAGGTGGAAACATACTATTGAAACCCAACTCGACGCCACCCGACGCCACGCGACGCCACCCGACGCTAACCGTGCACATATACAACACCCCACGTGATGCTACAAAACGTTTCGTTAGTATAGGGTTGCCATCTATCCGAGTTTCCCCGGATTTGTGCTAGTTTAGAAGGCGGGCGGGCGTGGTTTTACTCTAATAGAACTCTTCAAAATATTACAGCAAATCACCCGGGATTGCATGTGTATTTATTGTACACTAGCTCCTGCCAGCGGCTTCGCCCACGTGAAAAGTGTTTTATCGCCCAAGGGAACATTAAAACGGGATAAAAAGTAGCCTGTATGCTATTTCTGACTATAATCTATCTGTCTGCCAAATTTCATCTAGATCCGTTTAGCCGTTCTGGCGTGGTTGAGTAACAAACATATATCCAAGAAGTAAGATTACTATAGAAATTGACCACTAACTGTGCCGTACCGTAATGTGCCAAACAAAAAGTGAACAATTAAAACTTTTTACTATAAACGCATTACCCTCCTTCGGCAGTCGGGTAAAAAATACAACCGGCTTCCAATTAAAAATTTGACGCAAATAAGTTGATAATTTCTATTATAGCATAAACATAAAAATTACCCTCACCGAGTTTGTACCCTAAAAATGACCGTGCTGATGAAACTTTACTCTAAATTAGGGTAAATTACCCTAAGTTGGCACCACTGATCATAATTATCATAGCTTCGTTTCTTCTAGTATTATTTCTAATACTATAATCACGGTATTGGCCTGTATTCATATCATATAACACTGAGTACGAGTACCATTTTATTAATTCTATGAATTGTTCATCCGACATTTTAAATAAAAACATACAAAACATATTATTATCTTTATGCCAGGAATGTTCTCGACTGACCTGACTGACGCGTGGCGTCGGGTGTTAACTAGGAACACACTGTGTGCGAAGCGTCGGGTAGCGTGTGTCTGTGTAGAAAATTATAGCACAGATGAGCACAGACGACGAAACTACTTATTTAAGTATATAGTTATCTGTAATCTGTGCTCTGAATATTGTGTATTTTGGTTTGGTATACCGTATAATGAAATGAAATATTCTGGGGTTTCAACTCAGGGTTTCAATGAGATGACTCCTGATCTTGAATTTGAAGCCCTATTTTAGCACACTTCACGAACCATTATTAACAATAAATAATATGCGCAATTATAATTTTTATGTTTTGAACAATTTGAAAACCAAGGCAGTGTGAAATGTGTGACTTAGATTCAAGAGAAATGAGTGATAAGAACGTAAATAAACCGTTTTCTGAATTGGTAACGAGAGAAACTGTAAAATAAATATTTCATTGGGCCAGAGGACTGTCACACTTCCAAAATGATGAAACTAACTCTATCGCACAGGTAAGTACTAGGTTTTCTGTTACTTTAGTAGGATGTTGTAGCAGTAATTCATTTGCATTTAAATATTTTCCAATTTGAGATGGCAAGATACAAGATATTTTATTTGGTAAAATGGCATTATACGACTATACCTATCATGTCCTAATTCATGCTAGCAATTTTTTTTTGGTAGGTGGGTTTAATAAAATATATCTAACTTATTCAATTACTTTTTGTGTGTTCTAGAATTGTCCATTTGGATTTAAAAGGCGCTCCACTGAAAGTGTCATATTTGGAAAAGGTAAGAAGTTATAAGATACATAATATAAAACGATATTTGATAAGAAACATAATTTTTTTTTCTTGGCCCCATTACCGCTGCAATAACTAATATAACCAAGTATAATGATTCACCTCAAGTACTAAGTACGGAATCAAATCCTGATAGATATTAATCCACAATCGCTCCTTATTTTAGCTTTTCACTACAATCAAGCCATGGGGCGTGACGGGCATACTCCTAGAATGGGAGGACACCTTCCCTTACTCTGGCGATCTGGCAGAAATTGGCAGTCTGAGCAATGCCGGAGGCGACAATATGTACACCTTAGCAGAAGTACAGCATATTATACAGTTTATTACCGAGCTAGGAATGGATCCAGTAAGCTTTTAATTCTATTTTTAAATTAAGATAACCGCCTGTTCTATTCCACTCAGTATAGGCCTCAAAAATACAGGAGTGGGAAAGAAAAGGCTATTAAAAAAGTTATTGTTGCATCTATTTGAATATACGTATTGATTCCATTTTAAAACTTGTAACTTGTGGTGTCAAACATCATAGGGATGGGCGATTAATTTCAAAAAGATTGAATCTTGGAATCTATTTGAATCGAAATCTGAAAAATCTATTTACAAATATGTAAATTGATGTTAGAAAAATTGATTCTCCAAAAATTTTTTATATTATTTTATTTAGATTAGCTTTTCGCGTTTGTATTTTAAACACAAATATAAATCCAATTACGGAAAACAAAAAGAAAACCAAAATAATAATCGTTCTTTTAACATTTTTAGGGTTCCGTACCCAAAGGGTAAAAACGGGACCCTATTACTAAGATTCCGCGATCTGTCTGTCTGTCCGTCTGTCACCAGGCTGTATCTCATGAACCGTGATAGCTAGACAGTTGAAATTTTCACAGATTATGTATTTCTGTTGCCGCTATAACAACAAATACTAAAAACAGAATAAAATAGATATTTAAATGGGGCTTCCATACAACAAACGTGTTTTTTTGCCGTTTTTGCTATAATGGTACGGAACCCTTCGTGCGCGAGTCCAACTCGCACTTGGCCAGTTTTTAAGTAGTTAATTAAAGTTATTTTACAACTAAATGAAAGTATCAGGCTTAAAATAATAAGACATATTTTGGTTACATTAAAAATGTTTTCAAGAAAACCGTAAAATTTTCATTTCTTTACATGTGTCGTGTTTGTGGAGTACATTCAACCAATTTTAAATAATATTTTGTTGCATATCAAAACAGATAATCGAATCTCGATTTTCTAGGGTGGAAATATCGACTCACTGGATCCATTCAGTGCTAGATATCGATTTTTATTTCGATATTTTTTGGTCCTAAAAATCGATTCGCAAATTAATCGATCTCAGATCGCCATCCCTACATCATTGCAATCCAGTTGTGTTTCTAAATAAGATGGTGAATGCAGTGAACATAAATCTATTACTTGTATTTGCTGGATAGTTTTTGGAGCCATTTTTCAGCAAGACATAATGACATAATATGGTATTGGTGCCATGTAGATGTTATAGGAATTATCTTACATAGTAGTTTTATAGTTCAAGAAGACCTACACTGCAATTAAATCTTTATGGTAAGACAGAAATCGAAATGGCAATATAATAGTTTAATAGTGGTTCACTAGATTGGGAAAAGAGAATACTAGCTAATAACTCTTGTTCAAAAAGCTCGTGATTCTTTGTTTAAATAGAATAAACAATTTTTCATGTTGATAACCCTGCATACCAAGAAACTTGGGGGAGTCCAATGTCCCGCAGTGAACGTCTTTTAGCTGAAATGATGATGATTCCTGGATAAGATTAGCGTTAACCATCAAACACCTTTTATATACCTAAATTTATTATTAATTTGCTCACAGATCCAACTAGTCCAAACCATCGGCCACATGGAGTTTGTACTCAAGCACCCGACATTCAGTGAACTGCGAGAGCTTCCGATGTCACCTGCTGTGCTATGCCCTTCTAAGCCTAAGTCTCAAGCGCTAGTTAGACTAATGATAGACCAGGCATTGGCGGTTCAGCCCAATGCCAAGTTCTTTCATATTGGAGCTGATGAGGTAAGGATATTAAAAAAAATAATTATAGTAGTAATAGAGCTCTTCAAAATAGTCACGGTCAGCCCATTCTGCAGAGCGTTAGCTAGTTAGTTAGTTAAGACGGGCTGGTGTCCGCAACTCCACGTTTAAGCGCGTATTTTGCGTACGGGTTGGTTTTGCCTTCTTTATTTGATCTACCCCAGCTGCTCGAGGAAGGCCAACAGTGCTTTGGTGTTGTGGATTATCTCCTGTATGGTACTTGGGTCACTGAAAAATTTCGCCCTGTATCTAGCGATTACTGGGCATGTATCATCCTCCATGCATGCTCGGCATAGCGGGTTGTCCGAGATTCCTATGACATAAAGGTGCTTATTAAATTCAAATTAATCGTCGATGGAGGGATGCGCCTGTTTGGCCTGCCCACACTAGCTATAGCCAATCCATAGCTTGTGGTGTTGATCTTTGGTGTTTTATTTACCAGACCGCGCAGTTAACCTTCAGGAATTGCCGCTGTGTCCCTTGATCCATTGAATGGTTACTTTATTGTGCATACCGACCTGGTTCAACCATTGGTGACACTCTTATATCAGCCCAGAGTTAACCGTGTTGCTGTTCAATGCTTACAGGATGGCCATGCTCTCGAAAGTATGCAAATAGGGAAATCCTTTACCTCCCTGGCTAGGACCGCTGAGGCTGCCAGGGAAATGCCCAAGCATTCGGTCTTGAACACCGTGTTGTGGACCCCTAGTAGTGTGGTGGCTATGTGGATATTGAGCTCCTACGAGAAGACTCCTGCACTCATGCCAGTACCTGTTTTGGATCTGTCTGTGAAGATCCGCAGCTCATCGGTACGTAGCCCCTCGCAGCGGTGATCCTCGTGGAGTAACTGCAAGCATATCCTGGAGCGCTGTAGAACTTCATGCAGCCCGTTGTCGCCATGCAGGCCAGTATTTGTATACGCTGTAGCTTGTTCAGTTGTTCACGGCTGTAGTTAGCTTAGTGCGAGGTCACCAAACCACGGCCCCATAGTTAACCATGGTTCGAATCACCGCGCTAAATAGCCAGAGTATAATTTTGGGGCCAATTAAGAAATGGGGCCTATCATTTTCCTGCATTGCCAGAACACCTTCTGGCAATTCAGGAAAATAATAGGCCTGTTACTCTCCCACTGCAGGGACAGGGTACTTGCCCGGATTTGAAACGATTTGCTAAAACCTTTGGGTATGTAAACGACAGCACTGTTGCTGAGCGATACGTGTCTGCCGCACCGGCTTCGGCGGGCCTCAAATCCGGTCCCTCCAGGAGGCCATGGCTGAATGTTTGGACCTGTCCTTGAAGGCAGTCTCCGAATGGGGCGATGCCAATTTGGTCACTTTCAATTCTGCTAAGACGTGTCTTTTTTCCGCAAAAAGGAGCCAATTCCGGCAAAGTTGCCAAAAAGTTCACGCCGGAATAGCTGTTCAATTAGTATCAAGCGCAAGTTCGATCATGCATGGAGTACTCTCATCATTGAGACGATTCTGCCAAATAACAGCTTGATGCACTTGAGTCGATAGAAAAACGGGCCAAGAGGCTCATCGGCAATGAGACACTGGCCGAGTCAAGGCTCCAGAGTCACCCAGTTGCCAGCTTATCGGTTTTTTATCGGTTGCATTTCGGGGAGTGTGCGATGGAATTGCACAATTTGATTCCGATTACAAGACAAACGGCGATGCGTCATCGGTATATGTTTGACATCCCACCCATACGCACAAAGCGTTTTGGAAATACTTTTATTGTGCGTACAGCTAACGAGTGGAATTCCCTGCCTGAGTCTGTATTTCCTGATAGCTACAACCTGGGAGTCTTTAAGAGTGAATAGGTTACTTCTAGGCAAGCGTGCCCCATCGTCGACCACATCATCGCTTACCATCAGGTGAGATAATCGTCAAATGAGCCTATCAATAATAACCCACGACTACACGAGAGGCTAGGTCTCAGATTATTATGTTATAAAGAACAGATTTTTGTTAGTCAATCAACATAAAGAATAGCCATTGATTAAGTCATCATCATCGTCAGCCTTTTTAATGTTCCCACTGCTGGGACACAGGCCTCCTCTCTGTAAGAGGGAATGGGCCGTTATCCACCACGCGGGCTCAGTGCGATGTTGGTGGATGTCGCATGTATTCCAATTTTTGTTTCAAGGACGTGCCGGTTACCTCACGATGTTTTCCTTCACCGTATTGAGAGCAGTGGTGGTGAAATAATTTACACAAAGTAAAGCGCCTTGCCTGGGTTTGAACCCACGACCTACAACTTTATAAGTTGCGGCCGATACCACTAGGCCTCCAATGCACTCACACTAGTCGATGGCACGAACTATTTTGTGCGCGGTGTTAAAATGCCTGCTATCTCATACGACAACTCGTGCGAAAGAGATAGATGCTGTGATGAGCAGTAGGAAGCTAGTTCGCGTACGAATACACACTTTTGCAAATTTGTAGCGAAATAGATAATGATTTAGGACGAAACCGAGCGCGCGAAATTTTATAAACAGACCTTTGGCAGTCTAGATATCATGAAAAAACTACTAAATCTATATATGTATATTTGCATTGTAGATCTACTAATCTATCCCTGTATGGAGGCCGTTCTGCAATTTTCCGTCTTGGTATTTATTTGCGCCCAAAAATGCGTTAAAATTAGTGTCGAAATGTGGAAACTTCGACGGTCATAACTTTCAAATCTTTTCTTTTTTTACTTTTTTGCTTCCATACAGGGCTAGGTAATGATGAGACAAATTTGATATCACTTTTTATTTTGAACGTACATCGTCAAACAGTGGAATAATCCCTGGACTACGTTTGTATGGAAGAATTTTCGACTAGTGTAACCTTAATAATAATTACATATTTTCAGGTCTGGCACACAGCTCTTTGCGCACTATGTAAAGAAAAGGCCGAGAATCACCAATACAAGGAACCTTCACTATACCTAGAGCACATAAGAGACCTACTCTTGTACATAAAGGAGAAGATACCAGACATTACTATACTTATGTGGGACGATATGCTTAGGCTCATCAGCTATGAGACTTTGGAAGGTAAATACGTAATAGTAGTTTGTTTACTTATATATATGTCGCTGTGGCCCAGTGGCATAGACATCGCCTTTCGTGCTTGAGGTCGTGGATTCAAATCCGGGCAAGGACCAATGTGACTTTTTGAACTCATAATGTACTTTCTAAGTTTATCTTGGTCATCGCTACCATTTTAACCATGACCAGCTGAATTATACTTCGGGTTGTACTTTTTACGTCCTTAAATTTTATTTATTTTCTTGTTAAAACAAAATTAACTAAAAAACTTTACTGTGATTTCAGATTATAAACTAGGAGAGCTGGTTATGCCAGTATTATGGAACTACAATCCGGAAGGAACCTTTGTCTTAGATGAAAAATTGCTAGACATGTATGGCCTGCTGTTTCCTCAATGTTTGTTTGGAACAGCTTTCAAAGGAGCCAATGGGAGTTGTCAGGTGATAATTACATATATAACTACTATTTATATAACGCAAAGTATGTATCTGTATGGATTAGAATGTTAGGCTGTGAAAAAGATGGATGAAAAGAGATTGCATGTAGCAGAGATGAGAGTGTTGAGATGGATGTGCGGAGTGACGAGAATGGATAAAGTGAGAAATCAGTATATTAGAGGAACTATGAAAGAGGCGCCAGTGGAGAGGAGCTCGTGGCTAAATAATAACAGCCGCACGGGTCGATCATCAAGGTTAAGCAACGCTTGACGAGGTCGGTCCGTGGATGGGTGACCATTTCAACATACCGAGTTTCCTCCGTGCCTCGGAAAGCACGTTAAGCCGTTGGTCCCGGCTGTCATTTGAAGATCTTTGATAGTCGTTACAGGTAGTCAGAAGCTTGAGATCTGACACCAGTCTTGCCAAGGGGTACCGTGTTACCCAGTTACTGGGTTGTGGAGGTACTACTCACAGTATAATTTGCAGGTGCTGTCTCCGACCGAGCGCTACATCAGCAACCACCAGGTGTGGGTTACCCGCATCAACGCCAACACACACAGGATATTTTTCGTCGGAGCTGTACTTACTGGCTGGTCTAGGTATGTATACACTTAAATCATTAATTCATTAATTTGAGGTATTCGGAACAGGGTGTTAAGTCCCGCAAACCTCCATTGAAAAGGGAGGATCTTCCGACCAGACGGATTTTGTGTCTGGTGGCCAACTACCCGTGTCTGCTTTTTTAAGTGTTCAATTCGCGCCGAAAATTCTGCTTGCGCTATGCAGGATTTTTATTACGTCAGGTCATTAGTTCGTATTTGGCGGCATAGATAGATTCAGCCGAAAGCCGTTCACTGCTGAAAATAGGCCACTCTCAAGTGTCACCATAGACCGGTCATGTGTGTCTCGCATCCAGCGGATCCCCGGCACCTTCACCAGGTCATCGTTCTACCTAGTGGGAGGACTTCCAACACAGCGTCTTCCGGTACGCGGTCGCCACTCAAGCAGCCTTATTGCGTAATGAATTCGGCAAGGCAAAGGGACGCGATGTGGATTTCCGTGTATGTGATAGGTCGATTTTTCTTACACATTGCCCTTTGCCTTGCCGAATTAATTACGCAATAAGGATGCAGAACTTTTCGGACCCATCGACCATTCGTTTTGTGAGCAATGTGCCCTTGACCACTGCCACTTAAGTTTGGCAATTCTTTGGTTCTCACTTTGGTTCTCCTGTGGATATCGTTATTTATGCAAATGTTTAAGAATTTTTGTTTGAACGTGCCAATCTTAGGAATTACAACAGGAGCAGTCGTATTTGAAAAACTACACATTTACTTAATTCATAATTTCATTATCTTTTGCTTGCAGATATGACCATTACGCCACTCTTTGCGAATTGTTTCCTGCCGCCCTCCCAAGCCTCGCCCAATGCTTGAGGATTTTAACGCAGGCGGAGGGCCTTAGCATTGGTAAATATATTTTAATAGTAGTTTATATAACCGGGATTCTACACAAGCACGCAAATCTGACTTTATTTTAACTACTCAATAACTCTCTCTCAACAAATATAAAAAAAAAACTAAATAATATTAATTTCAATCTAGGCTAGACTACCCTCCTCAATCGTAATTTTGTCACTTACTGGAAATAACAATCCTTTAAATTTTAAGTCAAAATAGTAGATTGTTTATCTAGGGCGCAAAAAAACTATTTTAAAGGCGAGAGTGTTTTTTTCAATCGAGAGCGGAGCGAAGGATTCTAAAGTAGAATCCTGAGCGAATCGAGGGATTTAAAGTACGTCACTCGAGCTTAAAATGGCGTTGCTCCCGGGGTGGACAATCTACTTTCTATCACCCTCTGCACAGATAATATAATACTATGATACAGATGCCTCATCCCATACAAAGAAACCGTGCCGACGTAACTAGCGTTTTTCGTCTGATTAATCTGATATTTTTTTGTACATCGAACGCGTTCAGTTCTGTTTCACGGTGATAGATAGATGGTGTTAGCAGCGACTTGCAAGTAAAAGGGCTTACTAGGTTCGTGAATATTTTTTCTTTAAATACAGTGAAGGTTCGTTTTATATTATTTTTTTGCACGTTTTTACAGTTTTTTTGCACCAAAACGTGTTACAATGCAAATTTTAACAATCGAGTGGAATGCCTCAGAAATTAAAAAATGCGTCATCTATTGGCATCAATTTTAAATGATCCGTTCAAATAATCTTTGAAATGTGAATTAAGAGCCCGATATTCCATAATTTTGTACTTAGGAGAGTTGATTAAACAAGAACATACAATTTTTATGTTCAATTCCAGATAATGTTAATTTTACACACATTCAATAACAGATATATCACGCCATCTAGTGAGATTTATTTAAACCAAATTTTCTGTCTTAGAAATGAGACCCCGTGCCCTCTATGAGAAAATAAGTAAGTGCAACTTACGAACAAGAACGTTACGTTTATTTATTTACATACATTTAGGAACAATAAGACGACATAACAGAAATAATTATAGGCAAATGTTTACATTTGGACAATTATAGAAGTGCATCGTAACAATTTTATTAGTACCATCCATTACAGTTGTAGATTTATTTTTTAAATTGGCTCTCGCGCGGTTTTTCAGCCAGTCACTTGTTCAATAGAATGTTCCCGTGCGGTTCGAAATAGAATTACAATCGTTCATTAGCCGTTCACCTCATACATTCGTCGTAATCGATTGTAGCGATGTAATCCTATTTTGGATGGCATGGTTTGTGTATCGCATATTCCAAATTCAATCCACTTTTAATCCCTAGGGATTAATGAGCTATTTTAGTCCCTGTTTACTAAGAATAAACTAGCTCTTTTTGAATAGAAGTGATAAAAAATCTATTTAAAACGTTTCACTGCTCGAACAAGAAATAACGAAATGAACGTTCTTGATCCATACAGAAAGATATTCCGAGTGTGCCATTATAGTGCAGGATACTATTTTTTTACTAACTGACTGAAATGGAATGCTTGAAGTAACGGAACATTAGAAGAAAGAATAAAATTCCAAGCCCATAAATGTTGTGAAAGTGCGTACATTTATTTAATATCAGCCACAGTTTACCAAGTATAAGTATAGTAAAAGTATATAAATGATAAGATCAGCTCGTGCTCATTTTCACAAAGAATATACGACAACTAAATTAATGACTCAACAAAAAAGTGCGTTCAATTTTCTTCTTTGGGGGCTGAACCGAGCGTTGAAAATCGTACAGCTTCATGTAGGATTCGTGAAGTGTTTGTGAAGACGTGACATGATTGTGGTACTTTGTATGGTGTGGCAGGAATCGAGCGCCGCATCCTGGGGCCGTATCATCCGCTATCCATCAGACGAATCATGTACATCCGGTTGACCAACAGAAAACCAGGTGGAAATTTGCTTTCTTTTCTCGCTGTCCTTTTGTTAGTACCGCAGTTACACTTGGTCGTTAGCCCGCATGCGGTTACCCGAATACAGGCCTCAGGTTTTGTCATAATATAGATACAGACAGTCTTTACAAACTTCCGTGTTTGTTAGCGCTGTTGAGGTTGGGTTCGATTCGTCCGGGTCACAGATAATATAATACTAGCATACAGATGCCTCATCCCATACAATGAAACCGTGCCGACGTAACTAGCGTTTTTCGTCTGAATAAGATGATCATTTCTATAAGTACTTCGATCGCGATCGGTTCCGTTCCACGGTTATAGATGGTGTTAGCAGCGACTTGTAAATAAAAGTGTTTTCTCGGTTCGTGACTATCTTTCTTTAAATACAGTAACGATTTGTTTTATTGTATTTTTTTTTGCAAGTTTATTCAGTTATATTGTACCAAAATGTCTTACAAAACAAATTAAAAAAATCGAGCGGCATGCTTCACAAATTTAATACCGCGCCATCTATTGGAATCTATTTTAAATGATCCGTTCAAATAATCTTTGAAATGTGAAATAAGAGCCCAATATTCAATAAGTTTGTGCTTAGGCTCTCCTAAGCACAAAATTATGGAACATTTGGCTCTATTTCTTTTGATTAAAAAAAAAAACACAATTTTTACGACCAATTCCAGAAAATGTTAATTTTACACACAATTCGATAACAAATCAATGCATATCGCGCCATCTAGTGACATTTATTTGAACCAAATTTTCTTTGTTAGCGCTGGGACCCGAGTCCGGGTAAATACACGACACGTGATGTTATCCATACCCCATTCTAATAATATATAAATGCGAAAGTAACTCTGTCTGTCTTAAACCGCTGCACCGATTTAGATGAAATTTGGTATGGATATAGTTTGAGACCCTGGGAAGGACATACGCTAGTTTTTTATCCCGGAAGGGATAGGAAAGGGGTCTTTAAGGACGGGTTCACCCGAAAAGGGGGGTGAAAGTTTGTATGGTGAACCAACAATTTTGTCAAGTACTAATGCTACGCAGACGAAGTCGCGGGCAAAAAGTTGCTTATAAAGCCTTTAATAATTCGAGTGTTGTGACGACGAAGTTGAACAAACGCCCGAAGACTCGTCAGCATCCATTTTTACCCTTCTCTTTTGGCCGAATTCTATAGGCTTCCCGCATGTGGGCGATCGAACAAGTGTTATTGCATCATTAAGCTTTGGTATGGCGTGTATGTGTCCGGCACCGCATGCCGCAGCTTTTTGCATTACGATCAAGAGACCAAAGCTTTAGTATTGCAAACCCGCTTATGTATTTCTGAATGTAAAAAGTGCACAGTAGATCTAAAATTTGGTATTTTATCTGTATTTGCTTGCACAAGTAATTAAAATGATGGATTTTAGATGGTATTGTCGCAGTTGATGTTTTTGCTTTTATAAGATTCGAGTTAATGAGTTGTTAATCATTGTCAGTAGTTTGCGATGTTACTCTTTTGATATACCTAGGTTACAGTGGAAGTGATCTTGTTCACCAGTATGTAAGTCAAAAATCAAATTCATCAACTTTTCTATCAAATCCGCAAGTGTCAGTAGGTCTCAATGGACAATAATTTGCAAGAAACTCCACGGACACTCTTTTCCATCAGTTTTAATTACAAGTATTTGGTTACATCATTCTTGTTAAAAATACATATATGTGAGAACGATGTAAAAAAACGTAAAAGCCTCTAGAGTAACAAATAATAAAAAAATATACAATAACAGGCCGAGGCAGCTAAGCTATGACCAATCCCAACTGATAGCGCCCGTTCACGAACATGACGCATGGATCGGCACCATTCAGCTCAACCATTATGACGGGAACCGAATGATCCAACATATTTGCCACCATCAGAGAGAGCATGACACACTCACCAGCCAGGGCACACACAAGTCAAAGAACGACATATAGGTACAGAATTTACAGTTGGTACATAGTACTCACACATGTGCTATATTATCCCTTGGATTGATTATATTGATCTTAATTTGTAACCTGTCCTTGTAAATAATTATGTTATTTATGCGAATGCCTTATCAAAATCAAAATCAAAATTTCTTTATTCAATTAAGCCATTAAGCGACACTTTTGAACGTAAAAATAATAATTTAAAAGTAACAATAATTGATTCTACCGTCCATTCGGAAATGTAGCTTGTTATGGAGAAGAATGGACAAGAAACTCCACACTTACTCTTTTAAAATAAAAAGTGTTTTACAAGTATTTGGCTACATAATTCTTGTTGGAATAATACATATATGTGAGAACGATGTAAAAAGACGTGCACGTAAAAGCGTCTAGAGTAAAACAAACAATTAATAAATAACAATACATAGGTAATTAAAAACAGGCCGAGGCAGCTAAGTTATGGCCAATCCCAACTGATGGCGCCCGTTCACGAACATGACACATAGATCGGCACCACTCAGCTCAACCATCATGAAGGGAACCGAATGATCCAATAATGTCTTACGTAGTCCATCATAACTATTTTTAATGTTCCGCTTTTTCGCGTTTTCGCTACTTTTATAAAGAGTCCGTACTTGCATAGGTATAGCTGTGCTTACTAGAACAGGTTTCTTAGAAAATTATTGTATTGCCCTGCTTTTGAGCATATTTCAGATTTGGATGATGACATTTTTTTTGGTCTTCAGGTAAATTAATGTAACATATTGGCCACGTAGTTTTTCTTTAACAAAAAATTACGACACAGTGCATTGAAATATCGTGTGACGTCACGTTGTGCTACACTTAATACTGAAAAATGACGTCACAAGCCCCACTCCTGAACTTTGTTGCGCTATCTTTTTTAAATTTTTATTTATTTGATAAAGAAACAAATACGGCTCCAATATTATTTGATAATCTAACTGACGGACTAAATATATATTTTTTGTCTACTACCCTATTAACTGGTGGACTAAATAGATTATTCTCTTCGTACCTCGTCATCATCCCTATTATTGAACTCTAATTAAAATAAATTGTAGTTCTAAATACTAAAAAACACGCTTTAATGATAAATTGAACTAAAAAGTCGCTAATCCTGAAGATCTTGGTAAGGCTAATGGGACAAACAATTTAAACGCGCACGGTAGAATCAATATTATTTCTTGAAAATTTTAATTTTTGTTTGACTTTCAAAAGTACTTTGACTTTGACTAAATTATTGCATTGTCATCGGTCCTTGATAGGTGTGCAAAGTTTCAAATCAATCCGACGTTTTGATGTGGTTGAAAATCATGTTCAAAGATTCCGTTACATTGATACATAGATACATAGTTACATAGATACATACCAAGCTAATAAAAGCGTGTTAATGAAGGCACTCTGGTCCAGTTTTTTTTGTATTTAAACAACACCTCTATCAATGGTTTTAATTGTGTTTCAGAAACCGACCATGATCTGAACGAAGTCCTACCGCCATCAGAGTGGCCTGGTGAGCAGCTCGGCCGATGCGTGCACGCCTATTACATAGCCAGGGAACGATGCCTCGGCATCTTGAGCAGTGACCTGTGAGTTCACTTTTCTTGTATATTTTTTATCATGGCTCCTTTATAGGGTTCCGTACCCAAAGGAAAACGGACCCTATTACTAAGACTCCACAGTCCGTCTGTCTGTCTGTCTGTCACCAGACTGTATCTCATTAACCGTGATAGTTAGACAGTTCAAATATTTAAGTGGGACTCACATACAACAAACGTAATTTTTTTGCCGTTTTTTACGATAATGGTACGGAACCCTTCGTGAGCGAGTCCGACTTGCACTTGGCCGGTTTTTTCTTTCGATTTGACTCAAATTTTGTCCGACCAGTATGTAGTCACCTGGATACCTCCATTGTTTATTTCGTTTAAGTCGGGGAAGGTGCAGTTGGAAGTGATGATGGGCAGGAAAGGAGGTGACGCAAGTTCATCAGATCATATCTAACTCAATATAATACCTATTTCATCACCGCTGCTCTCAAAACGGTGAAGTATAATATCGTGAGGAAATCGGTATGTCCTAGAATCAAAATTCTAAAACATGCTCTTAGCTGCATTGGTGAATTATGGTTCAATCCAGAGAGTAGGCCTGCGTCCTAGCTGTGGAAAAATAGGCTTTTTAATGCTATATTTAACTGGCAAATGACAATTGAGCCGTCGGGTTTTGGTCGTATATTTATTGTGTTTTATTTACTTATTTGTTTTATAAATTATACACAAACATACTGTAACTCACCTTCTGTGTTTGTACTATTTTGTTGTTTGTTTTATTTTATTTTATGCCTAATATATTGTATGTTTCGTTTCCGTGAGTGTGTCCGCGGCATCAACAGTGGGCCCTATCAGAATATCAGCGCAGTGATATTTTCTTTTTAATATCGTTGCACATGCTGAGATAGGAGCCTTTTTGGCCTCGCACGGAGTTTTTTATATTTAAAGAAAAGAAAAGAAAGAAAAATATTTATTTGTGACCCGCACAGGAGACACGACATAAGCAAAACACAAACAATAATAAAATTTAAAAAACCCCGTGCGAGACCAAAAAGGCTCCTATCTCAGCATGTGCAACGATAATAAAAAGAAAATATCACTGCGCTGATATTCTGATAGGGCCCACTGTTGATCCCACGGACACACTCACGGAAACGAAACATACAATATATTAGGCATAAAATAGAATAAAACAAATAACAAAATAGTACAAACACAGAAGGTGAGTTACAGTATGTTTGTGTATAATTTATAAAACAGTAAGTAAATAAAACACAATAAATATACGAACCAAAACCCGACGGCTCAATTGTCATTTGTCGAAACCGTAGACAAACGAGAGAGCGCGCCAATCTGTGGTTGGCGTCGGCTGTCAAAATGAGAAAAAAATAAAAAAAATAAAAGATAAATAATGGTGAATTATGTAAGAAATTTCTGTAAATAAACAAAGTGAAAATATAGCTGGTATTGGATAAAACAGAGTGGTGACTTATTATTGTTGTATGATTTCAGAGTGAACACTTGGCTGAATCCTTGGCAGATATCTCGCGGATACACATCCCCAAACCATGTGAAGGGCATCGTGGTCGCTGCGGAACAGTGAGTGATAATTATTTTAACTGAATAGAATACGACGGACATAACAAAACAGTGTTGCTGTCACAAAGAAACAGAGAAGAAGAAGATATGAAAGACCAAAGGGTCTAAGTGCCAACAATTTAAATCTCTATATTTTGTAAACAAGCATAAAGTGTTTTTTTTATGCCTATGTTACCCTAACGTTAATAACGAATCGATTGATACCATATTAATCAAAGTCGGGTAAATAGTTAAGGCGCTATGGACGAACATTATGTAAACACAAAAATACATAGGTACTTACATAGACTACTTCTTCTTCTAAATAAAAAGATAGACTACTAAAATCATAACCCTTCCTTTTTTGGCTTCGTTGAATTCGGGTAAAAATACAATCTATGTAGGTCTTACAGTATTCAAAAAGAACGAAGCCTTAATTTCCTTTACATATTTAAATACACAAAGTTTTTTTTTTTTTTAATCTTTGCTCCACACTAGGAATTTTTTCCTGTTCCGTGGGTGCGTTTACAAACATATTAACTCACATACACAAACACCCAGAGATAGAACAACTATCTGTAGGTCATACAAATATTTGTTCCGTGCGGGAATCGAACCCGCGACACGTAGCGCAGCAGTCAATCGCTCAACCACTGCGCCAAACATCTTTTTCAGATTGCTTAGAGTTATTGAGTTGGTCTACAAGAAATTCTCATTTAGATAGCATGCCACATTTACACGAATTCCTTAGTAAATGACGCATAAAATTTAAAATACTTTAAACAATATCTGCTGTCTCATGTTATTTACAACACTATGCCTCTTATGCCCACTTGTGCCGAAAACTTAACTCAGAGTTAGTTGCCAACACACTTGTCAATTAACCTCGTGTTAGCAACTAGCTTTAAATTAAGTTGGGCCTTATTTTTATAATGTCTAACCTATATTTTATTCCCTTCCAGCTCGTTGTCAGAACTGCAAACAATCAGATTAGACATGATAACTTACCTTCAAGAAATAACGGGAGAGAGGAGTACGGAAGAATGGATTAAGAGTTTTATTGATCCTTTGATAGTTAAGATCACTAAACTGGGCGAGAGAGCGCGGGCAAGAGCGGTTAGTGATCCCGGCGTCAGACCGATTGCTCCTCCTGAGTGAAGAGACGTTTGAACTAAAGTCACCGCAACATAACACAAAAATTAAAGTCGTTAACACCTGTCTACCAATGTATTTCAATATTTCAAAACGATTCGAAAAAAATGTAGAGACAGTGTCGCTAAATCAATCAAAACAAACGTATCGTGGTAAGGGGCGTTCTTGACCCTTTCACTTGGCATGAATTATAAACCTTACTTAACCGTAATGGTAAAAACCATGTTCAGTCGTATTTATTTAGGTAGGTACTTTTACTAGTATAATGACACTCATATACCAAATTATAACCTTAATTTGATAATTATTTTCAGTAATGAGTTATATCTCATAAACGCGTGGACCTATTTACATGATTTAAATGGATGAAATGGTTCATTTCAGACCAAAATTATCAAAATATCTTCATAAACAAAAAAAACATGTTTTCATGTTACGTAATTATACCTTTTGGTACCGCAACAGTCGGATCAATGACTTTTATTATATTGTTATCTGGCGGAGACTTTAAGTCAGGTTGAACTTAAACTAAGTCGACATGTATACTTAAATGCTAAGTGACGTCGATATTTATACAAGTGACGTCGATATGTATACTAAGTGACTTACATTTATACTAAACTAGCTTCTTCCCGCGGCTTCGCCCGCGTTCAATGTTCGAACTTTAACTTTACAGCATTATCCGCTGGGTCAATCTAAAGATTGTCAGAAAATTTCATTAAAATCGGTCCAGCCGTTTCGGAGTCTACAAGGAACATACATACATACTTTCTTTTTTATATATATAGATAGATAATTTCGCTGTTTATGCCAACAGACGGCGGCGTTTATTCTAAGTGACGTCGACATTTATACTTCTTCTTCGTATCATGGCACGAAAGTCATTCAAATTTGTTTGGCCCAAAACTTAGCCACATATACGTTAATACTAAGTGAAGTCGATATTCATTCTGAGTGAAGTCGACATTTATTCTAAGCGACGTCGACGTTTATATACTGATATGTCAGTGAGTGTCCTATACTTGAGTGAAGAATCGCTTGTTAAAAAAGAGACGTCGACATTTTTACCAAGTGACGTAACATTTATAGCAAGTGCCGCCGACATTTATAGCAAGCAAGTACCGTCGACATTTATACCGTATGACGTCGACATTTCGACGTTCCACAAGACAAGTCAGATTATGCTTATTGAACTTAATTATGACAACTGAAGGGCAGGTATTCGAATACAGTAAGTGGAAAGAGATTTTGGTGAAGTCTGGGGGGTGAGCATAAGCTCTTAGAGTAAGGTTATTTTGAGATCGAATAAGTGACAGATGTATATGACTTGTATACATCTGTCACTTACTCGATCTCAAAATAACCTTACTCTGGAGCTTATGGTCATCCCCCTGAAAGATAAGAGATGATGAGAGGAGGGATGATTCCTGAGTAAACAAATAATAATACTATTTATCAAAAACTAATGTAGACTACTTTTTGCTTTGTCAAATCAACAAAAAAGTTACAAACATTAAACGCATCAAAGTTCAGCAGTGGGGGCTTGTGACGTCACTTTCGAGTAAAAGTGTTCTAAAACGTGACGTCACGCAAAATTGCAACGCCCTGTATCGTCGTTATTTTTTGTTTCCATGACAAAAGTAAAAATATGTCCAATATTTTTTATTAAGGTTACACTAGTCGAAAATTCTTCCATACAAACGTAGTAAAGGGATTATTCCACTGTTTGACGATGTACGCTCAAAATAAAAATTGATATCAATTTGTCTTATCATTATCTAGCCCTGTATGGAAGCAAAAAAGTAAAAAAATAAAATATTTGAAAGTTATGAGCGTCGAAAGTTCCACATTTCGACACTAATTTTAACGCATTTGTGGGCGCGAATAAATACTATAAGAAGAAGGAAAATTGCAAAACGGCCTCCATACAGGGATAGATTAGTAGTTCAACAATGCAAATAATTTTATTTTGAACAGATAGATTTAGTTGATTTTTCTTGATATCTAGACTGCCAAAGGTCTGTTTAAAAAATTTCGCGCGCTCGGTTTCGTCCTAAATCATTATCCATTTCGCTATAAATTTGCAAAAGTGTGTATTCGTATGCGAACTAGCTTCCTATAGATGCTCATCACAGCATCTATCTCTGCCGCACGTGTTGTCGGTTGATATAAAATGCATTTTAACCCCGCGCACAAAATAGTTCGTGCCGTCGACTAGTGTACTCTTAATTTACCTGACGGACTGAAAAAAAATAAAACATTTTCCCTATTGTCATGTATTATAGTGACATTATATCGAATGTAGTTGATGGCGAAAATACTCAAAAGGGTAGTTCGGTACAGGGTGAACAAGAATAATAAATTGTAGTTCTAAAAACTAAAAAACACGCTTTATTGGTAAGGATAATGGGACAAACTGTTTAAATTATTGCATTGTCATCGGTCCTTGATAAGTGTGCAAAGTTTCAAGTCAATCCAACGTTTTGAAGTGGGTGAAAATCACGTTCAAAGATTCCGTTACATTGATACATTGATACATTGTTACATTGATACATAGATACATACATACCAAGCTAATAAAAGCGTGTTAAAAATGTGAAAGGCTGATTGTAGGAAGGGAGATACATAACAGATTGGTTATAATAGTGTTTGGTCGCAGACCAGTATTAAGCATTTTTATTTATTTATTTAATGTTTTATGCACAAAGCAGACTAAGAACATTTTATTTTAATTGAAATAAATGAAAAATTTAAATTGTTAACTACAATGTTAAGGTATTATGAAAACCAAAGAGAAAAACTTTTGTGTTCAAATATACAGGTTTAGAAGAATCTCTGATAATGTTCTATATATATAAATGTTTTAGAAGAGGGTAAATTTATATAATCTGTGTAAAATTTAGATGTTTTCGATCAAATCGGTCTTTAGAATCTTAACCGATCAGATTTTTCGATTTTGTAAAAGTATATACAAATCTTACCTTTTTATCGAAATTTTGTTCAGCGGTTTAGCCGTGATAATGAAACAGAAGAACAAACAGCAGCCTTATTGCGTAATGAATTCGGCAAGGCAACGGGCAAAGAGGATGAAAAATCGACCAATCAAATGCGAGATGAAAGACGCGATTTGGATTTCCGTCTATGTGATTGGTCGAATTTTCATACTACAATATAAGGCTGCTGGTATACCACGCTTTCTTATTTACAATATTAGTAGTGTCGATGCATTTATTGAACAGATGATTTAGATAAGTGATATTCATTCAACGAAAGCGTCGGCAGTGGTATCTCATCCCATACAAAAAAACCGTGCCAACGTTCTATACTGATTATTCTGATTATTTTTTGTACATCGATCGCATTCGGTTCCGTTCCGTTCCTTTCCACGGATATAGATGGTGATTAATCTATCGCCGTGGAACGAAACCAAACGCGATCGATTTACAAAAAATAATCGGTATAATCAGATGAAAAACGCTAGTTACGTCGGCACGGTTTCTTTGTATGGGATGAGGCATCTGTATGCTAGTATTATATTATCTGTGGCGTCGGCATGACGATTGAAAAAACAAAACAAAAATTTTTGGCAATGCCAAACACTGTCGAAATTCAAACATCTTGGCACTCTGTCTAAAGCAAACTTTGTCTAGAACTGCTGTTAATTAAATGATGATCAGTCAAAAAGTAAAAGTACTTAAGATTAAGAGAAACTTGCACCAGGAAAAAAAAAATGCTGTTCAGTGTATTCATGTTTGTAATTCGACAAAATGTTGGGAGCAGTTGTCAAAGTGTCAAAGTAATATCTACAGTCTGTTCACAGTTATTTTACCTCTGATTTTGCATCACAGTGATCCTTATTCATATTAACATGGTCGCTTTTTCGTTGCTGTCAGGGGACAGGTTACAGTGAACGCACTGTACTTCAAAATATGTATTACAGAATTGTTTTAAATTATGTATTTATGCTAATGTAAATTAAATAAACGAATTGTTTGAAATTGTTAAAAGATTTACTTACCTACAAATTTTGAAAATTAAAATTATAAATACCGAATTACTTTAAATTTTTAAATAATTTATTTATGAAAATGTAAATTAAGTGATGTAAAAATTTAACAAATGTTAAATAATTTGTAAATATGTAATTGTGGTCATCAGAATGTCTCTGTCTCTGTTATCGGCAGAAAAATAAAAAATATCGTAGCAAAATCGCAGAATGTGTGGTAATTACAACATTTTTGTCCTTTATCCACAGTATCTAAATAATCGCAAATTAATTCCATTAAATGTCAATAATTCATTCAATGTAAACAAAATGAAATAAATGTGTAATGAAATCTGTGTGAAGTGTTTAATTTTAAAGACCTTACAACAAATATCAGTCCATCATGTTTCCACATCAGACATAAAACATTACGTACAAAAATACCTGGTTGATCTAGGTTTTTTTTGAAATCCAGGGCGAGTAAACTTTATTGGATTTTTCAAAACCGAAATATGGGCTTCCTATAGATAGTTAGACATAGTACAACTAGATATTGACTCACGGAGAGACTCGTTTCCTATTTCATGGGGCTTATTCATAACTGGTGTAGTTACTAAGTAGGTACACTTTTTCCGCTTCTTTAGGAGATACGCGCGTGATGTTATAACAACGTAGTAGCCCATGCCAGTGGCGCCGCCTGCCCGAAATCCGAAGATTCTTCCATGGGAACGTCATCATCAACATCATATCAACCGTAAGTCGTCCACTGCTGGACATAGGCCTCCCCCAAGCATCGCCACATTGACCGGTCCCGTGCGTCTTGCTTTAAGCAGAGTCCCGCCACCCTAATCAGTCCTGGTGGCAGGCCTTCCAACGCAGTGTCTTCCGGTTCGCGGTCTGCACTCCAGAACTTTTCGGCCCATCGAGCATCCGTTCTGCGAGCAATGTGCACTGCCACTTAAGTTTGGCAATTCTTCTGGCTATGTCTGTAACCCTGGTATTCTTGCTACATTTCTGATTCGATCACGCAAGGTGATCCGAGCATAGCCTTCTCCATTGCCCTTTGGGTGACTGTAAGCTTACTGATGAGGCCCACTGTAAGCGACCACGTCTCAGAGCCATAGGTCATCACTGGCAACACACACTGGTCATATACGTTCGACTTGAGACACTGTGGTAAGTTGAACGAGAAGACACCGCTGCCCAGCCGAGTCAGATTCGACGGTTGACTGTTTTCTCCAAGTTGGCCTTACCCAACTGGATCGTTTGTCCCAGGTAGACGCAATCGTCCACAACTTCGAATGTAGAGTCTCTAATCTTGATAGGAGTGGGTGTAATATGGGCATTCAATATCACCTTGGTTCTGCCGTAAGGCGAATCTGTCTTAAAGCGAATCTGTCGTAAAGCGAATCTGTCTTAAAGCGAATCTGTCCTAATGCGAACAAGGGGTTTTTTTCATGTTCATTTCGAGTCCCAATCTTTCGGAAGTTCTAATGAGATAATTGAGTATTGTACTGAGGTCCTCCATGGTCTCAGCTATGACCACTATATCCTCGGCCAACTGAAGGTGAGTGATGTACTCGCCAATGACGTTGATGCCTAGCCCTCTCCAGTCCAGAAGCTTGAATACATCCTCAAGTGCAGCGGTGAACAGTTTCGGAGATATGACATTTATAAAGTCGAACTGACATGGTAACGTTTTTGTACAACGACTTCAACACCTCGATGTACCGGTAGTCGATCTGGCACCGTTGGAGAGACTGCAGTACAGTCCATGTCTCGATCGAATCGAAGGCTTTCTTGCATTCCACAAACGCTCAAAAAACATTTAATAAAATGGTGAAGCCCACCATTTTTTCTTCTTTCTCTGTGATATTTTTGTTATTTATTAGTATATTATGTATTATCGTGTGTATGTATTTTATGTTATTATGTGTACGTATTATTATTTAAGATTTATTGTACACTGACAACCCTAAATTCCTCTCCTCTCGTTCAGTCCATCCAAAGGTTGTCTGTAAGAGATTGCCCTGTGCGATAAGGCCGCCAATTGTAGACTTGCTTTTATGATTGTTTGTCCTGTACATATATTTTTGTGGTATATAATAAATAATAAATAAACGCTAAGCATAGAGGCAGGTTGTACTCTTCGGTCTTCTGAATAACCTGCCGCGGCGTATGCTGTTGGTCTACGGTGTTGAAGCCTTTACGGAATCCGGCTTGTTCGGGCGCGTGCTAGTACGAACAAGCCGGATTCCGTGATAAAAATAACTAATGAAAAATTAATCTTATGTCCTAATCCTGGCAGCCTTATTGGGTAATGAATTCGGCAAGGCAAAGAGTAAACAATCGGTCAATCACATGGCGAGATGAAAGACGTGATGCGGATATCCGTATATATGATTGGTCGATTGTTCATACTCTTTGCCTTGCCGAATTCACTTAAGTAATAAGGCTGCAGTTCTCCCGTGTTCAAAATTTTTCGAAATCCATTGAGCTGTTGAGGCTTACTTGAATAACAAACACCCAATTGAATAGAATCTTGTATCCAATCCAGTAGAATTATAACTGGCTTTGACCGCCTCTTCTGTGGATACGGGCGTGATGTTATGTTAAAATAACTTACTAGCTCTTGCCGGTGAAGGAATCCTGCATGGAGTATTGCAGCCACCTCTGGGATGGCTCAGCTAAATATCAGCTTGCCGCGCTTGACTCGGTGGAACGCAGAGCTAAGAGACTAATTGGCGACGTCAAACTGGTGGATGCCAAGCTTCACAGCTTAGCTCATCGCCGTAAGGTTGCCTGCTTGTCGGTATTCTACAGGCTGTATTTTGGCGAGTGTGCTCATGAACTCCACGACCTCATCCTACCGGCCCCCTTTTACCATCGGACATCTAGACGCACTGCAAGTTACCATCCTCACCTAGTTGCTATTCCACCAATTCGCACCAAGCGCTTCCAAACATCCTTCATAAGGCGCACAGCAAAAGAGTGGAACTCACTCGTCTGTGTTTCCGAACGCATACAACCCGAATCTCTTCAAAGTTAGAGTGAACAGGCTACTTCTGGGTAAGCTCACTCCATCGTCGACTTTATCTCTGTCACCTCTGACCTAGATTAGAGTCAAGAGCAAACCCATCTCAAATAAAAAAAAAGAAGCAAATTAACGAAAAATTACTCATAAGTACCTACTAATCCAGACATCCCGTTTTCTACATGTATCGAAATCTGTTCAGTTGTTATGGTTGATTTAAGCGGGTGGCAAAATTGCCCAATAAAAAAGTTAACATCTTAGATTCTTTTTTGTTATTTCACAGTTTTTTTTTTTAATTTTATTGTCAATAGGCTTACGCTTGACCACTATCTCACCTGATAGTAAGCGATGATGTGGACGACAGTATGGGTTAATCGGAATTACTGTATATTTTACTCATTTAAATTGTAATACTAAAATAAGGTGCTGCGGAAAATTTCGCCGCCCCTCATTTGGGGCGGTTGAATTCCATGCTACGCCACTGAACTTTTACAAGTAGATAGGATAAGATTTTACAAAAAAACACAGCTAGACCCCATTACACCTAACATTCACAGAAAAAAGTTTGCAGGAAAGCGAGGGTCATTACCCATAATGTCTGGGAAATAAAGTGTAGCACATTATCTCCGCGGGTATTAGGTACGACGGATCTCATGGATAATTAGTTTATCCATCAGATAGGGTGGCGCTGTCATAAGGACGTTTAATGGGATTTGTGGAAGATTAACCTTGGCTCGAGACACTTTTTAGGGAATTATGATAAGGATTTAGCAGTGAGAGGTTTCTTTAAGCACCTGCAGCCTAATTGCGTAAGTGAATTCTGCTAAGCAAACAACGACTTTACGTATTAATATGCAATACGTAAAGTCGTTTTTGGGAAGGAATCGACTTGTTTGCTATGCAGAATTCAGTTAAGTAATTAGGCTGCTGCATTGCTGCATAATAGGTCTTTAAGGTACCTTCATATTATTCAAACGATAGTAAGGGGCCGCCTCCAAGAACGAGATAATCGCGGTGATATTATCGATTGCCACGTATAATATCGCTGCGATTCTCTCGCTCGTGGAGACGGCCCCTAGGAGAATGTATAGAAATACGTGTCACGGACGACAATATCACCGCGATTCTCTCGTTCGTGGAGCGTGTGACCACGATCTTCAGACAAAAGGGACCGACCAAGAGAGTGAGATATCATCATCTGCCTAGCCTTCTCCCAACTACATTGGGGTCGGCTTCCAGTCTTACCGGATTCAGCTAAGTACCAGTGTTTTACATGGAGCGACTGCCTATCTGACCTCCACAACCCAGTAACTGGGTAACACGGTACCCCTTGGCAAGACTGGTGTCAGATCTCAAGCTTCTGACTACCCGTAACGACTGTCAAAGATCTTCAAATAACAGCCGGGACCAACGGCTTAACGTGCTTTCCGAGGCACGGAGGAAACTCGGTATGTTGAAATGGTCACCCATCCACGGACCGACCTCGTCAAGCGTTGCTTAACCTTGATGATCGACCCGTGCGGCTGTTATTATTTAGCCACGAGCTCCTGAGAAGAGATAGATTGGTCTAAAGTTACTTAAGGGCCCATACGCTTTAGTGCCGTAAAACGGTAACTTTCTAAAGCATACTCCTTAGTAACGGTTAGGTTAAAAGGTTTGAAAAAAAAATATATTTATAATTGATTCATGTACATAATTTTGAACACAAGGTTTTTTTCGTGTAACTAATAGTTTTTCTTTAAAAAAATAATTAATGACACAATATTTTTTCGCAACTTTTGGAAATTCCTCCAGAACGACTTGTATGTTTAAAAATATTTTTACACAAAAAAATTGATGGCTAGAATTTCTTCATAACTAACATAGCATATGTAAATCAAATAATATTTTTCAAACAAAACTGATCAAAAGGACGTTCAATATTGATATTTTGGCATCGAGCAGGCGCACGGCCAGTACTGCGTTAACATTGGAGCGCCTTAACAGCTAGAACAATTTCTTTGAATCATTTTTTTTAAAACACTACAAAGTAAAAATTACTTGAATTTTGAAAGTCGGTGTTTCTGGTTTCATTTCTTCGTTTTTTGACACCGACTTCCAGATTGAAGTTATTTTCATACAGTCGAACATAGAATCTTTTCGTTTATGGAAAATCGGTTAAAACGAATCGCCGTGACGCCGATGACGGCGACGCTCCGGTCTGTAGGAGCCTTAACTTTGAGGATCGACTAGAGTCAATTAAAAACTTCGTTATCTACCCAAGGTGAGTTAATTTACGCCTTCAGAGGGTTGTTCCGCCTTTCAGTGCTACCGAGATCACGGCTAATAGGAATAATACAATTTGCACTCTCACTTGCAAACTTTCTTCTAACGACTTAAGAGAATAACTTAACATTGTTCCAGTTTTCCCGTTGTGTTTTATTTGTGGTTTATATTTTTTATAGGCTCGCGTCCATCAGTGGACATCTTTCGGTTGAAATGATGAAGCTCGCGTTTGGCCATCACACCTGATGGTGAGCGATCAAGAAGCACGCTTGCCTAGAAGTGGGTAGCCTATTAATTATGGCCAACGATGGAGTATTCATGCCTAGAAGTAGCCTTTTTAATCTTTATTTATAGACCCCGGTTGTAGCTATCAGGAAACAGACTCCGGCAGGGAATTCCAATTCTTAGTTATACGCCATGAAAGTATTTCCAAAGCATTTAGTGCTTATGCGTGCGATTTCCACCATGTACCTAACGATGGCGCATCATACGTATACTTACCTTATGATGCCAGCTAGTGATCGCAAGCGTGCGTGACTGCTAAACGCGTAGGTCCTGGGTTCGACTCCGGTCAGGAAAGGGGTTATTGAGTATTTTCATCCGAATTTTCTCAGATACCTGCTTCTGAGAAAATACTCAATAACCCCTTTCCTTAATTTATAATTTACATTTATTTTAACAGGAAAGGTATGTATTCCTTGTTGCTATGCTGGTGAGAAATAAACCATTTTATTTTATTTTTATTATTATAATTAGCTGGGAGTCTTGATCAAGGTCTGATGGACTGATAGTTTTAGTTAGTATAGGTTTCGGGGATGATAAATCGATCTAGCTAGGTTTCATTTTTAGAAAACGTCGTTTTCTCTATTTTCACCCGAGCAGAACTCGGTCGCCCAGGTACTGGAACTTTAACTGACGAAAGATGGCTGCAATGGTACCTATTTTTCTAATATTTTTAATGCGCAAGTTTGGATGGTTGGATGTATTATTGTTACTCAATCACACCAGAACGGCTGAACGGATATAGATGAAATTTGGCACAGATATACAGGGTGTTTGGAAGGGAGCTGTACATACGCCTAGGGTAGAAACTAGGGATAGTCTGCTACCTACCCCCGCCCATTACATTGACCTTGGCCTCAAGGTTTTTTTTTAATTTACTTTTATTTTTTATTTGACTTTTTTGTGATTTTTTGACTAAAACTACCTGTAGCTCAAAATCTATCCATGGGACCGGTCGGCTAATGGTCTTGTTTTAATCGTTAGAGTCTTAGGGTCCTGCAAAAAATTATTTTACACCAGAAAATTGTGGAGAAGAAAAGTTATGGGGCCTGAAGTACCGTAGTAAGGTAAAGAAATAATTTTAAGGGCAACTTTCTATGGGGTTTAAAAAAAAACTAACAGGGTTGGAGTTCTTCTGATTTTTTTAAAACATCCTCAGTCCATGCCCTTTCTAACGATATGCTAAAAGTGTAATTATCACTTTTAGTTTTAAAGTTATTAATTAATTTCCGCAACTAGGGCACTTCAAGCAAAAATTTCAACTAATGAAAATTAAATGTGTTCGATCGTAAAAGGACCCTAAGACTCTAACGATTAAAACAAGACCATTAGCCGACCGGTCCCATGGATAGATTTTGAGCTACAGGTAGTTTTAGTCAAAAAATCACAAAAAAGTCAAATAAAAAATAAAAATAAATTAAAAAAAAACCTTGAGGCCAAGGTCAATATAATGGGCGGGGGTAGGTAGCAGACTATCCCTAGTTTCTACCCTAGGCGTATGTACAGCTCCCTTCCAAACACCCTGTAGATTATAGTCTGGCATAGCACATAGGCTAATTTTTATCCCGGTAGTATGTTCCCATGGGATCATCACCATCATCATGATATCAGCCGAAAGACGTCCACTGCTGGACATAGGCCTCCCCCAAGCGTCGCCACATTGACCGGTCCCGTGCGTCTCTCAACCAGCGGAACCCCCCAACCTTCACCAGGTCATCGGTCCACCTGGTGGGAGGTCTTCCAACGCAACGTCTTTCGGTTCGCGGTCGCCACTCCAGAACTTTTCTGCCCCATCGGCCATCCGTTCTGCGAGCAATGTGCCCTGCCCACTGCCACTTAAGTTTGGCAATTCTTCGGGATATGTCGGTAACCCTGGTTCTCGTGGGATAATTGCCGACTATCACGCGGGCGAAGCCGCTGCCAGAAGCTAGTTGTATATACATGGTATATATATATATATCTACACATCTGCTTTATCTTTCTTTCTATATAAGAAGTGATGTTTTGTGAACTTGATAAACTGTAAATTAATATTCATGCCCAATTAAAAACATTGCTCAGCTGACTATGCTGGCCTTCGCACACCCAAACAGGTGATTTACATACCAATATTACTCACACACATTGATTCATCTCATAACGATAACTGATCTTAATAATTCTTTATCAGGCACATGATAACTCGTAGATACAACTCTACTTGTTTTTCCCATGCCGCAACATATATAAAGACTGTAACTGATCAATAAAGTACCTATGATCAATTTGTTATTGTTTTCCCGCTTCGGCGCTCGCGCATGATCTATATACAGTCAAGTCACCAACCAAGTGTGTTGTGTCATTTTTCGTCCGTTCGTCAACAGCGACGGACGTGTGTTGTCATCAACAATGAATTACTTATTTTGTTTTGTTTTAAGTGCAGTTTTAGCATGTGGGTGTGCTGGACCATTTAGAGCGCTGCTGTATTCTGATTGGATAACATGTGAGTGACGTCATTTTTTAGTTTTAGATTTATTAGTTTAAGGTCGTGTTTGTCAATACTGCCAATTAGAGGTCGATTACCTTCGATTAGTTTTGTATTAGTCTGGCTAACTGCCGTTAGCCAATTGTTTGTTAATTTAGTTATGGTATGAATCACTTGACTTCACAGTTCATGGGCACACTTTTCCTTGTGAGTAACAAATGTTTTCTTGTTCTTTATGCTATGTTTCGTTAGCCCCGGAAAGCGTCACCGTGAATGTTGCAGTTTCTCGTTGACATTGATTATTTAACCTTGCAGTGTGTATGTATAGTATTTCATGTCATACCATAAGGTTACACTAGTCGAAAGTTCTTCCATACAAACGTAGTCTAGGGATTATTCCACTGTTTGACGATGTACGTTCAAAATAAAAAGTGATATCAATTTGTCTCATCAATTATTAGCCCTGTATGGAAGCAAAAAAGTAAAAAAAGAAAATACTTGAAAGTTATGAGCGTCGAAAGTTCCACATTTCGACACTAATTTTAACGCATTTTTGGGCGCAAATAAATACAATAAGAAGACGGAAAATTGCAAAACAGCCTCCATACAGGGATAGATTAGTAGTTCAACAATAATGCAAATAATTTTATTTTGAACAGATAGATTTAGTCGTTTTTTCATGATATCTAGACTGCCAAAGGTCTGTTTATAAAATTTCGCGCGCTCGGTTTCGTCCTAAATCATTATCCATTTCGCTACAAATTTGCAAAAGTGTGTATTCGTACGCGAACTAGCTTCCTACTGTTCATCACAGCATCTATCTCTTCCGCACGTGTTGTCGGTTGATATAAAACGCACAAAATAGTTCGTGCCGTCGACTAGTGTAGAGGCAGATGTTTATTCAGAGCTCATGCAGAAAAAGGGTAAGCCCCGTCAGTTTTCTCATGGTTACGTAGATAGAGGAACATCTATGAAGTGATCTTAGACTAAAATACACTGGTAATGGATGAATTCGATAAAAACTGGAGTCGTATTAAAAATCCCGAGAATTTCGAGTTTATCGAAGTTTTACCAATCAACCTTTCGACGACCGAACCCACAGAGTATGCCTACCAAATAAGATATTAAAATAAAACAGGGCTTTAATTAAAATATGTGGCTCATCATATTTCTGTTTTCACGAAGTTTTATTACTACGTTATTTTATTAAAACAATGTTTACTTAACAAGCTATATTTATGTTTGGTAAGATAACAAATCTGGCACAATTTATCTGTACTACATTTTTGTACCTAAAATCTATACTAATATTATAAAGAGGTAAAATTTGTAAGTTTGTATGTTTGTAAGTTTGTATGTAGGGGGTAATCTCTGGAACTAATGATCCAATTCAAAAAATTTTTTCACTGGTAGAAAGCTACATTATTCCTGAGTGCTATAGGCTATATAACATCACGCTACGACCAATAGGAGCGGAGCATAAATGAAAAATGTTGCAAAAACGGGAAAGAATAATACTTTTTGAGGGCTTCCGTTGCGTGCGCTTCGTAAACGGTTTCAGTTATGCAATCATCTATACTAATATTATAAAGAGGTAAAATTTGTAAGTTTGTATGTTTGTAAGTTTGTATGTAGGGGGTAATCTCTGGAACTAATGATCCAATTCTAAAAATTTTTGCACTGGTAGAAAGCTACATTATTCCTGAGTGCTATGTATACTATAATATTATAAAGAGGTAAAATTTGTAAGTTTGTATGTTTGTAAGTTTGTATGTAGGGGGTAAGCCCTGGAACTAATGATCCAATTCTAAAAATTTTTTCACTGGTAGAAAGCTACATTATTCCTGAGTGCTATCTATACTAATATTATAAAGAGGTAAAATTTGTAAGTTTGTATGTTTGTAAGTTTGTATGTAGGGGGTAATCTCTGGAACTAATGATCCAATTCTAAAATTTTTTTCACTGGTAGAAAGCTACATTATTCCTGAGTGCTATAGGCTATATAACATCACGCTACGACCAATAGGAGCGGAGCATAAATGAAAAATGTTGCAAAAACGGGAAAGAATAATACTTTTTGAGGGCTTCCGTTGCGTGCGCTTCGTAAACGGTTTCAGTTATGCAATCATGTATGTAGGGTAGGTGTAGGGTAGGTGTAGCGTTGGTGTAGGGTAGGTGCCGGGTAGGGTAGGTGTAGGGTGGGTGTAGGGTAGCTGTAGGGTAGGTTTAGGGTAGGGGTACGGTAGGTGTAGGGTAGGGTAGGTAGAATAGGGTAGGTACGTAGCCAGTTGACGGGAGCGAAGCCGCGTGGGACAGCTAGTAATTTATAATTAAAGTCTGTAGATAGGTCTTTAGCCTTATTATAAACACTATTTTAATTTATTATTATTGGTGGGCCTTATTTATAAACACTTTTTAACCGAAAGATTCATACACTCTCTAAAAAAAGAAAAATAAATATAATCAGTAGCAAATTCATATTTAAAATTTTCTTTAGAGAATTATGAATCAGTAGATATTTAAACAACTTATGTGGTTAAAAGTTTTTATAATATCACTGACAATCTTAACATTTTTGCAACTCACGAAGTAAGTACATAGACAATCACCATGAATAATGTATACTTAATTTTTGTTTTTAATATCCCTGCACATGCTGAGGTAGGAGCCTTTTTGGTCTCGCACGGGATTTTATTTATTATTGCTTTTTGGTCCCGCACGGGCTTTTTTTATTATTGTTTAACTTTTTTTTTGTTTATCTCTCATGTCTTCTGTCCAAATAAATATATTTTCTTTCTTTTAATATTAGTAATCAAGGCATTTTCAGTCTGTATTATCCCACTGCTCAGATAAGGCCTCCCCCAAGATTTTTAGGTCTTTTGGTACAGGGCTAGTATGAATAGAATAGAATAGAATAGAAATTAGTTATTTATGCTACAAGTGCGGGAAGTAGGTGATTCCCGATGAGTGGCATTTTTATTCACGAGCGAGCGAAGCGAGTGAGTGGATAAATCGACACGAGTCGGAAATCATCTTACGCACGTGTATCATACAACATTTTACTATGCATTGTGCGAGGAAATAAAAAAATATATCTGAACCAAGCAAGAAATTAATAAAATGGCGCTTATTCAAGGGCGCTCAGCATAACCACAGATTAACTAATAGTTCATAGTTCTACTGCGCATGTGCAATATCTGTCACGTCATAACGCAAAAAGGCACGAGCAAAATATTAATTCTGCCAAACATATTTAATGAATAATTAAAATTAATTTATTGATCAAAATCTAAATCTAGAGTAATTAAAAACGCCTTAAATGACGTTTTAGTTTTGTTTTACTTTTTATATGAATGATAATCTGTACTTATCTAATTTTAAAACTTTTCTCAAATAATAAAAACTCTATGCGGCGGGCTGACGTTGGAGTTAAAAATTAAAAAAGTACAGGAAAGTAAAAAGCACTAGTAAAAAAAAGTGACACTTTGCGCACAGTTTGGCTGCTTGGAAAACGCTCTTTTCGAGGACATGCATTGTAAAATATTTATTCGACACAGGCACAACACAACAGCAACAAACATGGAGTAAAAGACAAAACAGAAGTACAAAGACAGATTGCGCTGAACGTGCCCATACCGAAAGGGTTACCAACTCAGCATTTCATCAAATCATCATTTTTAATCATTGATTGTTTTGCCTAGCTCGTCCCACCATCATCTGCGTGGTCTACCGGGACGCTTTCTGGCTGTGTCAGGGTTCCACATATACATATAGTTACTTTGGCCCGCAGCTCTTTGAGCTAATGAGAAAACTGTTAGCAAGTTCGTGCCGGGCGAGCTCGGCCTCTGTGATAGGCTTGAGTCACGCATTTTTATCACGGTTTTTGCTCCCAAACTGTGATAAAAACAACTGGGTGAGCACGGCCTACTGTGACAGACAGTAGGGCGTGCTTGCCTGGCTGATGGCTCAATGCGATTCGATTAATATCAACTCATGAAAGGAGATCAACCACTTTCTTTGGAGCTTTAGTACCTTCTTTGTACAGCAACAAAACTTATTACAATACAAGAATACTCACAGAATTAACTTGCTTTTGATAACTTTCGAGTTTGTCTAGAATCTAGATAACTTGATGCAAATCTATACTATATACTATACTATATATAATATATAATAATAATAATATATATTATAATATATATTAATAATTAATATTATAAAGCTGAAGAGTTTGTTTGTTTGTTTGAACGCGCTAATCTCAGGAACTACTGGTTGGAATTGAAAAATTCTTTTTGTGTTGGATAGTCCATGTATCGAGGAAGATTATAGGCTATATAAAATCACGCTACAACCAATAGGAGCCGAGCATAAATGAAAAATGTTGCAAAAACGGGCAAAAATATTCCTTTTTGAGAGCTTTTGTTGCGTGCGCTGTTTAAACGGTTTAAGTTACGCATATATAATGTATGATGGAATTGTTCTTCTTTAAAAGATCTAAAAAAAAGTCCGCGACAGCATATGTCTATCTTTTAAGATTGACTCACAATAGCAGCTTTTATGTTCTAAATTTTAATTAGATGCCGCCGCCGGTAGAAACATAAGTTTACAGGTTACATTCGTATAGTAGTAAGGGTAGGTAGGGTAGGGTAGGGTAGGTAGCGTAGATAGGGTAGGTCGGTAGGGTAGTTATGGGAAATAAAAAGATTAGGGTAGGTAGGTAGGAGGTAGGTAGCCAGTTGACGGGAGCGAAGCCGCGGGGATCAGCTAGTATTGATATAAAACGGCTCTTATCTTTAATAAATATCTAAACAAAATGCATATCGTTACTTATTAGGAATATTACTGCAGAACCTATTTTTTGTCGACAGAGATGAATTAATTAAGAAGATTGTGCAAGGGAAATGTTATGAAAAAGAATGTACAACGCAGTACCAATTTGGTTGATGTTTTTTTTTTTGTAGCAAAAATTTTTACGATATCGTCTATGGACGCAATTTATATTTTGTCGCACCATCAAAGGGTCCTTTAGTTTGATGGAGGTGAAAACCTAAGAAAATTATACACTGGCATTGATTTGCAAGCATGTTAGGTATAATTTACTTAATTAAAGATGATTATATGGATTATTTTAATCACCATTGTTGCTTAGGTTAATATTGTCAAACAATGGTGACACATGATGGATGGCCATCAGGTTGTCTCATACGACAATCATGTAGCACATGTTTAGGTATGAGTCCACAAACAATAAGTAGATACCTAAGTATATTAGAGTTCAAGATCACGTGCTGATATACATATGATTACATAGGATTTTACCAGGTCAATGTCACCGTAAAATGTAAGATGCTGCCGTTCCAGATAATGCTGGGGATTGGCAGTTCATTCCACGTTTAGTTTTTTACGTCATAAAACCGATCGAATATTAGTTTGTTTCATCGACATTTGACGGAAAAATCTTCGATGTCCTAGCCTTGTTTACGAGTTGTGAACTTGTGAGATCCGCTTTGCATTTGACTATCTACTGCCATAAATTTTCAATATTATTCAATTAACGGTGAGAAAGTTTAACTGGACTAACCCTGGGAGACTACAATAGGAATAAAGAAAATAGGGAAAACATTTCATTGTCAATTAGGTCTTATAGCTATAAGTTTCCTTTCTTCTATAACGTCATGTTTACTAAACATTCATCATCAAAATTACGTTTTAATTTCCAGGTGACCATGACAAATCCCTGGACATCGGCATCAGCGAGACGCAAATCTTCTTCTACGACTTTCAAAACAATTTCAACCTGACCTTCCCCATCGACTACGCCGTCGAAGGGATCACCACCAGCTACAACTTGGATATCACCAGAAAACTGGTGTTCTTCGTCCCAGGATACAAGTCTCATATTAACAAGAATACTGAGGATATCCTCAGACAGGCATTCGCTACGATACCCAACATATACCTCATCATTGTAGACCATTCCATCTACACTTCAAGCAAAGGAGGAAAAATCGCCAGCTATGAACGCTCAGTGAAACATGCTTACTACATTGGAAGGGCACTAGGAAACTTCCTCGCTGGTCTCCACGCACAAGGCTTTCCCTCAAACAAAATCCATTGCATAGGCCACAGTCTCGGCAGCCAAATGCTTGGCTACACAGGATCCAGATACACTGAAGCCACAAACGAAAAAGTCTGGAGAATCACAGGATTAGATCCAGCTGGTCCTTGCTTCTCCAACAGTTTAATCGACGACCAAATCAGGTCTGGAGTTGCACAGTACGTTGAAGTGTACCATTGCAACGCTGGAGGACTGGGCACGACTTCAATACTGGGCGATATTGATTTCTTCTTCAACAAAAAAGGTAATAAGCAGCCTTCTTGCCACGAAGGTATAATACCAGCCAAAGGAGAGAGCGATGCTGCCAAGTGCAGTCATAAAGCGTGTGTGAGATATTACTCTTTGTCCGTACATCTACAAAATGGTTTCTTAGCTTGGGCTTGTGATAGCTACGACCATTATAACGAGGGGAAGTGTGCTGCTAATGAGGTGACGATAGCTGGTTATAACAACCCTGGTAATGCTACAGGTGTGTTCTATGTGTCCACTGAAATGTATGGTATTGAATAATATCAATGGAATACGACGGTTGTTAGTGTGTTCTATGGATTGATTGGATTTGTATTCGTATCCTTTGGTATTGTACTGTTGGACTTGATGTCCGATGTTTTGTTACAAACTGTGCCAAATTGTTTGGTTACCGTGTTGTTGCCTACTATTTCTTTCTACTTCTACCTATTTATAATTCGATTTTGGCAAATGAAATTCTGCGAAAATCTGCCATTACTAAAACATGAACAATTATTATTTCTTTAAGTATTTTTTTATTTTTTATTATTATCTATAGGCTTGCGCTTGACCACTATCTCACCTGATGGTAAGCGATGATGTGGTCGACGGTGAAGCACGCTTGCCTAGAAAAAAACCATTCACTCTTGACTTAAAGACCCCTAGATTGTAGCTATCGGGAAACAGACTCCAGCAGGGAATACCACTCCTTAGTTATACGTATAATAAAAGTGTCCCCAAAACGTTTAAAAGAACGTTTAAAATGTTAAAAGATAAGATTTATCGATAAGAAAACGATGTTGTTGAATAAAATCACAGAAAGAAAAAAAACTTGTTTGGCTAACGATTTCAGTCAAGTGATTCCTTACTTACTGAGATGCAGTTTACCTAAGGTGTACTTATCTAGTATAATATCATGTGCAGTGGCAGTGTTATCGTTCATAAATTTGCCAGGATTTGAGGAATGCATGACCAAAGCGTTCCTAAAGGTGGACCGTTTACCTGAAGCTTAATTGCGTAAGTGAATTCGACAAGGACGACAATCAACTAATCACATGCGAGGTGAAAGACGCGGTGTGGATTTCCGTCTATGTGATTGGTCGATTGATGGCAGTCAAACCCTTTGCTTTGCTGAATTCACTTACGCAATTGGGCTGCGTGAGTCCGGTGGAGGCGCGACGCACAGGACTGGTTAGTGGGGCGACGCATGGGGGAGGCCAATGTCCAGCAGTGGACGTCTTTCAGCTGAAATGATGATACTGACCAAAGCCGCTCTCTTTTCTGTTTTGCAAAAACGGTAAGAAGTTTATTTTAGTACTAGCTTCTGCCAGCGGCTTCGCCCGCGTGAATTCCGAAAATTATCCCAAGGGAACAAATATTCCCGGGATTAAAAGTATCCTTTGTGCTATTCCAGACTATAATCTATCTCTGTGCCCTTTGAGCGTGAAGAAGTAACAAACATACAAACACACTCACAAACTTTCACCTTTATAATATTAGTAGGACGTAGGATCAAAGAAAAGAAAGAAAGAAAGAAAAAGTATTTATATGTGACCCGCACAGGAGACACGAGAAATCAGCTTAAAATTAAACAAAATTAAAAATAAAAACCCCGTGCGAGACCAAAAAGGCTCCTATCTCAGCATGTGCAGCGATATCCAAAAAAGGAAATAACGCAGCGATCAGTGTGATTGTAGTGCGATAGAGTGGTTGACTGTGTTTAAACTCTGTGATACAACAGCCTGTTGTTGCTTACATACTTGCATGGTCTATTGTCAAAGCCGTAGCTAGCCAATGTGATTGTTATTAAAAAGGTTATATCCGTTTGCCATTGTTTTCTTGCCCATGATATACACATTTTACAAATGTATGTTAGGTAAGGTAAGTACCGCGAAACAGTATAACTATGGCACGAGTTATTTTGGAGGATAAATAATGTTTTGACTCATACTTCTGTACGTTTTCTTGGGAAAGTTTATGACATCATTTCAGGGGATAAACCAAGAAGAGAATTGTAAGTCATATATGAGAGGTTAATATAATACATCACGAGTCTTTCGTAGGTACCATTTTTTATGCGTTATGGACACCGACTTCCAAAAATAAAGTTATTTTTCACTTTGTAGTTTTCTTATTTGGAAGTCGAAAGTATTTTTTTGTAAAACTGTTTTTTTATTTTTCACTTTTTAGTTGTAAATACCTAATAGGCAAGTTGTTTAGTAAGTTTCCTATAACGCCAGAATAGATTACCCGAATATCATGAAACTTGAACATAACCGATCAAATGAGAGATCTGCTTACCCCTTAAGAGCGTGGCGTGATGTTATGTTATGAAATGGTCTAAACAATAAACAGACATGCGATTGCAGCAGTACCGAGAGATTTGCCGTTATTTATTGAAGAGTTCTGTTGTATATCTTCGAAGTTCTTCATCAGATCTTCACCAAATTTGGTCTTTAAGTCAAGAGTGAATAGGTTACTTCTAGGCAAGCGTGCTCCATCATCGGCCACATCATCGCTTACCATCAGGTGAGATGGTGGTCAAGCGCGAGCCTATATAAGATAGAAAAAAAAAAAAAAAAAAAATGGGACCAATTTCGGAACATACTCTTGCAAGTAAAAGAAGAATTTTCAAAATCGGTCCACAATTGACGGAGATATCGGTGAAAAAACAAAAAAAAAAAAAACATACAAGAAGTCGAACATAGAACCTCCTCCTCCTTTTTCGAAAGTCGGTTAAAAAGAGTAATAATTACTTTATGTAAATTTTTATTTTATTTTTTATTCATTCATTCAAAGCCATACACATTGAGAGAATTGACAGAAGAAATACAATGATTAGGCTACATTAGTACATGCAAAAAGCTAGAAACACCATGACACCCAAACTAGGACATATTCTGTATCTCAGGTGAAAATGTCATGCACCTGGTGAGCACATAAATGGAAGCCCTCATTACAGGTTATTAAATGTCTAAAATTCTAAATCAAAACGCTCAAAGAATTTTTAACACGCTTTTATTAGCTTGGTATGTATGTATCTTTGTAACGGAATCTTTGAACGTGATTTTCACCCCCTTCAAAACGTCGGATAATTTGAAACTTTGCACTTATCAAAGAACCGATGACAATGCAATAATTTAAATAGTCTTTTTTTTACACGGTATTGTCTTGCGCCAAGTACACGTATTAAATAAATGCTCCGGACACAGTAGACATGCTAATTAACAACTCCCATCACAGTGAGGTAGTTGCATTAATAAATTGTCTTTAAAAAACTAACAAACAGCTTAAATGGTAAATTTAACTAAAAAGAAAAAATAAAATATAAAAAAAACACGCTTTAACGGAAAACAAACTAAAAAGTAAAAAAAAAACATTTTTACAAAAATTACAACCGACTTCCAAACAAAAACACTACAAAGTGAAAAATAACTTCAATTTGGAAGTAGGTGTTCCAGTTTTCGTTTCTTCGTTTTTTGACACCGACTTCCGAAATTGAAGTTATTTTTCACTTTGTAGTGTTTTTTTTTTGGAAGTCGGTAGTAATTTTTGTAAAAATGTTTTTTATTTTTAAATTTTTAGTTGTGGTACATAATAAATTAACCCAATAACATGAAACTTAAATAAACAAAACCGGTGGAATGAGAGTATACCAGGGTGAACTGTTCACACCTGCATACCCCTTTAAAGCGTACCAGTGTGATGTTATGTTATGAAATGGTATAAACAATAAACAGATATGCGATTGCAGCTATCCCGAGTGATTTGCTGTCATTTATTGAAGAGTTCTGAAGTACATCTCCGAAGTTCTTCATCAAATCTGATGAAAATTAAATGGGACCACATGACGAACACCAGCTTTCGAATAAAAAAATAATCATCAAAATCGGTTCACCCAATAAAAACTTCTGAAGTAACAAACATAAAAAAAAAACAATCGAACTGATAACCTCCTCCTTTTTGCGAAGTCGGTTAAAAGTTGTTTTCATTAAATTTTAATTAAGAATGTAAATGTAAAAAAGCGTGGGGAGAGCCCGATCGACCGCCAGATCAAGCGTCGCAAATGGAGTTGGATTCGCCACACGCTGCGAAGGGATTCTGATCATATACCGAAGCAAGCGCTGGATTGGAATCCCCAAGGCAAAAGAAAGCGTGGCCGTCCCCGTCAAACCTGGCGTCGCACCGTGTTGGCGGAAGCGACGAGCATCGGTATGACGTGGAGCGAGGTGAAGCGTGAAGCTCAAGACCGATCGCGTTGGAGGACTACTGTGGACGCCCTTTGCCCCATCCAGGGGACGTAGGACATTAATGAATGAATGAATGAGTATCTAGTAGAGCCTAAGTTCTGCGTTAAGTATAATCCTACTACTATTTATAAACGTGCAAGTGTATGTGTTTTTCTGATGTATAAGCTATATTACTGTAAAATTTCATCAAAATCCGTTCAGTAGTTTTTGCTTGAAAGAGTAACAGACATTCCATCATTATAAACGTGAAAGTTTATGAGAATGGATGGATCGATATTTGTTACTCTTTCACGCAAAAAGTACTAAACGGATTTTGATGAAAATTTACAGTAATATAGCTAATACTTCAGAATAACACATAGGCTATAATTTATGAAGATAGTACTAATACAACGCAGGCGGAAGCTAGTATTTTATATGTGGGAATAATATTTCATTCAATGTTAAGCTGTCCCTATGCTTGAATTCGTTTCTAGAGTCACACATCATGTGCTGCAAAATTATATTTCTTGTTTACCGGTTTCCTTAAAGTTGCACATAATAAGTGGCTAAGTTATCTACGTTATTCAAATTTAATTTTAGAAGACGCTACAGGAAAATATGGTTTACCTTAAGTAATTAAACCGTTACTGCAACGACCGGGGAAGTACTCTATGATAACAAGGAGAATTATTAGTACAGTGAGAATTACTGTTTGGTTTGATAATAACGTATATTATTGTGGCTAAGTTTTGAGATACTCACATAATATAATATCATGCGTGTATTCGCCGAAGGATAAGGCTGTGATATACCTACACAGATAGTATAATACTAGCATGCAGACAGTGGCGGATTTACACATTTGCCGCCAGTAGGCTATTCAAGTTTTGCCGCCTTCACTGATCCTTACAATTTGATATAGATTTTATTATTCACTATCTTTTTTATTAAAATTAAAAGTGTCGATGAAATTGCAACTTTATAATTTGTGCACTACCCTCCTCATTACTTTAGCTTTTTCCCGTTAAGAGGGCAGTTTGATAAGTCCGTGACTTTAAGATTTAAAAAAAAGTTTTCGGCAAAAAAGCATTTCATTTCCCAACAGTCTTCTTTTAGCTAAATTCATTTAATCCACCATTAAAAAAAATAGTCCCTTTAAATAATAGGTTTTATAAAGGCCCTCAAAATAGGCATTTGTTTCAGTGATGTCCTTTTTATTAGAGCCAAAATCTGCTTCCACCAAAATATTTCTTCAGGTTTGGAAACAGGAAATAGTCGCAGGGGGCCAAATCTGATGAAAATGCTGCATGAGGTAGCAGTTCGTAGCCTAATTTATTAAGCCATGGTGACTACACACGTATGCACCCGTAATAATATTCGCTGGTGATTGTTTTACCCTTTTAGAGTTAGTCGATAGGAATCACACCGCTTGTATCTCAGAAAACTGTGGTCATGTCCTTATTGGTCGATAGACCCAATTTTGCCTTCTTTGGTGCACGTTCACTCGTAGAAACTCACTGTCTTGATTGTTCCTTGGCCTTTTGGATACATGTTTCGTCCACGGTTACGAAATGGCGGAAAAACTCGTTAAAATTACGGGCATACATCCCCAAACACTCCTTCGAAGATGTCACACGGTTGCGCTTATGGTCGAGTGTGAGCAATCGCGGCACCCATTTTGCGGATAGCTTTTGGATGTCCAAATACTCACGTAAAATGTGATGTACCCGCTCAGTTGAAATGCCTGCAGCCTCAGCCGCTTCACGCACTTTCATTCTCCTTTAGTCCAATATCATTCCATGGATTTTATCGACGATTTCTGGCGTGACGACCTGTTTTGGGTGACTTGAACGTTCGGCGACATTTGTGCTGGTACGACCTCAACGGAACTAAGTAAATAACTTCTTAACCGAGTCTATCTATGAGGAAGAGAAATGTGTTGACCCTGAAAGTGTCACTTGCAGTCATTCGAATTTCTTCATCGGGTATTTCTTCAATCCTTTTTCTTTTCAGTTGTCTTTTTTCCAATCTTTTGTATATTGCTTCTATGCGTTTAATTACATCGCTTTTTCTTCAAAATACTTTAAAATCTCTCGTTCAGCTACGAAAAACTTCAGAGTGATTCGTAAGGATCGGCAACAGTGATCAAATCTACGGTAGAAGCCTGAACATTAATTTTGTTTATTCCTTCCAAAAAACATTCCACACAACAACTATTACAATAAAATTATCTGTCTCTTGAACTCAATGCCTTCACGCAGCTGTGCCTACAACATAAGTACAGGACCTCGCTTGGCGCTTCGACTCCCGCGCTGTGCTGTCAATTCGTGCAGACACCTAGCGAACGGTCATGTCATTCGTTCCCGCACCGCAACCCAAATAAGACTACGCAAATACAAAAAAATATGTGGTGAATCATATTACACGTTGATTGAATTATGTGAGTGGACTTTATAACATTTAGTTATTTAATAATGATTTTTTTATTCCCATAAGACAAAAAAATTATGCCCAGATTTGCCGCCTCCTAAAATCTGCCGCCCTATGCTCCAGCCTACTCAGCCTGCTGGTAAATCCGCCACTGCATGCAGAGGCCTTAGTGCGAGTTTTTACTCGAGCTCAATCGCGTTAACATAAACGTCAATTTGTATTGAAATTAGATAAGTGCCGTCTGGGGAAGGTAAGGAGAAACCTCTTTTTTTGTATACAGTTTGACATAAGAGATCGTTTGAGCCTTATCACGAGTGAGTACGTTATAAAACTCGGAATAAACACACAGATGCCTCATTCCATACAAAGAAACCGTCCCGACGGAACTAGCGTTTTTCGTCTGATTATCTGATTATTTTTTGTACATCGCTCGCGTTCGGTTCCGTTCCACGGAGATATATAGATGGTGTTAGCAGTAACTTGCATTTGTTTTATAGTATTTTTGTGCATGTTTTTACAGTTTAATTGCAAAAAAATGTGTGGTAATACAAATTTAAACAATCGAGTGGAAGGCCTCAGAAATTTAGAACCGCGCCATCTATTGGCATCAATTTTAAATGATCCGTTCAAATAGTATTTGAAATGTGTATTAAGTGCCCAATATTCCATAATTTTGTGCGCCATCTAGTGAGATTTATTTGAACCGAATTTTATTTCTTATCACTGGGACCTCGTGCTATAAGTTTAACAACATTTCGCCAGATATATTTAAGTTCCATGACTCCCGTGTACATAGGAGACGAGACTATGCCATTAATCAGTCTCAAATCTAGACTCCATACTGCTACCGGGAATTTTCAGATGGAAAATCTTGGGCATCGAACTCAGGACCTCGTGGCCAGCCTTTGCGACCGCTTGCGACTACTGTACCACAGATATTATTATACTAGCACTGTACGTATGATATTATCTGTGGTCACAGATAATATAATACTAGCATACAGATGCCTTATTCCATACATAGAAACCGTGCCGACGGGCGACGTAACTTGCGTTTTTCGTCTGATTAAACTGATTATTTTTTAAGAACATCTGTCGCGTTTGGTTTCGTTTCACGGATATAGATGGTGTTAGCAGTTACTAGCAAGTAAAATGGTTTTCTCGATTCGTGAATACTTTTTGTTTAAATAAAGTGACGATTTGTTTATAGTATTTTTTGCACATTTAAATTATAGTTTTACTGTACCAAAATGTGTTACAAAACAAATTTAAAATCGTATTGGTGCCTCAGAAATTTAAAACCGCGCTATCTATTGGATCAATTTTAAATGATCGATTCAAATAATCTTTGAAATATGAATTAAGAGCACAATATTCCTTAATTTTGTGCTTAGGAGAGTTAATCAAACAAGAACATATTTTTATTATGATCGTCTCTAGAAAATTATAATATTTCACAAAAACTCAATTACAAAACGAAGCTTACCACGCCATCTAGTGCAATTTATTTGAACCAAATTTACTTTCTTGGAGTTGGGTGCCCGTGACTGTACTTACCAAAGCGCGATGCAGTCATTGTAAGTATATCTAGGTATCTACTAACCGAAATAATATTGAATTTTTGATTATTGATTTTGGTAATCTGTATAATACCATCATTAACTTCGAAGAATTACGTTGACTACAAGCACTACAACCGAAACAAACTTTCTATCGTAATCCGAAGGATATTCAAGGAAATTCCTGATCCATTTACTTCGTCATAGTAAAAAATACGTTTGCTTGACAACGTAATGAATGTTGTTAAGGTTACACTAATCGATAATTCTTCCATACAAACGTAGTCTGGTGATTACTCCACTGTTTGACGATGTACGTTCAAAATAAAAAAAATTATATCACTTTGTTTCATCATTATTTAGCCCTGTTATGGCAACAAAAATTAAAAAAATTATATATTTGAAAGTTATGAGCGTCGAAAGTTCCACATTTCGACACTAATTTTAACGCATTTTTGGGCGCAAATAAATACCAGAAGACGGAAAATTGCAAAACGGCCTCCATACAGGGATAGATTAGTAGTTCAACATATAATTTTATTTTGAACAGATAGAATTAGTCGTTTTTTCATGATATCTAGACTGCCAAAGGTCTGTTTATAAAATTTCGCGCGCTCGGTTTCGTCCTAAATCATTATCCATTTCGCTACAAATTTGCAAAAGTGTGTATTCGTACGCGAACTAGCTTCCTTCTGCTCATCACAGCATCTATCTCGTCCGCACGTGTTGTCGGATGATGTAAAATGTCTTTTAACCCTGCGCACAAAATAGTTCGTGCCCTCGACTAGTGTACCCTTAAGTTGACAAAACGAGAGGCTCTGTCATTGCTCGTGTATTACGCACAAACACCGATAAAAAAAGCACTTCCTATCTTCACTTCTAAGTTTGACATATGACATTCAATTTATACCCATCCATAAAGACATTTGGAATAAGAAAAAATGATGGCTACCATAACTCACGGGGTCCTCATGGTGTGAGCCAGATATATTTGTATAGGGTGCGTAATGTGTCCCGTGAAAAATGTCCAACGAGCCCTTATTTGTTTTTTCGGCGACATTTGCGAAGGAATTGGATTGTTTCCCAAGAATTATGTGCTGGAAGGCGTGGAAGTGTGAGCCGGATCTATTGTTGGGCAAACCGGTGGAATCGACCCTTCGGTCTAGAAAAGGTCTGTGTTATTAGTTGAGGTGGGTTTATATTGATTGTCTTTTTTTGTGAAACATCTGGAAGGTTGCGGCGTTCAATTTTCCTCGATGGCCAGTTTGTATAGCTCGCTTTTGAAAGTAGGATCATAATTTTGGCTAATTAAATGATAAAATAAAATAAAAAAAAAACACTTAAAGATGTTTTGAGTATGGTGGTGTTTACAATAACTTAAAAAATGTCTCATTCAATTCCTGCTAAATAAAGACATGACTCCTAATCACCACCATTGTCCAATTTTCATATTACAGAGTCTTCTCATTGTCAGGTACCACTGTCCTCTCATTGTCAGGTACCACTGTCCTCTCATTGTCAGGTACCACTGTCCTCTCATTTTCAGGTAACAGCAGAGTCTTCTCATTTTCAGGTAACAGTGTCTTTTAATTTTCAGGTAACAATGTCTTTTTCATTTTCAGGTAACATTGTCTTTTCATTTTCAGGTAACAATGTCTTTTTCATTTTCAGGTAACAGTGTCTTTTCATTTTCAGGTAACAATGTCTTTTTCATTTTCAGGTAACAGTGTCTTTTCATTTTCAGGTAACAATGTCATTTTCAGGTAACAGTGTCTTCTCATTGTCAGGTACCACTGTCTCCTCATTTTCAGGTAACAGCAGAGTCTCCTCATTTTCAGGTAACAGTGTCTTTTCATTTTCAGGTAACAATGTCTTTTTAATTTTCAGGTAACAGTGTCTTTTAATTTTCAGGTAACAATGTCTTTTTCATTTTCAGGTAACAGTGTCTTCTCATTGTCAGGTACCACTGTCTCCTCATTTTCAGGTAACAGCAGAGTCTTCTCATTTTCAGGTAACAGTGTCTTTTCATTTTCAGGTAACAGTGTCTTTTCATTTTCAGGTAACAATGTCTTTTTCATTTTCAGGTAACAGTGTCTTTTCATTTTCAGGTAACAATGTCTTTTTCATTTTCAGGTAACAGTGTCTTTTCATTTTCAGGTAACAATGTCTTTTTAATTTTCAGGTAACAGTGTCTTCTCATTGTCAGGTACCACTGTCTCCTCGTTTTCAGGTAACAGCAGAGTCTTCTCATTTTCAGGTAACAGTGTCTTTTCATTTTCAGGTAACAGCAGTGTCTTCTCATTTTCAGGTACCATTGTCTCCTCATTTTCAGGTAACATCAGAGTCTTCTCATTTTCAGGTAACAGCAGAGTCTTCTCATTTTCAGGTAACAGCAGAGTCTTCTCATTTTCAGTTAACAGCAGAGTCTTCTCATTTAAAGGTAACAGCAGAGTCTTCTCATTTTCAGGTAACAGTGTCTTTTCATTTTCAGGTAACAGTGTCTTTTCATTTTCAGGTAACAATGTCTTTTTCATTTTCAGGTAACATTGTCTTTTCATTTTCAGGTAACAATGTCTTTTTCATTTTCAGGTAACAGTGTCTTTTCATTTTCAGGTAACAATGTCTTTTTCATTTTCAGGTAACAGTGTCTTTTCATTTTCAGGTAACAATGTCATTTTCATTTTCAGGTAACAGTGTCTTCTCATTGTCAGGTACCACTGTCTCCTCATTTTCAGGTAACAGCAGAGTCTCCTCATTTTCAGGTAACAGTGTCTTTTCATTTTCAGGTAACAATGTCTTCTCATTGTCAGGTACCACTGTCTCCTCATTTTCAGGTAACAGCAGAGTCTCCTCATTTTCAGGTAACAGTGTCCTCTCATTTTCAGGTAACAGCAGTGCCTTCTCATTTTTAGGTAACAGTGTCTTTTCATTTTCAGGTAACACTGTCTCCTCATTTTCAGGTAACAGCAGAGTCTCCTCATTTTCAGGTAACAGTGTCTTTTCATTTTCAGGTAACAATGTCTTCTCATTGTCAGGTACCACTGTCTCCTCATTTTCAGGTAACAGCAGAGTCTCCTCATTTTCAGGTAACAGTGTCCTCTCATTTTCAGGTAACAGCAGTGCCTTCTCATTTTTAGGTAACAGTGTCTTTTCATTTTCAGGTAACAGTGTTTTTTCATTTTCAGGTAACAAAGTCTTTTTCATTTTCAGGTAACAGTGTCTTCTCATTTTCAGGTAAAAATGTCTTCTCATTTTCAGGTACCACTGTCCTCTCATTGTCAGGTACCACTGTCCTCTCATTTTCAGGTAACAGCAGTGTCTTCTCATTTTTAGGTAACAGTGTGTTTTCATTTTCAGGTAACAGCAGTGTCTTCTCATTTTTAGGTAACAGTGTCTTTTCATTTTCAGGTAACAATGTCTTTTTCATTTTCAGGTAACAGTGTCTTCTCATTTTCAGGTACCACTGTCCTCTCATTGTCAGGTACCACTGTCCTCTCATTGTCAGGTACCATTGTCCTCTCATTGTCAGGTACCATTGTCCTCTCATTGTCAGGTACCATTGTCCTCTCATTGTCAGGTACCACTGTCCTCTCATTTTCAGGTACCACTGTCCTCTCATTGTCAGGTACCATTGCCCTCCCATTGTCAGGTACCACTGTCCTCTCATTGTCAGGTACCACTGTCCTCTCATTGTCAGGTACCACTGTCCTCTCATTTTCAGGTAACAGCAGTGTCTTCTCATTGTCAGGTACCACTGTCCTCTCATTGTTAGGTACCACTGTCCTCTCATTGTCAGGTACCACTGTCCTCTCATTGTCAGGTACCACTGTCCTCTCATTGTCAGGTACCACTGTCCTCTCATTGTCAGGTACCACTGTCCTCTCATTTTCAGGTAACAGCAGTGTCTTCTCATTTTTAGGTAACAGTGTGTTTTCATTTTCAGGTAACAGCAGTGTCTTCTCATTTTTAGGTAACAGTGTCTTTTCATTTTCAGGTAACAGCACTGTCTTCTCATTTTCAGGTACCACTGTCTTCTCATTATCAGGTAACAGTGTCTTCTTATTTTCAGGTAACAGTTTCTTCTCATTTAAAACTTAATAAACGTCTTAACAATCTTATTAGCAAAGTTCTAGAAAAATTATTCAGCGCTACAAAAAATGTCAAAGGCCGAACTTATCTTTACAAAAAGACAATGCCATATATTCCACATTAACTAGCAACTATTTTTAACTCTCAAAAACAGTTTAACCAGTTTCAGATCCAGTTTCCAGTGAGTTCCTCTAAAAAAACATTGAGTCGTTCTATTACGTGAGTTGCGAGCACTTGACCTGTGACGTGAAATAATCATACTGTTGAGACTCATTGGATAATCACTTCCTTTGATTAAGGGTCAATTGAAATAATGATCGCAGTAGGTTCGTAGCTTTTGTACATTTCGAACTGTTTCACCTTTAGTAGGTTAGCAGAATTTGAAGAACTTCAATTTATCTATCGTGGGACCGTTAGCTTATGTTCTAATTATGTTATTTTAATTCTGAAGAATTCTCGTAATGTTTGAAAGATAAACCTCTACTCTCTGAACAGTCGGAGAACTTTGAAGTTATTTAAAAAGTTATAGAATTCTCAGTCATTATCACTTTATTTTCGCCATGGAACTTAATTTTTATAACCAACCAAAATTCTCTAACTTTTTAAGATTAAAAGAAAAGTCATGACATCCGATTTCATTACTACTCAGACGATCAATGCCATAGTGATACTGTTGTGAAAAAATTAAAGTGCTATTAGTCTTGTAAAGCTCCATTTCTCTCTCACATTAGAACAATGATTGCTTTAACATGTAGTACGGCAATACCAATTTAAGGTTGCCCTAGTCGACGGCACGAACTATTTTGTGCGCGGGGTTAAAATGCCTGCTACCTCATCCGACAACACGGACGCTAGTTCGCGTACAAATTAGCACTTTTGCAAGTTTGTAGCGAAATTGATGATGATTTAGGACAAAAACGAGCGCGTGAAATTTTATAAACAGACCTTTGGGTGTCTAGATATCATGAAAACGTCTAAATGTATATTTTCAAAATAAAATTATTTGCATTGTTGAACTACTAATCTATCCCTGAATGGTGGCCGTTTTGCAATTTTCCTACTTCTTATGGTATTTATTTCCGCCCAAAGATACGTTAAAATGAGTGTTGAAATATGGAACATTCGACGCTCATAACTGTCAAATATTTTTCACTTTTACTTTTTTGTTTCCATACAGGGACAAAGACAAAAGACAAAGATATTTTAGACATATTGATATATTTTTTTATTTTAAACGTACATCCTCAAACAGTGGAGTAATCGCCAGACTACGTTTGTATGGAAGTATGATCGACTAGTGTAACCTTAATGTTAGAACACGGAAAGCTAACATCTACAAAACCTGCGGGTCCCACTCAACCTTTTGGACTTTCGAACCGGGGCAAAAATATTGTCCTAACTAAAACAAGCAGTAGGGGTCCGTCCGACCGCAAACCACGAGTGAGCTCGTACGAGTTGATACAATTCCACTGCTCGGTTGCCAGCGCCGAAACTTCGTAAAAATACTATTCCCCGTTTAAACTGCGACGAAAGTTTCGATTTAGCTGCGATTCCGTTGTTTTTTTTTGTGTTTAAAAGTTGGTACAACGCTTTGTCCGTTTATTTTCGAATTGAAAAGAGAACAGAACGTCAAAAAAGAATAACTGAATTCAAGCTGATGAATTTTTCATAATTTTCCAAACTTTTGTGGTTTTCATCAGCTTTGCCGCTATTTTGCTTTTTTAATGCTATATAATGGCAAGCCAGCAGGCGACCCAACTGATGGTATGTGGTCACCACCGCTACCTTTGGACACCTGCAATACAGGGGTACCTCAGTATGTTCATCGTCTTCCTAGCCTTTTTCCCAACTATATTGGGGTCGGCTTCCAGTCTTACCGGGTTCAGCTAAGTACCAGTGGTTTACATGGAGCGACTGCCTATCTGACCTCCACAACCCAGTAACTGGGTAACACGGTACCCCTCGGCAAGACTGGTGTCAGATCTTAAGCTTCTGACTACTAGTAACGACTATCAAAGATCTTCAAATGACAGTCGGGACCAACGGCTTTACGTGCTTGCTGCCTCGGAGGAAACTCGATATGTTGAAATGGTCGCCCATCCACGGACCGACCTCGTCAAGCGTTGCTTAACCTTGATGATCGACCCGTGCGGCTGTTATTATTTAGCCACGAGCTCCTCAGTATGTTACCAACCCTTTTCAAAAAGGACTCTCCTCAAATTAGGTTTGAAGCTGGAAGACAAATTTTGCAGAAACCTAGTAGAAACTATCGTGAGAAACCTAAACTATTTCACAAAAACACAATACGCCTTCCCAGCAAAGTTTCCTTCCCCAGCAACACAAAGTCGATGCTAGGCACTCAATTATTTTCTAGAACACATTAGCTGTAATGCATGTGTGCTACAATTTATGTGCTGTCTCCCTTAACGGGCGAGGTTGCAACTAAGGCTGTATGTACAATCATTGTAAGTTTTGCGAAAGGAAAGACCGTAAACTACTGGACCGATTTAAACAATTCTTTCACCAATAGGAAGCTACATTATTGCTGAGTAACAGGCTATTTTTTAATCCCGAAAATGGGTCCTGTGGGGTGGTCCACGGGAGCGAAGCCGCGGGCAACATCTAGTGTTTTATATAGTACTAGCTGTCCCACGCGGCTTCGCTCCCGTCAACTGGCTACGTACCTACCCTACACCTACCCTACACCTACCCTACACCTACCCTACACCTACCCTACACCTACCCTACACCTACCCTACACCTACCCTACACCTACCCTACACCTACCCTACACCTACCCTACACCTACCCTACACCTACCCTACACCTACCCTACACCTACCCTACACCTACCCTACACCTACCCTACACCTACCCTACACCTACCCTACACCTACCCTACACCTACCCTACACCTACCCTACACCTACCCTACACCTACCCTACACCTACCCTACACCTACCCTACACCTACCCTACACCTACCCTACACCTACCCTACACCTACCCTACACCTACCCTACACCTACCCTACACCTACCCTACACCTACCCTACACCTACCCTACACCTACCCTACACCTACCCTACACCTACCCTACACCTACCCTACACCTACCCTACACCTACCCTACACCTACCCTACACCTACCCTACACCTACCCTACACCTACCCTACACCTACCCTACACCTACCCTACACCTACCCTACACCTACCCTACACCTACCCTACACCTACCCTACACCTACCCTACACCTACCCTACACCTACCCTACACCTACCCTACACCTACCCTACACCTACCCTACACCTACCCTACACCTACCCTACACCTACCCTACACCTACCCTACACCTACCCTACACCTACCCTACACCTACCCTACACCTACCCTACACCTACCCTACACCTACCCTACACCTACCCTACACCTACCCTACACCTACCCTACACCTACCCCAGCGCATGCAACAAAAGCTCTCAAAAAGTTATATTTTTGCCCGTTTTTGCAACATTTTTCATTTATGCTCGGCTCCTATTGGTTGTAGCGTGATGTTATATAGCCTATAACCTTCCTCGATAAATGGACTATCCAACACAAAAAGAATTTTTCAATTCCAACCAGTAGTTCCTGAGATTAGCGCGTTCAAACAAACAAACAAACAAACAAACTCTTCAGCTTTATAATATTAGTATAGATTATGATAAGTTCGTAAGTGACTTATCTCTTTTTCATATTTCGTAATTGATCCTTGATAACATAAGATTCGTTAGCCTTAGAAATATTTTGTTTCGGTTTTTCTGAGTTTTTAAGTAAATGACAGCTTCGTTGATAAAATATGTAAGAAAAGTTTTGAGTATAATTGTAAATGGCTATAATGGTGGGAGAAGACTCAAGCACGATGCACTATTCACAACACAATCACTGCAACTCCTGAAAGCCAAAACCAGCGGTGGCGATAACTTATTATTATTGACTGAGCGACTCTTTGCGAGTTTGAGGCTTTCACATGGCTTAGGCTCCGGTTGAATGATGAGTAGGAGGTTCATTTTCAGGTTTAATTTCGCGAAACTTCACAAAACTCACGTTTGCTTCCAAACATGTTCACACCCTTACCCAAATGAATTCGTATATATTTAGTTTTGTGCAGCAGTCTTACATAATGAGTCTGTACTAATGATGGCTTCAGTAATGAGCTTTTGTCAGGTGACGTTCTTCTTCCTCCGCTAACTTACTTATGTGCTTCCTTGCGTTATTAATGAGTGTATTATGAATAATAATCTACTATTACAATTTATAGAACTCTGAAACTTTATTTTATTCTTTCTTTTGAGTGTCCTTTATGTCACATTTAACATTGTACCTTATGTCATTGAGGGTTTCGTTGGAAAATGTCATGAGGAAAGTTTTAAGAATGAATGTGGATGGCTAGAGTACACTCAAATAAAATATGGACGGACTGTGTGAAGATTATTTGTCAAGAGAAAGAGGGTGGCTACTGAGATGAAGACTAAGACAGAATTATTGTAAAAGAAGACACGATGATTCCAAAAAAAAATATTAACACTAGCTGTTCCACGCGGCTTCGCTCCCGTGGACCAACCCACAGGACCCGTCTTCGGGATTAAAAAATAGCCTATTTCACTCAGGAATAATGTAGCTTTTGTAGGAGCATATTCGGTACAAACAAACAAACAAACAAAAAATCCTCTTTATATATTTTTTTTAAATCTGTAGGCTCGCGTTTGACCACTATCTTCTGGACTGATGTGGTCTACGGTGAAGCACACTTGCCTAGAAGAAACCTATACACTCCTGACTTAAAGACCCCAAGGTTGAAGCTATCAGGTAACTAAGACTCCGGAAGGGAGTGTTCCACTCCTTAGCTGTGCACACAATGAAAGTATTAGCAAACCGCTTTGTGCGTATGGGAGGTATGTCCACCAAGTACCGATGGCACATGGCTGTAAGTCTTGTAGTCCGATGATGGAAAGGGCTAGGTGGAATCAAGTTGTGCAGTTCCGTCGCACACTCCCCGAAATGTAACCGATAAAAAACCGACAGGCTGTCTACTTGGCGTCGATGTTCGAGGCTCTAAAGCTTTGAGGCGACCAGTACATCGTTGCCAATAAGCCTTTTGACCCGTCTGTCAATCGACTCAAGTGCATCAAACTGGTATTTGGCAGATCCACCCCAGAGGTGAGAGCAGTACTCCATGCATGACCGAACTTGCGCTTTGTTCAAGTTGAGCAGCTGTTCAGGCATGAAGTACCGTCTCACCTTTGCAAGAATCCCCAACATTTTTGTAGCTAACTGAGCTATCGCCTCAATGAATGGACCGAAGTTTAGGGTCGATGTCAACGTAACACCAAGAAGTTCTAGATGGTCCGTTAACGGCATGGTTACACCACGGAAAGATGGAGCCGGCTGTCGAAAGCCTTCGAGATGTCGAGGAAGACGGCTAGCGCTTCCCCGCGTCTCTCGATGGCCTCAATCCAGATGTGAATGGCATACGCTAAAAGATTCCCAGTGGACCGATTTCGGCGGAATTGGTATAGATCAATGGACTGGTGCAGACTGCCTCCTGCCTGGTGAGCAGGCGGTCCTCGTTTTGATCACTAGGTTACAAAAAGTGTTTATGGGTTTTACTTATGGAAATTCTCAGTAGCAAACCGGACCAGTACAGATTAGGGCGGTTACGCACTACACGTCTGTGTCCGTGATTTGAGTTCTGAGTTCAAAATATTCTGGATTATGACAGATTAAGACGGATAGAGTTCGGATGTAGTGTTAGCTTCCCTACAAGAAATATGTACTACGGCTACTTCGGAAACAAAATTTAACGGACGACATCTTTTGGATGGTTACGCATTATCCAATTGTGGCGTAGGTTTATGAACACACTATGCCATTAGGACAATCTCGGCAACACGCTTCCAGCTGCTAGCAGCCAGTTTGCGAGATTGTTGTTTTACCTAGCCTGAGGGTGTCCATCTTATCTTATCGGCTCCACACCAGTGATTTGAGTATCCTCATTCACTGAATCTATAATCATATATCACACTGATATTAAAAAGGCGAAAGTTTTGTTGATTGTGTTTGTATGTTTGTTACTTCTTCACGCAAAAACTACTAAACGGATCTGGATGAAATTTGGCACAGAGATAGATTATAGTCAGGAATAGCAAATCGGATACTTTTTATCCCGGGAATATGTTCCCTTGGGATATTTTTTGACATTCACGGAGGCGAAGCCGTTGGCAGAAGCTAGTAATTATAATAAAAATAATCACGATTCTTCTTAATAATAATGACTGGCGAAATATTCGTTTTCATTATACCATGATTCCCTCACAACAGTTTTTATTTTCGCTGCCATTATAATATGATGGAAGCTCACATTATTTTCGAGTATAATAGACAACGTTCGGGCTATTGTTTAACTAATAATGAACACATAAATTGATACACATTGTGTGAATATTATACAATAAATTGTAGTTCTAAAAACTAAAAAACACGCTTTAATGGCACGCGCCCACGGTAGAATCAACTTTTATTACTTGTAAATTTTAATTTTTGTTTGACTTTCAAAAGTACTTTGACTAAATTATTGCATTGTCATCGGTCCTTGATAGGTGTGCAAAGTTTCAAATCAATCCGACGTTTTGAAGTGGGTGAAAATCTCGTTCAAAGATTCCGTTACATTGATACATAGATACATAGTTACATACCAAGCTAATAAAAGCGTGTTAAAAAGGTGTATCATTAAGGACGAAATGTTTATGAAAAAGGTCTAGAGAAAGATTTCTAATTCTAATAATTTCTTTACAATAAAAAAAGGCTGTAATGTTGACAATGCCTTTTCAAATTTCCACTTCAAATCTTCTGAATTCTGTTTTTTTCGTCACCTTTTGATAGAATTCTCTGATAAAAGCTAGTGTAAACGTTTTGCCTAAATTTTTTTATTTTTTTATTATTTATTAGTAAGAACAAAATTCTTAATAATTAATTACGATCTAGCCTAAAAGGTTAATAAGCAATTTAACTCTAACTTAATATGTTACGTGATAGATTATGTTAAAACTAAGAATAGTGTCCATTTGCACTTTTACACAAGTCCGCAGCACTTTCTTAGAGTCTGATATAATTTAAAAACACTATGTTCATGTGTTATATGTATAGCACAGCGTTGTCACTATTATTCATTCACTTTACACTACACTAATTCAAAAGGTTTAGTTCTTTTTAGTCTACGCACTAAGTCTGTATTGTCTAGCAGCTGGATAGCCTCAACATTCACGTGTCGATGAAGTCTGTGTTCGTGGGCTTCAGCAAATTTTTGGATTATGGTGGTGACGAATTCCGTTTTAAGGTCACGGTGAAGATCGTCATTCCTTATGTACCAGGGTGCATTTACAGCATCCCTGAGCACTTTATTTTGGAATTGTTGGATTAGTTTGACGTTGCTTTGTTTAGTACAGCCCCAAAGTTGGATACCATACGTCCAAATTGGCATCAGTAAATGCTTATATATGGTAATTTTATTATGTATTGATAGACAGGATTTCCTTCCGAGTAACAAATACATACTTTTATAACGTATGTCGAGTTCCTGTCTTTTCTTTTTGACATGAGCTTTCCAACGCAACTTGGCGTCGAGAGTTATGCCAAGGTATTTAGCTGTATTAGCATAAGGCACTTGCATGCCATTTATGTAGATTGGGTGATGATAGTCCAAGTGTTTGTTTGTGAAGTCAATGTGAATTGATTTTGACTCATTCAGTTTGATCTTCCATTTTTGTGTCCAGTCATAAACTTTATTCACAGCTAGTTGAACTTTTTCTACTGCTTCTCTGTGGCTTGATCCAGTAGCCATAATTGCAGTATCATCTGCAAAGGTCGCAACGGTGTTATTTTCCAGTTCTGGGATGTCGCATGTGTATAACAAGTACAAAATTGGGCCTAGCACACTTCCTTGAGGTACCCCAGCTTTTATAGCTTTTAGCTCTGAATATGCGTCTTCTTGCCGTATTCTAAACATTCTATTAGTTATATACGACTCTAGAATATCTGCAAATTCTGGTAGCATGCGTCTGAGCTTGAATATTAGACCCTTATGCCAAACTTTGTCAAAAGCTTGCGCGACATCTAAAAACACGGTGGCGCAGACTTCCTTATTTTCAAGCGTTTTTTCAATAATGTTTGTTATTCTATGTACCTGGTCTATTGTTGAGTGTTTTTCCCTGAAGCCAAATTGATGATTTGGAATAAGGTCTTTATTTTCTATTATTGGTTTTAACCGTTTCAATAACAGTTTTTCGAAAAGCTTTGATAACACGGGCAACAGAGAAATAGGTCTATATGATGATGCTTCATGGGGTGGTTTCCCTGGCTTCGCAATCATAATGACTTCAGCGACCTTCCATGGCTCAGGTACATATTTTAGGATAAATGCAGCATTGATAAGCTTGGTCAGCTTTACTATGGCTTTGCGTGGGAGATGTTTAAGAATTTCCCCTGTAATGAGGTCGTAACCCGGAGACTTTTTCGAGCTAATGTTATTTTGAATTTCTCTCATTACTTCTTTAGGAGTCACAAGCTTAATTATTTGGTATTGTGACAATCTTTCACTCTCAAGTATTTCTATCGAGCTTTCACTGGGTTGAAAAGTTTCTTCTAAGTGTTGAGCAAACCTTAATGCTTAATGATAATTAAGGTTTGCCATAAGGCCCATTTTCCGTCGCTATCTCTGATGGGTGGTATTTGTTTAATTGGTTTTTGGCCTAAATGGGTATTTAAAACAAATCCGTTAACTGGTATTTACCAGTCCCTAATTTTATCACGGTTGATGGAAGCAGGAGAAAACGGGCGTACGGTTGGCGCAGTGGTTTAGTGATTGACTGTTGCGCTGCGTGTCGCGGGTTCGATTCCCGCAAGGAACAAACGCACCCACGATACAGGAAGAAATTCCTAGTGTGGGGCAAAGTTTTAAAAAAAGCCTAAAATTTCTTATTTACTAATTTTATAAAAATAAAACTGTAGTTTCATAGTCGATAGGAGTGCAATATAACCCTCTGTTTTAACCAGACGAAGAGAATCCATAAGAAATTTCTCGCATTAAAGAAGCTTAAGCTTCAGGCCTAAGCCGAATCTTTACATTCGTTTTATTTCCTCCACAAATCATTGAAGAAAGTTATTAGTACCGACTGTCATGGAACTGTGGATCGTCGATACGTCTAATAGAATCTCCTGTTCTAGTCAGACGAATAGATTTCATAAAAAATATCCGACAGAAAGAATCAAGAAAGATCAAGAATTCTTGCTTTTTTGGCTAGCTTGATCTTCGTTATTATAACTTTATCAGAGTTGGAGTAGTAGGAGTTAAATATAACCCACTGTTCTAACCAGACAAAGAGAACTCATAAGAAATTGCCTGCATAAAAAAGTCAAGGCTTCAACCCTAAGCCTGATCTTCACATCGTTTTATTTCCTCCGCAGATCATAGAATAACGTTATTAGTGCGTGGTGCCTCACTCGCTCAGGCGCGTACACTGCTCAGCGACTGAGCTGGCGCGCTCAATTTACCGCTCCGCTGTTTTTTCACCCTTAACCTTTTAAAAACTATACAGAAGGTCCGCTTTGCTTTACCTGTAATTAAAGTGCTAGTATTCGTTCTTCAGCATTCATCATCAATTCAGCCGAAAGAAGGACACTGCTGGAGATTCCTACACCCAAACGTCGCTGCATCGGCTGGTCATAAGCTTCTCGCAGCCAGCGTTTAAGTGGTTGTCAAAAAACTATTGCGAGCCAATCATTTGTTTATTACAATAGTGGGTGAGATGGCCTCCATTGTATGTCGAGATCCTTTCCGAGTCTTGGAAAACACATCATAAGTCGTTGGTCCTGACAGTTATGTGTTTGGTCGTTGTAACGTTGTCAGATTCCCGAAAGTCTGACCAGTTGACATACCTAGGGATGGTTGTTAGCCAGTGAGTTGAAGACTTCAGATAGGCAGTCGCTCCAAGTAAAATACATGCATTCAGCTGCATCCAGGTATGTTTTAAGACAACCCCAAAATAGTGCTCGTTCACATAGAGATCCGTTTTATAGGTCCATTTTGTCGTGAGCGAGTTCACACACATGACAGTATGCCGAATACATTAAAAAATACCGATCTGATAAAATATACAGCAGTCCGTTTTACAGGTCCGCTTTATTGTATACGTTTTTATTCGACAATGGCGTAGGTAGTTGTATAAGCGAGTTCACACACACACCAGTATTTAAATACTTATCCGTTTTATCGGACGTCCTTTCTTGTAGAAAGTTAGGAAATACGGATGTTCTGTGTGAACGTATCCTTAGCAGGATAATGGCTAGGCAGATTATGATCATTCAATCTATCACTGCTTTGCCTAAAAACTAGACCTTCTGCTTTTCCTGCTTTCAGTGTTCACCCCTCGGATATTTTCCGCGTCCACGACCGATTCGAGCATTTCACACAACGCTTACTGAATTAAATCCACCGTAGATTGTAGGTTTTTTTTAGCAACGCGACCCGTGTTTTATTGGTGCGTTGAAACAGGGGACAATGTAGTTGACACAGTGTGGGTTATTATGTCAAATTAGGAAGGTATTTTTTGGCTTGGGAGTCTAGTGGTAGCAAACGTTATTGCTGAGCAGTCAGTGAGTTCAGTTACAGGAGTCGCGAGATAGAGTGGGGATTGTCAAAACGTCTTGGAAGACCTGGACTGTGCCGATGATCTTTGCCTGCTTTTGCTGCATAGACACGCCAACATGCAAGCGAAATTAAACGACCTGCGCCAGGAGGCGGCGAATACTGGGCTCAAAATTAACATCCGAAAGACATAGGCAATGGGTACAGAGATGAAGAATCCTACACCGATGTTAATTGGCATAGAAGTTGTGGAACGCGTCCACAAATTCTAGTATTTCTTCCTCGGGATTTCCTTTATTCCTCGGGAGCGTCGTGTTAGACATTGGAGGAACTGAAGAGGATATCACTTCCCAGATCGTAAAAGCGCGAGCTACCTTCGCACAGGGACATAGTATATATTTTACTTTAGCAATTTATAGAGCATCTTTTAAATTGGTCCAATATTGGAGGAGGAAAGAGACGAGAGCCAAACCTAGAATTATGACTTATTACTAAGGAAATTCAGTCGGCGCTCTCTGTCCATATTTCCTCTTAAGTGGTCACCGCCGTCCATGTAATCTGTATGTTATTTGTATGATAAAGAATCCAACAACACGATGTTAAGTGGTCACCGCCGTCCATGTAATCTGTAAGTTATTGAATGATAAAGAACCCAACAACACGATGTTAAATGGTCACCGCCGTCCATGTAATCTGTAAGTTATTGAATGGTAAAGAACCCAACAACATGACGTTTAGTGGTCACCGCCGTCCATATAATCTGTAAGTTATTGAATGTTAAAGAACCCAACAACACGATGTTAAGTGGTCACCGCCGTCCATGTAATCTGTAAGTTATTGAATGGTAAAGAACCCAACAACACGATGTTAAGTGGTCATCGCCGTCCATGGACATCTACAATATAATTCTAGAGACTAACTGAACATACCATAACATCACATATGTACCTATGCCCCCACATTTCGTGAATTATATTTATGTCCAATATTGGGTGATACCATACACCAGACAACCAGACTCCGGGCTAGTACTAAGAAATTCTTAAAACTCGTAAAAAACCAATAACACATTTTTTCAACCAGGGAATCGAACTCAGGCAGGAGTAGCGCTAGTTTCCCTAAACAAACAAGGCCGTCGTTCGTCAATGACATATTATTCTCTTTTTACCAGTAGCTGTTACTCTGTTCCCTTATCCGTCTATCGTTCATGAAGCCGATCCGATTGTCAGACAACCGAGCGAATCAGTTTATCCTTTAGTCCAGGCAAACAAGATAATGTAATTCACTCCCGGGCAAGCTTTAACTGATTTGGCGTCAGTTGCTAACGAGAACGTGGAAGGGTAGGTTCGCTGTCTGGCAGTCAGACCGTTTTAACTGATATATCTTATAGCTAGGTAGAAGCAAAACAAAGGTAGCCCTTTTTAATAATAGCACCGTCTACTTAATAAAACTCTTAATAATTTCATTCATTGATCGTCGATAAACAGCCTTCACCGGTGGCTTTCCAACTTGTATCTACAACGAAGGAAGGCTTTTTGCAAAATCATTCCTGAGAGGGTTTAAACAGAGTATATAATCTTGTATAGATGTTCATCATTGCTCGTGGTTCGTGGCTAAAGAGGAGCTCGTGACTAAATAATAACAGCTGCACGGGTCGATCATCAAGGTTAAGCAACGCTTGACGAGGTCGGTCCGTGGATGGGTGACCATTTCAACATACCGAGTTTCCTCCGTGCGTCGGAAAGCACTTTAAGCCGTTGGTCCCGGCTGTTATTTGAAGATCTTTGACAGTCGTTACGGATAGTCAGAAGCTTGAGATCTGACACCAGTCTTGCCAAGGGGTACCGTGTTACCCAGTTACTGGGTTGTGGAGGTCAGATAGGCAGTCGCTCCATGTAAAACACTGGTACTTAGCTGAATCCGGTAAGACTGGAAGCCGACCCCAATATAGTTGGGAAAAGGCTAGGCAGTTGATGAGATGTTCATCATTATTACCATCAGGTACGACTACTTACACAATAATTCTATCTATACATCTGCAAATATATAAATCTATACAAAAAAATGAAATTGAAGTGTGTGTATGTAATATCGAAATAATGTTTTAAAATTTATGTAAAAGTATATACATACGTGTGTATGTACATGTGTGTGTAGGTGAGCACTGGGCCCGCGTTGTGGATTACGGCCCATTCCCTCTCACAGAGAGGAGGCCTGTGTCCCAGCAGTGGGAACATTAATAGGCTGATGATGTGTGTGTGATATACATACGGTACCAATTACAAGTACGCAATTTTTTAGATTTTTGTTTTTTGATTTTGACTTTCACTGGTAGATAGCTGATGGTAAAGAGTAAAAAAATTCACCGTTCCTGTAGGAAAATTAAAAAATTAAATAACAATTTTACGAGTTTGACGCGTTCAAAGTCACGGGCACAGCTATTAGGTAATAAAGTTGTCCAATCACTCATTATAGTCCGAGCATCTAAAAAAATGTATGACACTGGAAGACCTGGAAGTATGGTCCTACTATGGCAGTTACTTCGAGCAAACATGCGTCATTGGCGACCACATCATCACTTACCATCAGTTTAGATAGTGTTCAAGCGCGAGCCTATCAAAATTTTCGTCTTGATATTCTTCTTGTTTACGTCTTTTTAGTTCGCTTCTAAAGCAGTCGGGGTTCTTAATTTTTTTTGTAAAAAAGCTTTTTATTATTTATAATTTTTTAGTTAACATTTTTCGAATTAGGATCATTTAAGCATATAAGTATTATACGTGTTTGAAACCACCTCTTAAAACCCTTTATTTTGTTACCCCACACGATGGGTATGGAAGAAAAATATTGGGCCCCCATAATATCGCGCCCAAAATCCGCCAGTGATTCTCGCATGGTTAAGACAAATCGATTGACGTAAGAATGATCTAAATCGGCCAACGCGTTTGTTCTCTAGAACGTCACATAGGAACAAACATACATACATACATAGACTGATACATTTCCCTTTTTCGGCAGTCGGGTGAGAAGAAAACTTTCTGACATCAACCCAAAATCATAATTTTCATCCTCCTGTGCAGCCTCCTCCCAATTAGTTTGATCTCAGCGCAAGTACGTGTTTCCTTCTTTTAAATCTCTATCAGCTCAGCAATCATTTCACTCCGGATTGATCAGCATCTGAAATTGAAACATCATCAATGAACGATTCTCGAATGTGTACCTACTCGATCAAACCCAAAATTGTAAACAACAACAGAACACTTGACCACAAAACAGCGTCATTAGTAACAAATAATTAAAATTAAAACCCAAGAAATAAAAATCTAATTATCCAGCCAGAACGCTTAGCTATAAACAAGGGGTCAAAACCTCTAATCGTTCTGCGGTAAAACCGGGTATCATTACCCGGCCGTCCGGTAATGAGAACCGGTAATGACTGGCCGTATGCAGTAGGGATGTTGCGGAGGTGGTTTAACGGAACCGAAGTCGGTATTGGAGATTTTAAATTATTTTTGTCGGAGTCGGAACCGGAATCGGAGTCGGACGTGGTGGCAGAAGACCGATGTGTTAAGGGTAGGCTTAATAAAATAAAATAGTACCTATAAACATTATTCAGTCAGACTCTTTCATCATCATCATATCAGCCGTAAGACGTCCACTGCTGGACATAGGCCTACCCCAAGCGTCGCCACATTGACCGGCCCCGTGCGTCCCGCAACCAGCGGATTCCTGCAACCTTCACCAGGTCATCGGTCCACCTGTCAGACTCTTTAATTTCAATTAAAACATAAAACCTGCGACAAAAAGCACATTCGGAGGGAAGGTACCCCGTGCGACAAGCGTAGCATACTTGTTTGTAACTTCGTACACGTTAACCGCACCCACCGGTCGCTTACCACGGGCCGCTATCCGTTGTTTCAACCTCCGATTTAAATTGTCGGAACCGGAGCAGTAATATTAAGCGGCAGTACCGACTTATTGGAGTCGGAGTCAAAGCTTAGTAACTTCCCTAGTATGTAGTTTATCTTTGTTTGATTTTAAACCGGGTTCGGTTCGGGTATTTATTTTGCTAACCGGTAATTACTGTGTGTGTAGGTGAGCTTGCTGTTACCCGGTAGGTAAATATGTGCTGTGGGGTATTTTAATTATGTTCTCTTAGGGGAACTAATGAGTTATTAATGTAAATTAGGCGATACAGTGTAGTTACTGCAAACATTGGTGTACCGCAGTATTAAGTTTAGGTACTTTCATATAGGTTGTAGTGATATGTGTATAGTTGAGATGATATTTGTGTGTAACTCTGCCCCCAATACAGTCGTTTTCTCATTGCTGGGCATCGTGATATGCCCGACTAAACTTCTGGACTCCCTCCATTTATGACGATCTTTGTCTGTTGGAAAATGTGCTGTTGTGGTGTTTCGGCGATCTCTGTGTGGATTTACTCAGTCAGGCTTCGTCCCTTGAGTCTCTGCTTCTGTGTTTCCTGTAACCATATTTTTTCCAGGTTATAAGATACTGTTTATGACAGTCTCAAATTAAAAAGCACAAATATAACACCCTCTCTCAAACTTTTTTTACCTTATCCCATTATTTGGCTCTGGTAGTCATCTTTCCTTCATATTAGTTTTTTTTTTGGATATCGCTGCACGTGCTGAGATATCCTTTTTGGTCTCGCACGGGGTTTTATTTTTATTATTGTCTAATATTTGTTTTTGCTTATTTATCGGGTCTCCTATGCAGGTCACAAACAAAAAAATGTCTTTATTTCCTTCTTCGCAAAGGCAAAATACCTACAAAAGACTCTACCATGCATCACTCAAATTATCTATTCATTTTATTTTTTATTCACGCCTAGTTGACACTTCGCATGACTCAAGTGCTGGGTTTTACCTTGGTCAGAGGATAAGCTTTGCTATACAACGTGGCAATGCTGCCAGTCTTTTGGGTACATTACCAGTCGACAACGATGTGGAGGAGTTTTTTGACGCCATATTTTCGTTTATATTTTAGGTTTAGTTAGTGAGTAATTTTTGTTTTAAGTGTATATGTTTATAGTCTTAGATGATGTCGTATTTTTACACTGTATATTATACGAGTACTTTGCCAAAACAAGAATGAATTAGCCTTACCAAGCTCAAAATTAAGTATATTCCATTCAGGCCCGTAGCCATGTGCGTTAAAATATATAATAAACTTCCGAATTCAATTAAGGACATAGAATACGAACATAAATTGAAAAACAGTCTCCAAAAATACCTCGTAGTAAAATCGTATTACACTCGAAAGGAATTCTTTGATGATAAGTGAATTTTGACATTGAAACTGTACACAATACCTACACACAGCACTTACTGCAATTTTGACTTACGACCTACTTGTGTTATATTATGATTATTATTGTTATCGGTGTTTGTTTTAATTTAATTTTTATCTTATTTTAATTTATGAATGGAAATGACGACCAAATTGTTCTCACCTATCCTATATTTTAACATGACAGTTACTTATTTAATAAACAAATGTTGAACACTTGATAAACATGTAAAAATTATGTTTGTTTAAGCACAGTAGTTTTGTTTATTATTGTGACACTGTAGCACTTTAAACTATTTATATTGCTGTGCCCTAGCAGGGTTCATGTATGAAACCTTTATACTTGTTACAACTTTATAAACTACATGAATGCAGTTAATGATTATGATTATGATTACTTCTACTATATCATCATCTGCCTAGCCTTTTCCCAACTATATTGGGGTCGGCTTCCAATCTTACCGGATTCAGCTAAGTACCAGTGTTTTACATGGAGCGACTGCCTATCTGACCTCCATAACCCAGTAACTGGGTAACACGGTACCCCTTGGCAAGACTGGTGTCAGATCTCAAGCTTCTGACTACCCGTAACGACTGTCAAAGATCTTCAAATAACAGCCGGGACCAACGGCTTAACGTGCTTTCCGAGGCACGGAGGAAACTCGGTATGTTGAAATGGTCACCCATCCACGGACCGACCTCGTCAAGCGTTGCTTAACCTTGATGATCGACCCGTGCGGCTGTTATTATTTAGCCACGAGCTCCTCTACTAACTTCTACTTTATATGTAAATAAATTCGCTTTTATGTTCCAGTTTGGCATATAACCAAAACGAGTATTTACCCATCAATCTCAAACTACACATAACAACAAACACTCCGAGAACAGTTCGAAAATCCCCAAAAACGTAATGATCAAATTAAGATAATTAGCGATCATTAGCGCTCTCCCGCCGTTTGTACTAATAGTGATCATGAAACTGTATATAGTTCTGTAGCGAACTGTCTGTTAATGTGTTCATTAACTGGTGTGTAAGCTTTTTTATCCGACTGCCCGTGAAGTAGGGTAATGTTATTTGTAAGGCAATGTGACTGAGGTATTCGGTACGATTGGATACAGTAATTGTTATTGGTATGGAATTCAGAAATGAATAGAAACCGGTGTTAGGATTTGTTCCTATTTGATGGAATATACAATACCTACTAAAACGGATGTCATCTACCTACTACATTCCGCGAAACGTTCAATAAGCCTCAAAAACGTAATGATCAAATCATAAGAGAAAAAAAAACACAGAGAAGGTGGGTAATGTTTTATGTTACACAATGTGCGTGGGATGGGTTTTGGTACGAACCCTGGGCACAGATAATATAATACTAGCATACAGATCCCTCATCCCATACAAAGAAACCGTGCCGACGTAACTAGCGTTTTTCGTCTGATTAAACTGATTATTTTATTTATTTATTTATTTATATGTACTTTATTGTACACCAAGATAAAAAAATACATACGGAAACCTTAAAATAACAACAAACATACAACAGGCGGCCTTATCGCATTCTGCGATCTCTTCCAGGCAACCCAGAATGGAGAGAGATAGCCTGGACACAACGTGGGGTTGCACTTGGTGCAATTTTAAAATTAAATAATAAGTAACAAACATAGGAAGAACCAAATATAAAATACTAAAATAGATACATAAATACTGTTACAAGATGGGGCAACGCCATCTAGTGACGAGTAGAAGAATTAAGTAGTTACTAGTGGCGCCATCTAGTATCGAATAGCGGAACTAATCTTCTCGTGTCGAATGGAATTTTCCAGAATGTTCGAACCGAACATTCTGGAAGTTTCTAGTCGCTTCGGGAACAGTGAGTTCGAAAGTCGATTGTTCTGGAAGTTTCTCGAATTATCTAGAACAGTGTGGAACGTTCTAGAAACATCTTCGGTGCCACAGAACAAAAAAAACGCCTACTACGCCTGTCTTCTCTGTTCTGTGTTCGGTGCTATATAAAGAGCGGTCGGGTTCGTCGTGAGTCACATTCACCGCCAGCCGCCGCCCCGAGAGGTCGTCTCGCTGCCCGCTGCCGCTCCGCTCGCCGGCCCACCGCTGCGAGCCCCCACTCATCGCTCCGTCTCGCTCCTGCGTGACGTCACTGCGGCCGACGCGTCTTCGCTCGCCGCCTCACCGCTGCGCGCCCCGCGCACCGCCCCCGCCTCGCCGCACCCCTGCGTGTCGTCGCTGCGGCCGCCGCGTCGCGTTTTAAATCCACATCTTGTGGTCCTTGGCGGATACCTAACGGTGCTAACGAAGCCAAGTGGGGTGTCGACCCAAGCACCCGCCAAGCCCCTTCAGGGCTCGGCAGTCATTGGATTCGGGAGCAGGATCGTTGGCCTTGGTAGATAGCCTAGCCAACCCCTGCTTCGTTCCACAGCATTCACCTAGCACGGTCGGGTGTGTCTACCCCGACGTGCTAGACTTTCGGTACACAGAGGTGGGTGGCCCACCTTCAGTGGGTTTACCGGTACCTTAGGGCCCCTGTCACACAATAAGATTGGTGCAGGGTAACAAGCTTAGGGCTCACCAGGGACACACCTCCCAGTCTCACCCGACTGGGAGGGTAGGCTTACACATCCCCGGGCATACCCACCCGGGGAAGACTCCCTACCGGCTTCACCGGAAATCTTTCTTCGAAAATGTCGCTCGCGGCAATTATCGAACTCCTCCACGAGATTCTCGAGAAGGAAGGTCTTAGCAAGAAATACGACCATGCCGTAAATGAGGCTTTAGCCTCTTTTATACCCGCTTCGTGCCCGACCGAGCTCCCTGGACCTAGCAAGGCCCCCGTGCCGAGCGTGGCTCAGGACTCGCAAAGGTTGTCCTCCTCTCCAAACAGGTCTACTTCAAGACCTAACTCTTCTACCCCGCCCCAGAGTGATGCTCAGGTCATCCAGCCTGTTGCACAACCTGCTTGTAGCGATCCAATTCCATCCAAACCCACGTCTCCGGCCATCGTGCCTGGATCATGGAGGGACCCCAAAGCCATTAAGGAGTTAGAGGACTATCGAGCGCGCAAGGCCGCCGAGTCCAAATCAAGGAGAGATCCTCCATCCACCAAACAATACCAAGACTACAAGGAGCGCATTGCCTCCTTGCACAAGTCCTTGGATGAACGTAGGTCCAATAGGTCTAAAAAGTCCAGCCAGTACAATATATGGGCTGATGAGGATGACTCCCCCATGGAGGATGGAGCAACCCTTAGCACTGACGAAGAATGGGAAGCTGTAGCTAACCAGGATGAGTCAGTTGCTGATAACCCAGTAGACATAGACATAGATATCCCAGACAAATCAGACGACTATGACACCGTCTCCACTTCTGACGGTGATGACTCCATAGTCTGCTCTGGAGGTAAAAGGAGAAAGAGGAAAAGTCCCAACCATGCTACCAAGCCCAAAAAGGCGGTAAAGAATTCCTCTCCTCAGCCAGTTTTGCCAGCGGCTTCGCCTGCCAGGCAACCCACCCCCACTCCCGCCGCCACTGCCGCTTCACAGCGGACAAGCCGCCCACAAAGTCCGATGGAAACAAATACCACCAGGAAGTTTCCTCCCCCTCCTCCCATATATCTCCAAGACAAGGGGAAATGGAACGATGTGTCCAACGCTTGTGTTGAGCGGAAAATCAACTACACCAAGGCTACTGCATGCCAACTAGGCATCAGGATTCAAGTCCCCACGTCCCGTGATTTTCGAGATCTTACTCGCTATCTAAAAGACAGGAACATTTCGTTCCACACATACTCCCTTCCGGAGGAAAAGCCCCTCCGTGTGGTTATTCGGCGTATACCGAAAGAAATCTCTACGGAAGATGTCCGTAAGGATTTAATAGCCCAGAAAGTCCCAGTCACAGAGGTCCACCGGCTACACAAAGCTAGAGGTGGACAACTGTATGACATTGTCATGGTTACATGCAGCCCGACTGAGGGTCGCAATCCCATTTTTAATATCAAAACCGTTTGCTCCCTGTCGGGCATTTCGGTTGAGAAACCATACCGCCCCCACCTAGTTGGTCAGTGCCATAACTGCCAACTATACGGCCATTCTCAGGCAAATTGCTATGCTACCCCTAGGTGCGTAAAGTGCCTGGGTGAGCATAACACGAAGGACTGTACACGTCCAAAAGACCGCGCAGAATGCACGGAGCCTCCCAGCTGCGTGCTCTGTGGCCAGATAGGACACCCTGCTAACTACCGGGGTTGTCCAAAAGCTCCCAAACTTGCGCCTAAAATGGCCAAGCGTTTCAACAAACTCCAAGCGCCTTATGCGCCCTTGTCCCAACCCCCCCGTCTAGCCCCTCAGAGGACTTCACCTTGGGGTAAACTGAACCACCAAAGAGTGGCCCCTCAGTCTTACTCCCAGCCCATGCCAGCGCTGCTGGATCAACCCATAGCAGCGCCCATTCCAGCGCCCATTCCAGCGCCCATTCCAGCGCCCATTCCAGCGCCCATTCCAGCGCCCATTTCAACCCCAGGCCCAGTAGCCACTGCTGCCCCCATGACCGCACAAAGCCGGAAGGTGGCTTCCACCACCACCGACGCTAAGCGCCCGCCCCCTGTCGCCCCCTCTGGGCACAAGCCATATCTGTGCGTGGCTGTAAATATCATCAGCGCGTACTCCATTTGGATGACCCCTCAGGCCCGTGCTCTGGATGCAGAAATCCGGAATGCAGGCCCTCTTGACCCAGTTTCATGCAGTGCCATCTTCTCGAGGTACGAATGCATCACTAGGGAACTAGATAGACTCGTCTACAAAGACGGTCAATGGGTTCGTAACTAGTACGAACATTTCGACAACAGAACACAATATCAACCGTATTCGTTCCGCCCTCGCCGCCGAGGCCCGTCGCGACGTCCCTATAAATTATGAAGCCAGCCCGCGAACGCTGTGCTATAGTTAAAGTAGCTAGTTTACAATTGGAGTTTCTTGTCCGTTCTTCTCCACGTAGGCTTTTCCGAACGGATGGTAGAATCACTTTATTAGATCCAGCCTTAGCTGTCCCCCCAAGTGACGCCCTGAGCCGAGGTGTCGACCCCAACTGGGGTAGCCCTCAGCGTGTCGCTTTAGGTTTAGCTTTTTGAAGCCTGGCTGGAGGCTAACTAGATTAGTCTCCACAGGGAAGCCCGCTTAAGCAGTAGTCGGTCCCTTTGACTGAACTGCGAGACGCCACGTATTAAAAAAAAAAAAAAAAAAAACGTCGTGAGTCAGTTTCGATTCGGAAGCGACACAGAGCGATCAGAAAAGGAAAATAGTGCGAAGTAATAGAATTGTTTAAGAAGTGTTTTTGTAATAAAGTGTGATTTATTGTAGTCTGCTGTTTAAATAATTTATCCCTGAGCTCCAGCTCGTAACAATACATACATACATTTATAAAAATACAGTCAAGAAAACAATACAGCTCCAACAAGAATAAGATCACAGTGACAGTTATTTATTGGCCTATCTACAATTGTTACACTGTTTATTCTAATAATACAAGCAATATGATACAAGGATAGTATACAATATGATGCAGTAGACACAGCATGCATTATTGTTTGTACATCGAACGCGTTCGGTTCCGTTCTACGGCAATAGATAGATGGTGTTAGCAGCGACTTGCAAGTAAAAGGGTTTACTCGGTTTGTGAATATTTTTTTCTATAAATACAGTGACGATTTGGTTTTGTAGTAGTTTGTTCACATTTTTTTCAGTTTCATTACACCAATATTTGTTACAATAGGTACCAATTTAAGCAATCGAGTGGAATGCCTTAGAAATTTAATACCGCGCCATCTATTGGCATCAATTTTAAATGATCCATTAAAATAATCTTTTAAATGTGAATTAAGAGCCAATTCTGCATAATTTTGTGCTTAGGAGAGTTGATTAAACAAGAACATACAATTTTTATGTTCAATTCTAGAAATTGTGAATTTTACACAACATTCAATAACAAATCGATGCCTATCGCGCCATCTAGTGATATGTATTTGAACTAAATTTTCTGTCTTACCGTCGGGAACCCCTTGCCCTGGGTTAAGTGTTAAGTTATAGACCATCTTATGGATTTTGTTCCCCTGAGTCTCTTTCCTTCTCAGTAACCATAAGTTGTTTGAGGGTGGAGGAGGCCAATACTGTGTGCATATAGCAGTTTCAAATTAAAAAAAAAACAAAAAAGCTACTTAAGGTTCTACTATGCACTACTGAATTTCTCTTCTGACGTTTATATTCCAGTTGTGGTAGCTATTTATCTTTAGTATCGAGCAATGGCAAACACCTACCAAAATGGGGAATCATATACCCACTACGCCCATACCCATCAATCTCCAAACTACACATAACAACATATTATAACACGCATAATAACGAACTCCGAGAACAGTTCGGAAATCCCCAAAAACGTAATGTTAATTAGCGATAATTAGCGCTCTCCCGCCGTTTGTACTGGTGATCATGAAACTGTATTTAGTTCTGTAGCAAACTGTCCATTAATGTGTTCATTAATTGGCGTGTAATCTTTATTATATTGAATGCTTTGGCAATTTATTCGGGGATAAAATTCGTATGAATATAAAGATAATCAGCTGTGCCCTACTTTTTGTTTCAAACTCAAAGCATTTATTTCAATTAAACCTTCTGGCACTGTTGAATTATCAAGGTCCGCCGTGTCAAAAAGATGAAGCATGTTGTACGTTCCAAAGCGAATATCTCTATGAAGAAGTACGTGCGAGAAATTCCATGGACACTCTTTAAATTCAATCTATTATTTGCAAACATAAATGTGCTGAAAACAGATTGGTTACAAATATGATAATGACTATCATAAAAAAAGTAATTAATAGGCTTAGTGCATTATACCGAAAATAATACAATTAATTGAACACTATTAGATACCGTGTTGAAGTCGCATTAATGATGTAACGACAATTTTAGTGCACAATTTTAGTGACTTCAATAGCTTAATGTTGAAATTATGTATGTAATATCTATCAGTATTATCTAAATAAATGAAATGGCTTAAGTTACAGCATCACTGCATGAAGGGCTATTTACAAACGGAGAAGAAACAAGCATTAAACACTACGTTACGAAAATGGTCATTGCTCTATAGCAATGTCAGGCGATTGTAGCTTCGCTGCCGTGGTCTATCCCAAAGGAACAGTGCATCTATTAAGATAAAAAAGTTAGTTAAAAAAATCAAAAAACTAAAAAGACATAAATAAACAAGAAGAAAATCATGCTGTGCATTCGGAGGATATATATTCGCGAGCTGGCTGACTAAATCCAGATGTATCATCCGACTGCACAGCAAGATTTTCTTCTTGTTTACGTCTTTTTAGTTCGCTTTTTAAACAGTCGGGTTTTTGATATTTTTCAATTAATTTTTTATTTACAACCTTTTAGTTATTTTTTTTTAGAATTAGGTACATTTAAACATTTAAGTGTTATGTATGTTTGAAATCACCTCTTAAAACCAACTCTTTCATTATTTTGATACCCCACACAATGGGTTCGGAAGACCATCCTTCGGCAGTCGGGTAAAAGTAGATTACCTATGGGATTCGGCTATAGTGTAGCTTAACATCAGGTCAACTTCTGGAAATTATCTCCTCAAAGAAACAAAATTACTTTTATAATTTACTGTGTAGTTAAGAGATAACCACTAGCCAGAACCAAAACATAACCGTAATATTAAATGGTATACATGGCACTATCCATTATATAAAACAAATAAGATTTGACATAACCAAGACGACGTACGTACTTGTTTTCACCAATTAAATTACTAAGCCTCAAAGTCTACATCAAAATCCGTCTACATTAAAACCAAAATAAGTTAAATAAGTCCATATCACTTAATGTTATATCAGAGGATCCCGAAAGCTGTCACGTTGTCGCTCTTTATAAGAATTAGCATCACGTTCTCTCAGAAATCTCTAAGTCAGTGTCTAAAGAGCTTTCTGACGCCATTATACCTAGCTCATATTTCTTTAAGGTGGCGTAAGGAGTAAGCGAGGAGAGAGGCTCACAGAGAGGAGGCCTGTGTCCCAGCAGTGGAAAAATTAAAAGGCTGATGGTGATGGTGAAGGAGTAAGCGAACGTTGTTTTAGAGATCAGCAATACTGCTTTTGTGGAGACGGTTGCTGAAACACAGAAGAAGAAAGCCGCCTATAACGTTCGGACTGCTAGGTTACAGAGCTTAGAGATGAGAGGGAGTTGGTGTATGCCACATCATCCCAATTCCTTCGATTTCTGGTATATTAGGTATCCTCACGATTCCGTAACCGTTTGGAGTACGACCAACAAGGTTATTAGACTAGGATGGCTTTGTTCTAATTGAATATTGCCTTCAGATCGCCGGCTGATATCATCCAGCTGCTAAAAGCCAGTATTCCGTATGTCATTCGTCCACGTAGCCGTACCTATGCTGATTCACGATCTCTACTTAAGAGTACACTAGTCGACGGCACGAACTATTTTGTGCGCGGGGTTAAAATGCATTTTATATCAACCGACAACACGTACGGAAGAGATAGATGCTGTCATGAGCAGTAGGAAGCTAGTTCGCGTACGAATACACACTTTTGCAAATTTATAGCGAAATGGATAATGATTTAGGACGAAACCGAGCGCGCGAAATTTTATAAACAGACCTTTGGCAGTCTTGATATCATGAAAAAATGACTAAATCTATCTGTTCAAAATAAAATTATTTGCATTGTTGAACTACTAATCTATCCCTGTATGGAGGCCGTTTTGTAATTTGCCGTCTTCTTAGGGTATTTATTCGCGCCCAAAAATGCGTTAAAATTAGTGTCGAAATGTGGAACTTTCGACGCTCATAACTTTCAAATATTTTCTTTTTTGCTTCCATACAGGGCTAGATAATGATGAGACAAATTGATACCACTTTTTATTTTGAACGTACAATCGTCAAACAGTGGAATAATTCCTAGACTACGTTTGTATGGAAGAATTTTCGACTAGTGTAACCTTAAGAACGCGTTTACCTAATTCATCAGTTCTATGAATACAAAGATCTAGATAATGCCTTTTCAACTTTTACATGGACTACTTTAGTACATTTCCACCTCAAAAATTAATATTTCCAAAATAATTCGCCATCTTCTTTGTACTTAGACCACAACCCTGAAAGCAAACACATAATATCAGTTCGAGCAACAGACTGGCGTGATCACGTAATGCAGCTTAAAACGGAACGTGGCCTGATTCGAACCTGCGCTCGCAGTTTAGCTGCCCTGCCGTGACTCTAGGCTCCCCTGTGTGCTTTGGCTTCTCCTGTGTACATGTTCCTCTGGTACTTTGACAGAGGAAAATAATCTTTTGAAGCGCTTATGCTGATGAAAATTGCATTGACCAGATAATTTTCAGCAATATCTTTTTTTGTTAAACTTCGTTATTCGTTTTATGTTTTAGAGTTTACGCTGGTAAAAATAAAATTAAGTTTTTGATATCATAAACGAATGTATAGCTAACGGCAATTTTTCAGAAACTACAGAAAGACTCCTGCTAGGTATTTATTTATTTGGCCAACCAACAATTGTATACAGGGTTAAGTCGACCTAGATCCATTAAGAGGTTATAGTTCCCATCATTTCTGACTAATTTGACTTTGAAACACCCTAGCCTAAACCTAACTGTTTTTGAGATATTGGACCTGAAGGTTTTTTAAAAAAATATGCCAATTTCTTAAGAATTGGCATTTTTTTTGTATTCTATGGCCTTATTTTTTTCTAATTCCGATTTTTGAGTACTAGAGAAGTTCGTTGATTATTCTAAATGCAAAAAGTCCAAATATCTGAACCATATGAGTCATAGTAGAGGACTGAAAGTGTAAAAAAGAAATAAATTTATATTTTTTTTTTTCTTTTAGCAAAATTTAAAAAAAAAGTATCGCAGTAGTGCTGCAGATATGCTGAATAATATCTTTGTTCTATTAGCTATCCAACAAGGTATAACAAGCTAGGGGTCTTATCACAATTCTTAGAAAAAACTTTAAAGTAAAGGTTTAGGCTGGGGTGTTTCATAGTCAAATTAGTCAGAAATGATGGGAACTATAACCTCCTAATGGATCTAGGTCGACTTAACCAGTAACCCTGTATACTGATACATTTAAATTTAAAGTTTGTTTATGTCTAAAAGAAAAGAAAGAAAGAAAAAGTATTTATTTGTGACCCGCACAGGAGACACGAGAAATCAGCTTAAAATTAAACAAAATTAAAAATAAAAACCCCTTGCGAGACAAAAAGGCTCCTATCTCAGCATATGCAGCGATATCCAAAAAAGGAAATAACGCTGCGCTGATATTCTGATAAGACCAACTGTTGATGCCAAGGACACACATACGGAAACGGAAAATACTTAAATAAGGTTAGTACTACAATTTCTTAAAGGTTAGCACCTCATGCCCCATAAAATAATAGTTACAAATGAAATTAAAACTTAAAGGAAAATATATGTCAAAAATATACATCGATAAAATTACAATTAAAATAGAAAATAAAATAAAATTAAAAATCAATTAATATAAATCAATAAAATAAATATTAAAATAGTAAATTAAATTAAAATAGAAAATTATAATATTAAATTAAAATTAGGTATGTAAGTATTCCTTTTGCTTTGTAATTTTTTGTCATACACATGGGAAATAAACTCACGTCCAAAAGCGGATATGCCCAAAACCTCAAAAACCTTTCTGCATAAAGACGTGTTGAGAAAAAAGTAAGAATGAAATACAACTAATTTCAGTCATACGCTCATCTCACAATATTCCCGACGTACAGTCCAGAAGATCCACGCATATCTAGGCACTCCACCCAAATAGGTATGCTACCTATTTAAGGCCGTACCCTGACCAAAAAATCAGCATGAGATATGAGCATTCCTATTGGCCTAGCGGCACTGGTGGCGCATGAATTACGGTAGTGAATACGCCCAGATTTTAGAACAAAATCTTTATAAAATCGAATATTGGTCTTTTGAAAAAAATAAAACTTACAAAATGTTCGTTATCAAATTGTCTATCCATTAGTGTTAGTATAAAAAATAATTAATGAACACTTTATGAGGAGATGCTTGCTATCAATAATTATTTCATATTTTTATGGTTTTTTTGGAAGGAGATTAGTGGAACATATACCTCTTTAAAAAAAAGTGTACTACCATTTTAGAATCAACATTATGTAGAAATTTCATGTATTTTTATTCGTTGATATTTCTTTTTAAATAAAGAGTAGATAGCTCTTAAAAACTGCACAAAATTCGACTAGCGTGGCGTTTTCCTCGGGGAGGCGCCTTAAGAATAAGGCCACTGTCACACATCATATACAAGTCCCATTACCAGGCATTCCCCATATAGAAACAACACTTACATTCTATTTCTCCCGCTAATATTTTATGAAACAAGTTGAATAATAAACCGCGGGTAAACCAGCTCGTACGTGTGCTTGGCTTGCCGCCAGCCACCGTAATGGCGACTGCTGAGGGGTTATGACGACGCTGCATCGTTTTTCAAAGGCTTCTGGTGCAGCGGTAAATGTCTTTTAAATATACCTGTAGGAATTGTGCCGTCGCTTGTGAGTTTGGTTTACGTTATTCAAGAGACGTTGTTCAGAGGTTTGCTTATGTAAGTTGCTTACACGTTTTCTGTTTAAGGTTACACTAGTCGATCATTCTTCCATAAAAACGTAGTCTGGCGATTACTCCAATATTTGACGAGTTGCGTTCAAAATAAAAACTGATATCATTTTGTCTCATCATTATCTAGCCCTGTATGGAAACAAAAAAGTAAAATATTTGATAGTTATGAGCGTCGAAAGTTCCATATTTCAACACTAATGTTTACGCATCTTTAGGCGGAAATATATACCATAAGAAAAAAGAAGAAAATTGCAAAATGGCCAGCATACAGGGATAGATTAGTAGTTCAATAATGCAAATAATTTTATTTAGAAAATATAGGTACATTTAGTAGTTTTTTCATGATATCTAGACTCCCAAACGTCTGTTTATAAAATTTGGCGCTCTCGTTTTTTTCCTAAATCATCATCCATTTCGCTACAAACTTGCAAAAGTGCTAATTCGTACGCGAACTATTTTCTTACAGCTCAACACAGCACCTATCTCTTTCGCACGTGTTGTCGGATGAGATAGCAGGCATTTTAACCCCGCGCACAAAACAGTTCGTGCCGTCGACTAGTGTAACCTTAATGGGTGAGATTATTGCTAGTTCTTTTTCTTTTGGTATCGACGGTATACCTGTCTTTGTTTCGGCCTAGTAGGTGGCCACTAGAGTGGCATAGAACCTTCTTTAGTCCAGCAGTACGCGAAGTCTTGTTGCGGATGATGAGGTGGCCACATTTATTGCTGGAACAGAGGTGTTGCTGTAACCATCAAGGGTGCAGGTTGGTTATGACGATGCTGCATCGTTTTTCAAAGGCTTCTGGTGCAGCGGTGAATGTCTTTTAAATATACCTTGTGAGTTAGGTTTACGTTCAGGTTTGCTTATGCAAGTTGCTTACACGTTTTCTGTGTAATGGGTGAAATTATTGCTACTTCTTAGTACAATTTTCTTTGTTTGGACCCAGTAAGCAGTAGGCACACCTCTGCACAGCAGTAGGCGAACTCGGCGTGCAGATCACGATGACTGCTAACCGCTTTTATTGCGGTGTCAGAGGCGTTGTTTAGCAGCTTGTTTAGCAGGCACAGGGTTTGACAATCGACCATTTAAAGAACACGATTCGTCTATGTGATTGGCCTTGCCGAATTCACTTGTGCAATTAGGCAGCAGATCGACAAGGTTAGGGTGCCTGGATATTTGGGACATTCCAGCATATGGAAATAGTCTGATCAGGAACATCGCATTTGCATTGGGTTTTGTATCGATAATCCCCTATTTGTCCTATTTTTGCAGTGGCTTGCTGAAAGATTTTACTAGTAAAACCAAGCAAAGAGAGTCACTCTTTGCTTGGTTTTACTAGTAAAATCTTTCATGAAGACACCTAAAGTATACTTAGGCGGTAAGCAACGTTGGTATCTGGGTAGACCGGTTCTTCCTCCTCATCATTCTCAACCGTGTAGACTATTTAACCCCCGACGGAAAAAGTGGGTGTTATAAGCTTGACGTGTGTATCTGTGTCATAGCGCCTAAATGGATGAACCGATTTTGATTTTTTTGTTTGAAAGGTGACTCTTCGACATAGCTATGTTTGGTTAAAATTGGTTAAGCCTTTCAAAAGTTATAGGCTGTTTTCTGTTTGAAACGGAGTATTTTCGCAAGATATATCGTGTCATAATTACGTGTTTGATAGATTGTTGGTCGAAGCGTGCCTACTACTAGATAAATTATGTAGTTTAAAAAGTGTGAAATAAAAAAAATGGCGGGGTTTTTGGAATTTTTTAACTTCCAAAACCCCCGCTAAACTAAAACGAACTACGTAACGTTACATAACGTAACGAAAACTGTTTATAAGCGCTCAGAAAATATCCTCCATTGTTTCCACATACAATTTACATACTACTGAAAATATATTAGAGTAATAACCGTTACTTTCATTAGACCTTCGCTGTTTCAATACCCAAGCACCTAATACTATATTTTCTCATACAATGTAAACTTGGAATGGGTCAATTTGCCAAGTAAAACCTTACATTTACAGCAGAACACCTCGGCGTAAAGACATTAAGCAATATTTATTACGAAACACCCTTAAAATGTCGGATATAATTCAAATTTAACAGACTATTACGCAGAAATATTGTTTTCATAACAACGCTTCTGTAATTAAGACCATACTGTATTATTAAAATTGATAATTTTGTCTGTATGGAAATGTATTTTTGTTGGAGCTGAAATTCTCCATCTCAAAATATCTTAATGAACCAATTAATTCCAGCATCTGGTTACGGGATTCTAATATCATGTTCATAAAGCTTTACCAGTGGTGTCTCATCCCATACAAAGAAACCGTGCCGACTTACTGTACTGATTATTTTTTATACATCGATCGCGTTCGGTTCCGTTCCACGGATATGAATGGTGATCTATCTATCGCTGTGGAACGGAACCGAAAGCGATCGATTTACAAAAAAAAAATCGGTATAATCAGATGAAAAGCGCTAGTTACGTCGGCACGGTTTCTTTGTATGGGATGAGGCATCTGTATGATAGTATTTTATTATCTGTTGCTTTACTGATGAAGCCTAAGAATTTCTGTCGCAAAGCAACATTGCTATGTGTCATACTATTTTAGGCGCTTTAGATTTTAAAATCATCATCATTTCTGTTGATAGACTGCTGCCCATAGGTCTCTCTCAGCTGAAAAACGTTCAATAGCGTTTATTTAGGGCTTCATAAGCCAAGTCTCATAAGCCAAGTCTCGGCACATCGTTCTGTGCATCTCGCATTCAGCAGACTTCCACTGCCCATAGTACGTCATCGGTTATTTATTTATTTATTTATTCAGGACCTCCAACGAAAGATGTACACATAAAACACAATGGATCATCAACATGAAGTAATAACAAGTGTACTCCTTCAATTATAGGAGGCCACAGCATGCATTTTAGATTATCGACTAAATAGAAACTAAAGTACTAGTGTTTTACTCTTATTACAAGATAATAGTAAAACATAAAAAGAAAAAAATTAAATCAAAACATGGCATACTTATAAAAAAAGACTCCTTATATGTAATTAACCTTAGGATCTACCAACATTATGGCAAACCAGACGGCAAAAATGTATACTTTTTACAAACACTATAAGGTTAAACAAATTTAAAATAAAAACATAATGACATAATGATAAAAACATAATGAAGAATGACTTAAAGTGTACATATAGCTAAATGTAGTTCTAAAATATGTCAACAAATTACGACTCTAGAAAAAATCCGTAAACATTTTAATAACAAGAAAAACAACGTGGTGTAAGCAGGTCTGCCATAAAATATATATTTCCATCTCCGCTAATGAAAGAAATGCCTATTAAGACAACAAATAGAGTGCTCTTGGAAAAAAAAGTAATTAAACAACCTTTTATATTATGCTAGAACCATTAAACGTTTTGCGGCCGCCGCGATATCGTGGAAGAAAAATGAATGAGGTTCTTTCTATAATAAATTGCGATTTTTTTATTAGATATTTGCTCTGAATATGGAGCTGAGATCACATTTTTATTCTTCAAGGTATAATATTTTATGTAATAATTCAATTTATTCAGCAGTGGTGGCCCAGTGGTATCGGCCGCGACTTACAAGTTGTAGGTCGAGGTTTCGAGCCCAGACAGGCGCTTTACTTTATGTAAATTATTTTATCACCACTGCTCTCAAAACGGCGAAGGAAAACATCGTGAGGAAACCGGCATGTCCTAGAACCAAAAATTCGAAGACATGTGACATCCACCAACCCGCACTGGGCCCGCGTGGTGGATAACGGCCCATTCCCTCTCACAGAGAGGAGGCCTGTGTCCCAGCAGTGGGAACATTAATGGACTGATGATGTGATGTGATGTGATTCAATTTATTCAGATAGCTTGGATAACTCTAAAAAAAACTGGAAACTGACGTTTCTAACCCCCGATTTCTGATTAATGAATTGGATGTTGAGTATTTGTCAATCTCTTTTTTTTCTGTCTCTTAATTTGTCTAGCTTGAGCACCTGTTAAAATTTAGCATATCAGTGAGTTTGTCACGTTCTTATGTCCAAATACTCAATTCAGAAACCAACCCGATAACTGCAGTAATAAGTAATCTATTTAACCAGTCTATTTTGTCCCTTTGTTGGGCAAAGTCGTCCCTTTTTCGAAAATGGTGTCTTGCTAGTACGGACCAGCCTTTTCGGTTTAATATTTAAAGTTCTCAAGAAATAAAGGGCCTGTTTTGACAGCTATAAAAATACTTAATAATAATTAAACTCGATGCTTACGAATGATACTCGTTGTTATAGTGTATGGGTAACGTAGTAATTAATTAGGATTATGTATTTGATTTTTCAATATCTTACGTAGAAAGTTATCGCGGCATGTAAAATGAGAAACGTCAACGGGCTTCTTAGATTGTGACGATTATAGTGATTATTCAACAAAATAGCAAAAAACTATTAACACAAAAATTACAACCTAATACATATTTCATAATAAATTACTACAAAGTGACATCTAGCAATCCACACTAGGCCCGAATGGCGGTAACAGACCACTTCCTCCCATAGAGAGGAGCCGAAGTATGTCCCAGCTGTGGGAATATTATAGACTGACTATGCTCATGCTAGAGTCCTGATTGCATCTAACTTCAACACTTCATGGACCTAGGGCTCACTCACCGACTCCGCTCATAAATTTGCGTCCCCCAACTCAACTAAGGCGACCACCAGACGCTCAACAGTTATTCCATTAAATAGTTAGGCCGAGAATACACGCGTGGATATGAACTATGTGCAATTCATCTCCACGCATGTATCCTCCGCTGATATTGGAACAACTTGGAAATCTGTGGCCAGCTTTAGATATAGAGTTTACTCAATTGAAATAGTTTTCAGTTCGGAGCGCAGTTTGAATTTTGGTATGTCTTAGCAAAAATTACCTTTGTTTTGGAGACTATTTAATTACTTTTGTTTATTGAACATAACCGTTATGACGTGGTGGCCAAGTGGCTAAGATCTCGCCTCTCGTGGGTTCAAATCCGGACAAGTATCAATGTGACTTTTTCAAATTGATATGTACTTTCTAAATTTATCTTGGAAATATGTGAAAATAACTTTATTTTTGGAAGTTGGTCTTTTTCGTAGGTACCATTTTTTTTGCGTTATGGACACCGACTTCCAAAAATAAAGTTATTTTTCACTTTACAGTTTTCTTATTTGGAAGTCGGTAGTATTTTTTTGTAAAAAAGTTTTTTATTTTTCACTTTTTAGTTGTACCTACCTAATAGGCAAGTTGTTTAGTGAGTTACCTTAACGCCAGAATAGATTACCCGAATATCATGAAACTTGAATATAAAGAAATGTACCGTATGGTGACGGAGTACCGAATGGTGACGGACGTAAAGAATTTCACCATCCCATATCTTCCCGTGGGTGTCGTAAGAGGCGACTAAGGGACACACCAGAGAATGGGCAGCAGCGTTCTCTGGGGACTTTAACAACAAACTGCGATCGCCAACCCGCCTGCCAAGCGTGGCGATTATGGCAAACCCCCCCAAACAAAAATGATTCGAAACCAGTCCTTCTGCAGCGAGGTGTGAGACAGGGAGACGTCATATCTCCGAAGCTGTTTACCGCTGCACTGGAGGATGTCTTCAAGGTTCTGGACTGGAGAGGGCTAGGCATCAACGTCAATGGCGAGTACATCACTTTACTTCGGTTTGCCGACGATATAGGGGTTATGGCTGAGACCATGGAGTACCTCAGTACAATGCTCGATGACCTTAGTAGAGCTTCCGAAAGAGTGGGTCTTAGGATGAACATGGACAAAACCAAGGTGATGTTGAATGCCCATGTTACACCCACTCCTATCAAGGTCGGAGACTCGAAGTTGTGGACGACTATGTCTACCTGGGACAAACCATCCAGTTGGGTAGGGCCAACTTCGAGAAACAGGTCAACCGTCGAATCCGACTCGGCTGGGCAGCGTTCGGGAAGTTGCACGGTATCTTCTCGTCCAACTTACCACAGTGTCTCAAGACGAAAGTCGATGACCATTGTGTGTTGCCAGTGATGACATATGGCTCTGAGACGTGGTCGCTTACAATGGGCCTCATCAGAAAGCTTAAAGTCACCCAAAGGGCAATGGAGAGGGCTATGCTCGCAGTTTCCTTGCGTGATCAAAACAGAAATATAGAGATCCGCAAGAGAACCAGGGTTACCGACATAGCCCGAAGAATTGCCAAACTTAAGTGGCAGTGGGCAGGGCACATTGCTCGCAGAACGGATGGCCGATGGGGCAGAAAGGTTCTGGAGTGGCGACCGCGAACCGGAAGATGTTGCGTTGGAAGGCCTCTCCAGGTGGACCGATGACCTGGTGAAGGTTGCGGGGATCCGCTGGTTGCGGGACGCACGAGACCGGTCAATGTGGCGACGCTTGGGCGAGGCCTATGTCCAGCAGTAGACGTCTTTCGGCTGATATGATGATGATGATGATGAATATAACCGGTGAAATGAGAGATCTGCGTACCCCTTAAGAGGCGTGATGTTATGTTATGAAATGGTATAAACAATAAACAGACATGCGATTGCAGCAATCCCGAGAGATTCGCCGTTATTTATTGAAGAGTTATGTTGTATATCTTCGAAGTTCTTCATCAGATCTTCACTAATTTAAAATTGGACCAATTTCGAAACATACTCTTTCAAACAAAAAAAGGAATTTCAAAATCGGTCCACAATTGACCGAGATATCGGTGAACATACATAAAAAAAAAAACATACTTGATGTCGAACATAGAACCTTCTCCTTTTTGGTAAGTCGGTTAAAATAGCCAAGTCAGAGGCCTGTGGGGTTCCCAGAGGCGGCTTAATTAACTCTGACACCAGAGGTGGCCACATCCTCACACTAAAAGAAGAAGAATAAATATCACATTTGTATGCCTTGAAGGTTTCGGCAGAAGAGTACTTAATATATGCCACATTTTGCCAGTTTTGTTCAATACCATGAAAAGGGGCGAGAGTCTAATCCTATCACATCATCATCAGCCTATTAATGTTCCCACTGCTGGGACACTGGCCTCCTCTCTGTTAGAGGGGATGGGCCGTAATCCACCACGCGGGCCCAGTGCGGGTTGGTGGATGTCACATGTATTCGAATGTTTGATTCGAGGACATGCCGGTTTCCTCACGATGTTTTCCTTCACCGTTTTTGAGAGCAGTGGTGATGAAATAATTTACACAAAGTAAAGCACCAGCCTGGGCTCGAACCCACGACCTACAACTCCCAAGTCGCGGCCGATACTTTCGGGGTGCGTCTGTTCCTGTGACTGATCGGCTCGAGCCCTAGGCATGGAGTTGACATCCAGTCTCAACTTTGGCGCCTCCATTGAGTACAAAGCCCAAATTGCGGCAAAAAAACTAGGCAAAATAACTTTATTTTTGGAAGTTGGTCTTTTTCGTAGGTACCATTTTTTTTGCGTTATGGACACCGACTTCCAAAAATAAAGTTATTTTTCACTTTACAGTTTTCTTATTTGGAAGTCGGTAGTATTTTTTTGTAAAAAAGTTTTTTATTTTTCACTTTTTAGTTGTACCTACCTAATAGGCAAGTTGTTTAGTGAGTTACCTTAACGCCAGAATAGATTACCCGAATATCATGAAACTTGAATATAAAGAAATGTACCGTATGGTGACGGAGTACCGAATGGTGACGGACGTAAAGAATTTCACCATCCCATATCTTCCCGTGGGTGTCGTAAGAGGCGACTAAGGGACACACCAGAGAATGGGCAGCAGCGTTCTCTGGGGACTTTAACAACAAACTGCGATCGCCAACCCGCCTGCCAAGCGTGGCGATTATGGCAAACCCCCCCAAACAAAAATGATTCGAAACCAGTCCTTCTGCAGCGAGGTGTGAGACAGGGAGACGTCATATCTCCGAAGCTGTTTACCGCTGCACTGGAGGATGTCTTCAAGGTTCTGGACTGGAGAGGGTCATCAGCCTATTAATGTTCCCACTGCTGGGACACTGGCCTCCTCTCTGTTAGAGGGGATGGGCCGTAATCCACCACGCGGGCCCAGTGCGGGTTGGTGGATGTCACATGTATTCGAATGTTTGATTCGAGGACATGCCGGTTTCCTCACGATGTTTTCCTTCACCGTTTTTGAGAGCAGTGGTGATGAAATAATTTACACAAAGTAAAGCACCAGCCTGGGCTCGAACCCACGACCTACAACTCCCAAGTCGCGGCCGATACTTTCGGGGTGCGTCTGTTCCTGTGACTGATCGGCTCGAGCCCTAGGCATGGAGTTGACATCCAGTCTCAACTTTGGCGCCTCCATTGAGTACAAAGCCCAAATTGCGGCAAAAAAACTAGGCATCCTAAATAAAGTGAAGCGATACTTTACGCCTGGACAGCTTTTAACCTTATACAAAGCGCAAGTCCGATCCTGCATAGAGTATTGCAGCCACCTTTGGGATGGCTCAGCTAAATATCAGCTTGCCGCGCTTGACTCGGTGGAACGCAGAGCCAGGAGGCTCATTGGCGACGTTGAGCTGGCGGGTGCCCGGCTTCACAGCTTGGCTCATCGCCGCAAGGTAGACTGCTTGTCGGTCTTCTACAGACTGTACTTCGGAGAGTGTGCTGAAGAACTCCACGACCTCATCCCACCAGCCCCCTTCTACCATCGGACATCTAGACGCACTGCAAGTGATCATCCTTACCTTGTTGCCATTCCACCAATTCGCACCAAACGCTTCCAAACATCCTTCATAATGCGCACAGCGAATGAATGGAACTCGCTACCTGCGTCAGTGTTTCCGAACGCATTCAACCCGAATCTCTTCAAAGTTAGAGTGAACAGGCTTCTTCTGGGTAAGCTCACTCCATCGTCGACTCTGTCTCTGTCACCTTTGACCTAGACTAGAGTCAAGAGCAAACCCATCACACATACAAAAAAAAACAACCAGGCACAAATCTAGTCTCTGAACTGGTATTGTGAAATTCCTGATGAAACAAATCCAACAGCACTTTGGCCGTTTCGGAAATCGAATCGACCCACCGACTCAGCAGTAGCACATAATGTGACTACTGGACCAAAGGGGTTGGCCAATTACAGGTTGAACGAAAAAAATGCAGAGCACATTGGTTCATGGCTCTCAGTTCTACATCAACTGCATTCAGTTTACCAGTGGTACAGGTTTAGAGAGTACAGGTCGATTCAAAACAGGCGGCTGAGAAGTTAACTTTTCGCTGCGCCATACATATCCGCGCTATCACATGAATTTGCTACTCGCCTCATGTTCTGAGCCACCTTTAAATTGGAATCTACCAGTAATAAAGTCACTTGACTTAAATCCCCTTATTAGGTTCTTGACACGCTGACCTACTCTTCAGGGAAAAACCGTGTTAAAATAAGCAATACTAGACTTTATTATCTTTGTAGTGCAAACAATACATATTTCTCTGTTTGACTTGTCTTGTAATCTTGTTATGATGGGCATCAGGGATCTCCCGCACCTGATAAAGACTGAACATACATAACAATTACGCAATTAATGTTTCAGTTACGCGACCTTCGATGGTTTGACGCGATTCCATTGATATGACACCGATTAACGATTTTTATTATGCGAAATTGCAAGTACGTCACATGGATGAAATTTTCTTAGAAAATACTTGTATCTATCGGCAAAGTTTAACACTTTCCGGGACCGACCGCCTCTCGACGTTATCTCGGTATATCATTACGTGACAGTACGGCTAAGGGCGGTGAACTTTATTTCATATTATTTGGCAAACCGTCGATAGCTGTTGCTTACCCATAACATTCCTAGGTAGCACATAATCCCCCACGGTGGGTTCCCGCTTTGTCGAGGCGGGGGGGCTCAGTAACCGTGGCATCTCGTGGCCGCTCGTCAGGGCTTTTGCCGATTAAGCCGACGACGTAGCGGCCAACTAGTAGGTTGCGGTGCCGCTTGGTAACAGGCGACATCGCAACTGAGGCGGGCCGCGATGTCTTATGGAGATTCCCAGGTCCCATACGATATCGCGGCTGAGGGTTGTAGGCCGCGGCGGGAGAGGAGTGCAGGTATTGCGGTGCGCCGCTCTCCCTACCTTCCGCGGCCTAGATGGGGTCGCCACCGTCAGATGGCGGACGCGGTGGGGCCGCAGGGGAAGAGGAGTATCGGTATAACGTTAGCCGCTCTCCCTATCCACTGCGGCCGCAAAATGGTAGGTGGCGGGGCCATTGACCTCGACCCGTCACACTGGGACCAAGGGTGCCATACACGGGGTCGTCTGGCACCCATGTGCTGAATTGGTCCCTGGGGTGGTCACGGCGTACAGTGTGTTCTAATGCGCCGGTACTCCCCCGAGGAGGGTCCGGTGACGGACAGCCGCGGCGGGTTCGCGGTGAGTGCTAACGCGTGCCCGTGTTCCCGCCATAAGCGGCACTGGAGGACACCGTGAAGTTTTAGTGGGTTAGAGTCCCACATAACTGCACTATTTCCCCGTGGTAGTGCAGTATGCATGAGCATATCTCCACGCAAAAAAAAAAAAAAAGTAGCACATGATCTAATGTCACATCACGACGACTAATTCTTTCTTAGGTGCCACGGCATTTTATTTTCGAGGAATGTTTCAACACACACATACATTACGCAATGCTTATGCACCAAAACAACACATTCACAGTTCACACCGCCGACAGGCGTAGACTGAGCCATACAAGTACAATGCTGTTGGTATTTAGTGTCGTATCAAACAATTAAAAATATTTGTAATACTAGCTGTGCCCGCGACTTCGCTTCCGTTAACTGCCTATCCTACCTATCTGTACCTGTAGTGTTTTAGTGATTTAACTGATTTAAAATGGGGCAATGTCTAAGGAAAATAAACATAACATAACATACGCTATTCATGACATTACGAGTATTTAACGTAATTGTGGTTAATATTTATTTGTAACGGTATTTCCTAAATTAGAATGTGAATGAGGAAAATGTCTAAAGGACAGTTCTGGATATTAAGGTTACACTAGTCAACGGCACGAACTATTTTGTGCGCGGGGTTAAAATGCATTTTATATCAACCGGCAACACGTGCGGAAGAGATTGATGCTGTGATGAGCAGCAGGAAGCTAGTTCGCGTACGAATACACACTTTTGCAAATTTGTAGCGAAATAGATAATGATTTAGGACGAAACCGAGCGCGCGAAATTTTATAAACAGACCTTTGGCAGTCTAGGTATCATGAAAAAACTACTAAATCTATCAGTTCAAAATAAAATTATTTGCATTGTTAAACTACTAATCTATCCCTGTGTGGAGGCCGTTTTGCAATTTTCCGTCTTCTTATGGTATTTATTTGCACCCAAAAATGCGTTAAAATTAGTGTCGAAATGTGGAACTTTAGACGCTCATAACTTTCAAATACTTTCTTTTTTTACTTTTTTGCTTCCATACAGGGCTAGATAATGATGAGACAAATTGATATCAATATTTTATTTTGAACGTACATTGTCAAACAGTGGCATAATCCCTAGACTACGTTTGTATGGAAGAATTTTCGACTAGTGTACCCTTAATGTCGGTGGCCAAAAGAGTACGAGAAAACATAGAAATCATTTTATGTAGTGTGTGAATGATGGTATGGCTAGAAAGATGAGTACTGAGATGAAGGTAAATATGAAGATATGTTGTGCCCACAGTAAGTAAAGTAAGATATAGATCAAGATCATAATGATCATCATCATCTGCCTAGCCATTTCCCAACTATATTGGCCTATCTGACCTCCACAATCCAGTAACTGGGTAACACGATACCTCATGGCTAGACTGGTGTCAGATCTCAAGCTTCTGACTACCCGTAACGACTGTCAAAGATCTTCAAATGACAGCCGGGACCAACGGCTTAACGTGCTTTCCGAGGCACGGAGGAAACTTGCTATGTAAAGATGGTCATCCATCCACGGACCGACCTAGGCAAGAGTAGCTTAACCTTGAAGTTCGACCGGTGCGGCTGTTATTATTTAGCCTCGAGCTGTCACATTTCTTCGAATTTTTGGTTCTAAGACATGCCGGTTTCCTCACGATGTTTTCCTTCACCGTTTTGAGAGCAGTGATGGTGAAATAATTTACACAAAGTAAAGCGCCTGCCTGGAATCGAACCCACGACCTACAACTTGTAAGTCGCAGCCTTTACCACATGGCCACCACTGTTATCTAAGATCAAGATCATAATGATATTGCCAGAATTAAAATGGAGGGGTGGAGCCCCGAAGTCTCACTCCTGCAGCTTTAGATCGCCCAGCGAGCCGTTCTGAAGGTGATGACAAAGAGACCCTTCAGGTACCCTACAGCTCAGCTTTACGCTGACTGTGAAGTCCTCACGGTAAAGCAGCTTTACATTCTTAAGACCATAACCCGTAAACACAAGTCGCGTCCACTGCAGGAGCCCCGTGGTAGAATTAGATACACAATATTAAAATCAGACCGGACCAGAACATTTTCTGCGAGTTAACACTACTTTATCCTTAGTGTAAAACTGTACAACCAGGCAAATAGACATTTGAACTTATTTCACCTCGGCAGAATAAATTGTAAAATGAAGGTGAGGGATTGCCTATTTCATCTTACCTACCAGGCAACAGAGGACTTGTTGGCAGACATCCCGATCGAAATACATTCTACAATACCCTACACATTTCATATTCACACACATAAACACACTACTACATTTCACACACACATAATTATGAAATAATGCAGAGAACTCAAACATAACTCTATTTATTTTTATTTATTAAACTTTACTGTTAGCGGCAATATAATATTATTTATCATTAGAATATTAATCTCAATTATATTAAAAAATTGGAAATATTAAATATTTTTTTATTAAAAACCAAAATAATTTACTGATAAATTAAATTACGAATAAATAATTTATGTACATGTTGTGACCAGCCAGGAAGGAACCCTGACACCTGAGGATACGGGACATGTCCTAGTTTGAGTGTTATAATGTTTCTAGTTCTTTGCATGTACTAATGTAGCCTAATCATTGTATTTCTTCTGTCAATTCTCTCATTGTGTGGCTTTGAATGAATAAATTATTATTATAATATTTTCGAAATCAAACTACTCCATATGAAATGAAATAGTCTTTTCAAGTTCACAATATAGTGTGGTCCTCATTTGACAAGAATATTGATTTTATGTAAGTGTACGTTTAACATTGACTGTACAGTCTTCTGAAGTAGGTAAATGCGATTATTTTTCTTTAAAATAAGATATTTATTGTACCATAATGTAGAAAAATACAGCAACCATTTTTAGAACAACATGGAATATTCTTGTCGCTGTCTTACGAAGTGGAATCTGTCCATTCCCTGGCACGAAAGAGAAATAATGTCATTTTATAAAACAAAAGCTTTTCCTTTAAGAAAAGTGTAGTGTGTAGCTGTCGTGTCTAGGCGCTAAGTGCATATTAGTGCTGTTCACACGGATGTTACGCTGCGTTTTCTTTTACGCCGGCAAATGATAGTTGGCTTGTTCAGGGATTAACAGGCGTTGAAGAGGCTATGCTTAAGAGTCCCTACAAGTTTCACGAGCCAAAAACAGAAAACAGCTACTTTTTCAGCGAAAATTTCTCAATAACTACAAGATATATGATAAAAAATATAATGACAAAAAAAAAAACGACACAGGTCCGTCGTCTACAAGCCCATGAGCAAAATTGAATGTCTCGCGCGTGCGCAACAGTTTATAAGGCAATATTAGACCATTTATTAAAATAAAATAAGTACTCAAAAATCTATACTAATATTATAAAGAGGTAAAATTTGTAAGTTTGTATGTTTGTAAGTTTGTATGTAGGGGGTAATCTCTGGAACTAATGATCCAATTCTAAAAATTTTTTCACTGGTAGAAAGCTACATTATTCCTGAGTGCTATAGGCTATATAACATCACGCTACGACCAATAGGAGCGGAGCATAAATGAAAAATGTTGCAAAAACGGGCAAGAATAATACTTTTTGAGGGCTTCCGTTGCGTGCGCTTCGTAAACGGTTTCAGTTATGCAATCATCTATACTTAATACTTAATATACTTAATATATAATCTATACTAATACTAATATACTAATACTTAATATTATAAAGAGGTAAAATTTGTAAGTTTGTATGTTTGTAAGTTTGTATATAGGGGGTAATCTCTGGAACTAATGATCCAATTCTAAAAATTTTTTCACTGGTAGAAAGCTACATTATTCCTGAGTGCTATAGGCTATATAACATCACGCTACGACCAATAGGAGCGGAGCATAAATGAAAAATGTTGCAAAAACGGGAAAGAATAATACTTTTTGAGGGCTTCCGTTGCGTGCGCTTCGTAAACGGTTTCAGTTATGCAATCATGTATGTAGGGTAGGTGTAGGGTAGGTGTAGCGTTGGTGTAGGGTAGGTGCCGGGTAGGGTAGGTGTAGGGTGGGTGTAGGGTAGCTGTAGGGTAGCTGTAGGGTAGCTGTAGGGTAGGTATAGGCCCCTACCCTATGTGTAGGGTAGGGTAGGTAGAATAGGGTAGGTACGTAGCCAGTTGACGGGAGCGAAGCCGCGTGGGACAGCTAGTAAAATATAAATATTGGATTCGATTGATAAACACTTCAAATTTCAAATTATTTATCAGTTATTTTTATATTCAACATATTCTTACACGTAGCCGACGCTTTCGCACATGATTAAATTGCCTTTTTTCCGCGTGGACAATATTTTTTTTAAAGTACAAATACAATAAACTTTAAAAAACAAAATTGGTGGCTTACTAGTATACTATATGCCCAGTCCACATAATTTTTTGCAGATTGTTATTCGCCATCAGTAAGCTGAAAAACCTGGTGTTTCGGGATTACGTAAAAACGTGTGTTAGGAATTTATTTTTTCTAATTTTAATTGAGCAGTTATCAAAAATATGTAATGTCTATTTCTTAGATAACTATGTGACGCAAAAAGTTGTTTTAAAAGATTTATCATACATCTTGTAGTTATTGAGAAATTTGCCCTGAAAAAGTAGCTGTTTTTATTTTCAGCTCGTGAAACTTGTAGGGGCTCTTAATACAGTTTAAGAGTCAGCTCAGTAATAAAAGCCTAATGAATTGATTTTCAAGATTTAGCTATGCTGGATGTTAACGTATCGCGACTACACCGTGAATCGGAAAACACCTTAGGCCGCTGCCATTTGTAGACCTTTGAGAGTTGACACGGGTAGTCAGTAACTTGGTTGTAGAGGTCTGATAGATCAGGTGATCAAGTTAAATACTATCTAATATTTATTCATTCTGGGTATACTGAAAGCCAACCCAACCTGTCTAGGAAAATACTAAGTAGATAGACGATGATGAAGGCACTTCTCTGATGTTTATTAATAATTTAAGGCGAAACCTCTCTCTTCTTCTACCTAGCATTTATCCCGGTTGCTCATCCCGCCCAGTGCGGGAGAACCCAGGGTCCGCTTTCCTACACTTCCTCCTCCACTTTGCCCGGTCTTCGGCATCCCTCGCAACTAGCCCACTGGCGCGCATGTCATCCTGCGCGACATCAAGCTAGCGTTTCTTGGGCCGTCCTCTGCTCCTGGTGCCAGGTAGGGTCATGTCCAGGCATTTGTTTCCCACGTAGCTTGCCGGTCGTCGTAAGACGTGGCCGTACCAGCGGAGGCGACTTTCCTGCAGCTTGTCAGCAATGTCACGGACATGGAGGCTGCCGCGGATGTATGTATTCCGTACACGGTCTTGCCGCGTGACGCTACACATCCACCGCAGCATGTTCATCTCCGTGACATGCAACACCTGTCGGTTTCGCTCCAGCACTGGCCACGCCTCACTGCCGTACGTAAGGACAGGCCTTATGATGGTCTTATAGACCTGTCCCTTCAGCTTGACCGGCATTTTGGGGTCACAAATGACACCCGTCACCTCGCGCCATTTCGCCCAAGCCGCTGATACATGGGCCTTGATGTCGCAATCGATGTCCCCGGACGCATCAAGCACAGATCCGAGGTACCTGAACTTGTCCATGCGCTCGACGGTGTCGACGCCTATACGGAGAGTCGTCAGATCTGTGCTGTTGCAGGCCATATACTCCGTCTTCGCCACGTTTAGCTTCAGCCCGCCGTTCTCAAGCGCCTCCCTCCATGCGTGCACGCGTCTAGTGAGACGTTCTTTGTCCCCATCTACCAGTGCGATATCATCAGCGTACATAAGCAGCCAAGGCTGCGGTAGTTTCTGTACGTTGGCAATAATTTAAGGCAACAACGCTTAACAATTGAGATCGCAAAGCTACCTTTAAAATAGGCATCAAAGAAAAAAACAAAACACAAGAATAAACGATGCTCGTTTAAGTGTGATAGGCGCTTTATCTAATCGTGGTCTGACACATTCTATTGTAATGTGGCGCCTTTGTGAGTGATTAGTACAATTGGATTGTTTTCATTTGTATTTAAATTATGCCATTCATATTTTAATGTATGTTTCCGTTGTGACTGGCTAGTCTCAGCTTGTTGTATAGCTACCCGATTATGAATGAGAATATTCTTTTCCTTATAGGTTTCAATGCGTCTGATGCAATAAATATCGGATGCGATAAGGCAGGTTTCCTGTCCAAATTCAATATAACGGTTTTTTCCTATCAAAATTCAATAGAATTCTGTTTTAGTCATATACACGATAAGTCTCTCTCCGTCCGCTTACGTCAACAAAATGTTACATCATAACAAAACAAAGCGTTTCGCAACAGCTGATGTGAAGGGGCTTTACCGTCTCCGCGGTCTCCCGTGACTACTGCAACGTCTTTGAGAAACAGATGTTACGTCGCGAAACAGATTTCTATTGTTTTATTTGTATTTCCAGATTTTACTACTGCTGGGATGATTTTAGATGGGATTGGATGAGAATGGTCAAGATAATTCATAAGGAAAGTTGGTTCTGCGAAGTCATGAGTAAGTTCTGTTGGTTTTGCAGTATTGGATGTTTTTTTTTGCGAGCGAAAAAATTGCCACAGCACTTGGGAATGCCTCCGTTGTTGTAATGATCTTTATTTAGCAGTTTTATTAAAATAATTTATTATGACGATAGGTCCACAGGTGGTACGGCAATCACTATCCATGTATTGGAAGAAGTGTTGGTCTTCTGGATGCAGAGATGAGCAGACAACATTGCCATCCTGGTTTTACTTGCGTATAACCTGAATGGGGCTGGTATAGGAGCGTGTAAGTTGGCAAAAAAAAGGATCCAGCATTAGGTAAAGTCAGGCTGTTGATGATGAGGATTTAATCGTCTCTGTAAGGTATTCTTCGAAAATAAATAAACGGAAATAGACTAGTAAAATATCTCTATTATCACCAAGCGCATAGTAACTCTTTGTATTTTTCCTTAACAATCAAAAAAATAGTTTACCTAAGTTATCAGTTACTGCACATTACAGTAGACATTCTTAAATCGTACAATGACATTGAGATCGCGTCTAATACATAAGCATCTAATAAGCATATTTACCTACAATTTTTATGTACATTCTTTACAAGTCGACCATGACCGAGTCATAGTGTTAAAAAAAAAACAGTGGCAGACTAATATGTAACCTAATAGCACCAGCGAATATCTTTGGAAACCAGAAAAATAAAGTTAACTTAAATCATGGCCTTCAGTAGAAAAGTAATACACCCCGGTCGCGTTACCAGGGTTCCAGAAACCAGCAATAGTTCTATCGTTCAAAGAGCACATCCCACCTTTAAAGTGCTTGTACTTATCACATTTGTACGCCTTATAACCTTCCGGATGCGCCACAGACGCTGTCCACATCGTCACACAAGTCTTGTGATTACACTTAGCAGAAAATGAGGAGTCTATAATTCCTGGAACCAGGGACCTTCCACATTTCGGCTGTGATTCTCCTTTATTCACGAAGAAATCGATGTCACCCAACACGCTTGTCGTTCCTAACCCACCAGCATTGCAATGGTATACTTCTACGTATTCTGCTACACCAGACCTGATCTGCTCTTGAATTAAGCTATGGGAGAAGCAAGGTCCTGCTGGGTCCAACGCAGTTATTCTTGAAATTTTCTCGCCCGTCGCTTCGATGAATTTCTCGCCAACGTGGCCCAACATTTGGCTTCCTAAGCTGTGACCAATGCAGTGGATGTTTTTGGGTGAGACTCCGCCTTCGCGTAGACCCACCAACATTTGGGCTATTTGCCTGCCGATGTAGTAGACGTATTTGACGGATCGTTCATAACTCTTCTTCTTGCCTTGTCGGTCGTTGGTGTAAGCAGAATGGTCGATGATGATGAGGTAGCTGTTTGGGAAGGCTGAGAAAGCCTGCCTCACTCGTTCTTCTGTGTTCTTGTTGATATGTGACTTGAAGCCACCGACAAACAGGAAGAATTTCTTGACTTTGTCGAGGTTCTTGATGGCCAGTATACCTTGGGCTGCTTCGTTGATGGGGAAGGTTTCCAGGACGTCATTTTGGAAGTCGTAGAAGTACACGTCGACGCCGCTGACGTCCAGATTCAAGTCTCTGCTGTGTTCACCTGTAATGATAATATAAATTTTTAGAAACGTATCTAAATCACTATTTCTAGAAACCTACCTACAGAAAATCGGTAGTAGGATACCTACTGAGAGAAATAAGGACGAATCGTTTACAAAGAAAATACATCGTTGCGCCGATCCCAAATAAATTTAGGTCACAATTGTGAAAAAGAATGCTGTTGATAATAATCAAAACAAGTTTGTTTTGCTATGATACATCTGGTTAAATTAAGGTTTCCGTACCATGGTACGCTATCAAAATTCGAGGACATTTTTCGTGTTTATTTGAACGGAATAAAATACAAAATGTGACTGTATGCGGGCTTTAAAAATAGGATTACACAAACTACATTTTGATTTCGCTTCATACCGGTATTAGTTTTCGAAGATAACATAACATAGCGCTTGCTTTCTACGTATGGAGGTATGGATTAGCAGATATATAATCTAATCTGCATAGTATTTATGCAAAAACGATAGTCGCGTGAAGTCCCATTTATTTATAATTTACTAGCTGTTGCCCGCGGCTTCGCTCCCGTGGACTACCCAACAGGACCCCTTTTCGGGATTAAAAAATAGCCTATGTTACTCAGGAATAATGTAGCTTTCTATTGGCGAAAGAATTTTTCAAATCGGTTCAGTAGTTTCGGAGCCTATTCGGTACAAACAAACAAACAAACAAAAAAATCTTTCCTCTTTATAATATTAGTATAGATTTTCTTCTGTATCATTTATAAGACAGTATGTACCAAGCACAAATGAACAAATTGATACTGCTACTGTTACATATATTATTAAACACCAGTTTTTCTACAAAGCTTGGTGATAAGAGCGTTACTAATAACCACTGGAAGGTCATCGACATAATATACCATGAAGATAAGTACCTACTTACATATTCGTAGTAGGTAGTGAAAGTAAACAAAACAATGTGTTTTATTTTAAACGTGATGTAACTACTTGTAAACACATCAATATGCAACAGCTGTTCAATTGATAGCATAGCAAAACCTACTTTATTTTTAGGTAAAAAAGGTTAAGTACCTACGTGTCTACAAATAGCAAAATTTCTTATCGTAACACTCGATTCTCGATTCTTTATTTACTTTAGAGCCGCGTCATCACGAGACACACAATAACACTTTATTCTTAAACTTTCTAAATAAAAACAAAAGAACACAATACTCACATTTAACCATCTTCAAAGCGAGGCTCAGTGGTCCATATTGCTCCAATGATGCACTAACAAAACCAAGAAACGATAAAAATAAATAAAAAATCAACATTTTTGCTATTTAATATATAAAACACTAGGTACGCGTACACAGATTATTAACAGCGTGGGTAAACTGTCGGTGATCACAATGGCTTAAGAACTGGATGAGGTACGACCTCTATCAATGTAATGAGATACGGAACTAAATGGCTTATTATATTGTAAGTAAAATTTGTTAGTCACTCTCGTATTATCTGTTGTAGAGGCTAAAAAACACTGACTTATGCTAACTGTTTTTTCCTTGTCTTGGGTGAATTTGTGTACGTAAATTATGATGCTTTTGTTATTGCGTAGTGCGCCCGCGCACTTCACCGAAAAAGTATTTTAATGACGTAGGGACATTTACAGTGATATAGTGACATTGGTTTCGAAAAGCGGATACTGTTGAGTGCCTGATGCGTGAGGCAATTAGATAAAAGGTGCATTTTCAAACGAAAAGAAATTACCACATTTTTAAAAATGTAGGTTAAACGGTATTTTGAAGTCCGTAAACTTACTTGAAGCGTTGAGTAGTATAATTATTCTAAAAACAAGTAATGAAAAAAGAAATAAAAATACCTAATGCAACAATCTGAAATTATATGGAAATATATTTCAGTACTATTGAAACAGTTTTGTAATAGTGTGCAAATAAAATATAAAATTTATCTGATTAATTATATGCAATAAACTATGTTACACATTGCTTCATACTTCATAGTAGGTAATTTAAAAGTTAAGGGTACACTAGTCGACGGCACGAACTATTTTGTGCGCGGGGTTAAAATGCATTTTATATCAACTGACAACACGTGCGGAAGAGATAGATGGTGTGATGAGCAGTAGGAAGCTAGTTCGCGTACGAATGCACACTTTTGCAAATTTGTAGCGAAATGGATAATGATTTAAAACGAAACCGAGCGCGCGAAATTTTATAAACAGACCTTTGGCAGTCTAGATATCATGAAAAAACGACTAAATTTATCTGATCTAAATAAAATTATTTGCATGGTTGAAATACTAATCTATTCCTGTATTTTTCCGTTCTGCAATTTTCCGTTTTCTTATGGTATTTATTCGCGCCCAAAAATGCGTTAAAATTAGTGTCGAAATGTGGAACTTTCGACGCTCATAACTTTCAAATATTTTATTTTTTTACTTTTTTGCTTCCCTACAGGTCTAGATAATGATGAGACAAATTGATATCACTTTTCATTTTGAACGTACATTGTCAAACAGTGGAATAATCCCTAGACTACGTTTGTATGGAAGAATTTTTGACTAGTGTACCCTTAAGTTAAGTTACTTTTTCCTTGCATTATATTTAAAGTGTTTGTGTTTCATGCCTTTGAAAACATGTCATAAACTTATGTACCTATAGTCATTTCTTAATGCAGATATTCGAATAGGAAAAAAATATGCAAATATTTTAATGTTTTCCCCTTTCAATAACTAACTTTATTTTGGGGCCTTTAATATTAGACCGGTTAATGTGATCCTATTTTATTTGGCTCCCTATAGGAGACAGTATGCCATTATATCTAATCTTAAATTGTTTGTTTGTTTGTAAAAGATAATCACTGGAAGTAGCCATCCAATTACAAACATTATTTCACTGAGCTACACTATCGCTAAGTGTCATTTAGGCTCTTTTTTATTACGAAATGAAATTATTAAATTTAAAACTTTTTTTGAAACTAGCTTTTTCGTATTCTACTAAGCAAATCCTTTAATTTGATACCCATATCATGGCAGTGCACAAAAATTAACTAGCCCGCCATCTTGGGCCGACCGCCATATTGGATTTAGAATGACGTCACTTAGCTAACCATACATTGTCATCCAAACTAAACGCGTATGCAAAATTGCATCTTAATCGGTGTAAGATAACTGCTTTAAAATTCAGTTACAAGATTTGACCCGAACACACATACATACATTGCAAGTTAAATCTATACTAATATTATAAAGAGGTAAAATTTGTAAGTTTGTATGTTTGTAAGTTTGTATGTAGGGGGTAATCTCTGGAACTAATGATCCAATTCTAAAAATTTTTTCACTGGTAGAAAGCTACATTATTCCTGAGTGCTATAGGCTATATAACATCACGCTACGACCAATAGGAGCGGAGCATAAATGAAAAATGTTGCAAAAACGGGCAAGAATAATACTTTTTGAGGGCTTCCGTTGCGTGCGCTTCGTAAACGGTTTCAGTTATGCAATCATCTATACTAATATTATAAAGAGGTAAAATTTGTATGTTTGTATGTTTGTAAGTTTGTATGTAGGGGGTAATCTCTGGAACTAATGATCCAATTCTAAAAAAATTTTCACTGGTAGAAAGCTACATTATTCCTGAGTGCTATCTATACTTACTTAATATTATAAAGAGGTAAAATTTGTAAGTTTGTATGTTTGTAAGTTTGTATGTAGGGGGTAATCTCTGGAACTAATGATCCAATTCTAAAAAATTTTTCACTGGTAGAAAGCTACATTATTCCTGAGTGCTATAGGCTATATAACATCACGCTACGACCAATAGGAGCGGAGCATAAATGAAAAATGTTGCAAAAACGGGCAAGAATAATACTTTTTGAGGGCTTCCGTTGCGTGCGCTTCGTTAACGGTTTCAGTTATGCAATCATCTATACTAATATTATAAAGAGGTAAAATTTGTAAGTTTGTATGTTTGTAAGTTTGTATGTAGGGGGTAATCTCTGGAACTAATGATCCAATTCTAAAAATTTTTTCACTGGTAGAAAGCTACATTATTCCTGAGTGCTATAGGCTATATAACATCACGCTACGACCAATAGGAGCGGAGCATAAATGAAAAATGTTGCAAAAACGGGCAAGAATAATACTTTTTGAGGGCTTCCGTTGCGTGCGCTTCGTAAACGGTTTCAGTTATGCAATCATCTATACTAATATTATAAAGAGGTAAAATTTGTATGTTTGTATGTTTGTAAGTTTGTATGTAGGGGGTAATCTCTGGAACTAATGATCCAATTCTAAAAAAATTTTCACTGGTAGAAAGCTACATTATTCCTGAGTGCTATCTATACTAATATTATAAAGAGGTAAAATTTGTAAGTTTGTATGTTTGTAAGTTTGTATGTAGGGGGTAATCTCTGGAACTAATGATCCAATTCTAAAAATTTTTTCACTGGTAGAAAGCTACATTATTCCTGAGTGCTATAGGCTATATAACATCACGCTACGACCAATAGGAGCGGAGCATAAATGAAAAATGTTGCAAAAACGGGCAAGAATAATACTTTTTGAGGGCTTCCGTTGCGTGCGCTTCGTTAACGGTTTCAGTTATGCAATCATCTATACTAATATTATAAAGAGGTAAAATTTGTAAGTTTGTATATTTGTAAGTTTGTATGTAGGGGGTAATCTCTGGAACTAATGATCCAATTCTAAAAATTTTTTCACTGGTAGAAAGCTACATTATTCCTGAGTGCTATCTATACTAATATTATAAAGAGGTAAAATTTGTAAGTTTGTATGTTTGTAAGTTTGTATGTAGGGGGTAATCTCTGGAACTAATGATCCAATTCTAAAATTTTTTTCACTGGTAGAAAGCTACATTATGCCTGAGTGCTATAGGCTATATAACATCACGCTACGACCTATAGGAGCGGAGCATAAATGAAAAATGTTGCAAAAACGGGCAAGAATAAAACTTTTTGAGGGCTTCCGTTGCGTGCGCTTCGTAAACGGTTTCAGTTATGCAATCATCTATACTAATATTATAAAGAGGTAAAATTTGTAAGTTTGTATGTTTGTAAGTTTGTATGTAGGGGGTAATCTCTGGAACTAATGATCCAATTCTAAAAAAATTTTCACTGGTAGAAAGCTACATTATTCCTGAGTGCTATCTTTACTAATATTATAAAGAGGTAAAATTTGTAAGTTTGTATGTTTGTAAGTTTGTATGTAGGGGGTAATCTCTGGAACTAATGATCCAATTCTAAAAAATTTTTCACTGGTAGAAAGCTACATTATTCCTGAGTGCTATCTTTACTTTACTATAATATAATAATATATAAATATTATAAAATATAAAATAATCTATACTAATATTATAAAGAGGTAAAATTTGTAAGTTTGTATGTTTGTAAGTTTGTATGTAGGGGGTAATCTCTGGAACTAATGATCCAATTCTAAAAATTTTTTCACTGGTAGAAAGCTACATTATTCCTGAGTGCTATAGGCTATATAACATCACGCTACGACCAATAGGAGCGGAGCATAAATGAAAAATGTTGCAAAAACGGGCAAGAATAATACTTTTTGAGGGCTTCCGTTGCGTGCGCTTCGTAAACGGTTTCAGTTATGCAATCATCTATACTAATATTATAAAGAGGTAAAATTTGTATGTTTGTATGTTTGTAAGTTTGTATGTAGGGGGTAATCTCTGGAACTAATGATCCAATTCTAAAAAAATTTTCACTGGTAGAAAGCTACATTATTCCTGAGTGCTATCTATACTTACTTAATATTATAAAGAGGTAAAATTTGTAAGTTTGTATGTTTGTAAGTTTGTATGTAGGGGGTAATCTCTGGAACTAATGATCCAATTCTAAAAAATTTTTCACTGGTAGAAAGCTACATTATTCCTGAGTGCTATAGGCTATATAACATCACGCTACGACCAATAGGAGCGGAGCATAAATGAAAAATGTTGCAAAAACGGGCAAGAATAATACTTTTTGAGGGCTTCCGTTGCGTGCGCTTCGTTAACGGTTTCAGTTATGCAATCATCTATACTAATATTATAAAGAGGTAAAATTTGTAAGTTTGTATGTTTGTAAGTTTGTATGTAGGGGGTAATCTCTGGAACTAATGATCCAATTCTAAAAATTTTTTCACTGGTAGAAAGCTACATTATTCCTGAGTGCTATAGGCTATATAACATCACGCTACGACCAATAGGAGCGGAGCATAAATGAAAAATGTTGCAAAAACGGGCAAGAATAATACTTTTTGAGGGCTTCCGTTGCGTGCGCTTCGTAAACGGTTTCAGTTATGCAATCATCTATACTAATATTATAAAGAGGTAAAATTTGTATGTTTGTATGTTTGTAAGTTTGTATGTAGGGGGTAATCTCTGGAACTAATGATCCAATTCTAAAAAAATTTTCACTGGTAGAAAGCTACATTATTCCTGAGTGCTATCTATACTAATATTATAAAGAGGTAAAATTTGTAAGTTTGTATGTTTGTAAGTTTGTATGTAGGGGGTAATCTCTGGAACTAATGATCCAATTCTAAAAATTTTTTCACTGGTAGAAAGCTACATTATTCCTGAGTGCTATAGGCTATATAACATCACGCTACGACCAATAGGAGCGGAGCATAAATGAAAAATGTTGCAAAAACGGGCAAGAATAATACTTTTTGAGGGCTTCCGTTGCGTGCGCTTCGTTAACGGTTTCAGTTATGCAATCATCTATACTAATATTATAAAGAGGTAAAATTTGTAAGTTTGTATATTTGTAAGTTTGTATGTAGGGGGTAATCTCTGGAACTAATGATCCAATTCTAAAAATTTTTTCACTGGTAGAAAGCTACATTATTCCTGAGTGCTATCTATACTAATATTATAAAGAGGTAAAATTTGTAAGTTTGTATGTTTGTAAGTTTGTATGTAGGGGGTAATCTCTGGAACTAATGATCCAATTCTAAAATTTTTTTCACTGGTAGAAAGCTACATTATGCCTGAGTGCTATAGGCTATATAACATCACGCTACGACCTATAGGAGCGGAGCATAAATGAAAAATGTTGCAAAAACGGGCAAGAATAAAACTTTTTGAGGGCTTCCGTTGCGTGCGCTTCGTAAACGGTTTCAGTTATGCAATCATCTATACTAATATTATAAAGAGGTAAAATTTGTAAGTTTGTATGTTTGTAAGTTTGTATGTAGGGGGTAATCTCTGGAACTAATGATCCAATTCTAAAAAAATTTTCACTGGTAGAAAGCTACATTATTCCTGAGTGCTATCTTTACTAATATTATAAAGAGGTAAAATTTGTAAGTTTGTATGTTTGTAAGTTTGTATGTAGGGGGTAATCTCTGGAACTAATGATCCAATTCTAAAAAATTTTTCACTGGTAGAAAGCTACATTATTCCTGAGTGCTATCTTTACTTTACTATAATATAATAATATATAAATATTATAAAATATAAAATAATCTATACTAATATTATAAAGAGGTAAAATTTGTAAGTTTGTATGTTTGTAAGTTTGTATGTAGGGGGTAATCTCTGGAACTAATGATCCAATTCTAAAAATTTTTTCACTGGTAGAAAGCTACATTATTCCTGAGTGCTATAGGCTATATAACATCACGCTACGACCAATAGGAGCGGAGCATAAATGAAAAATGTTGCAAAAACGGGCAAGAATAATACTTTTTGAGGGCTTCCGTTGCGTGCGCTTCGTAAACGGTTTCAGTTATGCAATCATCTATACTAATATTATAAAGAGGTAAAATTTGTATGTTTGTATGTTTGTAAGTTTGTATGTAGGGGGTAATCTCTGGAACTAATGATCCAATTCTAAAAAAATTTTCACTGGTAGAAAGCTACATTATTCCTGAGTGCTATCTATACTTACTTAATATTATAAAGAGGTAAAATTTGTAAGTTTGTATGTTTGTAAGTTTGTATGTAGGGGGTAATCTCTGGAACTAATGATCCAATTCTAAAAAATTTTTCACTGGTAGAAAGCTACATTATTCCTGAGTGCTATAGGCTATATAACATCACGCTACGACCAATAGGAGCGGAGCATAAATGAAAAATGTTGCAAAAACGGGCAAGAATAATACTTTTTGAGGGCTTCCGTTGCGTGCGCTTCGTTAACGGTTTCAGTTATGCAATCATCTATACTAATATTATAAAGAGGTAAAATTTGTAAGTTTGTATGTTTGTAAGTTTGTATGTAGGGGGTAATCTCTGGAACTAATGATCCAATTCTAAAAATTTTTTCACTGGTAGAAAGCTACATTATTCCTGAGTGCTATAGGCTATATAACATCACGCTACGACCAATAGGAGCGGAGCATAAATGAAAAATGTTGCAAAAACGGGCAAGAATAATACTTTTTGAGGGCTTCCGTTGCGTGCGCTTCGTAAACGGTTTCAGTTATGCAATCATCTATACTAATATTATAAAGAGGTAAAATTTGTATGTTTGTATGTTTGTAAGTTTGTATGTAGGGGGTAATCTCTGGAACTAATGATCCAATTCTAAAAAAATTTTCACTGGTAGAAAGCTACATTATTCCTGAGTGCTATCTATACTAATATTATAAAGAGGTAAAATTTGTAAGTTTGTATGTTTGTAAGTTTGTATGTAGGGGGTAATCTCTGGAACTAATGATCCAATTCTAAAAATTTTTTCATTGGTAGAAAGCTACATTATTCCTGAGTGCTATAGGCTATATAACATCACGCTACGACCAATAGGAGCGGAGCATAAATGAAAAATGTTGCAAAAACGGGCAAGAATAATACTTTTTGAGGGCTTCCGTTGCGTGCGCTTCGTTAACGGTTTCAGTTATGCAATCATCTATACTAATATTATAAAGAGGTAAAATTTGTAAGTTTGTATATTTGTAAGTTTGTATGTAGGGGGTAATCTCTGGAACTAATGATCCAATTCTAAAAATTTTTTCACTGGTAGAAAGCTACATTATTCCTGAGTGCTATCTATACTAATATTATAAAGAGGTAAAATTTGTAAGTTTGTATGTTTGTAAGTTTGTATGTAGGGGGTAATCTCTGGAACTAATGATCCAATTCTAAAATTTTTTTCACTGGTAGAAAGCTACATTATGCCTGAGTGCTATAGGCTATATAACATCACGCTACGACCTATAGGAGCGGAGCATAAATGAAAAATATTGCAAAAACGGGCAAGAATAAAACTTTTTGAGGGCTTCCGTTGCGTGCGCTTCGTAAACGGTTTCAGTTATGCAATCATCTATACTAATATTATAAAGAGGTAAAATTTGTAAGTTTGTATGTTTGTAAGTTTGTATGTAGGGGGTAATCTCTGGAACTAATGATCCAATTCTAAAAAAATTTTCACTGGTAGAAAGCTACATTATTCCTGAGTGCTATCTTTACTAATATTATAAAGAGGTAAAATTTGTAAGTTTGTATGTTTGTAAGTTTGTATGTAGGGGGTAATCTCTGGAACTAATGATCCAATTCTAAAAAATTTTTCACTGGTAGAAAGCTACATTATTCCTGAGTGCTATCTTTACTTTACTATAATATAATAATATATAAATATTATAAAATAATAATATTATAAAGAGGTAAAATTTGTAAGTTTGTATGTTTGTAAGTTTGTATGTAGGGGGTAATCTCTGGAACTAATGATCCAATTCTAAAAATTTTTTCACTGGTAGAAAGCTACATTATTCCTGAGTGCTATAGGCTATATAACATCACGCTACGACCAATAGTCTATACTAATATTATAAAGAGGTAAAATTTGTAAGTTTGTATGTTTGTAAGTTTGTATGTAGGGGGTAATCTCTGGAACTAATGATCCAATTCTAAAAATTTTTTCATTGGTAGAAAGCTACATTATTCCTGAGTGCTATAGGCTATATAACATCACGCTACGACCAATAGGAGCGGAGCATAAATGAAAAATGTTGCAAAAACGGGCAAGAATAATACTTTTTGAGGGCTTCCGTTGCGTGCGCTTCGTTAACGGTTTCAGTTATGCAATCATCTATACTAATATTATAAAGAGGTAAAATTTGTAAGTTTGTATATTTGTAAGTTTGTATGTAGGGGGTAATCTCTGGAACTAATGATCCAATTCTAAAAATTTTTTCACTGGTAGAAAGCTACATTATTCCTGAGTGCTATCTATACTAATATTATAAAGAGGTAAAATTTGTAAGTTTGTATGTTTGTAAGTTTGTATGTAGGGGGTAATCTCTGGAACTAATGATCCAATTCTAAAATTTTTTTCACTGGTAGAAAGCTACATTATGCCTGAGTGCTATAGGCTATATAACATCACGCTACGACCTATAGGAGCGGAGCATAAATGAAAAATATTGCAAAAACGGGCAAGAATAAAACTTTTTGAGGGCTTCCGTTGCGTGCGCTTCGTAAACGGTTTCAGTTATGCAATCATCTATACTAATATTATAAAGAGGTAAAATTTGTAAGTTTGTATGTTTGTAAGTTTGTATGTAGGGGGTAATCTCTGGAACTAATGATCCAATTCTAAAAAAATTTTCACTGGTAGAAAGCTACATTATTCCTGAGTGCTATCTTTACTAATATTATAAAGAGGTAAAATTTGTAAGTTTGTATGTTTGTAAGTTTGTATGTAGGGGGTAATCTCTGGAACTAATGATCCAATTCTAAAAAATTTTTCACTGGTAGAAAGCTACATTATTCCTGAGTGCTATCTTTACTTTACTATAATATAATAATATATAAATATTATAAAATAATAATATTATAAAGAGGTAAAATTTGTAAGTTTGTATGTTTGTAAGTTTGTATGTAGGGGGTAATCTCTGGAACTAATGATCCAATTCTAAAAATTTTTTCACTGGTAGAAAGCTACATTATTCCTGAGTGCTATAGGCTATATAACATCACGCTACGACCAATAGGAGCGGAGCATAAATGAAAAATGTTGCAAAAACGGGAAAGAATAATACTTTTTGAGGGCTTCCGTTGCGTGCGCTTCGTAAACGGTTTCAGTTATGCAATCATCTATACTAATATTATAAAGAGGTAAAATTAGTAAGTTTGTATGTTTGTAAGTTTGTATGTAGGGGGTAATCTCTGGAACTAATGATCCAATTCTAAAAAATTTTTCACTGGTAGAAAGCTACATTATTCCTGAGTGCTCTGTATACTATACTATATACTATAATACTATCTATACTAATATTATAAAGAGGTAAAATTTGTAAGTTTGTATGTTTGTAAGTTTGTATGTAGGGGGTAATCTCTGGAACTAATGATCCAATTCTAAAATTTTTTTCACTGGTAGAAAGCTACATTATGCCTGAGTGCTATAGGCTATATAACATCACGCTACGACCTATAGGAGCGGAGCATAAATGAAAAATATTGCAAAAACGGGCAAGAATAAAACTTTTTGAGGGCTTCCGTTGCGTGCGCTTCGTAAACGGTTTCAGTTATGCAATCATCTATACTAATATTATAAAGAGGTAAAATTTGTAAGTTTGTATGTTTGTAAGTTTGTATGTAGGGGGTAATCTCTGGAACTAATGATCCAATTCTAAAAAAATTTTCACTGGTAGAAAGCTACATTATTCCTGAGTGCTATCTTTACTAATATTATAAAGAGGTAAAATTTGTAAGTTTGTATGTTTGTAAGTTTGTATGTAGGGGGTAATCTCTGGAACTAATGATCCAATTCTAAAAAATTTTTCACTGGTAGAAAGCTACATTATTCCTGAGTGCTATCTTTACTTTACTATAATATAATAATATATAAATATTATAAAATAATAATATTATAAAGAGGTAAAATTTGTAAGTTTGTATGTTTGTAAGTTTGTATGTAGGGGGTAATCTCTGGAACTAATGATCCAATTCTAAAAATTTTTTCACTGGTAGAAAGCTACATTATTCCTGAGTGCTATAGGCTATATAACATCACGCTACGACCAATAGGAGCGGAGCATAAATGAAAAATGTTGCAAAAACGGGAAAGAATAATACTTTTTGAGGGCTTCCGTTGCGTGCGCTTCGTAAACGGTTTCAGTTATGCAATCATCTATACTAATATTATAAAGAGGTAAAATTAGTAAGTTTGTATGTTTGTAAGTTTGTATGTAGGGGGTAATCTCTGGAACTAATGATCCAATTCTAAAAAATTTTTCACTGGTAGAAAGCTACATTATTCCTGAGTGCTCTGTATACTATACTATATACTATAATACTATAATATTATAAAGAGGTAAAATTTGTAAGTTTGTATGTTTGTAAGTTTGTATGTAGGGGGTAATCTCTGGAACTAATGATCCAATTCTAAAAAAATTTTCACTGGTAGAAAGCTACATTATTCCTGAGTGCTATAGGCTATATAACATCACGCTACGACCAATGGGAGCGGAGCATAAATGAAAAATGTTGCAAAAACGGGCAAGAATAATACTTTTTGAGGGCTTCCGTTGCGTGCGCTTCGTAAACGGTTTCAGTTATGCAATCATCTATACTAATATTATAAAGAGGTAAAATTTGTAAGTTTGTATGTTTGTAAGTTTGTATGTAGGGCGTAATCTCTGGAACTAATGATCCAATTCTAAAATTTTTTTCACTGGTAGAAAGCTACATTATTCCTGAGTGCTATAGGCTATATAACATCACGCTACGACCAATAGGAGCGGAGCATAAATGAAAAATGTTGCAAAAACGGGAAAGAATAATACTTTTTGAGGGCTTCCGTTGCGTGCGCTTCGTAAACGGTTTCAGTTATGCAATCATGTATGTAGGGTAGGTGTAGGGTAGGTGTAGCGTTGGTGTAGGGTAGGTGCCGGGTAGGGTAGGTGTAGGGTGGGTGTAGGGTAGCTGTAGGGTAGGTATAGGGTAGGGGTACGGTAGGTGTAGGGTAGGGTAGGTAGAATAGGGTAGGTACGTAGCCAGTTGACGGGAGCGAAGCCGCGTGGGACAGCTAGTAATATTATAAAGAGGTAAAATTTGTAAGTTTGTATGTTTGTAAGTTTGTATGTAGGGGGTAATCTCTGGAACTAATGATCCAATTCTAAAAAAATTTTCACTGGTAGAAAGCTACATTATTCCTGAGTGCTATAGGCTATATAACATCACGCTACGACCAATGGGAGCGGAGCATAAATGAAAAATGTTGCAAAAACGGGCAAGAATAATACTTTTTGAGGGCTTCCGTTGCGTGCGCTTCGTAAACGGTTTCAGTTATGCAATCATCTATACTAATATTATAAAGAGGTAAAATTTGTAAGTTTGTATGTTTGTAAGTTTGTATGTAGGGCGTAATCTCTGGAACTAATGATCCAATTCTAAAATTTTTTTCACTGGTAGAAAGCTACATTATTCCTGAGTGCTATAGGCTATATAACATCACGCTACGACCAATAGGAGCGGAGCATAAATGAAAAATGTTGCAAAAACGGGAAAGAATAATACTTTTTGAGGGCTTCCGTTGCGTGCGCTTCGTAAACGGTTTCAGTTATGCAATCATGTATGTAGGGTAGGTGTAGGGTAGGTGTAGCGTTGGTGTAGGGTAGGTGCCGGGTAGGGTAGGTGTAGGGTGGGTGTAGGGTAGCTGTAGGGTAGGTATAGGGTAGGGGTACGGTAGGTGTAGGGTAGGGTAGGTAGAATAGGGTAGGTACGTAGCCAGTTGACGGGAGCGAAGCCGCGTGGGACAGCTAGTAAGCTTTTAAAAATAAAAAAAAGGCGCGTTTTCTGTGGGATAAATCAAGAGAACGAAGCCGGGGAAAAACAGACAGGAAAATATACAAAAACTAGCTTTAATTATCTCAAGGGATCACTATACCAAGTTAATCGAGACAAAAATTCTACAAGTTAAACAAGGTTATAAACTATCAGTGTGCAACATTTCATCCAAATCTGTTCAGTCGTTTTTGAGTCATCGGAACACAAACATAAAACTGTGAAAGATTGTATGTTTGTGTTTCGATTTATAATATTAGTAGGATAATTAATACCTACTGTCTCTATAAAACTGTTTACTACATACAGGCAATTATTGACTCAAAACATTATACACGACATAATATTAAAACCTAGCACCATCCTGATTAAACTTCTTACTTCAATGATCGTCTCATTCACGAGCGAATCACAGTTATTTACGTGCAGGCGTCGACCAATCGCTGATAAGTTCTTATCTGAGTTAACAAGCTGTAATGTCTATATGAATTGCGACTGAGATACGAGTATATGACCTAGACAGTGAATTACTTGAGAGCAAGTGAAAGGAAATTCTCGGTGTTGTCTATGCTGGATATCTGATGTCATTAATGGTAATGATGAATATCATGGAACCATAGCTGGAATTTATCGCTACAGTAACTGGTGGACTGTTCGTCATTAAAGAAATTTATTTTGATACTACGAGTACCATAACCCAATTGGACATATTGACATGACAAATGTTCTATGTCCTAATGCAAGTCATTATCTACCCGTGTGTCAAGTTTCATAAAAATTCGTTCATCCGAAAGATAACAAACAGATGGACAGAAATTACTTTCAAATTTAAAATATTACTAGCTGATCCCCTACCCTAGCGGTATGATAAAAAAAAAAACATAAAAATCGGTCGAGCCGTTTCGGAGGAGTGTGACCACAAACACCGTGACACGAAATTTTTATTTATATAGAAGAAGATATCATTCATTGCTATACTATAACTAGTTCTTGCCAGCGGCGTTTCCCGTGTGAACGTTGGCTAAAATGCTAGGAACGTACACTCTGGTTAAAAAGTATACTATGTCCTTCTTCAAGGTCCAATCACTTGTGTCCAATTCATCCAAATTGGTGCCGCGATTTGGGCGTGAAAATTTAACAAACGGACACACAGATTGTGAGATTTCTGTATTGTTCATTAGACATAAAACATAATTTAATTATTATGACAAGATGAGGACATCATGACTTCTGACGGGGAGGAACCTGGGAGTTTACATCCTATGGATACCAAAGGTAGATATCCCCTTTGAGTCGTTCATACTATTTATGCAGATCATGTTAGCTCCTTTGTACGCAGTGCGAGAGGAAATATGTACGTTATTGCTTTGATTGATGTATTTTCCTACTTAGTATATTTATTAATAACCCGGTAAGAACAGAAACATTAATCCTATAAAGGTTTTCCGTGAATATTTTGGCCTGTTTGACGTTCCTATGAGGGTCAATAACAGATGGTAGAACCTAACCGATCTTATTCGATAGTAGTTGCAAACGACAAAATTAAGGCTTGGTTGAAATTCACCTCTGCTCTGGTCAGCTCATATACATTCGTCCACTCGACCACAAAATCATCTATCTCTACGAAAGTCAAATTTATGAACTTCTCGTATCTACCCTAAGATCATGTCTTTCTCTGTCTACCTAATTAAGTTATAGATATTTTGATAATTTGCAATTTATGTCAATTGACACGAGTTATTTGGCTAAATTGAGTCCCCTGTTTTTAGGGTTCCGTACCCAAAGGGTAAAAACGGGACCCTATTACTGAGACTCCGCGATCCGTCTGTCTGTCTGTCCGTCCGTCTGTCACCAGGCTGTATCTGTTGAACCGTGATAGCTAGACAGTTGAAATTTTCACACATGATGTATTTCTGTTGCAACAAACGTGATTTTTTGCCCGTTTTTTGCGATAATTTTTTCGCCCTTCGTGCGCGAGTCCGACTCGCACTTGGCCGGTTTTTTTTTTAGTTTACGAAGTGGACATTCTTTTGAAACATAATGTGTACAGACAAAATGCTTTATTTGTTCGACGTGTAACTATATCGACGGATCACAAAAGAAATACTTTTAAATCAAATGTCCCGTTATACTCAATCAACTTTTTGTGTCCTGAGATTAATAACAAATTGTGATAAGCGGTATTGACGATATTTAAATTTTTAGACGTGGCACACTCTTCAAATGTTTAGTAACTACGTAACTCTAAAATATAGTTTAGCTATCAAGGGTTGATAGTTGATAACCTATTAATCCTGATCGTTTATTACTATATTATTATTATTCAATTAATGATATTGAGCCTTTTTTCTATTTTACTGCCAGGTTTAACTTTTGTGTATATGGGTCATGAAATGCTGCCCGTTACAGCACACAAAATTTTATTCAATTTATGATTGTTAAACCTAATCTCAGTTTTATTTTCAGATTCTTTCTCTTTACCCTGGCCATGAAATAATGCCCTTATATATTATGTGTACATCAAGTCATGAAATAATGCTTCTATTACTCTTCCAGATTTGCCTTTTTGTACTTAAGTTGTATGCCATGAAATAATGCCCAAAAATTATTTGATATTAAAATGTCTAAATTTCAAACTTTTTTTTTTTTGCCAATTTTATTGTAAGTAATAATTAATTAATGTAATTTGGTAATTGGTTATTATTGTTGATAACATTTGGGCAAGCAAATCTTGCTTTGTATGTTTTCTTCTACTTACCAACACGAGGACATGTAATGTACTTTCATGGCCAACTGTTATCAATTTTATATTTTTATCTAGTTATTTCTCCAATTTAATATGTTAAATTAAACCTGATTTTAATATTAAAAGTACTTGTTCGTAGATGGCACAACTTGGTTGTAATGTAGACAGAATGGTGGGGATCCCTTTTTTTCGCATAATATTCTTTTTCTTAGTATACTTTGACATAACTGTTCTGGCATAATTTGTTTTTCCATAATAATTCATTGCCATATATTTTTTTGGCATACAGTTTATGTTGGCATAATTTTCTTGAAGGCTAATTTGTTTTGTCATAATTTTGATACGCATAATGTTACTAGCCCTAATGACTATTAGCAGAATAGTATTACGGCATAAAAAATAATAGGAATAACGGCAACAAATTTGAGTGATTTTTACGTATTTTATTTTTTGCGACAGAAACGAATCGCTGCAAAACCGACTCCACGTAGTCTTGTCTGCCCTACCCCTACAGTTTTATTAAAAATCGCATAGGCGCTGAGGGGCGAGGCGGCCCGCCATCCTAGGAGTTTTGAGCCGCAGCGCCGGCGCCGTGACAGAAACCATGCCTGCTGCATGTTGCATGCTTGCTGTATGCTTGCTTGCATGCTGCATGCTTGCTCCATCCATGGTGTCTGCTTGTTTACATGCTTGCTTGCTTGCATGCTGCATGCCTGCTGCATGCATGGTGTATACTTGTTTGCTCTTTTGCTTTGTATGCTATTTTTTACAGCAAAAATACCCAAAAACATTTTAGGAGTAAATTACTATGCGTATTTGTTATGCTTAAAACAATATGTTATTATATCATTATGCGTAAACAAATTTATGCTTTACAATGTTATGCTTAAACATAATTATGATTAGAGTAGTTAAGTTAAAAAAAATATGCGTAAGCTGTTATGCGTATATGAACAACTAAAAACTTTACAATAGTAATGCTATAATTGTTTTTTGTGTTACTGTGTATTTTAAGAAAAATGAAATGCTCAAGAAGGGGTCTTAAGCATTTTATTTACATCGCTATGCCCGCTAAAATACCCACACAAGGTTTTATTGGATTATAGTCAACGACTATAACACTTATGTGCAGTGAGTGCAGGTGACCAAAAATAAGCTATTGTTAAATCTATAAAAATGGGGTATCTTAAATATCTAGGGACGATCTTTGGACGATTCGTCATTTGACGTAAAGGATAATAAATTAAAAACTTAATAACCCCTTTTTGCCCCGTTGAGGGTCGTTTTTTCAACAACTCAAATATGTTATTAACTCTTTTATGTTATTACTTCTTTTTATTTTTCATTTATGTTTGATTGCGCAGTAAGATTCCTCAAATACAGTCCTTAACATTATTTGAGCGTAGTTTAAAAAAACTTATTATGTTAACTATGATTATTTACTTTATTCCCAAGGAATTAGATTTTTCATACAAACTAATTTCTCCCTTAAAGGTTGACTTTTCAAAAACCCCTTCTTAGTGCTCCCCGAAAACTCTACATCAAAAACGAAACCCTGTACATTAAGATTCTTAGCAAACTTTGACACCCGCTAAATCGTATTTTGAAGGTAGTTTCGAAAAACTTATAATAACAACCTTCATTGTATTTATTACAAGTTTTAAGTTTATTTACCCAAGAAATAATATTCCTCAAAAAAACTTAAACACCCGCTAAATCGTATTTTGAAGGAAGTTTCTATAATCTAATAGTAACAAACTTTATTGTTTACTTAGGTTTATTTTTACACCAAGTTTCAAGTTTATTAACCGAATTAATAAGTTTCTTCAAAAATCTTTTCGCTCCCCAAATCGTATTTTGGGAATAGTTTCGAAAAACTAATGATGACATCCTTTATTATTTATTTAGATTAGTATTTGTGCCAAGTTTCAAGTTTACTAACCCAAGGAATATGATTCTTCTATACAAATTTCAACCCCCCTAAATCGTCTTTTGGTGGTAGTTTAGAAAAAACTAGTAATGAAAACCTTTATCATTTACTTTGATTACTATTTGTGCCAAGTTTCAAGAATATTGGCCGAAAGAAATATATTTTTCATACAAACTTTTGAAAGAAAGAAAGGCTTTTTGGAAATTCCACCCCTAAGGGGGTTGCCTTAGGGGTGGAATTTCCAAAAAGCCTTTCTTAGTGCTCACTTACGTCATTTGAGGAACCTTTCTGCCAAATTTAATTTTTATAGGCCTAGCGGTTTTTTCTGTGCGTTGATCGATCAGTCAGTCAGTCAGTCAGTTTCTTCTTTTATATATAGAAAATAGATAGATAGAAGATAGATGAACGCGTTTGTTTTTAAAATATTTAAAGAAGTTTTTCAAGAGATGAAGATTTTATTTCAGTCATCCACATCAAGACTCTTTTATGTATAAATAAGTAAATCGTGTAATTCTCTATTGCAAAGTAATGGTTATATTAATAATTGTTAACCAAACAGGAAGAATGGATTTTCATTAATTCTTCCTGTTTGGTTCATGACTTAATAATGCAAAACGATTGTATTTTTTTTATTGATTGTTGTATTAGTTTTAAAATTTATATCTATTAATCAAAATATATATCACCATGTCGTGTTCTGTACTATGTACCATATGTGCATAAAATAAAATAAATTTACAAAATGTATGCAATAAATGAAACTAAAAAGAATTTTTTTTATAACAAAAGTTACAACAAAATTAACAAAAAAAAAAATGCTATAAGAAAGAAAAATAAAGTTTCAGACTAAATTAATTGCAAATCAAGCAGTATTTTATTAAGTAAGTATTAATGTAGCAAAAGAAATGGGAAACATAAATTAGAAATAAAGAATATAATGTACCATAACTAAGCTATTTAAGAGAAATGAACATACCCGTATAACACATATAATAAGCCCGCATGAAGCAACATGATTAAAAAAATATAATAAACTATAGGTCTGTTTGACTGCTCGTATGGAACTATTTGATGGATTCAACAGGAATATTGTGGTCAGCGGAACTTAATATTATAATTCGTATATATTTCCTTCCCTAATTAGGTAGGTATGTTATTTTTTATCTTAACAAGGACGTATTAGGCAATAATGCAAGCCAGAGATGTCATGACTCCAAATTGAAGTCAACCTACAATTTTTTTTTACCGACTTCTCAAAACGGAGGAGGTTCTTAATTTTTAAACTTATGTACCTATATATTATAATTTTTTTTTTGTTTTTTAAACGAGTAAGTATGGAGTTTCTTGTGCATTCTTCTCCATTACAAGCTACTTTCCGAATGCACGGTAGAATCAACTATTATTACTTGTAAATTTTAATGTAACGTTCAAAAGTGCCGCTTGGTGGCCTACTTGAAATAAAATATCTTTGTCTTTTGTCTTTATCTTTGTCTTTGGTTGTTTATATTTTTTATGTATGTTCGAACATAACTCTGTCATATATAGATGGTTACGCAAAATTCTTATTGAAAAAAACAATGTAATGTATGAGGGAGTATTCTCTCATACATTAGCATGATGACGCTCATAAATCTAACAATCCAGATCTGCAACCTATGTCCAAATGGCTTTATACATCGCAGCCATTTCGGAGAAAGGTTTTCAATAATTGCTTCGAATATTCTTCGATATGCTGCAACACGCAGCCATGCCAATGAGGAATCTACATGATCCCCCTTCGTGCATCTCTGAAAATGAAGATGACGAACGAATTCGTCATCTACCATCAATTCCACAAACCCAAAGATCAGGTGCTAACTTCCAATCTTTGTACTAAGGGGGACTCCTTTCTTAGTACAAAGTGTCACTATGTAATATGTATTAGACCCCCTAATCTTGCTAATTAGTTTATGTTCTTGTATATATAATAATATGTTTATCACCTAGGTAATTAATCTATATTATTTAGTTAAGTACTTTGTTATTATTTACCATCTATTTAGCAAATCGTTTAGTTACATTAAACTGAGTACTTTTTGTTAATTTATTTTTAAATCCATAATAGAATTTATTTTTTTAAACTATTGTCAATTTTTATTATTTTATTAACGCTATTTATATTTAATTGTTAGTTAAAAATAAATAGCGTATATAGCCGCAAGGGTCGATCATCAAGGTTAAGCAACGCTTGGCGAGGTCGGTCCGTGGATGGGTGACCATTTCAACATACCGAGTTTCCTCCGAGCCTCGGAAAGCACGTCAAGCCGTTGGTCCCGGCTGTCATTTGAAGATCTTTGACAGTCGTTACGGGTTGTCAGAAGCTTGAGATCTGACACCAGTCTTGCCAAGAGGTATCGTGTTACCCAGTTACTGGGTTGTGGAGGTCAGATAGGCAGTCGCTCCATGTAAAACACTGGTACTTAGCTGAATCCCGTAAGACTGGAAGCCGACCCCAATATAGTTGGGAAAAGGCTAGGCAGATGATGATATTTAATTGTTTGTTCATTTGTATTGTAATGTGTTACTAACAATAGTTATAAGGGGTCGTGGGGCTTTCGGGACCGGGACTGCGGTCCTAGATTCCCCCTTCAGATCCAATATTATGTTTGAGTAGTATTGTGGGACCAAAACTAAAATTTAAAAAGTCATGTCTTGGGAAAAAGTCATGTCTAACTTACCACAGTGTCTCAAGACAAAAGTCTATGACCAGTGTGTGTTGCCAGTGATGACATATGGCTCTGAGACGTGGTCGCTAACAATGGGCCTTATCAGAAAGCTTACAGTCACTCAAAGGGCAATGGAGAGGGCTATGCTCGGCGTTTCCTTGCGTGATCGAATCAGAAATGTTGAGATCCGTAAGAGAACCAGGGTTACCGATATAGCCCGAAGAATTGCCAAACTTAAGTGGCAGTGGGCAGGGCACACTGCTCGCAGAACGGATGGCCGATGGGGCAGAAAGGTTCTGGAGTGGCGACCGCGAATCGGAAGACGTTGCGTTGGAAGGCCTCCCACCAGGTGGACCGATGACCTGGTGAAGGTTGCAGGAATCCGCTGGTTGCGGGACGCACGGGACCGGTCGATGTGGCGACGCTTGGGGGAGGCCTATGTCCAGCAGTGGACGTCTTTCGGCTGATATGATGATGATGTCTTGGGAAAGTACGGTCAACCAAAAATATATGAACTATTTTTATAACACGATACAAAAATCTTTTATTTCCAATGGCAGCCTTCTATTTGAATAAAACCTAAAAAATATATAAAAACTACTCATTACGAAATATAATCTAGACACGCGGCAGCGTGTCAAGCCAAGTTCAAGCAAAAAAGGAACTGGCGACGCAGCAGCTGTGTGTAATATTACACGAACCATTTGGTGCCACTTTTGTATATAGTATTTGAAGGTGGAATCTGGGACCTCTGTCCCGGTCCCGAAAGCCCCACTACCCGTTATAAGGTGTTTCTACTAATAAAAAAAATACCATGTTGTTCGAATTATTAAATATATCATTCATTAATTTTTTATATTTTAATTAGTTTTCCTGTAAAAGAGATGTGTTACTTCTTTTTGTTGAAATAATAGTATTCAAATATATATGACGGGGGACGGGCCCCCTGGTTATTTTTAAAAAGAGTGACGTTAGCAGTGCTGACGTCACTATCTCCATTATCATCATGGTGTTGGTGCTGGTGATGGTTACTCATGTTGAAAATGAAAGACTTGACTTCAAGAGTATCAACTTATATTCTTGCTGGTAGATAGCACACAATAATGACACACAATGGCACACAATAAATAGTTATCAACAACAAAGAATGACTCGTTATCAACAACAAAGAATGACTCACAATATTCCGGAGCTCCGTACCGTCCGACGACTCGACTTAGAATGAATTGTGAGCTTTTTTTTGTTTTTTTTTTCTATGTGGCATCTCGTAGTTCGGTCAAAGTGACTGACAACTACTTGACCGGGCTTCCCTGTGGAGACTAAGCTATATAGCCTCCAGCCAGGCACAAATTTCTAATCCTAAGCGACAACGCTGAGGGCTACCCCCTGTGGGGTTGAACCTCGGCTCAGGGCGTCGCTGGGGGGACAACTATGGCTGGATCTTAATAAAGTGATTCTACCATCCGTTCGGAATAAGCCTACGTGGAGAAGAACGGACAAGAAACTCCAATTAACTAACTAGAATTTAACTACGGCACAGCATTGCGCGGGCTGGCTTGTATATCTTGGCGGGGACGTCGCGACGGGCATCGGCGGCGAGGACGGATCGAAGGCGGTCTGTGTATTCTAATTTAATTTAATTTAATTTATTTCAAATTTCAGACAATTTACAGTCCATTTCTTGTTAGTAGCAAATACTTATATAACTAGTGTTAGTAAAAGGTACATTCCAAGTCAAACATTTACAAAATAATGCCATTTGATATAAGTCATTCGACCAAATCCAAAACCACCACTACTCATAAACACGTAAATTAATAATAATAAAAATGTCAAAAAATAAAAGATTTTAAAATTTCAAGATGATTATTGTAAAGAATATAATTTTAAATTAACATGTCAAAAAATAATACAACTTCTAAATCAATACAAATAAAATTAAATCACATGACAATAAAATTCAATGAAGACCGTGACCAAATCTTTCGCTACTTCTTCTCGACATGTAATTTAATACAATGCCACAATAATGGGCAGTCTGCTCGGCTAGCCACAACGCTAAGAATGGTGTTGCCACTGCCGCGGACACGACTTAGCAGCGACGCGGCTCTCTTTCTGAGGATGGCATGAAAGCCATCGACACGTGCGTCCGCAAACATGCCCGACGCGCTACAGTGCCGCGGCAGCCGCATCAGCATCCTAAATGCGTTGTTATATTGAACGCGCAGGGCGTTGATTGTCTTCTGCGTATATTTAACCCATAGACTGCACGTGTAAAACGACTGGCAAAACGCCCTAAACAAAGTTACTTTTACTGCCGTGGTGCAGCGCGCAAATCTACGAGCCAACATATTGCATCGGACAGCCAACGCCCGACGCTCCCTCTCAACGTCATCGTGGTCTGAGAGGTCATCCGAGACCCAGTGACCCAGGTACTTGAATTTTGAAACTCTGGGTAACGACACACCATCTATGAAGAGGGGTGGAACGTGTAAGACCTTATGGCCAGCGGACTGGAAAACCAAGAGTTCACTCTTCTTTACATTATACCTGAGCCCATGAGCCCCAGCATAATCCACACATATAGCGAGCAGTTTTCGAACAGCGCTTATGGAGGGACCCAGCAGAACCATATCGTCCGCGTAACTAATGTGGTTGATGAATTTTCCATCTATAGAACATCCGACGTTGGCCCCACTGAGCCTCTCAATGAGTCCGTTGACGTACAGATTGAAAAGACGAGGCGAGGTTAACCCTCCCTGTCTTACTCCACATTTCAATCTGTACGCGTCGGAGGTGACGCCTGCCCATCTTATAACATTGACTTGGTTGTTGTACCAATAATCAAAAATGTTAATGACTTCTTCGGGGAGGCTGGTTTCAGTCCTCATCTTGTACCAAAGCACATCATAGGATACCAAATCGAAAGCTTTCGAAAGATCTAGAAAACAGGCATAGACAGGAGTCTTCCTATCGGTGTAGTATCGGACAGTATGCTTGAGGCATAGAACAGCCGTTTCTGTCGACAGCCCCTGCCTAAAACCGAACTGACCGTCATTCAGCTTTATGTGACTGTTCAAAATACGATCAAGCAGACCGTCCAGCACTTTCGCCACGGTTGTAGCTAACGAAATAGGCCTATAATTGTTGCTGTCCGATGCATCGCCAGTTTTATTTTTGATTATTGGCACAACCACGGTCTTCATACACTCGTCCGGCAGGTACGAGTGTCTTAGGCAAAATGTATAAAACATTGCAAGAACCCTAGGCAGATGAATTCCCGCGTGCTGCAAATGCTCAATACTAATGCCATCGTGCCCTGGGGACTTACCCCTCGTCATATTCTTAATAACGGTAGCTATATCTTTAGCCGTAAAAGATGGTATTACTGCTGGCCTTAGAGGATTCTGCCTGATTTCACTCGCATCGAGCATCCCCAGCCCACCGGAAGGAGGTTCTATCTGAAAATGACTCTTAAACATGTTCGCAATGTCACGAGGACCAGTTACTCCATTAACATTGATCGGGGCAGTAGGTTTATTGTTCAGATTTTTCGCGCCCTTCCAAAAATTTTTAAAATTCTTACTTGCGTGGTGCGATGCCAGAATATCCATTTTTATTTGCTCGGCGTTGTTTTGGCACCATCTAAGTTTAGATTTGAAACGACGCCGAGACTCAACCATGTTACTATAGATAGGTCCATCAGTAGGCCTACCGTACAACAACCAATTTTGGAAATGAAGCCTGGCAACCTCATGAGCACCACGAACATGCTTATTCCAGCCTAAAACAACACGCTTTCGTTTTTGTTTACATGTAGAATTTGTGCTAGTCATAGCCGCCTTACACATAGTAGAAACAATACTCTCATACATTCGGTCTATTACCACTCTATGTTCCTTAACTAACTAATTGTGCTGGCTTCTTTCTTGCTCTCTTGGAGCAGGGTAGTGGCGTCATCGGGGGTGGAGAGGGCGAGCCTTGGTCGGCGAATCTTGGAGATTTGGGAAAGTTCATAGCGGGAGGCCGCTTGAATTAGGGGGTTGCTGTGGTTGACAGCTTTGTCGAAGTAGCGCTTGGAAATGCGCTTCATGAATTGATGGATTGTGGGGATTCTAAGATCGACGTGGAGATCCTGGTCACGAACGTACCAGGGGGCTCCCGTGATTTTACGGAGGAATCGGTTTTGTATAACCTGAAGCTTGTGAATGTGGTAGGGCCTTGCGTGCGCGAAAACTGCGCTAGCGTAGGTCATGATGGGACGGATAACCACAGTGAAAGTGCGCAGCTTGCACCTAAGTGACAAGCCGCTGCTTGCGTTTACCATCCCATGAAGTCTGCCCATAGCGAAGGCGGCTCGCGAGCGCGCCGCCTTAATGTGCTTGGCGAAAGTGAGGTGGTTGTCTAGGGTGACTCCTAGGTACTTGGCTTGCTCTTCCCAAGGGATCGGCTTGCCGTACATAATGATGGGTTTGGTGGGTCGGGACTTTGTGGAGCGAGTGTAAGGCTGAGAGAAGAGGACAGCCTGGCTCTTGTCGGGATTGACTTCTATCCTCCAGAGGCGGAACCACTTGGCCAGGGCTTTAGCGGCTCTCTGGAGTTTTTGGGCGATGGCATTGGGTACTAGGCCAGAGGCATAGAGGGCCGTGTCGTCAGCGAATAGAGCCAACTGGCTCTCTTTAGCTTTGGGGATATCGCTGGTGTACAGCGTGAATGATAGAGGGGAATTGTGAGCGGTCGGGCGGTCGTATTTATACTAAACTTCGGTTAGAGTCGTTACAAGTATATTGACTAAAACAGTCTTTGTTTGTTGTCCGTTTTTAAATTCTAGTTTTTATTTTACAAATCACAAAAAAATTATGAAGTTCAGATTAATTAGTTTTTAATAATTTTGAGTGATAAAATGAGTAAAGATAATCAAACAGTCAATTGAGTGATTTTTATCAACTTAAATATTCAAATAAGCAATCACACGTTATTTGATCTTAAAATAATCAATCATAATTTATTCGACGCTCGATTATGCCCTCACGCCGGTATTAATGTTGATTTTGCGCCGATATATATATGGATTGTATCTAATTAAAGATTGATCAAGTTAGTCTATGGTTGCTTTATGTTGTCTATATCTCTGTCTGCATGTATCTATTCTCTTTGCCCTCCGCCATCGTGTTAATTACTTGGTTGATATTGGTCTTACAATTGGATCCATCTGTATAATAATTATTACTTGAAAAGTGTATTACGAAAGCATTTTATGATAAAATAGGTATACAACGGAATCCAGCCACCTCTATCTTTGATTTCTCACATCCCTAGCATCCACGACCTCCTAACACTTTTTGGTGTATAATGAAGCATATTCTATTCTATTCTTTAGACGCCCACTGGTATCGAGGAAAGGGTCCAAGCCGGCCGGACTCGGGGCCACGCGACCAGCCGCTAGTACGCGTAGGGGAAACCCAGCGTAAACAGCGATCAGACGCGGACCATAGCGAGCGGAGGCAGGTACGCGAAGGGGCAACCCAGAGCGAAATGCCTTCGCAAGCGATAGATTCTGCCAGGGCCGCAAACCGACCCCAAGACACTGAAAAAACCCACGATGGACCTAAAAACAGACACACCAGGAGCAAGCGCGGTGGAGCCGCACGCAAGGCAAAACAAACCGTGCCAAGCTCCCCAAACCCACAACCTGGACCGAGTGGGACAGCGCCACTGAAAAGGGTGCGCCCCGACGACGACACGGCTTCGCCAAGTACACTACAGGGGGATGCCAAGCGAGTGAGAATTCACTCCGCTCAGGGGGGGCAGAGGACCTATGCGCGGGCCACGAAGGATATTCCTGCGCGGCTGGCGGTAGCAATCTGCCTTCCCCATCCCGGCAGAAAACTGACCCGACAAGAAGCCGAACACATAAAGACCGCACTAGAGGACAGAATGCTGGACACGGACTCGACGACACCGCTCCCGGCCTTCCGCGGATACCCACGGATAGTGGAAGGCACGGTGCAGCTTTGGTGCGAGGATGAAAATGCTCTGACCTGGCTGACCCATAATGTTCCCCACATTAAACTCCCCGACAACGACCTTACACTGACGGTACTCAAACAGACCGACGTGCACACCCGTGTCCGAGCCTCGCTCTTCGTCCCTCGTTACAGAGGTGATGTGGGCAAGCTCCACGGTATTCTGATCCGTCAGAATACCTGGTATGACATCAGCAGGTGGTCACTGTACAGGGCGACAACCGTCGGTGGCGACCGACACGGGACGTATTTGACCCTGGGGTTGCCACCGGAGGAAGCCGAAAAGGTCCTGGGGCGGGAGCGACGGATATCGTACCACTTAGGGTCGATATACGTTCGCTTCTGGCCCAAGACCCGACCCTCCGACACCCAGACCGACAACACATTGACGACAGAACCGACGACGACACAGACGAGCGACACGGACATTGTCCAACTCGAGGAGGAGATGGCTCGAGCGGCAATGGCCGATGACGACGAACCAACACTGCCCGCATCACCCGGTTGGAACGTGCAGCTTCTTGCCTCATCGCCGGGGGATGAGCACGACGACGAGCATTACCGGGAGGTGGAGACGAAGGGACTTTCTAATGGATCCGTCTCCGACTAAATCCACCACACCTCCACAAATACCCATCAACATCATCCAAACAAACCTCCAGCATAGCCAGACTGCCACGGCTAGCTTACGCAGGGCACTGGAGGTAAAGCCCCGAACCATCGCACTGATCCAGGAGCCGTGGATCAGAAATAACAGAATATGTGGCCTCGGTAACATCGAAGGTAAGACAATTCTCGACACACATGGCTCAGATAAGCCAAGAACCTGCATCTTTATACCCAATGAAATTCCCTTTACGCCACTGACCCAATTTTGTTCCAGAGATCTGACAGCTGTCAGGCTCCAAACCGAAATTAGCGTTCCAGATGTTGTACTGGCCTCGGCATACATGCCAGGCGAGGACATCGATTGCCCGCCAAAGGAGTTGGCTGACTTGGTGCAGCACTGTGAGCGCGCCGATTTGGACCTGATCATCTGCACCGACTCAAACGCCCACCACCCGCTCTGGGGCAGCGACACGCCGAACCCCAGAGGAGAGGTACTATCCACCTTTTTATTCTCCACTAATCTTAACATTGTTAACCGCGGCTCAGAACCCACTTGGGTCACGGTCCGCGGACAAACGATCATAGACCTAACACTCGCTACAGAAAACGCGACAAACCTTATCACAAACTGGCACGTATCGGACGAACCTTCTTGCTCAGACCACAGAAGAATCCGCTTTACACTAACTACAAACACTAAAAAACCCGCACCGAGGCGAAACCCGAGGCGCACAAATGTGCCCAGATATAAAAGTCTTCTGGCTTCGCTTCTAGCTAGACATCTAGCAATGATAACCATAAGGGACCAAGCACAATTAGAATACACCGTAACAAAATTATCCGAATACCTAACCGAAGCTTACCACGCATGCTGTAAATCAAGAGCGCCACAAAGCAGGAACGAGAGGAACCCCTGGTGGAACGCTAAACTTGGTAAACTCAGAGAAACGCTACGTAAGCAATTTAACAGAGCAAAAAACACTAGACTCCCGGATGACTGGGAGATATACAAAGAGACCCAATATGTATACAAAAAGCAGATTAGAACCGCCAGGAGATCGGCATGGCAGAAATTTTGTGAATCCATCGAGACAAATAACGAAGCCGCCAGGGTACGGAAGATACTATCAACCGATCAGGACCGAACTCTCGGCGCGCTGAAAAAACCCGACAACTCATACACACAAACTGACTATGAGACCAGTAAGGTCCTCTTCGAAACTCACTTCCCGGACTGTCAAATCATGGAGGACAGGACGTGGGAGGCGGGTACCGTATGGACTTCAACGGAACAAGATTGGTCAAGAGCCCACAATATAGTAACAGTAGACCGGATAAAATGGGCTATCAACACCTTTCAACCCTTCAAGTCGGCGGGGCTGGATGGCATCTTCCCAGCCCTGCTGCAGTGGGGGGTAGATCATCTAACACCGTGGCTGTTGGAGATCTATCGGGCCTGCCTAGCACTCAGATACATACCTCTTGCGTGGCGGGAGGTGAAAGTCATCTTCATACCCAAACCTGGAAAAACTGATTACACACAACCCAAGGCGTATAGACCTATAAGCCTCACATCCTTCTTATTGAAAACCCTAGAAAGACTCTGCGATAGGCACATCCGTGATGGGCCTCTCCGAGTAAAACCACTTCATAGACAACGGCATGCGTACTCCACAGGCAAATCAACAGAATCCGCGTTGCACAACGTGGTTTCTAAAATTGAATGCGCAGTGGACCATAAATGCTCAGCACTGGCTGCCTTCATTGACATCGAGGCTGCTTTCGATAAGACTACGTTCAACAGCATAAACACGGCCCTCGACAGACACGGCATAGACCCGACCCTAGGAGGCTGGATCACCAACATGCTCAAACTGCGAGCGGTTCAGGTCACGGTTAACGACACTACAAGGGCCGTCGTTGCGAAGGGCTGTCCACAGGGGGGCGTCCTTTCGCCACTTCTGTGGAACCTGGTAGCGGACAGCCTCATCAAAACACTCAACAATAAAGGTTATTTCACTGTTGGCTACGCGGATGATATAACAATAATAGTAAACGGGACCCACGAAAACACCCTATGCAATCTCATGCGTCAAGCCCTAAAACTAGTAGAGGAATGGTGCGGCGAGCACCAACTCTCAGTGAACCCCACAAAAACGGAACTAATTCTCTTCACTAAAAAGAGGAAACCAATGCCAATGCAGCTACCAAGATTCTTTGGAACAACCCTAAGCCTTTCAACCGAAACCAAGTACCTGTGAATTTACTTGGACAAACAATTGAATTGGGCGAGACACATGAACTATATTACCACAAAAGCCAGTATATCCCTGTGGCAGTGCAAAAGACTGCTGGGCAGGAATTGGGGGATCAGCCCCATAATCACCTACTGGCTATACACCACAGTAATTCGACCAATCATTACATACGGCTCGTTGGTCTGGTGGCCCAGGACAGACCTCAGCACAACTCAAAAAGATCTTGAAAAACTGCAGCGGTTTGCTTGCGTTGCAATCACCATCAGCATGAGAACCACACCCACGGCCGCCCTACAAGCAATGCTAGGACTGCCACCTCTGCATCTTATCGTGCGGGAGGAGGCAGCTCTGGCCGCTTTTAGACTCCATCTATCAGGTATCCTAACTCAAGACTCCAGGGTTAAGCACACACGCATAAGAGAAGACGCGATCAAGCGAAACCCGATGCTAGCATCACCATGCGACAAAGCCCCAAAAACACACCACTTTCATAGGCACTACAACATAACACTTACAGAAGAACAATGTGATTACTCAGGCCCGAAGGAGATGAGAGTATACACCGACGGGTCGAAGACGAACTCCGGTACCGGAGTCGGAGTCTTTTCACAAGACCTAAATATAAATATATCTAGACCGCTAGGAGGTTTCAACACCGTCTACCAGGCGGAGTGTGTGGGCATCATACTGGCGGTCCATGCCCTAGAAGCCAGGAGGGTTACGGACACCCATATTCGTATACTCTCCGACAGTGCCTCAGTCCTCCAATCCTTACGAAAAAAATATATTACATCGAAATTAATACTAGAATGTCACAACGCACTAGAACAAATAACCGTATCTAGTCGTAACACGGTGACACTGCAATGGATAAAGGGACACAGCGGATCCTTAGGCAACGACGCAGCTGACGAGCTTGCGAGACGCGGATCCAGCACGGCGGTCTATGGACCCGAACCCGTCGTACCCATCCCCTTCAACCAAATACGTAGGTGGCTACAGGAATTCACCAAGACACAGGCGGGGAACTGGTGGTCCTCGGCACCAGGCTGCAGGCAGTCCAAAGAAGCTTTGCCATCTCTGGACAGTAGTCTTACCAGACGTCTGCTACGTCTGGACAGGAATGGCCTGCGCATGGTGACGGGGACCATCACGGGACACTGCTCACTTAACAAACATTTCCACACAATAGGCATAACGGACAGTCCTCTGTGCAGGGCATGCATGGAGACTGAGGAAACCGTCACACACGTTCTCTTTGAATGCACAGGGATCACACAGATAAGAACACAAACCCTTGGGTCACCCAGATCTTACACGGACGTTCTAAAAAAACCAGGAGCCCTAATAAGCTTCTGGAGGGAGGTGGGCTGGTTGGAATAACCCATCCAACGGCCGCCAAGGCCCACGCACAAAGGTCCAACTACAGGACTAAGTGCGGAAACCGAACCCCATAACATAGAACATAGAAGGGTCCAAGCTACCGGCGGTCAGGGCTCCAGAGAGAGAGAAACCTGACAATACGAGACGTGTCTAGAAGTTCTGCTTTCTGAATCAAGCTCTTGACCCAGCCGCCTAATGACAGTCTCTAAACGTGATGGTCGCGGCTCGCGGCTGCTATAGGTACAATGATCACTGCGTCCACATCCCACATTTCGACAACCTCGCGGCCAATACAAGTATGTATTATTATGAACTTCTGAGATATACTACACAACTCTTCAATACATTACGGCAAAACTCTCGGGATAGCTGCAATCGCATGTCTACGTCATTCAATAAAATAACATCACGCTGGTACGCTCTAATGGGGTACGCAGTTGTCATTCTCATTTCACCGGTTATGTTCAAGTTTTATGTTATTCGTGTAATCCATTCTGGCATAACTTTGTGCATTATAGGTAAGGTACCTTACTTTATAACTTGCTCATTATGTACTACAACTAAAACGTGAAAAACAATAACTTGAATTTCGGAAGTCAGTTTTCCTGTTTTTATTTCTTAATTTTATGACATTTTTTTATTTTTTTTTATTTGAGATGGGTTTGCTCTTGACTCTAGTCTAGGTCAGAGGTGACAGAGACAGAGTCGACGATGGAGTGAGCTTACCCAGAAGAAGCCTGTTCACTCTAACTTTGAAGAGATTCGGGTTGAATGCGTTCGGAAACACAGACGCAGGTAGTGAGTTCCATTCATTCGCTGTGCGCATTATGAAGGATGTTTGGAAGCGCTTGGTGCGAATTGGTGGAATGGCAACAAGGTAAGGATGATAACTTGCACTGCGTCTAGATGTACGACGGTAGAAGGGGGCTGGTGGGATGAGGTCATGGAGTTCTTGAGCACACTCACCGAAGTACAGTCTGTAGAAGACCGACAAGCAGGCAACTTTGCGGCGATGAGCCAAGCTGTGTAGCTTGGCATCCGCCAGCTCAACGTCGCCAATGAGCCTCTTGGCTCTGCGTTCTACCGAGTCAAGCGCGGCAAGCTGATACTTAGCTGAGCCATCCCAAAGGTGGCTGCAATACTCCATGCAGGATCGGACTTGCGCTTTGTATAGGGTTAAAAGCTGTCCAGGCGTAAAGTATCGCTTCACCCTATTTAGGATGTCCAGTTTTTTGGCCGCAATTTGGGCTTTGTACTCAATGGAGGCGCCGAAGTTGAGACTGGATGTCAACTCCATGCCTAGGAGCTCGAGCCGATCAGTCACAGGAACAGACGCACACCGAAAAGTAGGAGTTTGATCGAAAATACTCCTTTTTGCGGTAAAAAGACACGCCTGTGTTTTGGTGGCGTTAAAGGAGACCAGATTGTCATCACCCCACTGGGAGACAAGCCTTAAGGTCAAATCTGTCCGCTCCACCATAGCCTCTCTCAAGGAAAGAACTTCATCCACTCATATTGCCGAAATTCAAGTTACTTTTCACTTTGTACAGTTATTTTTTGGAAGTCGGTTGTATTTTTTTGTAAATCAGTTTTTATTTCAAAATTGTTAGTTGTGGTACATGAGCAAGTAATGTAATAATGAATAAGTCTTAGATCCACATTTGCGAATTGACAGTAGAATAACTTATTATTTAATAAACTCTTCTAGTCTTATATTGGAATAAAAAAACCTTTTTTGCACAAAAATACTACCGACTTCCAAATAAAAAGTCGCTGTCCATAACGCATAAAAATGGTACCTACGAAAGACACCGAATTCTAAAAATAAAGTTATTTTTCACTTTGTAGTTTTTTGTTTCGAAGTCGGTAGAGTTTTTTTGCAAAAAAGATTTTTTTATTTTCACTTTTTAGTTGTTCCTACCTAATAGGCAAGTTGTTTAGTAAGTTACCTATAACGCTAGCATATCATAAAACTTGAACATAACCGGTGAAATGAGAGATCTGCGTACCCCTTAAAAGCGTACTGGCGTGATGTTATGTTATGTAATGGTATAAACAATGAACAGACATGCGATTGCAACAAAAATCCCGAGTGGTTTGCCGTTACTTATTGAAGAGTTCTGTTGTATATTTTCGAAGTCCTTCATCAGATCTTCACCAAATTAAAAAGGGTGAAACAAAAAATAATTTTCAAAATAGGTCCCCTAATGACGGAGATATCGGTGAACATACATAAAATCGAACATAGAACCTCCTCCTTTTTGGTAAGTCGGTTAAAAATGATATGACTTTTACTTCTTTCAGAAATAATTTTATCTTAAACTAGCCATTACTAGCCTCGCGGCTCAACTCTCGTGCCATCAGGAAACAATTTTCGTTATCTGCTCAGTTCACTTTACTTGCTGCGGTTTCACACTCACACACTAAAACATAAGTCACGTTGTATTTTGGTACCAACCGACTTCCAAAGCAAAAATCTAAATAATGCAAAATTGACTTTCGTTTCAGAAGTCGGTGTTGCAAAATGATAAACAAAAGGCACCAAAGACACCGATGTAAGGGTGTCTATGTCTCTCGAATTAGGTTTCTATCTACATATTTAAATACATAAGGACGCTGTTACATTTTCGAAGAACTCAAATTTAGGTATCTAGTCACACACAGCAACATTACGCGTACGCACACATTGAAAATACTGAGCGCTTGATTTTATACATCACTGAAATAATATTGGTATTTGATATTATTTTTAATTTTATTGTTGTTGATTCAGGAAGGTTAATTGGCACTTAGAAAATTCATTTGATAACTGTTACTTAGAACCGTCGTCGTGATAAGTAGTAGTAAGGGTTAGTATTTTCAACCGACTTCAAAAAAAAGGAAGTGCTCTATCTATTCGACCCATATGTATCCGCGATTTTCTCAAAAAATACTGATCCGATATTGATCGGGTCAGTAGTTTAGTCGTCGATAAATGTTTGTGTTTTCAGGGAAGGTTTTATTGTATAATATATTAGGATCTGATAAAGATCTTCGGAGATAGATAATGGAACTCTTCAATAACAAACAGCAAATGACCTGCGATTACTGTGATCGTATCTGAAAAACACTGTTATTAGTGGAAAAATGTAATAGCGTCCTTAACTACTTTTATGAGGTTTTTTAAACAAAACAATGTCCTTAGTCAATTTAGTTTATTTTGAGATCAAAGTAAAAATAACACAAACTTATATTGCTAATACAATCTTACCTATAACACAATTAAATTGTTGGTACAGTAATAAGAGAACTTATTTAAACATGTTTTAAAATACACATATACACAGATACTCACGTCAACTTATAACACCCCTCTAACGTCGAGATTTAAATATACTGCTATTGCAACTCCATCATTTGTTAAGGACCCTTAATAAATTACATTGATTATTGTATATTTATACTAAAATTTGCCGGTGGAAAAATAATATTTGCCGGTCGCAGTACCAGCGGGATTCCAGAACCCAGCAGTGGTTTTTGCGTTCAGATAGCACTTGCCACGTTTGAAGTCTGCATACTGTTTACATTTGTACGCCGGGTAATAGTTCCGATGCTGGATGGAATCCGCCCACATCCTCACACACCTCTTGTGGCTACATTTAGAGGTTTCTATAGCTTTGCAGACTAACAAGGAAGAACTACCACATTCCGGCTGACGTTTTCCATTGTTTGCGAAGAAATCAACATCACCGAATACCTTTTTTGAGCCGAGCACACCATCATTACAATGATAAACTTCTACATAGTCCGCAACACCAGACCTGACATGGTCATTTTGTTCATTGAAACACGGCCCAGCCGGATCCAATGCTGTTATTCTTGAAATTTTCTGGCCAGTTAGTTTGATAAAATTCTCGCCAACATACCCTAATATTTGGCCTCCTAAACTGTGGCCAATGCAGTGGATTTTTTTGGGTGAGACCTTGCCCGCTTTGAGGCCAGCCAACATTTCGGCTAACTTTTTTCCAATATTTGGGACATGTTCGACAGATCGTTTGTAGCTTCTTATGTAGCCATCCTTGTCGTTTGTGTACTCAGAATGATCCACGATGATAAGGTAGCTGTTAGGGATGCGTTTGAAAGCGTCTCTTATGATATCTGTAGATTTCTTCTCAATTTGTGATTTGAATCCACCCACATACATGTAGAATTTGTTCGCTTTGTTGAGATTACCTATTGACAAAATTCCTCGAGCAGCTCTGTCAATAGGGAAGGATTTGAACACGTGATGTTGGAAGTCGTAGAAGTACACGTCGATCTTCCCGACATCAAGGTTCCTGTTTTTTGACAGTAGACCTGAAATAATAAATTGAAGCTTGTCAATAACTTTGTAATATTCAATCGCACTGGCCTACGAAGTTAATAAATAAACACTGTATTGATTTTATCTTAAAAATGGTGCCTACTGTCTTAAATAAATCCTTTTTTTATTTCTAATAGTTAAAACAAAGTCAACATTAAAATAAAATAAACTATTACGATATTAATTACTTTTACTATTCTATAGTTTCTGCCTACCCCCATGGGAAAAAGGCGTGAGTTAATGTATATATGTATGTATTACGGTATTGAACTATAGTGATATGTTACCATGTTTTGTTACGACCAAAATCTTGGGCCTATAAATGCTACGTTTATTTAAATAAAAATAATGAATCCTGTACTACGAGTACCTTGAATATTGAGAAAATTAAAAGTCTATATTACACATTTTTGCGAGCCAGAATATTTTCATGGCAACAATATTAACAATAGAAAAATCTACTTACGACTACATTGAAGCAGCTTGGAAGCACAGGATGCACCGGCTTCCAAAATCACGTTTCCCGACACGTACATATAACATATTGACGAGAATATAAAAAAAATATATATTTTCATATTTATTGTTTTTCAAAGCACTTTTCTTAGGAAGGAATGACGACTCTTCAGGAGGTTACGGTACGGAAAACATATGCGAGCACCATATGCACCTAAGGCGTAACGGATAATATGGAACCTCACCGTCGCGCAAAGCTTTATAAAGTGTAACCTGTGTAACACCATACCTACTCATCAACTTAATTAAATTGTAACAGGAAATTTCGGAATGGGATTTCCTTGGTTCACAGAAAACGTTAAGTATTTACCACAAAAATATCCTCTGACGGACTTAGTTGCATTAGTCTATAAATGAAATTCAGGCAGATCTTCTAAATCAATAAAAAAAAACTCGGACTCTCGCACTGAGGGTTGCGTACATACAGTTACATTCATTATACTTTTAATGTCTTGACACATGGACAGACAGACGACGAAGTGATACTATAAAGGTAAATTTTTTCCTTTTTGAGGAGTGAAGCCCTAAAATGTGCAAAAATGTTCAAATCTGGAGTGAGACCATCGGGTTAGCGGTTGCTGTCACACTTGACATTTCGAAGGCACGATTTCTTTGTATGGGATGAGGCATCTGCATGTTAGAACGGTACTTTCTCGACTATGTACTTTTTCAGTTGATGTTCAGTGATGATTCTGTTAAAGGAGGTGTATCTTAAAAGATTTGGTCCCGGACCAAAACGTGCCGTTTATTTTTAGTCCGGGACCACAGATTATGTAAACGGTGTAAATAGGTCCAAATTGCATCATCATTATCTCAGCCACAGATAAAACAATACTTTTCAGCCGAAAGACGTCCAATGCTGAACATAGGCCTCCCCGAAGTGTCTCAACCTCAACCAGTGCTTAATGTTCCCATTGCTGGGACACAGGCCACCTCTCTGTGAAAGGGAATGGTAATCCACAACGCGGGCCCAGTGCGGTTTGGTGGATGTCACATGTCTTTGAATTTTTGGTTCTAGGACATGCCGGTTTCCTCACGATGTTTTCCTTCACCGTTTTGAGAGCAGTGGTGATGAAATAATTTACACAAAGTAAAGCGCCTGCCTGGGCTTGAACCCACGACCTACAACTTGTAAGTCGCGGCCGATACTACTGGGCCACCACTGCTCTCGTGCTTAACATGCTTCTTACTAATATTATAAATATGAAAGTTTGGATGGATGTGAGTGTGGATGTATGTTTGCTACTCAATCACGCCAGAACGGCTGTTGATCTGGATGAAATTTGGCACAGAGATAGATTATAGTCTGCTGTTGTTATCCCTAAAAATAAATAAATAAATAGCACATAGGCTTAGACTTTTCAACCCGGTATAATGTTCCCTTGGGATGATAAAACACTTCTCACGCGGGTGAAGTCGCTGGCAGAAGCTAGTAGTTAAGGGCCTTCCACCACTTTAGTGCCATAAAACGGTTACTTTCTAAAGCACACTCCTTAGTAGCGGCTAGGTTAAAACGATTGAAAAAAAAAATGTTCATGTACATTATTTTTGAAACAAGGTTTTTTCGTGTAACTAATATTAGTTTTCCTTTAAAAAAATAATTAACAATACGATATTTTTTTTGCAACTTTTGGATACTCCTCCAAAACGACTTGGATGTTTAAAAATATTTTTACACAGAAAAATTTATGGCTGGAATTTCTAAATAACTGAAATCGTATAAGTAAATCAAATAATATTTTGCAAACAAAACTCTTCAAAAGGAGGTTCAATATTGATATTTTGGCATCGAGCGGGCGCACGGCCAGTACTGCGTTAACATTGGGGCGTACATATCGCCTTAATATAAGTTTGAAATCACCAACCGTCTTGAGCATGGAGATCAATGCTCGTGCCTTCTCTTTATGAGAAGAGGCCTTTGACCTGCAGTGGGACATATAGTCTGGTATTATAGATGCCTGTACTAGGATAATTTTATATCAGGGATTCAATAAATTTAGGTACTTGGTAGGTCAAATGATTTTTACAAGCTTTTTATTAACTTGCAATGTATGTATACGTATGTTCGGGTCAAACCTTGCAACTGAATTTTTAATAAATTTTTGAGTAAGCGTCAGAACCCCTGGACCAATAGAGAATTAGTCCGCAACCGATTTAGATGAAATTTTGCATACACTTTTGGTTTACGCGGTAAGCTAAAAAGATTGATTAAAAAAAGTTATTTTTAAAATTGGAAAAAAAATATTAACAATATTTATTATAGAACAGTGACAGAGTTTTACTGGAGAGGAGCTAGGAGGAGTAAGAGGAGCTCGTGGCTAAATAACAACAGCCGCACGGGTCGATCACCAAGGTTAAGCAACGCTTGACGAGGTCGGTCCGTGGATGGGTGACCATTTCAACATACCGAGTTTCCTTCGTACCTCGGAAGGCACGTTAAGCCGTTGGTCCCGGCTGTCATTTGAAGATCTTTGACAGTCGTTACGGGTAGTCAGAAGCTTGAGATCTGACACCAGTCTTGCCAAGGGGTACCGTGTTACCCAGTTACTGGGTTGTGGAGGTCAGATAGGCCGTCACTCCATGTAAAACACTGGTACTTAGCTGAATCCGGTAAGACTGGAAGCTGACCCCAATATAGTTGGGAAAAGGCTAGGCAGATGATGATGATGAGTGACAGAGTTTTATTAATTTATTTGATAAATCTAATTTACTACAGCAGATGTTACTTAAAATTAAACAATAAAGGTCATAATTTGATTTTCCCTAACTTAGTTTACGTCGTTTTGTTTCTAGCAAATAATTATTAATGCATACTTAAGGTGAAATATTATTAGCCGCAATAAAATTCTGCTAACGCTAATAATTAACGTCAGTAGACATTTTAATTGGGAACAGTTATGCTTGTTACGTGACATCCTAAGTTAAAATTTTCCTTAAAACGGGATATCAGGTAATTCATTGACGCATTTGTCGTACGTGCATGAGTTGCTTTACGCACTCAATGTCTTCCAGTGCCATCACAGGTTGCCGTAGTCTGATTGCCTACGTCATTGAGCTACCGGAATCGTTAATTATAGGACACTTTCTGGTAAACAACTTCCCCCTCTCACTTCCAACTGAAACTTCGAAGTTTTCTAAGACCAGTTCTACAACTAAACTGAACTATCAAGGTCAATTGTCAAGAAACTCAAACTTGGATGTCAATAAGATCGAAGTGTACTTCAACGACTTCAAAACTCACGTGTCCGTGTCCTGCAGTGTCAAAGCTGCCATAATATGCCTCGAATATTGTTTATAGTTAATCTCCGCAAAACTTTTAATTCTTTATGAATGTCGGTGGATACAGATTATAGAGTTCTGTAACTAAATTTATAGTTATGTTCATTAACTTTAGGGACCCGCGTTATCGCGGGGTCTGCGCTGCGCATACGTTCATCGGACGCCTACGGTGGACAAAAGCTAGTGTGAAGGGGCCCTAAGTTGCTGTTATATAAATAAAATAAAAAACATTGTAAGCTGACAGCACTATTGATGGGAAAGGTTAGGTAGTGTGCATATAAAACTGATATAACATATAAAACAATGAGTATTATATCTGCACTACTATTGTAACTTTCAGTTATAATTTTGTTTATGCATGCTGTGTCTATCGCATCATATTGTACACTTAGTTTATATTATGGCATGTATTAAAAGATTATTACTAGTGTAACAATATTATAGATAGGCCAATAAATGAATAAAAAAATTTACATTACTGCAGCGGCCAGCAAAAGTAGCATTGATGGAAGAAGGTGTAAATTTGGGCTGATGCGAAGCCGAAGCACACATACGTATGATCATCAATGCCTAGTTGTGGCCAAGGCTTGTATAGTACTTTTCTCAAATAATACGTGGAAATTAAAACTAAGTAGTACCTAGAACTCATTTTGTCAAATACAATTATTTTTCAAAATCTATGACGAACAACGAACAACAATTTTTTTGCCCGTGTTATTTGTTTTTCTCAAACATGCTTGGGAATTCGGATTTGGGAATTTGAAATGGAACGATCTTTTACTCCAAAACATGGCAACCAAGGAGGTAACTTATCAAAAGTTTTATTTAAATTTCGAACTGGCTTGCAAATAGAAAGCTGTTTATTGAAAAAAAAACTAATGAATACATTAAAGCAGGAAATAGTTATTTATGCTACAAGTGCGGAAGGTAGGTGATTTCCGATGAGTGGATAAATCGACACGAGTCGAAAATCATCTTACGTACGTGTATCATACAACATTTTACTATGCATTGTGCGAGCAAATAGGAAAAAAATCTGAACCAAACTAGAAATTAATAAAATGGCGGGCATATTCAAGCGCGCTCAGCATATCCACTGATTAACTAATAGTTCCTCGGGTATATCTACTGCGCATGTGCTAATAGCTGTCACGTCGTAACGCAAAAAGGCACGAGCAAAATATTAATTCTGCCAAACATATTTAATGAATATTTAAAATTAATTTATTGATCAAAATCTAAATCTAATGTAATTAAAAACGCCTTTAATGAAGTATTAGTTTTAATTTACCTTTTATGTAAATCTATACTTAACAAATTTTTAAAACTTTTTTCAAATAATAAAAACTATGCGGCGGGCAGACGTTGGAGTTAAAAATTAAAAAAATACACGAAAGTAAAAAGCACTAGTAAAAAAAGTGACACTTTCCGCACAGTTTGGCTGCTTGGAAAACGCTCTTTTCGAAGACATCATCATCATCTGCCTAGCCTTTTCCCAACTATATTGGGGACGGCTTCCAGTCTTACCGGATTCAGCTAAGTACCAGTGTTTGACATGCATTGTAAAAATATTGTTGTTTGTTGTTCGTCATTGATTTTAAAAAGTAATTATATTTGACAAAATCAATTCTAGGTACTACTTAGTTTTATATTGCTGCGCATTTTTTGAGAAAAGTACTATAGAAGCCCTGGCCACAACTAGGCATTGATGAACTTACGTATGCACGTTCGTCCATCAATGCCTTTTTTGCTAGCCGCTTCAGTAATGTTCTATTTTTTACAATAAACAGCTTTCTATTTGCAAGCCAGTTCCAAATTTAAATAACAGCTTTGATAAGTACATACAACTTTTGCTGGTCGCTTCTCACATGTATTTGGCCAGTACAGCAATTAAGATTTATCTCGAAGAAGGTTGTCAAAATATAGCTCAAATTTCCAAGCATGTTTGAGAAAATATATTGGGGTCGTATTCCAGTCTAACCAGATGCAGTTGTCTATCAGCAATTTACATGGAGTAACTGCTTACCTGCGACAACTCAATAACTGGGTAACACTATCATCATCATCATATCAGCCGAAACACGTCCACTGCTGGACATAGTGTGTTTTGGGGTGGTATGGGATCTACCTCCTAGCGGTCCACCCCGGACAACGGCACCACGGGCTTGCCTGTGGTACGGCTGAACGATCCCACTTAAGCGGTGGTAGGCTCCGCAAGGGGCCGCCTGGCTCGCGACCACCAACCCACCGGCGCCAAGCAGCTTGCTGTTTCCGTCAGTGTGTGGGAGTGCCAGTGCCTTTGGGGGAGAAGGAGGTTGTGAACCGGTCTTGGTCTCTGAGAATAACTTGCCGGGTAGCTCATTCTGGAGGGTAGCGGGATCCCAAGCACGCCAGCCACGTGCTAAAGGCTGCCCCGCCAACTCGCTAACAATCCCGGTTTGCTCCACCGTGCCAGCTGGCGACTGGATGGGAGAACCCGGTGGCCATATCCGGAGTGGTTAGGGCGTCCCCACAGTCTCCAAATGATTTTCCCATAGGTTGGGTTAGTTTTAGTGGTCCATTTGGCTAATTGAGCAGCGCCTCGACAGTTCAACTTTTTCACCAGCAACTCTAACAAAATGACCAAAGCTAAGAAGAGAAATAAGGTTAAACAACGGCTGCACTTCCTCCCACTTAAAGTGCACCTCATTAACATCAGGGGGTTGCACTCCAACCTTGATCCGGTCCACCACCACCTTGAGACCGAGAAGCCACACCTGTTTTTAGTAACGGAGACGAAGATAACATCCCCGTCGGGCGTGGCGTACCTCAACTACCCGGCTTACTCTCTTGAACACAAGTTCAAGAAGCAAGCTGGGGTCTGTGTGTACGTCCGCGATGACATTTGTAGTCGTCGTCTTCGTTGCTTTTAAAAATCGGGTTTTTCTGCCATATGGCTACTTGTGGATACAGGCGTGGAGAAATCTATCTGCGTCGGCGTATACCGATCACATAGCGGTGACCAGGAGTTTTGAGACCAGCGCTCTTTATGATGCCAGACCAGCGGGGCTGAGACCGATACTGAATGACTGTCCGGATCAGTTGTCAGCAGGAGGTCCAAACAATTGGGTGTATGACCGCCTAAATCCGGTACCCACGTTGCCAAATTCACCAGCTGGGTAAGATCTAGCGTTAAAGCAAACTTGCGCGCCTCCAACCCAGCATGGTTGGTTTTCTGGTAAGGGAACAGCCACTCCTTATGATGGGCGTTGAAGTCACCCAGAAAAACAAGCTTCGCTGTTGGGTATCGTTGCTGGGCTACATCAGTCGACTCTACAAGGCTATTAGTCTTTTAGGCTAATAGCCTTGAGTGGCTGTTCCCATACCAGAAAACCAACCATCATCCAAGGCACGGGCAGACAACATTGTTGCCATCGTGGGTAGAACCTATACTTCGGCCAAGATGAAGTAAAATATTTACTAAGAAAGTACTGACAGCTTAATCTGCTGAGAGCAGGGGTAAAACTTTAGGTCGGCTCGAATCTAATCTTCTAGTTCTATGACTTTGGATATTTTGTGTTCTCAAACTATCTTTCACCTGTACTAACTCAGTTAAATCCATGTATTATATATCGAATTGGTTTTTACGTGTTGAATAGAGGGTAGTCCTAAAAAAATGTTGTGTTACTTTGTTAGTAAACATTGTGTCTTTAATGCGGCCTCCACACGCTTGGCAAACAATGGCGAACAGCAAACAACAAACACGAACGTGTGGATGGGTGTTTGATTGTGTTCGCCTGTTTTTGTTTGTGTTCGCCCGTGTTCGGCATTGTTGTCGGTTTTTATGCACAAATCCAAGGGTGTTCGACAAACGTGTTTGCGATGCATCCACACGCTTGTTCAGTTTAGTAGTACGCGCGAGTTTGCGGGCGGCGGACGGAGTTAATAGTGTTGGTCAAATTTACGAAAAAAAAAAAAAAAACATTTTGTGTATCCTAAGCTAAACTGTAAGGAAAAATGAGGAGTTTAACCCGAAAGTAATCGCTGCCACAACAAGCTCGTCGTCCGCCATGTTTGCCAATCCGGAATAGACTAGCTTGTTCGCCAAGCGTGTGGATACCGTGTTTGTGTTGGGTGATTGTGGTCAGCGTTCGGCACGTGTTTGCTGTTCGCCCTGTTTGTGGCAAACAGCAAGCGTGTGGAGGCGGCATAATATGTCTGGAGTATAGGTGAGGCTCTCACAGGAACGTGAGCTTTGATAAGAGGAAAGAGAGGTCTGTCTTCAGCAGTGGGTGAACTTTTACAGTCAGAGAAAATTCTAAGGAACCAGATCGTCGATTTTAGAGTTGTTTTGCATATCTAGGTTTACTATACGGTACTGGTATAAGTACCATCAGGTAATATTATTAATCATAGATCTTCGATGCGCTTCGTTGAGGTGGTTTTAAAATAAAAACGTTCCATCCGAGCCGGATGAGAGCTCTTCACGAGGCGACGCCTACACTACAAGGGTAGTGATGTGCGTTGCTATTGTCGATATAACTGCTGATTAATATTATTAACCATTGCCCTATGTAGTAATAACAGGGTGGATCGCGAATTTTATTATATTTATTTACATAGATAACCAAAGCAAATTCGCCACGCTGTCGGTTTGGTGCACAGATATAAATTCGTCCGAACAACCGTATCTGTTTGTCTCTTACTGTTTAAATCTATGTTTTCAATCTAAATTTACACTTTTCTGCTAATTATTCTCGAAATAAAGCAGCTGAAATACACGGGTATGGTCCTTCATAAAGTCAGCCTATAGCTAAATAGTGAATGAAGGACGGTTTTAAAGCGAGGGCCATAGATGAATCACGAACAAGTGAAGGATTCTATCAACTGAATCACGACCGTAGGGAGTGATTCATGATGATTGAATCACGAGCATAGCGAGTGGTTCAAGTGTTAGAATCCTGAGCGACGCGAGTGATTCATGGCCCTCGATATAAATCCGTTTTATTCAAGAGTTGCATACTATATTTTATACCATGACTACGAGAAAAAGAAAGATTTAAGCGAAAAGCACAAGGAATAATAATAAATAAATGTTTTATTACCTTCAAAATTTACAAAAAATGTTAAAACTCAGGGTTTCACATTTTTTGTAAATTGAAGCTGAGCTAGGTAACAGCGTCTGTGTTTCAGGGGCCAGTGACCACCTCCGTTACGTTACATACTTATAATTAATTAAACACCAATGTAATTAGTATTAGAATTACAATACAAATAAGTATTCACTAAAAATCCCAGACTAAAATCAAAATCATGAAAATCATTATTGAAATCCTAAATATTAACAAACTGAAAATTAAATCGATAAAGAAGTTTGAAAGTCGAATGTTCTTTGCACAAGGAAATTGTATCGAGTATTTTAAGCGCAAGGAGGTTGAATAGCATTGAGATGGACGTCGAATATATATTGGTGTGTTCTAAATTCTGTGATGTATGTGTTGATATTTAGACTAAGTAGATAGTAGGTTATAATTTGTTATTGTAAGCACCGCCGCGCCACGGCGCACCTGCGCGCCAGTCTGCGAATATACGCTGTGTTATCGAGACGTTACGTTGTTTTATTCTGCTCCTAGCTGACCAGGCACCTACTTCTAAGATATTTCTCAGTGGCGACGAGAAGTGAACATTTCACGTGTGAAATTGACTGTTACGATGACGATCGGAAAAATAGGCGAGTTTAATGTGCACAAAGACGATTGGAAACTTTACGTCGAACGGTTAGAACAATACTTCGTTGTGAACGACATAAAGGAAGATTTACATGTACCGACGCTAATTACCGTTATGGGAGCAGAGAGCTACGAGTTGCTTGTCAATCTGTGTACACCGAATAAACCAAAAACTAATACGTTTGAGCAGTTATCAGAAATAATGTGTAAACATTTACAACCTAAACCCAGTGAACTCGCCGAGAGGTATAAATTCAGGCAGAGGAAACAGAAAGAAGGTGAAACCATATCCGAGTACGTAGCCGTGCTTAAGAAGATGTCGAAGACATGTGAGTTCGGCAGTTGGCTCGAGGAAAGTTTGAGAGATCAACTGGTGTGCGGAATAGCGAGCGAGAATATTAGGCAACGGTTGTTTGCAGAGTCAAAACTGGATTTTGCCAAGGCGTATAAACTTGCCGCCAGCATGGAATCAGCAGAGAAGGACGCCGCTGTAGTAGAAGGTCCTAAATCGTCAGCGGGAACGGACACAAGTACGGTGACGTGTCAAGCGATGACGACAACACGGCATGCAGCGGGCGGGGCGGAGCGCGACTGGCAGCCGGGCGTCGTGCGGCGCGATGTGCGCGAGCGACGTGATTTCAAGGAGCGGCGCGCGGGCCCCGAGTTGGGGATGGCGGTGCCGGGTGAGCGGGCTCGGCCGGGGGAGCGAGCTCGGCCGCAGCGGCCGTGTCGGGTGTGTGGCGCTAACCACAACGAATCGACGTGCAAGTTCGCAAGTTACGTGTGTAGGGTGTGCAATCGGCAAGGACACCTGCGACGTATGTGTCCCAATATGGTGGGACAGTATCAGGTAGACGTGCAAACAGCAGACAGAGACGAAGAGGCGGACAGCGACGAGGTAATTTTTGTTGATGTTTGTCGGTTGTCGATATCAAGTTGCAAACCTATTTATATATCACTGAACGTACATAATAAAGATATTGCTATGGAATGTGATACGGGTAGTGCCGTGTCTTGTATTAGTCGCGAGTGTTACAGTAGATTATTTAGCGATCTTTCGCTACAACCTTGTAATGTAATTTTAAGATATTACACTGGTGAGACTGTAAAACCGTTAGGTGTAATAAGACCGTTAGTTCGGTATAAGAATAAAAGTGAATTTTTAGAATTGCTTGTTATCGAAAAAGGGAAAACTGTACTTTTAGGGCGACATTGGATAGCGGCATTAAAGATACAACTACCCGATTAAAGTTATGATGTGCATAAAATGTGGGAAAGTAATGATTATGATATACACTTTTTCAGTTCCAAATACTGTAACGTGTTCGCGGAGGGTCTCGGGCGCTTTACGGGCGGCGCAGTGAGCATACACGTGCGCCCGGGCTCGCAGCCGGTGTTCATGCGCGCGCGCCCCCTGGCATACGCGCTACGCGAGCCGGTGGAGCATGCGCTGGACCAGTTCGTGCGCGACGGAGTTCTCACCCCAGTGGAGCGTTCTGACTGGGCTACGCCGATAGTTCCAGTGGTAAAGAAGGATGGTAGCATTTGTATCTGCGCCGATTATAAACTGACCTTGAACAAAGTGATAGAAATTGATCGTTATCCACTGCCTAGGGTAGAAGATTTGTTATCTCGTCTGCGAGGGGGAGAATACTACAGTAAAATCGATTTGTCTCAAGCATACGCACAATTTGAACTCGATGACACAAAAAAATATACGGTGATAAATACCCATAAAGGTCTTTATATGTACAACAGATTAGTATATGGTTTAGCGTCTAGCCCGGGCATTTTTCAAAGACGAATAGAACAATTATTTGCTGACATGCCGCGTGTAGGGGTCTTCCTAGATGATATAATCGTGACAGGTAGTACGAAGGCCGACCATATCAATAATTTACATAAAGTCTTTCAGCGTTTGCAAGACTACGGACTAAGAGTGAAGAAGGAAAAATGCGTTTTCTTTGCAAAGTCTGTCTCTTATTTGGGTCACGTTATTAGTAAAGAGGGCGTGCACACGTGCCCGGAGAAAGTTAAGGCGGTGATGGAGACGCCGGCGCCAACCAATGTCACCGAGCTAAGAGCGTTTATAGGTCTAGTCATGTATTATGCGAAATTTATTAAAAATATTAGCACAGTTCTTGCTCCGCTATATAATCTCCTTAAGTCGGGTACTAAGTTTAATTGGAATGAAGATTGTCAGATAGCATTCGTAAGAGTGAAGCGTCTTTTAGTAGATGGTGAAGTACTAGTTCATTATAATCCGGAGCTACCGCTGATTTTGACCACGGATGCAAGTAGCGTGGGTGTGGGCGCGGTAATATCGCAGGTTACAGCGGACGGCGAGCGCCCAGTAGCGTATGCATCGCGGTCGCTCACACCAACTGAGCGAGCGTATGCGCAAATAGATAGGGAGGCTCTTGGAATTATATTCGGTATTCGAAAGTTTCATCAATACCTTTATGGTCGTCACTTTACACTACGAACTGATAATAAACCTTTAACATTTATTTTTGGTGACAAAACGGGTATTCCGGTAATGGCCGCTTCACGACTACAGCGGTGGGCTGTACTCCTATCGGGTTACAATTACAAGATTGAGTACATCATTTCTAGTAAGAACAGTGCAGATGCTTTATCACGCCTGCCATGTAATAATAATTACTCGGGAAAGGCAAAAACAGAAAGTACGTATGTTAACTTTGTAGAAAATTTTTTACCCGTCACTAGCAGCGATATCAAGCAAATGATATCCAAAGATAAGATACTTGGTAGAGTGATGTTATACATACATTCAGGTTGGCCGTCAGTTTGTCCTAGTGGTGATGAGATTAAACCATTTTTTGCTAGGAAAAACGAATTATATGTAGAATGTGGGTGCATAATGTGGGGCTATCGTATGGTAATCCCACATGCATTACAATGCCAAATATTACAACAATTGCATAGCAGTCATATGGGTATTGTAAAAATGAAAAGTTTGGCTAGGAGTTATGTCTGGTGGCCTAACATCGATAAAGATATCGAGGACTTAGGTAAAAGCTGTGAGACATGTGCGGCGGAAGCGAGTGCGCCTCCGCGAGCTACTATCCAGCCATGGCCGTATTATACTCAACCGTGGACTAGACTACACATTGATTTTTTGGGCCCATATCGAGGCATGACATTCCTAGTATTGATAGATTCATCTTCAAAATGGTTGGAAATATTCGAAATGTCACGAACTAACGCGTCTAATGTTATTAAAGTGTTGCGTTCGACTTTTGCGCGGTTTGGTTTACCGGAACAGTTGGTATCAGATCAGGGACCACCTTTTACCAGTACAGAATTCAAAAATTTTCTTGTAAGAAATGGTATTAGACAGTATTTTTCACCCGCTTATCATCCGTCTTCAAACGGAGCTGCAGAAAATGCAGTTAACATTTGCAAACGCACTATTAAAAAGGCAATTAGAGATCGCGTAGATGTAGACACAGCTTTACAAACATTTCTACTAGCATATAGAAACACAGCGCACAGCACTACAGGTGAGACACCTGCTATTTTGTTGCAGAAACGAACACTACGTTCCAGGTTAGATTTGTTACGGACAGAACGATCAGTAGGTACCAGAGTGCAGGATGCGCAGCAGAGACAAATCGATTCATCTGGTGGGGCTCCGCGATCTTTCAACGAGGGGGATCCTGTTTGGATGAGAGATTACAATTCCTCAAACAAATGGGTAAAAGGTTCAATTTCAAACGTGGATAGTACTCGTCGGTATGTGATAGCAAGAGATAACGGCCAATTAATTAAAAGACACGTGGATCAGATACGGCGCAGATCTCGGGTATCGGTTGGTGGACCGAACTCTGAAGAGGAGGGTGAGAGCTCCGTAGCGCAGGCGGGGGACAATTTAATAGAGTCAGGGAAGAATGAGGATGACTGCAGTGATGAGTGTGTGAGTGAAGAAAGTAAGTTGAAACAAACAATAAACGACGAAGTAGGAGGTACTGATTATGATCAGCCTCAATCACCTGGTTTGTCAGCCCAGCAGCAAGCAGAGTACCCAAAGCGAACCCGCAAACCCGTTATCAGATACCAGTGTGTTTGGAATAATAAAAGTTAATGTTGATTAAACTATTGTAATTTAAGAAGGGAGGTGTGATGTATGTGTTGATATTTAGACTAAGTAGATAGTAGGTTATAATTTGTTATTGTAAGCACCGCCGCGCCACGGCGCACCTGCGCGCCAGTCTGCGAATATACGCTGTGTTATCGAGACGTTACGTTGTTTTATTCTGCTCCTAGCTGACCAGGCACCTACTTCTAAGATATTTCTCAATTCAAACACCAAAACAGTGAGAAAAAGTGTTTTCAGTGAATAAAATAAGCTTTTTAGAGGGGGAATGGTATAAAAGTACCTATGTAGGTACAGACGGCCGACTCCATAAATTTATCAAAATACAGGTGCAGGTACATAACGGATACGTATATTTGATCTCAAACGAATAGAAATCTATATATATAAAAGAGAAAGTATGTATGTATGTTCCTTATAGACTCCGGAACGGCTGGATTGTCTGAAAATTTCATTTGAATCGGTCAAATGAAATTTTCAGACAATCTTTCGATTGACCCAGCGGATAATACTGTTTGGTGGCGATCGGAGCATTTTTTTTTTTGAACTTTTAACGCGGGCGAAACCGCTGGCGGAGATGCTAGTAATGAATATAGTAGAAATAACAAAAATGGTCAGTTGATAATCTTCAAGATTGGTCCACGAAATCAGGATTTAAATTTTCTAAAACTAAAACCCAATTCATAAAATTGTCTTAAAAGAATAGTAAAACTAGAAACATACAGTTAACCTTAAATGAACATAGTCTAAAAGAAGTAAATAATTTAAGAATTTTAGGATTAACTTTTGATAAAAAAATTACTTGGAATACACACGTAAATATACTAAAATCTGAATGCAATAAAAGGTTAAATATAATTAAGGTACTATCATCAACAACTTGGGGTTCTGATAGAAAATGCCTGATTAATACATATCGTGCTTTAATTAGGCAAAATCTAGATTACGGCTCTGTTATATATGATTCTGCCAAAAGTCGTACCTTAAATTCCTTAGAAAGCATTCAAAATACTGCTCTCCGTCTTAGTATTGGTGCGTTTAAAACAAGCCCTATTAAAAGCATTTTAGCTGAAGCTGGAGAAATGCCATGAGAATTTAGAAGAAAGGAACTTGTAATTGTATACGCTATAAATATACAAATCAACTTCTACAGATGTAGAATATTAATTTCGACCTAATTTACAGCAACCCTTACGAATTAGAGCAGCTAAATATTTGAAAGAATTAAAACTTAAGATCCCCCCGGTTTTTACAAAAAAATTACTTACCTGCGGTCCATGGGCAACCATTGAATTTCCTATTAACTTAGAACTAGCCAAAATTTTTAAGTATAATACAACTCAATGTATGTACAAAAAGTTGTATAATGAAATTAATAACAGATATCATGATTGTAAAACTTTCTTTACCGATGGATCAGTTATGGATGGAAGATCAGGATGTGCAGTAGTGTCTGATGATAGTTGTTATCGATATAGACTTTGGGATTTTCATTCAATTTTTAGTTGAGAAGCAATAGCTATACTTAAAGAAAGAAAGAAAGAAAAAGTATTTAAAAAGCAAAAAAAAAAAAAAGTAAAAGTAAGTAAGTATTTGTAAAGCTTTAGAAATAATACATACTAAATCTAATTCAGAAAAATATATTATTTATACCGACTCGAAATCATGTCTAACAGCATTATAAAATTTAATCAATACAGTTCCGCTTATTGTTGATATTAAACAAAAAAATATAAATCTTCTTAATAATAATAACAAATTTCAAGTTATATGGATTCCAAGTCATCAAGGAATAGTTGGCAACGAAAGAGCGGATACTGAAGCTAAAAATTCGACCAATGAAAATGATATTTGCGAAACAATAAAATCTACTCCAACCGAAATAAAAAAATACTTCAAACATAAAGTCAAAATTCTTTGGAATAATTACTGGAAAATAGAAAATACAACTAAATTAATTGGTATAAGAAATTCAATTTTTGACAAATCTATTTCATTCAGATTCAGAAGGGATCAAGTGGTAATTACCAGATTACGTATAGGACACACAAACTTAACTCACATTCATCTTATAACTAAAGCTAATAAAAGCAAATGCAAATGTGGAGTGGACTTGACAGTTATACATCTTCTAGTTGAATGCACGGCTTACAGTCAAGAAAGACAAATTTGCAATGTACCTTCTAGTCTAAAAGATTGTCTAAATAAGGATGGTTATACAAGAACCTTAACGTTTTTGAAATTGATAATTATGTATAAACTAATGTAACCTATTCTAATGTATATAAACTATTGTGACCTATACTACTTGGCTGGCATATTATAAGTTGGGGGATTACATCACTGATAAAAATGCTTGGCTAAATGCTAGTCCTGCTCCACAGCCACTAGGGCGCAACAAAGGGATTTGCAGAACATTATTGTTTTGAATTATTGTTGGCCCTTCTGAAGACTGTATAAATATATTTGTATTGTATAAACTAAATTTCATTCATCAAGGTATGTACTTATGTACCTAAATATTGTATTTTTTTTTTAAATAGAGTAAGTATGGAGTTTCTTGTGCATTCTTCTCCATTACAAGCTACTTTCCGAATGCACGGTACAGTCAACTATTATTATTTGTAAAATGTAACGTTCAAAAGTGCCGCTTGGTGGCCTACTTGAAATAAAATATCTTTGTCTTTGTCTTTACTATAATGTTTACTGTGGTCGCTAATGACCTTAGATGTTAAAAAGCGACCTAAAATAAAAATAAAATAAAAAATGGTCAGTATTATTACATTATTTATAACTAGCTTCTACCCGCGGCTTCATCAGCGTAAGTAGTGTTTTATCATCAGGGATTATTTGTTGTTGAATGAATTGTCGCTACGTAACTTAGTAGAAGTTCTTTATTTAAAAAATGTATAGGAACTATTTTGTGCTGTAGCTAATAAACATAACCAGAACTTTTAACACCGTCTCTAAAATAAACCTAATCTGACTCAACGTTCACTTACAGTCCGATTTCCAGTGACGCAGTGACCCACACTTTCCAATGTATAGGCCCCAAGAGGTTCCCTTAGGAGTCGCTTAGTGTACATGTTTTTGATGTTATTTCCCTGTCTTTAATTATGTCCAAACCTTCTAAAAGTTATTGCAAGATGCTAAAGTAGGAATAGAGGCAGTGAAAGACATGTGTGGGAAGGCTTTATAGTTTAAAAACGTATTTTTAGGAAGTATAGTTTTCCGGCTGCTAAGAAGTCAGATCACTGAGGAGAGGCTTGTTAATCTTGACTTTCATTTGAGTTTTTTTTTTTTAAATATGGAATGCAGGTAAAACTGATCTGGTATTTAACTTGCCTGCTAGACGTGAATAGCTAGTGTTATATGTATAACGGTGTCAAGACACGCTCGATGCGATAATCATCTTCATCACTTCATATCAGATGAAAAAAGAAAAGAAAGGTTAAAAGACGATCACTGCTGTAATAGGCATTTTCCAAGTGCCGCGACATCAACCTAGACCAGTCCTGTGCGTTCCGCATCTAGCGAATTGCCACTACCTTAACCAGGTGATCGTAAGACAATGACATGAGACAATGCGACAACCAATCTTAACTACAATTGTTTTACATGTATTTTTTTGTCTAGCCTTTGCCAGACATTCTTTGCCCGATTCTCTGTGGGAAAAAACTATGAAATTGTTGCGTTGTGCCTATCTATGGAGGCCTTTAGCCAATGGCAACTTTTAGCATTAAATTGTATCGTTAGTAGCCACAACAAGAAAGTTAGTGACATCTTTATACATACAACAAAGTCGTGTTAGTTACATCATTTATAACTCGAGCAACGCCTGGATCGATTTTCAAGATTTTTGATTTGTTGGGTGTATCTCCGCAATGAAATTAAAAAGAAAATTCATCTGCCCATAGTTTTGCGGACACAGCGCCATCTCTGATTACTGACAGAAATAAAACACGGACCAAAATGAACATAGCGTTATATACTGGTTCCGGTAATGCCAGTAGATGGCGTTGTCGATTATTCTGAAATTCAAAACAAAGTCGGGTTAGTTCATTGAGGTATTAATGTACTACGCACGGTTAGTTACACCATTTTCTCAAACATTGGTTTTATGTGGTACGAAGTTCGCCGGGACAGCTTGTTTTATTACAAAACTGTGTGGTGTTGTATTGTAAAATTTCAAAAATGTATGGGATTGTCAAACGCTATGGAAATGTTACGTGATCATTTCCTAACATTTTGGCATTTCGACTATCGAGAACGCTGCCATCGAATGACACTTCGTTAGAACATCTTCGTTCTCTTAGCACAAATCTTTTATCTATCGATACTCATCACACCCCAACCCTAAACGCAAAAATGATGAGCATCACGTCGTTGTGATCGCCGCGTTTCGTTGGCGTGCTTCCAAAACGTACGAGCTAGACAAGCAATGGAAGAGAAATTCGTGAGAGCTCGGATCTTCAAGGAAGTTTTAATGACTATCACATTACCTTATCTTTCGATGAGGGAGGCTTAAGTTTTGTAGTGTCATACAATTATGATACTTTAAGAAGCCTGCCTTGAATGTATATGGCTAGGAAGGAAGTGTATTTCAAAAGACGCCTAATATAATTGCGTTGTTAAGATGAACAAGTAAAATTTAAAAGTTTAAAAAATCCCCGACACATTTTTATTTCATGATACATAATTTATCTAGTAGTAGACACGCTTCGAATGACAATCGAAAGATATCGTGTCAAGAATTACATGTTCAATATTTATGACACGATATCTTGAGAAAACACTCTGATACAAACAGCAAAAGCCTAATACTTTTGGACGGCTGAACCGATTTGCATCAAACAAAGTGCAAAGGCAACTACTAAAAAACCGGCCAAGCGCGAGTCGGAGTCGTGGACGAAGGTTTCCGTACCATTATCGCAAAAACGGCAAAACATCACGTTTGTTTTATGGGAGCCCCACTTAAATATTTATTTTATTCTGTTTTTAGTATTTGTTGTTATAGCGGCAACAGAAATACATTATCTGTGAAAATTTCAACTGCCTATCTATCACGGTTCATGAGATACAGCCTGGTGACAGACGGACAGACAGACAGACAGACGGACCGCGGAGTCTTAGTAATAGGGACCTGTTTTTACCATTTGGATACGGAACCCTAAAAAATCAACTATCAAAATCAAAATCGGTGTATCGGTTTAGGAGCTATGATGCCACAGATAGATACACAAACACACAGGTGCACACGTCAAACTTATAACACTTCTCTAGAGGCTGCTCCGATCCCAAATGCATCTGTATTTAGGCAAAATTACACTGTTAATGTCAATGCCATATAGTGGGTTATATCAGAATACCAGCGCGGCGTTATTTGTATATGTTTTAAACATATCTGCGCATGCTGAGATAGGAACCTTTTTGGTCTCGCACGGGGTTCTTTTATACTGTTTTTTTTTTAAATCTATGTCTCGTGTCTACTGTGCGGGTCACAAATAAGTATTTTTCTTTCTTTTATATATTTTGGAATTTTCGACAGTCGTTTGCGCTGATATTAGACGTCACTTTGTCTACGGCCTAAGGTCAAGAATATCACACTGTCGTGTCGCACTTGTTTGTGGTAGTCTTTAGTTTATTTCGTGAGCGTTCGGATCTCCAGGGAAGTTTTAATGAATATTTACCTTATTAGTTCGATGGAGATAAAGGCTCAAGTTTTGTTGTGTAATAAAATTATGATACTTTTAGACTATCTTTTAATATTTTAATGGTGTTTATAAGCTGGGAAGATGAAAGGCTTGTGTAAAAGATGACATGACAAGGAACATTTGTATTCTAAGAAGACGACTAATAGTGGTGTGAAGAAAAAACGCTTTGTGATGTCGATCCTAAATGAATCTGGATCATTATACACAGTTAATATAATACTAGCATACAGATGCATCATCCCATACATAGAAACCGTGCTGACGTAACTAGCGTTTTTCATCTGATTATACCGATTATTTTTTGTTAATCGGTCGCGTTCGGTTCCGTTCCTCGGCGATAGATAGATTACCATCTATATCAGTGGAAGGGAACGGAACGGAACCGAACGCGATAGATGTACAAAAAATAATCAGTATAATACGTCGGCACGGTTTCTTTGTATGGGATGAGACACCACTGATTATACTAATAATGTGGCCGATTAGACACTAACTAGACAGAGTTACAATATCAGTAATTTGCAAGTCTTTAGGTATCGCTTATGAAGTTTGGATGCAATTCTTTTGCAGATATGTCTACAGCACGATTCAAATTGAATTCAAATTTATCTGCGCTGTCACTCAAATTTGTTATTCCGCAGCGACTCGCCTTATGTTTCGAGCCATCATTAAGTTTAAATCAACCTGTACAAACAAACTACGCAGACCGCTTTGAGTGCGTGTTCAAATACAGTCCGAATGTTGAATGAAAATTGATGTTAGATTGGTCACTCATTGTGATGCAAGTCGGATCGGATGCGTCAGAACAAATTGTATCTTGAAACTCATTTCATTTATTGACTCCACGTTGCATACGGAATTACCTTTGTTTGTAACTAAGACATACACGAGACGCGTCTCTGTGAGGTTACGGAGTGGCGGTGGCCCTTTGACTTGAGTCGCTGACCCGTAGAAGATTCGCTTTAAAGGTCTTGCGGTGACATAAAGAACCCGTCTTAAATTTTGTATGTTTAATATACTCGCACAATGCGTAACAGAATAGACGCAAAACTTGAAAAGGGGTCATTGTACTCATCATTATGAACAACTTTTACTATGCGATCAACCCAGAAATCGCGAAAAAAAACAAATGACACAATGGCAAAATCAGCGGCACAAGACAAACTTATCGCAAAACTTTTGTTTTACTATTGCTGGGTGGTTTTCTTTTGTTTTATAATGAAAGCAATTATGCCTTATTGATAAAACAATTGAACGTCACCTCTCATGTGATTGTTTTGACTTTATTCGAACTAAAATCATTTTGAGAGAATTTTTATTATTGCTACTTTATGGTTTTGATTTAAAATTTCGTAACATTTTCATTAACATACGGAATAATTTGTTTAATTTTTAGATTATTTTCAAAGTTAAGGAAAACATTGTGCGCAACTTTATCCAAACCGAGAGGGTCAGGGCGCTTTAGATGAGAAGAAATTATCAAACTTACAGAATGATGTGCGTAATTCATCGCTTACCTGTTTCAACCATTGCAGTTTTCTATGATCCAGAGAGATTAATGCTTTTGTGAGAGTATCAGGACGAGGCAGAAAGCTCGTCCTTCTAATAGAAATAATCATTTCATTTAAAGGCCGTTCAAGCCAGAAATGCCAGCTGGAGGAAGTTAGAGGTGCAACAGAAAAGAAAGTTTACGTAACAAAGGAGGTGGAAAGAAACTGGTTTTGGTTCGTTTGTCTCCGCTGAATGTCCAAAACTTGAGGTACAGCACCTTCGAAACAGAATGACTTTTGCTCGGCAAAACGACTTTGGCCCACGGACTAATGGAGTGAAATATTGTTCAGAGACGAGTGTGGAAATAATTTAAATCGAATTGACGGACGGCATTGAGAGCAGTGGTGGCCCAGTGTTATCAGCCGCGACTTACAAGTTGTAGGACGTGGGTTCGAGCCTAGGCAGGCGCTTTACTTTGTGTAAATTATTTCATCACCACTGCTCTCAAAACGGTGAAGGAAAACATCATGAGGAAACCGGCATGTCCTAGAACCAAAAATTACAAGACATGTGACATTCACCAACCCGCACTGGGCCTGCGTGGTGGATTACGGCCCATTCCCTCTCACTGAGAGGAGACCTGTGTCCCAGCAGTGGGAACATTAATAGGCTGATGATGTGATGTGATGTGATTGAATGTGTAACCATGAACATGAACAACATAAACTGTCAATTTTTTTACTCCAGTGGCACGTGGTAGAGGAACAATATTGAATTCAGTTAGTATATGTTTGGAAGCTCATACGGACTTGATAATGATTGATGGAGGGTATCTTATTGTACATCTCTATAGAAGTATTATTTAAGAATAAAATGTGGTATCATTTGCTCCTTTATCAGTAGTCACTTCGTTTTAATCAAGGAAAATGCTCAGCCACATACTACTTTTGAACTCAAGCGTATCTTAATAATGTTAACATCGCAGTTTTGAAATCGCTGACCGAGATCACCAGATATGCATCCGATAGAACACGTCTGGGAGCTGCTAAAACGAAGAGCAAAATTCATAATCCCTACACCTGTCAATGTGGGTGAACTACGAAACGCCGTTGTATGGGAATGATAAAGACTACACTAAAAACTACATACAAGAGACAATGACAAACATTATTTTCAACATGCCCTTGTGGGTGAAAACTTTATTAAATGCACGTGGAAGAAACTTTTTTTTTTTAAATTAACTTTTTAACTTTCGTTGGTAACCTTCAAAAATTACATCAATGTACAGTTTTCCCATTAAGTCATGTTAGAAATAAAAATTAAACTAAATTCAATCTCATTTTTATTTTAAAAGGTGTAAGGAAAAATATATTTAATTTATGTTGTTTAAATTAAACATTATTTAAAAAAAACGTAATTTTTATTTCATGCCTCTAATTTTGCCGATGTGTGTATTTGATTGCATAACTTGAAGAAATGTACTGAAAAATTCAGCAACTTTTTAACCGACTTGCCAAAAAGGAGGAGGTTCTATGTTCGACTTTATATTTTTTTATATTTTTATTTTTTATCGGCTCGCGTTTGACCACTATCTCGCCTGAGTGATGATGTGGTCGAAGGTGAAGCACGCTTGCCTAGAAGCAACCTATTCACTCTTGACTTGAAGACCCCTAGGTTGTAGCTATCAGGAAACAAAGACGCCGGTAGGGAATTCCACTCCTTAGCTGTACGCACAATGAAAGTATTTTCAAAACGCTTTGTGCGTATGGGTGGGATATCCACCATGTACTGATGGCGCATTACCGTACGTCTTGTAGTCCGATGATGGAAAGGGCTAGACGGAATCAAATTGTGCAGTTCCATCGCACACTCTCCGAAATGTAACCGATAGAAAACCGACAGGCTGGCAACTCGTCGCGCGTCGTCGGTGTTCAAGGCTCTGGAGCTTTGCTATATGTTTTTTATTGTGTTTGTTCGGGCATAACTCATACTCGGTTTGTTTGCGTCATAAATATATGGATTTGCAAAATTCGTTTTTTTTGAAAGGGTAAACTTTCGAGGTGGTCCCAATGTCCAAATCAGAATCTGGTGATGGGACCCTATAGAAATCGAGGGAACTACTTCTGAACTCTTAAAATTTTATAGGCATACACATAGCGATTTTGGTATTTTCATCAACATGGCAAGCATTTGCGTTCAGAAAATATCATTTTGTGAAGTGGAACTGATAAAGAAGACCACAGATGGCCACTGGTACTTCTCTATGTTAAGTTTGTTTTCTTCGCACAGCTGAGATCCGAAGGGTTTTACTCAAAATCTTCGGGTACAATGTCATATCCGTGCTGCTGCACGGGTGCGAAATGTGAATTGTCACAAAGGACATCTCATGACAAATCCAAATTTTTGTCAACCGTGGCTTGTTATAGAAGCGTGTTAAACAGCCGGTGATGCGATTTTAACCGTGTGCAACCGTTGTATTGCGGAGGGCGTATTTCCTCGTATATGGCGACGCGGGTTTATACGAATCATCCCGAAAAGTGGCGACGAAGTGGGGACGACCCAAAGTCGTACCGGCCCATAACATTACTTCCATCTTTGGGAAAACTCCTGGAGCGCCTTATCGTTCCACGTTTGCTACCGGACGGACCAAAATTTCATAACAATCAATTCGGTTTCACTATACTGGCAAATCTACCGTAGACGCGGCCATTACTGTTAGGAAAATAGTTAATACATCTGAACATGAGTACGTGATTGGGATTTTTCTAGATATTTCTGGGGCTTTTGATAACGCATGGTGGCCAATGCTATTACTTAAAATGAAAACTCGGGGCTGCTATAGAAATATACATAATCTAGTTTACTCTTACTTTTTAAATGGTTCCGCGAAACTCAAACTCGGCCATTATTCCATGTCAAAGTCTCTCACCATGGGATTTCCTCAGGGTTCGGTTATGGGTCCGCCTTTTTTTAGGCTTTGATGATTTCCTCGCGATTCCGTTTCCAAGCGGCTGTTCATCAAACGGTACCGCGGACGACGGTCCTCTGCTCATTCAATCAAGTACTCGAGCTGGACTCGAGAACTTGGCTTACACTTGCCTACGATTAATATCTCAGTGGGGTGATCGAAACCACCTGACCTTTGCTCCGCATAAAACTTTTCAACTCATTTTGAAGGGTAATCTTAAATCGTGTCCTACTATTAAATTTAATAACGTTCCCGTGAAAAGGGAGCAGTCCGTGTGCTATCTTGGTCTAGTGTTAGAGAGGAATTTTGCATTTATAGATCATATTAAAATAGTCGGTTAAAAAGCAAAAAAAAACTTCTATGACTTAACGAGAATATCTAAATTTACGTGGGGTCTGTCTTTTTTAACATTAAAGACTATTTATGGGGCTACTTACTTGGGTTGTATGTGCTATGGGGCGCCTGTTTGGGCTGATAGGGCCACCATAAGGGCGGTACGACGAAAATTACTTCAAAGTCAGCGTTTAGCTTTGATGTTCTTATGCAAAGAATACAGGACGGTTAGTACTGAGGCCTTACCAGTACTTTCTGGCGTACTTCCGGTCGACCTTGAAGTGCAGCGACGTGCTTAAATGTACTATTGCGCACGAGAGACCATGGACGCGGACTTTTTAACGCGTAGTGACCGTGAGAAAATCTCTAGATTATTTAAACCACCTATAGACGTCTGGGAGGAACTTTTATCCGAATGGCAATGTAGGTGGGAAAATTCCATCAAGGTCCGACACCTCCAGCTTTTCATCCGTTCGCGTGCGGCTGGCCAGGACGTGGCTGGAGGTGAATCACTGTGTTGGCCAATTTCTCACAGGGCATGGTAACTTTAAAAGTAAATTATTTTCCTTTAAGCTCGTTGCCTCGCCTTTATGTCAGTGTTCTACATCTGACTGCGAATATGTTCAATCTGCACATCATATCTTATGGGAGTGTATTCTTTGGCAGAATGAACGCAATATTATGTTGAATAATGTACAGGCTGCATCAGGAGTTGTTTACTATACGGACCTCGTGGAAACTAGAACAAATTTCCGTGCGTTCAAGCGTTTTTGCCATACCTATTATTGGAATCAAATATAACAGCTCACAATGTTAGGACCCATTAATATGATTTTTATCCGTGCATCTATCGATCACCTCCAGCCACGTCCTGGCCAGCCGCACGCGAACGGATGAAAAGCTGGAGGTGTCGGACCTTGATGGAATTTTCCCACCTACATTGCCATTCGGATAAAAGTTCCTCCCAGACGTCTATAGGTGGTTTAAATAATCTAGAGATTTTCTCACGCTCACTACGCGTTAAAAAGTCCGCGTCCATGGTCTCTCGTGCGCAATAGTACATTTAAGCACGTCGCTGCACTTCAAGGTCGACCGGAAGTACGCCAGAAAGTACTGGTAAGGCCTCAGTACTAACCGTCCTGTATTCTTTGCATAAGAACATCAAAGCTAAACGCTGACTTTGAAGTAATTTTCGTCGTACCGCCCTTATGGTGGCCCTATCAGCCCAAACAGGCGCCCCATAGCACATACAACCCAAGTAAGTAGCCCCATAAATAGTCTTATGCTAATTTTTATCCGTGGTGCTAGGCAACTGGGCTTATCCCAGTTGTAAACGACCCTTTGTGCCTATTGGTCTTGTTTGTTCTGTCTCCAGCTTGATATGGAGGGAAGTGGAAATTTATATTATTTTTTCCTACTCCTCCGTTATTCTTTTCTGATTAATTACGTTGCGGGATCCAAGACAGTTAAATTCTTTCTCCAAGACTTCGTCGTGCTTCATTGCCTCGGCGCTATTCTGTTGGTCGCCACTGTTGATTCTGGCTTTCAGGAGTTGCAGTGGTTTGGGAATAGTGCGGTGGGATTGTGAACCGTGGCTTGTAATTGCCGTCAATACGACGAACACAGGTTTCTCGTATCGACGGAATTTACTGGCCCGAGACTATCTCTAACTTAGACCATTTAGAAATGCTATGAGAGACCGATTGGCCATCGGATCAAGCGTCGTAAGTGGAAATATAAGTCACAATTATGACGTGAGATGTCACACGCTTTGGAGGTATTTGAATCCTCAAGGGAAAGACCGCTCGCGATGATGGAGGACAATTAATATGGACGCCATCTACCCTAGAGCCTAGGAGAGGACATAGAAAGAAAGAAAGAAAGAAAAAGTGTTTATTCGCCACAAAAACGACACACAAAATAAAGGCTATTTGAATTTGAAGTACCTACTTAGGTTTAAATGTAATATTTTAGTTTTGTTTAGTTGTTAGGTATGTAGGTACATATTTATTTTACTTAAAGGCGCAGTCAAATTAATTAAATCAACATTAGCTAATTAAAACCATTTAACTAAAAAGTAACTATTCTATGCAATGCATAACAATTGTATCTTTTAATAATATTGATTTTAGTAGAGTAAACCACAAGAATAAAAAAATCACTATAGTTAACGATGACATTTAACCGTGGGAATTAGATTCATAGTGAGAAAACTTATTTAAGGCCGTATCTGACCAAAAAATCATCATGAGATATGAGCATTTCTATTGGCCTAGCGGCACTGTTGGCGCATGAATTACGGTAGTGAATATGCCCAGATTTTAGAATAAAATCTTTATAAACTCGAATTTTGGTCTTTTGAAAAAAATAAAACTTACAAAAGGTTCGTTATCAAATTGTCTATCCATTAGTGTTAGTATAAAAAAGAATTAATGAACACTTTACGAGGAGATGCATGCTATCAATAATTATTTCACATTTTTATGGTTTTGTTGGAAGGAGATTAGTGAAACATATACCTCTTTAAAAAAAAAGTGTACTACAATTTTAGAATCAACATTATGTAGAAATTTAGTGTATTTTTATTAATGTATATTTCTTTTTAAATAAAGAGTAGATAGCTCTTAAAAACTGCACAAAAACGACTAGCGCGGCGTTTTGCTCGAGGAGGCGCCTTAAAACCGGTCGGGCAATCTCAAATGCGTCATTGCAAAACCGCAACACGGCAGTTTGCATTACTTACAGCCTACTCCTTTAGCTTCCATACATGGTCATGCATGCTCTAGCTTTTCGTCCGTCTCATCTCACAAAAAGATGGCCTCAAAACGATTGCCATGTGTAAAATCGACCCCCAAATATATCCCACTAGTTTTTCCCCGCGGTTTCGCTCGCTTTAAAATAGATTTTGTCAATCAATTCTGGTTGTCGATGTTCTTTTTCAGTCCCGGAAATACTTCTTCTCTTGATGATTCTGTTCTTCTTGCAGTTTAAAAGTTTTTCATGATGCCGGTCCCGGTTTTTTACTTCATGATTCTGGTCTCCTGCTACTTTGTAAGTAGGCTAATCGGAAATAGTAAAAAAATATTTATTTGATTCCATAATTCCATTCATATATTTTAAATGCGTAATGAACGTAAAAAGTAAAGTAGTTTTTGCATACTAATGTATTCAAAAAATGTTATTTATGAATACGAACAACTGATATTCTATTTCGTCTATTTCTGATACCAAATTAGATAAAGCGCTAACCAGCCGCTCCTACCTGACAAAAATACGCACAAAACTAGAAAGTTAATTCATTAAACTCATTTAGTAAAAAAAAACCGGCCAAGTGCGAGTCGGACTCGCGTACGAATGGTTCCGTACCATTATTGCAAAAAACGGCAAAAAAAAAACACGTATTGTATAGGAGCCCCACTTAAATATTTATTTTATTCTGTTTTTAGTATTTGTTGTTATAGCGGCAACATAAATACATCATTTGTGAAAATTTCAACTATCTAGCTATCACGGTTCATGAGATACAGCCTGGTGACAGACGGACAGACAGAGAGACGGATCGTGGAGGATTAGTAATAGGGTTCCGTTTTTACCCTTTGGGTACGGAACCCTAAAAAGCTCTCATCATAAGATGTTGAAAACAGCTCGTCATTAGTTGGCCAACACGTTGTTAGAGGCTTAATTAAATATTCCCCACACTGATCACTACGTCTACGACGGCAAAATTAAAAATTAGACCTACTACATTATAGATATTCCAATACTTAAAGAACTCAATTCAGCAAATAGTCTTTAAAACCCAATAAATTCAGAAAGGGTTGGAAATATCGGGATATTGTCACCGCCTTTGTCTCAGACTGTTTGCTCGGTGGCAATATAGCAGCGTTTGTAGTCCATGCTATTGCCATAGTGAACTAATATCGGCTGTAAATATATGTCACGTCGAGGTACCTATGAATTATAGGACCACCATCATCAACTCCAATTCTAGAGGCAATTCCTTCATTCTTCATAGGAACGGGTAAACTTCAATAACACACATCACTGGATTGAAACTCGAAAGTATTTATTCGACTTAGTTACAGGCACTTTGAGTTTTCATTCGAACTTGAAGTTAAAACCACATGGTGGCTCGCTAGGTCGCAATCCCTCGTCGATCTCTAGAGAAGACCTAGCAAGAAACTCTAGGATACTCTTTTAAATCTTTTTATAGTTTACACAATCACTTTAAGACAATTGGTGTTACATGTTTATTAGGTTTTCAAACATCTAATCAATCAGATTTATTAAACAGTTATTATTTTACACACGGCATAGCGCGATGCGCGTTGCGAGTGTGCGGGACTTCCATATTGTTTTTGTTTAGACACTAATTACTTGGATAGTTGTATAAAGCTAACAAACAATACTAAAATGCTGCTCAGTTAATTATTTTAACATTAAACAATCCCAATACTCACAAATACAAAGTTGTTCTTAGATTATTACTAAAATAATCACCTCAACTCAAAACTATCCAAGTTTCCGGTGATCTGAATATCTTACTAACCAGAAGGTTTCTCATTATTACATAGCTGTGTAAAATAGTCTTATTACTTTATAGTATTTAATCAATTACTCAAATTTGTTTAGTTCTCGTATTAAATTATTAAATCTAGTTATTGGTCATTAAAATTATAACATCCGCCATTGTTGACAACTTTTCGTAGGGCCATATTCAAACATATTTACTTAGTCAAATGTGCAATAGTTAAAATGAGAACAAATCTAAAAGTCCTACAATAAGTGTTCCCGTTTTATTTAAACATCTCGTTTTAATTAAACAATGAAAATTAGCTTATCAAATGATCTTCATTCAAACGGATCAATAACTAATTCCACAATAAGCCAATAGATGGCGCTGAACCATAAACCAACATAAACAGACATTTAACAGTTCTAGCGAAATCTCAGAGATGACAGGATTATAGAGTTTGTGTTAATTGACAATTGAAATTATTAATTTGGATAACGAATTAGCAAATCCACGCCTCCGCGGTGACACGGCCGTTCTGAAAATCAGACGCGTGCTCTGCGTCTTCCTGTGTCCTCAGTCTCTGTTTCTTGGTTGTTATCTGTAATAGCAGACAGAAATTTGTCGGCAGATTATTGTTGTTTATCATCCTACAATATAAATTAAATTTGTGATCTGATAACAACTAGTTTTAATCATCATTGATAGCTTGTAAGAAATCTATGCTTAGTATGCCTTATTTTTGAAATTTTGAATGCATTTTAACACCCACAGCTATATGCTTTAGGAATTCAAATTGCAATATGGTAAAGATCAATGTTGTTAGAAAACAACGAATTGCTACATGTCATGCCAATGAAGGCATACAATTTGTATTTCAGATTTTTGTTATTGAATAATCAGTTGCTAGCTTAATAGTCCATTTTGAATTTTGTTTGCAGAATGTTGTTGTTTGTATTATCTTACAATATTCATTGATTTGTAATAGGTAAGAGTCAGCTTAAGTTATCAGTTTATCACTGAATACTTATTAGATTAGGTAACTACAAAGTTTATCTTAAATGAAAATATTTGATGCATTAATGAGCACACACCTACTTATAAGGCTTACACAGCACTCTTGTATTTGGTAAGCATAGTGTAGGTAGTGTAGGAGTATTGTGATCAGCTGTTTTTTGTTTAGTTTCATTCTCACGGGATGGTAATGCTCTGTGATAGACACAAAGTCTTTGATTTGACAGGATTAAAGGATACGATCAGGAACACCGCTCTGTGATAGACACAAAGTCTTTGTTTTGACAGGATTAAAGGTTAAGGAGTTTAGGACCATTGCTCCGTGACAGGCACGAAGTCTTTGATTTGACAGGATATAAGTAACCAGGCTCTGGGTGGTCTTGTACACCGTGGACCCAGCAGGATAACATGAGAGATTGTTCATTAGCGGCCTCCACGCCTAACCAATGGATATTAAATCATTCTTAGTTGCTTCCACAGCAAACTAAGAGATTGTTTGTTGTATTATCACTATTAGTTTCCTCCACGGATTACTAACAGACAGCTTATTGTGTTATCATTATTAGTTGCTTCCACAGCATACCAACAGTATAGTTTATTGTGTTATCATTATTAGTTGCTTCCACAGCATACCAACAGTATAGTTTATTGTGTTATCATTATTAGTTGCTTCCACAGCATACAACAGGAAAGTTTATTGTGTTCTCATTATTACCTCAAATGCACCTCCATGGATGCTGATAGATTGGTGTTGATATAAATGATTGTGTTATTAACTGCCTCCAGAGCTCTAGGTTATGGGACACCTCTATAATTAGAGCTTGTTTTATTATTCATTTTTATAATTGCCTAAATTTGACAATAGAATACCATGAACTGTTACGAGTTACAAAAATATAATAATAACAGTAATCCTCCTGATTGAATTCGGCCATGACAGCCAATCTGATGAGCCATCTACATAGGAAGATACTATAGCGCACAAGGCCAATGGCTTAACATGCTTTCCGAAGCATGGGGTTCACCAATTTCAAAACTCTAGGCTGTCACAGAGGAATTCCTATTGGAAAAATCCCATAAACACATTTTGCCCGACCTAGGAATTGAACCCAGGGATAATAAATTAAAAGTACTTTGTGGCTTGGTAGTACCATGCACAAGCATCATGTAGAGTTATTTGGCATGGCTATTGAGTTGAGCCTTCTGATACAACAGCACTGTATCAGTTAGCAAGGTGAGTAGAAGATAGTTTGAAAACATCTCACCTTTTACTTTTGTTATGTTGTGCTTGAAGTCTTTACTAGCTGACCTCTATTTGGTGGCATGTATGTTGGTAGCATATAAGGTCCTGACCCGGCGACACGGTCACTTGCACCACCAGGTATTTTTAGTTTTGTTGCCATATCGTAGGTAACCATTTTGATTTTTGATATGACAATTAACAGGAATCTGGAATGTGAGAAGATATGCAGCTAAATAATAATGTGTGTGACAAATTATCGTAAAACAAACCTATCTTTTGATTGTTTTTATTCCGTGCAAATGCACCCAATAACAAGCTTTGAAATCTGTCAGAAATGACTAATCTATTTACACCCATGTACCACCATAACAAGTAAAATTCAACTAAACACATTGTGAGATTTAATTCATCAGGAAGGTTCTCAAATATTGAATGATTAAAGAAACTTTGTTATAACAAACTTAACTTGAATAAGTTTAAACTTAAGAGCTTATAGGAGGCCCTCCTATCAGTATCCAACTTACAGTCTGTACCAAGAATGTAGGGTCGGACAATTTATCATTAGGTCTAACTTATAGCGATATCACTGACAAGATCTCCATACTCAAAACAAAGTTACCAGATCATGTAGACAGATAAGATGGAACACAGTAATCACATTAAATTCACTCAAAGATGTCTTACATACACATGACCATTAATTTACCAAGAATTCACAAGGTCCATACATCAATTGGTTACTCAAAGCTTAGGTACTTGTAAATTAAAAGTTACCAAGTGGCTATCAGCTTATGACCATGCACGGACCTAAGCTCTCCTGATAATTATTATAAAGTCCTCGTAATGAGTCACCCAGGTGTATCACATCCCTTTCATTCATACAAACACATTTATACTAGATGCACACTACACTCTAAACAAACCTCTTAATAATATTTAAAATGTTGTTAAGTCTTGTAACTAAACTATTTGTCTCACCCCTAAGTGCACTTAAAAACTAGATCACGACACAGGGTATCCTATTGTGGGGCTACTTAAATGCAAATCATTGTACCTAGGTATTTTCTTAAGCATGTAATAATTTTAATTTTATTTATTGTGCTTTTCATGTTTTCAGGAATGTGTTAATATATTTTCTTATCTTACTTTATTTAGTAAGTATGACATGCAACAGGTTCCACATTATTCAATAATAATCCTTGTTGGCAGTTGGGTAAAAACCATAACTCATTGTAAAAATAACAACTACAGCGTCAACATGAACATGTCATGGCACTTTTTGCCAAATGTTTACTAATTCTGTTGCACATACATTCTGTTACTTACTTAACGTAGCTACCTACTAAACTATTGTTTTGTGTAAGCTACCTAAATGTAACAAATGCTATAAAAATAAGTTAAATTACCTTTTGTCCGGCACTAAACTCAAATTAAGTACTTTGAATTGTTTATCATTCATACACTCACACCTTGTCCCCATGGGGATAGGCAGCAACCACAGATCGCCACTTGCTACGATCCTTACATACTCCTCAAATAAAATTAAGTTTCTCAAATAATAACTGAGCCATTGTAATTCTTAAGAGAAAAGAAAGAACCATATTTAAGCAATAACATTGAGTTACTAGTAAGCCGTCTTATTTTATGAAGTAAATTAGGCTGTTTTCATTCATTGTATTTCCAAAAATTGTCACACAAATACCAGCAGGCACTAGTCTTGCAAAGGGGTATCGTGTTACCCAGTTACTGGGTTTTGGTGACCCCATGTAAAACACTGGTACTCAGCTGAACCCCATCAGGTTAGACAAGAAGCCGACCCCGACTTAGTTGGGAAAAGTCTAGGCAGATTGATTAAAATTGTCACACAAAAGGTCACTGACCTTGCCTTGTATGATGAAAATAATTAAGAATGTTAGGTTACATAAATAAATAAAACAGAATACTCCCCTTAGTGATGATGGAATCTATCAATGGACAGACCAAGTCTTTGTTTATTTAGCTGCTTCGGTCATTCTGTACTGTACAAAGTTTTGGTTCACTTCAATGATATTGTCTCCAGCTAGTTATGATCATAATGATGTAGGTCAGCATCCTCCCAGCATTATGCTGAGAGATGAACGTTTTGCGTAGTTGTGACGCATACTTTGTAATGATCTTATTATTATTATTTTTATTTATTTATTTTTGTTTTTTTTTTTTTTATGGTATGCGTCGTGCCTGGCGCAAATAAACAATTTTTCTTTCTTTCTTTCTTCATCAGCAGCTTAGACGAGACCATAGCCAATTCTTAGCTTCTTCTGACGTTTCAATAAAGTTCTATGCGTTCTTGGAAATTATCATAGGAAAATATTTTGCCATGCTCTCGGCGGTGGCGGTGATGTACGAAATTCTTCGGATGGCTTTCATAGCATGGGCAGAAGGCGGGAGCTGATCCCACTTCTGATGTCACGTCGAGGTACCTATGAATTATAGGACCACCATCATCAACTCCAATTCTAGAGGCAATTCCTTCATTCTTCATAGGAACGGGTAAACTTCAATAACACACATCACTGGATTGAAACTCGAAAGTATTTATTCGACTTAGTTACAGGCACTTTGAGTTTTCATTCGAACTTGAAGTTAAAACCACATGGTGGCTCGCTAGGTCGCAATCCCTCGTCGATCTCTAGAGAAGACCTAGCAAGAAACTCTAGGATACTCTTTTAAATCTTTTTATAGTTTACACAATCACTTTAAGACAATTGGTGTTACATGTTTATTAGGTTTTCAAACATCTAATCAATCAGATTTATTAAACAGTTATTATTTTACACACGGCATAGCGCGATGCGCGTTGCGAGTGTGCGGGACTTCCATATTGTTTTTGTTTAGACACTAATTACTTGGATAGTTGTATAAAGCTAACAAACAATACTAAAATGCTGCTCAGTTAATTATTTTAATATTAAACATTCCCAATACTCACAAATACAAAGTTGTTCGTAGATTACTACTAAAATAATCACCTCAACTCAAAACTATCCAAGTTTCCGGTGATCTGAATATCTTACTAACCAGAAGGTTTCTCATTATTACATAGCTGTGTAAAATAGTCTTATTACTTTATAGTATTTAATCAATTACTCAAATTTGTTTAGTTCTCGTATTAAATTATTAAATCTAGTTATTGGTCATTAAAATTATAACATCCGCCATTGTTGACAACTTTTCGTAGGGCCATATTCAAACATATTTACTTAGTCAAATGTGCAATAGTTAAAATGAGAACAAATCTAAAAGTCCTACAATAAGTGTTCCCGTTTTATTTAAACATCTCGTATTAATTAAACATTGAAAATTAACTTATCAAATGATCTTCATTCAAACGAATCAATAACTAATTCCACAATAAGCCAATAGATGGCGCTGAACCATAAACCAACATAAACAGACATTTAATAGTTCTAGCGAAATCTCAGAGATGACAGGATTATAGAGTTTGTGTTAATTGACAATTGAAATTATTAATTTGGATAACGAATTAGCAAATCCACGCCTCCGCGGCGACATATACATAGGTACAGGCTGTATATAGGCCAGTCTGACTACGAAGGATTTAATGATTTTGACGTTGATTTGGTTAGTAAAGGCTTTGGAGAGGGTTTCACTAAATTATTTTGCTCTCCAAATCGTGAGGAAGCCGGCATGTCCTAGAACTAGAAATTTGAAGGCATGTGACATACCAACCCGCACTGGGCCCGTGTAGTCGATTATAGCCCATTCCCTCTCACAGAGAGAAGGCCTGTGTCCCAGCAGTGGGAACATTAATAAGCTGATGATGATGATGATGAGGAAAAAAACAGCCTTACCGGAGTCCATAATTCTAGGCTTCAGATTTTTACTGGGAACTTATGAAATGCCTTTTTTTAGGGTTCCGTACCCAAAGGGTAATAACGACACCCTATTACTAAGACTCCACGATCCGTCTGTCTGTTTGTCTGTCATCAGGCTGTATCTCAAGAACCGTGATAGCTAGACGGTTAAAATTTTCACAGATGATGTATTTCTGTTGCCGCTATAACAGCAAATACTAAAAACAGAATAAAATAAATATTTAAGTGGGGCTCCCATACAACAAACGTGATTTCTTTGCCGTTTTTTGCGATAATGGTACGGAACCCTTCGTGCGCGACTCCGACTCGCAATTGGCCGGTTTTTGTTATTTTCGAATCAATGGTGATTTAACCCTTACACAGTTTGAAGGCCACGTTTATTACGGTATCAGTGGCGTTGGGGCTTACAGAGCCGTTTGGTACCAAACTTGATGCGGTGCAGCATGGCCCACATGTTGGTGTATTCCAAGTGCATTTAAACCTGCACTTTTGAGGACTTGTTGAACACCACTGATGCTACTAATAAATTCTTGAAAAATACAATAATAACTGGCGTACCTCTGTATCCAAACAAGGTTAATTTAATAATTTAATTTAATTTAGGTTAAGGTTAATTTTAAAATAGGTTTTTATTATTTATTATTATAGATAGGCTTGCGCTTGACCACTATCTCTCCTGATGGTAAGCGATGATGTCGTCGACGGTGAAGCACGCTTGCCTAGAAGTAACCTTGTTACTCTTGACAAAAAGGCCCCTAGGTTGTAGCCATCGGGCAACACAGACTCCAGCAGGGAATTCCACTCCTTAGCTGTACGCATAATGAAAGTATTGATAATAAATTAAAGTATTTTGTTAAACATTTAGTCTTTTCTCAAGTTTGCCATTTGACATTACCTCCCAGAATATTATCCTTATTAGCGACACTATAGGATGGCGTAATAATACAAATAGGGGTTTTTTTCTAAATCAACTGGTTCGATTCTAGTTGTGTCGTAAATTCTAGGAATATTGATTTTGTAAAAAATCTAATGATGTAGTTTTAGTTTTTATAAAAATTGAGCTCGTGACTTCTTTGAGAGTTCCTCGCTATGCCCCATAGTTTCGGATTAATTAGAAAAATATATTTAATTCAAGTTGTTTAAATTAAACATTATTTAAAAAAAAACTATTTTTTATATTGTGCCTCTAATTTTGCCGATGTGTGTATTTGATTGCATAACTTGACGAAATGTACTGAAAAATTCAGTAACTTTTTAACCGACTTTTCAACAAGGAGGAGGTTCTTTCTATGTTCGACTTTATATGTTTTTTTATTGTGTTTGTTCGGGCATAACTCCGTCATATATATGTGGATTTGCAAAATTCTTTTTGTTTGAAAGGGTACACTATCGAGGTGGTCCCATTGTCCAAATCAGAATCTGGTGATGGGACCCTATAGAAATCGAGGGAACTACTTCTGAACTCTTAAAATTTTATAGGCATACATATAACGATTTTGGTATTTTCATCATTTGCGTTCAGAAAATATCATTTTGTGAAGTGGAACTCATGAAGAAGACCACAGATGGCCACTGGTACTTCTCTATTTGAGTATAAGATATCCATCCATATATATTATTTTAATAAATGTTCTAATGAAAATGGTACCACCGAACTGCTCTGGTGATGAAACCGGAAGGTACTCGTAGGCACCGGAACTACGTAATAAAACCAATGTATCCTAGTCGTGTTTGGGCTTGAAGGAATTTTTATGAGATTTTCATGGTAATTTAAGGCACCAAAACTAAAAAGATGAAAATCAAAACTTTCTAACAAAAAAACTAAACCGACTTCTAAAACAAAACACTTCAAAACGAAATATAACTTTCTTTTCGGAAATTGGTGTCAGAAACGAAAAAAATATAGGTACCAAAGACACCGACTTCCGAAAAGATAGTTATTTTGCGCTTTGTAGTGTTCTGTTTTGGAAGTCGGTTTAGATTTTTTGTTCACAAGTTTTTATTTACTAAAATAATTTTGTACGAAATGTCTCAAAAAAAAGTTATCAATTTATATAAGTTTAAGTAAAACTAGTACAATTCGTAATTAATTTTACTGGTCCTATTAATTTTAGTGGTCGAATTTTGACCGTTATCCATACAAAAATGCTTTCTCTATAATATTTTTATAATCCTCCGTGCAAGCAATATGTTTTTTCTACAAGCGTAATAAAACGTAATGAAATTAAACATATTTTTTTGGAGTTTTATTTCTTAGCTTCAGGACATGATATATAAGCATTCTTCGCACAGCTGAGACCCGAAGGGTTATACTCAAAATCTTCAGGTTCAATGTCAAATCCGTGCTGCTCCACGAGTACGAAATGTGACTTGTAACAAAGGACATCTCACGACAAATCCAATTTTATGTCAACCGTGGCTAGTAATTTCCGTCAATACGACGAACACAGGTTTTTCGTATCGACGGAATTTACTGGCCTAAGACCATCTCTGACGTAGATCTGATTTAGAAATGCTATGAGAGACCGATTGGCCTTCAGATCAAGCGCCGTAAGTGGAAATATTAGTCACACTTATGACGTGAGATGTCACACTTTTGGAGGAATTTGAATCCTCAAGGGAAAAGAAAGCATGGCCGTCCCCGTCAAAGCTGGTGACGCACCGTGATGACTAAAGCAATGAGCATCGGACTGACGTGGAGCGACGTGAAGCTCAAGACCGCTCGCGATGATGGAGGACAATTAATATGGACGCCATCTGCCTCAGAGCCTCGGAGAGGACATAGAAAGAAAGAAAGAAAAAGTGTTTATTCGCCACTAAAACCATATACAAAATAAAGGCTATTTGAATTTGAAGTACCTATTTAAGTTTAAATATAATATTTTAGTTTTGTTTTGTTGTTAGGTATGTACGTACATGTTTATTTTACTTAAAGGCGCGACCAAATTACAAAAAGTAACTATTCTATGCATAACAATTGTATCTTTTAATAATATTGATTTTAGTAGAGTAAACCACAAGAATAAACAAATCACTATTGTTAACGATGACATTTAACCGTGGGAATTAGATTCATCGTGAGAAAACTTATTTAAAACCGCTAGGGCCATCCCAAATGCGTCATTGCAAATCCGCAACACGGCAGTTTGCATTACTTACATCCTACGCTGTTAGCTTCCATACATGGTCATGCATGTTCTAGCTTTTCGTCCGTCTCATCTCACAAAAAGACGGCCTCAAATCGATTGTCATGTGTAAAATCGATCCCCAAATATATCCCACTAGTTTTTCCCCACGGTTTCGCTCGCGCTAAAATAGATCTTCTTATATCGGTATCTCGGTAATATTTCTTTTCTTGATGATTCTGTTCTTCTGGCAGTTTAAAAATTAATGAATATTGATTTTGTAAAAAAATCAATGATGTAATTTTAGTTTTTATCAAAATCGAGCTCGTGACTTCTTTGAGAGTTTCTCGCTATTCCCCAGAGTTTCGGATTAGACGCCATCTGCCCCAGAGCCTAGGAGAGGACATAGAAAGAAAGAAAGAAAGAAAAAGTGTTTATTTAGTTTTGTTTAGTTGTTAGGTATGTACGTACATATTTATTTTATTTAAAGGCGCGATCAAGTTAATTAAATCAACATTAGCAGCTAATTAAAACAATTTAACTAAAAAGTAACTATTCTATGCATAACAATTGTATCTTTTAATAATATTGATTTTAGTAGAGTAAACCACAAGAATAAACAAATTACTATAGTTAACGATGACATTTAACCGTGGGAATTAGATTCATAGTGAGAAAACTTATTTAAAACCGGTCGGGCAATCCGAAATACAATATTCCTAGAACAATATTCCTAGAATCCCAAATGCGTCATTGCAAATCCGCAACACGGCAGTTTACATTACTTATATCCTACGCTTTTAGCTTCCATACATGGTCATGCATGTGCTTTTCGTCCGTCTCATCTCACAAAAAGATGGCCTAAAAACGATTGCCATGTGTAAAATCGATCCCCAAATATATCCCACTAGTTTTTCCCCACGGCTTCGCTCAAGTTAAAATAGATTTGGCAATTAATTCTGGCTTTCGATCTTCTTATAGGGGTATCTCGGTAATATTTCTTTTCTTGATGATTCTGTTCTTCTGGCAGTTTAAAAATTTTTGCATGATTCCAGTCCCGGTATTTTTTTACTTCACGATTCTGGTCTCCTGCTACTTTGTAAGAAAGCTAATCGGATGAAATAATAAAAAAAAAAAAGAAATGGGCCGCCAACTTCTTCCTACTAAAATTTTATGCAAAAGAAGTCCAATTTATTTCTGAACCAAAATTCATAAAAATCTGTTCAGTGATTTAAGCGTCAAGGCGTAATTTAAAAAACAAAGTCACTATCTAATTTGTAATATTATTTATTAGATTCCATAATTCCATTCTCATATTTTAAATGCGTAAAACAAAATTACGTAAAAAGTAAAGTAGTTTTTAAATACTAATGTCTTAAAAAATGTTATTTATGAATACGAACAACTGATATTCTCTATCGTCTTTTTCTGATATGCCCTAACTGCTATGATATGCTATGACAAATAAAACGCACAAAGCCAGAAAGTTAATTTATTAAAAAAGAAACTCATTTATTAAAAAAAAGCTCTCATCATAAGATGTTGAAAACAGCTCGTCATTAGTTGGCCAACACGTTGTTAGAGGCCTAATTAAATATTTCCCAAACTGATCAATAAGTCTACGGCGGCAAAATTAACAATCGGACCTACTACATTATAGATCTTCCAATACTTAAAGAACACAATTCAGCAAATAGTCTTTAAAACCCAATAAATTCAGAAAGGGTTGGAAATATCGGGATATTGTCACCGCCTTTGTCTCAGACTGTTTGCTCGGTGGCAATATAGCAGCGTTTGTAGTCCATGCTATTGCCATAGTGAACTAATATCGGCTGTATATATACATAGGTACAGGCTGTATATAGGCCAGTCTGACTACGAAGGATTTAATGATTTTGACGTTGGTTTGGTTAGTAAAGGCTTTGGAGAGGGTTTCACTAAATTATTTTGCTGTCCAAACGGTGAAGGAAAATATCGTGAGGAATCCGACATGTCCTAGAACCAGAAATTCAAAGGCATGTGACATACCAACCCGCACTGGGTCCGTGTAGTAGATTGTAGCTCATTCCCTCTCACAGAGAGAAGGCCTGTGTCCCAGCAGTGGGAACATTAATAAGCTGATGATGATGAGGAAAAAAAATCAGCCTTACCGGAGTCCATAATTTAGACTTCAGATTTTTACTGGGAACTTGTGAAATGCCTTTTTTTTTGGGTTCCGTACCCAAAGGGTAAAAACGGCACCCTATTACTACGACTCCACAATGCGTCTGTCTGTCTGTCTGTCACCAAGCTGTATCTCATGAACCGTGATAGACGGTTGAAATTTTCACAGATAATGTATTTCTGTTGCCGCTATAACAGCATATAAAAAACAGAATAAAATAAATATTTAAGTGGGGCTCCCATACAACAAACGTGATTTGTTTACCGTTTTTTTGCGATAATGGTACGGATCCCTTCGTGCGCGAGTCCGATTCGCACTTGGCCGGTTTTTGTTATTTTCGAATCGATGGTGATTTAACATTACACAGTTTGAAGGCCACGTTTATTACGGTATCAGTGGCGTTGGGGCTTACAGAGCCGTTTGGTACCAAACTTGATGCGGTGCAGCATGGCCCACATGTTGGTGTAATCCAAGTGCATTTAAACCTGCACTTTTGAGGATCTGTTGAACACCACTGATGCTACAATAATAACTGGCGTACCTCTGTATCCAAACAAGGACCCTAATTATAATTTTAAAATAGGTTTTATTATTTATTATTATAGATAGGCTCGTGCTTGACCACTATCTCTCCTGATGGTAAGCGATGATGTCGTCGACCGTGAAGCACGCTTGCCTAGAAGTAACCTTTTTACTCTTGACAAAAAGGCCCATAGGTTGTAGCCATCGGGCAACGCAGACTCCAGCAGGGAATTCCACTCCTTAGCTGTACGCATAATGAAAGTATTGTTAATCAATTTTTGTTAAACATTAAGTCTTTTCTCAAGTTTGCCATTTGATATTACTTCCCAGAGTATTATACTTATAAGCGACACTATAGGATGGCGTAATAATACAACTAGTGATTTTTTTTCTAAACTGTTTCGATTCTAGTTCTGTCGTAAATTCTAGGAACATTGATTTTGTAAAAAAAAACAATATTCCTAGAATCCCAAATGCGTCATTGCAAATCCGCAACACGGCAGTTTGCATTACTTACATCCTACGCCTTTAGCTTCCATACATGGTCATGAATGTTCTAGTTTTTCGTCCGTCTCATCTCACAAAAAGATGGCCTCAAATCGATTGCCATGTGTAAAATCGATCCCCAAATATATCCCACTAGTTTTTCCCCACGGCTTCGCTCGCGTTAAAATAGATCTGGCAATCAATTCTGGTTGTCAATCTTCTTATATCGGTATCTCGGTAATATTTCTTTTCTTGATGATTCTGTTCTTCTGGCAGTTTAAAAATAAATGAATATTGATTTTGTAAAAAAATCAATGATGTAATTTTAGTTTTTATCAAAATCGAGCTCGTGACTTCTTTGAGAGTTTCTCGCTATTCCCCATAGTTTTGGATTAGGCCATCCACAAACAAAGAAAAAAAAATTCACTGACAAAGTATTTATTAGTGTGATTTTTGGTGATACAGTAGGTCTTACAGTTACGTTAAGGTAACTCAAAAAACTCAAAAAACTACCCATAAGTCCTAACACTATTTAACAATATAAGAATTTAAAAATCGATATTATGTAAAAAATCATCCTGTATACAAAAAAACAAGGGCCACCTAGGCGTCGAAGTACTTTTCCAAATCACTATCATCCGGAAACGGCCACGTTGAATGGAAATCCTAATTCTTTGGACAAAAAAACGTTTTTACAAATAATACAAGCGACTTCTAAATAAAAACACTACAAATTGACAAATAACTTCAATTTGTAGTGTTTTTATTTGGAAGTGGCTTGTATTTTTTGTAAAAACTTTTTTATTTTTCACTTTTTAGTTGTAGTACATAATGGACCAGTTCTATAGGCTAGGTACCCATAATTCCCAAAGTAAAGCCAGAATAGATTAACCTAATAACATGAAACTTAAACAAAACCGGTGGTATGAGAGTATACCAGGGTGAATTGTTCACACTTGCGTACCCCTTCAAAGCGTACCAGTGTGATGTTATGTTAAGAAATGGTGTAAACAATAATCATACATGCGATTGCAGCAATCTCGAGTGATTTGCCGTCATTTATTGAAGAGTTTTGATGTATAAAGTTCTTAATCAGATCTCGATGAAGTTTAAATGGAACCACATGAAAAGCACCAGGTTTTAAATAAAAAGAAAGAAAAATCATAAAAAGTATGAAAGAAAGAATCATCAAAGTCGGTTCACCCGTTAAAAAGTTCTTAGGTAAAACACAAAAAAATACTGCCGAATTGATAATCTCCTCCTTTTTGGGAAGTCGGTTAAAAAAGGAGCCAGCCCTTTGGTCACGCAAAGTGTCATCAATTAAACTATACCTTATTTTATCTTATCTTATGGAGGGGCCGAGAAATAACTCGGACACTTCGACCCATTGGGATCTTTTGTGGTCCCCTAGATAACCAGCCAGTGTTCGCTTACCAGCCAGTGCATCGCATGTGCACAGTAGGTGCTCCATGCCTTCCGTATGTTCCCCACACAACCTGCACATGGATGTCGCGGTTAGACCCATCTTCATGAGCATGTCGTTGGTTCCAAAGTGCCCAGTAGAGGCCCCAAGCAGGTAGCGGATTTGCCCCCTGCTCATGTTCCAAATGCAATCCCGGGCTTTGAACGTAGAGCCTAGGAATCTCATAGAGTGTTGTAGACCGGTATTAGACAGCCAACAAGTTCGTTGTCTGTGATCTGCAAACTCCCTAAATGCGGCTTTTACGATACATGTCGAGATGCCTACACATGGTTCTGGACCCACAAAATCATACGCTGAGACCTCCCTTGCCAGTTCATCAGCCACTTCGTTACCATGGAATCCTTTGTGCCCAGGGACCCACATCAGTCTTACCCTGTTGTGCATCCCAAGCATGTTTAGGATTTGGATAGCATCCAGAATAAGTCCGGAGTCCACTTTGTAGGATGCCATGGCTTTGATTGCAGCCTGATTGTCACTAAGAATATAAATGGATTTACCTCTGGTTCCTCTATCTATATTCTCTTGAGCACAGGTTATAATGGCATATGTTTCTGCTTGGAATACAGTTGCCATCTTCCCTAAGCTTTTGCTACATTTGTAGCCTTTTGCGTATATTCCCGCTCCTGTACATGATTCCATTTTGGATCCATCAGTGTACCACACCAGACTATCTTGTTCTGGTGGATCAAGTCCCTTCGTCCAGTCCTCTATTGTAGGGATTTGGACCTTGAAAGACCTCTCAAACACAAACATAGTTTGCATTTTATCGGATAACATGCTTGTTACCCGATCCAGGTCTTCATTCTCATCGAACTTTGTATGGTTAGTCTTTGGCTTAGAGGCATCCCATAGTCCAGCGACAGTGAGACGATGTAATGTCTTCCTTGCCTCGAATTCAACCATCATATGCAGAGGAGGGATATTGAGGTATCTCTCAATCGCTGCCGTAGGTGTTGTCCTGAAAGCACCCGTGATGCCGAGACACACTGTTCTTTGTAACCTGGTGAATGGCGCTTTGCACGAGGCAAGCTTTGTTCTTGGCGACCACACCATGCTGCCGTATGTGATAATAGGGATTATCATTGTCCGGTACAACCATCGTATCACTCTGGGCTTTAGCCCCCAAGTTTTACCGTAGGTGGATCGACACATGCCGAACACTCGTAAGGCCTTTGTCGTAATATTTTCCACATGAGTTTTCCACCTGAGTTCTTTATCAAGCGTTACACCCAGATATTTAACTTTGGTGGACCAGGGCAGTTTTATTCCATTAAGGGAGAGCTCTCCTAGGTTTCCTAGTTGTCTCTTCCTCGTGAAGGGAGTAATGACTGCTTTGCTTGGGTTGATAGAGAGGTGGTTCTTTGTACACCATTCCTCTGTCATCCTCAATGCCTGTTGTAATAATCCAGACACTATGTTCGGGAATTTACCATTGACTATTATAGCTATGTCATCTGCATAGCCTACTGTGTAGAATGGTCCGGTATTAAGTTTGGTAAGTAGCGAGTCTACTACCAAGCACCACAATAATGGTGACAGCACTCCGCCTTGCGGACAACCTCTTGTTGTTTTTGCACTAAGTCTGTCTCCCATTAATTCCGATCTGACTGTTCTGATTCTCAGCATATAGTCAATTCAGTTGCACGTGGTATCATTGATGCCATGTTCCTTTGCAGCAGTGCGTATGGACTCAAATGTTGTCTTGCCAAAGGCTCCCTCTATGTCGAGGAAAGCCCCGACACAGATTTCTTGTCCCTCCAGCGCAGCCTCGGCTCGACTCGCAACATAGTGCAAAGACGTTTTCGTAGATTTGCCGGGGCTGTAGGCGCATTGTAGTTTATGTAGAGGGAATACTTTCAGTGGACCCTCTCTTAAGTACCTGTCTACCAGTTTCTCCAGAGTTTTCAAGAGAAAGGATGATAGACTAATGGGCCTATAAGCTTTAGCTTCTTCATAAGTCGGTCTACCCACCTTCGGTATAAAGGTGACTTTGACCTCCCTCAATGCCTTGGGTACGTACCCAAAGGCAATGCAGGCTCTATAGAGCTTACTCAAATGGGGTATCAAAACAGATGCCCCTTCTGGCAATAGTATTGGGTAGATGCCATCTGGACCAGGGGCTTTGAGTGGCTGGAAGCCCGCTATGACCAGCTTCAGTTTATTTTCATCTACCACTTTCTTTGCCGTGAGCCAGTTATTTTTGGATGTGTGCCTTGTGAGCTCGTCCCTTGTGACTGGTTCCTCTTCATCGCTATCGCGCAGTATACATTCTGGGAAGTGGGTCCTAAACATCACGCCCAGAGTGTCCGGTCCAGTTTCCGTGAGATGCCCATTCTCATCCCTTACAGATGCTAGTGGGTTTGTCTTAGTCATGGACATTGCTTTGCACAACCTCATCCCATTTGGCAGAGTTTCGATGGAAGTGCAATGCTGCCGCAAATTAGTTCTTCTGGTCTTGCGTACCGCCGTGTTATACCTTGTTAGCATGCTATGATAGCCAGAAAATTCCTTCCTGGCTTTTGCATCATTAAAGGCCTGTCGTGTTTCCTGACGTATTTTGGCTATTTTAGGAGTCCACCATGGTACCCTTTTGCAAAAGGCCTTCTTCTCTGGGCAGTTATCTTCCCATGCACCGATGATGCCTGCCTTGATTCTGTCCGCTTCAAATTCTATATCCAGTATGGAATTGAGCTTACCTTTAGGGCTCCCCAAATTTACTTTGAGGTCCCTCCTGTATGAGTCCCAATTTGTATGCCTTGGGTTTCTCCAAGCGGAAACTATACCTTGGTCTCAAATGCTGTCTTGGTATATTTGTCACGTTTTTAACTCAATATATTCAATTCAGCACTAGGCCCGAACATTCAAAATTAATAGAATTTCAAGTTCCAAGCAAATATAGCTTTTATAATCACAAAGAACTTTAAAAACACAAAGGTTCCTCTTAAGTATTTCCTTAAAAGGCATCTTTATTCGAAACCTATAGACGCGACTGATTTACCGACCAATAGAGATGAAGCGTATATACTAGAACAGATCCAGGGATTATGTATTTAACGAGACTAGGCTGCACCTATTCTAACTTTTAAAATACTCGATCCACCTAGTCTCTCTGTGCCTACGCAGTGCACGGCACCCGCGGCCCGCGCGAATCAAAGTACCGACGACGCGGCGAAGCGAGATAGCAGCATAGTCATAGCTCATTCATGTTTGCCAAAATCATACGTGTGTCAGTCACTTGAATTTGAACCCTAATTCAAAGTGCATAAAAGTAACGCGACGCGCACTAGAGTTTACATAAATAATTCGTGTGCCAGTCATTTTAATTTGAACCATCTTTCAATGGCATAAAAGTAACGCGACGCGCACTGTGTTGTGATAAATCATTTAAGAACATATATCTATTTTTTATTACGACCTAAATTCATGTGATTATTGTTTAAAAAAAGGTTACCAAAGGAATTAGTGTATTAAAAATAACAATAGCAAAACTAATTAAGTACTCTGAAAAATTAATAGAAATCTTTCAATTACGCCAACAATTTTCAACGTAGATAAATCTTTACGATGACAGTCAAGTCTGTGTAAAGTATGAAAGGAAGATTACATTTCATTACTGCGTACGTACGTATCTACACGTATCGGTGGTACGCAAAGACTAAGCATCTATAAAGTATGCGTATTTCATGGACTAGGTGGACTAGGTGGAACAGGTATTTGGATCGAGTATTTGTACGGACTTGGACTAGGTGCACCTAGTCCAAAATTCACCTAGTACGACCCATCTCTACCGACCAGTATGTTGTGAATTCCAAACCGAAAATACTACTATTTATAAAGCTGTAGCTTCTTTGTCAACCCACAGTGACAGATAAGCTCTATGCCAAGTGGCCGTATGTGCTCCTTTATGCACCCGCGCATTCGTGCCTACAGAAGCCTTAATCTCTTCTTCATTTAATAGTGAAGTGCTTCGAAAAATCAATAAATATGAAAATATCTATTTTGTTGATTTTCTCATCAATTTGTTGCATAAATGTGTCGGCACAAACCCAGCTGTTGGAATTCGTGGCATCAGTTATTTCCAAGACGCTTAGATGTGAGTAATTCTTTTTTGTTTAAATTTTCGGGGTCAAACTAAAACCTAAACTTCTCAAGAGTTAATTAATTAATCAAGGCGATAAAAAAATGTAAACTTTTGAGTTTAGGTTATGAATTGCGAAGGTCGTTGACCCCTTAGCCATCTGGTGATCCAGACCACAGTAACATTTGATCACAATGATGATTGTCTAAAATTACCTACGTGTAATTTAACTAGTATAGTAGACTGGCGAGAATTGATCCTACGGAAGACTTGGTTCATACAAATAATAATGCTACTTAGCATCTCAAATTATTGAGATGGATTTAAAATTTGTATGTATCAAGTCTCCCGTAGAACCAAGTCACCCCAGTCTCCCATAAAGAATGATCACTTTTAGCTTTTTATTATTATCCTTTATTCATTTTTATTTCATACATTTTTAAATATTTAAAAAAGAAAACTTAAGGAAAAATAAAAATATAAAAAATAGAGGCCAACCGGTATCGGGAACAGGGTCCAAGCTACCGGTGGTTAGGGCACCAGAGACAGGAACTTCCTCACAATGCGAGCCGTATCAAGGAGTACTGCCTTCTGTATCAGGCCCTTGATCCAACCGCGTAATGACAGCCTCGATAGATGGTCATCGAGGCTATTGGCCATCAGGCCGTTGGCCGTAACGACAATAGGCACAATGATCGCCGAGTCTATAATCCACATGTCGACAACCTAGTGTGCTAAGTCGAGATACTTGATTTGTTTCTCTTTATCTTTCTTTTTAGCTTTTTTATTATTAAACTATGCACCTGCCATGTGGTCTCTTCTGGTTGACTGGTTGAGAATGTCAACTAAGGTCATTAGTCCACCTTTGTACCTTTGTGCATGAAATCTAAATAAATCAATAAAACTCAAAATGTGTGGAATTAACATCATCATCTTACTGCCATTGTCCAATGTTACTTGGGGTCGGCGCAACACATTTTTTCTTCCATTCCGTAAAATTATCATGCTGTACCGAAATCTCACGTGTTCAATTATTTATTACTACCTGTTACCCGCAGCTACGCCCGCGTTAATATAAGTTTTGCCAATCAATTCTGGTTGTCGACATACAGGGTGAGAAAATCCAATGTCGCAGTTTTAGTTTTAGTCAAAATCGGCCCCGTGACTCCTTTGATTGTTTTGTGCTATTCTTCATAGTGATGATTTGGCCATCCACGCCCACTTGGAAAACTGAGCCTGTATAGGCACAGGAAGCGTTTATGTATTAACGATTAACTGATTTAATTGAAGACGTTGGACATTACAGGTATAGGTTAAATAGTTACAAAAGGAAACAAATAAACTACAGAATCATAGGTTCTGCTTTGCTAAGAATTGAAGATACCACTCTATCATAAATTGTATCTACAGTTAGTTAACATTCCTTAATTATGCCGTTAATCAAGGGTACAACATTTTTAATGCTGCTATATTCTATGTTATATGTCCTTTTATTTGATGCTAATACATACACATTCTGGGCCTTGGACATAACAGCAGCTACATGTAGCTGATCGTGGGTAAAGCATGGCTTTTCCAAATGTACCCCTGCTATCCTTGAGTTTTGTTAATAGTAATAGCAAAACTAAGTATGATTGGAAACTGGAGTCTTTTGAATTGAAATGATAGGTCAGATTTTTTTTATAGAGAGATTCGACGTATGAACACGCTTCCCCCTTTTCTCATACCTGTTAATATATTGGCACCTATGTGTAATACGAAGCCTCATCCCATTACATAATCTAAATTAATATGCAGATCTCAATCATTTGTTATCAAAAACATGCCTCCAAAGTTTCAACCTAATCGGAAACCGTAACAAAAAGTTTCGTAGTAATTTCAGCTTTCCCCATTTACCCCCTTAAAATCCGAATTTACAAAAATCCTTTCTTAACTAACGTTTACTATCTTTATTCTACCAAAATTCAGCTTCATGAAGAATATGTGTACATTTTATCTTTACATCCACAACCCTCTATTAAAGGTAGTTATAAAAAATACATCTTAATTATTTGTTAAGGAAGTATTTCCGCAAAGTTTGAAGTGAATCGATTTCTATAATAAGAAGTTTTATGCAAAACTAACCGCTCCTTTCTCCCCCTTAAATTTTTATGCACAAAGAAGTAGCCTATGTCCTTCTCACGGTCTCAAAGTATCTCCATACCTAATTTCATGTAAATCGGTTTATCGGTTTAAGCTCTATTAAGAAGTTTCAAATAAACTAACTCCCCATTTCGCCCCCCCCTTCGTGTTTTATGCAAAATGAAGTAACCTATGTACTCCCCAAGATCTCAAACTATCTCCATACCAAATTCAGTCTAAATCGGTTCATCGGTTTAAGCCCAATTAAGAAGTTTCATAAAAAACTAACGCCCCATCCCCCATTTCTCCCCCTTCGTGTTTTATGCAAGTAGCCTATGTCCATCTCAGGGTCTCAAACTATCTCCATACTAAATTTCATCTGAATCGGTTCATAATAAGTAGGAGTTGCATGATAAGAAGTTACACACAAAATTAACCCTCTCTCCCTTTTCTCCCCCTTTCGTGTTTTATGGAAAAAGAAGTAGCTTATGTCCTTTCCAAGATCTCAAACAATCTCCATACCAAATTCCGTCTAAATCGGTTCAAGCCCTAATAAGAAGTTTCATAAAAAACTAACGCCCCATCCCCCATTTCTCTCCCTTCGTGTTTTATGCAAGTAGCCTATGCCCTTCTCAGGGTCTCAAACTATCTCCATACCAAATTTCATCTAAATCGGTTTATAATAAGAAGAAGTTGCATGATAAGAAGTTACATACAAAATTAACCCTCCCCAATTTCGCCACATTCGTGTTTTATGCAAAAAGACGTACGACCCTGAGATGGATGCCTATGTCCTTCTCAGGGTCTTAAACTATCTCCATACCAATTTTCATCTAAATCGGTTCATAATAGGAAGAAGTTGCATGATTCGAAGTTACATTCAAAATTAACCCCCATTTCAAAAGTAACCTATGTCCTTCTCAGGGTCTCAAACTATCTCCATATCTAATTTCATCTAAATCAGTTCAGCGGTTTAAGCCATAATAAGATATTTCATACAAAACTACCCCACCCCCCATTTCTCCCCCTTAGTGATTTATGAAATAAAAAGTAGCCTATGTCCTTTCCCGGGTCTCAAACTATCTTCATACCAACTTTCATATAAATCGGCTCAGCAGTTTAAGCGTGATAAGGTAACAGACAGACATACAGAGTTACTTTCGCATTTATAATATTAGTATGGATTGCGTTATTAATGTCTCAGGCATACACATTAAATTACTTTGTAACAGCATATACTATAAGCTTAGCTAGCAAAAAAGTACAATAACAAGTCACGGTATAATTTTTTTTTTAATACCCATTTAGTAATGGGGATAAATATAATGACCACCTAAAATTACTTTGTGACCATAACCTCTATTACCTAAAATTGTACTATGAAACCCAAATTTAGTAAATTGATCACCAAATTTAGTAAATTGATCACCAAATTTTAATAGCAAATTATTGCGCTATTTAATGTTGTAAAATAGGTTAGGTTAGGTTAGAACTGTGACCAACCGCGCGCGAGCCGAGCGAGCAAAGCGAGCGGTGCCGCGGCAGCGGCCGGCGAGCGCTACTTCCAAGTTGCTCCCAGAAATTTTATAATCTTTTTGGTCATTGGTTTAATTTTGGTGATCATTTACTACTTTTGGTGATCATTTACTACTTTTGGGTTAACAATGATTTATTTGGAGTCATTTTGCCTAAACAGGATAGCGAGATGTTAAAACTTTGGTTATAATTTTACAATAAGATGCGGGTTTAATTTTGGTGATCATTTACTATTTTTGTCTGTTATATGTTACTATATCTGGTGGTAAGTTAAACATAAGCCTTTAGTAATTAATATTTATTCGTATTCTCTGTATTTACATGGATTTAAAAGTTGATATTGACCCTGTACATTGATAACGATTTTGGGTGGGTCATTGATCAACGAAAACTGGTTAAACATGCATCGAAACAATGCCTGCGATGACTTCCTTATTTCTTCTTATTACAGTACAAGTTTACATTAAAAACTTCATTTAATCGTTTCAGGTCAACCTTCAAAAAACCCAAACCTAGATGTCAGTGAGATCGACGTGTACTTCTACGACTTCCAAAATCACGTGTTCAGATCCTTCCCTATTGACAAGGCAGCCCAAGGAATATTGTCTATACGTAATATCAACAAAGCGAAGAGTTTCTTCATGTATGTCGGTGGATTCAGATCGGACATTAAGAAAAAATCAACTGAACTTTTACGAGATGCTTTTAGAGGCATCGATAATAGCTACCTCATCATCGTGGATCATTCAGCGTACACAAACGACAATGATGGCTACTCGACGAGCTACAAACGATCCGTCAAACTTGTCCCAAATATTGGAAAAAGGTTGGCCGAAATGTTGGCTGGTCTCAAAGCAGGCGGAGTCCCACCCGAAAATATACACTGCATTGGCCACAGTTTAGGAGGCCAAATGTTGGGGCATGTTGGCGAGAACTTTATCAAACTAACTGGCCAGAAAATTTCAAGGATAACAGCATTGGATCCGGCTGGGCCATGTTTCTTTGACAGACCGGATCAGGAACATGTCAGGGCTGGTGTTGCAGACTATGTAGAAATATATCATTGTAACGCTGGTGTATTTGGCTCTGATAAGTCATTGGGTGACGTTAATTTCTTCGCCAATGATGGAAAAACACAGCCCATTTGTGGGAAGCCTTCTTCGTTATCACTCGAAGTATCAAAATGTAGTCACAAAATGTGTATAAGGATGTGGGTAGCATCTGTGCTGAATCAGGGCTGGTTCCCGGCGTACAAATGTCAAAACTACAAGTACTTCAAATTAGGCAAGTATTCCCAGAACGAGATGACCACTGCAGGCTTCTGGGATCCTGGTACTGCGACTGGCAAATATTATTTTTCTACTAATGGTTACGACTTCAGTTAATCTAGTCTTCGCACAATTCGGATAAGTGACAAAATATAATATTAATGGTAATATAGTGAGAGTGATGGTACGCATTTATAACGCGTCGCCCCGCAAGCTGCGTCAGATACGAGTAGATCGTGTTCATAGATTATATTAAAAAAAATACAATTACTGGAAATGTGATCTTTTACTAACATTTCCCACTCTTTAAACCATCATATCCTATATAGGTGTCAATCCGTACCTAATTAGGCATACTGGGCCGTTTTTAATGTAATGGCAAAATAATACATAATTTTGATGTGAATCTGAACAATCAAAAGTAATTAATTTAGATGCGCTATAAACATTATTTTTTTAATGAAAAAGGTTCGAGATTTTTATTAGTGATAACTTTTTTTTCCGTTTTTTGTAATAGACATCTATTATGAATGTGCTAAGCAATCATTAAACAGGTTCGAGATTTTTATAAGTTATAACTTCTTTTCTGATTATTGTAATAGACATAACTACCTTATTTCATTAGGTCCATTCATTCTTAGGTCCATTTCTGTACAATAGATTAAATAGAAGATTAAGTATCTATAAATTGAATAATTTTAGCTGTAAAAAGACTATTCTTGAACATCTACTTCGCATCTCTTAAGGAGAGACAGAAGATCTCCTGGCTGTAACAAAATAATAATTTTGCTTTGTCTTTAATTTAAGTATTCATATACAAGCTATGCCATTGTTAATTTATTATTATTAATAGTTTTAAGCACTTTATAGTCTGAAACACAGGTTCAACCTAGTTCAGGCAAATAAGCAACTGTCTTCTTTTATATTTTTAAGATATTTTTATTGTAAAATGTGCCTTATGTTATAAATAAACGATATTATTATATTATATTATTTTAACTGAAAGTTACTCAACTCTCACAAAAACTTGTTGAAATTCGCAGCAGTATTAAGATCGTTGCCATAATTAATAAGTTGTCTCTAAGGCTAAGTAGAAAGTGTTTCAAGAAAAAGTACTGTAGTAGTAAAAAAATATGGTGCAAGTTTGGAAGCCCCTGAGTGTATTTTGTAATAAGTTATTTGTACTTTTCTTTTTTTTTTATTTCTTTTTTTATACTAGAATTATCTGTATATTCTCTACGGTAAGAGAAAGTAATAACGATTTTTTACTTTAGAGCTGCGTAGGTATATTTTTTTAAGTTGTCTCTTTCTTTTTATAAGACTTATTTTTTTATTGTGATGCTCGCGCTTGACCACTATCTCACCTGATAGTAAGCGATGATGTGGTCGACGATGTAGCACGCTTACCTATAAGAAACTTATTCACTCTTAACTTAAAGACAAAGATATTTTATTTTGCAAATATGGGTACAGTACAATGGTGATATAGGGAATAGGTCCAGCCATATTTTACCAATAGGCATGCAAAAATTACAAAATTATAAGCTAATCTACTAAAATTTAACAGACAAAACAAAGGATAACAAAAACCAAGCATGATTCTTATTTTTTAACATTATTAACAGCAAGTTTCAATTTTTTTTTCACTTAGGAATTCTGTTACGCTATAATATGCTTTGACTGTCAGAAAGCTTCGTTTTTTTTTTTTAAATAACGATAGCGGCGATTCTTTCCAACTTTTCGGTATTTTATCATATATGACCGGAGCCATGCAGTAATCAAACACTTTTGCGCATTAGTGCTGTCTAGCGGACTGGTGACACAGTAGGGTATTGTCGCGTCTATTACGTGAAACTACATCGGCAAGACGTTTAAAACGACTTGGGTTCAACTTAACAAACACAGCTACTTCTAGTATGTACAAACATGGTAGTGTCAGTATTTTATACTGTTTAAAGTATGGCATGCAACTATCGGTAGTTTTAAGCTTAAACATCGAACGCATGCATCTTTTTCGAGGGAATATCTGGCAGGGAATTCCACTTCTTAGCTGTACGCATAATAAAAGTATTCCCAAAACGTTTGGTACGTATGAGTGGGATGTCCACCATGTACCGATAACGCATCGCCGTAAGTCTTGTAATCCGATGCTGGAATAAAAGTGGCTAAGTATGGCCCCAAAAATTATATAACAGTATACCAGCAGCTATTAGAAATAAAGAGTGTCTGGGATCTTTTAAGAGATCTTTGTTGAGATTCCTTGTAGATAGATGTTACTACTCCATCACTGAGTTTACTACTGATAAACAGAGGTATGACGATTCCGACCGTCCATTTATGATTGAATTTATTGATAAAGTATATGAATGTGTTTATTAATCTAAAATTGTGAAGACCTGTTTACCTGCTGACATATTTTATATTGATTTATTTTTTAATGTAATCTATTGACATCCCAACCTAATTGTATTATTTTATTTATTTTTGCTTGCTAATTTTAAATTTGCATGCTATTGTTAATTTTGTACGCCAGATATTAGCAAAACATAGTGCATTTATTTTAACAATACTATCTGTAACCATACCTATGTCTAACAAAATAAATGATTGATTGATTGATCAAATATTGTATCATTTAAATTAAAAATTAAAATGTCAGATTTATTATATACATGTCATATTAAATTATCATTTAATGTCAGATTGATTAAATACAGGTTACATGAAATTGTAATATGATGTCACACAAAATTATAATTGAATAAATTACTGTTTCCCTTACGTTGATTTACACAACAATTACCAATACATTACCAGTTAAAACTGAATAAATCCATTTGAAATGTGACAGAGATAGAGATTCTAACCAGTGTTTCTTTCAGGCAAAATTTGCCGGGAGGGGGGGTGGTTCTTTAAGACATCTGGGGGGGCAGAGTAAATAAAGGAAATAAAGTAATGTTTAAAATCAATTCCAATTATTATTAATATTTTTATGAATAAAAGAGGCTTATAAGCTGAACCAAAATTTTCAAAGTAACATTGTAAAAAGCCACGAAGAATAATATTCTTTACAAAAATCTTATTCTACGTGGCTTTTTTCTTGTGTACAAATCAACAACTTTTTATAGAAATTCTTCTTTTGGAGTCTCTGGTCCCTCGATGCTAATCATCATACAATTTCTAGCATTCTGTTTCTTTCCTGCCTGTATTCTGTTTTCTGTTCATCGTACTAAACTTTTTATTTTTTTATTGAACTTAAACTTGTTCTTTCTAGGCGCTATTCTGGTTTCTAATTGGCTACTTTAATATCATTCATAACTCAATTCCTGATTGGCTGATTGAGTGCCATGTCACGTCAATAAGGGGTTCCAGCTCTAAAATGATGCCAGGTTTAAATAATTTGCAAAATTATAGGGATATTTGTGGCGAATATACGATCGCGACAAATACGCGCGAAAGTGAGCGAGCGGCAACCTATAGCCATTGATTAAGTTCCAAATGCCCCGGAGGGGCAGTAAGGCTACTCCGGGGGGGCTTCACACTCACACTCTCACTCACTCACTTCAACACTGATTCTAACAACATAAGTTTCATACATGGTTCCCATACAAAACTTCCGAGAAGTCGGCGTTTTACTGACACCGCGTCGATAGCGCAAAATGGCGCCGGAGTACCCGGGCGGACCCGGACATTTGGCTGATGTTCGGCCCGCGGGTCGGACACCTAAGAGGTTATTATTGTTATATTATTAAAATCGATTGAAATACCTAACACTTAATTACAATATCTCACAAAACTATAATAACATCTAGTAATGTGGAATTTCTCTCTCTCTGGAAGATCTCTGCATACTTCACTCCTCTCCTCCAATCCTACTTCACTGTCTCTTGAGATACAGGTTGCCCTAGTTTGAGTGATTACTACCACCAGTATGTATAAGCTAAATGTAACCTTTTTTATACCAATAAAATATAATTTATTTTATTATTTACTTCCTATGTCTCCTACGATATGCTTCTCATCTCTCTTTATAAATCCATGCTCCCCGTATTATGAGTGTCCTGGTTCTGGGTCTGCCGCATCTAACCCCTGTCTCATACTGTGAATAGGTCGTGTACCTGCTGGAGGTTTAGGTAAAGTCAGATTCTATCGGTGATAGTGATTATCTAAATGTTTGAAATTGACCACGTGACATTTCGATAGCGCATGCCAATCCAATGCTTTTTACAGTAGGTCACAAAATGACCCCGAATAACCCCAACTATCGTCCTGTTTCGTTTGATCCACGATTTTTTTCCCACCCTGTATATTTTTGACTTTTCGACAATGGGGATGTGAACTGCCATTTTTTCACGATAGGTGGCGCATCGTCGCTGTGGCTTTTTTTTTTTTTTTTTTTTTTTTTTTTTTTGGGACAATCCCACCGCACTATTCCCAAACCACTGCAACTCCTGAAAGCCAGAATCAACAGTGGCGACCACCAGAAAAGCGCCGAGGCAATGAAGCTCGACGAAGTCCCGGAGAATGAATTTAACTGTCTTGGATCCCGCAACGAAATTAATCAGAAAATAATAACGGAGGAGTAGGAAAAAGTACAAATTTCCACTTCCCTCCATATCAAGCAGGAGACAGAACAAACAAGGCCAATAGGCACAAAGGGTCGTTTACAACTGGGATAAGCCCAGTTGCCTAGCACCACGGATAAAAATTTGCATTATTATTAAGGGGTCCTACATTGTGAGCTGCTATATTTGTTTCCAATAATAGGTATGACAAAAATGCTTGAACGCACGGAAATTTGTTCTAGTTTCCACAAGGTCCGTATAGTAAACAACTCCAGATGCAGCCTGTACATTATTTAACATAAAATTGCGCTCATTCTGCCAAAGAATACACTCCCATAAGATATGATGTGCAGATTGTACATATTCGCAGTCAGACGTAGAACACTGACATAAAGGTGAGGCAACGAGCTTGAAGGAAAATAATTTACTTTTAAAGTTACCATGCCCTGTGAGAAATTGGGCAACACAGTGATCCACCTCCAGCCACGTTCTGGCGAGCCGCACGCGAACGGATGGAAAGAATTGGTGGAGGTGTCGGCCCTTGATGGAATTATCCCACCTACATTGCCATTCGGATAAAAGTTCCTCCCAGACGTCAATATGTGGTTTAAATAACCTAGAGATTTTCTCACGGTCACACCGAGTTAAAAAGTCCGCGTCCATGGTCTCTCGTGCGGAATAGTACATTGCAGCGCGTCGCTGCACTTCAAGGTCGACCGGAAGTACGCCAGCAAGTACCGGTAAGGCTTCAGTACTAACCGTCCTGTATGCTTTGCATAAGAATATCAAAGCCAAACGCTGGCTTTGAAGTAATTTACGTCGTACCGCCCCTATTGTGGCCCTATCAGCCCAAACAGGCGCACCGTAGCACATACAACCCAAGTAAGTAGCCCCATAAATAGTCTTTAAGGTTAAAAAAGACAGACCCCACGTAGATTTAGATATTCTCGTTAAGGCATAGAAGTTCTTTTTTGCTTTTTCACCGATTATTTTAATATGATCTATAAATGCAAAATTCCTCTCTAACACTAGACCAAGATAGCACACGGACTGCTTCCTTTTTACGGGAACGTTATTAAATTTTATAGTAGGACACGATTTGAGATTACCTTTCAAAATGAGTTGATAAGTTTTGTGCGGAGCAAAGGTCAGGCGGTTTCGATCACCCCACTGAGATATTAATCGTAGGCAAGTGTCAGCCAAGTTCTCGAGTCCAGCTCGAGTACTTGATTGAATGAGCAGAAGACCGTCGTCCGCGTAACCGGTTAATGAACAGCCGCTTGGAAGCGGAATCGCGAGGAAATCATCAAAGCCTAAGTTCCATAAAGGTGGACCAATAACCGAACCCTGAGGACATCCCATGGTGAGAGACTTCGACATGGAATGATGACCGAGTTTAAGTTTCGCGGAACCATTTAAAAAGTAAGAGTAAACTAAATTGTATATATTTCTATAGCAGCCCCGAGTTTTCATTTTAAGTAATAGCATTGGCCACCATGCGTTATCAAAGGCCCCAGAAATATCTAGAAAAATCCCAATTACGTACTTATGTTCAGATGTATTAACAATTTGCCTAACAGTAAGGGCCGCGTCTACGGTAGATTTTCCCATAGTGAAACCGAATTGATTGTTATGAAACTTTGGTCCGTCCGGTAGCAAACGTGGAACGATAAGGCGCTCCAGGAGTTTGCCCAAAGATGGAAGTAATGTTATGGGCCGGTATGACTTTGGGTCGTCCGGGGGTTTGTCGCCACTTTTCGGGATGATTCGTATAAATCCACGTCGCCAAATACGAGGAAATACGCCCTCTGCAATACAACGGTTGTAAACGGTTAAAATCGCATCACCGGCTGTTTTACACGCTTCTATAATCATCCGATTAGATATTTTATCTTCACCTGACGACTTGTTGAGTGGTAACCTCTTGACAACGTTAATAAATTCGTTAGTGGATGGAAGGTCTGACGCTGGTGATTCAGGTGGTACAGCTGCCCACGCTCTGATCTGTTGATGGTAGTCGTTGTCATTAGAAAGTAAGTCATCAGGTATAAGAGTGTTCAGCAAAGCTTCAGTTGTCTCCTCAATACCGGCGGTGTGTTTATTATTTACTTTAATGTTCTGAACAAACGCGAGGTCGACTGATCGATTGGCTTTAAACTCATGATATAAAGGAGACCACGGACCCTCTTTATCTAATTTTTCTACTATTTTACGCAATAAATTACCCTTAGATTTTTCCACCGATGCTCTGTAGCGGGACCTGGCAACTCTAAAAGCATTCAACGCAATGGAAAGAGGGTCACCGGTGACCTTACGTTTTTTAAGCTTGTTAAGATGTTTACGCGCTCGGCGATAACCCTTACGCTGTTCAGTTAGGTAGTCACACCACCAATCGCATCTACGTACATTGGTCATAGATCCACGACCAATGGCAATGTCAGCACAGTAAGTAAAGGTGTCTGACATAATTTCAGCACTTTCCTCAGCTGACAGCCCATCACGAGTGAAATCTTTGGCGTGAGACGCAAGAAGCGAGCTAAAGAATTCCCAATTCGCACCCTTACATTTATACCTAAAGTTACCAATTGCATGTGTCGTACCCTGAGTAAAAACCGGAACAAATTCGTACACGATCAAGCGATGATCACTACAAGACGCGTCCGGTAGGACACGCCACCTATCCAAGCGTACGTCTGCACTAGACAGTGTGACGTCAATACAAGATTCGCCCATTTGGCTGCAAAAAGTTGGTGGTGCGTCAGGGGTATTATGAATAGTCAGATTCATTTCAGCAATGAAATCTTCAACAGCGCAGCGTCGTTCATAATCCGTAGACCGAACTTTGCCATACCATAAAGTCGAAGACGCATTAACATCAGCGCCAACGATAACTTTGCAGCCCGCGAGCGACTGCAAGACGTGACGGAGATTATGTATATGAGGAGCAACAGGGTCTGAATATTGAAAGTAGCAGCTCACAACGTAAACTTTAAAAGAAGACGATGAGACCTCCGCAACGGCACAATGGGGTGTCATAAGGTTACGCAAAGACGTTACTGTGAAGTTAGAAGAACGGGCCACGTAAATTCCGGCTCGTGCTTTGCCATCCAACTGTACTACTTTGTGACGTAAACACGCGTTTTGATATTGTTCTTGAACAAGCACTATATCCAAGTTATAATCGATAGTAAGTTTGTCTAGTTCAGAAGTCGCCACCCTATCGTTGTGGAGATTTAATTGTCCTATGGTTAATCTATCCATTATTTTAGTAGTTGGTGTTGAGGATAAGTTGTTCGAGCTTAAGTTTATAAGTTGCACACTCGTGTGATCCACAGCGATGGTCATATGATTTCTTGGAACGTTTACAAGCAACGCAAGACGGTGTATAATTTAAATTGTCCTTATGCGGGCAGTCTTTGGTTTCATGTGCCTCAGAGCAATTAGCGCAGGTAGGTGATTTAATAGTGCAGTGTTTCTTAACATGACCGAACTGTTGACAATGTGCACAACGTACTATCTCGACATCATCAATGAAACGGCAAGTCGCCCAATCAATAAACAGTTTATCCTTAGTCGAGACTAAATGTTTCCGGACCGCGGACTCGAGTTCAATGCCTATCCATTTCCGACCGTTGTCTAGCGAACGCCTACGTATAATTTTTGTTGATTTAATAAAGTCGGCTTCATTTAATGGCAACTCGTCTTTAATGTTTTGACAGTACAATGCATGCAAAAAGGCAGTGTCTTCCATTGACGACGGGACGTCTTTAACCAAAATACGAGGCCTACGGCCTTTCGGTTTCTCAAGTCGTAAGCCAGCGGACCTAATGGCATCGACCGATTGCAATTTTTTGATTTGGTAATCGTTTGCGACACGTAACACGACGCCAGATTTCGCAGCTTTTTTGACACCTACAATTTGAAAGCCATCACTAGGATTTATAGCTTTCATGAGCGCTTGTTTAGTCGCGGAAGACGTTGCGTAATCAGTTGATCGCTCATCAGTGGGGTAGGCCACAAGACACGGAAGTTTGGCGCGTGACTCCACCACGGGTACGACTTTAGGTAAACGAAGTTTTAATTTATCAGCATATGACATATTATTGACATCAGACTTGGCAATATCGACACCGGAATTATGTTTTAAGTTATCCAATTCGCGTTCAGTATTGGCCAACTTAGTCTCGTTAGCGGATGATTTTATGGCTAGCAATGAGACAATAGCCGTTACGCGCTGAGTCATATCCATAATAGCGGATTTGTTAGCAACATTCATCCGGGACCCTTGGTCATTGACAAGGTCGTTAATTTTGGTCAGATACGCAGACGCCTGAGAAACCAAATCACAATAGTCGTCACTGCATGCGTTAGTGACATTTAATATCGGCGAGCTTACAATTGACTCTGATGTCTGCATTCGCTTTGATCTGTCTTCGGGTGAAATATATGAAGGAGACATTTCACTAAATAAACGTTTTGCATTAGCGGAGGTCGTCGGCGACCTTGGTTTATTATTTCGGCGGAATAATATTTCTCCACCACGATCAGGTGGGTCATCATTATTAGACAACATAATTAAATATGGAAATTAAACGAACAAGCGTGAAAAAAAAGAAAGAATAACGGACGATACAATTATTTCGATATACCCGCACGTCAAGAAAAGTAAATGTACTCACCGATAGCTGACTAAATTTACTGATTACAAGTAAAAAACGGATGTATACGTTTAAAAACTTACGATATCAGCACTTATCACAACACAAAACAATTTTTTAAGCAACTCACAAGCCGGAAATAAATTTCGGAACACAAAAATCGCAATTCAAACAGAGAGCGAACAGATCACCGCCAACCAAAGCGAGCGCGCGGAGGGAAGTGTGAGGGAAGTGTCGCTGTGGCTATTGAAAGCTGTCAAAGCCATACATTTTGTAAATTTTAATTTTCTCGAAATATGCCTCTGTGTGCTGTACCAGGATATACCAACCCCGGTGTTTATTTTATAATTTGTTGCCCAATGATACAACGCTTAAAAAACTAGGCGAAGGCTATACATATTTTTAGGTTTTGATATGTACACGAGACGAAAAAATGTAGGTCTTGATCTGGTTTAGCGGCAATTGATAAATAACCAGCCAATCGTTATCCGAAATTGTGTTCGCGATCCGCGAGTGGTACTGTGTGTCACCCGTGCATTTGTTTGTGTATGTCTTTCGAGCACGGCGAAGTAGTTTTGTCGGGATCGTGTAATTCCCTAATTATATATATATCTTCCCACTATAACCCCCGACCGGAGACGGGATTGAACAGGAGACCACCGCAGGAACAAATGTGAGTAGTAGTTGTAAGTTGTACATGGTTGTACCTGTCTTACAGGAATAGGTATATCAAAGAATAAACCCCTAGTTTACCGCTGCCGCGTATCGCGGTTTCGCGGGTATGGACCATTGCTAATGGGCCCCAGTGTTGTCTCTTGGCTTTGTGATCCACAGGCCTGTATTCAACATTATCATCATATCCATCAGCAAATAACAACAAGCAAACAAATAATTAACGAGAAAGGTATGTCGCGCCTTTAAAATATGTCACATGTTTGGCCCGTGCTAGCATTTATGACAAATTGTAAGACATGGCATAATTTATCTTGTCTTGTCACAAACGTCTTGGGTACGTCCATGCTCGCCCCGCTGGCGGTGACTTTATATATTAAACTAGCTGTCCCACGCGGTTTCGCTCCCGTCAACTGGCTACCTACCTACCCAGGGCAGGTAGGGCAGGTGTATGCAACGGTGTCTGTAGGTGTGTAACTTTAACCGCTTACGCAGCGCACGCAACGGAAGCTCTCAAAAGGGCCGTTAATTTTGCCCGTTTTCGCAATATTTTTCAATTATGCTCTGCTCCTATTGGTCGTAGCGTGATGTTATATAGCGTATAATCTTCCTCGATAAATGGACTATCCAACAGAAGAATTTTTCAATTCCAACCAGTAGCTCCTGAGATTCGCGCGTTCAACCAAACAAACAAACAAACTCTTCAGCTTTATAATATTATATAGTATAGAAGATATTGACACAGTTCCATTTCAGATGTTTTATTTTGTGCAGGGGGGTGACCATAAGCTCTTAGAGCGGTACCAATTTGAGATCGAATAAGGGACAGATGTATCTGACGTGTATACATCTGTCACCTACTCGACCTCAAATTGATACCGCTCTAAGAGCTTATGGTCACCCCCCAGGTGTCTATAGTACAGAGTAATGTTTCACAGAAGCAACACTTTTATTTATAGCTCAGATGCTGTTTCAATCGAAGATGTCATAAAGCATTTTGTGTGATTAATTTATATTTTTTTTTTTTCAATGTTGAATTGTATGACACCTTAAGACTCTTAGGCTATAATTTTGCCATATGCAAAGTGTTTTATGACATTGAGACGCCCCATACGAACTATCCTGCATCACGCAAGCAGAGTTTAAATTTAGAGAATAAAATAAACTATATCAGTTGGTTTATAACAAGTGATTCTGAAAATACTGACCTCTTTGCATTACGCATATGATCAGAAATGAACGCCCTAGGTATATAACTTTCCCCCCCGGTGGGTTCCCGCTTTGTCGAGGCGGGGAGGGCTCAGTAACCGTGGCTTAGTCACCCACGGTGAAGCGAAGAGGAACCCGAGCAGGGGCCGCTCGTCAGGGCTTTTGCCGATTAAGCCGACGACGTAGCGGCCAACTAGTAGGTTGCGGTGCCGCTTGGTAACAGGCGACATCGCAACTGAGGCGGGCCGCGATGTTTTATGGAGATTCCCAGGTCCCCTACTATATCGCGGCTGAGGGTTGGAGGCCGCGGCGGGAGAGGAGTGCCGGGGTCGCCACCGTCTGATGGCGGACGCGGTGGGGCCGCAGGGGAAGAGGAGTGTCGGTATAGCGTTAGCCACTCTCCCTATCCCATGCAGCCGCAAAATGGTAGGTGGCGGGGCCATTGACATCGACCCGTCACAGTGGGACCATGGGTGCCATACACGGGGTCGTCTGGCACCCATGTGCTGATTTGGTCCCTGGGGTGGTCATGGCGTGCAGTGTGTCCTTGTGCGCCGGTGATGGGGGGTACTCCCCCGAGGAGGATCCGGTGACGGACAGCCGCGGCGGGTTCGCGGTGAGTGCTTTTGGGGTGGGTATGAAATCTACCTCCTAGCGGTCCATCCCGGGCAACGGCACCACAGGCTTGCCTGTGGTACGGCTGAACGATCCCACTTAAGCGGTGGTAGGCTCCGCAAGGGGCCGCCTGGCTCGCGACCACCATCCCACCGGAGTCCGGCGCCAAGCAGCTTGCTGTGTTCCGCCAGTGTGTGGGACTGCCAGTGCCTTTGGGGGAGAAGGAGGATGTCAGTTGCGCTGTTCAGAACCGGTCTTGGTCTCTGGGCAAAACTGGCCGGGTAACTCATTTTGGAGGGTAGCGGGATCCGAAGCACGGTGCCAGCCGTTGGCCGACCGCAGTCAGTAGGGGGCCCAAGTAGCACGCCAGCCACGTACCAAAGGCTGCCCCGCCAACTCGCGAAAAATCCCGGTATGCTCCACCGTGCCAGCTGGCGACTGGATGGGAGGACCCGGTGGCCATATCCGGGGGGGTTCGGGCGTCCCCGCAGTCTCCAAATGAGTTCCCCATAGGTTGGGTTAGCTCCAGTTTTCCACTTGGTTCACTGAGCAGCGCCTCGACAGTTCGACTTCTTCCCCACCATACTCTAACACAATGACCAGAAAAAAAGAAGAATAAGGTGAAACAACGGCTGCACTTCCTCCCACTAAAAGTGCACCTCACTAACATCAGGGGGTTGCACTCTAATCTCGATCCGGTCCACCACCACTTCGAGACCGAGAAACCGCACCTGTTTTTTCTAACGGAGACGAAGATATCAACCCCGTCGGACGTGGCGTACCTCAACTACTCTCTTGAACACAAATTCAAGAAGCAAGCTGGGGTCTGTGTGTACGTCCGCGATGATATTTGCTGTCGTCGTCTCCGTTGCTTTGAGAAATCAGGCTTTTCTGCCATATGGCTACTTGTGGACACTGGCGTGGAGAAGTCTCTTTACATCGGCGTCTACCGATCGCACTCCGGTGACCAGGAGACGACAGCGCTTTTTAATTGCCTCGTGGAGTCGGCTGACATGGCCCAGCAACGGTACCCAACAGCGAAGCTTAATTTTCTGGGGGACTTTAACGCCCATCATAAAGAATGGTTGTACCCATACCGGAAAACTGACCATGCCGGGTTAGAGGCGCGCAAGTTTTCTCTATCGCTAGATCTAACCCAGCTGGTGAATGTGGCAACGTGGGTACCGGATGTTGACGGCCATACACCCAACTGCTTAGATCTTCTACTGACAACTGATCCGGACAGTCATTCGGTGTCGGTCTCAGCCCCGCTGGGAACGTCTGACCGCTGTCTGGTGAAATCCGTTTCGACTTGCTCCCCTCCAGATGAGAGCCCTAGAGGCACGAGGTGAGTATGGCGATACGAGTCAGCAGACTGGGACGAGGTGCGGCACTTTTTTGCGTCTTATCCTTGGCGGCATGTGTGCTTCTCCTCGGGTGACCCCTCGAGCTGTGCAGACGCGGTTGCGGATGAGATTCGGCAGGGAATGGAATATTTCATTCCATTCTCCGACATTCCGCTCGGTCACAAATCCCGACCTTGGTATAATGCAGAATGCGCCCATGCTGAGGCCCGTAAAGAGTCTGCTTACCAAGCCTGGGTCGGGGCCCGCGACCGCAAAGTTAGAGCGTGTAGGGTTCGCGCGAGGAAAAGAGCCTTAATTCTGCCGCCAAGTTCTGCAAGCGGGTTCTGCGTCGGGCACGTTTTGACCATATTGGACGTATTGGGGCCAAGCTGGCATCGAACCCTCCGGGTAGTAAACAGTTTTGGTCCCTGTCTAAAGCGGTTGAAACGAATTTCTGTCGGCCCACTTTACCTCCGATGCTGAAACCTGATGGGTCGCTGGCTCACTCTGCAAGTGACAAAGCAAATTTATTTGCATCGCTTTTTGCTAGCAATTCACGTCTGGACGCTGGCTCCAAGCAACCACCTACTGTACCTCATTGTGACTCTTCGATGCCGGAGATCGCTGTGCTCACTAAAGAGGTCCGGAGAGTTTTGTGCAGTCTAGACGTGAACAAGGCCAGCGGACCTGACGGCATTCCAGCGAGAGTGCTGAGGCAGTGTGCGCCAGAACTGTCTCCTGTGTTGACTCGCTTGTTCCGCCTCTCTCTTGTAAAAGGGACGGTGCCGAAATCCTGGAAGCTTGCAAATGTGCAACCAGTGCCCAAAAAAGGCAACCGTGCAGACCCTGCCAATTACCGTCCGATCGCCATTACCTCCATTTTGTCCAAAGTTATGGAAAGGGTACTGAACAGAAAGTTGCTGACCTACCTTGAAGACAACAATCTCCTTAGTGACCGTCAATATGGCTTTCGCCGGGGACGGTCAACTGGCGATCTTCTTGTGTATGTCACGCACTGCTGGGGCGAAGCCATCGAGAGACACGGCGAAGCACTTGCTGTATCGCTTGATATCTCGAAGGCCTTCGACAGGGTCTGGCACGCGAGTCTGCTCAGTAAGCTTCCTGCTTATGGCATCCCCGCTGGTTTTTGTAGCTGGATATCAGACTTCCTTAGCGAACGGTCGATCCGAGTAGTCATTGACGGCTGCTCCTCAGACCTTATGGCTATTGATGCCGGAGTTCCTCAGGGGTCTGTTCTCTCTGCAACTCTTTTCCTGCTGCACATCAATGACCTACTTCAGCCTGGTATTGTTGGGTACGCAGATGACAGTACTGTTTCAGAGAGATACTTGTCCAGCGGAAAAACCAGCGTGGATGATGTTCGTTCCTTGAGGGGGGCTGATTTGACCTTAAGCCTTGTCTCCCGGTGGGGTGATGACAATCTGGTCTCTTTTAACGCCACCAAAACACAGGCGTGTCTTTTTACCGCTAAAAGGAGTCTGTTCGATCAAACGCCTACTTTTCGGGGTGCGTCTGTTCCTGTGACTGATCGGCTCGAGCTCCTAGGCATGGAGTTGACATCCAGTCTCAACTTCGGCTCCTCCATTGAGAACAAAGCCCAAATCGCGGCCAAAAAACTGGGCATCCTAAATAGAGTGAAGCGATACTTTACGCCTGGACAGCTTTTAACCCTATACAAAGCACAAGTCCGATCCTGCATGGAGTATTGCAGCCACCTTTGGGATGGTTCAGCTAAGTATCAGCTTGCCGCGTTGACTCAGTGGAACGCAGGGCCAAGAGGCTCATTGGCAACGTGGAACTGGTGGACGCCAAGCTTCACAGCTTGGCTCATCGCCGCAAAGTTGCCTGCTTGTCGGTCTTCTACAGACTGTACTTCGGTGAGTGTGCTCAGGAACTCCACGACCTCGTCCCACCAGCCCCCTTCTACCATCGGACATCTAGACGCACTGCAAGTTATTATCCTTACCTTGTTGCCATTCCACCAATTCGAACCAAGCGCTTCCAAACATCCTTTATAATGCGCACAGCGAATGATTGGAACTCACTGCCTGCGTCTGTGTTTCCGAACGCATTCAACCCGAATCTCTTCAAAGTTAGAGTGAACAGGCTTCTTCTGGGTAAGCTCACTCCATCGTAGACTCTGTCTCTGTCACCTATGACCTAGACTAGAGTCAAGAGCAAACCCATTACAAATAAAAAAAAATAAAAAAAAAGAGTGCTAACGCGTGACCGTGCTCCCGCCATTAGCGGTACTGGAGGACACCGTGGAGTTTTAGTGGGTTAGAGTCCCACATAACTGCACTATCTCCCCGTGGTAGTGCAGTATGCATGAGCATTTCTACACGCAAAAAAAAAAAACAAAGAAAGGTATATAACTTTCTAAGAGTTCAATTTAACTTAGATGGTGTAAGTACTACCTAAAAAATATACGGTTTTTTTCAACATTCAATCAAGTGTTCGCCTCTGCTTTAAACTACTCTGTGTAATTCTCACTGTCACAATGTGTCTAGGCTTCAACAACTCGTCACGGCCGCCATTTTGGATCGGGGACGAGGGTTCGCGCCGGCCAATATAGATGGCGCTATTGTGCACTCGCTTTAACTACATGCACTTTGTTCTCGTCCGGCGGGCGTTGCGATTCCGCTGACGTGTGATGTGTTGCTACCAACATCCATTCTTACTTGACCTGCACTGAAATCTCAAATACTTATTGACACAGCTCATTTTGATCTGGACGCATCGTGTCACTGAACAACGTTTTCAATGCGATCGTTTACAATCGTATTAGTGAGTGCATAAGGTTGGTTATAGATTAAATTGCGAATGTTTAACTTTGTACAGCTATTATTTCGTGACTATTGAGAATGAGCTGTCGATGGTGACGTATTGTAGGCTTTTCACTGTTCAATTGCAATTTGATAGCGGGAATCGGAGAGAGATTTTAGTTCAATTTTAGCGGGACTCTAATAATGACAACGTATTTGATTGTGATCTATTTTGTTGGCTGTGTAGAGGATTAATTAATGTCGGAGTAATTTACGGAGTGATTGCTGCGGTTTTATATACATACTTATGTTTATAGTGGTCGGTCGGGATGATCTTCTGATATGCAGTAGCCGACCATAAATATGGCACTAAATGCAATTCTGCATTTTTTTTGTTTATGGTAAGGAGACCAGATGTCGACTATACTACTAATGTCTTAAATAAATAAAAATCCTTTTATTAAACTTTTCACTTTCTATATGAATGACACATTTTGACACATGACTATAATAATAATAATAAATAGCTTTATTTCACAGAAATACAGATTTAACATGTTTTTGTTAAAACAATTTACATGAGCTTTGGTAGTAAAACAATGCAATACAATCTGAGAACTGAAATCTGGACACAATATGGAAATCCCTGCCTCTCAAACTAGGAAACCTGTATCTTGAGAGACAGTGATTCAGCTTAAAAAGTGATGTTATTAGTATAATAGTAGACTGTGTCGATCTACTGAGTAATTATGAATATAAAGCTAAGTTAAGTTAAGTAATAGTATATATTAAAACGTGATGAGTGTGTGTATGCGTGTGTGGGTGAGTGTGTGGGTGAGTGTGTGTGTGGGTGTGTTGTGTGTGATTGTGGATATGTAGGTAGTTAGGAGACGTAGTTAAGTAAGGATTCTGTTTGTCGATAGTCCTGTTCCAGCCATTCCGTTAGTTTTGATTTTAATTCATATTTATTTAGATCGACGATGTTTAGGTTTTTGTGAACTTGTTTGTATATGTATGTACTTAATGTGTAATATTGGTGTTGAGCAAAGGCGGTTTTGTGACGGGTACTTATGGGTAGTTTCTTCCTTTTTTTAGGGTCAGTCGGAGGAACGCTAGCGTGTTTTCTAGTAGTAGACTGCAATACAAAAAGCTGGCGCACTGAAAGCACTTTAGAATCAGCGTGCAGTTGCGTAGTGGGATAGCGGTAAGGTTTGCGCGACATCACCTTCAGTACGGCTCTCTGCGCTCTTTCAATCCTCAGAAGACTGGTTTTAATTGCACCACCCCAAACTGTGATGCAATATCCAATGACGGATTGACATAATGCATAGTACACCATCTTCAGAGTATCAGGCGCAGCCGAGTCTCTAAGGGATTTGAAAATATGCAAGAGTTTCAAACATCTAGTGGTAATGGCGTCAACCTATTTGTCCCATCGTAATTCTCCGTCTATTTGGACACCCAGATATTTAACGGTATCAGTTCTAACAAGGTTCGGACATATGCAGTGTGGGGATTGTTTGGAGCAGGTGTGCGCTGTTATGCAGAAGGATTTGTCCGGTAAGTTGTTACGCCGGATAGCGAAGGGGATGTAAGATGTTTTGTCGCAGTTTAGGGTAAGCAAGTTTAGGTTGAGCCATTTCATTATTGTTGTCATAGCCGCTTCTGCGTAGCGTTTAACGCTATCCCAAGTTGGCCCGTGAACTACGACTGCGGTGTCGTCTGCATACGCAAAGATCTTGGAGTTGGGGATGGTCATTCTGCACAACTCATTGACGTATATTAGGAAAAGGGTGGTATATTAAAGATTTCTGATTCTGATTCTGACACCGTAAGTGGTCGATACTTCTTCACTTATTTGCTCTCCAATTTTAACTCTTTGGGTCCGGTTGTTAAGGTAATCTTTAAAATTTCGAGGGTGTTTCCTCGTACCCCTAGGAGTTCCAATTTAGAGATAAGTTTGGGAACAGAGACTGTGTCAAATGCTTTAGAAAGGTCTAAAAAGATTCCCAGACTTTTAACTCTACTGTCAAGAGTCACAGCAACCTATTGTGTCAGCCCAAGAAGTGCATCTTCAGTAGAGATTCCTGTACGAAAACCGTACTGATTATCAGCTATGAGCAGATGTTTGCTGAGGAATTTATTTAAACCGTTGTTTAGGATCCTTTCCAGTATCTTAGAGAGTGCTGATAGAACCGATATGGGCCTGTAATTGTTGACACAGTTTCTGCTCCCACCCTTATGAATTGGATGAATGATAGCCTTCTTTAGCGCATCCGGAAAGATGCTTTTTTTAAGGCAAGAGTTAAGGATATTAGCACCAATTGCGCAATCATCACGCAGTTGCAAAATAAGAGACTCCACTTCTGATTCATCAACATCAAGTATCACAAGAGAGTTGGCGGGGCCGGGCGAAATGTTTTGACATTAACTCCCAGGTGGAATTGTAGGTTGGTGGGATTGGGACAGGATTTTTCCTGCCAAGTTAGTGCCTACGTTATTGAAAAATCTACATACTTCGTTTACGGAAGAAGTAGCGTTATCACAGATTTCTAACAGTTCTACTGGGCTAGTTTTCTTTTTGGTGGTATTGGTGATTTGTTTTATCGTTTTCCAGAGGGCTTTGGGGTTGTTACGAGATTTTTCAAGTTCGCGTTTTTCATGAGCTATTTTTAGTTTCCGGAGCAGGTCGTTACAAGAATTCCGGTACCGCGTATAGGTAATTTTCAGGATAAGATTTTTTTGGATCTTTTCTTGAACTGTTGTGCAACCGGTCACGGTTTTGTATACACTTTAATAGGCCGATGGTTATCCATGGTTTGATTATTCTTTTTTCCTTGGGATTTTTATTTGTTCAGTGTGTTTTTCAATTACTGAAGAGATAATAGTTATAAAGATGTTCATGGATATATTGGGGTCAATAATTTTGTATAGTGGGGTAAAATCCGAGTTTTCTAAATCTAACTTAACTGCATCGTAGTCTATGCGGGGGCTGTGTGGAGTGGTTTATTGTCTGGGTTTGTGTTAGCAATATTAAGTAGCACCGGTTTGTGGTCCGTGATGTGTGACTCCAGTACAAGGGTAGTAACAGGAAGGGTAGTTTTAACTAGTGCATGATCTAGACAGTTATCTAGCCGAGTGCTGTATCTGTGAGTTGGAAGCAGACCGTGGGAGGCATTTAGAATGAGGTAGTTGAGACAACGGTCTTCTGTACTATTGGGTTTGAGGTCAATATTAATATCACCTATGAGGACTATATTTTTGTAGGATATTTTGGTTAACTATATGACATACCAAGCAATTTCCACCCACAAACTGAGGTTCCCACTCCGAGGTTCGAATAGCTTGTTTTGTAAAGATAACAACTCCATAATTTTGGTTACTATTTATTCCAGTAAAATACGAATCATATCCAGCCAAAACAGGCATATTATTTACTTTACTAAGCCAACATTCAGTAAGAATAACCAAGTCCAAATCAAGGTTTGTAGAGTGCATTAGTACCTGGAGTTGGTCAAAGTTTTTATTTAAGGGTACACTAGTCGACGGCACGAACTATTTTGTGCGCGGGGTTAAAATGCATTTTATATCAACTGACAACACGTGCGGAAGAGATAGATGCTGTGATGAGCAGTAGGAAGCTAGTTCGCGTACGAATACACACTTTTGCAAATTTGTAGCGAAATGGATAATGATTTAGGACGAAACCGAGCACGCGAAATTTTATAAACAGACCTTTGGCAGTCTAGATATCATGAAAAAACGACTAAATCTATCTGTTCAAAATAAAATTATTTGCATTGTTGAACTACTAATCTATCCCTGTATGGAGGCTGTTTTGCAATTTAACGTCTTCTTATGGTATTTATTTGCGCCCAAAAATGCGTTAAAATTAGTGTCGAAATGTGGAACTTTCGACGCTCATAACTTTCAAATATTTTCTTTTTTTAATTTTTTGCTTCCATACAGGGCTAGATAATGATGAGACAAATTGATATCACTTTTTATTTTCAACGTACATCGTCAAACAGTGGAATAATCCCTAGACTACGTTTGTATGGAAGAATTTTCGACTAGTGTAACCTTAAGCTACGGATGTTTAAATGTAATATTTTTAAGCTGGTATTGGTAGTGTTGGCATATTCAGTACATTTTTCTGGGGCACAGTTAAATGAGTTACCCACAGTTAGCGAGTCCAACTCACAGCATATGCTAATTATGCTAGCCATTGGGAGAGTGTAGAAATAACGTGCGGTGACTCAAATGTAAGACTTCCACTGTTAGGAATTGCTTAGTAAGTAATATGTCATTAATTATTTGCTTTTTTATGTGTAAGTGGTTGTTATACCAGGTGTTTTTGTGGAAGTAAGTTGTGAGTGTATTTTTGTATAGAGTGAGTATGTCATGGTAAGTTTTTAATTGTGTGGTTATGTAAGTGTTAAATAAATTGTGTATCCTTTAAGATTTAGACACAAATACAATATCGAAAACAACAATAGTAGACAGATGTATGCTTACATAAAGAACTTAACTATACGGATTATCAGCCACAAGCCAGAGTAATCTATATCCTGAAGACATTTTTCAGAGTTGATTAACAGTTGTTTGTCTCCTTCCTTTTTACGCAAAAATATGTTACCGTTGGATACCCAGCAGAATTTGAACTTGTGGTTTTTCGCAAACTCTCTTGATCGGTAAAACAGTTTTTTGGTGTTACCCGGAAGCTGTTCCGTGACATATACCGGCTGACAAGTTCCTGGGATGCCAATGAGGCCAGTATTGTTAAGGTTGGAGCATCAATAAAAACTCTTTGCTGCCAGCCTTTAAACATTCCTTTTGCGAAAAGGAGTTCTTTTTCTATTGTTTTATAAAAAGTGAAGTTGTCATTCATATCTCGAAGAAAATATCGTAACCAATATTGTCGCGTGTGTTAATTTAATAATAATATACTGTGAACTTTAAATATCTGATGCATGCATGCCTAAAACTACAATACAAGTGACTGAGTGTGTGTTTTTCGTAATTCTGTGACTTTCTCATTCTAACACCTTCATCACCATAAATTCAGGTAACACTGCTTGTTTATAACATCCACCACCTCTAAGAGGTTATTGGCTCCAGCAAGAAGAGAAGAAAGCTTTAGACAGTAATGGATTACACTACCAAGATAGACATAGGTAAATTGCTAGGCAAAGAAAATTGGTCTACATGGAAGTATAAAATCTCTATTATGCTTGAGGGTACGGAAGGTGCCACAGAAGCTGTGGAAGGGAAACTCCAGAAGCCAATCCTTGTCGAAGGAGCAGGTGACGCCGAAGTAAGTGCTTATAATAAAGCTATAGCTATTTATAGGAAGGCTGAAACTGGCGCTTTGCTCATGCTAACAACGAACATGTCAGAAGATACTTTAAAGAAGGTTATGAGATATAGAACTGCACGTGAAGTCTGGCAGGAGTTACATAGGCTATTTGATGGACAAACGGAGGATAGAGCATATAACTTGTGTCTTGAATTCTTTGGGCTTAAACACGATAGGGCAGAGGATATTCCTACGCATATCTCAAAGCTAAAGAATCTTTGGACTGACCTAAAGGTTGAAGTTTCAAAAATTGACACTACCGCTAAGCTTCCTGAAATGTTTCTCATATGTAAGGTCTTAGACACGCTAGATGATAGGTACTTCAACTTTAAGTCAAGCTGGCTCATGCTAAAGCAAGCTGAAAAGACTATTGATAGTTTGACAAGTCACCTGTGCACGTTTGAACGAGATTTGGGCGGTCAAGAGAGCTCTAAGCAGGAGGCGCTAGCGACTACACCCAATAAGCGAGATGTTGTAACGCAAGGTAAGGAGCAACCAAAGCTGATTTGTAACTATTGTTCTAAGTTTGGACACAGAGTTAGAAAGTGCAAGCAGTGGATAAGGGATGGGAGGCCACCTAAGGATCCATCTCAAGGCAGTTCAGCAGCTCAAACTGAAAAATCAAAGCAAGTACAACATATTTCACTGATGGTAAGCGCATGCTCTAATGAACAGGCTAAGAATGTGGAAAGGGATAGCTGGTTTGTCGACAATGGAGCGACGACACACATTGCTGTGAGAAGTGACTACTTTAGTGAACTTCAGAGATTTGAGTCAGATCACACGGTAACAACGGCAGATGGAACCACAATTCCAGCGTTGGGTAAAGGCACCGTAGTAGTAAGCTCAAATGTCAGTGATAAGGACCAGACTATGATAACACTCCAAGATGTTTGGCTCGTACCATCACTTACGAAAAATCTGTTTTCACCACTAGCTGCACAAGACAAGATGCAAGATAGTGTGTTTACGTCAACAACTAGAGAGTGCAAACTTATAGTTAAAGGGACAACTAGAGTTGTTGGCAAGAGAGAGCGTTTTGGAGGGCTCTACAAGTTGGTAATGAAAACGGTAATGCCAACAATGAAGAGACCATTTGAGGTCAATGCAATTACTGGTACGAATCTCCTACAGCTCTACCATGAACGTTTCGTACATCAAGACAAGAGACATGTCCGCGATATCGTTAAGAGGGAGCTAGGAATAGATTTGAAGCCAGATAATGTGAAATGCGAAGGCTGCATTTATGGCAAATCCCATAGGAAGAAGTTCGGAACAAGGGAAAGAGCTTCACAGCCTGGTGAGCTTATTCACACCGATGTGTGCGGACCCTTCGTCGACAGTATCTCGAAATACAAGTACTTTGTATTATTTAAAGATGATTACTCAAGTTACCGTTTTGTCTACTTCATAAGGCACAAGTCGGAAGTTAAGGATAAGCTTCTACTAATGCTGCAAGAAGCTAAGACAGCTGGCCATGTCGTAAAAACACTACTAAGCGACAATGGTGGTGAATTTGACAATGACATCGTCAAAAAAATCTTACAAAAGCACGGGATTCAGCATCGGCTGACAATGCCTTACACGCCACAGCAGAATGGCTGTAGTGAACGCGAAAACCGGACACTTGTAGAAGCTGCGAGATCAATGTTGCACACGAGAGGAGAGATGCCGCAAGTGCTTTGGGCAGAACTTGTTAACACCGCTGCTTATGTAATCAATAGGACAGGGACTACTAGAGTAGACACAAAAGTGCCATTTGAGTTATGGCACAGGAAGAAACCCAAAATAAGTCACCTCAAGATCATCGGAAGTGAATGCTATGCTCATGTGCCAAAGCAGAACCGCAAAAAGATGGGCAAGAAAGCCATTAAAGGATTGCTAATAGGGTATGAGAATGACGATGGTTATCGTATCTGGGATGGACACAAGACACTGAGGTCTCGAGATATAACCTTTCAGTCTGATGTTGAATTTAAGATTTCCACCAGTATCTCTATTCCGTCAGAGGGAGCTTCAGAGAGCGATGATAGCGAACGAATTCTCACCGAAGGGCAAGATTCCTTAAATGTTAGAGGTGAACTAGAACATGGTCTAGAGGGAGAAACCAATGAAGACCAAGTTCAAGAGGATACCCATGTGCTAGAAGAAGAGCACGACTCAGAGGAAGCTCCTTTGTCAACTTATGATCAAGTACAAGAGAGAGTACCTCTATCAATCGAAGATGACGTTTTTACTGACGCTCAGGAAAACTTCGAAGTTAGTGAACCCTTGCTTCGATATAATCTGAGGGACAGAGCAACACTCCAGCGTCCAAAAAGGTTAGAAGACTATGTATGTTTCATAGGGACCAATTCCTTAAGGAGTTAGGTGCTAAGCTCAAAATTACCGTCAAGTCAGCATCATACTACCTAAGATTAGAGATTGCTCAGGCGACAGATGGCTCTATAACCATATCGCAGCAATCTTACACCAGAAAAATCCTGGAACGATTTGGAATGGCAACCTGCAATCCCGTTTCAACACCGATTGAGAAGACTTCTGAAACAGGGAAAGTTGCAGAAAAGGATCCTGGTGAAAAATATCCTTATAGAGAAGCTGTAGGTGCATTGGCGTACCTCATGACTGGTACACGCCCAGATATAGCATATGCTGTTGGGGTGGTATCAAGAAAGTTGGAGAATCCAACCTACGCTGATTGGCTCAGAGTCAAGCGAATATTCCGCTATTTGAAAGGGACAACTGATTATGGCATCAAGTATACAACTAATGCTACAAGAGCAGTTATTGAAGGCTACAGTGATGCAGACCACGCCGGAGACGAAGGAACTGGACGTTCCACTTCAGGAGTAGCATGCCTGTTTGCTGGAGGAGTTGTTTCTTGGTTAAGCCAAAGACAAGCATCGGTTGCAATCTCAACAACAGAGGCTGAAATTGTTGCAGCGAGCGAAGGCGCCCGTGAACTGGTATGGCTTCAAAGGCTATTCGGCCAACTCACGAAGCTGGAAGGTTATGAGACCACACTTAAGGTAGACAACGAAGCCGCCATACGCCTTGCACACAATCCAGAATTTCACAAACGAACAAAGCATATTAGAGTGAGACATTTCTTTGTTCGTGAGACAGTACAAGAGGGTCTAGTGGATGTTCAGAAGACCAGCTCCACTGATCAACTGGCTGACCTTTTGACCAAGGCGGTTCCGAGGCCGACGCTCAATAGTTTGAGAGCTCAATTGGGACTGCAGAGTCTTTCCTGATGAGGGAAAGTGTTAAGGTTGGAGCATCAATAAAAACTCTTTGCTGCCAGCCTTTAAACATTCCTTTTGCGAAAAGGAGTTCTTTTTCTATTGTTTTATAAAAAGTGAAGTTGTCATTCATATCTCGAAGAAAATATCGTAACCAATATTGTCGCGTGTGTTAATTTAATAATAATATACTGTGAACTTTAAATATCTGATGCATGCATGCCTAAAACTACAATACAAGTGACTGAGTGTGTGTTTTTCGTAATTCTGTGACTTTCTCATTCTAACACCTTCATCACCATAAATTCAGGTAACACTGCTTGTTTATAACATCCACCACCTCTAAGAAGTATTTAATGTATCTTCCTTGTCCTTGGCTTTGTTAAACGAACTGCAGATATGAGTTTATCCTTTTTCATAACAGCAGAAAATTCAGCTATTATCGGTCGTGTAGTGGTAGGGGCACCCGATGGTTTCCCGGGCAAGCAATAGACATCCCTCAGTTCAGCGTCTTTTATGGAAACTCCAACAGCTTCGCCAATGCTGCATACCGTTCTTGCAAGAGTGGCATTGGTTTCAGTGTCACATTGCGGTATATTACGGATTTCAATGCTCGATGACCTGGATTTATGTTGTAGGTCTTGTATTCTTTTCTCTAGACTTTCTATATATTGTCTCTGCTCCCGGCGTTCCTTTCTTAGGTCTTCTACTTCTTTTTTCAGCTCCACAAATTGTTGGTTTATGAAAAACAAAGACTTAACCATCTCCTCGTTTGACTTATGTATTTCCATATTGGACGCCTGAATCTGGGTGTTTTGGGATTTTATTTATCCAATATCAGACGCCAGTTTGGCCATCACGGCGGTTTGAGTCGCTAGAAGTTTTGCAATTGAAGAGTCTTGTTCTTCCTTCCAATCTTCGAATTGAGTTTGGAGGTCGTACGTAGCAGCGCCTTGTGGCGAGTTTGCCTTTCGGGCTCTCTTATTTCGGTTTGTATTTACGTAATCACTCACCACTGCATTGGTTATATCCGATTCTGATTTGGTCTGGGACTGGCAAAGGTTGATTGTTTGCGTTTTCGGCGTTGGAGGAGTGCGTTTCGCAGCGGACATGTTTCCAAAAGGTTGTAATAAACTTGCTAGCAGATGTCATAGACCCCGTCACAGTCGATAAGTGCGTGCGCACTGCGCCGCGAGACGGCGTCGCGTGCGAGCAGAGTCGTAGCGCATCGACCACGAGTACTTTTGTTCGTAGCCGCGTAGGCAATCCGTAGGCAATCCGTAGCACTGACGTCAGCGGCTACGGCGGCGGCCGCGTAGCAGATAGCACGCAGCTTATTCAAAAGTCCACGTCACTAGCACCGTAGCGCAGCGGGCGATGAGTCGGACCGGAGCAGCACACCGCACGATTAGAGCGGCTTCGAATCCATCCAATCATACGGCAAACTTAAAACCCCCTCTTTTTCCGTCGTGGGTTATAAATATTATTTTATTTTAGGCCTAGTTACTTAAGTACAACCCTTTTGACGATATCGTTTCCGTATTTTGAAGGTGGGTAACATCTTTAGAGGGTAAAAATTAACTAACCGAGTACATAGCACGGTTTAGTAATGTTGTTTTTAGCGCAACGTTGCTTGGGTGTGGTGTGAGTGATCTTATCTTACTGGTCTTCCAAAAGGCTTGAGTGCGAGTTTGACCACTTTTATGAATGTGGACGAAGTTAAAGAACGATAGGTACATGTAAGAGTCAAAAGTGCGGTCGCATTCTCTCAAAGCTAAAGCATAGGATGTTTTTAACCGACTTCCCAAAAAAGGAGCAGTTTCTCAATTCGGATGATTCTATTTTTTTATTTATGTTCGGACATAACTCAACAAACGAAGAAACGAAAACAGGAACACAGACTGCCGAAATTGAAGTTATTTTTCACAAAAATAAAACAAGCCGGTTTTATTTTTTTGTAAAAAGTTTTTTAATTTTTCACTTTTTAGTGGTACATAATGGACAAGTTCTATAGTAAGGTGCCTAAAATAGCTACAATCTAGGGGTTTTAAAGTCAAGAGTGAATAGATTTTTTTTAGGCAAGCGTGCTTCACCGTCAACCACATCAACGCTTACCATCAGGTGAGATAGTGGTCAAGGGCGACCCTAAAGACTATCAAAAAATATAATTACCTACCATTTATTTGTAGAATCTTACTATCTTATCGTACTTCTTACTAATAACATAAAATGCGAAAGTTTGGATGTGTGGATGTATGTTTGTTACTCAATCACGCCAGAACGGCTGAACGGATCTGGATGGAATTTGGCACAGAGATAGATTATAGTCTGGAATAACACAGGCTACTTACTCATCCCGGTATAATGTTCCCTTGGGATAAGAAAACAGTTTTCACGCGGGCGAAGCCGCTGACAGAAGCTAGTTGTCCATATATCATTTTAGCTTTGAGTGATGAAAATGTAATCGGAATTTTCGTTGGTTGTCTCTGTAAGAATCGTAGCCAGTTATTTAGTTTTTGCCTGAGAGTTTATGTACGTTAATTAGTATATGTTAGGCAGTAATTCTCACTCCATTTAGGTACACGTTTATAAAAAAAGCATAGAATAGATTTAATTAGTTTATTTTTAAAGTAGGCAAACTTAGAGTATTAATTACTAGCTGTCCCACGCGGCTTCGCTCTCGTCAACAGTCTACCAACCTATCCTACCCAACATACATGAATTTTGTCGTAACTTTAACCGCTTACGCAGCGCATGCAACGGAAGCTCTCAAAAAGGAATATTTTTGCCCGTTTTTGCAACATTTTTCTTTTAAGCTCCGCTCCTATTGGTCGTAGCGTGATGTTATATAGCTTATAACCTTCCTCGATAAATGGACTATCCAACAAAAAAAGATGGAAGAAAAAAAAAAGAAAGATAGAGAAGAGAAGATTTGTTTTAATTCCAACCAGTAGTTCCTGAGATTAGCGCGTTCAAACAAACAAACAAACTCTTCGAACTTAAACCTTCGAACACAGGAAATTTGTACTTTGTACGAACGTACTTTTAAGATAAAACCGGCCAAGTGCGAGCCGGACTCGCGCACGAAGGGTTTCGTACCATTATCGCAATAAACGGCAAAACAATCACGTTTGTTGTATGCGAGCCCCACGTAAACATTGATTTTATTCTGTTTTTAGTATTTGTTGTTATAGCCGCAACAGAAATACATGATCTGTGAGAATTTCAACTGTCTAGCTTTCACGGTTCATGAGATATAGCCTGGTAACAGACAGACTGACGGACAGTCTTAGTAATAGAGTCCTGTTTTTACCCTTTGGGTACGGAACCTTAAAGTATCCTTCGAATCCGTAACGAACAAAAAGGTAACAAACAGGTAGAGTTACTTTCGTATTGATAATTTTGGTATGGAATATAATCGTGCGAAGAAGTCCGATGACGTTTCTTATTTTACATGCCGTGATAACTTTGTAAGTGAGAAATTTAAAAATCAAAATTTATAATCCTAATTAATTAATATGTTACCCATACACTATAACAACGAGTATCATTCGCAAGCAGCAAGTTTAATTATTATTAAGTATTTTTATGGCTGTCAAATCCGACTTCTTAGATTGTCACGACTATAGTATGAATTTAGTATGTACTAGCTGTGCCCACGGCTTCGCTCCCGTCATCTGTCTGCCAACCCTACCCTACTTACCTTCCTGCCTACCCCACTTACCTAACTACCAATTCTTTTTCTAGGGTCATCATTATTTCGCGGAGAATCTCACAACCGCCATTCAAAGAATGACTTCAAATGCACAACGCCATCTATCGAATATCGAGTTCGACTGTCCGAGTATCTGAATTGCGTGTGTTGTGATAATTTTACTTCATGAACACTTTAAATTCATCTAACTTTTGATAGAGTGAACCGATTGAGATGAAACAAAAACTAAGTAATTCTTCAAGTTACGCACCATTTTTATAAATAAAAGTTTTTACGTTCGTTTCGTACATTTCACGTGATGCGTGCACAAATAAACAGATAAACAGACAAAAATGCCAAAAATGCCGGAAATGGGTTCTGTTGGTTATCCTTTAACACCCTGGCTAATTTTTTTAGAAATATTTTCGATGTACAAAAATTATGATGATGATTTTCACAAATCGCTGACAGTGCCACCACGCCCCAAGCCCATGCTCCGCGAACCTTTCTGTGTAAACGATAATTTTCTTTCTTTTTATTACTATTTGCTTTTAGGCACAATTTTATAGTCCGCCGGGAGCACAATTATGCCCTGAGCCTTATGGCAAGCATCTCTTTATGTAGTAAAATCAAATTCTCTTCTGTGTAACATTGGATTTGATGTGCGAATGCTTTTTGCAATGTTGTTGTGGTTAGTCTAATGTAGCGTAAAGATAGATAGATATATACTATTTCATGGTACACCAAAATGATAAGCAAATAGTGACGTATTCCACATTGGGCACCCGCTTTAACGGCACCTGAGGTATTCCACATACGGCACCTATCGACATTTTTCGCTAATGCCATTAGGTGAATATTGTATTAATATTTTATTCCACATTTAGTACCTACAGATGAGTAGGTACTAGTGTTCGGACGTTTATTATTTTAAGGACGTTAAAATAAAAATAAACGATTAAAATCAGTAGAGTGTTATTAACATGATAAAAATATAACTTTCACTTTTGTTTTTTTAGTTAGATGTTACACATTATAAGCATTTATACCCAAACTACGAGGAGACCAGAATCATGAAGAAATTTTAGTTTTGCGGTGCTGGAACCATTACCGGTAAAGACTTACTTAAGTACCAGGAGATTATAATCATGAAGAAGTATTCAGTAATCAAAAGTGCTAGAGACTAACGGAGTACCAGGAGGTCAGAATCGATTTTACATCTCATTATTCAAGTCTCAGTACCCGTTAAAACGGGTGCCTAATGTGGAATACGTCCAAATAGTGGAAAGGATAAGGTTTGAGTAAATGCTGGGGTAACTTTTACGTTAAGTTCATGAGGTTTTTAGCGCCTGAGAACTTTTATTTAATACGTCTGTGAAATAGCTTAATAACATTGGTGCTTGTTTATTTCTATTACAACCGAGTTTGAAAGTTTTTTAATAATTAAAAAAAAGCTGTTTTGTTGGTAGATTTTCTTGTCATAGTCGATTCTGGAGGAGTTTCAGCTGTTTATGATTGGTCAAACAATAATGTAATATGTATAATATAATAAATAGCTTTATTTACATAAGAAAAAGATTACATGTAGCCCAGTCAACGGGGCATAAGTAACCCGAAAAATTCTCCTGCCAGTGAGAGTAGGTAGTGTGATAAAGTAAGGTAATACAGATTACAGATAACAAATTATCCAAAAGATTTTGATAAGAGAAGTTAGGTATTTTTACCTAAACATGAAAATTGCTTATAACTCTCTGTGAAAAATTCCTCAGTCTGAAATAATTTCTGTATACGTACGAATGTATTAGTTAGAATAGGCAAGTATAGGCATCCAACATTTTTTCGATTTGAGAAACACTCCAAATTTAACTTATTACATTTTGCGCTATAACTTCTACTGAAAAATTGGTCTGGTAATTTTTATTTTTTAATATGGTTTTTTTTTCTTAAATAAAAAGCTTTGTTAAGTTATCCAAAAGATTTGCCTTTAAAACATTTCTTTTTTCATTTTTACTTAATTACATCATGTGAATAATTGCTCAGGTTAATTTAATACGTTTATTAGTTATGAGTCGCTGTATTTTAATAGGTTTTTCAATAATCCAATGGAAATTCGGCCTAATACCAAAGCTTTTACAAACTCAATAATTGTTAAGTACAAGCATTGCCGTCGGTTAGCAGCGACCGGTCGCGGGAGTGAAGAGGGGTGCGGGGCGCTCGCGCAGTGGTGTGGCGACGGGCAGCGTGTCTCGCTCGAAGTATGAAACGGAGCAGCCCGGCGAGCTCGGCCTACTGTGACATGGCTTAAGTCACACTTTTTATCACAGTTTGGGTGATAAAGCCATTTTGTCTTAAATGCTAGCGCGGCGGCGTGAGATATTTTCTTGACTTGTGGTATAACTTCTTGACGTTTATTTTTTTATCTTTTTCGGCAATTTTCCAATTTTATTGCAGTTTCGGTTTAACCTTGGCCATAAAAACCATTTAGGTTCTGAGAAGCATAGCCCTACGACGGACTGTTTCCGAATTATGGGCCTCCGAATCTTATTTTATTTTGCATAAAACGCTCTATATTTCTAAAATGGTATCTCGAAAACGGTATGTCCTAGGCAAAAAATAACCAAAATTTAGCCCCCCCTTTGTCACATCCATACTAGCAGCATCCCAACATAAATTTATGAAAGTTTTTTTTTTTTGCATGGTTTTCGACTTTAACTACAAATTCTTAAAAGAAAATATTTTCGGTCATGACAAGTTATGATAAAATAATATGTCATGTCTTACAATTTGTCTTAAATGCTAGCACGAGACAACCATGTGACACAGTTTAAAGGCGCGACATGCCTTTCTTGTCAACTTTAAAATATGTCACATGTTTGACCCGTGCTAGCATTTAAGACAAATTGTAAGACATGACATAATTTATCATGTCTTGTCACAAATGTCTTGGGTACGCCCATGCTCGCCGGGCAGTTGTGTACCTACCTACTTGTGCATATTTATTATTTTACTCTTTGTACTTGTGCAAGGAACGTTTGTTTAAAAATGTGTGTGCTGTGTAAAAAACCTTTAATAGTGGGGTTTGTTAAAGTGACATAAAAGCGACTTCAAAAGACTCGACAATCAAGCCGAAGAAGAGATGTTGGATTTTGCTCGCAACTTATGGAAGTTTCAAACCTTACAGTACACGTGAAATGTCGAATATGATATATAAATGATGCCATGATCAAGGCGTTTAAAAGGAAAAAGATATTATTCATGAATGCCACAGTGATAGAACCACCGGCAGCGAACATCCCGCCTATCGAATTCGATTTCCAGTCAAAATGTCTAATAATTATACCCCCACCGCAGTATCTCTACGTTGACGTCGTGGTGGGCCCTACGTGCTACAATGAACCCAAGGTCGGTTCCGGTAGATTCTACTTTGCCGCAACATGCCTTGGGTGAGGGTCAATACAATCCACAGGGCAGCTTTGTGGCGAGTTGGTGGGCAGTGGCGACCCCACGGACCTGATCTCTAGGCAGTAGTCTTATCCCTCGTCTCCGCCTTGCCTTTATTGGCCGGTCGGTGTGAACACCGACGGGGAACAGGGCTTCCACCTCTCTCTTGCCTTAATTGGCTGGCTTGAGTGGAGATTCGCAAGAGCATACGAGCTCGGAGGAAGGAAGTTAACCAAGTAAGATGCTGGTACAGTTCTTGACCGTACTTTCGGGATTGTCCTGATAGTCGTGGCGTACCCCTCCACTCCTCAAGCACCTCCGTATATGTTGCTCCCTTGGCGCTACGTCACTAAAGTGCTAGAGACTGTTTTGGGGAGGCCCATTAATTGAGTGTGCAAGTCTTTACCTGCCTTATTAAAGCCGTGTAGATCAATAGTGGTCAGGCAGGGGCCAATAGTCCATCTATATTTTTAGGTAATCGATCTACGAAACCTCTCAAACCCATAGCTCAATGTGTTTTGTGTCCATATTCTGCAATAGTCCTGCACCAGCCGGGGTTTTTCCTTTTGGTTCCCTTGCGTAGTGACTAGTGCATACAGGGATAATCGCCGGTTGGTGTCAAATTTCATCCTACATGTCTAACAAGGCCTCTGTGAATTGGTTTCGGCCTCTGGTACACCTTTCAAAGGGGACTCTAGGGTCCCAAGAATCACAAAAATATATCAAAAATAATAATACCACAAGAAGGCCTATGACTCAGTGATACATGATAGCTCATGAGGGTGCTGGAGTTGTATAAAATTGATGCAACTCTGCGCGCCTTTCTGACGTCATTTATGGGGCAGTGGAGGATGGTCCTTCACTATCCAGGATGTCGACAGATTCAAGAGAACAGCGAACCTATGAGGATCAAGCGTGGAATATTTCAGGGTGATAGTCTGAGTCCGCTGTGTTTTTGTTTAGCCCTAAACCCTCTTAGAACACTGCTGGTGGGTTCGAGCCTGGGCTATCGGTTGAGAAGAAGAGGTCAGGTCATGTCACACCTCCTTTACATGGATGATCTGAAGCTCTTTGCCCCCAACAACTTGCAACTGATGGTATATAATATACAGATGGTAACAGAAACCTTCAGTAACGCCATCAGGATGGAATTTGGTGTGGACAAATGTGCAGTCATGCATGTAAAGCGAGGCGAGATTATGGAATCCGTGGGAATACAACTCTCGGATTCCATAAACCTTAGATCCCTTTACTCAACCGAAACTTACAAGTATTTGGGTATGTCGGAAGCACTACCTAGGCATCGATGCTACTGGCGTGAATCAGTCGTTAAATGAATCGTCTTGATGTACACTTTCGGCATACTCAAATGGATATATAATATATAATACAGAACTTGACACCCTGGATAGGAGGGTCTGCACACTGCTTACCGCAAATTACATGCATCACCAGGGTCATCGGTGATGAGACTGTATATCCCGCGGAAGGACGGCGTTCGAGGCCTTTTAAATGCTAAATCTCTGCACAACCGCGAGGTATGCAGTCTTAGGGAATACTTCCAGAAAAACTACGCATCGTGATGTGGTAGCGGCGGACAAGGGCCTTATCCCGCCCTCCTTGGCTATCGATAATATGCGCAAACCTATAGTATTAGATACCACAGGGAGGTATGGCAGAGCAAGGCGCTTCACGGACGGTTTTAGATCTCTTAGCGTCCGTGGCCTGGTTGCGATTTGGTGACCTTTTCGGGGAAACCGAAGGTTTTGTCTTTGCGATTATGGACGAGTTATGATGACGAACAACTACCGGAAATACATCATGAAGGGCGGCACGGTTGACATTAGTCGGGCATGTCACCGGCCGGGGGAGTCCATCCGTCACATTATCTCCGGTTGTTTTAGTCTAGCTAACGGAGACTATTTCATAGACACAATTTTGTAGCCAGGATTATCCATCAGCAACTGCTCTTAAATACAATCTTGTGGAATGGGAATTACCGTACTATGGGTATGTGGCCGACCCAGTTCTCGAAAATGACAATGTCACGTTGCATTGGGATCGGTCTATCATCACTGACATGACTATTGTTGTTAATAAGCCTGACATAGTGGTGATCGACCGACTAGAGCGTCGCTCAATGATTGTTGACATAGCGGTCCCTCATGACCAGAACCTCGTGAATGCTGAGAAAGATAAAAAACTAAGTATCTTGATCTGGCTCGCCGGGTTGTCGACATGTGGGATGTGAATACAGCAGTCATTGTGCCGATAGTGGTGACGGCCAATGGCATGATATATCTTGTTGGGCAGTTGGATCAAGGGCTTGATCCAGAAAGCGGTACTCCTGACGCGGTGCGTATCGTTAGGAGATTCCTCTCTCAGGAGCCCTGACCACCGGTAGCTTGGATCCTGTTCCCGATACCAGTGGGCTACTCATCATCATCTGCCTAGCCTTTTCCCCAACTATATTGTGGTCGGCTTCCAGTCTTACCGGTGGGCTACTATTTTTTATATTTTAAATATATTTTTATTTTATTATTATAAGCTAACATTTAAAAATGTAAAAAGTATTCACATAAATTATAATAATAATAATAATAATAATAATAAAATTTATAAAAAATATTTTAAAATGTAGACAATAAGAAATGAAAATTAACTAAAGAACATAATAATTTTTTTTTCCTCGATATTTCCTCAACAGGTGTCTTTATAAACATACTTTTTGACAATTTTTTCGCATAGTTTACAAAGTCCTTAAGGAGGAGGTCCTTAAGGACTTTGTAAACTATGCGAAGATTTATGAAGATGCGACGGATTTTAAATAAACGTTTTATACCTATCAACAGTTTTTAAATATCCATATAAGTATTAAAAAAATATTAAGCGATTTTCTAAACGCCGTTGTACAGTCAACAGCACATCAGGTTATACAAAACTGTAAAATTTCTCCAAATGATTTTATACCATAAAATGTTGTTGGTTAAGTTCAAAATCGAATGAGAAAATTTGAGATTGTGGTACTTGATGACTTTACATAAATTGTGCATATTAAGATAAAAAACATATTTGTAAAACTCGCCTACACTAATCCAAAAGTAGTGCGTGGCAAAGCAGCTCTAAGCGGTCAAGTGAAGGTCAACCCTTACGTTCTAGCATAAATCGGCAAATTATCCTAACAAACATAATGAACGTTCGAAAATTTGTTGGATTATTGATAATTATGTTTTAATATAAAATCATATGACTAATAAAGGTATGAAAATGCACGGAGATATTTTTCACGTCACGTAATTAATCAAAAATCAAAAAAAATGTTTTAAAAAGGAAAATCTTTTGGATAACTAAACAAAGCTATCTATTTAAAGATATAAAAACATATTTAAAAATAACAATTTGCAGAGCAATTTTTCAGTAGAAGTTATAGTGCAAAATGTTAAAAGTTGAATTTGGGGTATATCCAAAATCGAAAAAATATTGGATTCCTTTACATACTTATTCTAACTAGTACATACATACGTATAAAGAAAGTATTTCAGTCTGAGGAAATATTCACAAAGCCTTATAAGCGATTATCATGTTTAGGTAAAAATACCTAACTTATCGTAACAAAATTTGTTGGATTATTCTACATCTGTAATCTGTATTACCTCATTTCATCACATGCCAAATTTCAGAGGCGGGAGAATTTTTCGGAAGTCTCCATACAACAAATATCCTCGTTGACTGGACTAATGGGGGTAGGCAGAAAGGAAAAGCGTGAGTTTATGTATGTATGTATGTAAAAAGATTACAATTCAGTGAAGTCCTTGACTCCTGTGCGAGGTCTAACCTATGTGTTTCAGGAGCCAGTGCCCTCTCCCGGCATTGCAAATATAGTTCAATGTTATGCAATAATGATTAAAATCAAAGTTGTAAATATAAACACAGAAAGACTAAAACAAAGTTACTTCAAAAATAAAAATAAACCCGTCTGCTTAAGAAAAGAACTAAAAAGAAGTAAACAAGAAGAAAATCATGCTGTGCAGTCGACGGATACTTATTCGCGAGCTGGCTGACCAAAAACAGATGTATATATATGATATATATTTTATATCGCTTCTTAAGCAGTCGGGTTTTTTATTTTTCCATTAACTTTTTTTATTTATAACTTTTTATTTAATTTTTCATTTCGAATTAGGTACATTTTTTTTTTTTTATTCGTGATGGGTTTGCTCTTGACTCTAGTCTAGGTCAGAGGTAAGTGTGTAAGTGTTATATTTTTGAAAACATCTCTTAAAACCCTTTATTTTGATTCCTCACACGATGGTTTTGGAAGGAAAAAGGGCCTCCACAATATGGCGCCCAAAAGCAACCATTTTTCTATTTTCCATCTATTTTAATGTAGCCAGTGATACTCGTAATGTTAAGACTAATCGCTTGACATAAAAATCGGCCAACCTATAGACCCATGCGGTAAGTACCCCCTGCCAATTGCCAATTAAAGGGACAAAGTCCTTGTATCTATTTGACCACCGAAAACAATATTTGATCTGTATAGAACTCTGGCTTAAGCTGGCCGTAATTAGGGGTCTAAATGTACGTGAGACCGGTTTTAGGGAAAGAGGCTCTAATTAGGGTCGTTCCAAAACTTTTATAATTGGACTCTTAGCCTGACCTCTCGACCGTTGAGTTGAGGACACACTGTCTGTTAAAATTCATGGGGGATCGGGTACTTGAGATTCTGAATGGGGACTTTTGAAATCCAGACGTGTCCTATCGCTTTTTGATTTTTATTAACTTTGAATTATTGGGGTAAAAAGAGATGGTGACCTAAAGGTAAATTTTGCGACTCACAAATTGTAGGAAATTTTCGGTCGTGAAGTTCCCATCCAATCAAGCACTATTATACTTTGTGCCTGCCTGACTGGATAAATAAATTATTTCATCACCACGACTTATGTCCTAAAATCAAAAAGTCATAAATATGACATCCATCCTCCAACCTTTATGGGGCCGCGTGATGAAAGCTAAGGGAGCTTTAGAATAGAGGAGGCCTGTGTGACAGCAGTGGGTATGTTGTGGGATTAAGACTTAATATTCGCTTGCTTGTTAAGATGATTAATGTACAATTCGTTTTATTTTTATATTAAACCTGAAGTCAAAGTTTAAATGTAAAAGAAATTTCTAATACTTCAAAGCGTCCTAATTTCAAGTGTGTCCTTAGCTTAACTAAGAAATCCATTCTAATTAATCATGATTTATTAAAATTAATTCGTTCAATAAAGGTAATTAAGTCAAAGGAAATTAGACGACGGAGAATAGCCATCACGGTAATCCTCCTGGAGGGTAATCAGAGAGCCGGAGTTATTTATAATACTGGATGATTGATTTGTTGCTATTTTTAAGTTTATTAAGATATCCGTACTTTGGACGGTTTGGACAAAATGGACTTTAGAGCATATATTAAACAATTTTGTATATAATATTATTGTTTGATCAATCACAAACAACTGAAACTCCTCCAGGATCGACTATGACAGGCAAATCTAGCAAAGAACAGCTTTACACCTTGCACCACAATCATTGCCTGAACAATCATGAACTATTGATTGATTGATTTGATTTTTAAAGGTCTTTGTTGACATAAAGATAAAAAAAGTTCTTATTCTAAATGTAAACTAACATATGTCAAATAATGTTAAGTAGGCTAAATCGCCTCTTTTAACATAAAACATTAATAATTTATATATTGACAGTTATTTATTAAAAACAATACATTAAGCTAAGTAAATTATGTAGGGTTTGCAGACCCACATTTTTTAATTAAAGTTTCACACCCACCCCCCAATTTTTTATTTTTAATGGTTTTATACATAGAAAGCGAATACCTAATAACATTCATTTTTAGGTATAATAACTGAAAATGAATGTTATTAGGTATGCAATAAGAAAAACTGGCCAAGTGCGAGTCGGACTCGCACACGAAGGGTTCCGCACCATTATCGCAAAAAAAGGCAAAAAAAAACACGTTTGTTGTATGGGAGCCCCTCTTAAATATAAATTTTATTCTGTTTTTAGTATTTGTTGTTATAGCGGAAATAGAAATACATCATCTGTGAAAATTTCAACTGTGTAGCTATCACGGTTCATGAGATACACAGACAGACAGACAGACAGACGGATCGTGAAGTCTTAGTAATAGGCTCCCGTTTTTACCCTTTGGGTACGGAACCCTAATAATAGGGTCCCGTTTTTACCCTTTGGGTACGGAACCCTAAAAACGAGCACCAATGCTATCAAGCTATTCCACAGCCGTATAAAATCAAAATTATTAAATCCAGCATCTTCAATTAACTGTTACACACCTCAGGCTCACGAACCATTACCCCAGCATTTACTCAAACCTTATCTCTACCACTATTTGGACGTATTCCACATTGGGCGCCCGTTTTAACGGCACCTGAGTTAATGAACCAGATATCGTTAAAACTGGTACCGAGGCTGGAATCATGTATAAAGAGTACCGGGATCTAAAATCGATTCTGACCTCCTGGTAGTCCGTTAGCCTCTATAATGCGAAAAAAGAAAAAAAAGAATATTAATTTCGGTTTGAATCGTTTAATTTCATTAAAACGTTAATACATTTTGGTTCAACTTACGTGTCGCGTACTATACCACTTATGATTCTAGGCCCGCAAATACTTCTTCATGATTATAATCTCCTGGTACTTAAGTTAGTCCCTACCAATAATGATGCCTGCCCCGCAAATACTAAGACTTCTTCATGATTCTGCCCTGCTGGTAGTTTGGGTATCATCATCATGTCAGCCAAAAGATGTCCACTGCTGGACATAGGCCTCCCCCAAGCGTCGCCACTTTGACCGGTCCCGTGCGTCCCGCAACCAGCGGATCCCCGCCACCTTCACCAGGTTGGGTATAAATGCTTATAATGTTCAACATCTAATAAAAACTAGCTAAGTGCGTGTCGGGCTACGCGCAGTAATAGGGTTCCGTAGTTGAACAAAAATGCGGACTAAGAAGAGGGCTTTTTGTTGTTACATGAACATTGAAACGATTTCAGCGGCTCACGTCTAAAAACGGGCCCATATGGGACGATGGTAACTTAAGATGGAGTTATAAAATCCAACTTCACAAGTGAAGTTAGAAAAAATCTTATCAAAGTATTTGAGTACCACCGCGTGTAGAGGTAAGCGTTTGTAATAAAGATTGATAACCAGCGTCACGTAATAATTTGAATACTGCAGTATTGCCGTTACGAAGATAGTCTTCGTTAAAACCTCCAAATATTAGGTATGCAAGGGCTTTTAGGCGATAAAAAATTACATACGAAACCTACTGTGACCCTGTTAGGGCATTTGCATGATCTATACAAGGCTACTATCTTCACATTGTTTACTTCGACAGATACTGCTTTACAATGTATTGTATGTATGTGTCCATCAGTGTCACTGTGAGATCGCGGTTTGAGTCGCATAAAATGTGTCGCGGAATTTACGCTGCATTCGGTTTAAAACTAAAGTCCTGTTTGTGCCACACGGCGACGCAAAATGAGTTGTCTGCTGACTGACATATATTATTTCAACCGAATTGCGCTCGAGGTGAGGGAGGGGAGCGAGGCAAGCGTCAGCGCCCCATACAAACGTAGCCTAACTGAATTTCAGTTGAACGTAAATTCCGCGACTCATTTTACGCGACTCACAACTCACAAAATTACGTTGGTTTGGCCTCACACTTTGCAAAGTTATTTACAAACCGAAAAAAAATATTTTAGAGGAGTGGTAACGGCCGCGACTTACAAGTTGTAGGTCGTGGGTTCGAACCCAGGCCGATGCTTTACTTTGTGTAAATTATTTCGTCACCACTGCTCACAAAACGGTGAAAGAAAACATCGTGAGGAAACAGGCATGTCCTAGAGCTAGTGACATCCACCAACCAGCACTGGATATATTCGAGCAAGATTTGACTGCGAACAGAGGCTGGGACGCTCGCTGGACGATTTCCGATATCTGATTGCTGACGACGATTGCCGGCCGATTTGCCTGGCTTTCTCTGATAGCTAAGGCAAATGACTCAACTCTGCCTTAGCAATCTCTTTGATCCTATGCTGCTGCAACGCCTGTTCAATTTTTGTCATAGTTTTTAGTAAATAAAAATAGTTTTATTTAATTTTAGTCAATCTTTTATTTATGATGTAAGTTCTTTTCACACTAGGTTACTATGTAGTCTGTAAGTCCTGTAAGATATAGCTCTTAGTCACAAGTAATTTTATAGTAATAGTTTAATTAATTTATAGTTGAGTTAATCAATAATGTTTAACTAAGTAAATATTAGTATAAATTACAGTATTTTAAGTTAATGGCAGTAGTTCCTAAGCGTGCACCTTTTGTCGACGTTTTATAAGTGCCCATGTAGGCCTATGTAAAATAAAATAAAAATATTTGATTTGATTTGGACAGGCTGTAATTGCCGTTGTAAGTGTAAGTGTGCAAAAGTAATTTAATTCCTATTTTGTAGTATATGTTTAAGTTTTATTTTTAGTTCTCGTTCTATTTTTCTTTAATTGTGATTATGTTAGTTATCAGTTTATTTTACTCTGGTTTAAAGGTCGTACAGCAGCGAGGAAAAAAAATCGTCTCTAGTTTTATTAACTTTAGTATTATAATTAGTTGTAGTATAAATGATAAGCCTTAGGACAAATAAAAAAAAATTACTAACCTTTACTAACACAATTAACCTAACCCAGACTCATTCTTCGGCCCACTTGCACGTGAGACTTGGCTCGGAAAGTTGTCATGGAAGACTAACCGAGTTGAGCCTTTCGTGCAATATGGGCCTAAGTAAAGATACATAGAGTATTAAATGCTGAATTGACATCGGCATTAAAATTTGGAGGCAGGTGTGGTTTTTAGTCGGTAGGCACCTTAAGTGAGTCCGACACTGCCCAGGCTGGCTTGTTCTGGGCGAGGCAGTTTGAGGCGTCCTAGGAGTATTTTCAACACCTGACAAAACAAAAAAAAACAAAAAGAACAAAACAAACCCGCACTGGGCCCGCGTGGTGGATTACGGCCCATTTCCTCTTACAGAGAGGAGGCCTGTGTCCCTGCAGTGGGAACATTAACAGGCTGATGAAAAGTATTTTCAACTGCCAAAAAGTAAAATCGAATTATTCAATGATAGGAACAAACAACTAACAAAATATATAAGCCGCAATAAATAATCTGTATGAAGGACGTCAACTGCGAAAGGAGCCGATGCCACTGCGCGTTAGAGCCACGGGGAATGGTATGATTCGTTCCTGGCTGGATCCTCACAAGCACGCTACTTGTTTCTTTCCCTTTCGGAATTTGAAAAATTCACTATTTCATTCTCGAAAGATTTCGCCACTCAATTAGTGATGTAGTTGGGTCGGATATTTACTTTATAGATGGATATCGACAAAAGAAAAAAAGTAATTTAATATTTCTATACTATAATATTATAAAGAGGCTCGCTCGCCTCAATGAGTATAATTAAATTAGTACATAATTTCAAATTGATTTGATTTATTAAAAAATATATATGGACGGTATGGAAGAAGAAAACGTGTTGCGCCGATCCCAAGTATAGTACTCGCCAAACTTCTTGGCCGCCCTGAAGTTGGCTACAATGGCTGCGCAATAGAAAATCTCATTCAAAAACAGCACAGTTTCGTGCCTCGCGCATCCGGTAAACCAACTTCAGGGCGGCCAAGAAGTTTGGCGAGGACAATAACATGGGATAAGGGCTAAAAGATGATATGATATATTTATTAACTATAAAATTACACGTCTTATTTTTTAGAATTAAGAAATCGGGTATTCATCGATATCGATAATATGATTAAAAATGCAATGCTGTATACTGCACTGATGTGGCCTTGGTAAATATCAACCTATGACGCGAATGTCAACCTTGCGGCAAACGCAATTTAGTCTATAATTGCTACCACTGAGAATACTGCCATCTATGGTCGGGTAGCGGAATTTGCTTGACAATCGAATCTTGTTTCACTTCAGATTACAAAACATTGAAAATACCAATACTGACTGCACTTACACAACAAAATAGTCTCACCCGCGCGCATGCGCCGTACGGACCGCCGGACCGGTACTGCCGACGACTCCGCCCACTCCAATGCGTTATTCGATCGTAAACTTTATTAATTAAGAAATCATTATTATTACGGATGTTATGATTTTATTATTATATATTTTTACATGGTTCATAAACTTATATTTACTATCTGTTTTACACTTCTAACAACGTTACATAAGTAATTTTCAATGATATTTGTAAAATATTTTTAGTTTTCCAAGTTAATTTTATAAGTTGGTCGACTATCACTCGTAAACTTGTAAAGCCTACTGAGCTGTGATAGTTATCCTTTTAATTTCGTTATATATACTACTGCCATGAATTTTTTCACATAGCAAATGCAACCATTTAGCTGGTAGGAAAGGGGAACACTTGACTCTAACAAAAATTAGCAATTTAAAGCTCAATTTTACGCAAACGGGGGGCCCGTTTGCGTAAAATTGAGCTTTAAATTGGAAAGGGGAACACTTGACTCTAACAAAAATTAGCAATTTAAAGCTCAATTTTACGCAAACGGGCCCCTGTATCGAAAAAATAACCATCCCCACTATACGTCTACACGAGGTACACAAAGAAAAACATGAAATTATCTTACCACTTTGTCGGAATTATTAATATGTATGTCGGGTTTAGTCAATAGTACGGACGTCAAAACAAATCACAAGCACGCCCCTAGCGGCAATAAAGAGCAAATACGCATTGGCGCGCTTTTATAAGCACTTGCGTGGAGGAAATAGAGCAGTGGAGTACTGACAGCCGTAGAGCTAAGACGTCGTAGAATCAGTGTCGATCCGTAATATTAGTAAGCAATAATGTAACTTGAGTCTTATTTGAAAATACACAGTGTATCGAATAACTTATGTGATTTCATTTGCACGATTGACCCACCTACCTGCCCACACACGATGTGTCTTAACCTAAGGGAATACATCCTGACTTCCCGATGGTTTGCATCTATCGGCCAGCCATGATGCGACATCAGAATTGGGATTCGGTCGTGCTAATGAGATCACACGTAAAAACAATGCTAGTGATAACGGTTACATTCTTGCAAAAAAAATATCGTGCTGTCGGTTACGACTACCCTCGAAAACAAAATAATGAAAAAACCAGTCCGTAACGGAGCAGCAAGGAGGCTAGCAACAACCAAGGAGCTGGACAGGTCAAGGAGGAGCGTGTGGACGAGTGGAAAGATCCATACACACGGATCTTTATGCCAATCTGGTGTGTCGTTTTCATTTTGTTATGACTATGGAAAAGTGTGTTCATTATTCAAAATTCTGATTTTGTGTACGGTATGGCGGTCAGTGGATCGTCGGGGCGGCCCGTGTCAGGTCGTAATTTCATGTTAGTTATCACTGATCAAGTTTTAGTGTTGCTGAAGAGTTATTATTCTACTATCACTGGTAATGGTCCTTAGCTGAATATTATTGTTCGGACTTAAGAGCCATATAGTAGCAATGCCGTACCGAACACATCATTCTGGAAATTATGATAATACCAAATGAAATATTTTGATTAGTTTTGATACTGTGATAGTTTTATGCAGTGAGGGTTATGTTTGAGGAGAAGCATAGTATTCTTCTTTTCGAGTCAGGAAGCCAAACTATCTGGAACGTAGTAAACCCTACAAGGCCTCGTTAATTGCGACTTAAAATTCCACTGACGCTATGGCATTCATTGGATTCTCTAAAGCCCATATACCTACCTGGGCCTGCAGTCTCGACATAGATAACGATCGATAACTCGTAACGATCGGTCGATAAGTCCTAACGATCGTTAAATATGGATTTTTGGTAGTCTCGACTTTCAAAGTTATCGATTTTTGACGTTTGTCATCGTTAACTTAACGTATATTTACGATAAGTTAACGATTTATCGGTATGTTATCGGATTTCCTAGCGTGCATTTTTGACAGCCCGATAAGTATTCGTAACGATCGTTAACATTGGTTTTTTGAGTTTACGCAACAATAAATAAATAATAATTGGAGTAATATGGCTGTATAGTATTTAGCGTGGGCTTTGGTCGTGCTCCAACACAGACGCGATATAATAATGAGGTGGCAAATTGCACAAAACCGGCGTGAAAGTGAAAACCCTTTGGATTTAGAGGATGGCCAAATTCTCTATATTTACCGAATAAACAAGGACATGTTTCATGAACTTCGCCCATCTATTCAAGTGAGTGTCTTTGCGTTGGGTAACTACCGTGCCTAAATAATATTTCTATAATTTTTTTCTAATATCCAAGATGTACATAAAATTTTCTTTTTAATAGATACTGACGGCACTCCGATTTTACGCAAGAGGGTGCTACCAACTACCAGTGCTAGCTTGTAGTGGGGATGCAGCATAAGCCAAAATACATGCTGTAACTTAGGCTATCAATGAAAACCTTTTAAGAAGATACATCAAATTTCCCATAACCCAAGAAGATCGGTGGGTAGTTAACGAGAAGTTTAGAAATGCTGCAACACCCTGGGTACACCGGAGTATCAATAAACAAATTTTCATTGTTCAGCCATGAACATCGTTGTAATATGCTTCGGTGTGCTAAATTCTGTTTTTAGGTATCTATCCCACCAACGCCAGTGGGTAGTGGTGTATGGCTCATACATCATATGAGCCATACACTGCTGGCCTAATAGTCAATGCATGTGCAGTGATACACAACATGCACATAAAATATAAATTACATGAACCGGAGGTCACTACACCTATGCAAATAGTGGACAATTATGGTAGAGTTCATGATGATGGCCTAGAAGTTACAGGTGCCAAATCAATTAATTTATTTTAAGGTATTCATTTAATATTTTATTATATTATACTTCCTTTATTCAATTAATGTACATACTAAAAACATTTTAAAATATTAGCTTATAAAAAAAACATATCAAATAGTAGCCCACCGGTATTGGGTCCAAGCTACCGGTGAATATATTCTATTTATTAATTACCTATATTTGCAGAATATATAATTTTCCCCAGATCTTTATACCTATTTCATTGGAATCTCCATTTATTTGACCCAAAGGTGATAGATAATGACTTACAGCATCAAGTCCGCCTTATGTAACACCATTGTATGAATACTCCTAAAATCTTGTTTTTGTTATACAGAACTTGTATCGTGCACTGGGTGAGCTGTTGCAGAGTGTATAAGAAGACTCATTAATACTAGATTTACATAATTTTATTTTATTGACCCTCTGTGATTTAAATAAAAAACATATAAATTCATTTAATAATTTTATTTACAAATGTTGTAAAAGCATCAGCTATTTTATTTGCAGCCTATGCAAATAGCATTCCCGCCTCGGCTTGTACCTTGGCTGCCTCAGCCTGCATCTTGGCAGCGTCTGCTTGCACTTGAATTGCAGCTGCCAGCATCTGTAAAAAAGTTAGATGTACTAAAAATGTCTCTTAATACCCTCTAGCGTGCTTGTGATTCTAATAATAAAAAAGGAAATAGCATAACAATATCAAAATATTTCTTTTTATTTCACATAGGCCTTCATGGGCACTTATAAAACGTCGACAAAAGGTGCACAGTTCGGGTTGGTCATTTCCTATGGAGAAGAACCTTCAAGAAACTCCACGGTTACTCTTTTGAAACTTTTTAACGTCCGGGCAGTCGATGCCAAATGTGTACTCTACACCAATTAAGGATGTCATACATCTCTCCACCTCAGTCAAAGGAGCAGTGATGATGCCTCGGTTGCCAGACTGTATGATTTATTTATTTAATGTTGCTGCCTTAGTTCAAGCTGTAATTAGAATAGTGTATTTTACTAAATATAAATAAAACTGACGTGGATTGTACTTACAATTAAAAAGCAACTTGTGATTTAACGTCATACACTGCTCGGGCTACTTGATGGATTCCTTGGCAACCTCCTTCCAGCCTGTTTCAAAATTTGCCCGTGTGGGGATATGGTCGGGCTTCTAAAGTCGCCAAAAGCGGATCAATCTGCCCCGAAGTATGCCTGAAACATTTAAGATATTCATTAAGTGAACATAAACATGAACTTCTTTGGAAATACGCAAAGTATTCAATTTAGTACCAAAAATTGAAATCAAAATTGTTGTAGGTTGTATTTACCTGACGCTCACGCTGCTGGCACTCGGGCTTGGGCCTGCGCTTTTGACACTGTCCTCCACCATCAAAATACGGTTCTTTTCCAGTTTTTCTATCAATTCCAATTCCATCCAATTCTATCTCAATGTCATAATTCTGTGTACAAACAAAGTTGACATTGACAGTTTGTTTCCCATTTTCAACGTCTGTGTTGCAAGGAAGCAAACTATTTTCTTCTTTGTTATGCGTATTCTTAGAAACGGTATATGCTACTTACCCGTTTGTATGCAAAAAAGTGTTAACATGTGAAACGGATAAATAAAAACCGGGCAGAGCTTTGTTCAGATCTTGTATTCACAATCGAAAGAGACAAATAAAATCATGGGCAATCGCTTATATTAACACAATCCTCTTGCTGACATAGCTTGACTGGAGGGGAGGCTTCAATATGGCAGCTTAGCTTCGGCGGGCTCGGCGGGTATTGGTCGGTTGCACGTAGGCCGACGTCACATCCGTTACATTCGGCCATCCTGGAATCATTGCTCCCGCAATGGAAGCAAAACACATTCATTAGCTTTCATATAAATCAATTAGGTATTCAGTGTCACTACTATTGTTACTGTCTGATATAGGTGCTTTACTTCTATATGGCCTTAGCGCATTTACAGTCTAAGCACCCGTGAGCTTTTGGAACCACGTAAACCTTTTATGTCCTTATTTCTGTACATATAATTTGCCACTACTTTACATAATGCATTTTCAATTCAATATGGACTTGACGGATTCTTGCAAACCATTGTACCGCATTCAATGTAAATAAGTTATGGCCATAATAAATACGTTATGGCAATGGCTCTGACATTGACTTTAGTTACTATAGTTTATATACTGAATAATAGTCATCCAGTTTGTATTGACTCTAGCTGCACTCATTGTAGTCATAAAAACAACCCTTTTGTACACATTATCACTCTTGCGTTATCTGAAGTTTTATTTTTACATTCTATATTTGACATTCAAAAGTGCCGCTTAATGGCCTGGCTTGGCTGACTTGCCATGCTTGCCTGGCTTGCCTTGCTTGCCTTGCTTGCCTGGCTAGGCTGGTTTGGCTGGCTTGCCTGGCTAAGCTGGCTTGCCTGGCTAGGCTGGTTTGGCTGGCTTGCCTGGCTAGGCTGGTTTGGCTGGCTTGCCTGGCTAGGCTGGTTTGGCTGGCTTGCCTGGCTAGGCTGGTTCGGCTGGCTTGCCTGGCTTTACTAGGCGTAATACTAGGCCCTACTAGGCGTAACACTAGGCCCTACTAGGCGTAATACTAGGCCCTACCAGGCGTAATACTAGGCCCTACCAGGCGTAATACTAGGCCCTACCAGGCGTAATTCTAGGCCCTACCAGGCGTAATTCTAGGCCATACCAGGCGTAATTCTAGGCCCTACCAGGCGAAATTCTAGGCCCTACCAGGCGTAATACTAGGCTCGACTCGACTTTACTTTACTAGCCTCGACTCGACTTTACTTTACTAGCCTCGACTCGACTTTACTTTGCCAGACTTTACTTTGCCAGACTTTACTTTGCCAGACTTTACTTTGCCAGACTCTACTTTGCCAGACTTTACTTTGCCAGACTCTACTTTGCCAGACTTTACTTTGCCAGACTTTACTTTGCCAGACTTTACTTTGCCAGACTTTACTTTGCCAGACTTTACTTTGCCAGACTTTACTTTGCCAGACTTTACTTTGCCAGACTTTACTTTGCCAGACTTTACTTTGCCAGACTTTACTTTGCCAGACTTTACTTTGCTAGACTTTACTTTGCTAGACTTTACTTTGCTAGACTTTACTAGGCTCGGCTTTACTAGACTTGGCTTTACTTGACTTGGCTTTACTTGACTTGGCTTTACTTGACTTGGCTTTACTTGACTTGGCTTTACTTGACTTGGCTTTACTTGACTTGGCTTGGCTTTACTTGACTTGGCTTTACTTGACTTGGCTTTACTTTACTTGGCTTTACTTTACTTGGCTTTACTTTACTTGGCTTTACTTGACTTGACTTTACTTGACTTGGCTTTACTTGGCTTTACTATAATCATAAGCCCGTCAAGCATTATAAATGGTTTGATTTCTACGTTTAAAGTAACCAATAGCATGTGGACAAGCAATATCATTTAACGTATACCTAAACTGTTTAACAAACCACGTTTGCTCGTGAAGGCCTTAATATGGTACCTCATACCATGATTGGGAGAACTAAAAAAGTGCCAAATATATTTTTCAGTGTCCGAATCGTCACGATAGAATCGATAGTACGCAAGTGTCGACTCGGCAATAACTAATTTGGAAAACTCTTCGTCCTACAATCATTACCAACTGTACACATGGACACATGTACATAGTTTCTTGTGCGTTCTTCTCCATAAAAAGCTACTTTTCCGAATGCACTGTAGAATCAATTATTCCTTGTAAATTTTAATTAATATATGTATGACGTTCAAAAGTGCTGCTTACCGGCCTAATTGAAATAAATATATTTGACTGACTTTACTGGATTCAGCCGAGTACCAGTGTTTTACATGGAGCAACTGCCTCCTCAACCCAGTAACTGGGAAACACGATACCCCTTGACAAGACTGGTGTTAGATCTCAAGCTTCTGACTACCCGTAACGACTGTCAAAGATCTTCAAAAGACAGCCGGGACCAACGGCTTAGTGTGCTTTCCGAGGCACGGAGGAATCTCGGTATGCTAAAATGGTCACCCATCCACGGACCGACCTCGTCAAGCGTTGCTTAACCTTGAAGATCGACCCGTGCGGCTGTTATTATTTAGCCACGAGACAACTGTACAAATACCCCTTTGTTTTTTACAAAACTGACCTAAATGGTTTACATGAATCATAAGCATTGGTTCAGACGGTTTAGGAATTTAGATGTAATGTTCGTTCTTTCATACACTAACTGCCCTTGCCATATGCACAATGAAGACGTGCGGTCATGTATTTTCTAATGAATTGAGTCATTTTTGGTAATCAATATACTAATTTATTAAAATCATGGTGACCAAAGTCATCATGATGCATTTGCACTATCTTATCTATCTACCCAAGCTCCGAAGCTCCTACCATTCTACTGCCATTTAGAATTTTTCTATAAAGCTTCTCGTCAACAATCAAGTAATTGCTTATTATGTCCGGATCGACGGTGTTGGTTTTTAGCTGGTTAATCTATTTATTCCCACTGCTAAACTAAGTGGCTATGGCCTGGCTAGAATAAGAGTTAATTATAAGCACCTCAGATCAGGGAACAGTAAATAAGCACATACATGAAGTCATGCCTTTTTCCCATGAGGGTAGACAAACTACAGAACGCCATCTGCTACTATCCTTATACTCTTGTTTCGTTTACGTAAAAACATAGTCATACACGCACATACACGGATGCTGGATACGCAAACTAGTTTTATCTTTATTATTGAAAATATGGCGACGAATAAAACAAGTGGCTATGGCCTGTATAGAATTAGAGTTATCGATATTGCGGATATGGAAATGAGAAAGACAACGTACCTGGCGAACTGGCTGTGGCTCCTGGCAGCTCTCGGTCCTTGTTAGGACCTCTCCTTGCAGTCACACGCAGCACAGGGTTTGATGCAGTCTTGCTGGGCGTGCAGTTGGGTCGATGGCAGAGTGTAGCTCACGCCGTAAAGCTTGTAGTGTCGTTCCGTTGGTGAATAACACAAACTTCTTCGATTTTTCTTCAGAGTCAGGTGATCTTGCGGTTGTGGCGTGGATGTGTTATTAAACGCAGATTAATTTTTGTTCATACCACTTCTGAGTGAAACGGATAAATAAAAACCGGGCAGAGCTTTGTTCAGATCTTGTATTCACAATCGAAAGAGACAAATAAAATCATGGGCAATCGCTTATATTAACACAATCCTCTTGCTGACATAGCTTGACTGGAGGGGAGGCTTCAATATGGCAGCTTAGCTTCGGCGGGCTCGGCGGGTATTGGTCGGTTGCACGTAGGCCGACGTCACATCCGTTACACATGATAAGGTTTATCTATCTTCTGTACAATTTTCAAAGAAAAATAGTTTTTTTTTGAATATCTTGTCTACCAATTTTCCCTAAAATACAAGGATTTTTTTCAACTGCCATAATTTTACAATAAAATCACCGCACTATGAATACGAACATCGTTATCGTACCGACAACGCTAAGTCAAGATAGTGACCGATTTTGCACGATAACTCAGCTGTCGAGACTTGCATTTAACGTTAGCGTCGTTACGGCAAGCGTATTTTATCGGTAAGAGTTAACGATCGTTAGCTTACTTATCGATCGTTAACTAAGTCGAGACTGCAGGCCCTGGACACTTGGGTCCTGTACTGTGTGGTCAGTGCGGTTCATGTTTTGAGCAGGGACTCTGTACCTGCATTCGGTGTCCACAATAACCCATTTTGCTGTGCCGGTTTAGTTTACTACACCGCTGCACCGATTAATTTTCATCTGCTGTGTATGGTTAAAATAACTATGTGAACATGTAATCTCGTAGTGTTTTTCATGTTACAGAAACAATATTGCGTCGCAATGGAGCCTCTGTTGCAGGCTAGCGGTTCAAATGCTGAATGCGAAGGTCGACTGTCAACATCTGAGAGGTTAAGAGGAACGGCAGGCTAGCAGTTCGCATGTGGTTGCGCAACATTACGACCACAGCTGTGAAGTCATGTGCGCGCAAGTTTGGAATGAAATACTCGGTGAGTCGCTTCTATTTTATTTCGATAGTGTTGTCGAAGGTTCTCTAGTGAAGAGATGCTAGGTTGAGCTTTAAGAGTGTTCATGTTTGACCACTGAGTTGGTCGTGGTTATATCTGGCTCTATCACTAGGTAATTAAGACACACTTGTAAGCAAGTAGTTAATGAGTTTCCTATTGGCGATGGTTTCAACATTTGGTTCAGTACGAACTTTGGGATTTAATATGCCATAAGGAGATGAGCTCGTGGCTAAATAATAACAGCCGCACGGGTTGATCATCAAGGTTAAGCAACTCTTGACGAGGTCGGTCCGTGGATGGGTGACCATTTCAACATACTGAGTTTCCTCCGTGCCTCGAAAAGCACGTTAAGCCGTTGGTCCCGGCTGTCATTTGAAGATTTTTGACAGTCGTTACGGGTAGTCAGAAGCTTGAGATCTGACACCAGTCTTGCCAAGGGGTACCGTGTTACCCAGTTACTGGGTTGTGGAGGTCAGATAGGCAGTCGCTCCATGTAAAACACTGGCACTTGGCTGAATCCGGTGGGACTGGCATCCGACCCCAATATAGTTGGGGGAAGGCTAGGCGGATGATGAAGATGAGCTATCTAAAGTGACTTAACAACTAGTCATTTTCAGTGGCAAAGCGAGTTAGTAAAGTCGTTGGGCGATGGCAATTGTATCGAGTTGGTAACGGTACTGGTCATTTAAGTGTATTCGGAACAGATCCTATGTTGCGTAACGATTTACAACCACCGTCTTTAGATCTGAATGCACTTGCATACTTTCAAAGTAATATTATGATAGCAGTTATCTCGCGATCGTTTTCCTTACATGAAAACTGAGTTAGCGAGCGATAGTAAAGGGTTACTGTTGATAATTTGATTTTAAACGATATTGATCAGAGTTAATTCGTAAAGCTCCTTTAAAAGAGCTATTGAGACGCAAATATTATCAGGCTTAATTGTTCCCCTCATATGAACAGTCGGTATGTTCCAAGATCTTTGAGTAAAAAGCGCGAATCTTGTGAGAAGGATCCCCGATCACCAAGTTCCTTGAGAATTAGACGTCATAGTTAATGACAATGGTAGTGAGACCAAATCTGATGGCTTGTACACTTGTCATACTCAGAACTTTGGACCGCACCTCATGAGTAACATGTGGCGATGGGTCAACGAAGAAGTTTCATGAGTTGAGTGTGCATTGCCTTTGAATTATGGTAAAGAGTAACAGAATTTTTACAATAACTTTGTTTAGTTGTTGAACTTTTTGATCGTCGGACCTTTTTCCAATGAATAGTGTTGTGTGGGACACTCTAATACGAAAACTAAATAGGCCCTGTATTAAGTCCGCGATAGGTGATTACGACAGGATGGTGATCGTTATACACCGAGAGCTTTAAATAGGTACGCTTGGAACCTACAAGTATGCACACTGTAGGTTAATAGGGCAGATGCCAGCGGGTCATGTACCAGTCGATGTTGATGTCAAAAGGATTTTGATGATAATGAGCAAGCTTAAGGTGTCGAGTAATTCAGTCTATCGAACGCATTACGTTTGACCGTACCAGTGGATTCTGGCGGAGGTCGGGGTCTAGAGAGAGACCGAGAGACCGTTGTGAGAGCAATATAATTGCTGGTCGGCTAGAGAGCCGTGGCGTTGGAGGTTTTACTCGAGGGTTTCTGTAAGCTTGGCAGTTGTTGCTGCAGTAGAGTTTTAAAGTTTGTTTGGAGCGACTAGTGGTACATGGTCCAGGGTAATGATTTAGTTTAAAGAGTAGAGTTCTCAAATTTCCCTATTTTCACGAAACCAATAATCTAGTTTGGTCAGGAGTAGCCGAGCGTTGAGTGGCAACTGTTGGCCTGAGTGGCAACTGTTGGCCTGAGTGGCAACTGTTGGCCTGAGTGGTAACTGTTGGCCTGTATGGCAACGGTAGGCCTGTATGGCACCTGTAAGTCTGTGTGACACTGTCTGGTGTGAAAAGTCATGTTTGTGTTAGGAACCTTAAAGAAAGTTCCTATTGAGTCATGAGGTTAAAGGAAAGTAAACTCGCAGTCACGCGTGTGAAGAGATCATGTTAATGTTGATGACGTTCGAATCGTCAAGCCCTCATTACGAAAATTGAAATAGTTTTGGTTTTCAAATTTTGATTACTATGCGGAGATCGTGTTGGTAAGACACACAAAGCTCAAGTACCAATTGAGATTGTAGATAAAGTAGTAAGTACTAAACCTCTGTGTGAACAAGTTCTGAGTTCAGAGAGTCGAGTTGACTCGACATCATGGAGATGTGCGAGTAGAGCAATTTGAGATAGAGAGCTATGAGATAGCTAGTAGAGCTATGTGATGGTTAAAAATCGTGAATAAGAAACATGGTATATTGTTTCTTTTGTTTGATTTAATTTGAGATTTATGACTTATCAGTGGTACTTGAATTTTGTAATCACGAAGATTAGGTGCTTTTAGGTACCAACTCGATGATTAAATTGCTATTTTCTTTAAATTGGAAATAGATTTACTAGTTCCTTTTAATAGTGAACAGAGAGATTTGAATGATCATGTTTGATTGTTTCAAAATGTTTCCTCACTCTAGTGTATGAGTCAGGATTGGACGAGCAAATACTGTTTGAAAATTTTGTATTTTTCAGAAGAACATCCCTTGTATGATGGGAGATTGCCAGGATAGAGTGGACTAAGACGACGTGTGGTGTAACACGAGGTGACCATGAGATGGCATGGAGCAAGGACAAGAAGATGATGCCTGCGGGTGATAGATTTGGGGATCTGTCACCTGAGAGAGGCCCGAGAAGGCGACGTGTGTGTTCCACGTTCGCCTCTCAAGAGAAATTACGGCCTAGAGAACACCATGTAGTTTTAGTCAGTAGGAGTCTGACAGACCCCTCAGCTTTCCCCAAGGGCTGAGGACGTCCATTGAGGATTTCCACATGATTCGATACACTGTTAGAAACCTGACAATTAGGAACAGACGAGGACGCCTGTCTCGCAGGATGGCCGTGTCGGGTTTAGTCAATAGTACGGACGTCAAAACAAATCACAAGCACGCCCCTAGCGGCAATAAAGAGCAAATACGCATTGGCGCGCTTTTATAAGCACTTGCGTGGAGGAAATAGAGCAGTGGAGTACTGACAGCCGTAGAGCTAAGACGTCGTAGAATCAGTGTCGATCCGTAATATTAGTAAGCAATAATGTAACTTGAGTCTTATTTGAAAATACACAGTGTATCGAATAACTTATGTGATTTCATTTGCACGATTGACCCACCTACCTGCCCACACACGATGTGTCTTAACCTAAGGGAATACATCCTGACTTCCCGATGGTTTGCATCTATCGGCCAGCCATGATGCGACATGTATATCTATGCCAAATTATAGCTTTCTAGTAATAAGAGTCTCTGAGCTAAGCTGCTGACGGACAGACGGACAAAGCGAAACTATAAGGGTTCCTTGTTGACTACGGAACCCTAAAAAGCAAAAGATATTAAATTTTTATTTTTATCATGTTATTAAACTCTCTACTGGTGTTCAATGTTTTTTTTAAATAAACGTCCGAACACTAGTATCTACTGATCCGTATATGCCAAATGTGGAATAAAATTTGAAATAATAAATTATTCCACTAATGGCACCTGCGAAAAACATCGATAGGTGCCGTATGTGGAATACCTCAGGTGCCATTCACTCAGGTGTCGTTAAAGCGGGTGTTAAATTTGGAATATGTCGCTCTTTGCTTATCATTTTGGTGTACAATAAAGTAGAATTTATATATCTATCTTTATTCTACATTAGACTAACCACAACAACACAGCAAAAACCATTCGCACATCAAATCCAATGTTCCACAGAAGAGAATTTGATTTTACTACATAAAGAGAAAATATTGTGCTCCCGGCGGAATATAAAATTGTGCCTAAAAGCAAATAGTAATAAAAAGAATAGTATATTATGCAACTAGTGAATATAAGATGGATTTATACCGAGGGCCATACATGAATCACGAGCAAGTGAAGGATCCTAACGACTGAATTACGACCGTAGGGAGTGATCCATGATGATAGAATCACTAGCTTAGCGAGTGATTGAAGTGTTAGAATCCTGAGCGAAGCGAGTGATTAATGGCCCTCGATATAAATCCGTTTTATTCAAGAAGTTGCATACTATATTTTATACCATGAAGACGTGCAAAAGAAAAATTTAAGCGAAAAGCTCAATAAATATTAATAATGGTTTATTAACTTCAAAATTTACAAAAAAATTGAAAACCTGACCCCTGAGCTAGGTAACAGCACCTGTGTTTCAGGGGCCAGTGACCACCTCCGTTACGTTACGATAGTGCTTGGTGGCCAGCCATCAAGGTCAGACTGGCTGAGGAAAAGTGCCCGGCGAACATAAGAAGGCTGCTAGACAGCTACCTCGACAGTAGGAAAGTTAAGGTTCGTTACGCTGGGGAGGAGTGCACGCGAGTGGCTAGCAAGGGCTTTGTTCAAAGGTCAATAGGTGGGACAATCCTGTGGAATCTCACTCTAGACCCACTATTGCAGGAACTGGAAAAGCGCGGAATCTTCGGGCAGGCGTTCGCCGATAATATCGTCTTGGTTCTGGATGGGGACTCAGCGACCGAAGTTTCAACATCTGCCAATGCAGCCCTCGCCCATGTTCAGAGTTGGGGTCCAACGAGGATTCGTCCAGAAGATCTGTAAATCTTACCGTACTGTCTCCCTGAACTCGGCACTGGTACTGTCTGGAATACTTCCTCTAGATCTGCGCACACAGGAGGGAGCCGCCCTGTATGAAGCGAGGAGAGGGCCATCCCGGTTTGTGCCAGGAGATAGTGAGATCGAAAGTGCGGTAAGGTATGCAGAGGCTCCTCATCCAGCTACACAGATGCCCCTGGAGTTCATGTGCCTGGCAGAACAACAGTTGCTAGACAGCAACAATGTGCAGGCGGTGCGAATTTTCACCGACGGTAGCAAGATTGAGGGGAAGGTCGGAGCCGCATTATCCATTTGGGATAATGAAGGCGAAGTCCGGAACCTCAAACTTAGCTTATCCGCGTACTGCACAGTCTTCCAGGTGGAACTCCTGGCCATCTGCAAAGCGACGGACGTGATCCTTACGCGGCATGAGACGAGCTATAGTTTGTACAGTGACTCAATGTCAGCATTGCAGACGCATGCAAGCCATGGCTCTCTCCATCCCCTGGCAGTTCACGCGCGCGCCAATTTGGCTCAAGCCCTGGGCCAGAGCAAAGCGGTGTCTTTGTTCTGGATCAAGGCCCACGCGGGCCTGCCGGGGAATGAGCGAGCGGACGAGTTGGGAAAGAAGGCAGCATTGTCGTTACGGAGGAAGCCGGACAACGACCGGTGTCATTTATCAAACGACAGATCCGTTTGGAATCGCTTGATGAATGGAACCGTAGATATGTGTCGGGCGAGACAGCCTCTGTATTTATATATATGGCTTTCCGTATTATAAAACAGGTGCGGTCCACAGGCGTTCTCACGCAGGTTTTGACGGGGCACGACGGGTTCTTTGAATTCTTGAATCGCTTTAAGTGTAAGGAGAGCCCATCGTGCGTCTGCGATCCAGGCGTGGCAGAGACTGTCCAGCACATACTTGTAGATTGCCCGTTATTTATCACGCAACCAACTCGATTGTGAGCTGGACAGGAGACTGATGAAAGAGAGCCTGCATGGGCTCATGAGTAAGCAACACAGGGAAAAGTTCCTGGTGTACTGTGTTAATTAAAAAAAATCAAAATTCAAATTCATTTATTTCGGATAACTTAATCCATACAGTTCGATTGAATAAAACATAAAAAATAAATAAAATACAAATTAAAACACAAATTAAAATACAAATTACATAAAATAAAAACACATTCACCTTCAAATTACCTGCCTAATAAAGGATCTCCACAGCGGAGAGGAGATCCTATCAGCAACCGTCTTCAGAATTCCGTTGCAGCTGCCACGCATTCTGCAGATCAGGGAGACAGTTTCTTTACGGATGACGGCATGAAAGCCGTCAGTGCGATTCAGCGCAAACATCCCCGATGCACTACAGAAGCGAGGCAGCCCCAACATCATCCTGAAGATGTTGTTATACTGGACGCGCAAGATATCCAGCGATTTTTTGGTGTGACTGACCCACAGATTTCCCGTGTACAAGCTTTGACAATAAGCCTTAAACAAATTTATCTTTACTTGTTCAGAGCATCGGGAGAATCTGCGGGCCAGCATGTAACCTCTGACCGCCAAAGCCCTGCGCTCCCTCTCAATATCCAGATCGTCCTTAAGACCCTCGGTAATTAAATGTCCCAAGTATTTAAATTTCATGACACGATTTATGCACAAGCCATTTCATTTTTTGGTGAATACTCGGGGCATCAACCAGAGGCCCCAAAGACCATATATTCAGTTTTTTGGACATTGTATATAAGGCCATGGCCATGTGCTTCCACCATCATTGCACGAAACCGAAGTTGGAGCGGCACTATGCTTCGCCAGTATTATAAGAATATTTTTAAGAAGCATAGAATAGCACGCACAAAACTGCAATGACGAACGGTGCACTGGGGCAGTACCTAGCAACAACAGATTGTCTGTATGATGAAAAGCACTGTTGTGCTTCTCATCCCTATTTGTAAGGCTTAAGTTTTTTTTTTTTTTGTTTTCCCTTGTGATAAACAGCACTTCTGTACCTTAGCACTTTTTGCATATTTTGTATTTGTAAACAGCACTTTTACAATAACTCTTGTATAATTAGCACTTTTGTCTTTGAACCTATATGAAATAAATAAAGCTGCCATATAGGTATTTAAACAAAGTGGGAGTCCCACCCACTGAATACAAGAGATGTATGCAAGAAGAACAACTATTATGAAGAATGAAAGTACGAGAGGCATGAATGAGGAATATAATGAATTAATTGCTCAGAATAGGCGCCAACTTTGTTAAGCGGGAATAATATTATAAAAAAAAACCTACCTACCCTAACCTACCTACCCTACCCTACCTACCAATTTGTTGAACTATTTATTTGAATGAAAATAATATACTACCGTACGAATGTAACCAATCTATTAAAATTTAGAACATAAAAGCTGCTATTGTGAGTCAATCTTAAAAGATATGTTAGACATATGCTGTAGCGGACTTTTTTTTAGAACTTTTAAAGAGGAACAATTCTATCATATATGATATTTGCGTAACTTAAACCGTTTACGCAGCGCACGCAACGAAAGCTCTCAAAAATATTATTGCCCGTTTTTGTAACATTTTCATTTATGCTCGTCTCCTATTGATTGTAGCGTAATGATATATAGCCTATAACCTTCCCCGATAAATGGACTATCCAACACAAAAATACGACGGGGGTGGGGTTTTGATTACCGTTTTAAAGAAAATTAACTCAAAACTTATGAGTCACTGGGAAAGACGATGTGAGAATCTCTGGATCACCGTTGAAATACCTTTCACGAAATCTGTACGTCAAATCATCTCTACCTTCTTGATGTTACGTTAACATCGACCCTCAACTTTGGGCCATTCATTAAGGCAAAGGCTCAGTGGCTGCAAAAAGTTGAGGATCTTTGCAAAGGTGAGACGATACTTTACGCCTGAACAGCTGCCCAATTTGTATAAAGTGCAAGTTCGGACATGCATGGAGTACTGCTCTCACCTCTGGGACGGATCTGCCAAATACCAACTTGATGCTCTTGAGTCGATTGACAAACGGGCCAAGAGGCTTATCGGCAACGATGCACTGGTCGCCTCAAAGCTCCAGAGCCTTGAAAATCGACGCCGAGTTGCCAGTCTGTCGATTTTTTATCGGTTACATTTCGGGGAGTGTGCGATGGAACTGCACAACTTGCTGATGATGGGTTTGATCTTGACTCTAGTCTAGGTCAGAGGTGACAGAGACAGAGTCGACGATGGTAGACATCCCACCCATTCGTACAAATTGTTTTCCGAACACTTTCATTGTGCGCACAGTTAAGGAGTGGAATTCCCTGCCGGAGTCTTTGTTTCCTGATAGCTACTATCTTGGGATCTTGAAGTCAAGAGTTAATAGATTACTTCTAGGCAAGCGTGCATCATCGCTTACCATCAGGCGAGATAGTGGTCAAATAAAAAAAAAATAACCCGCCTGCATAAAAAGACAAACTATGTAAAATCAACTCAAAGGACCAAAACAAGATCAAAAATTCAGTAATAATAAAATGCCAACGAAAGATAAAACAAGACCAAACATTAACGATAATGTTTGGTCTTGTTTTATTTACATAGTTTGTCTTTTTATGCAGGCGGGTTTTTTAATTTATGTTTTTTATTGATATCTTTTTAGTTATGGTCCTTATAAATTTCGTAAACGGTCTAATTCTTTTAAAAAATTTTCATCTTGTGGTTTGTTTAATAATTTTCTAGGGTCAAGAGAACTGAGAGCAAGCCCTGCGAGAGATCGGACTCTGCTCAAAGCAACGTAAGCCTGACCTTTAGCGAATAGGTGACTGCTTAAATCGACAACTGCCTTATCTAAAGTTGTACCCTGCAATTTATTCACTGTCACTGCCCAGCATAAAATTACAGGGAGCATACGTCGCTCAATATTGCCTTTACCACGTAAAGCATCAAACTCTCTCGTAGAAGGCTCGATTCGGACACCAATACCAGGTCGATTGCCTGTTATACTTGAGTCATCAAACTCCAGAAATACAGCTTGTGGCAGTTCGCCCGCCTCCAACTGATCTCTGCGTAGTGCAGGCCTACCTATTTTCCTGATCACGCCCATGGCGCCATTAGTGAGCCCAGGATTAATATTAATGTTCCGCCTTAACATGGCTCGGGACCCTACACCTAAGCACACAGCAGGCACAGAGAAAATACCCGGCCTGATTTGGAGCCCTAGTGAGCGTGTCTTCACTAGGGCTCCAAATCAGGCCGAGTATTCGAGCCACAGGTTTCTACCTATCAATTGCAAGACTGCCGCTATTCCCTATATAAGAAAAAGAGGCACAAACCAAAAGAGACGCGCTCAAGATCGTCATGTCGCTATTTGTCCCGCTGGGACTCGCCTCACCTGTAACGATTCGAGCGAAACAAATACTTCAAGAGGCTTGGAGGCGAGGTGTCGATTGAGACCAGATATTAGACGAAGACCTGGCGACCTAGCGGAAGAACTGGATTCAACACCTGTTACAGCTCAAGGCTATGAGCATACCAAGATGTTACCCTGGTTATGGCGATGCCACAGAAATACAAATACATGTATTTACCGATGCAAGCGAAACGGCGTACGCAGCAGCTGTGTATTGGCGAGCCACCACAGCAGAAAGCACACAGCATGTGAGCTTAGTCATGGCCAAGGCGAGAGTAGCTCTATTAAAGCTACAATCGATACCACGCCTCGAGCTGCAGGCAGAGGTGATGGGAACCCGCCTGGCTGCAGCTGTGATAAGTGAGCACGATAGCAAGCCGTCGTTGGTCACATACAGGTCAGACAGCAAAACAGTACTGACCTGGATAAGTAAAGGAACATATAAAGAACATATAAAGCTTTCGTCGTTCATCACGACGACCGAACAAACAAAACAACAAAGACAACGAACGAACAAAGTGGAGGATTGGCGATGGATTCCTACAAAATTGAACATCGCTGACATTGCTAATCGTGACGTCCCACAGAAGTTCGACTCACAGCACCAGTGATACTGTGGCTCCAGTTGCCTGTATGAAGACCCTTCTTCATGGCCATTAGAGAAGCCTCCCATAGCAGAGGAGACAGGAGAAGAAAGAATTCTCACTATCATAGAAATAACACAAAGTTCGAAGCTCATAGAAGCTATACCTAATCGCACAAGATTCTCGAGATGGGAGCGGCTATTACGTGCGACTGCAAGTGTCCTACGTTTTATACATCTCTGTAAACAAAAAACAGAGAGAACTTTATATAACAAAACTAAGAAACAGACAGATGAGGACCCAGACTGGCGAAAGAAAAAGAAGGCAGTGACTGTAGCACCGAAACCAACTTCACATAGAGCGCCAGAAGAACCGGAAGCAGATTGTAGAGGCGGATTATTTGAGGTTGAGAAAATACTCGTACAAGCCGCACAGCAGCAATCATTCGCTCAAGAAATGGCTAGATTGCACGAACAGCAAGTAGTAGACAAACAGCCGCTACATTCATTACAAACAGCAGTAGTAGATGGTTTACTACGTATTAGAAGTCGAATAGCCGCCACCGACGAAATCACAGAAGATGTGAGGCGACCGCCAATATTACACGGACACCATCACATAACCCAGCTCTACAATAGACTGGACACATCACAGCCAACTACACAGCCAGACGGAGCTTACCATCAACGAAGTGAGGCAGCACTATTGGGTCGTGAGGATGCGACCGACTACGGAGAAGGTGCTGTCACGATGTCTTCGGTGTCATATTCGTAAGGCACAAGTTCCCGTACCTGCGACCGGCGACCATCCATGGACGTGCCTCGCTCACCACCAGAGGCCGTTCACATATACCGGGTTGGACTATTTCGGCCCGCTATCCGTCACCGTCGGTCGTCAGCATCAGAAGCGATACATAGCCCTATTTACGTGTCTCACCACCAGAGCTGTCAACCTCGAGATCGCCTCCAGCCTTAGCGCAGACTCCGCTATACTAGCGCTGCGCCGATTCGCCGCCCGCAGAGGATGTCCTACAGGAATCCACTCCGACAATGGCACCAACTTGCATGGTGCCGACCGAGAGCTCCGAGAGGCCTTCCGAGAGGAGGCCAGTCGCCGAGGCATCACATGGCGCTTCATCACCCCATCAGCGCCCTTCATGGGAGGCGCATGGGAGCGACTCGTTCGCAATAATAAGGCGATTTGTTCACAATCATACGTATAGTTTTAAGGTGTGAGTACAAACAAGAACTGAGTAAATTTTGTACAGAAATTATAAAGTCATGTCTGAAAGACGTCGTCGTCGTTCGAACATAGGTCGTAGTACAGTGAATGCCAGAAGAGCACGTTCAGCAAGAGATTTCAATAGTAACCTCTAAAGAAAATATGTTTATATTGTCTAATGACAAAAAAGCTGTGAACGTTGTATATAAAGACATTCTGTAGTATATATATATATATATTTAGTATCAGCATTGCACCCGTTCGAAACCGGGACGGGTCGCTAGTAATATATGTTTTTTTTTTCAAACCTTTTAACCTAGCCTAAGGATTGTGTTTTAGAAATTAACCGTTTTACGACACTAAAGCGGTGGAAGGCCCTTCACAAGAAGACATGAAAAACTTTGAATATCCAAACCTCTTTTAAATGCCGAGCCACATCTTTTTACCAAACCTAAGGTAATTACAAAATAACTACTCAAAATTTTCCATATCTACTTCACCTCTCACATTACACCTATTTACCAATTCATCATCCGGCTAGCCTATTCCCAGTCAAACCGGTAACAGCTAAACCAAAAAAACGGAAAACAAGAAGAAAATTATGCTGTGCAGTCCGAGGTTACATAATCGCCAGCTGACTGGCCAAATAAAGTATCCTCCGACTGCACAGCATAATTTTCTTTTGCAGTCGGGTTTTTTTGGTTTTAATAATTATCTTTTTTTTAGTTGAACCTTCCGACACGTTTTTATCTTCATCTGCCTAGCCTTATGCCAACTTTATTGTGGTCTGTATCCAGTCTAATAGGTTTCAGCTGGATTCTAGTATTTTACATGAAGCGACTGCTTATTTGAACTCCACAACCCAGACATCTTTTACAACTTCTAATAAAGAAGAGAAAGAGTGCCCACTGCCCAATAATAGAAACTGTAAACAAAATTATTTATTGAAAACTCTTTTTTTAAACAAGCTTTTTTTCGTATACTTCTCAGCAAACCCTTTCATTCAATACCCATATCATGACAGTTCACAAAAAATAACTAGTCCGCCATCTTGGGCCGTCAGCCATATTGGATTTAGAATGACGTCACTTAGCTAATCATGCATTCTCATGCAAAATAAACGTCTATGCAAAATTTCATCGTCTATCTAAAATTCAGTTGGATGATTTGACCCGAACACACACACATTGAAAGTTAAATAAAAGGTTGTATAAAAACGCCTTCCACAGTATTTCAAGACAAAAGGTTTTCACCGCAATATCCATCCGACAATACAAAATAAATTCAGTGGACACAATACGACAATAACGAAATCAGGGTTCCTTTGTTGCATTCAAAGTGTTAAAAGCTCGCGGCCGACGGAACCCTAATCGGGTAATGGACGCAGCGCCATATTGTAGCTTTGTGTACCCACAAACGAATAACTAGTTTTTCTTGTGATTCTGTCTGTTCTTTTGCTTTTTGACAGTTCCGCTCAGTGTCCTCGTTTTGTGAAAGGTTCGTAGAAATAATAGGTGGTAGTGGGTCATGTTTTTGCTTGTTTTTGATGATTTTCTTGTGAAAAGTTTTGCTTTTGACATCAAAAAAGGAGGAGGTTCTCAATTCGACGGAATCTTTTTTTTATATTTTTCTCCGATTACACAAAGACGCCTGGACCGATTTAGAAAATTCTTCTATTGTTTGAAAGGGTACTTTCCAGGTGGTCCCGTGGTCATAAGGTCAGGATCTGATGATGGGATCCTGAAGAAATCGAGGGAACTCCTCTAATATTATAGGCATAAATATAGCGATTTTGGTATTTTTATCCACAATGCAATGCATAATTTGTACTCAGAAAGTATATTTTGGTGAAGTGAAACTGATGAAGAAGACCTAGTAAGTATGACACGGGTATAAGATATATCGAATAGTTAACCGACTATGATGAAGCAAATACTTATAAATAAACTAGCGACCCGCCCCGGCTTCGCACGGGTGCAATGCTGATACTAAATATACTACAGAATGTCTTTATATAAAACGTTCACCGCTTTTTTATAATCAGACAATACAAACATGTTTTCTCTGAGACTACTCTTGAAAGAGCGACATATAATTGGCCATGTGAAAAACACTCAACGCTCAAATCTGAGCCTGCAACGTTGAAAGTTTGACCATGCGATTTATTAATGGTCATTGCAAAAGATATCTTTACCGGAAATTGTATTTCTCTAGGAAAATGAACAGCTTCTTCCAAATCGAGAACAGTATCGACCGAGTAGTTAGTATAATTGCGTCGGCGCATCAATCTTTGAAAGAATCAAGTTATTTATCTTATCTACTTGTTCGTTAGTTAGTGACGCAATCGCTCTTTCATTAAACCAAGATATAGTCTTAAAACTTATGTTATCATTGTCGGAATAGACATTGTTGACCAACTCTTGGATGTTGTCTATCAAAACACAAAAGTTTTCTAGGTTAATCCTTCCATCAATTTGTATGAAGAGTCCATTGCCAACTTTTAGCAGCATCTCTGAAAAAAGCCTGTTCTCATGTGAAGACAATGAAACCCTCATGTTAGTTTTAAGCTCTAATGAATTGACGTGTGGCCAAATGTTGGGTATTTTAAGGGAAGCATTTATTTCGTCAGCACGTGTTCCTCGAGTCACAACTGACTTTGACGAATGTCTGAGAACAGAATTGTACATCCACCCATAGGTGAATTTTTGCTGCGCAAATCGCGCATTGGTTCTGATCGATTTTCACTCATGTTGAGCTATATTTTGTAAAAATCTCGATTGATCGTATGATGTTTCTCTTGTGTATTCGGCACTATTCGTAAAATTTTAGTTAGTGGTATTTCAGTATAGCTGGCATCGGCGGCCCAAAATCCTCGATCGATTTAACCGAAAGTAATTGCACTACTTTGTTCAATCCAAATAATGCATCGTCAAATATGTTTTGATCATTGTACATCATCTGCAACTAACTCTCGTCGCCGAATCAGAATATCACTGGCCATATTTTCTTCAAAATTTATTCCATAGAGTAACAGAATCAGTTACTTGACAAAACGCTACTATGATGGCAAATAAATATCTTAATGATGTAGCTGAACTGGGGGGTGACCATAAGCTCTTAGAGCGGTATCAATTTGAGATCGAATAAGGGACAGATGTATATGACTTGTATACATCTGTCACTTACTTGATATCAAATTGATACCGCTCTAAGAGCTTATGGTCATCCCCCTGCAAATAGCTGCTTCTGATAATGTGTTTTCCCAGTGAGAATCGTCTTCCAAGAGCCCCATAACTTTGCATGCTATTTGATATTGTAAATAACACCTTGTACAGGGGAAGTCACACATCTGACATCTGACATCTGTCCCTTATTCGATCTCAAATTGATACCGCTCTAAGATCTTATGGTCACCCCCCTGTTCTCATGTGTGCAAAGGCTGTCGGACCTTTTACAACATGCAGTGACATTCTCAGATAAAAGCATTCGCTTTTGACAGACAGCGGGCAGCGACTTTGTTTTATACTATGTAGTGATGGTACTGATGAAAATGGCACCATCGAACTGTTCTGATGATGAAGCTTGAAGGTAAGCACTGAAACTCTGAAATAAAATGGATGGATCCAAGTCGTAAATGGGCTTATTGGAATCGTCATGAGATTTACTATTTTCATGGTATTTGGAGGTACATATCAAAACTACAAGGAGTTAAATAAAAATACCAAAATAAAACATACCGAATTCCAAAACAAAACACTACTTTCTGAAGAATAACTTTCTTTTCGAAGTCAGTGTCGAAAAACGTACAACAATAGGTACCAATGACACCGACTTCGAAAAAGGAAGTTATTTTTCGCTTTGTACTGTTTTGTTTTGGAAGTCGACATGATATTTTTGTTAAAAAGTTTTTTTGTTGGTTGTGTCATCTATAGATAGAATGAAATAAAAAATAAATTAGGGTAAAACTTTTTTGGAAGTCGGTGGAGCTCCTCTACTTTTCTTAAGCCCGCTTGCGCCGCCCTTGATTATCATACAATCTCAGAGTTAGTAGTTAACCTAGGACCATCTTGTGTGACATATTTTAATTTAACCTCGTGTTAGCAACTAACTTCGAGTTAAGATTTTGGGTCAAGTGGGCATAATCATTAAAAAAAACCGGCCAAGTGCGAGTTTGACTCGCGCACAGAGGGTTCCGTATAAAAAGCTACATTCACCAAAATAAATAGGTAACATTACTAACGTTCATAAACAATAAAAGCACCGAACATTGCTCTAAGTAAGGGACACAATTAACTTTGCCGTTCGAAAACTGTTGTACATCAATATATCTTTTTTACTTTGCAAATACATTATTTTACTTTATTTTGTGTATACTTTTGTCGTGATTTTTTTATCATGTCCAAAAGCAACCATTTAGCTGGCACTTGACTCTTACAAAAATTACCAAGTTTAAGTTTAATTTTACGTGAACGGATCTCTGAATAGAAAAATGGTTTTTCGCAGACCTGTTATATTTTGAATGGCCTATTTAACGATACCACACATATGCCTGTAATATTTTTGAATGGCCTATATAACGATATGGGATAGAGGAAAAAAACTTCCCCCATTTACGAGTACAGGCGGTAAGCATTTTTTTTCTTCTTGGCGTAATTTGACCACTTTGTCTTAATTATGAGGTGTATGCATACCAAATTATAGCTTTCTAGTACTAAGACTCTCTGAGCTAAGCTGCGGACGGACGGACAGACTGACATGGCGAAACTATAAGTGTTCCTTGTAGATTACGTAACCATAAAACGGGCTTATCAAGGTTGTAACGTCCAAAATTCTAAAGAGATTGATAATCATATGTTGCCTTATTTACACCAGGAGCCTTATCCTGACGTGTTACAACTATTATTGGAAGACGCAGCGTTGGAAGGCCTCTTTATTATAGGTGGAGCGACGACCTAGTCAAAGCTGCGGGCGTCCGGTGTATGCGAAACGCACAGGACCGATCAGTGTGGTACTTGGGGGAGGCCTATGTCCAGCAGTGGACGTCTTTCGGCTGAAATGATGATGATAATGACACAGAGCACTATTTCTTATTCACAGCGGAATCATGATGGCGTTGACACTTTATAGTACGACCCCAGGGGGATTAGTTTTGGGCACGCCACAATAGTGGCGATAAGGCCCCTCTTTGTGGAGTGGCTTGAGAGGCGTCACGGCGTCCTCACCTTCCGCCTGACGCAGGTCCTCACCGGACACGGCTGTTTCGGGAGGTTCCTGTTCAGGATAAGGCGGGAGGAAACGCCCGGGTGTCACCATTGTGAGGATCGCCCGGAGGACATGGTAGAACATACGGTGGAGGTATGCCCCGCTTGGGCGGAGCAACGCCGTGTCCTCGTGGAGGCGATCGGCGGTTGCGACCTCTCGCGTCCGGCCTTGGTTCAGGCCATGGGACGGAGCGAGAGGGCATGGGAAGCTGTCACCTACTTCTGCAAAGCAGTAATGATCGCGTAGGATGAGGCAGAACGCGTGAGGGAGAGGCAACGTAGGCGCCCTCACGCCCCAAGCCACCGCAGGAGACGCCCGGGCATCGGGGGTCGCATGCTGATGCCCGGCCACCGTAGGCGCGGGCTTGCTGACGGCGAGTAACGGGTAGCTCGCCGCCCGATAAGGACCAGGGCCGAGTCGATGGCGCGTAGTGTTCCACGCGCGCCTCAAAGAGATGTCAGCAAAATTGACGGGGTCCGCTAGGGCCGATGCCTGTCTGGGTCGCGGATAAATTTGAAAATAGTTACTTCGGCCCTGGCTCAAGCAACTGAAGGAACACGGGTGGGTTTTAGTCAGTAAAAGTCTGACACGCCCTCCCGCTTTACCCAGAGCGGGAGAAGTCATTGGATGATTTCTCACCCAAAAAAAAAAAAGGGGTATTAGTTTGTTTCACGTGGTAATTATAACAATGTATAATAGTTTTGCACAAATACCTACGTATATTTTATCACTTACTATCCCTTACCTCACCAATCCCTTCTAAAAATAACCGAAAACGGTGCAAAGGCAACCCTCCAAACTTTCCCCCCCAGGTTCGAATCAACGAGAAGGTCGAACATGTCCCGTTTGAGTCGCAGTTTGTGTTTAATCCCCTCACTATGTTTATCTTCGGCCCCAAACTTTCCTACTTTCTCTTCATTATTTATTTATCAGACTTTTGGGTTACGCTTCCAAAACTTTCCGGACATAATTATCCTTATATTTGTATTTCAAAGAAACTAGGACCGAAGTTCCGAACTTCTGAAGTTTAATGGATTTGTTGGAATCTATTGTTTCAATGATACACGTATTCCGTGACCAGGAGTCCAGGACCTTTGGGGTGGTCCCTCACCAATTAATGATTCAAAAAGCTGATTCATGACCTGAAAGGGTCGGTGATTTGTCAGGCTTTCGGAGAAGGAGATGTATTTGTTAACTGTCCATTTCGAGAACGGAAACTAAAGTTCTTAAGCTCGTTAAGTGCTTACATAGAGAAGACGCAGAGTAGCCCAGTCAACGGGGCTTAAGTAACCCGAAAAATTCTCCTGCCAGTGAGAGTAGGTAGTGTGATAAAGTAAGGTAATACAGATTACAGATAACAAATTATCCAAAAGATTTTGATAAGAGAAGTTAGGTATTTTTACCTAAACATGAAAATTGCTTATAACTCTCTGTGAAAAATTCCTCAGTCTGAAATAATTTCTGTATACGTACGAATGTATTAGTTAGAATAGGCAAGTATAGGCATCCAACATTTTTTTGATTTGAGAAACACTCCAAATTTAACTTATTACATTTTGCGCTATAACTTCTACTGAAAAATTGGTCTGGTAATTTTTATTTTTTAATATGGTTTTATTTTCTTAAATAAAAAGCTTTGTTATGTTATCCAAAAGATTTGCCTTTAAAACATTTCTTTTTTCATTTTTACTTAATTACATCATGTGAATAATTGCTCAGGTTAATTTAATACGTTTATTAGTTATGAGTCGCTGTATTTTAATAGGTATTCCAATAATCCAATGGAAATTCGGCCTAATACCAAAGCTTTTACAAACTCAATAATTGATAAGTACAAGCATTGCCGTCGGTTAGCAGCGACCGGTCGCGGGAGTGAAGAGGTGTGCGGGGCGCTCGCGCAGTGGTGTGGCGACGGGTAGCGTGTCTCGCTCGAAGTATGAAACGGAGCAGCCCGGCGAGCTCGGCCTACTGTGACATGGCTTAAGTCACACTTTTTATCACAGTTTGGGTGATAAAGCCATTTTGTCTTAAATGCTAGCGCGGCGGCGTGAGATATTTTCTTGACTTGTGGTAGAACTTCTTGACGTTTATTTTTTTATCTTTTTCGGCAATTTTCCAATTTTATTGCAGTTTCGGTTTAACCTTGGCCATAAAAACCATTTAGGTTCTGAGAAGCATAGCCCTACGACGGACTGTTTCCGAATTATGGGCCTCCGAATCTTATTTTATTTTGCATAAAACGCTCTATATTTCTAAAATGGTATCTCGAAAACGGTATGTCCTAGGCAAAAAATAACCAAAATTTAGCCCCTCCTTTGTCACATCCATACTAGCAGCATCCCAACATAAATTTATGAAAGTTTTTTTTTTTGCATGGTTTTCGACTTTAACTACAAATTCTTAAAAGAAAATATTTTCGGTCATGACAAGTTATGATAAAATATGTCATGTCTTACAATTTGTCTTAAATGCTAGCACGAGACAACCATGTGACACAGTTTAAAGGCGCGACATGCCTTTCTTGTCAACTTTAAAATATGTCACATGTTTGACCCGTGCTAGCATTTAAGACAAATTGTAAGACATGACATAATTTATCATGTCTTGTCACAAATGTCTTGGGTACGCCCATGCTCGCCGGGCAGCTGTGTACCTACCTACTTGTGCATATTTATTATTTTACTCTTTGTACTTGTGCAAGGAACGTTTGTTTAAAAATGTGTGTGCTGTGTAAAAAACCTTTAATAGTGGGGTTTGTTAAAGTGACATAAAAGCGACTTCAAAAGACTCGACAATCAAGCCGAAGAAGAGATGTTGGATTTTGCTCGCAACTTATGGAAGTTTCAAACCTTACAGTACACGTGAAATGTCGAATATGATATATAAATGATGCCATGATCAAGGCGTTTAAAAGGAAAAAGATATTATTCATGAATGCCACAGTGATAGAACCACCGGCAGCGAACATCCCGCCTATCGAATTCGATTTCCAGTCAAAATGTCTAATAATTATACCCCCACCGCAGTATCTCTACGTTGACGTCGTGGTGGGCCCTACGTGCTACAATGAACCCAAGGTCGGTTCCGCTAGATTCTACTTTGCCGCAACATGCCTTGGGTGAGGGTCAATACAATCCACAGGGCAGCTTTGTGGCGAGTTGGTGGGCAGTGGCGACTCCACGGACCTGATCTCTAGGCAGAAGTCTTATCCCTCGTCTCCGCCTTGCCTTTATTGGCCGGTCGGTGTGAACACCGATGGGGAACAGGGCTTCCACCTCTCTCTTGCCTTAATTGGCTGGCTTGAGTGGAGATTCGCAAGAGCATACGAGCTCGGAGGAAGGAAGTTATAAGTCCATCTATATTTTTAGGTAATCGATCTACGAAACCTCTCAAACCCATAGCTCAATGTGTTTTGTGTCCATATTCTGCAATAGTCCTGCACCAGCCGGGGTTTGTCCTTTTGGTTCCCTTGCGTAGTGACTAGTGCATACAGGGATAATCGCCGGTTGGTGTCAAATTTTATCCTACATGTCTAACAAGGCCTCTGTGAATTGGTTTCGGCCTCTGGTACACCTTTCAAAGGGGACTCTAGGGTCCCGAGAATCACAAAAATATATCAAAAATAATAATACCACAAGAAGGCCTATGACTCAGTGATACATGATAGCTCATGAGGGTGCTGGAGTTGTATAAAATTGATGCAACTCTGCGCGCCTTTCTGACGTCATTTATGGGGCAGTGGAGGATGGTCCTTCACTATCCAGGATGTCGACAGATTCAAGAGAACAGCGAACCTATGAGGATCAAGCGTGGAATATTTCAGGGTGATAGTCTGAGTCCGCTGTGTTTTTGTTTAGCCCTAAACCCTCTTAGTACACTGCTGGTGGGTTCGAGCCTGGGCTATCGGTTGAGAAGAAGAGGTCAGGTCATGTCACACCTCCTTTACATGGATGATCTGAAGCTCTTTGCCCGCAACAACTTGCAACTGATGGTATATAATATACAGATGGTAACAGAAACCTTCAGTAACGCCATCAGGATGGAATTTGGTGTGGACAAATGTGCAGTCATGCATGTAAAGCGAGGCGAGATTATGGAATCCGTGGGAATACAACTCTCGGATTCCATAAACCTTAGATCCCTTTACTCAACCGAAACTTACAAGTATTTGGGTATGTCGGAAGCACTACCTAGGCATCGATGCTACTGGCGTGAATCAGTCGTTAAATGAATCGTCTTGATGTACACTTTCGGCATACTCAAATGGATATATAATACAGAACTTGACACCCTGGATAGGAGGGTCTGCACACTGCTTACCGCAAATTACATGCATCACCAGGGTCATCGGTGATGAGACTGTATATCCCGCGGAAGGACGGCGTTCGAGGCCTTTTAAATGCTAAATCACTGCACAACCGCGAGGTATGCAGTCTTAGGGAATACTTCCAGAAAAACTACGCATCGTGATGTGGTAGCGGCGGACAAGGGCCTTATCCCGCCCTCCTTGGCTATCGATAATATGCGCAAACCTATAGTATTAGATACCACAGGGAGGTATGGCAGAGCAAGGCGCTTCTCGGACGCTTTTAGATCTCTTAGCGTCCGTGGCCTGGTTGCGATTTGGTGACCTTTTCGGGGAAACCGAAGGTTTTGTCATTGCGATTATGGACGAGTTATGATGACGAACAACTACCGGAAATACATCATGAAGGGCGGCACGGTTGACATTAGTCGGGCATGTCACCGGCCGGGGGAGTCCATCCGTCACATTATCTCCGGTTGTTTTAGTCTAGCTAACGGAGACTATTTCATAGACACAATTTTGTAGCCAGGATTATCCATCAGCAACTGCTCTTAAATACAATCTTGTGGAATGGGAAGTACCGTACTATAGGTATGTGGCCGACCCAGTTCTCGAAAATGACAATGTCACGTTGCATTGGGATCGGTCTATCATCACTGACAGGACTATTGTTGTTAATAAGCCTGACATAGTGGTGATCGACCGACTAGAGCGTCGCTCAATGATTGTTGACATAGCGGTCCCTCATGACCAGAACCTCGTGAATGCTGAGAAAGATAAAAAACTAAGTATCTTGATCTGGCTCGCCGGGTTGTCGACATGTGGGATGTGAATACAGCAGTCATTGTGCCGATAGTGGTGACGGCCAATGGCATGATATATCTTGTTGGGCAGTTGGATCAAGGTCTTGATCCAGAAAGCGGTACTCCTGACGCGGTGCGTATCGTTAGGGGATTCCTCTCTCAGGAGCCCTGACCACCGGTAGCTTGGACCCTGTTCCCGATACCAGTGGGCTACTCATCATCATCTGCCTAGCCTTTTCCCCAACTATATTGTGGTCGGCTTCCAGTCTTACCGGTGGGCTACTATTTTTTATATTTTAAATATATTTTTATTTTATTATTATAAGCTAACATTTAAAAATGTAAAAAGTATTCACATAAATTAAACAAAGTCCCAATATATTTATTTCCATATTTAACAATAGTGCTCCATATTTAGCAATAGACTTGTACATCATGCTTGGACCCTGTTCCCGATACCGGTGGGCGTCAATTTTTTATATTTTTAAAAGTTTGTTTTTATTTTATAAATATATTTTCTAATGTTTTTTTTTATTTAATTTTATAAAAAATATTTTAAAATGTAGACAATAAGAAATGAAAATTAAATAAAGAACATAATATTTTTTTTTTGTCCTCGATATTTCCTCAACAGGTGTCTTTATAAACATACTTTTTGACAATTTTTTCGCATAGTTTACAAAGTCCTTAAGGAGGAGGTCCTTAAGGACTTTGTAAACTATGCGAAGATTTATGAAGATGCGACGGATTTTAAATAAACGTTTTATACCTATCAAAAGTTTTTTAATATCCATATAAGTATAAAAAAAATATTAAGCGATTTTCTAAACGCCGTTGTACAGTCAACAGCACATCAGGTTATACAAAACTGTAAAATTTCTCCAAATGATTTTAAACCATAAAATGTTGTTGGTTAAGTTCAAAATCGAATGAGAAAATTTGAGATTGTGGTACTTGATGACTTTACATAAATTGTGCATATTAAGATAAAAAACATATTTGTAAAACTCGCCTACACTAATCCAAAAGTAGTGCGTGGCAAAGTAGCTCTAAGCGGTCAAGTGAAGGTCAACCCTTACGTTCTAGCATAAATCGGCAAATTATCCTAACAAATATAATGAACGTTCGAAAATTTGTTGGATTATTGATAATTATGTTTTAATATAAAATCATATTACTAATAAAGGTATGAAAATGCACGGAGATATTTTTCACGTCACGTAATTATTCAAAAATCAAAAAAAAATTTTTAAAAAGGAAAATCTTTTGGATAACTAAACAAAGCTATCTATTTAAAGATATAAAAACATATTTAAAAATAACAATTTGCAGAGCAATTTTTCAGTAGAAGTTATAGTGCAAAATGTTAAAAGTTGAATTTGGGGTATATCCAAAATCGAAAAAATATTGGATTCCTTTACATACTTATTCTAACTAGTACATACATACGTATAAAGAAAGTATTTCAGTCTGAGGAAATATTCACAAAGCCTTATAAGCGATTATCATGTTTAGGTAAAAATACCTAACTTCTCGTAACAAAATTTGTTGGATTATTCTACATCTGTAATCTGTATTACCTCATTTCATCACATGCCAAATTTCAGAGGCGGGAGAATTTTTCGGAAGTCTCCATACAACAAATATCCTCGTTGACTGGACTAGAGAGTGTAGCTTAAGAAAAACTGTGTGAAACGATTTCATTAAGAGCGGACTCTAGTCAACAAGAATTTGAAAAATAGGTATTTGAAGAAACTATTGCCGTCGCGCAGCGCCCGACCAAGCGAGCTATCAATGTGTGAACGAGTAATGTATTTGTGTGTGTAAGAGCGCGCCGCAGCGGCCGGCCGACTCCGGTGCACGCGCCCTCGCCGCGAGTACCGAGCCGCTTTACATTTTACGAAAAAATTTAAAGAGTTGATTAATTTTGGAGATATGTAGTTTTTTTTTAAATGCCTTCCGCCAGAAATAATTGATGGTCGTATACCACGAAATTTACCTGCAAGTGAAAGGATTGAAATTACGATAGATAAATGCACATTTTTACACGACTGTCCAAAAGAGGAGAGTTATGTTATGTTTATAGCGCTCATGTATGTTTGTGAGATTCTTTATTCCACCATAACTTCTAAACAGCTTAACCGGTATCAATTTATGTGGTATCTTTAGAAGCGTAACGTTATTAAAAAATAAAAAATGATATTTCATAAAAAATTTACTACCTATTCTATCATCGTCTAGCTAGTCTAGAGCTTACTTAGTATATATATAATAATATATAACAGTAGTATTAAATAATCATTTGTTCCCTAATAACATACCAAAAGAAATTAAATAAATATAACAGTACTATTCAATATCCCATAGAAAACTTATAAAATAAATTGTTTTTGCAAAAATATCGTTTTATTACTAAAAGAGCTATGATATAAAAAATAAATCATTAAAAATAATTAAAAACACGCCTGCCTTGCAGTCGGGGGATCGATCCTTGGATCAGGTTTTTTACAGGTCCCCCGACTTCGTTGAAAAGATTGGTTTTCAGTTGAGCCCATTCAACACAAAATTAATTTCGCTTGTTTTTAATTTTTTTGTTCAATTTTTTCATTCACTTTTCGACAAGCTGCCTTGTCAAAAAGTTCTTTTCTATACTAATATTATAAAGAGGAAAGATTATTTTGTTTGTTTGTTTGTACTGAATAGGCTCCGAAACTACTGGACCGATTTGAAAAATTCTTTCACCATTAGAAAGCTACATTATTCCTGAGTGACAGGCAGTTTTTTAATCCCGAAAATGGGTCCTGTGGGGTGGTCCACGGGAGCAAAGCCGCGGGCAACAGCTAGTAATTAATAAGCCTGTTTTTAATTATTTTTAATAATTTTAATTTAAAATTCTATATTTTAATTTAAATACCCACAAACCCCACTTCTCCAAAATTCATAAATCATTTTTATAAGTATCTGCTTTACAAAAAATCAAAATTTAGTTTGCATGATACTGGGTGTAAGACCAACCGAAAGAATGCAAATCAGCAGACAGGACGTAAGATGAGCGAACGAATCAGTACATCAGAGCCATCATTTTGAGGACCGGATCACCCGCGTCCGTAGGAAAATAAGCGTTTTGAATCCCTACACGTGGTCCCCGGATGGTGCTAATCATGTGACATACTGGTGGTAGGTTTCGACCGAAGGGCTTGTGACCACATAGCGGGCAAAGACATACTGCCAAGTGGCCTAGCCGTGATCCGGTTACGATGCCCGGTGCAGCCATTAGAGGAGTTGGGTCGAGATAGCTGTTCCACTGATGGAAGGCCGGCCAGACTCACGCTGTTATGGACGTATCGGGAGACTGGTCGTAGAGGGCAGTGAGCAAGTACGCAGCCACTTTAAAAAATAAGATGCAATATACCATTCGTATTATGAATTTGTAAATTTATATTGAAATTTTAAAGTAACGTTTCATTTGAATGTCATTGCACCGAAAAAGGTCAAATACCATTTCTAGAACCTTTGGAAAAAATAAATTTATTATATTTATATTATACAGCGAGCGTCTTTTGTTCACTAAAAAGAGCCAATTCCAACCAGCTCCATCTTTCCGAGGTGTAACCGTGCCGATAACCGACCATATTAAGCTTCTTGGCGTATGCTGCTAAGAAGTTGAGTCGGTACTTCACGCCAGAACAGGTGCTTAAGTTGTATCAAGCGCAAGTTCGATCTTGCATGGAGTACTGTTCTCATCTCTGGGACGAATCTGCCAAATACCAGCTTCATGCACTAGATTTGATCGAAAAACGGGTCAGGAGGGTCATCGGCAATGAGATCGAGTCAAAGCTCCAGAGCCTTGAACATCGTCGCAGAGTTGCCAGCTTGTCGGATTTTTATCGGATGCATTTCGGGGATTTTGCGATGGAATTGCATGATCTAATTCCATATAGCCCGTTTCATCATCGGACATCATTCATCTACAAGACGTACGGCGATGCGCCATCGGTACAAGGTGGATATCCCGCCCAAAGGCACTAAACATTTTGCGTACAGCAAGGAGTGGAATTCCTTGCGTCTGTGTTGCTCGATAGCTACAACCTCGGGGTCTTTAAGTCAAGAGTGAAGTTACTTCTGGGCAAGTTTGCTACACCATAGACCACATCATCGCTTACCATCAGGTGAGATAGTGGTCAAGAGCGAGCCTATCTATAATAACAAAAATCAGCGATTTCTTTTCAACAACATTTGTTAGTTCGTTCGGTTGGTCTGTACCGAGCATTATTCTGGATCCTGGCTTAATTTTCTTAACAACTTTTGATCGTGTATTTGCAACTGCACTTGCCAGATTTTATGCATGCCTAAGTTAATCATTCGACAAGTGCCTTCAACTATAATAAATAATACTCACAATCACACGATTTATTAAATAAAATAATTGTTTAGTGTAAATATCGACATCGGTGTATATCACTAGAGTATCGATAAAAATGTCGACAACTGCCACTTCCCTATTAGTGTACGTGTAAGCCTTACCCTCCCTCACCTCCAACCTCCACCCGTAAAGTGCGAAAGGGACAACTGCAGCTCAGGCTGATTTTACCTACAAAAACCTTGACCAAAAGGCGTTTCGTATTCCGCTGTTTTCTTCTTCAAAACTGGCCTGATCTTAAAAAATCTTATATCAAAATTTAGAGGAAAAGTATATCTATGCTTCTGTCATTTTCTTTTTTGTTAAAAAGTTATCAATTTTGTCTGAAAGTCGTCTGAACATGGCGGTAAAAACGGGCATTTTTTTCGGGTTTTTGGATTGTCATATTTCTTTTAGTTATTATGTTTTCGAAAAAAGGAAATGATAGGGGCACGTATTAATTAGACTTTGATTTTATGGGAAAAAATCATTGCTCTGGAGGCATTATCCACGAAGAAAACAGCGGAATGTTTTTGTATGGAGAAAGGCCCAATAGAGTACCCTCTTAAGGAGACAATTTTCATGTTGATGACTGCATCACCATGAAAATTGTCAACCTAGTTAGTAACTCACTGGGGTTACTTACTAGGTTGAGCCTGAATTTCTGGTGACAAAATAAAGAATAGATATGAAAAAAAAATAAAAAAAATATATACTACCGACTCCCAAATAAGAAACTGCAAAGTGAAAAATAACTAAGTCGGTGTCTTTCGTAGGTCCCATTTTCATGCGTTATGGACACCGACTTCCAAAAATAAAGTTATTTTTCACTTTGTATTTTTTTATTTGGATGTAGTAGTATTTTTTTGTAAAAAGTTTTTTATTTTTCACTTTTTAGTTGGCAAGTAGTTAATAAGGTACCTATAATGCCAGAATAGATTACCCGAATATCATGAAACTGAACATAACTGGTGAAATGAGAGTGTATCAAGGTGAACTGTACACATCTGTGTACCCCTTTAGAGCATACTGGTGTGATGTTTTGTTATGAAATGGTATAAACAATAAACAGACATGCGATTGAAGCAATCCCGAGAGATAGACAACAGAACTCTTCAATCGATAACGACAATATTTATTGAGGAGTTCTGTTGTTTATCTCCGAAGTTCTTCATCAGATCTTCACGAAATTAAAATGGGACCAATTTCGGAACATCTTTCAAACAAAAACAGAATTTTCAATATCGGTCCACAATTGACGGAGATATCAGTGCAAATAGACAAAAAAGAAAAACAAACATAAAGTCGAACATAGAACCTCCGCCTTTTTGGTAAGTCGGTTAAAATAGGCTTTAAAGCACTAATAGCAAGCTTAAAAGCATAATAATACAAATATAGGGTTTTAGCAGGTATCCAAAAAATAATGTCCATTGCCGCACAAAAACACTTAACAAAAGATGCAATCTACAAAAATAAAATAATGCACCCGAAAATTCAGCTGCAACAAGACTTAAAAAGCACCCAAAAGAAAAGCATCTGAATTATTTTAATTCATATTTTCATATCTTTAGCACACAAAGCGGCTGGAGTACTCGTTGGCGCGAAAAATTCATCAGCCCCGAATATTTTAAGCACCATATTATAAAACAAGGAACTAGGCGGTTCTCGCAAATCAAAAAACGGTAACTCAAACAAAATGAGTTTCGAGAAAAAGTTGTAAAAAATATATTTCTGTCACCTTAATGATATTTAATTCTATCCAGCTGTGCTATTCTGTCCAATCTCACCGCAATGATATAAAAACATGATGAAGTGAGCTTTCAACACCTAGCATCAATGGAATAAGAACTCACTTTATGCTCATTTCACCTAAGTTTGCATGGGGAGTTTTTTCCAGAATCGGCCGGCAATTTCTACGCTATACCTATGTTAAATTAAATGAAAATCGGTTTTACAAGCTGTAAAACCGATTTTCATTTAATTTAGACGTGAAAATTTAACAAAAGAACCGACTTCCTTTCGAATTTATAATAAGCAGGTTTGGATAGTGTTACTAATTTACCAATAAAGTTACAGGTAAAACGGCAGAATAAGCTATACGAAGCAAAATCCACAGAATTTTCGTAAATTTTAAGATACCGCTATTTGACTTCCGTGGCCCGTAGATAGAATTTTCGCTTTTGCAGCAATTTTCGCGACTGTCTCTGGGAGCTGAGCAATTTAAAATAACAGGGCAGCACGGTGGGCCATTAGTTAGAGCACTCTACTCCGGTCTACCTGCATAAATGTTAGAATCGGTAATTATGTAAACATCTGTGGAGATGTACTGGATTTAGTGTCTCTGTGTACGTTTGAATTTAATTGTTTCAGTGAGGATTGCGTTTTTGATTGTTTCTGTGATTACTTCTTGCTGTGTAACTGCTATGGTTGTCATAAGAATTTGGTGCCGAAAACCTATTACCTAAAAGGGGTACTGCCAGATATATTTGCAGGCTATCTCCAATGCCTAATCCCGTTTTCTGCTTATATATATAATTTAATTCTACTGTTCAGTATATCTACGTATATTTTGGAACAAACATAGTGAACAGTGGCTTTTATTTGTCACATTTCAGAGACCTCATTGTAAAATTTATTTGTATTCATGAGTACTGATACCCCCTGAAAGATTACCAATGAATTAAGTCATCTTTAGAAGCAAATAGTTTTATACTTTCATTCCTTTTTATTACCAGATTCATTCGTGAATAAGGTCCTCATAATGGTACCAGCAATACAAATAATATAATAATATTTTATCAAATACACCCACTAGATTTATTCTCTTCCGTAGCACGGGCAGTTGGACACCCTTTTGGCTTTGTGCCCGTAGGGGGTCGTCAAGGACAGTGTAGGTCAGTATCCTGCCCAATAAAAAATATAAAGAAAATATACTTTGAAGATAACATCAATAGGAATATTTTCTTTTTATGTAATGCTGGAATAAGTCATGGGCTCCGTTTATGTTTTCTCACCGTTTCTCTTATATTTTATTACCCTTCTACGATATTTAGGACGTGATACATTAAACATGATTTTACCAGAACTGAAATGACTCAAATATACAAAAATAATAAAGTTTTTCTGTGAGGTTGCGTTACGTGCTTTGCGTTGTTGGGTTGCGTAATAATCCTACTGCTCGAATTTTGATTATGCTAGCCAATCTTAGCGAAGACTAGCCAGCGGTGCGGGAGCTATTATAGTGAAGAAGTGTTGTAAGCAAAAACAAAGATTCTGATGATACGACAATTTGACATGACAGAGATAAATTTTAAGGAAAAACTTGAGAGGTGTCAAGGGACACCCGGATGGATCGAAGTTCCTTTAGTATATATATATACATACATATATATATGTATACACATATATATATATATGGCGTATAGGTTAGAACACGCACGAAAGACGCGCACGCCGCACGGCTTACAACTAATAGCAAAAAGTGTCGTTACAACTTATCGTCTTAATTTTTTCCGTCTAGCCCCCTTTCGCAACGCGTGATAAAGAACTTCGTTCCAAAAAAAAGTAGCACTTTGCCTAACCTAAGAATCGAACCTAAAATCTCACGCTCAGCTGTCGCGCTTGCGAACCTATCAATGATGATGAAACCAATGAGATTCATATCTTCATATCACATTCTATCATCGATGATAATACATCGGTCCGTTTTCCTATAGATGCCTATATCATCATCAGCCTAGCCTTTTCCCAACTATATTGGGGTCGGCTTCCAGTCTTACCGGATTCAGCTAAGTACCAGTGTTTTACATGGAGCGACTGCCTATCTGATCTCCACAACCCAGTAACTGGGTAACATGGTACCCCTTGGCAAGACTATAGATGCCTATATATATTTATTAAATCTTTTTTTCTTCTTTATTTAATTAGGGACTTTTATAATCGCCATGAGTATGACAGTCCCATAATATCCTAAGTACACACTATGTACCTATACTATTCATCAAATTTGGGTCATGAACTTGAACAGACTTATTAAATTAAATTATAGTGAGATTTATTAAATCTTTTTATCACAGTCCTAAATTACCAAACTTAATCAAGCACTTCAAAATGTATAACACACTCAACCAGCTTTGTGAAAATCTCTTGAATATACGACCACGGACCACAAGCTGGATTCAACCAAAGCCCAAAACAAAGCGACTCGAAACAAAAGAATGAAAACCCAGTACAGAATCAAAATGGCGGCTATGGAACATTTCGTTCGTTCACTAGTCGCTCACCATAATCCTATTAGGAGTAATGCGATTACACTAGTTAGGTATATTTTCATTGGTACGCACTGGCAACGTGTAAGGTGAGCTTGAGGATTTTAGAAAAAATATAGACGTGATATTACTTGAAATGAGAAAGGAAGATTTAGAGAATTTCTAAGGTTGGTCTTTTATGTAACCGTGCTAATGGTTGCAGAGATACTGTGCTGACTGTAATTACGAAATATCATTATTCAATATAAAAATGTATACTCCTATATCTCGTAGGTAGTACACTATAGACCACGAAACTGTGAGATTTTTATGGTCGTTAATTAAAAAGTCGCGCACGAAGGGTTCCGTACCAGTATCGCAAAATACGGCAAAAAAATCACGTTTTTTGTTACCCACTTAAATATTTATTTTATTCTGTTTTTAGTATTTGTTGTTATAGCGGCTACAGAAATACATCATTTGTGAAAATTTCAACTGTCTAGCTATATATATAAAGATGAACCGTGGTTCATGAGATACAGCCTGGTGCCCGACAGACAGACAGATAGGCGGACAGTGGATTCTTAGTAATAGGTGCCCGTTTTTACTCGTGTACAGAATCCTATAAACTTATCCGTCTAAAACACTTATTCATTTATACTTTAAGTTTGTTATTTAATGTCATCTTATCCTTTCTAAACCCCACTATTACCAGAATCTCAGCCTTAAAAGCCCTTAGCATGTCTCCGTTGTTTCTTTAATCCAGGATTAAGGCCAGTCCCCGGGTTAAAGTCAAACACTGCGGTCAGATAAAGACAGTTTGCGAATACACAAATTTTTCGACCAAAACCTTTGTCAGGCAGCTAGGATTATTATAATAAACGAGGTTTCATGAAAACCAGCTATTGAACAGGTTTTTCAGAACCGAAAGTTCAATATAAAACCAATAGTTGATTAAAACTTCGCAGAATTTTGAGCCAATGATTTCAATTTGTTTGTAGTATTATTCCGAAACATGCAGTCCGGATTTATTTTTTACTGGAAACGTTATTTCAATATTTGTCTGATAACCAAACAGGTGTTGCGAATTTTGTTGTGTGAAAATAATAATAATGGAATTGTGAGTGTGAGAAATGTTTTCTAGACCTGCTAGAAAACATTGGTAAATGCTTAAGTGTAGACGATAATAATTATTACAAGAGCTAACTGACATAGTGGTGATAGACCTACTAGAGCGTCGCGCAATGATTGTTGATATAGCGGTCGCCCATGACGAGAACCTCGTGAAGGCTGAGAGAGATAAAAAAAGCAAGTATCTTGATCTGGCTCGCGAGGTTGCCGACATGTGGGATGTGAATACAGCAGTCATTGTGCCGATAGTCGTGACGGCCAATGGCATAATAGCCAAGAGCCTCGACGAACATCTGAGGAGGCTCTCGTTGGCCAGCTGGATCAAGGGCTTGATCCAGAAAGCGGTACTCCTGGACACCGCGCCCTGACCACCGGTAGCTTGGACCCTGTTCCCGATACCGGTGGGCTAATATTTTTATATTTTTAAATGTTTTTTTTGTTTTTTTTAAGAATAATATTTAAAAATGAAAAAGTATGTAATTAAAATGAATAAATGGAATAATTACAAGAGCTAATAAAGTCGTACGAGTAGCTATGCAAACGTCAAATAATATACTAATAAAATACAAATGGATATAACAAATAAAAATATATTTTTATTAACCAACAATCTTAGCGAGATTTGAGAAGTCAGGCCACGTGTCCTCTGTCTCATTGGTAGCAGCAGCAGGAGAAAACTTTTTGGGCTCAATTTTAATTTCTTCAGTCCTTTTAATCATCGATGGCGTAGTACTGGGGATTTTTTCTTCTGGTTTGAAAACCTCTCCTTTGTTTATCTTTTGATATTTGAGTATTAATTCTAGAACTTCATGTTGCATCTTTAGCTTGACTTCAGCTGTTAGATTTTTCATTGCATTTCCGATGTATTGTCCGAAGATAAAATCTTCGCTCACTTGTCTTGACAGGAACTCTCTGCCGAGTTGTACAAAGACATCTTTGACGATGTTGGTTGCTGTTGCGTTGGAAACGGTATGATTGACTGGTTTGGGAGGATGCTTCCAGTGAACTTTGTCGTATTTTGGTCGGATTGGAGGAGGACCAATGGCGACGGAGATAACTTCATCGTTGTCGATGTCGTCTTCTTCTAGGGGTGTCAGGTGACCTGACGGCTGGAATGAAAGTTTGATTCGATTTGAGTTGTTCGTACGTTAACGGAGGTGAACATGAAAGATGAAAAAATAATGTTCAGTGAATCTCGGTCGTATTTAATAATATGTTTACAAACTGGACTGTTACAATATTAATAATTAAAAAATAATTATAATCCTACAAAAAGTGAGTTGTTGGTGTTTCGAGGTAGGAATAAAAATCCAACATTTGTCCCTCCTGTAAAATTAAATGGTTCACTTTTGCGGAGAGTTTCCCACTTTAAATATTTGGGACACATCGTTACGGAGGTTTTTTTTTATCGTTTATTAACTAAGACATTTTTACAAACATTTATTGAATGTATTAACATACCAACACAAACCATCGCGGGTTTAACAGCGGTATGTCAGACGCGGCAACTCGGTGCCACAACATACGTTTAAATTAACAGTAGGTACATAACTATAGCTTATCATTTGTAAAGATACTTTCTAGATCAAAAAAAAAAAGTCGACTTGGATATGGAAAGGGAGCGCAGGGCACTGGCTGTGAGGGGAAATATGGTGTGCAGAAGGTTTCATGGTTGTTCAGTGGCGGTCAAAGTAACTCTTTTTAAGGCCTACTGCCAAACATTTTACACCAGCAGCCTTTGGTATAACCATACCCTAAAAGCAGACAATGCCCTGCGAATTCAGGCTGCGAGTTGAGGCTTCCACCTTACTGTCGTGCGTCAGATATGTTCGCTGATGCGCACACTGACAATTATTTTGCAATAATGCGGAAGAAAGTTGCCTCAGTAATATCCAGGGTGAGGGGAAGCAGCAACGGCATTCTGAGGGTGTTTGCAGAGAGGCTAGATGGGCCTACGATGGGGAGGTTTATCAGGCTACATGTTGTTAACAAGGCCAGTTAAACCTTCCTGTGATTGTGGTTTTCGTTGTTATTTTTGAGTGTTCCTGCATGTTACTAACATAGTTTTAAGTAAGATGTAATACTAATACCCTATGGGCCTTGATGCCTGACAATAAAATATTTTTATTTTTTTTATTTAATATCAATGAGAAAACAACCAACTAGTTGTCGTTACCAATATGCGCAAGATGAAAGAAGCCTAGCTATAATAATAGTGTGCTGGACGTAGCGTGTTCACTGGCCCCGAGAAAAGAAGGGCGTAAACCTTCTGGCCATTGCCGCTGAACGCCCCTATCACACCACGAAGACAAGGTTCTTGGATGCCTGGCTGCATCAGCGACGTAAGGTTGCAAATCGACTCGAACGATTCAACGATGTGTTGGCAGTACTCGAGTTATTTCCAGGTTCTGGGTTGCCTACTTCTGGATCAGCACTCCTGGTGTCCAGGTCCCGAGGTTCAGTTCGACAGGATCGAAAAGGGGTGTCTTCATAAGGGTTGAAGTTGATGAATTAAATGAAACACTAAGTTATTCAGTACACGGCACGATTCTAGGGCTCTCAACAATTTCTGAGACTTGATTCTATATAAGAATTACTTCTTATTTACTAAGACAAGTACAAGCGACTAGCTTTGGATGACTACAAATTCTATTTGGGCCCGGGGGCTGTATATACCCTCGGACCGTGCCATTATTGAGAGCCCCGCAAATTCTCGCCGAAAATAATTTTTATTTCTGTAAAAAACCCTTATCAACATTTGGTAAATAGGGTTACCGCACCCCTTCCACGGTGCTATCAATAGCTGGATTTCTTCGTACTGTAACACAGTAACGCTCCCTATCTCTGTATCTAATCCATATACCTAATTTCCAGGTATTGATAGCTTCCCTAGACTAATTCCATGAAATAAAGGAACAATTTCCTTTATTTCTCGGTTAAAACCTTAATAGCTTTTAACCTAGCCTAAGGATATCTATAGGTTGGGTTGACCTGCTGGTGCCAATAGCAGGCTGTCTGTTGACGTCTAGAAAAAGCTTATTTTCGGGAATCTTCTATGGGATATCATCCCTTATGTAATGAATCTATAAATTCCTAAGTCATTTCACTGACTTTAGGACTTCCTACTTAGGCTAACCAGACAATCACCGCCTGTTATGGGGATTCTGGTAGCCGATAGACCACACTTTACATTTCTAGTGTTCATATAAGTCTATCTAGGCTATATGCACATAAGGTGCCTCGATATGTACAAATTCGATAGCTGGTCACTTTCTTTGCGCCCAGCTATCAGAGAAACTATTCATAAAACCCTAACAAGATTGGGACGACACGATGGTGCGTTTATCGGGCCATCGGGAGGTCCCCAAAAATTCCTTATTTTCGGAATTCCCAGGGGTGTATAGTCCCGGGGAATGCCAAAAACTGACTAAAAATTACATTTCCAGAAACCTATTTTCTGGAATTGTACTTAAACTACTTGAGCGATTTTCGCTCCAAAGTGATGGCTTGGTAGCTAGTCCAGCAAGCCATCCGAAAGTACTTACACCATGAGTACATCTATTCCCTTCAGGGAGTTATTCCACCTGAAGGGTCTACAAATTTCAACGTTTTACGTTGTTTACATTTTTCACGACTGTTTATCTCGCTGACTATCCAAGCGATTCTTCCCATCTAGAAACCGCCTGGAAGCCCTTTTAGCAAGCTTTCCAATGGTAGTACTTTTACCAGTACACCTATATGTTTTTCTAGGTACTTAGGGCACCTAAACCCGTAAGCATTTGCCGAAAACCAGATAAACAGCAGTTTTCTATTATATACCGACTTGATATCTCAAGTAAATGGGCTTTATATAAAAGACTACGCTAACTATGAGGTGTATATAGGTTTCCTGTCTCGGTCTAGGTCTCCCATATACCCTAAAATGACCTAAAACCATATATTCGGTGTTTGAGATATCAAGTCAATATTCATATTTACATAGCAGAAACTGTGTGGTTTTCACATAGTTTCATCATTATGTACTGATTTCATGTCCAGTACATAGGATAAGCCCTTAAAAACATGATTTTAATTACTATAATTTTTCCAAAAAACTCCAAAAGTATATATATCGGGTGGGGCCACCTCGCGGGCCATTCGGAACTAATCCGTCGTCGAGCAATGACGTATCGTACGACAGAAATTTATGTTTTTTGCTATGATAACTCTTATCAGTATGCTTTCTAATGCTTTTACTCTATTAAGGGTGAACTATTGAACCCTATAACATACTGACAAATACTAAAAACATCATACTACTATCTCAAAAAATGTAGGTAAAATTTTAGTATAAATATGAAAGTGCCTCTAAAATCATTTCAGTATTAGATGGCGCGCCGTGGTGAGCAGACATGTCTACACATACAAACTTTAACTTTTATGAACCATTTAGTATGGTTGATGACGCTTCGTCGCGAACATATCTCCCGCCGTGCAGTGCTGTGTCGACTCGCTGTGTCGACTTGAAGTGTTGTCGGCGCGGCGCTGCATTCCTTCGGTGAGCGACGGACGGCATTTCTCGGCTGCCGGCCAGGCCCACCGAGAGGACGGTCGCCGCTCCGGCATCTCTGGTTACTGGGGCAGTGGGACGAGTTTCTTCACCGGACGCTTCAAGGTACCGCCAAGTGTGCGTACCTCAGCGGTCCGGATTTCTCCGTCGATTCCTGGATACACGGCCACAATGCGGCCTCGCGGCCACGTATTGCGGGGCAGCTGGCCGTCGGCTATCAGGACAGGGTCACCCACTTTAAGTTTGGGCCCACTACTATGTGGCTCCCGCCGGTTTTGGAGCTCCGGCAGGTACTCTCTGACCCAGCGACTCCAGAACATATCAGCGAGGATCTGTGATCGTCGCCATATTTTCCTGCTGTCTATATCTTGCTCGGTGAACGTGCCAGGTGTAGGTAGTCTGGCTGACCCACCGAGCAAAAGGTGATTCGGTGTGATGGATTCATCATCATCACCATCTACCGACACGTGCGTCAATGGTCGGCTATTTACAATGTACTCTGCCTCACAAATCAGTGTGGACAACACCTCTTCGGTGGGGTGTTTCTCTGTAAGTACATTGTATAGTGTGTTTTTTACACAACGAACTAGGCGCTCCCAGGCGCCTCCCATGAATGGCGCTGATGGCGTTATAAAGCGCCACACAATGCCTCTACGACTTGCCTCTGTTTTGAAGGCGTCTCGCAGCTCTCTGTCGGCGCCGTGCATGTTGGTGCCATTGTCTGAGTGTATCTCAGCTGGGCATCCTCTGCGTGCGGCGAATCGGCGCAGCGCCAATATGGCGGAGTCTGCGCTAAGGCTGGCGGCGATTTCAAGGTGCACCGCCCTTGATGTGAGACACGTAAATAGTGCTACGTATCTCTTTTGATGCTGCCGACCGACGGTGACGGATAGCGGGCCGAAATAGTCGAGCCCGGTATATGTAAACGGCCTCTTATGATGAGCGAGGCGCGTTTTCGGGTGGTCGCCGGTCGCAGGTACTGGTGGCTGTGCCTTGCGTATACGGCAATGCAGGCATCTCGCTATCACCTTCTTCGCTGTGGGTCGCATCTTCACGACCCAGTAGTGCTGCCGTACCTCATTAATTGTGAGTTCGGTGCCACTATGTTGTAGACTGCGATGTGTCCAGTCTATGTACAGCTGCGTTATGTGATGGTCGCCATGTAATATAGGCGGGCGCATGACTTCTTCAGCTACTTCTTGCGTAGCTGCTATGCGACTTCTTAGTCGCAGCACGCTGTCGACGACCTGAATTTGTAAAGGTCGCAGCGAGCTATTCTTATTTATTTCTTCAACATTCGCTAACTCTGAAGCGAACGATTGTTGTTGTGCGACCTGGACAAGTATTTTCTCAGCTTCTTGGAGAAATTCTGCTTCTATAATTTGTCTGTTGACCTGGGTTGGGGCTCTGCATGCCTGCTTCTGCTTCTGTGCAGGTGCAGCGGGCTTCTGGCGCCAGTCTGGGTCCTTTTCAGCGTTTTTTCTTGTCCGTTTATAGGACGTTATCTCTGTTCTATTTTTGCAAAGAGATATAAAACGCAGAACTGTGGCGGTCGCACGCAGCAGTCGCTCCCATCTGGAGAATCTGCTTGGCTCTGGAACGGCTTCTATGAAGCTCTTCTTGTCCCCTTCTGTGACAACGAAAGCCTTTTCTTCTCCCGTGTCGTCTGTAGTCGGAGGTTTCTCTGTGGGCCATAATTCGGGCCCAAGAGACAAAAATCTCGGCCCGCAGTACCACTCGTGGTCCGAGTTGAACCGCAGTGGCACGTCACGGGTTGCTGCATCAGCGATGTTCATCTTGGTGGGTATCCATCGCCAATCTTCGACTTTGCTATTGTCTTCAATAGCAGCTATTCTGTGAGCAACGAAAGGTTTGTATACTCTCGCTCCTCTTCTAATCCAGGTCAGTACGGTCTTGCTATCTGACCAATACGTTACTGACGTGGGCTTGCAGTCGTGTTCACTCATCACTGCTGCGGCTACGCGGGTTCCCAATACCGCGGCCTGAAGTTCGAGTCTCGGTATCGAAAGCAGTTTCAGTGGGGCCACCCGCGCTTTCGCCATAACAAGGCTTATTAAATGCTTGCCTTCCACGGTCGTGGCCCGCCAGTATACAGCGGTAGCATATGCCATCTCGCTTGCATCAGTGAACACATGCACCTGCATTTCTATAGCGTCGCTATACCCAGGATAGCATCTTGGTACGCTAACGTTTTTTAGTTGGCGTAAATGTTGTACCCAAATTTTCCATTGTAATGCTAGGTCAACATCTAGCCTCTGATCCCAGTCGACGCCTCGCCTCCATGCTTCTTGCAATATTTGCTTCGCCTTGATGGTTACTGGTGAGGCGAGTCCGAGTGGGTCGTATAGCGACGCGACTATTTTGAGCGCCTCTCGCTTGGTGGGCGCCTCTCGGTCCAAGATACCCTCAGGCAGACGCGCGAGTGTGAGGTTGAAACCCAGCGTGTCTTCGCCTGGCCTCCATATGAGGCCGAGTATCTTTTCCGATGTATCTATATCTCCAATGGATACCATCTCAGTTTGTATATGCGATGGGTCCATTTTTTCTAGGAGCTGCGAGCTATTTGAAACCCATTTCTTGAGTTCAAACCTCGCCTGTAGGTGTATTTTTCGCACCATACTAGCGACTTCTGCCGCCTTCTCGATAGTTCTATAACTGTCTAGGTAGTCATCCATATAATGACTACGTAGTATAGCATCCACAGCTTCAGGGTGCTTTTCTATATATTTGTTTGCGTTCCAGTTCTTTGCAAAAATTGCTGTGCAAGGCGAACTGGCTGCGCCGAAAATGATGGACGTCATTCTATATTCTTCTGGCGCTCCTTCTCTGCGGTTTCCCCTCCACAGGTAGCGAAGCGCGTCTCGGTCTTGGCTCCGCACCTTCACTTGCATGAACATCTCCGCTATGTCACCGGTTATTGCAACGCAGTGACGGCGAAACCGCATCATTACGCCTGGCAGCGACTGTAATAGGTCGGGCCCAGTTAGCAGGAAGTCATTCAGTGACATTCCTCTCGATTTGGCGGCAGCGTCATGTACGATGCGAAGTTTGTCTGGCTTCATTGGATTGAAGACATCGAAGTGCGGGAGGTACCAAGTTTTGCCCGGCGTGCTAATTGCGGGTGCCCTTTCAGCGTACCCTTTCGCAATTAGCGAGTCCATCTGGTCTGAGTATCTTCTTAGAAGTTCCTGGTTCTTGTCCAGCTTCTTTTCTGTTGAGACGAGCCTCTTCAGAGCTGTCTCAAAACTATCTGGCATCTCAGCATGCTCATTACGCCAAAGCATGGCGGTTTCGATGTGTCCATTCTCTAATTGGACAGTTGATCGATTCAAAATGTCCTCTGCCCTTCTTGTTGGGTCAGAGGCGGGTCGCTGTGGGTTTATGCACAGCGATTCTATGGCGAAATATTCGCGCAACTGATGATCCAAATTGTCATCAGTTGTTATTCTATTGACATGATGTACTTGTTGTCGTAGTAAACTACTATGCGCGCCATGTAGTGTCCAACCCATCGCTGTAAGTGACGCAATTGGTTGGTGTCTTGGACCTCTGCGAATCTCGCTGGCCAATAACAAATGCCAGTTGTCTTGGCCGACGAGTATTTTTGGCACGCCATTGTTGTACATCAACTCTTTTCTCAAGTCGGTTAAATGCTTGCAGCGTGCGACAACTCTATCGCTCACTGTTTGTTTTGCCAAGCTGAGTTTAGGTATAGTACGTGCTTTAAATTGTACCCTTCTCTCTTGCGGGCTAACCAGTGTCACCTTGACTCTTCTTGAGCATGGGGTGGTGAGCATGGTGTTGCCTATCGCACCGATCTTGAGCGGGTCCACAGGGCCCTCTGCCCCGACTTGCCTCCCGATGTCTTCGTCAATCTTTCTTAGGTACGCCTGGCCTATCTTTAGGTACGCCTGGCTCGATGGTGACCCGAAACTGGCCACCGTTTCCTGAGGATCCTTGCGGGATTCAGGAACATCGAGCTTCTTGTTGGCTTCCCTCTGTTGTTGCTTCTTCTTATGAAGAAGCCGATGGTGCGTATCTCTGCACCCGTCTTGGCCACACTGTTTTCTCCTACAAGTGTGGTTGCCTCGTCGATGTTGAAGGCAGCGATAACATAGATCATGTTTTTTCGCTAGCTCCCATCTTTTCTCGACAGCTACGCCCCTGAATTGTGCACATCCAGTGGCGTAGTGATGTCCCACGTCGCAAACACGGCATTTTCCTACCGGTTGGTCCGTAGCTATATGCGTCCTTTGTGTGACGCGTCTGTTGGTGTTCGCCTCGGCCGAAGCGATGCCTTCGGGTGGGGCGAATGGACTACAGAAGTGTGCCTGTTCAGATATGAAATTACTGAACAATGAAATATCTGGCACCGATTGGTACTTCTCCGAATATGATCGGTACCATTGTGCTCGTAGCGAATTGGGTAACTTCTCTGTTAACAATCGCATAAGCTCCGCGTTCATAAGGTAATGACCCTTTTTTAACGCGCGGAGCGTGACTACAGCACCTCTTACGCGACTTGCAAACGCGCAGATGTCTCTTGGTGACTCACTGCAGCGCGGCAGTCCGCGTAATCTATCTGTTTCAGCTTGCGCTATGGAGTCTGGGCGGCCGAACTGCAGCTCGAGTTCCTTCATGATGTCATCGGGCCTGGCATGTCCGATGAGTTCTGAGCTGACGGTTTCCATTGCACGTCCATGTAAGCTTCTCCTCAGCCTCGCTGTATTCTCGATGTCCGTAAAGTACGCTCGAGTTGTCTCATATATGGCCCGAAATGATAGCCATTCAGTATGAGAACCATTGAAATTCGGCAATGTCATGACGAATTTCGACGCAGAGGGGTTCGGTTGGTCCCGCTGTTCTATTTTCCTGTCAGCTAGCGACGCTATAGCGGACGTCAACTCCGTCAAGAATGGACGGAGACTATCCCTCTGACCTCCTGTACACTCAGCTGACGCTGCAACTGGAGGCTTTCGCACTTCTTTCTCCTTAGGATGCTGACCTTCTATTTGCGATTTGGTGGCGGCCGCAGTCAGGGGTCTATGCATAGAATTTCTGGTTCCCCCTTCAACGACGTTATCCTCCTTCTCAGGCTGAGGTTCTGGTGCCTCTTCTAGCCATGAACGCACGTACTCGTCATTCGAGTTTCTGTCATCCAAGTATTCAGCTTCGGAACCCTCTTCCTCCGCTCTCTGAAGTGCCAATTGTGCAAGCTCCAACTTAATTTTGAGTAAGTCTTCGCGAGCTTTGTCTATGTTTTTTCGTGACTGAGTCACTCTAGTTGACGGCGGACGGCTATGTTCGATACGGGCGTCACCCCGGGTAGTCATCGGCATCGCTGTACGTCTGTCTTCTTCGGAAATCTTCTCTTTCTGAGAAGGTTTCAATGTTGTGTCTGAAGCTCCTTCTAATCTGGTTACTCTGGTAGAAACCGCTTGATCAGTTTCTATTGGTTGATGCGTCGGAGTGCTTTCAGTTTGAGGCGCTAGATGGCGCTGCTCGTCCGACGGCTCGGTCCCTTCGGTTGTGGAAGGTGAACACGGCGGCAGCTCATGTCTGATGCCAACTGGTTGATCCAACTCCACGGTCCATGCCTCCGGCGCCTTGCCTTGGGATCTGGTGACCGGCATTGTTGTTCAAATATTTTCTTTTGAAAACTCGAAGTTTGTTTTCAAAGATAAGTCCCAGTTCCGGGCTTCAGTGTTCGAACCGACGATCTCCAGAAGTTAACCTCCACTTCGATTGACTATAATTCAATCTTCAAATAAAAAATCACTAAAAACTTACGGTCAGTGATAAGTCTTCAGGAAACTTCAGGCATCTGCTATACAAGTTTATTTTTTCCCATAAACGTGTATGTTCTATTTGATTGACTATAATTCAATCAAATTCTAAAATCACCGAAAAGTCAAGGTTACTCTTCGGTGGTGATGCTTCATGAACTGCTTGTCCAAAGCATCAGAGCCGTGCATCAATCTTCAGAGCACGTATCTTGCTTGATTGAAGAAAATTCAATCTTCAAATAAATCACCGAAACGTCAAAGTTATTTTCAGTGATAGTGCTTCAGGAACCGCATAGTCAGTACATCCGAAACGTATCTAAGTCTTCAGAGTACGTTTCTTCCATTCACTGACGAAAATTCAGTCTTCAAAATTTCCTGAAAACATAGGGGTTGTTTTCAGTCATAAGGCTTCAGGAATTATTCTTCAATCGTCAAGGATGCACATCAGCCTTCTAAACGCACGTCTTGTATTTTTCTGACGGGCGCTCGTTTTTTAAACAAATTGCTAAAAACATAAGGGTAGTTTTCAGCGATAAGTCTTCAGGAACTATTCTTGGGGCTTCAAGGATGCGCATCAGTCTTCATACAGCATTTTGCGGCTCACAGAAATTTTCTTCTATTTTCTTAAAATTATTGAAAAAATAGGGTATTTTCAATAACTGTCTCCATGGTCTTTACCTCATAGATCCAGCGGCAAATAGGGCACGTAGGACTTGTTCCCTGCAGTGCACGTCGATTTTTGGTTTATTTGTGAAATTAATTTCCCCAAATTCGAAAAATTTATTCCACCACTGTTTCTTCCTGACGTCCTGGGGCGCTCCAGACTTCGAATTTCGGCTCGAACGGGTCAACGTTGTGTTGCACGTAGCCGAATTAATATGCAGGCACCCAGTTGTTTTTTCTGGATCTGCTGTTCCCGACGTCCTGGGGCTCTCCAGGCTCCAAAATTCGGCTCGATAGGACCATAAGATGTGCTGGACGTAGCGTGTTCACTGGCCCCGAGAAAAGAAGGGCGTAAACCTTCTGGCCATTGCCGCTGAACGCCCCTATCACACCACGAAGACAAGGTTCTTGGATGCCTGGCTGCATCAGCGACGTAAGGTTGCAAATCGACTCGAACGATTCAACGATGTGTTGGCAGTACTCGAGTTATTTCCAGGTTCTGGGTTGCCTACTTCTGGATCAGCACTCCTGGTGTCCAGGTCCCGAGGTTCAGCTCGACAGGATCGAAAAGGGGTGTCTTCATAAGGGTTGAAGTTGATGAATTAAATGAATTGATTCTATATAAGAATTACTTCTTATTTACTAAGACAAGTACAAGCGACTAGCTTTGGATGACTACAAATTCTATTTGGGCCCGGGGGGTGTATATACCCTCGGACCGTGCCATTATTGAGAGCCCCGCAAATTCTCGCCGAAAATAATTTTTATTTCTGTAAAAAACCCTTATCAACATTTGGTAAATAGGGTTACCGCACCCCTTCCACGGTGCTATCAATAGCTGGATTTCTTCGTACTGTAACACAGTAACGCTCCCTATCTCTGTATCTAATCCATATACCTAATTTCCAGGTATTGATAGCTTCCCTAGACTAATTCCATGAAATAAAGGAACAATTTCCTTTATTTCTCGGTTAAAACCTTAATAGCTTTTAACCTAGCCTAAGGATATCTATAGGTTGGGTTGACCTGCTGGTGCCAATAGCAGGCTGTCTGTTGACGTCTAGAAAAAGCTTATTTTCGGGAATCTTCTATGGGATATCATCCCTTATGTAATGAATCTATAAATTCCTAAGTCATTTCACCGACTTTAGGACTTCCTACTTAGGCTAACCAGACAATCACCGCCTGTTATGGGGATTCTGGTAGCCGATAGACCACACTTTACATTTCTAGTGTTCATATAAGTCTATCTAGGCTATATGCACATAAGGTGTCTCGATATGTACAAATTCGATAGCTGGTCACTTTCTTTGCGCCCAGCTATCAGAGAAACTATTCATAAAACCCTAACAAGATTGGGACGACACGATGGTGCGTTTATCGGGCCATCGGGAGGTCCCCAAAAATTCCTTATTTTCGGAATTCCCAGGGGTGTATAGTCCCGGGGAATGCCAAAAACTGACTAAAAATTACATTTCCAGAAACCTATTTTCTGGAATTGTACTTAAACTACTTGAGCGATTTTCGCTCCAAAGTGATGGCTTGGTAGCTAGTCCAGCAAGCCATCCGAAAGTACTTACACCATGAGTACATCTATTCCCTTCAGGGAGTTATTCCACCTGAAGGGTCTACAAATTTCAACGTTTTACGTTGTTTACATTTTTCACGACTGTTTATCTCGCTGACTATCCAAGCGATTCTTCCCATCTAGAAACCGCCTGGAAGCCCTTTTAGCAAGCTTTCCAATGGTAGTACTTTTACCAGTACACCTATATGTTTTTCTAGGTACTTAGGGCACCTAAACCCGTAAGCATTTGCCGAAAACCAGATAAACAGCAGTTTTCTATTATATACCGACTTGATATCTCAAGTAAATGGGCTTTATATAAAAGACTACGCTAACTATGAGGTGTATATAGGTTTCCTGTCTCGGTCTAGGTCTCCCATATACCCTAAAATGACCTAAAACCATATATTCGGTGTTTGAGATATCAAGTCAATATTCATATTTACATAGCAGAAACTGTGTGGTTTTCACATAGTTTCATCATTATGTACTGATTTCATGTCCAGTACATAGGATAAGCCCTTAAAAACATGATTTTAATTACTATAATTTTTCCAAAAAACTCCAAAAGTATATATATCGGGTGGGGCCACCTCGCAGGCCATTCGGAACTAATCCGTCGTCGAGCAATGACGTATCGTACGACAGAAATTTATGTTTTTTGCTATGATAACTCTTATCAGTATGCTTTCTAATGCTTTTACTCTATTAAGGGTGAACTATTGAACCCTATAACATACTGACAAATACTAAAAACATCATACTACTATCTCAAAAAATGTAGGTAAAATTTTAGTATAAATATGAAAGTGCCTCTAAAATCATTTCAGTATTAGATGGCGCGCCGTGGTGAGCAGACATGTCTACACATACAAACTTTAACTTTTATGAACCATTTAGTATGGTTGATGACGCTTCGTCGCGAACAAATAGTGTAAATATTGTTGGTAGGGATCTTGACCGTACTGCCGGGATTGTCTTGATAGCCGTGGTATACCAAGCACCTCCGTATATGTTGCCCCCTTGCTACGTAACTAAAGACAATTTTTTTTTTGTCTAGCGACCCATTATGGGGGCCCATTAATTGACTGTGCAAGTCACCCCCTGCCATTTTATAGCCATGAAGTTCAACTGTGGTCGGGCAGGGGCCGGTAGTCCTCCTATAGTTTGGGCAATTGATCCACTAAACCTACAAAATCCATAGCTCAATATATTTTTCTCCATAATTTGCAATAGTCCTGCACCAACCGGTTTTGTCCTTGGGTGCAGTAATTGCGTAGCATACAGGTATAATCGTCGGTTGGTGTCACATTTCCTGATACATGCCTAACGGGGCCTCTGCGAGTTGGCTTCGACTCCTCGCACGCCTTTTAAAGGACCGGGACCCTAGATTCCCGGGTCCCGAGATTGTCAAAGTCGTGTAAATAATAAATAATAATATTATGGCTACAATAATAAAAATGCGTAACGTATTGCAAAAAAACAAACAGTTTTTAAATAATAGTTATTTATGCTAAAAGTTCGGAAAGTAGGTGATTTTTCCTATGAGTGGATAAATCGACACGAGTCGAAAATCATCGTACGCACGTGTATCATACAACATTTTGCAATGCATTGTGCGAGGAAATAAAAAAAAAATCTGAACCAAGCAAGAAATTAATAAAATGGCGCTTATTCAAGGGCGCTCAGCATATCCACAGATTAACTAATATAGTTCCTCGGGCATATCTACTGCGCATGTGCAAATATGTGTCACGTCTTAACGCAAAAAGGCACGAGCAAAATATTCATTCTGCCAAACATATTTAATGAATATTTAAAATTAATTTATTGATCAAAATCTAAATCTAGAGTAATTAAAAACGCCTTAAATGAAGTATTCGTTTTTTTTTTAGCTTTTATATGAATGATAATCTGTACTTAACTAATTTTTAAAACTTTTCTCAAATAATAAAAACTCTATGCGGCGGGCTGACGTTGGAGTTAAAATAAAATAAAAGTACAGGAAAGTAAAAAGCACTAGTAAAAAAAAATTACACTTTCCGCACAGTTTGGCTGCTTGGAAAACGCTCTTTTCGAGGACATGCATTGTAAAGTTATTAAGTCGTAATTGGTCGACTGGTGACAACAACTATTCGATATGCACTTATTTTTGAAAATGTTACAAGTCACGATATGACAACTGCACGGTTAACTTCAGCATAATTTGATTAACAACAGCGTACCTTTTTCCTGAACTCTCTAGCTCTTGGAGTGGTGATGGATCTTCTCTTAGCTTCCGGTTCTGGTAGCATATGTCTCTTCGTGTGATAATGGACTGATCTGCGAGGTACCCGGTCTATAGCGCGGGTGTCTCTTCTTTCTTCTCTCTCTGACCATGCTGACTGTGGACAATTATGATATTTATTACCATAAAGCCTGGGTTCGTGTAAAATAATAATAATACCTGCACGGGTTGATGAATGGCTAACGTGAATGGCTAACCGTAACAAAACTCTTCGTGCCCCGGAAAACGCTTTGAGCCGTTGGCCTTAGGCTTCTGGCCCTCATTAGTATATATATCTGTCGCATCAAGGCTAGCCGATAGATGAAAACCATCGGGAAGTCAGGATGTATTCCCTTAGGTTAAGACATCGTGTGTGGGCAGGTAGGTAGGTCAATCGTGAAAATGAAATCACACAAATTATTCGATACACTGAGTATATTCAAATAGACACAAGTTACATTCTTGCTTACTAATATTACGGATCGACACTGATTCTACGACGTCTTAGCTCTACGGCTGTCAGTACTCAACAACAACAACCATATTCCGCACCACGCAAGTGCTTATAAAAGCGCGCCAATGCGTAGTTGCTATTGATTGCCGCTAGGGGCGTGCTTGTGATTTGTTTTGACGTCCGTACTATTGACTAAACCCGACATATCTTTGATAATCGCCATTCAGAAGCCCAAAAGTCTGTACATCCACTTTTACAGTGTTTTTTTGTCGTGTTATAAGGTCAATCGCTCCATAGGATTCATCTGGATTCGATAAGACAGAAAGCTGACCCCGACGTAGATAAGTAAAAAAGCAATTTAAAAGGTACCATACAATACCAGTTCTGCCAGATCCTTCTGTCTGAATAAAATTCATTTAGTGTATGGCTGTTGACTTATGAGATTGATCGCCAGTGGTGATTCGAGAGATGGGTCTGGTCGAACAGACTGACAGGGTCGATCACTTCGTACTTAAAAGCCCAATGCACTTTGGAGCTGGCTGCAATAGTGGTTTCGTTTGCAAGCTTTTATTTATCTGCCGTATTATTATTTGGTCAATATTGACGTGCAAATGAAGAAGAATAGAGTTGATGGTTAATTTGACAAACTGCAGACAAGATTCATATGCTAGAGTACCATATACTTGGACCTTCGAGGATCTAATAAACGCCACTGACTCTGCTTTTAACGTGGCCAAAGAATTGGCCCAATCTATCTACTTGATATTTTTATTCGTAAATTTCATTCATTTAAATCTCTTAATAATTATCAGTAGGTACTAATTTCATTGTCATTGCTCAATTGGGTATTATTAAAACTTGCCAAATACCACGCGATTAAATCTTTTATCACCCGACTGCCGAAGGAGGTTAATGTGTTTATCAGTCTTTGTATGTATGTATGTTTGTATGTTTTATGTATGTATGTATGTTTGTTCCTATGTGGCGTTCTAGAGACCAAAAGCGTTGGCCGATTTTGATGATTCTTAAGTCAATCGATTCGTCTTAATCCTGCGAGTGTCACAAGACACATTCAAATTGGAAAATAGAACAATAGCGGATTTTGGGCGCCGTAGTGAGGGAGACCAAATTTATTTTTTCTTCCAATCTCATCGTGTGGGGTATCAAAATAGAGGGTTTTAAGAGGTGATTTCAAAAATGTATAACACTTATATGTTTTAATGTACCTACCTAATTCTAAAAAAAACTAAAAACTTTTAAATAATAAAAAGTTATAAATAAAAAGAGTAAATTAAAAAAAAACAAAAAGCCCGACTGCTAAAAAAGCGAACAAAAGGACGTAAACAAGAAGAAAATCATGCTGTGCAGTCGGAGGGTACATATTCGCGAGCTGGCTGACCAAAACCAGATGTATCCTCCGCCTTTTTAGCAGTCGAGATTTTAAATTTAACTCTTTTTATTATTGGTAGGTCGACGATGAAGCACGCTTGCCTATAAGAAACCTATTCACTCTTGACTTAAAGACTTCCAAGTTGTAGCCATCAGGAAATATAGACTCCGATAATCTAAATAAATAATTTAAGTTTAAAATACTTTAAATTATGCAATATAACCTAACAGAGGCAAATCTAACTTCATCGTCTCTACAACACCAAAACCCTAACACAAACTAGGAAAAACTAAAACCCCACAAAACTAACCACGGATTTAAAATAAAAAATCTTATCTACTCACCAAAAATACAGGTGATAGCACTAAAAACAATATAGCGGATACAATCTTTCGGTCCATTGGTACCGGCAATAAATCTGTGACTGTCGACTGACAACCACGATCTGATAACAGCAACTATGATTGTTTAATAAATAAGAGTCTTCCCAGAGACACACACAAACGACAATGACGGGTCCAGCTAGGTAAACATTATTGCTATGAACATTCTTTTCTGAACAATCAGCGTATCAGATGAGTCTTGGGAAGAGTTCTTTGTTGAATATATATGTGAGTTAAGATTCGAACAAAGGTGTCAATTTCGTGAGAAACCCGCATTTTCTGGCAACGAAAATTCGGCGGTATAACATGACATTTACATTGACATTTTCCTCATGAGGAAAAGTACAGCCTCATGCTGGAAAAAATACAAAACAAGTTTGCGAGGTTTCTGTATTTGAAAGAATATGGGGTTTACCCCTTTTATCCCCTCATGTACCCGAGTCTGTTCGTCCTGGGCATGGTTGGATATACCAGACTGGCAGTTAGAAGAGATGTTGCGTTGGTCAAGTATGTGGCTAGCGTACTGCTAGGTTTGTTGCACCACCCAGAGGTGCTGGAGGCGCTGCGGCTGTGCGCGCCGGACGGAAGCGTGGGCGCGCGCCGCCGCCCCGCTCTGTTAGACGTACCATTTGCTAGAACTAACTTACTTAAGTTTGCCCCTATAACGTGAGTCATACGTTTGATAAATACTCTAACGTTATCGGATGATATATTTTGCCAAAACCTGCCGAGATTCGTCAAAGTAGCGCAAAATGTTATTGGAAAAGGTCTGAACATGTAAATAATGTATTGGAATGTCTTATTGATGTATTGTATTTTAATGTATTATATGTACGTTATAACATCGCATTGGAAGCTTCTGTAAAGGTGTTATAATAATTAACGAATAAATAAATTTACCAACCCGCACTGGGAAGGGAAAGAGCAGTGGATTATGGTATACTCACTGAGAAGTGGCTTGTGCCCCTGTAGTGGCAACGTGTTAGGCTTATTATATTATTGCTAAGGTGTTATGGAAGTGATGATACCGGAACCGAAGTCGGAATTGGAGGTTTTATATTTGGTTTATCGAAATATTCGGCATCGGATCCGAAATCGAAATCGGAGGCGAAAGGCTGAAGAAAGATTTGATCTTGAGAACTGTTAGGAGAAAGCAGGTTTAAGCAGGACATTAACATCATGACGGTTCCTTGTCAATATATTTATGAAAAAATATGTAAATTCTTTCTCACGTACATGAGCACGTGAGAAAGAATTTACATCTTTTTAGTAAAAACGGCGACAGACATAATTATGTTACTAGAAATAGGGACCAATTAGTTCAACCAGGTTTCAGACTGGCTAAAGTAGCCTCATCTTTCATGGGGTACTGTACAAAATGTTACAATAAAATTCCTCCCCACATTCTTGAACTGAATGAGACGAAATTTAAAACTTGTATAAAACGCACACTATGCAGGCTGGCATATTATAAGTTGGGGGATTACATCAATGATAAAAATGCTTGGCTAAATGCTAGTCCTGTTCCACAGCCACTAGGGCGCAAAAACAAGTGATATGCAGAACATTATTGTTTTGAATTATTGTTGGACCTTCTGAAGACTGTATAAATATGTATAAACTCAATTTCATTCATCAAGGTATGTTATGTACTTATGTACCTAAATATTGTTTTTTTTTTTTTTTAAATAGTAAGTATGGAGTTTCTTGTGCATTCTTCTCCATTACAAGCTACTTTCCGAATGCACGGTAGAATCAACTATTATTATTTGTAAAATGTAACGTTCAAAAGTGCCGCTTGGTGGCCTACTTGAAATAAAATATCTTTGTCTTTGTCTTTAAAATAATACATACATTGTTAATCAGCCTGTTTAATTTCAGCTCTAACACAAGGCAAAAAAACAAACAAGTTTTTTTTAAATCTATAATTCTAAGTATACGCGTTAACTTGGTCACGTGCCGTCGCCGCCGCTGCGCATCGACCTCCGATAACCTCCGATTTAAAAACAATCGAAAGCTCCGTTGGAGGCTCGATTCCGATTCCGAAAAGTCGGAGCTTCCCATTGTTTTAAAATATTTATTTTCTCATCATCTGCCTAGCCTTTTCCCAACTATATCGGGGTCGGCTTCCAGTCTTACCGGATTCAGCTAAGTACCAGTGTTTTCACATGGAGCGACTGCCTATCTGACCTCCACAACCCAGTAACTGGGTAACACGGTACCTCTTGGCAAGACTGGTGTCAGATCTCAAGCTTCTGACTACCCGTAACGACTGCCAAAGATCTTCAAATGACAGCCGGGACCAACGGCTTAATGTGCTTTCCAAGGCACGGAGGAAACTCGGTATGTTGAAATGGTCACCCATCCACGGACCGACCTCGTCCAGCGTTGCTTAACCTTGATGATCGACCCGTGCGGCTGTTATTATTTAGCCACGAGCTCCTCTTCAATATATAAAAATACTGATAAAAAAAAACTGGTACTGGTATAAATACTGATTGCGATTTTAGAAAACATTATTCATTTGTTAAACCTGCTTTCTCTTAACACAGATTCTTCAGTCTCCGCCTCCGATTCCGATAACTTCATTTGCAAACCTGCCATTCCGACTTCGATTCCGATATCATCACTTTCGTAACATCTCTAGTCTGTAAAGGCATTCAGAGTGCCTAGACAATAACTATCACCGAATAAAGATTGTTAAAGAGTGAAAATGTATGAGATTGATATACGATAGCAAAACGTCACGTAATCAATACCAAACAGTTGGGACTTTTTGTACTCTTAATTGCAATATTTTACATATACTAAAACATAAGACTACAAAACAAACCTTTATACAAAGGGGACAGGGAAAAGGAATCGTTGCGCATAAAAACATTCGTCCACATCGATGTCAATGGGAAACGTACTCAGAACGCTGGCAGCATTGCCACGTTGAATGGCAATGCTGATTATCTGACCGAAGAAATGGCCAGCTCTCTGGTCATGTGAAAAGTCACTTGAAAACCTCGATGAGTACTCGGAACCATGGACCTAATGTTTCAACCCCAAACGGCTCAAATATATAACTTCCAATAAGGTTGTTATATTTGCGTCGTTTGAGGTTTTCTGCATCAGCAGCAGCTGCTGCCCCAGCACAGTCCGCCGGGCTAATAAGATTGGATGGCGCAAGGGAATCGACACAAGTTTAATCGCACACCATAGGTTTACCCAACTTCCAAGGCATTATGGTCATTCTATCTCGTTTCTGCCCATCATCGCATGCCAAGCCATTGGATTAATTGCTGTAATATGTCACCTTAACTAAAGTTCCAGTTAGATTCAACATTAATTTTATTCACAGTTTCAATCTTTATAAGTGCTTTGGTTTGAATTTCCAAGACCAAAATCTTCACCCTCTTACTAAGTTCTAACTTATGTTAAAGTTACATCTGTTCAAATACAAAACGTGATTGCACCGCGAATATTCTACAAAACATCTGTTTAAAATGTAAAACCGTAAAACGTTAATGGAATTTATACGAAACCCATAAAACTTTTAAGTGGGATCGTTTGTATTCCCACCAAATCGTAACAAGGCCAGGTTAGGTGGCCTCTGTGTATTGATCAATTTACCCCTTTTATTCCTTAAGGCTATAGAGTGTAGGGAGGTGGGGGAGGTCAGGTTATGTTGGTCTCATCATATGTTGCCACACGTACGGCGAAGTTATACAAGTCGAAAACAGCCTCCTTTTGCTATTTAATTAGATCCCAGGTTTAATTGAAAATATGTTCTGCCATCAAATACGCAAATAAATGGTTTGAACACGCGCAGGTAGCGTTAGACAAAAAGGTGTATTAGGGTTTTGATATTAATTAAAAGTTATTATTTTGTCGCCTATTTATTGCAATGGTTCATATGGAATATAAAGCGTATTAAATGAATTGTTATTAATAATTATTGGATAACCATTAGTAGGTTAACCAATGAATATTATAATCCACTTTAATATTAGTGTTGTATAATATTACAGTTTCATTTCAGACAAATGTCGAAAATGGTTTTAAATTAATCCAGGGATTAAGTATGTCAATCATCATTTAACATATATTTGTGGTAATTATTTAACAAAAATTAAATTTACAATAATAATAGCTTTATCCAGCTGCTATTCCCAAATGAGGGTCAGAAAATGTACATATTCATAATTATACAATATTGCATTCCATACTGTTTTAGGTACAAATGTTACACAAAGGAACGAACGGAACCTACTATCGATAGTAATAAAAAGCCCTATGTTTTAACTCCAGGACATGGACTACTTATGTGCCAAGTTTCATCTAAGTCCGTTTAGGAGTTGAGGCATGATTGCATAACGGACATTGAAACATCAGAATTTTTAAACAAAAACACATTGACATGTATAATATTAGCAACAGTAGGATAGTAGAATTTTGAAAGAAAGATTATAATAATAAATATTTCAATAAAAATAAAAGACAAGCAAAAGGATTTCAAATTAAATATTTCATAACTTTTTCTGCAGACTGTACGTCTACGTTTATCGCGTCACGTAGATACCGTCAGCAAATTCAACATGTACCTAACTTAAGTGAAAACTTACGCGTATGAGTAACTAAGTAAGCGCTTACAAGACTAAGATATTAATTTCATTAATTCTAATTCTACTTTCTCTGAACATTTTCGCTTTACATGCCAAGTTTAGGAACATGACTTACCTTATACACATACTTAGTAACTGTGTAAGAGCATTTACATAAGTGATGAAGCTTTGTTAATTGTTGATTATTTAATTTATTATTATGTCAAGAGTGAATAGGTTACTTTTAGGCAAGCGTGCTCCATCGTCGCCCACGTCATCGCGTATTATCTGGTGAGAGAGTGGTGAAAAACGAACCTTTCAATATAAAAATAGTATAATATAGGACGGACGACGGATTAATAATAAAGGACGGTTTTAAAGCGAGGGCCATAGATGAACCACGAGCAATTGAAGGATTCTAACAACTGAATCACGACCGTAGGGATAGGGTAGGTAGGTAGGTAGATAGGTAGGGTATGGTAGGGTAGGTTAGATATGTACGTAGGGTATGGTAGATATGGTAGGATAGGGTAGGGTAGGTAGGGCAGGGTAGGGTAGGGTAGGTAGGTAGGTAGGTAGAGTAGGGTAGGTTAGGTAGGTAGGTAGGGTAGGGTTGGTAGGATAAAAGTACAATGAATACAAAAAATAAATTTTTGGTGTTTTGTTATTTTTATGGCAAAACAACGTTTGCCGGGTCAGCTAGTACTAAATAAAAGTTTTATTAACTTAAAAAATTTGAAAAAAATTGAAAACTCGGGGTTTCACATTTTTCTAAATTAAAGCAGAGCTAGGTAACAACAACTGTGTTTCAGGGGCCAGTGACCACCTCCGTTACGTTACGTAATTATAATTAACTAACACCAATGCAATTAATATTACAAATACAATCCAAATAAGTATTCACTAAACATCCCAGACTAAAATCAAAATCATTATTAAAATCCTAAACATTAACTGAAAATCAAATCGATAAAGAAGTTTGAAAGTCGAATATTCTTTGCACAAGGAGTTTGTATAGTATTTTAGGCGCATGAAGGTTGTATAGCATTGAGATGGACGTCGAATATATATTGGTGTGATCTAAATTCAAACACCAAAACAGTGAGTAAAAGTGCTTTTCATTCACAATTTTCAGTGAATAAAATAAGCTTTTTAGAGGGGGGATGGTATAATAGTATATTATGCAACTAGTGAATAAAATACGGTTTTAAAGCGAGGGCCATAGATGAACCACGAGCAAGTGAAGGATCCTAACAACTGAATCACGACCGTAGGGAGTGATTCATGATGATGGAATCACGAGCATAGCGAGTGATTCAAGTGTTAGGATCCTGAGCGACGCGAGTGATTCATGGCCCTCGATATAAATCCGTTTTATTCAAGAGTTGCATACTATATTTTATACCATGACTACGAGAAAAAGAAAGATTTAAGCGAAAATCACAAGGAAAATACTAAATAAAAGTTTCATTTCCTTAAAAATTAAAAAAAATGTGAAAACTCAGGGTTTCACATTTTTTCTAAATTAAAGCAGAGCTAGGTAACAGCAACTGTGTTTCAGGAGCCAGTGACCACCTCCGTTACGTTACATTATTATAATTAATTAACACCAATGCAATTAATATTACAATTACAATCGGAATATTATAAATTGCATATCAAATAAAATAATCGTCTATCAATACATACTCATCATTTATATTCTTTTTTTACATCAAATAACTTACTGCACTACAAATAAACTAAATGTTTAGCTAAACTCAAACTGCAGATAATTCGAAATTATACATCAATATGACATTACTTTTTTCCTCATAATGCAATACAGTTAAATTTATTTTTGTACAAAAATACTACATACATAGCAGAAATACTAACTGCACAGCAAATTTTCCATATTTAGAGATATATAGAGCACCCACTTTCCATGTGGTCTTTATGAATTAGTCCAAGAGCGAGCGAAGCAAGCTCGGGAACTTAGGGCACCCCGACACGGACAGGTTAGGTTCGAAAAGATGACGGCAGCTGAAGTGAGCGAGCAAAGCGAGCGAACTCAGCTCCCGTCATCTTCTTCGTGTTAGGTTACTTTAGACCCTTTAGGCAGAAATAGGAGCCCCGCGCAGCGGGGCTCCGTCGACATTTTCGTTAAATAGTAATTGTAAAAACTTTAAACATGGAAATCTCCATAACCATGGGGCTCCGAGTTGTGGGGATAGTACAGGGGGGTTTCCGCCCCTCCCCCCCTACTGTGACTAATAAAATACTGTTTTATTTAGTAAAACTGCTGTAAATAATATAAAAATAGAAGCTATATTTAAAAGAAAAAGAGTTAACATGTATGATGTGCGTTAAGATTATTAGCTGTGCATTAATAAAAAAGCTTTTGCTTTAGGAAAAATCGCTGTACGCTGCGAAAATAAATTTTAGTGTGTTTAGTGATATTTTGCGTTGAATATTTTGCTGCGCAATCAGTCATTTTGATGAGAATTCGGAATTTTATTGCATAGAAAAAGGATATTTTTTGATTTGCGTTTAAATACTACCCATTACAATCCAAATAAGTATACACTAAACATCCCAGATTAAAATCAAAATCATTATTAAAATCCTAAGCATTAACAAACTGAAAATCAAATCGATAAAGGAGTTTGACAGTCGAATATTCTTCGTACAAGGAGTTCGTATAGAGTATTTTATGCGCAAGGAGGTTGTATAGCATTGAGATAGACTTCGAATATATATTGGTGTGTTCTAAATTCAAACAACAAAACAGTGACTAAAAGTGCTTTTTATTCACTGTTTTCAGTGAATAAAATAAGCTTTTTAGAGGGGGAATGGTATAAAAATATTATTACGCAAAAAATTAGACCTACTGGCACTACAAATGGTTGAATGCATAAACGTATCTAAAACGTAATTCTGTTTCTTACATCTTCAAACGATTGACAAAAATAGAACGTTGGCTGAATTTCTTTAAGTACCTATTAAATGCAGTGATAATTTATGGCTCTGAGACGTGGTCGCTCACAATGGGCCTCATCAGAAAAGCTTACAGTCACCCAAAGGGCAATGGAGAGGGCTATGCTCGGAGTATCTTTACGTGATTGAATCAGAAATTTTTACATCCACAAGATAACTACGGCTACCGACATAGCCCGAAGAATTGCCAAACTTAAGTGGCAGTGGGCAGAGCACATTGCTCGCAGAACGGATGGCCGATGGGAAAGAAAAGCTGGATGCGGGACGCACGGGTTTGGTCTCATGCCATATTGGCGACGCTTGGGGGAGGCCTATGTCCAGCAGTGGACGTCTTTCGGCTGACATGATGATTAAATGCATTACCGTCTTGAGTGCCTAAAACGTGTATCCACGCGAAAAACACTGGATTTTCTATTGTTTCGGTAATTACGAATATTTAACCGGTTAAGTGACTTGTGGTGGTGCTAGTTGGTGTAAGTTTAAGTAAAAAACTCTAGCTGAAAATCGAAAATTGTGATAACTAAAATAATAATATATCTACATTGTTTCTTTACGTACAGAAAATCTGTACAGCAATTTAAACTTAAACAGCGAAACCTGACAAAAGCCCACGACGAAGCAAGGCTAAAACAATAAATGGAGAAGTGCATTCTGTGATGAAAAGCCTTAGAAATATTCCTTCATTACTTGCCACATAGCTCGAGAACTCGAGAATTTGAGAGCATTGTCGAGAGCGCAAAAACTGAAGACCGGCTGGAAGTTATACGAGCTCCACGGGCTAAATAAACAACGCCACGGAACTGTAAAATGTGCGCTGAGCTGAAATACATTTTGTGGAATGTTTTGAAGTGCAGAACATGCTTTGAGGCTGCCTATACCCTTAAGTCTTTCAAATTCCATAAACTGAAAAAGAAAGATATATATTGTGCCCTTTTGTTTTTATTTTTGATGATACACCTTAGAAGCACTAGAACCCTTAAAAAATGCTCAAAATTGCGCTATTAACAGAGGCCTAGTATACAAATTTGACAACTGTAAATGAAAAAAGAAAAACATAGAATCACAACATAGATATTTTTTATTAGATTTATGGAATATCTTTTAAATTTGTCTAATACTGGAGGAGAAAATAGGCGATAGCTAAACCTCGAATTATGACTTCTTACTTAGGATATTCAGTCGGATGTCTGCGACCGCATTTCCTCTTAATGAACGCCACTAACGCTGCAATTAGCGTGGCCACCGACTGGGCCAAAAACATTTAAAGAGTTTTTTTTTAATCATCTTCCTGCCGTTTATTTTCGATCAATCAATCGTTCATTTATTTAGTAAAACATAGGTCTGGTTACAGATAGTATTGTTACAATATGTGCACTATGTTTTGCCAATATCTGGCGTACAAAATTAACAATAGCATGCAAATTTAAAATTAGCAAACAACATTTAATAAAATAATATAATTAAGGTGGCATCTCAGTAGATTACATTAAAAATAAATCAATTTAAAATATGTCAATAGGTAAACAGGTCATTACAATTTTAGATTAATAAACTCATTCATACTTTATCAATAAATTTAAACTTAAACGTGCCAATTAGACGTTTAAGTTTTAATTTATTGATAAAGTACAAGTCGGAATCGTCATACCTCTGTTTATCAGTAGTAAACTTAGTGATGGAGTAGTAACATCTATCTACAAGGAATTTAAACAAAGACCCCTTAAAGGATCCCAGACACTCTTTATTTCTGATAGCTGTTGGTATACAGTTATATATTTTTGGGCCATACCTAGCACACTTTTGACGAAAAATGCGGTTTTATGAGAGGTAACATGAATGCACTCTGATAACGGCGACACGCAGTTTCTCAAATAAATGCAGGTTACAGCTAACAAACACTCCCATTTTATATATGTATGTACATAAGACGGTAGAGTGAGCAAACTAAGTTTCTTAAACAATTATTTACAACTATCAATCGATTGCAATTTGGTAAACGATCGCAAGCAGTTCTTTTAAGCTTTAAAAGCAATGTATCTGTCAGTGGAGTTGCCCCAGAAAATGATTCCGTACCTAATGCCAGAAGCCACATAAGCATTATAAGCTATTTGTACTGTAATACCGTTTTTAGGGTTCCGTACCCAAAGGGTAAAAACGGGACCCTATTACTGAGACTCCGCGATCCGTCTGTCTGTCTGTCTGTCCGTCTGTCACCAGGCTGTATCTCATGAACCGTGATAGCTAGAAAGTTGAAATTTTACAGATGATGTATTTCTGTTGCCGCTATAACAACAAATACTAAAAACAGAATAAAATAAATATTTAAGGGGGGCTCCCATACAACAAACGTGATTTTTTGGCCGAATTTTTACGATAATGGTACGGAACCCTTCGTGCGCGAGTCCGACTCGCACTTGGCCGGTTTTTGATAGTTTGTACAGTGCATGCGCAAATTGGCTAAGCTTCTTTGACAAAGCGTCGATATGTTGTTTCCAAGTCAGACGACTATCTATGTAAAGGCCCAGAAATTTTATTATTTCACATTCAGAGATTGCTACTTTACCATATTTTATATTCAGTTTCAGTTTATTTGTTATTTGATTAAATTCCATTATCTTAGTTTTGTTAAGATTTATTTTAAGATTATTATTAACTAACCAATTTATTTATTTTTAAGATCGTCATTTATGCCATTTTCAAGAATATTAATGTCATTACTAGAGGATAAAATAGTGCTGTCATCAGCAAATAAGACCATCTGATGTTTACTGACCTTAGGCATATCATTTATGTAAATGTTAAATAATGGAGGGCCAAGAATACTACCTTGGGGAACACCAAAAGTAGTTTTTCTAGGACATGACATATATGTTCTTTCAACTTTCGAGCTCGCACAAAGCCTATCGAGCCCTGTGATTTGAGTGCGATTAGACAGATAAGATATAAGGTATGATAGGTTTAATGCAGTTCCTTTAATCCCATATCGCTCTAATTTGTTCAGCAGTATACCATGATCTACATGGTCGAATACCTTAGACATATCCATCAACAAGGCCGCTACTGGAATTCTAGCATCAACATTAGAAACAATTTTCTCGATCACGCCATAGATCGACAAATTAATGGATTTATAAAATATAAATATAAAAAAGCCTTTTATTTCATGCATTAAAGAATACGAGTGATATCATTATCATTTTTACATAAGTATTTTTTACATGGTGATAATTTAAAAAGAGTTAGGTAGAAAATTTTTTGTTTCAATTTCATATTATTTTATAGCTTTCATAATATTTTCCATTCCAATTCTTTTTTTTTGATATATGTATTTATTGCTATAAAAATTAAATATATTAAATGTTCAGATTAAATTCCAATTTCAATTATTGATTGCAAATAGATAATATGTCAAATGTATAGATTAAATTTAAATTTCAGTATGAATATTCATTGAATAGATTTTAATTATGATATATAAATTAATGATTGAAAATAAAAATAAAATGTTGTGCATGCATGAACCCCTCAAGTAGTGAGGGTAAAGGCCTCCTCCAGAGAACCCCATCGGTCGCGGTCTTTGGCTACTGTCAGCCAGTTTTTCCCTGCAACTCGTGTGATGTCGTCTGTCCATCTAGTTACAGGTCTTCCTCTTTTCCGAGTGCCTGTCGGACCTGGCCATGACGTCATGCGAACCGTCCATCGCTCGTCGCTCATTCTAGCTACGTGTCCTGCCCATCTCCATTTTAACCTAAGAGCGTAGGTAAGGGCGTCTATCACTATTAATGGATTTACTTTTCCTAAATCCAAATTGATGTCTGACTATGAGATCATGCTTTTCAAAAAACGATTTTCGGTTGAATTTCGTTTATAAAATTGTCATTAAAAGCTTCTGCAATTAGTCGAGGTTTATGTATTTTATTGTCATTTATTGTTACGTATTCAGGTACATTTTCTCTAGGATAGATAATCTTATTTTTATTGATAATGCTCCAAGTCGATTTAGATTTATTCCTGGCCGAATTTATGTGAAAGTCATTCTGAGATTTTTGGGTCAATGTTATTATTTTCTTTAAACGAGCAGTATATTGTTTTAATAAAAGTTTATTTTTAGAAGTAGGGGCTCACCTGTATTGCCACAACATGTCTATTTTACGTTTGCTACTGTGCCTATTTCCCTTGGAAATCCAGTTTGATTTTTCACGCCGAGTGATTTTTATTTTCCTTGAAGGGAAACAGAGGTCATAAAAAAGCATAAATTGGTCATAGAAACAGTTAAATGATATGTATATACTTCACTAAAACCAAGATTACGAATAGATTCAATGAATTTAGTTAAGTTTTCTTGGCAATAGTCGCACCTCAGAGTATACCAATGCTTAATGGAACAAGTTTTTTTCACAGGGCATTTGATCACTTGGGCAGTATGATTAGATAGCGCAAAATCAAACTTACTACCTCTGATGTTATGAATGATATTGTCTATGCATTTTCCACTAGCTAATCGTGAAGGCTGGTGAATGCCAATTTTCAAGTCATAGTTTAAAAGAAGAGTTTGATAATTGTTTAATGATTTTGAATGTGTCAAAGTGTCTATATTAAAATCACCACAAATAACCACTTCGATCGGAGCATCATGTCTTCAACCCGTTTAGGGTTGAAACTTTCTTTGTACTATTGAGACCCTTAAACAAGGCATTCATACTCATACATAATAACACAAAATTAAGAATTAAATGTTTTATCTTTTCATCTTCAAATTATCATAGATATTATAATAAAAAAAGTATATAATAAATAAATAAATAATACTGCATATAGATGGCGTTTATCTGAAGGATTGGCCAGATGTAGCAAGAGACAGGGAAAAATGGAAAGACGGAAGGGAGGCCTTTGCCCTGCAGTGGGACGTAACGGGCTCATAATAATAATAATAGATGCCTCATCCCATACAAAGAAACCGTGCCGACGTAACTAGCGTTTTTCGTCTGATTAAACTGGTTTTTTCTTTTACATTGATCGCGTTCGGTTCCTTTCCAAGGCGATAAATAGATGGTGTTAGCAGCGACTTGCAAGTAAAAGGGTTTATTCGAATCATGTTTTTTTTTAAATACGGAGACGATTTGCTTTATAATATTTTTTTGCCCAATTTTTCAGCTTCATTACACCAAAATGTGTTACAATACAAATTTAAACAATCCACTGGAATTCCTCAGAAATTAAAAACCGCGCCATCTATTGGCATCAATTTTAAATGATCCGTTCAAATAATCTTTGAAATGTGAGCCCGATATTCCATAATTTTTAAGAGAGTTGATTAAACAAGAACATATAATTTGTATATTCAATTCCACAGGATGTTAATTTTTCATACAATTCAATAACAAATCGGTGCATATAGCGCCATCTAGTGATATTTATTTGAACCAAATTGTCTTTCTTAACGCTGGGACCCCGTGAAATTATGAATTTTAAAATTAATATATTCAGACTTCATTACAAATGAATTTTGCCTTCTTCAACGTCCACAGGTGAAATAGGACGCCCCACGTGATACAGATAGTTTATTAATCAATACGACTGGCATATGCCAACTATATACGGACGGTTCTGATAAAATATAATATTAGCTAGAATATCAAAGAAGTTTAAAATTGCACAACGAGCTTTAAGGCTCCTCCCTAACAAAGGTGAGAAGCGGCAATGCAATTGGGATTTTGTAGAATAATTTCTGTGAAAACGTGCGCGAAACTACGTAACTATTGTATTGTGTGTGGAAGCCATTAAAAAAACTTTTTTACAATAAAATACTACCAACTTCCAAATTAAAAAACTACAAAGTGAAAAATAACTTTATTTTTGGCAGTCGGTGTCTTTCGTAGGTACCATTTTTTGCGTTATGGACACCGATATTTTTTTTGGAAAAAAGTTTTTTTTTATTTTTCACTTTTTAGTTGTACCTACCTAATAGGCAAGTTGTTTAGTAAGTTTCCTATAACGCCAGAATAGATTACCCGAATATCATGAAACTTGAACAAAACCGATCAAATGAGAGATCTGCTTACCCCTTAAGAGCATACTGGCGTGATGTTATGTTATGAAATGGTATAAACAATAAACAGACATACGATTGCAGCAGTCCCGAGAGTTCTGCCGTTATTTATTGAAGAGTTCTGTTGTATATCTTCGAAGTACTTCATCAGATCTTCACCAAAATAAAATGGAACCAATTTCGAAACATACTCTATCAAAGTAAAAAGTATTTTTTAAATCGGTCCACAATTGACGGAGATATCGGTGAAAATACATTAAAAAAAAAAAAAAACGTACAAGAAGTCGAACATAGAACCTCCTCCTTTTTCGAAAGTCGATTAAAAAGAGACTGACACATGAATATGAGTGACAACAAACCAAACACTATTTTCAACGACTATTATTCCTGAAAGATAGAATCAACAGTGGCGGAATCCAAAATTCTGAAGCTCGGCTAATCACGGCAAAACGATTCAACTATCCTGGATCCAACCACCCAGGAACCGCTCATCGCGTAACTAACTAGCACTCAGTAACCATAACAACGAACAGCATAGAAACTTAACAGTGTAAATTGTCTGCCAAACTGTCTCCTATTTTTATTAATCCTCAAACACTGTAATAAACATTGCAGCATGCAGGCTGGCAGTAAATGCATCGGTCTTCTTTTGAAACGTCATGCGAATTTGGAATAGATAAAAAAAATTATAATATAGAATTGTCAGGCGACCAAAGGCCTTGGTTCGTTTAAGAAATACTAATGCTACCAACTTGAAATTTGGAATAATTATAGATGACGTTTTCCCAACGATTTTGCAATTGCAAATCAGAAAGTATTTTTTTGCATTTAGCACTAAAAGGGTGTCTTAAAAGTCGAAGTGGGGCTACGAGTACTAGGGCAAGTGGGGTATCATATGAAAGAACGCAGTTTGACAGTTTGGCAGTAGCCAGGCCAGTAGGGCCCAGTTGTAAACGTCCCTTTGGACCCACTATCCTGTCTCCTGCTTGATAAGGAGGGAAATTAAGATTTTCTTACTCCTCCGCTGTCCTTTCTTGATTAATTTCGTTGCGGAATACAAGTCAGTTGAATTGTTTTGCCGGGACTCAGCACCTTTCCTGGTGGATGCCACTATTGATTCTGCCTTACAGGAGTAAGCCAGAATGCAATGTAATGTATGTTTGGGAATAGTAAGGCGTACTTCAAAGGAGTTTCTTGTCTGTTGTTCTCCATAACAAGCTAGTTTTCCGAATGGACGGTAGAATTAATTATTATTACATGTAAATTTAAATTGTTGACGTTCAAAAGTGCCGCTTAATGGCCTAGTTGAAATCAATATTTTTGACTTATGTTTTGACTTCACCCAAAATTAGCCTGACCTTCTGAAACTCCCCCGATGTGTAACAATCTCATCTGTTTCAAACATGTTAGGCTGTGATAAACCGTATCAATTTTACATGTCTAGATGCCAAGCAGGCTGTATGATTGAACACGTGTTAGCCATTGTTTAAAATTGATTTAGGTAACTGGTTCTCGGTATTATGTTTCACTTAATACTCGGTATTTGTGGATTTAGATGTGTTTGGCTACTGGGCTAGTTAAGTCATAAGTCATTTATTTCGGAACAATATACATTGTGTAGAAATTTCGTATAATAAACAAGAGCCATTAAAACATTCCGATCGCTAAGGAAGTAAAAATACTAATTTAAAATGCAAAAACTGCAAATCAATAATCATGTACATTCCAATTAAAATAATACAATAATAAAATATCATGTCATTATAAAAATATCAATATTATGTCAAATATACGACAAAAAGTTCAAAAATAATAATATTTATTATACGATTTGAAATTCATTCAAATTTAGAACAATAATAATTACGGTTGTTAGTTAAGGTTAGAGGAGCTCCTAGCTAAATAATCACAGCCGCACGGGTCGATCATCAAGGTTAAGCAACGCTTGACGAGGTCGGTCCGTGGATGGGTGACCATTTCAACATTCCGAGTTTCCTCCGTGACTCGGAAAGCACGTAATGCCGTTGGTCCCGGCTGTCATTTGAAGATCTTTGACAGTCGTTACGAGTAGCAGCAAAAAAATTCTAAATCTATGACGAGTAGTCAGAAGCTTGAGATCTGACACCAGTCTTGCCAAGGGGTACCGTGTTACCCAGTAACTGGGTTGTGGAGGTCAGATAGGCAGGCGCTCCATGTAAAACACTGGTACTCAGCTGAATCCGGTAAGACTGGAAGCCGACCCCAATATAGTTGGGAAAAGGCTAGGCAGATAGAATAATTACGGTTGTTGTCTATCATCAAGGAACTCATCGACGCTGTAATAGCCCTTCCTCAATAAATATGTCTTCAATTTGTTTTTAAATAAGTTTACGCTATTAATGGTTTTCAATTGTAAGGGTAGCCTGTTGTATAGAAAGACTGATTGCTATCTGAGTTAAAAGGTTAGCTAAACTAGTGTAGGCTGACCTCTTATTCTATTGAGAATCAGTACTACACTAGGCCAGCACAAAGCCCAGAGTTGTCACTGTCATGCTGTTTACCGTGTACTTGTCAAACTCTACTGTTAGGGCCCTCTTACACATTCTGAATTCCTCTCTGAATCCAGACTCGGAATTCATAATATTAATAAAGAAAGCCCGGCAATACATACAAGTTTAATTATGCCCCACACACATTCTGATATTTTCAGATTATGATTTACTCATTGCCGGCATTCAGATTATACACTCTGAATTCAGAGAGGAATTCAGAATGTGTGAGGCCAGCCTTACCTGTCAAACCTTGGGATTTAACTAGGGTTTGACATTTTCCTAACAAAAAAAAATCAATTTATAAACCTTCACGACTTCAAAAAGGAGGAGATTCTCAATGATAGAATACTAGCTTGTGGCAGCGGCTTCGCCTGCGTGTATTATACATATAAACCTTCGTCTTGAATCACTCTATCTATTTAAAAAACCGCATCAAAACCCGATGCGTAGTTTTCAAGATCTAAGCATACATAGGGACAGACAGACAGCGGACAGCGACTTTGTTTTATACTATGTAGTGATAATAGGACCTCAGAACTTTTTACTAGTTGAACCGATTTTGATGATTATTTTTTTATTTGAAAGCTTGTGCTTCTCATGTGGTCAATTTGTTCAAGATCTGACGAGTAGTATTTGAGTTATCCTTAATATTGCGTATTTTCTTGGTAATATATGGTACCAAAACTAAAAAGTGAAAAATAAAAACAAAAAAAAGAAGTTAAACCGACTTCCAAAATAAAAATAACTTTCTTTTCGGAAGTCGGTGTCAAAAACGAAAAAAATGGGTACCAAAGACACCGAATTCCGAAAAGAAAGTAATTTTTCGCTTTGTAGTGTTTTGTTTTGACAGCCGGTTTATGTTTTTTGTTTTTAGTAAGTTCGATTTTTGTAAAAATTTCTTATATACTCAAATCACGCAAAATATCATACCACGGACTGACGGAAAAAGACTGCTATTGATTCATTGTTGACTGAATAACCTAATGTCATTTTGTTTAACCTAGGAATCAAGAAAACTTCAGTCCAGCAGTCGCATTTGCAACCACTAGGGCAGGGATGGCGAACCTACGGCACGCGTACCAGTGATGACACGCGGCATAATTATTCGGGCACGTCAAGGCAAGATTAATTAGAAGTTTTTGAGCTGAAATGGTCACAATTATTAGAAATGATATTTGTTTCGGGATATTTACCATGTATACTTAGATTTTCACTAGAAGAGACTCGTGAGAACTCTGGTATTCTCGATATTTCTTTACGGCTCCGAGTCTTGGGCAATTCGCTCGGTGGATCGGAAAAATGTAGAGGCGTTTGAAATGTGGTGCTGGACAAGGATGTTGCGCATACCATGGAAAGCCAAGCGCACGAATAAGTCCATTCTCGAACAGTTGAACATCAAAACCAGACTCTCCACGACCTGCTACCAACAAGTCCTAAGTTACTTTGGTCACATCGCTCGGAGACAGCCAGACAATCTGGAAAAACTGGTTGTAGTGGGAAAGGTGGACGGAAAAAGTCCACGCGGACGTTCACCTACTCGCTGGTCTGACTAGATCAGGGCCATTACGGAACTCACGGTGACCACTGCTATGAGAAGAGCCGAAGACAGGGTGGCTTGGAAGCAGCTCGTCGTTGACTTTGTCAAAGCTTTTCAAGACGGGCACGACCTTCAGAAATGAAGAAAACGAATAAGAAGAAGATTTAGATTTTGGTTGAGAGCTCCATGTATCGGCACCGTTACAAGCGCCATGCTCACGAGAACTAAAGTATTTGCGGGTAGGTGTTGTTTACGAGCTGACATATCTGTCTACCCTCTTCCTCACTCGTTTTTCACGCACGATGCCGCTACTACCAGAACTCGTCTCACTAGTACACCCACCCGCTTATACTTTAGTTCTCGTGATCATAGCGAAATATCGAGCTCTCAACCATAATCTAAATATACATGGTAAATTTCCCGAAACAAATATTAATTCTAAGGTAAGATTAATTAGCATCTAGGTCATTTACAAACACTTGGCTTGGGCTTGTGACAAATAAATGTATTTTCTTTCTTTCTTTCTTTTTTATTTACAACAACAGAAAGCACACTAACTTTTACTTCATATAGATTAAAACATAAAACTATAAAAGTTATGATTGCTTCGGGTTGCTATTAAGGAGTTACGCTAATAGCATCTAGTTTTTGTGTCCATTACATCACCAATTCGATATATTGACGGCTCGTCCTGGCGTTTTTTGACGTAACAACGTCTAACAAATCGATGAACGCCGGCTGCACGCACGAAAAAGGATGACTCAATGTAACGTTACGCTCAATGTAACGTTACGCTCATTGTAACGTTAATCGTTATCAATGTTTTGTTATGACGTTGTCACGTTTAACTATCGCCCGTAAACCGACTTTACAGACAACCAATTTTTATAAAAATGGCACGGTTACCAATGAGAGTTCGCCATCCCTGCACTAGGGCAATGAGGCTGTAAGAAAACGAACATAAATAAAAACCCAATTTTCACACAATGACGGTACCTAAACGTCTCCCTATCCACCTATCAAAACGAATACAGTCCACAGAGGCATTAATAAACAATGCCTTTCTAAACTCAATCTATTTGACTTACCCCCAAAGGTACAGATGAGCTACAAAAAATCTCGAACATATCCCATTCATGACTGACCCCAAAGCCTACTTGAAAGACCAGTGTCGTTTGACCCACCTCTCCTCTCTGTTCGTAAAGAGTTGAGGGTTGAAAGGGGAGCGGTGTGATTTTGCTAGGGGTCTTGGTAATTTGGTGAATATTTGTAGTCATGGCATTGAGGTGGGTTGTTTTTAACAGCCTTCAAAGAGGGAGGTTCTTGTTTTTTGTGCATCAGTAGTTATGCACAAAGTGTTATATTATTCACACACTCAAAGTGTATAACAATTTATTAACTTTGTGTGTGAAAATAATTACACTTTAATACGTACGAGTCTTACAAAATAACGGTTCTACTCAAAATATTTAGGTGTTTGTAAAATTATTTAGTATTTTTTTCAAAACTGATTTGAATTGTTAGAGACAGACCTTAACATAAAAACACCGGCCAAGTGCGAGTCGGACTCGCGCACGAAGGGTTCCGTACCATTATCGCAAAGAACCGCAAAACAATCACGTCTGTTGTATGGGAACCCCACTTAAATATTTTTTTATTCTGTTTTTAGTATTTGCTGTTATAGCGGCAACAGAAATACATCATCTGTGAAAATATCAACTGTCTAGATATCACGGTTCATGAGACAGACAGACAGACCGCGGAGTCGTAGTAAAAGGGTCCCGTTTTTACCCTTTGGGTATAGAACCCTAAAAAATTCACAGGTCAGAATATTTTTCGATTCGAATTTAAATTTCGTATTTTAGTTAGCAGTTCATGTTTTTTTCAGAGAATGGTCACAACACAATACAGTCTTCTTCATCTTATACTACCAAATTATCTGTATAGTTACCCCATTGAACTGTATATTTCTACCTTTTGTAAATATATTTATTTAAAGTCACGGACTGCCGACAGAAGTGGAAACTTAAAACGTCACATTAGCACGTCGGTGACGCAAACCCGTACCGGCCCTACAAAAACTCGCTCAACGCGGCGAAAGAAATGTTTACTTCAAAAATCTAGTACGAACTATATCCACCACACCACCTTCGTATATCAACCGCCGAGCTCGTCAAGTCATGAATAAGAGATCAGTCAGTGATTGTGCTGCAAGATTAACGTGATGGCCGACGATTCATCTGCTCTGCCTTTTTACCCGACTGTCGAAGTAGAGTAATGTGTTTATCAGTCTATGTATGTATGTGTGTTTGTTCCTATGTGGCTGTCTAGAGACCAAACGCGTAGGCCGATTTTGATGTTTCATGCGTCAATCGATTCGTCTTAATCCTGCGAGTGTCACTGGCTACATTAAAATTGAAAAATAAAAAAAATAGCGGCTTTCGGGTGCCATATTGTAATGCACCAAAATTTTTTGTCTTCCATACCCATCGTGTGGGGTATCAAATTAAAGGGTTTTAAGAGGTGATTTCAAAAATATAACACTAAAATGTTAAAAGCACCTAATTCTAAAAAAGTGCAGTCGGAGGATACATCTGGTTTTGGTCAGCCAGCTCGCGAACATGTATCCTCCGACTGCACAGCAAGATTTTCTTCTTGTTTACGTCTTTTTAGTTCGCTTTTAAAGCAGTCGGGTTTTTTTTACTATATTTTTTCATGTAGGACACGCTCTACATTTGATGTAATGGTGAACCGTTCAATTAGATTGTCAACTTGGTAGTAATCTAGGATATTTGCCGGGCATTAAATACCAACTAAGGACACGATTCACGCAATAATCAACTCTCTAAATAGTAAAAAAAAATGCTATTTCCTACACTTTGTAAGGTTAGGCGAGCCAAAATGTACTAAATAGCAGACTTTTTTGTAGTGTTGATGCGTCTCTATGTCTGTCTATAATCAATGTCATGAATAAGAGGGCAGTCAGTGACTGTGCAGCAAAATTAACGTGTTGGCCGACGATTCATTTGCGGTGCCTTTTTGTAGGACGCACTTTACGAAGTATGACACGTTTGGTGTATCGGTTGTATATTTGTTTGGTCGTTGGTTATGCACCTAGTGGGATTGATGGCGTGTTAAAGCCCTTGAAATCTGGACAGTAAACTCTGCATGAAAGATACTTCATAAAAGATAGCTTGATCTCTGCGACATATGACAAACTGACGTATACGTTATTGTTAGCCTGTCAAGCACTATTGTGAAGGTCAGACCGCACTACGCGTCAGCGGAGCGACGCGACGCGACACGACCAGATATACTTTGCATGAAATTGTATGAGATAAACCGCACTACGCGGTAGCGGAACTACGCGACGCGACACTTTACGCGACACCTTACTTTGCGCGCGTCGCGTTGCTCCGCTGACACGTAGTGCGGTCTGACCATTCTGTATTGATACTGACAGCTGTCGCAGAGATCAAGCTATCTTTTATGAAGTACCTATAAGGTAAATTTATATCGTGCCACGTATCCTGTCGAGGATCTCGTTATTCTATACTGTTCCGTATTATCTTTAATTGTTATATTTTCAATATTATTAGCTAGCACAAGCCTACAGAAATATAATTTAGATTCAGTTTATCTTTTAATAAATAATGTATTAGCCACAAAATTTGCGAACGCACTTCAAGCAGCGACAAGTGCTGCCCCCTATGTAAAACCTCACTCGGATCAACCGACCGCGAACCGAAACACTGCTTTCAGCTGGCGCTCCCGAATTAATTATAAAACGCGATAAAACGACACAAACTACAAATACAAATCTAACACGAGATTCAACACGTCCTACAACGCAACTAGCGAGCTATCATCATCTGCCGGGGTACCCCAAGGAGAAGGAAGTGAATCACCAAGTGCAGGTGAGTAGTTGATACATTTCATTCAGTTTCATCTACTTATACTTTACACTAATTGTTCGGTTTATTTTAGTGCAGAGTGTTATTACACTTCTGTACCTCCTGCCACTGTTTTTAAAAAGAACCAACCAGCACAAAATACCTAATACAATTTTTCCCCTTTCTTAGAAGAAAATGATAAGCGAAATAAAATTTTCAAACGTTCATATCACAGTAAACAACTCCTAGAACTGCGCATTCATTGTTTGCTAGTACAATATTGGTGTTCGAAGAACGGATTCTTATGATATGACTCAAGCTCATATCATATGAGCTTGTTCAATCAGCGAGGTAAAGTATGAATAGGACTAGCAGGGAATAATGCTTGCAGTAATCTTACCAATTTATTTAATAGTGACAGAATATAATATTATTATGCTATTTTATTGTTATTTCAATTTATTATTTATTTTGATTCTAATGTTTTTATCAGACTGCCGAAGGAGGGTAATGTGTTTTTCAGTCTATGTATGTATGTATGTATATATGTTTGTTCCTATGTGGCGTTCTAGAGACCAAACGCGTTGGCCGATTTTGATGACTCTTACGTCAATCGATTCGTCTTAACCTTGCAAGTGTCACTGGCTACATTAAAATTGGAAAAAGTTTTAAGAGGTAATTACAAACATATGTAAAACTTATATGTTACACTTATAGACAACCGACCCTACAGAAATTCTATAGGGTCCAGAGATCAAAATTTTAGATAAAAGTTTACTGCACTAAAAATAATAAAATATTTGGCGGAGTCAAATTTTCGTCACATTCACTAATATCAGACATTTTAAGCTAGAATTAAAAAAACTCATGTAATTCAGTACAGCGAAGCCTGCAAAACAAAACGTATGAATGGCGCCAAAACCCAGCACATCACCGCATTATCCGCGCATGCGCGAAGGCTTAGCACACGCACTGCGATATTTACTCGCGAGATTTTTTTCCGCCCATTCTGTGACCTATGGAATTGTATGAAGCTGCTCGCATAGCGGTAAAAAAATCGTGCGGCAATAATACCGCATGAAAGCCGTGTTTTGCAACAGAATCCACCGCATCGCGGCGCAAATTTGATTGCGTGAATATTTTGAGCTCTTTGAACAGGTAGAAAGTGACAAAATTCGCGCGAATAAAAATCGCAGTGCGTGCTAAGCCTAAAGCGGGCATTATCACAGACAATTTAAAATTGGAATTCAATCTGTTTAATAGGTACTAAAATGGCATTACAAAAAAAAATTGTTGGAAACTCCTTAGTTATTAACTTCTTGGATTTGTCCTTATCGTAGTAGATTTTTTTTTTTTTTATAGAATTTGTTAGAGAAATAGTGTTATAATGAGATTCTATTTTTAAATTTCGGCATTGTGTTTATAAAGTATGTCAATATAAACTCGTTTTGAAGTTTATAATTCGAATATTACGATATGAGAGTAAATAAAATTTCTTATATGTTTAAGTGTATCTAATTCGAACAAAAACATGTTAAAAAAAGTTATAAATAAAAAAAGTTAAAGCAATAAATCCGACTGTAGTCAGAGGATACATCTGGTTTCGGTCAGCCAGCTCGCGAATATGTATCCTCCGACTGCACAACACGATTTTCTTCTTGTTTACGTCTTTTTAGTTCGCTTCACAAGCAGGCAGGTTTTTTGATTTTTTGAATTAACTTTTTTTATTTATAACTTACGCACGGGACCGATCAATGTGGCGACACTTGGGGAGCCTTTGTCCAGCAGTGGACGTCTTTCGGCTGATAAGATAATGATGATGATTTATAACATTTTAGTTAACATATTTTTTTTAAAGGACATGGCTAAATAAAGTATGGACGATTGCCCTAGCAATGGATAACTATTTTAACTAGTAATATGTAATGCTGAATAGCTGAATATTAGTATTTCGTATGAAAAAAGTTACAGATACTTTTTATATCGTCACAATCCTGAAAATAAAATCGTAGAAACTCCTACATTAATAGGTATACAAACTTGTAAAAGAATAAGATTTTGCTATGCTACTTTATTAAGGCGTTTAGAGGAGCTCGTGGATTAATAATAACAGCCGCACAGGTCGATCTTCAAGGTTAAGCAACGCTAGCCAAGGTCATACCGTGGTTCCATCGTGTACATAGCGAGTTTCCTTCGTGCCTTGGAAAGCTAGATAAGCCGTTGGTCCCGGCTGTCATTTGAAGATCTGTCATCTGTCAATACGCAATTGAAACTTAAGATCATACGTACTCTGTAATTACATACTTAATACCCGGCGAAAGGAGCATCGTTCAAAGTGAGTTCCCACGACACCCCCAACATGTTTTTTTTATTTGGTTTTAATCGAATCAAGCGTAGAAGAATCGACTGTAACTTTTTAGTGTCAGCACTATTTAATTGCCGTTTCTTTCTAGATTTTGCCAATAATTTCTAGAAATCAGATAAATGCAAAGAAAACCACATCTATGGTTCTATCTCTAATGTTTTAAGATGTATAGCGAAAGGTACAAAAATAAATACGCAAATATCTTTAAAAGTAGGTTTATTGACTACAATTTTTCATAGAACGGAATCTTATGTTATTCTTGTCAAACAAAAACATGAAAAAACTTTTAATTATTTGATTAATTCGTGAAAGTTCTAGAAGAATAATAAAACTGTAATAATTAATTAATGAATATTTGAATGTTACAAGCTAGTGAATAATTTCTATACATGCTTAGGGCAGTTGTTTAGCCATGTCCTTTGATACATTTAAACATGTCGCATCAAGGCTGGCCGATAGATGCAAAACATCGGGAAGTCAGGATGTATTCCCTTAAGTTAAGACATCATGTGTGGGCACACTGAAAAAAATGTTAGGTTGGATTTAACAGATTTTGCGTAAATGTAACCAAAGTTTGCGGTTGATTTCGGTCCTATCACGAATTTTGGTTGATTTTACCAAACACATTAAGTTGATGTTGTACCAAATTTATTTGGTAGATTACACCTATATTTTGTACGTTCATTACCAAAGTAATTTAGTAACATTTCTCACCAAAGTACTTTAGTATAATGTTTTACCAAAATACTTTAGTAACATTTTTCACCAAAGTACTTTAGTAACATTTTTTACCATAGTACTTTAGTAACATTTTATACCAAAGTACTTTAGTAACATTTTTTACCAAAGTAATTTAGTAACATTTCTCACCAAAGTACTTTAGTATTATTTTTACCAAAGTACTTTAGTAACATTTTTCACCAAAGTACTTTAGTAACATATTTTACCAAAGTACTTTTGTAACGTTTTCATCAAAGTATTTTAGTAAAAAGTACGATGTAGTTTGCTGCAATCTACCAAAGAGATATTGTATATTTTACCCAAAATACTTGTTATTTTTACCAAATACATTTTGTATGTTCTACTGTTACTTTTTTGGTACAAATGACCGAAGGTAGTTTAATAGAAAATGCAAAGGTATTTGGTAAAATCTACAACAAAAATTTGGTAGATAGCACTAATTATATGGTAGAATGAATTAAATCAGTTTGATAGAGAAAACTAAACTTAACTCGTAAGTATAATCTATTTTATCTGGTAAACTCTAACAAACAAAATTTTGCAGCAATTACTAATGACGTTCGGTGTATTTTATCAGCGTTAGTTTGGTAATAAGTACCAGATTTAATTTTAGTTACTACCAAAGGTTGTTTGGTAATATCTACCAGATGTGTAATGTAGTTCTTATCAAGGTTAGCTTATTATCATCTATCAGATGTGTATCGTGCTTTTAATCAGAGATAATATTGTATTATCTACCAGAAGTGTATCGTAGATTTTATCAGATACAATTAAGTATTGTCTATCATGTTTGTTTCGTATTTTTTCCTAACATTTGTTTGGTAATATCTAACAGATTTATGCTGTAGTTATTACCAAACTTTAAATGGTAATATCTACCAATATTTTATCAGTGCTTGTCTGATTGTACGTACCGGTCTTAGTTTAGTAAAACATACCAAATAAATAGTGTAAATTTTACTGGTGTTAGTTTGGTTAATTTATCAAACTAACACTAGTAAAATGTACACGACTTTTTGGTTTATATTACTAAACATTGATTTCCAGAATATTAATAGGGTGTGGTATCATTGAAAATTAGTAGCTAATCTGCAATATTGCTGACATGGTATGAGAGCAAAATCATATTGCAGTTAAGATTTTCAAACAACGTACTACTTTCGTGGCCAGCAGTGGCCACGAAAGTACGTGTGTACCATATCAGCAATATTGGAGATTAGCTAGTAAGTATCTAATTTTCAATGATACCACACACCCTAAAAATATAGTAGAAGAAAAAACCTTGCAAGAAATGCAGGGTCTGAAAAAAAAAGGTTTTAAGACCGTTTGACAAACACTTCAAAAATATACAGGATTATTGGTTATTCAACATATTCCTTTTCAGCAAGTAAATCAGCAGTTTCTAGAATACGTCGAATTACCAGTAACCTTATTTAATATGGGCTTAATAATAACGGTGTATTAAAGAAAAATAAACAGATTTTTGGTACATATCATAAAATTTATTTTAGCAATCATAAATACAATTAAATAATCACTAGATCACTCATCTTAAAATTATATCCGTATATGATACAAAACCTTTCTTATTATAAAGGACACAAGGCTGCTAGGTTTTGGCTAGAAATCCTTTAGGGCATCGATGGTTGGTCCGACAGCAATAATGATGGGTTGGCACCATAGACCCTTAGCAGTTTGGGCTTTTCGCCGATAGTCCAGCTGGGTGGGGACTTCGCTTTGGTTCTGGAAATTAGAATGAATTGTTTACTTTTAACCATATTTTTTATAATTCCTAGTCTTTTATTTTTTATTGCTTAGGTATTGCATTTTTATTTATTTAAAGGGGTTCGGAACGTAATGTCACCCTTATGATTAGTCTGTGCGAAGCTCTCAAGCAAGAAGTGTACTTATACAGGCTGTTCCAAGGCTATGCCACATGGAGGGAAAGTATCTTATGTATTTTAAATAGACAGTTTTACTGAAAGAAGACATTGTTTTGATTATAAAGACAATTTGAACAGCATTCAAACATTTTTGAATAATCTCCTATCTAAACCGGGAATCGAACCCGCCAAATTGTAAAAACAAACCGTAATTCTGCAAAACCGATCAAAAGGCTCAATCGCAAGCTTTATTTTTTTCCACGTAACATAGCATCTTAAATAAAAGGAAGGTCATGAAATTCGTTGTTCCGCTTTTTTTCAATATCATCATAAGATTTAACTATATTCCTGTTTTAGTGTTTTATTGTTTATTGATATTTAATAAATATCTAATACTAGATAATGTATATAACATAGATTGTGGTCCGACTGATGGTATATCAAAAATGTGTCAAAATCGGTTAACGCTTAGAGGGTTGTAGTTGTTAGTATGGAAAGTCATCATCTCACAATAGTCTTAAAAGTGAAATTATACATACCTTTGCATGAAGAATGAAACTGTTATAGCTTCTTGAGTGCTTTTTGCCAGCTGTATCTTGACACTGTATTCTCACAGTTGGAACTATTTTATATCCAATTGCCGCGCAATAACAGAAGTCTCTAACATCTGAAAAATAAAAATGGAACAAGTTATGATGCATATTCGTTGACTTAATTAGTTTAAGTTTTACTAAGAAGATAGCTGTTTATCAGAGATTTTTTTGCTAAACCTCCGAAACTATTTTTGCTATTATAAAAACACACTTTAAATATACATAACAAATATAAATGGTTTTATTATCAAAACTCACTAATTTCACAAACCGAAACTTCCGAGTTCAGTTTTAGTGTGAAATTCGTAAAAGTTTTGATCGATACAAGTATATAATAACCAACCTTCACTTGGGTTTTCTTCAATCAATTTAATGTAGATAGAAGCAACTTTAATTGTTTTCAAAAGACTAAGCGCTTTCTCTAAAAATACTGGCCATTTTTTTAACAGTCGGAGCTCTGATCCTTTAAACTTTGACTCGAAATCCAGTTCAATCTGAAAAAAAAAACGATTATATATATATATGTCACAGTCAAAACTGTTAACCAGTCAAAATTACTTTTGACCAGTCAAAACTATTATAACAAATTATTAGGTGGTTTCTGTTTTATTTCTCTACTAAATTATAATAACCTAAAGGTCGTTAGGAAACTTATTAGGTTGTTAGGTTTTTTTTTTGACCCTTTATATAACCTTATACGATAGCTAACATTTATTTCATTAGAATAAACGCGTTTTAACGCAATAAGGGTTTTGACTGAAACCAGTCAAAAGTAGTTTTGACCGATTAAGAGTTTTGACTGTAACATATACATATATATATTTTTAAATATTTCTCACAAGATTGAAACAAATATGGGTCAAGCTAATAAAAAGCATGTAAAAAGGGTCACAACTTACCAACTTATATCCGAAACTCAATTTATAAGAGGGCCAATCGTTTACTATGTCATGTAAGTTTGCATATTTTTCGGATTGTAGTTCCTTCAGGCGCAATGTGGTTGTTTTCCTCCAATTTTCGATTACTTCAGGCACTGGCTCCTTGTTGTATTTCAGCCAAACTTTTAACTCTTCAAATTCTTCATTAGATACTGGTAAACAATAGATCAAGTTTAGTCGAGCTTCAGCCTAATTAGATATAACTATTGAAAATTAAATGTATACCACTTTGATTTTCAACTGCTGCAGCTGTGTCAGCCATAACATCGTTGGTGCTTGTGTGGACTCTCCTTTCATTTATTATTACCCCACTCTTCCGCAGCAAACGTTTGTGATTGTTATATTTATCAGGCAGTTTTCCCCTTGCTGGAATATATTTATTTTTTCCAAACTTTTGGCTCGGAATGTAGTACGTCTCCTATGGAAATCAAAACAAATTATAAAGAACTAAGCATGAAAATCAAGGAAATCAAAATAACCATTAAGTGTATTTGTCATAAATATCAACTTAACAACATGGATTTGAAAGTTTTTAGGGTTCCGTACCCAAAGGATAAAACGGGATCCTATTACTAAGACTGCAGTCCGTCCGTCCGTCTGTTACCATCCTGTATCTCATGAACCGTGATAGTTAGACAGTTTTTTTACCACCGCCCCCCCTCTATCTCCGAAACTACTGTGCATAAAATTTGAAAAAAAGCACTACACTACATGCCTTACACTACAGGGAGTAAATAAGTGATCATAATTAACTAACTACCGTAACTACATAGGTATCTCATTTCATTACAATTTAAAAACTGAATTTGCATTTCAATACCTTCACTTCAGTTGGGACTAACGAAACAATTTGGGCGGAAATATCTTGAAATTGTTGTTTATTCATTTCGCCATATTTTTTCACATGGTATTCTACTACTGATTTAACCAAGTAGTTGCGTGCCGCAGTGTCTAATTTACCATTTTTTTTTAAAGAAGCAAGACACATTTCTCCAGTATTATTGCTTTTTAAAATAATCGTTAAATCATCATTCTAAACAAAGAGAAAATACCATACATTAACACCAACCCTTATAGCTTCTTCCCAGTTAACAAATGAGAGCCCAAATTCACAGGTAGTGGTCGGGAAATGAAATGCACTAAATTTCATTAATCTAGCTTTCATACTTTGATTGATTCCTGAAATACCCGATTTTGTCACTGGCTCACTCAAAATATAAAGGCAAAACTTACAGAAGATTTCTCTCTCCTCGTGGTCGGCAACTCTCCACTGCTTGTGCTGGCCGTGGAACTGGGCACAGAAAAATCGCTAGCAATGCTTAGAGTTTCATCAGATTCTGTCGCCTGTAACAAGCAATTATCGACGATATTAACGACTTAGAGCCATAGGTAAAGTAAAAATAAGGTTTGAATTTGCTGGTACGAGTTGTTCCGAAAACGGTACGCGCGGGCCAGTGAGGGAGCCGTGACACCAAAAAGTTTTGAAAAAAATAATATGAACACTTACCTGAATAATGTTTTGGAGATTTTTCAGTCCTCGCTTGAATAATATTCTTTCCTTTAAACTCGGAATTAATTCTTTCAGTTCCGTTTCTTGTATATCGTCAAGCAATTTGAATGAAATCTGATTTACTAAAAAAACAAGAGATAAACTTAATTGAATAATCTGTAAAATTTACTAAAGTTCGTTTTGTAAATCTATCAAAGTAAAATATTAATTAGATAGGTACCTAACCACTATTTCTAGCTCAATATCTAGGGCCTATGGTATAGGCCTAATAATTCCTATACTCTGACCCATTAGCGGCAAAACCGGAACACAAATAAATGTAGAATTAATTAGTCACATTATAGTACTCGATAACTTTTTTTCTTTGTAGTGATTAGCTATTTACAAAAAAGCACGTGGATTATCGGGCCTTGACAATGAGGGGCTATTATTATCCGTTTCAAGTTGAATTCTGCATTAGCCATCCACTCAATCGTTAGTTCACTGCACAATAAGCTATCAATATTACACATTGAACAACCAAAATTAGTTTAATGAACAATACAATATATTATTAACAATATAGGTATATAATATCGATCAAAATAGGCACTCACCTTCAAAGTTTGTTATAGTGTCTTCAGATAGTCCCCATTCTGTTAAATATTCGGCGACCCCCAAGTTTAAGTCTTCTTCTTCCATTGCGAGGGAAGCGACTTTAGCGACTACTCACTAGCCCGGCGGCCTAAAATTAATAAATGAACGCAACGCAGACGCTGAGACGCTCGCCAAGTCGCCACGCGCACGCGCGCTCTAGTCTGAGCAAGTGCGCAGCCGCGGTGGCGGCGACGCGAGGGCTAGGGTTGCCAACCGTACTTTATTATAAAGTGAAAATAATTTCATTAGAGATGACGTTTTTGACGATAATGCTAGCACTAGCAGTAGTAGCAGTGGTAATAGGAAAAGAAAACGAATGCAAAACTATAAGCCGCTGTGGGAAGCGGAATACCCCTGGATCAAAAGTGCTGGATAGCTTAAACAATGAAATAATCTTTATAAATGAAATTAGGGAGAAAATCTATAGTATGTAGTACTATTAAAGATTCTTGTGCAGTGAAGGAATGGTAATCCATTTTTAGGGTTCCGTACCTCAATCGGAAAAAACGGCACCCTTTATCTCGAGAACGCTAGTATCGAGTTCAAATTATACTCAAGTCTACGGTCCCTTGAAGCTGTGAAAAAAATCATACTTTTACGTTAATGTAAAAAAGCCGTTTATGTCGCAATACACATACATTTCGACATTCTCGAGGGAATCAAAATGATAGACCCGTTGACCTAGAAATATGAAATTTGGCAAGTAATATCGTCACATACTACAAGTACTTAGAACTTAGTACTTAGAAAAATCTGAAAACTATACATTAGTAATTACATCATAATAAATTTAGTCCTTTTTAAACATCATATTTGGAGAACTCAGTTGCGTTAAGCACCTCGTTTTTATGCGGCGTCATACATTTAAGATGGAATAAGTGAAAGTTTGTACGGGGAACCCTAGGTGCGCGAGTCAGACTCGCACTTGGCCGGTTTTTTTTTCCGAGGAAATACTTTTCCAAACATACTTAAAGTGGTGTCACGATTACTGTGCGTTCCCGCCACTTCAGAATTTACAGAAAAGGTGTTTTCTGTATTTAATACGAAGTGGCGTGACGGCAGAACTAAAGCTTCTATTAAGCTTATACGCAATTATTTAAATTTTTGCGTTCCGCGTACCATGTTTAGATGCCATAAATATATTTAAAGCAGATACGAAATTGTTATTAGCTGAAAAATAAAACATAAATTTGTATAAAACAAATATAGTACATTGTTTAACGAATTTTTCATCATATTTGCGAGGAAATAAATAACTACAAAAACTACAACCGCACCAATCAAGAATTTTCGAAATTAACAACTTCACTTCCAGATCAGAATATTTTATCCGTCAAAGAAAAAGGTGGCAACCCTACGGCAGAGGTCGCAAACAAAGGTGACAGAAGTACAGGACGAGTAGGTAGGATGGAAATGGAACTACCTATATTGCGTATGGTTTTGTAAATTCTACGATACTGTTTAGTAATTTTAACATTTTTTAACCATAGCGACAAGTACCTAGGAGGCTTATAGATACTGTTTAATGTTTCGTATTAATATGGTTGTTGGAGAAAATAATATGACTTTGTGCGGCGTGAAAGGTGAAGTAATAACCAAAGCAAGATATAATGTTATTAGGTACAAGCATTTTATTAATTTAATTTGCAATGTACCTATATATGTACCTATGTATGTTTCTTCGGGTGGAATCTTGCAACGCAATTTTGAAGTAGGTAGATATCCTCAACCGATTGAGCTGAAATTTGGCAATACAATAATATGGTTGGTACCATGGGGCTGGTCTGATGATGGAGCCGGAAGTTGGCCTTAGGAACTCTGTAATAAATAAAACAATCGTACCGAATTTGGGCTCTTCAGAATCTCTTGGTGAGCAATTGCTGGATGTTTAAAGAAAAGTACCTACAGTTGGCTATAAAAGCTTGTCACAAAAATATATTTTTTGACAGAAACTTAATCACCGACAAGTAAAGACAAAACGATTCATTAATCACTACATAGTTCATTAAAACAAAATCGCTGCCCGCTGTCTATGTAGGTAATTAGATAGGTACCTGCTTAGATCTTTAAAAAAACGCAACGGATTTTGATGTGGTTTTTAGGGTTCCGTACCCAATGGGTAAAAACGGGACCCTATTACTAAGATCCGCGATCCGTCTGTCTGTCTGTCTGTCTTTCCATCTGTCACCAGGCTACAGCCTGTCTAGAACTGTCTAGCTATCACCGTTCATGAGGTGTACCTCATGAACGGTTATAGCTAGACAGTTGAAATTTTCACAGATGATGTATTTCTGTTGCCGCTATAACAACAAATACTAAAAACAGAATAAAATAAATATTTAAGTGGGGCTCCCATACAACAAACGTGATTTTTTTGCCGTTTTTTGCTATAATGGTACGGAACCCTTCGTGCGCGAGTCCGGCTCGCACTTGGCCAGTTTTTTTTTATAATAGATAAGTGATTCAAGAGTAAGGTTTATATTTATCATAAATAGGTAGGTAGGTATGTAGTGTCAATTTGGACTTACAAATTACACTTCGAAAGTATAAAAAATCAGCTGATAGAAAGTGATCTCTTCCAGACAGCCTTTACCACAGAATAGATAATTTATAGCGCCTTTACTTTACTACTTCTAATACCTACTACTAACTTTATTATTGTTAGGTACAGTTGAAATTCTTCGCTCGGTCGCATGTTTATAAACTTCTAATGGATTTTGAATCTTATAAAGTTTACAATAAACGTGCTATTCGAACGGTCTGTTTTGGTACAACTTAAGTACCTACCTACAGTACCTACATAACTACTTCGTATATTAATGAACAAATGAAATGAGAGTGTGGTGGCCCATAGAAATATAAAATACAGGTAAAGACGTCTTACAGGCTTGCAAAATTGCAAGGATAAAGGTCAAATAGATCTTAAGTTATTGGGGGGTCAAAAGTGGACCGAAATGATTCACAAAACACAGTAACAATGATAAAATCAACCAAACTACCTATATTGATGTGATTTGTTTTAGTTAAATGTACAATACTAGTCAGTTGTTTAAACCATAGGTAAGTCTGATGATAGCGATTGCAGCGCCACTTTGCATCAGCAGTAGATTTTTAGGGTTCCGTCCTTGAAGGGTGTTGTCGGCGACGAGACACCATTTGTAAGCTAAAGTAGGTAAAATGACGAAATTTAGGTATTACCTACTTGTGCAAAAAACCTTAAGTACATAAGTAAAGTATATAAGAACTGTATATAAAGTGTTAGTTAAGTAGATCTAATAAGATTTCAATCAACAAGCAAGAATATCGAAACAAGTTGTAAGCAAATGACAAGTACTCAGTAATGAATGATTAATTCTTGTTAGATACTAATTAGAGAGTATTAATTGTTTTGTTTTATGTCTAATTAGCATGTGCAAGAGCACGTACTCCTAATCTGAACGTTAAAAGTTGTAAAACATAGTTTTTTGACGAAGTGATAAGAGATATCATACACGCGGATAATTACGCGAGGAATTTGAAAACATGATTTTTTGTTTATGAAGATATTTGTGTAAGGTGGGTGTCAAATGAAAGGTCTTGCTCTAAAACTAATTAATCTGCTTGTTTCATGAGAATCGGTCTATGCGTTTGCAAGATATTCGCATTTCTTTGAAATCAAAATGTAAACAAACCAAATATTTTTATGTTTTTGTTCTAGAAACTTTTTTGCTATTGTAAAATGTGTTAATATTATTGTTTTAAAAGTAGTACGTGGTCAAAACCTATCTTTTAAGCCTAAATATGTAGTAGTTTTGTTGAAATTTGAATAAATTACACAGCTCCAAAGATTTCGGCTAAGTGAAAATTAAAGTAAAAATGGTCTCAAAACGCGCCATTTATAAGACGGGCTACCGGCCCAGTGAAGTCTGTCACGGTTCCCAACTTAGGGATTTTGTCCCTAAATTTAGGGACTTGAAGTGTTAAAAGGGACATTTTTAGGGACTGGAAATTTTTGGGGATTTTTTTAGGGATTTCAAACAAAACTTGCAAAATCGAAAACAAAGCGTGTGTTTTTAGTTTTGTGCTTAGAAAGGCACGCACGATATGTCTTTATATCACTTTACCTAAGTTTTATCCCTAATGGTACAGAGTATCATGGTGGTACGATTTTCTTTAAATCGGGATTATGGATCGTGAGTAAAACTTGATCATACTGTGGACAGGATCAAGAACTGCAACGTACGTATGTATGACTTCAAAAATGAGACGTCAAACGAAAACGAGGTACAGGATGATGATGCGGTTCTGAAAATAATTAACAACTTTGTCTGATTCTATGTATTCAATAAAATGTTGTAACGTTTTATTTTATGAGCTACATATAAATTTTATTTAGGGATTTTTAGGGAAATTCAGGAAAAAATTGGGGATTTTTTTTGGTAAAGGTTGGTAACACTGAAGTCAGTCGCAGCTCATCCACCGAAGAGGCAACAACTAGAAGAACAGCCGAAATCTGCGGAACGATTTTCAAGAAAATCCGCCTTTTATTTCTTTATCTGTCATAAACGTGGGTCCTTGGGTAGTCCTAGTACAACCCTACGCATTCAGGGGTGCGTGGTGACGTGTGCCACCAGCGGAGTCGCAAGGCTCAGGAAACGCACGTCAAACATAGGTGGGATACTTTCCCAGGGGGCGTGGGTACTTACAACACCCAGACACCAAACCGCCACCGCAACAGGTGTCAATCGGAACCATAATCATAAACAATTAATTATTTTCAAGTATACAATTTTACAGTGAGACCATTCTTAGCTAGTTGAAATTTTCACATAAGTACTAAGAACCGTTATGGCGGACAAATCGTTAAATAATAAAAAACCGGACAAGTGCGATTTAAACTCGCATGGAGAGGGTTCCGTCCGTATGACCCTATAATTAGAATTCATTCATTTACGTAACACGTCCGTCTTTGGGTCCCCGACTTACATAATTATGTGTAGGTACTTACCAAATTTCATCCCAATTGGTTCAGTGGTTTCGGAGGAAACTGGCTGTGACAGATGGATGGACAGGCAGACACACGAGTGATCCTATAAGGGTTCCGTTCTTTCCTTTTGAGGTACGGAACTCTAAAAATATAAATAATTAAAAAAATAAGGGGGGGTCTTCCTCTAGAGTAGATTATAGGGCATAATTCAACAAATAATAAAAACTAGTCAAGCGTAATACTTACTTATTTTTAAATAAACATGTAAAAATTATAAATTGTTGGTACGGAACCCTCGGTGCGCGAGTTTGACTCGCACTTAACCGAATATTTTTTATCAAATGAGTCTGCTACTCATTCATTACCAACTGTCCCGGTAAATATAGGTAACTATAAATTGCTTTGAAACTAACATAGTAACAATGATACAATCAACCGAATGGTTGTGACTTGTTCTACATTATGTACAATGTTCTTTGTTAATTTACACCATGAACTCTTGTAGGGACTATATTTTGACCTCAACCTTTTTAGTTTTGTAGGTTCAACTGCGAGGTCTTGTTACATTTATCATATTATGTTTATGATAAAATCAGCCAAACCAAATTGTTGAGATTTGTTTGGTAAAATGTACAATATTCTTTGTTAATTTACACCATGAACTCTGGTAGGGACTATATTATCACCTCAACCTTTTTTGTTTTGTAATTGCAACGAAGTTTGCGAGTTCTTGTTATATTTATCATATTTTTATGATATACTCGTAATCAACCAAACCAAATTTTTGAAAGGACGATTACCATTTTTGCCCTGATATATCACTATCAGTACATAGTATAAAACAAAGTCGCTTCCCTCTGTCCGTCCCTATTTATGCTGATATCTTTAAAACTCCGCAACTGATTATGATGTGGTTTTTTTTAATAGATAGGGTGATTCAAGAGGAAGGTTTATACGTATAATAAAGGAGGGCGGGCGAAGCCGCTGGCAAAAGTTAGTATATAATATATGTCAGGGCAAAAATTAACGATTACAGTAAATTAAAAATGTAGGCATCCTTAATTATTGCCATTTTGATTTTTGGGATACATGTAAAACTAATTAAAGCTGGGGTTTATTATTCACTGATAAAACATAATTAACACGTTTCCGGTTTGCAATTAATAGTGAAAATTATTCAAACATATTTTTGGGGGACTAATAAGTTAGGTAAATCTCTTTACATGAAAATATGAAAGAACTAGGTTTGTATTTTGTTGACTATGTAAACGTCTATTCTGTGAACAAAAACGGCTAACCGCAGTCTACCTACAACATTAAAGTCTATGGGTTATTCAGGTGGCTCTCAACCCTTTGTCTAGAAATAATTCGCAAATTGTTTGGGCACATTATCGATCCAACCAGTACTGCCTCGAAAGAAAAATCTACTACTGCTATGTCTGAGGCATCCTTCCTTCTACTATTTGCATTTCACTGCTTAGAGGCATCAAATCGCCTTTCGTTTATCGAAAATGTTTTCTAAGAAAACTATTCTAATGGAACCAATTATTCATAAAGACGCCTACAAAAAAAGTAACGGCAAAAACACTGTAACGTGTGAGATCTTATTAATGTAAATGGGGTCTTTTTTAATTAAACACATTAGACACTATAAAGACATACAGCTTTCAATGAAATAAAAGAAAATAAAGCTCAATCTATAAATTAACTTTGTAGTCGGCAATTTTTGACAGGGCACGCGTTCATACTTCATACTAATTTGGTCATCGTCCTTTGTTTAATAAAACGTACAATATTCTTTGTTAATTTACACCGTAAACTCTGGTAGGGACTATATTTTGATCGCAACCTATGTAGTTTTGTAAGTTCACCCGCGAAGTCTTGTTATATTTATCATATTATAATGATAAAATCAACCAGACTAAATTGTTGACATTTGTTTGGTAAAATGTACAATACTCTTTGGTAATTTACACCGTAAACTCTGGTAGGGACTATATTTTGATCGCAACCTATGTAGTTTTGTAAGTTCAACCGCGAAGTCTTGTTATATTTATCATATTTTTATGATAAAATCAACCAGACTAAATTGTTGACATTTGTTTGGTAAAATGTACAATACTCTTTGTTAATATACACCGTAAACTCTGGTAGGGACTATATTTTGATCGCAACCTATGTAGTTTTGTAAGTTCAACCGCGAAGTCTTGTTATATTTATCATATTTTTATGATAAAATCAACCAGACTAAATTGTTGACATTTGTTTGGTAAAATGTACAATACTCTTTGTTAATATACACCGTAAAATCTGGTAGGGACTATATTTTGATCGCAACCTATGTAGTTTTGTAAGTTCCACCGCGAGGTCTTGTTATATTTATCATATTTTTATGATAAAATCAATTAGACTAATTTGTTGAGATTTGTTTGGTAAAATGTACAATATTCTTTGTTAATATACACCGTAAACTCTGGTAGGGACTATATTTTGATAGCAACACCGCGAGGTCTTGTTATATTTATCATATTTTTATGATAAAATCAACCAGACTAAATTGTTGACATTTATTTGGTAAAATGTACAATACTCTTTGGTAATTTACACCGTAAACTCTGGTAGGGACTATATTTTGATCGCAACCTATGTAGTTTTGTAAGTTCAACCGCGAGGTCTTGTTATATTTATCATATTTTTATGATAAAATCAACCAGACTAAATTGTTGACATTTGTTTGGTAAAATGTACAATACTCTTTGTTAATATACACCGTAAACTCTGGTAGGGACTATATTTTGATCGCAACCTATGTAGTTTTGTAAGTTCCACCGCGAGGTCTTGTTATATTTATCATATTTTTTAAATAAAATCAACCAGACTAAATTGTTGAGATTTGTTTGGTAAAATGTACAATATTCTTTGTTGATTTACATCATAACTCTGGTACCAACTTCAACCTTTTTAGTTTTGTAAATTCAATAGCGAGGTTTTGTTATATTTATCGTAGTTTCCTTGTAATTCAGCCAACCTTTGCTAATTTGGTAAATCCAACAAACCTTTTTTTTCAGTGCAGGTAGGTTGGTCAATCGTCAAAATCAAATCACACAAATTATTCGATACACTGAGTATATTCAAATGGACACAAGTTACATTCTTGCTCACTAATATTACGGATCGACACTGATTCTACGACGTCTTAGCTCTACGGCTGTCAGTACTCAACTGCCATATTCCACATCACGCAAGTGCTTATAAAAGCGCGCCAATGCGTAGTTGCTCTTGATTGCCGCTAGGGGCGTGCTTGTGATTTGACTTTACGACCGTACTATTGACTAAACCCGACATACATATAAGTGTTATATATTTTTGGAATCAATGTATAATTAGTAACTTTGTGCTGTGTAAAACTGAACACTAAATCTGAATATTTTGATTTCCTTGGCTTCCAAGATACAGGTTGTGTCTAGTTTGGGGCCCATTGCCACTTAAATTCTGTATTCAAGTTTATCATAATTATTACATTGTGAAAATATTTTCTTTGTTGTAACTTGCGTGTGTGTCAAGACTAGGATAGATGGACCTTTGCCGCACTTAGACTCCCATTTGGTCCGTTGTGCGTACAAGCCTCCTCTCTATGAAAGGGAATAGGCAGTAATTCACCACGCGGGCCCGGTGCGGGTTGGTGGATGCCACATGTCTTCGAATTATTTCTTATTTTTTATTTTTTATTTTTTTTTGAGGTTTGCTGTAAGAGAACCCAACTATGGGTTAAGCTCGCCTTTGTACATAAACTTTCTTTTTGTATTTGTATGTTTTTATGTTTTGTGTACAATAAAGAATAAGAATATTGTAGACATTATCACATTATTTGTCAAATCCGTATTATTAGTTCTAAGACATGCCGGCTTCCTCACAATGTTTTTCTTTACCGTTTTGAGAGCAATGTTGATTAAATAATTTACACAAAGTAAAGCGCTTAAATATTAAACCCACGAACTACAATTTTTAAGTCACGGCCGTTACCACTTGGCCATTACTACTCGTGTATGTCAATAAACAAATTATTATTAATGTAAATTATAATAGCCCGCTTTATATTTCTTAAGAATAACAGCCGCACAGGTATCTACCTTAGGTAGCCGAGATCAGCCCGTAGATGGATGACCATCTTAAATTAAAATACCCTCCCGTAGTAGGTTCAAAAAGTCTCCTTTACTTAATTTTCCTAAATTGGAAAACATTTTATAAAACATATATAAATTATATAATACTGTTTTTACTAAACACGATTGCATATATGTTTATTCAATTGCTCGTGCCATTAGCGCTCCATTGTTCTATTCATACTCCAAAGTGTAAACTTACTGTACCCTAAAATATCTGAAATATTCAAAGTACTACTCGCTCGCCCCGTTTTCTAGTGATGGCATTCTGTAGATCTCACAAAAGCGAGTAATTCCAGAAAATTGCACCTCCCACCGTATATCAATTGAATATGCAACGGAAAGTAGTGTTGCGGAATTTTAAAATGGAGGAAAATTACTTTACTCTTGTTATTTTTGGGTAATTTATTCTCGAAAGATGTGTAGTGCATTTTAAAATAGTTTTTCGGCCTAGTAATTTTTGCTATTTTATTTTTTATTTTTAAGCCCCTTTTACATAATTTCTTGCCCGAGGCATATTATAAAATTGAAGCAATACATGACTTGCACCGTCCATACACTGCTAAGACAGTGCTGAACATTATTTAGACAGTGTGTCTTTTATACTTATTTACTTTAATTTACATAAATATTATGGCAGAGGCAATTAAATCGCTACGTGTGAATTTGGTATTATCTATATCATTGTAAATTTGAATTGAGGATTCGAGATAATTATAAAGTTTTGGAACTATTTATTTATTTATTTAGACTTCATGCACAAAGGTACAAAGGCGGACTTAATGCCTTAGGCATTCTCTACCAGTCAACCTAGGGTGGTGAAGAGACATCATGGCAGGTGCATAGTTTAATAATAAAAAGCTGGAAGTTATTATACTAAAATGGGTAAAATACACGTACATATATATTGTATATAATATATATCTATATAAATATACATATTACCTATAAATATTTATGAAGAAACAGAAAAGAAGAAAGTAAGATGACTCAGCTTATTTGTGTTGAAAATAAATAAATCCGCAATTGCCGTTTAAACTATTAATTTTATGGCATACCAAAGAAAGTTCGAATTCCATTGCAACCCATATTTCTTTAGGGTTTTTTTTTAAAATACAAATGGTCACTTAAAATACATAACGCTGAAGTCGATACTTGAGTTGGTGGCTATGATAATTTTAATATCTCCAATTATGAATTATCTTAGTGCTAACCTTGACAAGAGGGTTCAAAACATACCGTTAACAAGTGCCAGTCGGACTCGTGCACGAGCGCACGGTTCCGTTCCACTATCGCAAAAAACGGCAAAAAAATCACGTTTGTTATATGGTTGTCACTTAAATATTTGTTTTATTCTGTTTTTTTTACTTGTAGTTATATTGGCAACAGAAATACATCATCTGTGAAAATTTCAACTGTCTAGCTATCACGGTTCATGAGATACAGCCTGGTGACAGACAGACAGACAGACGGACCGTAAAGTCTTATGTGAAGTTTGTACTTCTACCATTCCACCTGTAAAATGTCCTATCAAAATTGGCTGCAGAAACACAAAAGTGAAAATCCCGTCATGATTTATACTGACGCACACAACACAGCCGAGAGGTACTGGCAACTTGAAAATTCTTAAGCACGAAGTTTCTCAAGTTTTCATTTTGTTCGCAAATGTATTTCGGGAACAATTCTGATGGGAGTGTAGACGTATTGTTAAGAGCATTGCTACAATGTTCAATGTGTTTGTTGAAAGTACTGACGAGGCGAAAATGGGCAGATAAATGGTATTGAAAGATTTGTGAAAGTACTTGTTTGTTTCTTAGAGGTAATATTTTCTGTAAAAGAAAATAAATACTTAAAAATACTTTACAATGCATGTCCTCGAAAAGAGCGCTTTTCAAGCAGCCAAACTGTGCGGCAAGTGTTACTTTTTTTTACTTGTGCTTTTTACTTTCCTGTATTTTTTTAATTTTTTACTCCAACGTCAGCCCGCCGCATAGAGTTTTTATTATTTGAGAAAAGTTTAAAAAAAAATGTTAAGTACAGATTATCATTCATATTAAAGGTAAAACAAAACTAACACTTCATTTAAGGCGTTTTTAATTACTTTAAGATTTAGATTTTGATCAGTAAATTAATTTTAAATATTCATTAAATATGTTCGGCAGAATGAATATTTTGCTTGTGCCTTTTTGCGTTACGACGTGACAGCTATTTGCACATTCGCAGTAGATATGCCCGAGGAACTATGAACTATTAGTTCATCTGTGGATATGCTGAGCGCCCTTGAATAAGCGCCATTTTATAATTTCTTGCTTGGTTCAGTTTTTTTTTTATTTCCTCGCTCAATGCATAGTAAAATGTTGTATGATACACGTGCGTAAGATGATTTCCGACTCGGTGTCGATTAATCCACTCATCGGAAATCACCTACTTTCCGCACTTGTAGCATAAATAACTATTTGGTTTTAAGATTTTTTTATTTTTATTAATGATAAAGTTAAATTTATTTGTTCAAACATGTGTAACATGATACATGAATATGCACACATAGATGGAAAAAATTTACCGGACCAACATGTTTTGCCTCATTCGGCGTACAAAATGAAATAAATGAATGTCAGTTTCATATATAAAAAATTAAGAGTCAGTGCAAAATGTTATCAATAATTCAACATACAATCAGAGTCAGTACAAAATGTAGTCAAAATACAAAATATGTCAATATAGAATAAAATTAGTCAAAATAAAATTCAAAATTTATCATTTAAAAAATCAACAATGTTATAGTAGCACTTATCAGTAAGCAGATTTTTAAGTGTTTTCTTAAATAAGTTAAAATTCAATAGCTTTATATCATTAGGAATTTTATTGTATATTACTGGGGCCATGCATACAACACTTTTTTTAGAAGCGCTGTTTTGGCCGAGTGTGACTGCACCCAAAGTCTATACTGCTCACGCCTTTTTCTATTAGAATTATTAGACAAAAGTGGAAACCACTGAGGATTACTTTTTACGATTTATTATTAAATTTTCTTGTGTATTGTTCTATCTATGACCAAAATGTCCATTATATTACAGGATAAATGTAGATTATGCGGTGTATGACGTCAGTGTGGCGTCATACACCGCGACGACGATCATAAATTTAATACTTAATTTTGAAAGCAATTAACCTCAATGAATTCTTTAAAAGTAGTAAAAATGGTATATTACAGATGTATCTATCAAAAAAACTATTATAAATACATGATAAAATTAGAATCCTCACTATTAAAAACAAAAATACACTTTGGAGATGCTGGGATTTGAACCCAGGACTTTCAGCATGCGAAGCAGACACTCTACCACTGAGTTACATCCCCGATGAGTCCTAGTCTCGAAATTACGGATTCGAATCGACGGCAGCTTTTAAAAGGAGTGGTTATATTTTTCTGTATGATGCAACACCTTTTTTCAGCCATGAGAGGTAATACTTATCAGTCTGATCATCACGGAAAACGTTTGTTTATAATTAATCAAATCAAATCTAATATTTTTATTTTACATAGGCCTACATGGGCACTTATAAAACGTCGACAAAAGGTGCACGGTTCGGGTTAGTCGTTTCCTATGGAGAAGAACCGGCAAGAAACTCCATGGTTACTCTTTTTTTTTGTGTTTACAATATTTCCATGTTACAGCATTAGTACTTGGATATGGGGGGACAACGTAGGCCCGATAATAAGTCGTTCGAAATTGAAAAAAAACAAACAAAAACAATAATGAACGAAATAAAAAGTTAACAAATGTTAACAATCATCTAGAAATCTAGAAAGCCTACAATGTTCACACATTCACAATCGGTAAAGGAATCTATACAAAGGTAAAAAAAAAAAATACTTTCCATTTACAAACAAGTGGGATTCAAATAGGTACTAATAAATTAATTTAGTATTTTTAACAAACACTGATACTGACTGACTGCGATAGTATTTCGGGCCTAAGTTCATACATAATTTCGAACTAGGAGGCAAGACACTCACTCCACAACCCACATTTATAGTATTTTAACCGACTTCAAAAAAAGGAGTCAATCAATTCGACACGTATGTATGTAATATTGTACATTGTGTATTGTTGTTTGTATTGTATTGTTGTTAAATATTTTACTGTGTATGAGCTTCAAACACGTGTGCCAAATTTTATAAGTGTATATATGTATGTTTGTTTGTATGTATGTATTTTTGTCCACGCATTTCTCCGAAACTGCTTATCGGATCGTGATATCTCTCAACTTAGGGAATAGTGCAAGTTTCATCAAAATCGGTCCAGAAGTTTTCAAGATATATGGAGCATACAACCGAGTTCCTTTGCGACAAATAGCACGAATGTGTAAATTGAGTTATTAGGGTTATTTTGTTCCCCCCCGGTGGGTTTCCGCTTTGTCGAGGCGGGGGGCTCAGTAACCGTGGCTTGGTCACCCACGGTGAAGTGAAGAGAAACCCGAGGAGGGGCCGCTCGTCAGGGCTTTTGCCGATTTAGCCGACGACGTAGCGGCCAACTAGTAGTTTGCGGTGCCGCTTGGTAACAGGCGACATCGCAACTGAGGCGGGCAGCGATGTATTATGGAGATTCCCACGTCCCATACGATATCGCGGCTGAGGGTTGGAGGCCGTGGCGGGAGAGGAGTGCCGGTATAGCGGTGCGCCGCTCTCCCTACCTTCCGCGGCCTAGACGGGGTCGCCACCGTCTGATGGCGGACGCGGTGGGCCTCAGGGGAAGTGGAGTGTCGGTATAGCGTTAGCCGCTCTCCCTATGCGGCTGCGCCGCAGGGGATAGGGAGAGCGGCCAACGCTATACCGACACTCCTCCTGCGGCGCTACCGCGTCCGCCATCAGACGGTGGCGACCCCGTCCAGGCCACGGAAGGTAGGGAGAGCGGTGCTCCGCAATACCGGCACTGCTCTCCCACCGCGGCCTCCAACACTAAGCCGTGATATCGTATGGGTTTGGGAGACCCCAAACGACATCGCGGCCCCCCTCAGTTGCGATGTCACCCAGGCAGCACTGCAATCTACATGTTGGCCGCTACGTCGTCGGCTTATCGGCAAAAGCCCTGACGAGCGGTCCCTCATTGGGTTCCTCTTCGCTTCACCTTGGGTGACCAAGCCATGGTTACTGAGCCCCCCGCCTCGACAATGCGAGAACCCACCGGGGGGGGTCCCAACACTACTAGGTCTAATGACAGATACGTACGCTGACGACACTGCCATCCTGGCATGTAACAATGATCGAGTTACCGCATCAAATATCTTACAGCAGGGACTCCACAAGGTCAATGAGTGGCTTCAAATATGGAAAATCATAGCCAGCACATCTAAATCTGTGCAAGTCACCTTCACACTAAGAAGGGGTAACTGCCCACCGAAACAACTAGCTGGCACTACCTTTCCGCATGAGGACAATGTCAGGTATCTGGGTATGCATTTTGACCGCCGCTTGACTTGGAAAAAACATATCAAGACTAAACGAGAGGAACTCAACATTCGATATAGATTCCTATACTGGCTGCTTGGCCGAAACAGTAAATTGTCCACGAACAATTTTTTTTTTTTTTTTTTTTTTTTTTTTTTTTTTTTTTTTACAAAACTGTCCTCAAACCTATTTGGATGTACGGCATACAATTGTGTGGTAGTGCTAGTGACTCAAACATCTCGATGCTGCAACGTCTTCAGAACATCATACTGAGAACGATAAGCAATGCTCATTGGTTCATCACAAATAATGAAATACACCAACAATTACAAATGACCACAGTGAAAGAAGAAATTCGATCGACTGCAGCTTAATACAAACAGCGACTGTCTCATCATCCGAATGAACTAGCAATCCAATTGATAAGGCAAAATTACTCCAACCGTCTCAAAAGGCACGATATTATGAAGCTACACAACAGATGGTAGCTATGTTGTAATGAAGGTAGCTGTCCTCGCTGGAGAAAGCACTCCACAAGACATTGACCCGAGAACACATCTGATTCTAGTCTATGAAGACTGATGGCTTTTTTTTTTTATAATCTATAGGCTCGCGTTTGACTACTATCTCGCCTGATGTTAAGCGATGACGTGGTCGTGAAGAAGCTTGCTTGCCTAGAAGAAACCTATTCACTCTTGACTTAAAGACCCCAAGGTTGTAGCTATCAGGGAACAAAGACTCCGGAAGGGAATTCCACTCCTTAGCTGTGCGCACAATGAAAGTATTAGCAAAACGCTTTGTGCGTATGGGAGGGATGTCCACCATGTACCGATGGCGCATGGCCGTACGTCTTGTAGTCCGATGATGGAAAGGGCTAGGCGGAATCAAATTGTGCAGTTCCGTCGCACACTCCCCGAAATGAAACCAATAAAAAACCGACAGGCTGGCAACTCGGCGTCGATATTCGAGGCTCTGGAGCTTTGAGGCGACCAGTGCAGAGTTTTTAATTACGGATCACTCGGACGGTTAAGGCGCTCGCAACCGACAGGTTGTGTTTCCTAGAGACACAAAAAAGAGATACGTCAGATTGAAAAAACATGTAATCAAATAATCCACGTTTTTACTAAACTGTTTCCTTTGTATCGTACTGTGAACCCTTTAATATTGTGTCTGTTACCTGTTATCCTTCTGAACAATTATGTGCGTTACGTGTTTGTGTGTATTCGGTCAATACAAATCGCTAGTACCCACATTGACTTTTATTGTGGTGACCTCCTGGAGCACACAGACCTACTATTTACATGGCGCATCATGAATTTAGAGATGCAGAGGACAACCGTACCAGATCTAGCGATGGGACAATGTCGTCACCTCAAGATCTTTTTAAGGTCAGCGTTAAAGTACCACCGTTTTGGCCCGACGAACCTGAAATTTGGTTTGCCCAAGTTAAAAGACAATTCATTCAGGCAGGAAATCCCATCGCACTATTCCCAAACCACTGCATCTCCTGAAAGCCAGATTCAACAGAGGCGACCACCAGAAAAGCGCCGAGGCAATGAAGCTCGACGAAGTCCCGGAGAATGAATTTAACTGTCTTGGATCCCGCAACGAAATTAAACAGAAAATAATAATCCATATCAAGCAGGAGACAGAACAAACAAGGCCAATAGACACAAAGGGTGAAGGGTGATTCAGGCAGGCATTGTAAGTGACACCACTAAATTTAGTTATATCGTCTCTAACTTGGAGCGACAATTCGCAAAAGAAGTCAAGGTCGTCATTTAGCTCACCTGTCACCAACATGTATGAAAAGATTAAGGCTGAGCTAATAAAGCGCCTCAGCCAACTGAAATAATATATGACGACAAATCTTTTTATTTTGTTTCAATTATTAAACTATGTAATAACTAAAACTCATTCAAAAGAGTAGTCCATCGATTAATAAATATTCGTTGAATCGTTCAGTCGCAGTAGCGTTTCGATAACAGGTTGTTTTGCAATAAATCCCATTCGAACAATGGTTCAGTCGACTTTCAATGGACAGTTTTTACTCATAAGTTCGATTAATGAATCGAACATATGAGTCTCGAAGTTAAGTTGCCTAGAAGTAACCAATTCACTCTTGACTTAAACTAAAGAATGTCTAACTGGTAACTGAAGAAGGAGTTATAAAATCCAACTTCGCAACTGAAGTTAGAAAAACATTATCTATTTGAGTACCACCGCGGGTGCGAATTGCGAAAGGAGGCGATACGAGTGCGCGTTAGAGCCACGGGGAATGGTATGGTTCTTTTCTGGATCCTTGCGCGCACGCTCCTTGTTTATTTCTCTTTCGGAATTTGAAAAATTTCGTATGTATTCACCTCTAATCTGCGGTATTCACTATTTCGTTCTGGAAAATTTTACGCTACTCAATTAGTGATGCAGTCGGGTCGAATATTGACTTTATAGATGGATATCGACAAAAGAAAATAAGTAATTTGCTTGGCAATCGAATCAAATTTGACTTTAGATTACATGACGTCGAAAATTCTTCTGCACTAATACAAAATAGACGCAAAATAGCGCGGGGGAGCGCGCATGCGCCGTATAGAATACGGACCCGTAAGCTTATTAGGTATCTTTTGCAAGAGCAAAACGATAGCGATCAAACGCTTGATGTCATAAAAGTCGGAATTACCTACAGTGTAGGTATGGTAGGTCTTACACAATCGTTTGCTAAGCGCTCGCTGTTTGTCAAATGCACATATTTAAAAAATAAGTGCCAACTACTCTAAAACTTTTCTATTGAAGAGCAATTATTTCGCAAAAATCCCTATCGTTTTGCTCGTGCAAAAGATACGTAATAAGCCTGCGGTGCTGCCAACGACTCCGGCCACTCCAATGCGTTATTCGAGCTTAAACATTATTAATTTAGAAATCGTTATTATTAAGGAACATACTATCATCATCATCATATCAGCCGAATAACGTCCACTGCTGGACATAGGCCTCCCCAAGCGTCGCCACATTGACCGGTCCCGTGCTTCTCGCAACCAGCAGATCCCCGCAAACTTCACCAGGTCATCGGTCTACCTGGTGGGAGGCCTTCCAACGCAACGTCTTCCGGTTCGCGGTCGCCACTCCAGAACCTTTCTGCCCCATCGGCCATCCGTTCTGCGAGCAATGTGCCCTGCCCACTGCCACTTAAGTTTGGCAATTCTTCGGGCTATGTCGGTAACCCTGGTTCTCTAGCGGATCTCTACATTTCTGATTCGATCACGCAAGGAAACGCCGAGCAAAGCCCTCTCCATTGCCCTTTGAGTGACTGATTATAAAGGATGTTATGATTTTATTTGTACATCATGGTTCATAAGCATATATTTACTATCTATTTTACACAGCTAACAACGTTATTTTAGTAATTTTTCAATGGCATTTGTTAAAAATTGTACTGTGCCAAGTACATTTTATAAGTGATAGCCGAGATGCAAAGAGCAACCATTTCGCTGGCAGGGGGAGTGGTGACACTCGACTCTAACATAAATTTAAAGCTTAATTTTACGCAAACGGATCTCTGAATCGAAAAATGGTTTTAACAAACCCATAATATTTTTGAATGGCCTATCCAACGATACCCCACACCATGGGATAGACGAGAAAAAAAAACATCCCCACTTTAAGTCTATAGGAGGAGCCCCAAAAAAAGTTTTTTTTCATGATTTTATTTTACCACTTTGCCGGAATTATTAAAGAAAGAAAGGAAGAAAAAACTTTAAGGGGTGTCAAGGGACACCCGGATGCAACGAAGTTCCTTTAGTACATATATATATGTGTATACATATACATATATATACATATGTCGGGTTTAGTCAATAGTACGGACTTTAAAACAAATCGCAAGCACGCCATCTGGCGGCAAAGCAAGAACTACTACGCATTGGCGCGCTTTATCTAACCGCTTGCATAGTGGGGACAGCAAAATAGGACAGTGGAGTACTGGCAGCCGTAGAGCTAAGACGTCGTAGAATCAGTGTCGAGCCGTAATATTAGTAAGCAGGAGTGTAACTTGTGTCTATTTGAATATACTCAGTGTATCGAATAATTTGTGTGATTTCATTTTCACGATTATACCCACCGACCTGCCCACACACGATGTCTTAACCTAAGGGAATACATCCAGACTTCCCGATGGTTTACATCTATCGGCCAGCCTTGATGCGACATCAGAATTGGGATTCGGTCGTGCTAATGAGATCACACGTTAAAACGATGCTAGTGAAAATAGTTACATTCTTGCAAAAAAAAATCGCGGTGTCGGTTGCGACTACCCTCGAAAACAAAATAATGAAAAACTAGTCCGGAGTGGAGCAGTAAGGAGGCTAGCAACAACCAAGGAGCTGGACAGGTCAAGGAGGAGTATATGGACGTGTGAAAAGATCCATACACACTGATCTTTATGCCAATCTGGTGAGTCGTTTTCATTTTGTTATGACTATGGCCAAGAGTAATCATTATTCAAAATTCTGACTTTGTGTACGGTATGGCGGTCAGTGGATCGCCGGGGTGGCCCGTGTCAGTTCATAATTTCACTTTAGTTACAATCAATAGTCAAGTTTTGGTTTTATTGAAGAGTTATTGTTCTACTATCACTGACAATGGACCCTTGGCTGGCCTTGGCTAACTATCATTGTTTGGAGTTTAGAACGATATGGTGACAGTGACGTACCTACCTTACATTTCAGTCTGAAAATTATGATAATTCCAAATGAAATATTTTGATTACTTTTGTAGTGTGATAGTTTTATGTAGTGAGAATTAACTAAGTTAGAGAAGAAGCATGGTATTCTTCTTTTGTGGTCGTCGGAGGGCCAGACTGTCTAAAAGGTGGTAAACCCTGCCAGGCCTAGAAATTGAGACTTAAAATGCTATGGCATTCATTACATTCTATAAAGCCCATATATCTACCTACCTGGGCACATGGGACACTGTAATGTGTGGTTCATGTCCACAATAGCCCATTTAGCTGTGCCGGTTTAGTTTACTATACCGCTGCACTGGTTAATTTCCATCAAAGCTGTGTATAGTTAAGATAGCTGAACATATACTCTCGCAATGTTTTTCACGTTTCAGTAACCATATTGCGTCGAAGTGGAGCCTCTGCTGAAGGCTAGCGGTTCAAATGCTGAATGCGAAGGTCGACTGTCAACATCTGAGAGGTTGAGACCGACGGCAGGCTAGCAGTTCGCAGTTGGTAGCCGAACGTTACGAACGCGCGCAAGTTTGGAATGGAATACTCGGTGAGTCGCTTCCATATTATTTCGATAGTGAGGTCGAATATTTTCTAGTGAAGAGATGCTAGTTAGAGTTTTAAGTGTTCATGTTTATCCACTGAATTGGTAGTGGTTATATCTAGCACTATCACTAGGTAATTAAGACCAGTTTGTAAAATGCAAGTAGTTAATGAGTTTCTTAAAGGCGGTATAGTTTCATAATTTGGTTCAGTACGAACTTTAGGATTTAGTATGCCATAAGAAGATGAGCTCGTGGCTAAATAGTAACAGCCGCACGGGTCGATCATCAAGGTTAAGCAACGCTTGACGAGGTCGGTCCGTGGATGGGTGACCATTTCAACATACCGAGTTTCCTCCGTGCCTCGGAAAGCACGTTAAGCCGTTGGTCCCGGCTGTCATTTGAAGATCTCTGACAGTCGTTACGGGTAGTCAGAAGCTTGAGATCTGACAGCAGTCTTGCCAAGGGGTACCGTGTTACCCAGTTACTGGGTTGTGGAGGTCAGATAAGCAGTCGCTCCATGTAAAACACTGGCACTTAGCTGAATCCGGTAGGACTGGAAGCCGACCTCAATATAGTTGGGAAAAGGCTAGGCAGATGATGAAGAAGATGATCTATCCAAAGTGACTTAACAACTAGTCATTTTCAGTGGCAAAGCGAGTTAGTAAAGTCGTTGGGCGAAGGAAATTGTATCGAGTTAGTAACGGTACTGGTCCTTTGCGTGTATTCAGAAAAGATCTTGTGTTGCGTAACGATTTACAACCACCGTCTTTAGATCTGAATTCACTTGCTTATTTTTAAAGTAGTATTATGATAGCAGAGTAGATCTCGCGATCGTTTTCCTTGCATAAAAACTGAGTTAGTGAGCGATAGTAAAGGGTTACTGTGGATAATCTGATTTTAACGATATTGATCAGAATTAAATCGTGAAGCTCTTTAATATTATCAGGCTTAATTGTTCCTCATATGAGCAGTCTGTATGTTCCAAGATCTTTGAGTAAAAAACGCGAATCTTGTGAGAAGGATCCCCGATCATCAAGTTCCTTGAGAATTAGACGTCATAATTGATGACAGTGGTAGTGAGACCAGATCTGATGGCTTGTACACTTGTCATACTCAGAACTTGAGACTGCACCTCATGAGTAACATGTGGCGATGGGTCAACGAAGAAGTTTCATGAGTTGAGTGTACATTGCCTTTGAATTATGGTAAAGAGTAACAGAATTTTAACAATAACTTTGTTTAGTTGTTGAACTTTTTGATCGTTGGACCTTTTTCTAATGAAGTATTGTGTGGGAATCTCTGGTTCGAAAACTAAATAGGCCCTGTATTAGGTACACGATAGGTGATTACGACAGGATGGTGATCGTTATACACCGAAAGCTTTAAATAGGTACGCTTAGAACCTACAAGTATGCACAAGGTAGGTTAGGGCAGATGCCAGCGGGTCATGTACCAGTCGATGTTGATGTCAAAAGGATTTTGATGATAATGAGCAAGCCAAGCGAGTAATTCAGTCTATCGAACGTATTATGTTTGACCGTACCAGTGGATTCTGGTGGAGGTCGGGGTCTAGAGAGAGACCGAGAGACCATTGTGAGAGCAATATAATTGCTGGTCTGCTAGGGAGCCGTGGCGTTGGAGGTTTTACTCGAGGGTTTCTATAAGCTTAGCAGTTGTTGCTGCAGTAGAGTTTTAAAGTTTGTTTCGAGCGACTAGTGGTACATGGCCCAGGGTAATGATTTAGTTAAAGAGTAGTTCTAAAATTTCCCTATTTTAACGATCCCAATAATCTAGTTCGGTCAGGAGTAGCCGAGCGCTGAGTGGCAACTGTTGGCCTGAGTGGCAACTGTTGGCCTGAGTGGCAACTGTTGGCCTGAGTGGCAACTGTTGGCCTGTGTGGCAACTGTTGGTCTGTATGGCAACTGTTGGCCTTTATGGCAACGGTAGGCCTGTATGGCACCTGTAAGTCTGTGTGACACTATGGCTGGTGTGAAAATTCATGTTTGTGTTAGGAACCTTACAAAAAGTTCCTTTTGAGTCATGAGGTTAAAAGAAAGCAAACTCACATAGTCATGCGAGAGGTGAGGTCACCATGTTAATGTTAATGACGTTCGAATCGTCAAGCCCTCATTACGAAAATTGAAATAGTTTTGGTTTTCAAATTTTTATTACTATGCGTAGATCGTGTTGGTAAGACACACATAGCTCAAGTACCAATTGAGATTGTAGATGAATTGGATAATGAATTGACGTAACATATGACAGACTAAATCTCTGTGTGAACAGGTTCTGAGTTCAGAGAGTTTAGTTGACTCGACATCGTAGGGATGTAAGAGTAGAGCAATTGTGATTGCTAAGAGAGCTATGTTAAGATAGCTAGGAGAGTTATAAGATAGCTAGTAGAGCTATGAGATAGTTAAATATCGTGAATAAGATACCTGTTGGTTTCTTTTGCTTGATTTAATTTGAGATTTATGACTATCAGTGGTACTTGAACTTTGTAATCATGAAGATTGGGTGCTTTTAGGTACCAAATCAATGAGGTTGCTATTTTCTTTAAATTGGAAATAGAATTACTCGTTCCTTGCAATAGTGAACAGAGAGATTTGAACGATCATGTTTGATTGTTTCAAAATGTTTCCTCAGGATTGGACGAGCAAATACTGTTTGAAAATTTTGTATTTTTCAGAAAAACATCCCTTGTATGATGGGAGATTGCCAGGATGGAGTGGACTAAGACGACGTGTGGTGTAACACGAGGTGACCATGAGATGGCATGGAGCAAGATGATGCCTGCGGGTGATAGATTTGGGGATCTGTCACCTGAGAGAGGCCCGAGAAGGCGACGTGTGTGTTCCACGTTCGCCTCTCAAGAGGAATTACGGCCTAGAGAACACCATGTGGTTTTAGCCAGTAGGAGTCTGACAGACCCCTCAGCTTTCCCCAAGGGCTGAGGACATCCATTGAGGATTTCCACATGATTCGATACACTGTTAAAACCTGACAATGAGGAACAGACGAGGACGCCTGTCTCGCAGGATGGCCGTGTCGGGTTTAGTCAATAGTACGGACTTTAAAACAAATCGCAAGCACGCCATCTGGCGGCAAAGCAAGAACTACTACGCATTGGCGCGCTTTATCTAACCGCTTGCATAGTGGGGACAGCAAAATAGGACAGTGGAGTACTGGCAGCCGTAGAGCTAAGACGTCGTAGAATCAGTGTCGAGCCGTAATATTAGTAAGCAGGAGTGTAACTTGTGTCTATTTGAATATACTCAGTGTATCGAATAATTTGTGTGATTTCATTTTCACGATTATACCCACCGACCTGCCCACACACGATGTCTTAACCTAAGGGAATACATCCAGACTTCCCGATGGTTTACATCTATCGGCCAGCCTTGATGCGACACATATATACATGTATCTCGACTTCGTAAATACATCAGCGTATAGGTTAGAACACGCACGAAACACGCGCACGCCGCACGGCTTACAACTATAGCAAAAAGTGTCGTTACAACTTTTTGTTAGAAATTTTTCCGTCTAGCAATTAGTCCTTTCGCAACGCGCGATAAGGAACTTCGTTCCAAAAGTACTTATTTGTGACCCGCCCAGGAGACACGAGAAATCAGCTTAAAATTAAATAAAATTAATATGTATATCCATGCCAAATTATAGCTTTCGGAACCCTAAAAAGGAGTAGGTAGTATAAATTTACAAACATAAATGCAACGATACGTCTAAACATACATCATAGCATGCTGACATGCCTTAGAGGGTAGCCAGAGCATCAAACAACGCCACATATAACGAAGATTGGAGGGTACCAAGACGAAACAATGGTGTACCTAATAATGATCCCACCAAAAACATATAAATGGTAAAAGGCCATTACTATTAATCTACCCATTGTCAACAATACAACAATATCCAGCTAAGTACGAGTTGGACTAGCGTGCCGAGTGTTTCATAGGACCTAGGATTTTCGTTAAGGTCTCCCCGTAAATTATGAGTGAGGCCCATCATCATCATCAATACATTATAATAAATCTGTAGAAAAATATTTTTTGTACATCAATACAGATAATAAATCTGTAGAAAAATATTTTTTGTACATCGAAACAAATTCCAAAAAAAATTGCCAGGGTGTTAAAGGATAACCAACAGAACCCATTTCCAGCATTTTTGGAATTTTTGTCTGTTTGTCTGTTTATTTGTGCACGCATCACGTGAAATGTACGAAACCAATGTAGATAACTTTTATACATAAAAATTGTGCGTAACTTGAAGAATTACTTAGTTTTTGTTTCATCGCAATCGGTTCACTCTATCAATAGTTAGATGAATTTAAATTGTTCAAGAAGTAAAATTATCACAGCTCACGCAATTCAGTTACTCGGACAGTTGAACTCGCTATTCGATAGATGGCGTTGTGCATTTATAGTCATTTTCTGAATCGCGGTGTTAAGATTCTACGCGACAGAATGACATTAGAAAAAAAATTGGTATGTAGTATGTATATATATGTGACTATGTGTTTGTAGGGTAGGTAGGCAGGAAGGTAAGTAGGGTATAGGGTAGTCGGTAGGGTTGGCAGACAGATGACGGTTTGAAGACTTCTTGGAGGACGGATCGGAACGAAACATAGGTTACTCTACTGGTAATATATTATCAACTGTATGACATGGGCAAAAAGTCCACTTTTAAGTTTTATTGTAAGAACTACTTTGTGAACAAACGTGGAACAATACGCGACGAGCCGACGACGTGTGTGTGTAGTTCAATCAATTCACTTTCGACTGTTTTTTCTTAGGAATAAAATACAAAATGGCACCAAGTTATTCGAAGACTGGTTTGTGCAACTTTCACCGTCGCAGAACTATTTTGTGAATGAACGTGGAACGATAAAGAACGACGCGACGTCCGCGACGAGTGTCGTTGTTGAATCAGTTCGCTTTCGAATATCGACTGTATTTTCTGAGGCGTAAAATAAAAAATCGCACGAAGTTATTTAAAGACAGGTTTGTGCAACGAAGACTGCTTTATCCCAGGACGTAAAACGGTTGCACCGTCGCAGAACAAAAAACGGTCTTTAGAAACGGTTCGTCGTCGCAACGCCCACCACTAATGACGGGAGCGAAGCCGCGGGCACAGCTAGTTTTATACCTAAATACATAAATTAATTAAAATAGTCGTTACTATTTTTACATCAAAGAAACTTTATTTTATTACTAACTGTCCCACGCGGTTTCGCTCCCGTCATCTGGGTACCTACCTACCCTACCTTACCTACCCTACATACATTAATGTTGCGTAACTTTAACCGCTTACGCAGGGCACGCAACGGAAGCTCTCAAAAAGGAATAATTTTGCCCGTTTTTGCAATATTTTCCAATTATGCTCCGCTCCTATTGGTCGTAGCGTGATGTTACATAGCCTATATAATCTTCCTCGATAAATGGACTATCAAACACAAAAATAATTTTTCAATTCTAATCAGTAGTTCCTGAGATCAGCGCGTTCAAACAAACAAACTAGTAGTAGTAAGTATAGATTATAGTTATAAATGTAACTCTGTTGTGTTTTAAAAATAAAAGAGTTGTTGATTAGAATATTATTATTCAAAAATATGTCACAGGTTTTTACAAATTATTAACTTTAAAATATTTTCGTCGACCGTGGCTGAGCTCTGTCCAATATTGCTCAAGAAAATGGAGGAAAATTACTTTACTCGTGTTATTTTGGGTAATTTATTCTCGAAAGATGTTTAGTGCATTTTGAAATAGTTTTTTGGGCTAGTAATGTTTTTGTATTTAATACATAATTTCTTGCTTGAGGTATATTATAAAATTGAAGCAATACATGACTTGCACCGTCCATACACTGCTAAGACAGTGCTAAACATTATTTAGACATTGCGACTTTTATACTTATTTACTTTAATTTACATAATTATTATGGCAGAGGAAATTAAATCGCTACATGTGAATCTGGTATTATCTATATCATTGCAAAATTTGAATGGAGCATTCGAGATAATCATAAAGTTTTGGAACAATTAACTTTATAGCATACCAAAGACAGTTCGAATACCATTGCAACGCATAATTCTTTAGGGTTTTTTTTTAATACAAAAGGTCATTTAAAATACATAACGCTGACGTCGATTCTTGAGTTGGTGGCTATGAATTGAAATTATGTCGAATTATGAATTATCTAAGTGCTTACCTATAAATGCTAGTATTATATTATCTGTGCCTATAATTATTGACAAGAGGGTTCAAAACATACCGTTAAAAAGTAAACGGTACTATTACAGTTTGTACAACAAAACTTCCACCTGTAATATGTTCTATCAAAATTGGCTGCACACAGATGAAAGTGAAAATCCCGTCATGATTTATACTGACGCACACAACACAGCCGAGAGGTACAGGCAACTTGAAACAATTCTTAAGCACGAAGTTTCTGCAGTTTTCATTTTGTTCGCAAATGTATTTCGAGAACAATTCTGATGGCTGTGTAGACGTATTGTTGAGAGCATTGCTACAATGTTCAATGTGTTTGTTGAAAGTACTGACGAGGCGAAAATGGAATGATAAATGGTATTGAAAGATTTGTGAAAGTATACTTGTTTCTTTCTAAGAGGTTTCTAATATTTTCTTTAATAGAAAATAAAAACTTAAAATACTTTTTTTTTTGTTTTAAGGTTAAGTTTTCTTGTGTATTGTTCTATCTATTATTAAAATATCCATTACATTATAGGATAAACATAGATTACGCAGTGTATGACGTCAGTTTGACGTCATACACCGCGAAGACGATCATAAAATAAACACTTAATTTTCAAAGCAATCAACCTCAATAAATGCTTTAAAAGAAGGAAAAATTGTATGTTACACAGATATAAAAAAAAATACAAAATACATGACAAAAATATAAAACTAGAATCCTAACTATTAAAAACCAAAAATACACTTTGGAGATGCTGGGATTTGAACCCAGGACTTTCAGCATGCGAAGCAGACACTCTACCACTGAGTTACATCCCCGACGAATGTTAGTGCCGAAATTACGGAATGATATCGACAGCAGCTATAAAAACCGGCCAAGTGCGTGTCGGGCCTCTCTGCGGTATTCACTATTTCGTTCTGGAAAGTTTTACGCTACTCAATTAGTGATGTAGTCGGGTCGAATATTAGCTTTATAGATGGATATAGACAAAAGAAAAAAAGTTATTTGCTTGGCAATCGAATCTAATTTGACTTTAAATTATTAAACGTCGAAAATACTTCTGCACTAACACAAAATAGATTCCCCCGAGTGCATGCGCCGTATGAATTAGGTACGTATCTTTTGCAAGAGCAAAACGATAGCGATCAAACGCTTTATGTCATAAAAGTCGGAATTACCTACAGTGTAGGTATGGTAGGTCCTACACAACCGTTTGCTAATCGCTCGCTGTTTGTCAAATACACTTTATTTAAAAAAAACCGCCAACAACTCTTAAACTTTTGTATTGAAGAGCAATTATTTCGCAAAATCCCTATCAGTTTGCTCTTGCAAAAGATACGTAATAAGCCTGCGGTACTGCCATTGGCAGACCTGGTGAAGGTTGTGGGGATCCGCTGGTTACGAGACGCACGGGACCGGTCAATGTGGCGACGCTTGGGGGAGACCTATGTCCAGCAGTGGATGTCTTTCGGCTGATATGATTATGATGACTGCCATCGACTCCGGCCACTCCAATGCGTTATTCGAGCTTAAACATTATACATTTAGAAATCATTATTATTAAGGATGTTATGGTTTTATTTTCGTACTAGCTGTGCCCGCTCCTTCGCTTCCGTCATCTGTCTGCTAACCCTATCCTACTTACCTTCCTGCCTACACTACTTACCTATCAATTTTTCTTCTATAGTCATCATTCTTTCGCGGAGGATTTTAACATCGCCATTCAGAAAATGACGTCAAATGCACAACGCTATCTATCGAATATCGAGTTCAACTGTCCGAGTATCTGAATTGCGTGTGTTGTGATAATTTTACTTCTTGAACACTTTAAATACACCTAACTTTTGATAGAGTGAACCGATTGCGATGAAACAAAAACTAAGTCATTCTTCAAGTTACACACAATTTTTATGTGTAAAAGTTATTTACATTGGTTTCGTACATTTCACGTGATGCGTGCACAAATAAACAGACAAACAGACAAAAATTCCAAAAATGCCAAAATAGGTTCTGTTGGTTATCCTTTAACATCCTGGCATTTTCGATGTACAAAAATTACTATTCTACAGATTTATTATATGTATTGATTGATGATATTTGTACATGGTTCATAAGCATATATTTACTATCTATTTTACACAGCTAACAACGTTATTTAAGTAATTTTTCAATGGAATTTGTACAAAAAAATTTATGTGCCAAGTACATTTTATAAGTTGGTCGACTATTACTCGTAAACTTGTAAAGGCTGTTATGTTTTTTTTTTTACATTTTTACATGGTTCATAAGCTCAAATTTACTCTCTTTACACATCGAATAACGTTACACATCCCCACTTTACGTCTATGGGAGGTACCCAAGAAAAAAAAATTACATGGTTTTATTTTACCACTTTGTCGGAATTATTAATATGTATATCCATGCCAAATTATAACTTTCTAGTAATTATATTCTCTGAGCTAAGCTGCGGACGGACAGAGCCTTGTTGAGTGGAGATATTTTAAAAAGGAGTGGCTATATTTTGCTGTATGAAGCAACGCCTTTTTCCAGTCATGAAAGATAATACCAAGGTCTTATTATCACAGAAAACCTTTGTTCTGAATTAATATTTTTATATTTTCAATATGCAAACAAGTGTTCAAATACTAATAAATTAATTATGTATTTTTGCGTTTTAACAAAAACTGATAGTATTCGAGCTCAAGTTCATACATAATTTCGAACTACCCACATTTATAGTATTTTTCAACTGTGATACTAAGTAGCCCCAGCTTAGTTAAGGCACCCCCACCAAAGGAGACACATTATTGACGAAGCAACCTTATATAAAATAAACGATAAAACAAAAGGGGGTTAGAGCTCAAAAGTAGTGCAATATCAACCATCGCTGCAGCTACACTGCGGTACATGCATTGCGTTGTATACAGTGTAATTAAGTATATTCACTGCAGTTTTACAAAATTGAAAGTATTGGGTCTACCTACCTACCGTAAACAGGTAAATATTCCGAACTATGTACCTACCTACATTTACGTTTAATTTATTTATTGCTTTAACACCTAATTTGGTCTGCCCCCAAAAAGGTGACAATAACGCTAGGGTGCCAAGCAACCCCAGCTTAGTTCACACATCCCCACCAACGGAGACACATTATATGACCAGACATGTAATACTGTAAATAAACAATAAAACAAAAGGGGGTTAGAGCTCAAAAGTGGTGTAATATCGCCCATCACCACAGTAATACTGAGCTACCGTCCTCAAGCTAAAGTGCCGCTAACTGACAAAATCATATTTAGAGTTAAAGATGAAAAACAATAAACCAAGGAATGTGCTCACTTTCAAATAGACACATTGCTATTTTAAATCAATGACTTAATCATATAAAAAACGGTCTAAATATCATTTATTTCATAAAAGATTAACATATAATCGCTTAAAGAGAAACAAAGTTTGTATTTAATAACAATTGTAATTATTAGAAAGTCCAGGGCGCACGACGCACATTCGATTTTGTTTAAAATTTAAATTAGGTTTATACACAGAAATTCGAGGCGTTTTTATGTTTTATCCGGCATCTATTGATGGTAGAAAAATACTGCTTAGACAGATCTATAGACATTTTTTTGCTGAATACGATGTCATCAAAAAACAGCGCAAGTTCGATCGTGCATGGAGTACTGTTCTCATCTCTGGGATGGATCTGCCAAATACCAGCTTGATGCACTAGAGTCGATCGAAAAGCGGGCCAAGAAACTCATCGGTAATGAGGCACTGGTCAAGTCAAAGCTCCAGAGCCTTGAACATCGTCGCCGAGTTGCCAGTTTGTCGGTATTTTATCGGTTACATTTCGGGGAGTGTGCGATGGAATTACATGATTTAATTCCGCCCAGCCCGTTCCATCATCGGACTACCAGACGTACGGCGATGCGTTATCGGTACATGGTGGACATCCCACCCATACGCACAAAACGTTTTGGGGACACTTTTATTATGCGTACAGCTAAAGAGTGGAATGCCCTGCCGGAATCTGTGTTTCCCGATAGCTACAATCTAGGGGTCTTTAAGTCAAGAGTGAATAGGTTTCTTCTAGGCAAGCGTGCTCTATCGTCGACCACATCATCGCTTACCATCAGGTGAGATAGTGGTCAAGCGCAAGCCTATAGATAATAAAAAAACTAAAATCGCTCAGTTATCAGATAGTGACACTATAGCTTGAGGATTTCAGTGGGGCACAACGGAACCCTGGCTTAGTTTACTGCTTGTATAAATCACTTGAATTGTTGAATGTGCGTGAAAAGCCGCGGACTTTTGTTGTATAGTCCCGTGTATACGCGAAAGAGTTTTAATAGGGTCTAAGATGTTTGGTTTTCTATAGAATTTGGGTTGAGGGGTATTTGCAAATTTTTGTCAAGGGTTTTTTTCGTATATCCGCTTGAAGATTGAGAATTCCCTTTTCCCTGAATCCCTTAATTATTATATTATGTTTATTATAAATACGTGGATGGGTGTGTTGTGGTCCTTCTTAACAAATAACATCAGTCAATGATTTGTGCTTGAGTTGTTAATTATTACTTTCTTATACAGGGATAATTTACTGACTACGCGTATTCTGTCATGCATGGAATGCGAAACATTACTGTCTAATAAGTGCATCACTCGGTTTTCCCCTCAACTTAGGCAAGTATGTGAGAACCATGTTCCTATATGTATATCAAATTAATGAATTTATATATAACCTATACGTAGTATAGTATGTAGTGCTATTCTGGGTGCATGGTCCTCACATATATGAATTTATTCATGTATGTACTTATGTAAATATTGTAAACCACTTATTTTTTTAAAAGAGTTACTATGGAGTTTCGTGTCCGTTCTTGTTCATAACAAGCCATTTTTCCGAATGCACGTTAGAATCAATTATTATTGCTTGTAAATTTTAATTGTTAACGTTCAAAAGTGCCGCTTAAGAGAGGCAGTAAGAGACACATAAGTGACATACAGTCTACAAAGTCAAACCTTTTTCAAATCGACGGTGCATACGCTTCGCGTAATACAACGCGGCATACCTACTTTGAAACTATTTTCATTTAACTTAGACCAAACCCCGCATTGCAATGCAACCCTCGGCCAATCCCATTTGTTAAATTTGCGCTGAACTATTTGGACGGCATTTTCGCGTTGCAATGTTTCAGTTACACATAGATCATGTGTCTTACTTGTAATATCGCTAACAACAGCGGTAATGGCACAAATATTTATAGTTTGTCGGCCATTTGTTAAAATTCAAGTGGTGCTTTTAGCTGATGTAATAAACTAAGCTTGGGTGGTTTGTTACAGAGGAAATGTATTTGTCTGCATTATTCGGTTTAATGTTCTGTGAGTTGACCTAGATTTTGTGTTAAGAGAATTCTAGCCGTTCTTAACTATACCTCAAGAACAGCTTTAAGCTTAGCAATGTTTATACCAGCGTCAGAGGCGTTCATTGGGTCCTTTATATAATAGAATGTATGGGTATTTGGAGTATCTACTCTAGTATGTTGTTCGTCTTCTGACCAGGGGCACTAAGACTTACATTGGGTTTCAGATGGGTCTGTAAAATCCGTTTTACGATACCTCTCTAAACCAAAAAGTTCTTTTGGTTAAAATATGTATTGATAAGTGAAGATTCATGTTCGATAGTGTACATATGTACTTAGTTAATTGTAAAGATAATTGTATATCTGATTAACAATGATAGAAACTCGTATTTTCAAACAAATGTAAATTACTTGTTCTACTAACGGCAGCCGATTTTTGTGTCATGTTGCCAACATTCTATATACAGGCGCTTTTAATAGAAATTCAAAAAGCTATTTCTTCATCATTATCAGTCTGCAGCAGTCCGCTGCTTTCATTTCGTTTCTCGACAACTTTCATCTGAACGCTACCAGCCACCCTGCAAAAATCTATGCTAGATCTAGTCTGAAGGCACCCTACCTTACGCTTGCTGATTCAGGATTTCTCTTTAAGAGGAAACGGGGGCAGAGAGCGCCGACTGAATTTCCTAAGTAAAAAGTCATAATTCGAGGTTTGGCTCTCGCCTATTTCCTCCTCCAATATTGGACCAATTTAAAAGATATTCCATAATCTGAAAATTAAAGATATATCCTATGCCTCTATGTTTTCCTTTTTGATGATACATTATCTTTAGAAGCACTAGAACCCTCAAAAAATGCTCAAAATTGCGCTGTCAACAGAGACTTGGTGTACAAATTTGACAAATATAAATGAAAAAGGAAAACATAGTGGCATAGTATATATCTTACTTTACCAGTTTACGGAATATCTTTTAAATTGGTCTAATATTGGAGGAGGAAAGAGACGAGAGCCAAACCTCGAATCATGACTTTTTTCTAAGGAAATTCAGTCGGCGCTCTCTGCCCATATTTCCTCTTAAGAACATGTGTATCCTAATGGTTAATATTTCTATTGCTAGTATGACCGGCCCGTTGCCACTTCAGCACGCTTATTCTTTGAGCTATGTCAACAAGTTTGGTTTGAAAAGTTAAGTATTACATAAAAATTTTACATACTAAATCTTCTTTGCTGTAGGAACGTCAGTTGGTTCGAGCGAAACAAAATACGCCTTAATAAATAGAATCCCTTATTTAACAGTAAATTGCATTATACGTGTGCGTATTAACAGCGCTATGTTTAATTCAGGAGACGAACAGAATGGACATTATGAAGTTAATTTGTAAATATTAGTAATAGGGTGGCGGTGATCTTAGTTTTCTTTTGCCATTGTGTTCGAACGTGGTTGTAACTTTATATGCGGATTTTAGATGAGATTATTTTCTTGTGTTAGTACATAATTTTTCCAATAAGGCCACTTAAGTCGTCAATTATTTCGTCTGATGGAAAGCGACAGGTGTGGTCGAAAAAAAAAACCAGCCAAGTGCGAGTCCGACTCGCGCACGAAGGATTCCATACTATTATCGCAAAAATAGGCAAAAATACACGTTTATTGTATGGGAGCCCCACTTAAATATTTTTTTTATTCTGTTTTTAGTATTTGTTGTTATAGCGGTAACAGAAAGATATCATCTGTAAATTTCAGCTGTCTAGCTATCACGGTTCATGAGATACAGCCTGGTGACAGACGGACAGACAGACAGACAGACAGACAGACGGATCGCGGAGTTTTAATAATAGGGTCCCGTTTTTACCCCCTTGGGTACGGAACCCTAAAAACGAGCAAGCCCAAAAGATGCATGTTTACTCTTGTTTTAAAAACTGATGGATGGCAGGTAACATAGACCTTATCAATAGAATTAGCTACACAGCTTTTTGCTCCTTGCCTATAGATTTAATAGCTTACTTGATAGACAATGCTTCAACGTCGGGGGTGACCATAAGCTCTTAGAGTAAGGTTATTTTGAGTGTGTGTAAGGGACTGATGTATATGACTTGTATACAATTGTCACTTACGCGATCTCAAAATAACTTTAAGAGCTTATATTAGAGCCCTCTGGGCAGCTGGACCATAAGAGTATCACTACTACTCTTCTTACAGCTTCTAATTTTACATTTGACAGCTCAAAATCGAATGAATGAATGAATGAATGCGAATGCGAATCATTTAGTGATGACCTAATGCGGTACCGATTCAATTTCTTATAAGAATCGACTTTATTTACGAACAATTATGACGAGGTGGCCCAGTGGCTAAGACCTCACCTCTCATGCTTGAGGTCATGGGTTCAAATCCGGGCAAGTACCAATGTCATTTATGTTTTATGTACTAAAATGAACTGTTACATTTTGTATAACTTTAGCTATCGAAATGTATATTTTATATCCAATATTACTTTTCCAATATTTAGCCTTACTTACCTAACTTACTGATACTAAGATTATTATGTTTTATGATAATACAATAGTATATTATTTTTTTACTGTTTTAGTTAGGGGAGACTGGGGAGATTTGAACCTTCGAAAGACTTGGTTCATAAATATAATAAAGCGACTTAGCATCTCAAATTCTTTTAAAATGGTAATTCCAAGTCTACTAAAGTAATAAGCCGGGGAAGAACTATTAGTAGATTTTGTATTTTTTTTAATTAACCGAAGATATGTAGGGGCTTTATAATTGTAATGTACCAAGTCTCCCGTAGAATCAAGTTACCCCAGTCTCCCATTATCATCTGCCTAGCCTTTTTCCAACTATATTGGGGGCGGCTTCCAGTCTTACCGGATTCAGCTAAGTACCAGTGTTTTACATGGAGCGACTGCCTATCTGACTTCCACAACCCAGTAACTGGGTAACACGGTACCCCTTGGCAAGACTGGTGTCAGATCTCAAGCTTCTGACTACCTGTAACGACTGTCAAAGATCTTCAAATGACAGGCGGGACCAACGGCTTAACGTGCTTTCCGAGGCACGGAGGAAACTCGGTATGTTGAAATGGTCACCCATCCACTGACCGACCTCGTCAAGCGTTGCTTAACCTTGATGATCGACCCGTGCGGCTGTTATTATTTAGCCACGAAGTCTCCCACACTGATATAATTCGATTCATTTATTAATTTTAATTAAACGGAATATCGGGGCTAAATAGCACTACGCTTTACTTTGTAAGCATCCATGGAGTATATTGCATTTTATTGTTTATGGTTGCTTGTTAATAATTATGGAACTTCATAGGCGGGCTTATGTCAAATGTATAGGTTGGACGCAAAATAGGAACAAAACTTAAAACTTTAATGTGCCTGTAATTTTACAGCAGTAAAATGGCTGTAACTTTCAGGTCACAAAAGCGTTGAATAAGACAAATAAATACATGTTTCACACTTTAAGCACCTGCAGTAAAACGTCCGGTGGCCGCTGGGAACGGCCCGTGCCTCGTACATGTAACGTCTCGTTGGTAGTAAACCCATGCTCTTTTATAGCTATGCACTTTTGAGCACTTATTCCGGATACATGATTTTAGGAGACACTATTTCTTGGGAGAAGATGACTTCTGAATATGTTCCTTATGTAAAAGTATCGTTAAAATAAGGCAGGATCGGCGAATCAGCATGCAGTTTTATGAAAATACCCAAAAGCAAACAAGAAAAAGTGAAATAGAAAGGAAAAGAACGAGAGTAGCCAAAAATAAAGATAATACATTTCATTTTAACAAAAGATATTAAATCGACTTTCAAAACACTACAAGGAGAAATAGTTATTTATGCTACAAGTGCGGAAGGTAGGTGATTTTCGATGAGTGGTATTTCGACACGAGTCGGAAATCATCTCACGCACGTGTATATCATACAACATTTTACTATACATTGTGCGAGGAAACAAAAAAAAAATATCTGAACCAAGCAAGAAATTAATGAAATGGCGGGCTTATTCAAGTGCGCTCAGCATATCCACAGATTAACTAATAGTTCTTCGGCCATATCTACTGAGCATGTGCAAATAGCTGTCACGTCGTAACGCAAAAAGGCACGAGCAAAATATTCATTATGCCAAAAATATATAATTAATATTTAAAATTAATTAACTGATGAAAATCTAAATCTAGAATAATTAAAAACGCCTTTAATAAAGTATTAGTTTTATTTTACCTTTTATATGAATGATAATCTGTACTTAACTAATTTTTAAAACTTTCTGACGTTGGAGTTAAAAATTAAAAAAATACAGGAAAGTAAAAAGCACTAGTAAAAAAATTGACACTTTCCGCACAGTTTGACTGCTTGGAAAACGCTCTTTTCGAGGACATGCATTGTAAAATAATTTTCTTTTCAAAAGTCGGTATCTTTGGTACAATTTTTTTTCGTTTTTGACATCGACTTTAAAATCATTTATAGTCAGAGGGCTTCTCGTAACAATTCCAACATGCCGAATAACACGACTGGGATACATTGTTTTACTACGGAGTTCCAGTGCCTACCTTGCGGCTTCATCACCAGATCAGTTCGATGGTACCATTTTCATTAGAAAAACATTTATATAAATTTGCATCATCACAATAATTGAATTGTTTATAACCGTTGTTGTGTGTTTTTATTTTTCCCCTTAGCCGAACATAGAACCTCCTACTTTTTGGAAAGTCGGTTAATAAAGGCAAGGAGATTATTGCATGAACAGTTTTTGGCTTCTCTTTTTATAAATAATGCAATTACCTACCTACAACACAACGTAATGAGTAGGTTTGTCTAAAAATAGACCATACATTGCATATTTTCCTTCCTCAAGATCTTTGTTTCTTTTCAAATATCTCTATCGATTATTACAGGTTTCCTTATAAGGTCTACCCACACATATCAGGGCCGTGCCCGGGACGTGGGACGTGACAGGGTCGGGCCTCCAGGCATTGAAGCTCCGTCACTGGTCCATGCACGGCCCGTGAACGGACGTGTGCGAACGAGTTCATATAGAATATACTCACCGATATTTTTTTGAGCCCTTTACGGGGCACGGTCCGTCCACGTCCTGGGCACGGCCCTGGTATGTGTGGATAGACCTTTATTGGGATAGCATAATAACGGTACAGTACGTTGGTAGTAAGCTCATATGCTGGTGTTTAAAAGTTTCGGAATAGTTCTCCAAATGAAAGGTTAAGCTCCCATCGATGTATTTACGAGTGAAGTGACACAGCCGGACTGTGGACGTAAAACGGCTGGTTTTACGGCGACACGCGGCACCGGACGCTGGACCTCGGAAGATATATGGAATTTTTAATCGAAATCCCGAAATTCATGGCTCGGTTTAGAGCCTATTTGTTTATTTCGTGTTTTTATTGGAGGCACTATACCATCGAATGGACATGAAGAACTTATTCAATAAAGAAGAAAACACAAGGTTTCGTAATTTCAGTTTTTATGATATACACACATCAACACGGTCTAGGGATATTTTTAAAAAAGCGAATTACTATCAATGTGTTAATTATTTATATGACTTGTATATATTTAAAAGATACGTTATTTAATATTCTACCATTTTTTAATAATGGTTAAGGTACTTCGATTAAAATTTCAGGATTTTATGGAAAAAAAATGAAGCATAGACGGAAACCGTATATGAATTAACTTTTAATTTATGAGTAAAAACAGAAAAAAATTGAAAAATCATTTAATTTGTGTTCATAAACTTGAAGTTAGTAGTCTGAGAACACCACTTTTGATCCCAGGGGCTCTTATCTAGTTCTAAAAATCACAAACACACACAAACTTTCGCCTTTATAATATTAGTGAGATGAAATCACTATTTTTGGTCACTTTATCCATAAACTCACAAAACTGCTATTTTTATTAGAAAGCTACACTCGTTGGCACTAAAATTCACGTTCAAACAAAACATGGTTAAAATAAATTAAAAAATGTGGGTACTTTAACAAATTGCCCCAAATGCGGACAGAGGACGTAAATGGGTAATTTTCAAGTTTTTACATTATTTACTGACAATCGATTGGGGCCAAATGTGCTTTCTTAAATAAAATCGCCGTAATCATTAAAGAAGCTGTTTTCGAACGAAAAACTGCTTGGGTAATAAGTTGGGTAATACAAGGGATTTTGTTTTTTTATTCAAGCAGTTACTCTAATAATAATGTATGCAATTTTTTGATGATGTTTTATTTGCAAATATTGTAACAAGTACAAGCTATTAAAAGTAATCTGAAAAATTATCTTAATAATTGAGTTTGCAGCGAAATGTTTGTTAATTTTTTCATAAATTCTAAACTAACATATTTGCATTCGAAAAATCGGATGAAGATTAGAAATATGAAAACATATACGAGTAAGTAACGTTACAAAAATATCTCAAAACTCCTATTCAAATAACATAACGATTTCGCCCGCACACGGTCGCAGCGACTTTCTTCAAAAAACCTCATTCAGATTTTTCGTTTTCAGTAGAAAAAGCGGTGAATGGAGCACTGTGTGATTTATGCGAGCGAAGGAAAACGTATAAGTTTGCAACTTCTAAGAGGTTATTGAGAAGAAAACTAACGAGTTTTATACTGAAGGGATGGCATTGGCAAGGAAATGTTTATTACCTACTTACTTTTGCCCGTGGCTTCGCTGCTGTGGCCTATCGCAATAATATGTTGTAATAGGATCAGTTCCGGGGAGTACCTCCTACAATCATTCAATTTTATATTTAATCGACTTAAAAAAAAGGTTCTTTGTTTGACCCGTCTGTTTGTATGTATGTATGATGGTCCGCGATTTCCTCGCGTTTGGCTGAACCTATTTTGATGTGGTTTTCAGAAAAGTGTTTGTTATATTCTGTAGGATTAAAAAAACAAAGATTTTTGTATACAACAAATGGATACCCCGTGACGTCGTCCGCATGGATTCGTTATATGCAGTGAACGGAAATAAACATGGAAGCATTACTTCGAAGGAACTTAACGCGCATCCTGACACAAAATCCCAAACAAACTCACACATCGAAACCCCGCCAGTGATTCGTCAAACTAGCCAAAGTACACAAACAATATTATTACAACTCATGATGCACAGTAAAAAATAGACCTTATTTACTTAAAGTTTGGGTTTAAATTATCATCTAACGTATAGGCCGCTAACGACATTTCTACGACGCCACTGCGTCCACCAATCGCGTCGCCCGGGATTCTTTATGCAATATGGAGCAACGCAATAATTAATTATGATAGTGATGGTATTAAAGTAATATGAAAGAAAATATAGAAGCATAAATAAACGTGTGTGATCAGGGTACCACCGTCAGGAACAAAGTTCCTTCTCACGTATGATTTAAACAAAAACATTTTTTTTATTTTTGCCGTCTTGTATTATTTTAGCCTCACAATCGACTTAAGCATCCTCGAAAACTAAACCCATGATGAAAAATATGAAAGATTTCGCAGCCGCCATTTTGGATTTATATTTTGACCAAATTCGAAAGAAGGATATCGCATAGAAGTATGAATGCTTTTTCGCGTGATGATTTCTACCAGTCAAATCCTACGGCAATTCGTGTTAAAGAACCATCTTTTATTGTATTAAAAATATATATTTTTGGAACGGTCAAAAATATATTAGAAAAGATAAAGATACAGCAACGATATCTATTTTCTCCATGCTGTTAAAGGAACTTTTATGTACCTACAATAACTTGGTATATTTTGCATAGTGCCGTCCCCATAGAAAAAAAAATACACGCCATTTTTTTTTTAAATTATATTTGCCATTATTGTCAGGTAAAAAAGTTAATTGTTTGGTTGGCATAACATCATCCCTATAGATTTCGTGGCATACTTCATTTTTAATAGAAATATAATGAATAGCGATGTATTTACACGTGAAAACTAATTCCAACATTCTTGTTATGCAAATGTGATTTATTTATGCACCACTTCACTGCACAAGAAGGCATTTTTAAATATTTAACATGCGAAAAACAGTAAATATTAGTCGACCGCCGCTGTTGCCTACTGCGGACGAACTAAAAGCGTGAGCGGCACGATCGGTAAGCCCCGCCCACCGGGGCACAATTTGCGTTGGGTCATCTTTTAAAGCTAGGAATGCTTCCATGTTTATTTCCGTTCACTGGTTATATGTATGTATGTAAATTTGTCCACGCATTTCGCCGAAACCAGTAATCGGATCAAGATCATATTTTTTTATTGGATTAGGTATATCAGATCATAGTGCAAGTTTCATAAAAATCGGATAGGCACTTTTCAAGATAAAGAGCACACAACCGAACGCTTTAGCCACCAACAGCAAGAATGTGTAAATTAACTTCTTATGGGTACTTTGTTAATTCTTTAAGTACCTTACTATCTAACTTGCTTAAAAGAGAGAAATAAGAACATATTCGCAAAAAAAATTACCGACTTCAAAAACAAAACACTAAAAAGTGCAAAATAACTTTCGTTTCGGCAGTCAGTGTCGCAAAACTATACATTTTTATGAGGTACGAAAGACACCGACTTGCGAAACGAAAGTTATTTTGCACTTTTTAGTGTTTAGCTTTTTTGGGAAAATGTTTTTTTTAATGTTTGGTTTGGTTGAAGATCGAGTCCTGTCTAGCCATGATCAATCTTGTTACCTAGGTACTCGGCTGTGAAGGTCAGGCAGGTAGCCGCTCCATATTAAATACTGGTACTCAGCTTCATCAGAATGGACTGGAACACTGGAAGTTTATTCCAATATAGTTGGCAAAGGCTAGATAAATTGATTGATTGGTTTCGATCATGTATGTTAAAAAAACGTTTATTACATTCTGGTTTATAGTAACACAAATTCCATTTATTGTAGCCTCGGGAATAAACTCTAATTAAAAATTTTCATCCCTCGCTTGCTTGAAATAAACTGGAACCTTTGTTCCAGTTTATTTCAAATATTTATTTCAATATTTTTTATTTCAAATCTTCGCAGCAAGTCTTCTTTTTACTTGACGGTCGAAGGAGGGTAATTTGTTTATCAGTCTATGTATGTATGTATGTTTGTTTCTATATGGCGTTCTAGAGAGCAAACGCGTTGTCCGATTTTGATAATTCTTACGTCAATCGATTCGTCTTAACTTTGCGAGTGTTAGTGGTAACATTAAAATTGGAAAATAGAAAAATGGCGGCTTTCGGGCGCCATATTGTGGAGGTCCAATTTTTTCATCGTGTGGGGTATCAAAATAAAGTGTTTTAAGAGGTGATTTCAAAAATCTACAACACTTTTATGTTCAAAAGTACTTATTTCGAAAAAAAAACATAGTAAAAAAAAGAAAATTAATCAACCCGACTGCTTAAGAAGCGAACTAAAAAGACGTTAACAAGAAAAAAAACATGCTGTGCAGTCGGAGGATACATCTGGTTTTGGTCAGCCAGTTTATTTATTTATTTATTTAAACTTTATGTACAATGGTGATACATAGGCGGACTTAATGCAGCAAGGCATTCACCAGTTCACTAGTTAGTCTTTTTAGTTCGCTTCTTAAGCATTTTGATTCGATTTTTTTTTATTTAGCTTTTTTTTTTCATTTTATCTAGTTTATTAGTTGTCATGTCGATTAGAGAAGAGACATCCCCTTTCTAACAATATCATCTTATACACAATCTATCCATCATTTATTTTCCCTATATCTGCTTATATACCACGTATATAAACTTCTTGTAACTTTCTCCACGACACTTTCCTCATTTCTCTGCATTACATACCCATACCATGACAACCAATTTCCACACAACGTTTCCGCCAATGGTACTTTCAAACTTCCTCTCATGTCCACATTTCTACGCTATCCATTCGTGTAAATATACAAAGAAATACAAAGTGAATCCTAAATAACAGACCAGAAAAACTCAACAATAATAAAATATTTTCTGAACCTTTCTAGTCAACCCTAACAGAAAAACAAATGAAACGTGACACACATTCCTTCCAGCAAAAAGCGATGAATGGTGAACGTAAGCTGATTTACGGGCAGCGACAGGAAGCGATAGAAAGCGGTCAAACGCTGCAAGGGTCCGCCTTTGTTGGTGAAGGAAGTCGCGTGATGTATTCGCTAAGTGTTTTATGAGAGAGTGGTGTATGTACTTAGATAGTGACAGTAGGGCAATGATGTTAAAAGTGAACAGGGGGGTGACCATAAGCTCTTAGAGCGGTATCAATTTGATATCGAGTAAGTGACAGATGTATACAAGTCAGATACATCTGTCCCTTATTTGATCTCAAATTGATACCGCTCTAAGAGCTTATGGTCACCCCCCTGAGCTAGGTAGGTTACTCAGTACTAGTTAAGCAGGTAGCTATTTTTAAAAGGCAATGCTGTTAGAACTGAGGTAACTAGGCTAGTTCTAACCGAAGAACTGAGTTATATTGTTTTCAACACACTTGCTCATAAAGTGGCTCTAATTTCAACGCAATTAGGCACATAATGATACCTGTTATCAAACTGTGACTTTTTCATTGCTATTATTCGCAAGTGAGTTATGGTTTTTTTTTAAATGGTTTCCTGCCTTCATTTTAAATACTTTTAAATGAAACTAATTTTAAAAGTGTCACAAATCAATCCAATGAAAATTAATAAAATAAGTCATTAATTCTAATCCAGTTAAAATTTAGGTATTTTCAATATAATAAAATGTAACACTGTTAATCAGTTAAAAGTGTCCCATTCGACATTAATCCCTTTCTATTCCTGTCATGGAAGTAGTACTTACTATATCCATAACATGATATGGGTAGTAATTACTATTTCCATGATATCCATTAAATACATAAAATGTGGCATAGCTTCTAGTCAAATAATTCAGCAAAATTCTAGAACCTAACATATTGCTTGCTCATTTCATGCAACTTCGTATTTAACTAGATAATTTCAACTTTTACGTGTTTAATAAATAAAACTTGCCCTCAAATATAACTTTTGTTTCTCTGCAATAAAGAAAACTTGAAATTCTCCATTTTGTACGTGGCTAAAACGCTATCCGCGAAAAGTTAAAAAAAAGAAAGTATTCTCATTGTTTTAGTCTATGGCCGATCGCCATTGTTAGATGCGCGCGCATAGGAAAACTGATTAATTTACCCCGCCATTGCGAAAAATTATTCACTACTCGTTTTCACTGTTGAAAACGATTTTTTTGTATTATTTTCTTCACAAGTGTGTTGAAAAACGTCGTATGATACACGTGTGTATTGATGATTACCGTCCTCGGCTCTCTTAAGACCCTCACCTAAAGGCTCGGGTCTCAATGGCGCCTCAGCGGTAATCACCAACATTACGCACTTGTACCATAATGTACTATTAATTATTGTATTTTTCAACACACTTGCTCATAAAATGGCTCTAATTTCACCGCAATTAGGCACATAATGATACCTGTTATCAAACTGTGACTTTTTCATTGCTATTATTCACAAGTGAGTTATAGTTTTTTTTTTTAATTTATTGGTTGAGTTGCTTTGTTCTTAAAAAAGTTTCCATACAAAAAAGATCGTACTCAATAGTACAAATAAATTAATACCTATTGCTTGCTCATTTCATGCAACTCCGTATTTAAATAGATAATTTAAACTTGTACGTGCTTAATAAATAAAACTTTCACTCAAATATTAATTTTATTTGCTCTGTAATTAATAAAAATTGAAATGCCCTATTTTGTACGTGGCTAAAACACTATCCACGAAAAGCAAAAAAAAGAAACCTCATTCTTTTAGTCTATGGCCGATCGCCATTGTTTAATGCGCGCGCATAGGAAAACTGATTAATTTTGCCCGCCATTGCGAAAAAAAAATCACAAATAGTTTTTACTGTTGAAAATGATATTTTTGTATTATTTTCTTCACAGTGTGTTGAAAAACGTCGTATGATACACGTGTGTATTGATGATTACCGTCCTCGGCTCTCTTAAGACCAGCACCTACGGCTCGGGCCTCACTGGCGCCTCAGCGGTAATCACCAACATTGTACCATAATGTACTATTGAGCTTGTTTATTTTACTCCAGACGCTTTAACGTGCACGTCTTTTTACATCGTTCTCACATATATGCAATTTGCCAACAAGAATGATTTAACCGAATACTTGTAGTTATTGATGGAATAGAGTGTCCGTGGAGTTTCTTGCACATTCATCTCCATAGAGACCTACTGACGCTTGCGAACGTACAACTAGATTTATCAAAACTTCATGCAACATACAAGTACATAGGCGGACTTAATGCCTGAGGTATTCTCTACCAGTCAACCAAGGATGGTGGAGAGATAACATGGCAGTTGCATAAAAATAGAAATAATTATTAAAGTGAAAATTGTAGAATATATATGTATAGTTAAAATAAACATAGGTACATTCATCTTTTCTTTTTGTTTTACAACTCAAAAGTACCTATATTTTGATTTTTAATGTCAACTAATTTAAATGCATAAATAAATATCAATTTTGACCCGTATGTTCTCGTATGTAATTAGGGCTGTTTATGAATGAGCTTGTCTGGGGAGTATCACCAAAGCATTGTTTTATTTTTTTTACTTGATTTATATTTTCTTGCATTTGTATGAGTCCGGCAACTAGTAATCCATTTTTAGGGTTCCGTATCCAAAGGTTAAACACGGGACCCTATTACTAAGACTCCACAGTCCGTCTGTCTGTCCGTCTATTACCAGGCTGTATCTCATGAACCGTGATAGCTAGACAGTTGAAATTTTCACAGATGATGTATTTCTGTTGCCGCTATAACAACAAATACTAAAAACAGAATAAAATAAATATTTCAGTGGGCCTCCCATACAACAAACGTGATTTTTTTCCCGCTTTTTGCGATAGTGGTACGGAACCCTTCGTGCGCGAGTCTGACTCGCACTTGGCCGGTTTTTTTTCAAGCACTTCGTGGCATCCGATTAAGCTAAAACTTGGCGTACTTGGGTACTTTGGAAACATTGAAATAATATAGTACTATGGAGCTGGTCTCCTGATGGAGCTGGAGGGTGGCTATAGCAACTCCTCAACCTGACATTATAGAAAACGGGCTTCTCCTTCTTCCTCTTCTTTTCGTGTGAGGATGTTGTCTCCTCTGGTGTCAGAGTTAATTAAACCACCTCTGGGAACTCCACAGGCCTCTGACTTGGCTACTTCAGACTTAAATCTATATCTATACTAATATTATAAAGAGGAATGATTTGTATGTTTCTATTTTTGTATGTAACGAAAAAACTACTGGGCCGATTTAAAAAATTATTTCACCGTTAGGAAGCTACACTATCCCCGGGTGACATAGGTTACTTTTTATCTCTGTGTTCCCACGGGAACGGGAACTACGCGGGTGAAACCACGAGGAGTCCGCTATTTACTATATATGTCCCGGTTTCCTCACGATGTTTTCCTTCACCGTTGCCTGTGATGTCAAAGATAAACTTAGAAAGAACATATGAATTTGAAAAGTTACATTGGTACTCGCTCGAATTTGAACCCACGACGTCAAACACGAGAAGCGAGGTCACGACATCCGTGTTCGGGCTCATTGCATGTGTAATGACAAGCGATATTACACCCTCTCACAGAGAGGAGTTCTGTGTCCAAAAAGTGGGCACATTAAAAGACTGATGATGATTTGATACTTATTTATGTTTATTTATGTATTTATAAATGTTTATAGGTGGCTGTGACGATTTAACATCGGATGGGCCGTCTTTTTTTGTCATTCAATAACGTGAAAAAATGCACAGACCTACCACAGATAATATGATACTAGCATACAACAGATGCCTCATTCAATACAAAGAAACCGTGCCGATGTAACTAGTGTTTTTGTCTGATTTAGAAGATTATTTTTTTGTGTACTTCGATCGCGTTCGGTTCCGTTCCACGGCTATAGATGTTGTTAGCAGCGACTTGCAAGTAAAAGGGTTTTCTCGGTAGTTATGTTTCGGCGGTCGGGGATTTAGTTAAAAAAATATTAATTTATTACACAATTAATTTAATTATAAAAATACAGGATATTTAGCTGGTGGCTGATGCAAGGCTGAATATAATGCAAAGAAAAATAATTATCTCTTGTTCGTATCCGAACTTAGATTTAAGTTTATATTTGTTATATGCTGGCTACACTTACTTTTGTTGGTTTTTTGTAGTAGCAACATAGACAGAAGATTTTTCTCTCTCTCAACCATTGTGTGTGCTGGATTAAAGTAGTAATTAATTCAACTATAAAGTGAGTTTTAATAACACAAGATTTCCTTTATGTTCACGCCACGAACAATCTCTAATTGCCGGTAAATGCATAGTTGCAATACGACGCATGTTGACGGTGACTGCGTACTCAGCGTAAACGTCTGTTACGATGAGTTAACTCGGTTCGTGGCAACGCTTAAGAGAGTTGGTTAAAAAAGAACATACAATTTTTATGATCAATTCTAGAAAATTTTAATTTTACACATCATCATCATCATCAGCCTATTAATGTTCCCACTGCTGGGACACAGGCCTCCTCTCTGTGAGAGGGGATGGGCCATAATCTACCACGCGGGCCCAGTGCAGGTTGGTGGATGGCACATGTCTTCGATTTTTTTTGTTCTAGGACATGACGGTTTCCTCACGATGTTTTCACACAATTAAATAATAAATCGATTCATATCGCGCCGTCTAGTGACATTTATTTGAACCAAATTTTCTGACCCTACGAACTGAAGACATACATAAATTATCATAATAATCTTTGCCACAAATTTAAATAAACTAAATCACTATGAAGTCAACGCATAACGTATATTTAGTCGCTCCATACATTACTGCACATCTCTATAATACAAATAGAGGTGGAACACGATCCATAAATCATAGAATTCAATTAGTAACGCGACTAAGCCTCGTAACGATGTATCGAACTATTTGTGTCTATGTAAACAACATACATACATGTTTGTACTCTGTAGTGATGTTATGGAAGTGATGAAATCGGAACCGAAGTCGGAAACGGAGGTTTTAAATTTGTTTTATCGGTACCGGAACCGAAGTCAGAAACGGAGGTTTTAATTTTGGTTTATCGGAACCGAAATCGGAATCGGGGGCTAAAGAAAGATGTTTTAAGGGAAAACCGGTTTAATAAAATAAAATAATGCATACAGTAATATACATACATAGGGCGCATGGTTGGCGCAGTGGTTGAGTGATTGACTGCTGCGCTGCGTGTCGCGGGTTCGATGCCCGCACGGAGCAAATATTTGTATGACCTACAGATAGTTGTTCTGGCTCTGGGTATTTGTGTACGTGAGTTTATATGTTTGTAAACGCACCCACGATACAGGAGATATTCCTAGTGTGGGGCAACGATAAAAAAAGTAATTATCACCCTTTTTAATTTCAGCATAAAAATAAAATACACCTAACTACTTAACTTGTAGGTATTAAAAAAAATACAAACAAGTTTTCTAAAACCTATAATTCTAAAGTGTGTACCTAAACGTTGACTGCGCCACTACTGCGCATCGACCTCGGATAAATTACAATTTAAAAGAACCAAAATCGAAATCGGAGGTTTAAAAACAATCGGAAAAAGTAGGAATTACAGTGTGTAATTCCCACTTTTGTCCTATGTATATATGTATACAAAAGTTTAAATTATTATGAAGACAAAGTTTAAATGCATTCAGGAGTGTCCTGATTGCATTTAAACTTTGTCTTCATAATAATTTGTTATGGCGTGGCAATTTCGTAGCAGCGTAGCTCGTAGCATCGTAGCGCGTAGGCATCGCGTAGCACTTTGTGAGTTTTGGCATTGGCAAGCTACGGTTTGGAGAATGGCTTACACTGCTAGTAATTTTATGTCATCTTTTTGCCCTCATCCTATTTATTTGCAATCGAAGCGAAATAAGATATTTTCCATCCTTTTTTTAGGGTTCCGTACCCAAAGGGTAAAAAGGGACCCTATTACTAAGACTTCACGATCCGTCTGTCTGTCTGTCTGTCCGTCTGTCACCACGCTGTATCTCATGAACCGTGATAGCTAGACAGTTGAAATTCACAGATGATGTATTTCTATTGCCGCTATAACAACAAATACTAAAAACAGAATAAACTTAATATTTAAGTAGGGCTCCCATACAACAAACGTGATTTTTTTGCCGTTTTTTGCGATAATGGTACGGAACCCTTCGTGCGCGAGTCCAAATCGCATTTGGCCGGTTTTTGTAGTGGAGCCCTCCACTACAACAAACGTGATCTTTTTGCCATTTTTTGCTCGATATTAATAACGGCAACAGGTAGACGCTTGAAATATTCAAAGAATATTTAGTTGTATATTCACTTCAAAAAATAATAATTATTAAATTAAAATAAAATAAATTAAGGGGGGCTCCCATACAACACACGTGATTTTTTTTCCGTTTTTTGCGATAATGGTGCGGAACCCTTCATGCGCGAGTCCGACTCGCACTTGGCCAGTTTTTTATTATTTTGTCATCTCAATTTTCACCAGCTTTCCAGCCGTCTCACCTACCACACAGTCCTTCCAATCGTATCATAGGTCTATCTCTACTCTTAAAGCCAACCATATACCATAAACTTTCACCACATATTTAATTAATCTGACATGAAATTCTATGATAATTTAATATGACAATAATATAATTAATCGGACATTTTAATTTGTAGTTTTTTTTTTTTTATAATGGGTTTGCACTTGACTCTAGTCTAGGTCATAGGTGACAGAGACAGAGTCTACGATGGAGTGAGCTTATCCAGAAGAAGCCTGTTCACTCTAACTTTGAAGAGATTCGGGTTGAATGCGTTCGGAAACACAGACGCAGGTAGTGAGTTCCATTCATTCGCTGTGCGCATTATAAAGGATGTTTGGAAGCGCTTGGTTCGAATTGGTGGAATGGCAACAAGGTAGGGATGATAACTTGCAGTGCGTCTAGATGTCCGATGGTAGAAGGGGGCTGGTGGGATGAGGTCGTGGAGTTCTTGAGCACACTCACCGAAGTACAGTCTGTAGAAGACCGACAAGCAGGCAACTTTGCGGCGATGAGCTAAGCTGTGAAGCTTGGCGTCCACCAGTTCAACGTCGCCAATGAGCCTCTTGGCTCATTGGCGACGATATACGACGAGTTTAAATGATGCAATGTTATAGATATGAAATATTTTTTCTATACATCAAAAAGACACAACCAAATCATCCCATGAAGATACCCATTCCATTCATATCTCCTAAATAATACACAGTTCATAACAAACCACTCAGATCCAACGAAAAAAGAATCGTTCATATCCGACCGCTACATGAAAAAGGACTTAAGAACCCTAAAAAATAGCCCCATTTTTAGAGACGAATTTCTGAATCAAGCGCGGTACAGTCTATATTAAATTCAACAGTAGGAGATTACAATATTGAATAGGGAATGAGTATTTCGACGGTGGGAGAAAAAAGAGTACCCTGCTGAATAATTCAGGCACAATCACTGGCCATCTCATTTATTCATGCAGTGAGACCCAGTGGCCGCTGCGTTGCCATTCATATCAGATTATAGAAAAAAATGGCGATGAGAATATGTGATGGACTTGGGAATTAAAATGTTTTTGCAGCGAGAAAGAAAATTTTCTTAAGGCAATATATACGCCCCAATGTAAACGCAGTACTGGCCGTGCACCCGCTCGATGTCAAAATATCAACATTGAACCTCCTTTTGAACAGTTTTGTTTGCAAAATATTATTTGATTTACATATGCTATTTCAGTTATGAAGTAATTCCAGCCATAAATTTTTCTGTGTCAAAATATTTTTAAACATCCAAGTCGTGTTGTTAATTTTTTTTAAACAAAACTATTAGTTACAAGAAAAAACCTTGTTTCAAAATTATGTACATAAATCAATGTTTTTTTCGAATCTTTTAACCTAGCCGTTACTAAGGAGTATGCTTTAGAAAGTAACCGTTTTACGGCACTAAAGCGGTTGTATGCCATTGGTCCCGGCTTTCCTTTGAAGATGTTTAACTGAGTTTACGATAGACTGAAGCAATAAAATCGGACATTGGTCTTGCCAAAGGGTATCGTGTTACCCAGTTACTGGGTTGTGGAAGTCACACTGTGTTAACACTGACAACACTGTGGGGGTAACACTGTGTTGATTTTCAGTAAACAGTTGGCCAATTTGATGATCATAGAGTCATTAATACTTCCGTTGAATTTAGTTTCTAGGCAAATTGCCAACAACCGGACACGAACTCAGAATCCTGGCATTTACAGAGGGTCGTAGAACATTTTTAAAAGAGTTACCGCGGCCCTGGCTCAAGCAACTGAAGGAACATGGATGGGTTTTAATCAGTAAAAATCTGATACATCAACCAGAGCGGGAAGCGGAATTCGGAAATTAACCAATGACTTCTTCTTTGGATGATTTCTCAAACCAAAAAAAAAAAGGATACAGAGAAAATATGATAGAAAACCTAATATTACTTGCATTTGCGACCACGAACCTAACGAGGCAGTCACGAGTTTAGGCAATATTAGCCACAGGCTGCAGAAGAGCAGTATGATCATTTTGAAAACATCGCGGCGACAAAATCAAGCTTCACTATTTCACTTTCATTTTTACTAAACTGGAATTGTGTAATAGATCTGTCATCTAGACTGTGATTGTGTCATGTGTGTACTTTATTGACGGCTTATTTTGGCGGCCAATGTAACTCACACAGGTATGACCCGCAATGTATGTAAAGTTTTGTACATGAAAGCCATGTGCAGTGTTTTCTGTAGATACTGTTTTTATTGACACAATCTACCAACTTACTAAAAAAAAACCGGCAGTCATGGGGCTGCCGACTGAAATGGAAACGTAAAACTGTAGAATAACTTTGTTTTTCTTTGACAGAAGGGCGATTATGTGAGTCGCCCAAAAAAAATTCTAAATCTATGGAGTCGCCAGTCTGTCATTCGTCACATTATGTAGCATGTATATGACGCTGTCTAATTAGCATGTCGCTGACGTGAACCCCTGAGTTTTGAAAATCACACATGTCAAAAAAGAAGTAATCACTTCTAAAATCCTTAGAAATTTCAATAAAGGTGATATTTTTAATACATGTTTGTACGTATATTGGTAATGTTCATACCCACCTAAAAGTGCCGCACTTAACGCCATTACTGTTAAAATAAATGTTAATGTAGCAAAATACTTACTCATTTCTACGCTGTTCATAAAAGTATACTTACTCTAAAAAACCTTTTACTTCTTGCATTAAGGCAAAGCATTTATTTCCTTTTTTACAATAAAAGGACCAATTCATTTGTAGAAGTATCATAACGCTTATTTCCCTTGTGGGATGATCGTGGCAAAAGCTTTGGGAGGATATTGTGGCAATGGACTGCCGAAGTAAGTTGGTACTTACTTAAGGATTGTTTGCTTAGCCAATATTTAATGGAAGAAGTAGTGAAAAGTCTTATTTGGAGTTATTTTACATCTTCAAAATCTTACTAGAGACTGTAAGAAAAATAGCAATGTGACTTAGAACGACGACGACTACTTAGACCCATAATTATCACAAGCCATGTCTTCGAACTTAACTCTTATAATCAATGATATTCTAGTATACAGATATGTTATGAGCGCGTGCATTGTTAAGACTCGAATAGGTCCTAATTGGGGTCTTTAGTCTATGTGCTTTAGTGTTTTGTGCTTTAGTCTGGGTGCGCGTCGCCCCACGCCAACGCTACTGGAGCCATCATATAGGACTAACCTGAACAAGTTTGCCCCCTTGTCACGCGCCATAAGATTTTTAAATATTATATCTTATGATTTAGATATATTTCACTGTAGCCTGATGACGTTCACAAGGGTAGCACTGAAGTGCATTGAAAATGTTGAAAAATTATTTTAATTGAAATTTTAATTGGATTGTAATGATATTTTAATTGTTTTTTATTGTGTTTAATTCTATGATAATTGGATTTTTAATTGTATGATTGATTGTATTTTAATTGACATTTTAATTGTAATATTTTTATTGTATTTAATGGTATTTTAAATTGTATTTAATGGTAATTTAAATTGTATTTTAATTGTATTTCTAAAATTCTAATATCTTTGTGGTAGTAACATCGCATTGGCGTTATAGCTGTTAAGGTGTTACTTACATAATTTTGAATAAATAAATAAATAAATAAAATGTCACCCATGGCGAAGAGCGATAGGCTTCGTTGAAACAAAAAGAAAATTTAAATATGCCATCGTGAGTATTTAGAAAGTGTGCCAATTATGAAACCAAAGTACATAAAACAGAAGGTATCTCATACCAAAAGTGTGTAGGTATCTGTGCTGCCGCTGCTTTGCGGAACACTTTTGTCGGTTGTTTTGTGAGTGTATAAAGTATCTGTTTATTAGAATATCATTGCTTATAATAATATAGCTTGTTATAAGAGCTTATTGACATTAAACGAGGCTGTTTTTTCGTTTTCATGACGACTAAGTCGAGTTGAGTTTCGCATGGACTTGGAATATGAGTCTTAAAAGTATAGTTTATATGGAGAAGATAGCCGTTGGTTTGGAAAATACACCAAAAGCTCACTGAATAGAAATAGATTTCATCGGAGCCTATCGTAATGTGCGTCGTAGAGGATTGTCCCAGTGAAGTGGAGTAAACCAATTAGACTGTTGTCAATTTTTCAACTGATGTTTTTGCTCGTCGAACTGAAATATGTCTGGAATCTTACTGTGACCTTCTCAGTAAAGCTTCTCAACTAATCCAAGCTCATCCAGCTTAGTGATAATATAAATAAGTTTAAGGTTTCAGTAAGATTTGAAACATGTTTTAGCACGAGCCCAAGATTTAGCACGTCCCCGGTAACTCTGTTACAAAATTCAACCATAATTCAGGTCGACATGATCTAATAACTAAACAAGTCTGGAATTGTGATTCTTCTTCATTTAAAATGCAAAGACAGTTCCAAACATAATTCACGGACCTAGACGCGCCTAGAATGTTCTATTCCGAGCTGATGAACATTACCGTATTTGATATTCCCGAGTGCTACAATATAAATGTTAATATTATACAATCCATTACTCTAACAAGACTTATTTACATTAATTAATATAATGTTCGTACAATACATGAGTGTTGTCTTACCGTATGCAAATATTGGACGCCAATGTTGGAGCCAGCGATACAGGGAGGCTTTTTGTGTGTAAACTTGTGCGATATAATGGAAAAGTAGACAATGGAAAGTTGGGAACCGTTTCCATCAGTTTAGCGCAAATATTTGTGCAAACATTCGTTATTTTGTGGTGGAAAGGATGGGAGATGGCGGTAGCGGGATTTTAATCGAATGTAAACACATACTCTTAGCTATTTCATTATTATGTAGATATGAGGATAAGAACGACCCATCGCTGAATATTATATAAAAACTTTTTCGCAAAAAAGGGTGTTAGTGTTTTGTTTTTAATTTAATTTATTTTCAAATTCATACAATTTTGGAATTATTTCCATTCTTTGTTAGTACACAACCTTACAATTAATGTTAGTAATCAGTATATGACACGAAAACAATTTAATGAATTTATAATACTTACAGAGATCCAAGTCTAAATTAAATAACAATGACACAATTTTAAATTACTACCTAATTAGATTAAAGTTGTCAAAAATAAAAAATGGACAAACTACTTATATTACAAAACAAAACTACTTATACTTGTACGCCCCACTGGCATGTAGGCGAATCCAATGTCCCAGTATGGGGCTGTCCCACCTGTCTGCTAGAGTTTTCAGTATTCTGTTGGGGCTGCCACGCACCCTGCGAATCATAGAGGTGCATCGCTTGCGCATGATGGCGTGGAAGCCATCAATTTCCGACTCTGCGAACACGCCTGATGCACTGCCGTAGCGAACACTGTTTTTGAAGTCTGTTCATTTCTACGAAAAAGTTTTTATTTCGCTCTTTTTAGTTTTGGTTCATCATCACCAAAAAATTGAGTAAGTTCCACACCTAAAGGATTAACAACAGCGAAAACCCTCAATGACTCAAACAATATACCCATAATAACTCAATTTACACATTCTTGCTGTTAGCTAAAGAGTTCGGTTTTATGCTCCATATCTTGAAAACTACATAACCGATTCTAATGCAACTTGCAGTATGAACTAAGTTTAGAGATACTTAATCCAATATAAAAATAATGATCATGAACCAATTACTAGTTTTGGAGAAATGTGAGGACAAATATACATACATACAAACATACATATATATATAACGGATCCATGCGGACGATGTCACCAATTATCCATTTGTTGTGTACCAAAACATTCTCCAGAATGTAAAAATTATTTTCTAAAAAACCGGTTCAGAAAAACGCTAGAAAATCGCGGACAAACATACAAACACACAGGCCAAACTGAGAACCTCCTTTTGAAGTCGGTTAAAATTATTGAAAAAAGTTTTGACGTAATGATTTGTTTGTTTCAGGCAACTTTAAGATCATCTATATATACAAAAGAGAAAGTATGTATGTATGTTCCTTATAGACTTCGAAACGGTTGGACCGATTTTAATGCAATTTTCAGAGAATCTTTAGATTGATACAGAGGAAAAGCCTGTAAAGTTTGGTGGCGATGGGACATTTTTTTTTAAATTTTGAATGCGGGCGAAGCCGCGGGCAGAAGCTAGTCTATACCTCTATACCAATATTATAAAGAGGAAAGATTTTGTTGTTTGTTTGTTTGTACCCAATAGGCTCCGAAACTACTGGACCGATTTAGCTACATTATTCCTGAGTGGCATAGGCTATTTTTTTTTAACACGCTTTTATTAGCTTGGTATGTATGTATCTATGTATCAATGTAACGGAATCTTTGAACGTGATTTTCACCCACTTCAAAACGTTGGATTGATTTGAAACTTTGCACACTTATCAAGGACCGATGACAATGCAATAATTTAAACAGTTTGTCCCATTATCCTTACCATTAAAGCGTGTTTTTTAGTTTTTAGAACTACATTTTTTTATTAATCCCGAAAACGGGTCCTGTGATCCACGGGAGCGAAGCCGCGGGGAACAGCTAGTATACTATAAAGTGAGAGGCAAGGGATGAACGTGAGGAATGTGGAAAGGGATGTGTGCGAAAGATGCAGACAAAGCATGTATGCGGGTATAGCTGAAAAGAGTCAGCTATGCATCCTCGCACCAATCAACTACAAAACTGTTCACACCATCGCTACGTATCTTCGCACCACTTCATTACCTCATACAGTTTTGGTGAAAACTGTCACACATTTTAGTAGCACCGCTATGCATCCTCGCACCGCTTCGATACCTCACACATCTTTGGTGGTAAAGCACTCTAAGGCTGTAACGGCTACTCATGGTACGGATTAGGTATGGTCTGATTAGACATATCTAGAGTTAAAACTGACCACGTATCATGATCAAAATTTATCACATTTATTCCCACTTTCAGTTCACATCTTAAACCTACGTAAGCTTGGAAATAACGGATAAAAAGTTCTCAGGATTTTCACGACACGCGGCGTGAAATGAGAGAAGTTGTGGCCTTTTGTTACTTACCTTAATACTCGCGTATACTCGCGTATACTCGCGTTGGCGCACCTTCGAATACGCAAACAATATGTTGTGCTTGCTTGAGTGATTGACGATACAATGTATTTTGTTGTAATCGAGATTAGGAAGTATTTGAAATTAATGAGATGGGGATATAATTGTTTTTTGGTAAAATAGGTTTTATTTGTACACCACAGTTAGAAATGTAAAGGAGTGGTTGCAAAGGCTAACTAAACTAACGACTTGTGTGAAGATAACGGGTTCAAACCCATGCTGGCGCTTTAGTTTGAGTAAATTATTCTATCAGCACTTGCTTTCGAAACGGTAAACGAAAAATTTTTAACAGAAAAAATTAAACCGAATGCCAGAAAAAAACACTATAAAGCAAAATTAACTTTCTTTGCCGAAGTTGGTGTCTTTGGTAACTATTGATTTTCGTTTTTCAACGCCGACTTGCGAAAGAAAGTGATTTTTCGCTGAGTAGTGAATTTTTTGGCAGTTTTTTTATTTTTTATAAGTATTTGCTTCATCATAGTCGGTTCAATATTTGAGATATCTTATACCCGTGACATACTTATCTTTAAGGACTTCCAGTGGTCATCTGTGGTGTTCTTCATAAGTTTCAAATCACCAAATGATACTTTTTGAGAGCAAATAAGAATAAGAATAATAAGAATAATTTATTAAAAGTAAGTACGTTCAAAAGAATGTACATTAGTTGCAGTAGTATCATTTCTAAAACAACAAGTGCTTATATGTAAATTATAACTAAAATATTTTCTTACAACTGCAAGATTTTAGACAAGAATTTCTATTTTTGGTAGGGACCTGCCCGATTTAGGTTCTTTCAAACCTGTGTTTCAGGCCATCACTTTACAAAAAATAATAATTGAGTCAGTTAAAATATTAAATAAAATTAGTCTATTAACCAACATAAAAATCTATAATTTGGTACAAAACACAAAAAAAGATACAAAAAATAAAAATGATTGCATTTTTGATAAAAATACTAAAACCGCTATAGTATGCCTATAATATGTGAAGAGTTTGCCTTGATTTCCATGGGATCCCATCACCAGATTCTGATTGGGTGACAATGGGACTACTTCAAGAGTATATACCCTTTCAAATACAAAATCATTTTTTTTAATCTGTCCACAATTGACGGAGAAATCTATACCAATATTATAAAGAGGAAAGATTTTTTTGTTTGTTTGTACCGAATAGGCTCCAAAACTACTTAACCGATTTAAAAAATTCTTTCAACAGTAGAAAGCTACATTATTCCTGAGTAACATAGGCTATTTTTATCCCGGAAACGGGTTCTGTGGGGGTGGTCCACGGGAGCGAAGCCGCGAGAAACAGCTAGTCGGTGAATATACGAAAAAAAAACCGGCCAAGTGCGAGTCGGACTCGCGCACGAAGGGTTCCGTACCATTATCGCAAAAAACGGCCAAAAATCACGTTTGTTGTATGGGAGCCCCACTTAAATATTTTTTTTTCTGTATTTAGATTTTTTTGTTATAGCGGCAACAGAAATACATCATCTGTGAAAATTTCAACTGTCTACGGATACGGATTTCAGACGGACAGACAGACAGACGGATCGTGGAGTCTCAGTAATAGGGTCCCTTTTTTTACCCTGTGGGTACGGAACCTTAAAAACCTCGAACATAGAACCTTTTCCTTTTTTGGGCAGTCGGTTTAAAAATAGGAAGATATGTGACATCTGACCAATCTGAACTGAGTCTACGTGGCGGTTTATAGTATGGTGTTAAAGTAGCCTGTGACCCTGTAGTAGGAATATTGCAGGCTTATTACGCTAGCTCTCTTCCTTGATTTCCTTCCCGGGCGTCTAAATGGTAACATAAGCAAATCACCAACTTTATCTCTCCCCTCAAGGTGCACTCATTAGTTACCGTGAAGGTGATTAATTACTGCGTGTTTTAGTTTCACCTTCCACCGGCTGCCAAGGTTTCTAATGAAGCATGTCAACAACGGTTTCAGAGGTACACAAAACGATAGCGGAAAGGAATGGATTACGGTTTTGGCTTTATGTCAGACAAGATTCTGCGAGCGGATTCTCTCGCATAAAAGTTGTAAATTATTATCAGGGAACTTAGTTACTCGTATACCAAGGTCCACCCTTTCAGTTGTTGAGGTGTGTCCTTATTAAAAAATCAAGGACTTTGTTGAAGATACAATTTTTGGCTTTAGCTCCTTCTGCGCATGCGGCTTCCCTGGTAACTCATAAACGGCACAAATATGTGGATGTCACTAACTATTCTCAATCTCATTTTTTTCTCTTTTAATTAGACTTTTTACAATGTTTTCCAATCATCTTTATAGCCCTTTGCTAAGAATAGTTACAGAACTGATAACAACATTTGTGCCACATGTTAAATTTAGTGTTGTTAGACTTAATGTTTTTTTTTTTTTTACCATTGTAAATATTCTTTTACCGATTGTTTTGTGAATGTGTGAACATTGTCGGCCTTCAAGATTTCTAGATGATTGTTAACATTTGTTACCTTTTTATTTCGTTTTACATTTTTTTTTGTTTGTTTTTTTAATTCCGTACGAGTTATTGTCGGGCCTACGTTGTGTACATGGAAATATTGTAAACACAAACAAATTTTTAAAAGAGTAACCATGTAGTTTCTTGCCGGTTCTTCTCCATAGGAAACGACTAACCCGAACCGTGCACCTTTTGTCGACGTTTTATAAGTGCCCATGTAGACCTATGTAAAATAAAAAAAAATGATTTTGTTTTTGTGATTGAGAAACAAACGCCTAAACATCACATAAATACCTTCGTATTTATAATTTTAGTAGCTAATGGAATTTTAGTAGCTAATAGAATTTTAGTTAAGTTAAAAAAAAACACATTTATTTGTCACAAGCCACTAGAGCACACAATATAAACAAGTGCGAGTCAGACTCGCGCACGAAGGGTTCCATACTATTATCGCAAACAACGGCAAAAAAATCACGTTTGTTGTATGGGGGCCCCACTTCAATATTTATTTTATTCTGTTTTTAGTATTTGTTGTTATAGCGGCAACAGAAATACATCATCTGTGAAATATTTCAACTGTCTAGCTATCACGGTTCATGAGATACAGCCTGGTGACAGATGAAGAGACAGACAGACAGACGGATCGCGGAGTCTTAGTAATAGGATCCCGTTTTTACCCTTTGGGTACGGAACCCTAAAAATAAAAACAAAAAGAAAACTTAAAACTATACAACAATAAAAAAGAGAAAAACAATATAAATATTACTTTGTGTGTCCCACGGCTGCGCCAAATAGGACGTGATGGATGAAAAGCAGTTTTATAGTTTCATAATGTGTATGTGTAAAACAAGTACTTACTTATATAAGAGATACAAATAGAAGTGTATATATTACAATACATTATTATTATTTAAATAACTTTATTTTTGGAAGTCGGTGTCTTTGGTAGGTACGATTTTTTTGCGTTATGGACACCGACTTCCAAAAATAAAGTTATTTTTCACTTTGTAGTTTTCTTATTTGAAAGACGGTAGTATTTTTTTTCAAAAAGTTTTTTTATTTTTCACTTTTTAGTTGTACCTACCTATTAGGCAATTAGTTAAGTAAGGTACCTATTATGCCAGGATAGATTACCCGAATATCATGAAACTGAACATAACCGGTGAAATGAGAGTGTACCGAGGTGAACTGTAACATCTGCATACCCCTTTAGAGCGTACTGGAGTGATGTTATGTTATGAAATGGTATAAACAATATACAGACATGCGATTGCAGCTGTCCCGAGAGATTTACCGTTATTTATTGAAGAGTTCTCTTGTATATCTCCGAAGTTCTTCATCAGATCTTCACTAAATTAAAATGGGACCAATTTCGGAACATATTCTTTCAAACAAAAAAAGAATTTTTAAAATCGGTCCACAATTGACGGAATTACTCCGTTAATTGTGGACCAATTTTGAAAATTCTATTTCTTCGGTGAACATACACAAAAAAAGAAAAAACATTCATGAAGTCGAACATATAACCTCCTCCTTTTTGGTAAGTCGGTTAAAAATTACAGATACAGCACATAACAATAAATAAGATGAGTGTGACAAAAAAATGAGGTGTGTGTAGGTAGGCTAATGTGTCATGTTATTGAGGCATTCAGTGCGGCCATAACCAGTTTACGTTGCGCTTCCACCAGACACTGAACGTCTTCTAAATGTGACCATTTTGTTGGTCTCTGGATTGGTTGGGATCTGGATATTGTAGAAAGGAATGCCTGTTTGTTTTTCGTTTGAGAATGATTTATTATTTAACAAATCGTGTAATTTATAAAAAATCCGCACTGTTTATAGTGTTTATTGGGATAACTTAATATTTCTATTTACCTAAAACTTACAATATTTTCCGTAATTTTCTTCATTCTACCATGCCGCATTTCCTAACAACGTGTAGGCAAAATTAGACACAAAACGGCAAAATAGCGCGTAAACATTGAATATTTATTCAGGCATGAAAGTAAACCACGTCAAACGGAGAACTTTTCAGATTAAACCCAATAGTAAATCTAAGAAAATGTGCGGTCAGGAATTTAGGATTGTGTTCCACTGCGTGAGGTGGAGGTAAGTCGTGTTTTGTGCGCTTTACTTGTTTGCTAGCGTAAGTAATACTCACTAAGGCTCGGGACTTGAGGTCGGTTGAATCTTTTCAGTGAGTTAGTTTAGTAAGTCACGAAGACTTCTCACTGATCTCTTAGCCATTGAACTGTCTTCGGTGGCAATTTTTTTAATGATTTTCATAAAACCAGTTTCTTAATTTCACCTGAAGTGACTGGCAAGTCAGGTTTGTGTTTGAAACCCCTATGAGAAAGGATTTCTCGTGCTAGGTGCACCACTGATCGCGTATTCCTTTTCTAAGTACAGTGATCAGAGTATCTGATTTTCTTTTGTGATTAATGTAATTTATTGTGAGGGTGTCAGGTGGGTTATTCTATTGGCTTTAATCTAGTTCAGGTTGAGGTCCATCGATGATTGTCGATATCAGATTGATTTAAGTCTTGGTTTATCTATAACAAAATATCGGGCTGCTGTGATATCCATTGTTGCACTGGAAAATATTTCATTTGCATTTTTATATCAATCAATCAATCAACTCAGCATCCAGTCTGTTTCAGCTATATTTTAAACTCATTGGTCTATATAGCTCATACCTTATCCCAATAGTTTTCAATACAAAAATACCCATATTTGCTATCTGCTCCAAGCATTTGCAGCAAGTTCACTAGATATGACACTAAGTTCAGTACAGTGAAAACTTTAAGTCAATAGCTGTACGTGACTCTTGGTCATACAGGAGTCTTGACTTCAACTTCTAGTTGGGAAGCTAGAGGGGAAAGTATGTGATATACGTAAGTTTTGAGGAAGTTTTGACTGAGCAATAGACTGAAAAAGGGTGTTATTTCAAGTGATTTGTGTTTGTACTTTGTGAGTATTTATTTATTTATTTAAATATACTTTATTGTACACCAAACTAAAAAATTACATACGGAAACCTTAAAATAACAACAAACATACAACAGGCGGCCTTATCGCATTCTGCGATCTCTTCCAGGCAACCCAGAATGGAGAGAGATAGCCTGGACACAAAATGGGGTTGCACTTGGTGCAATTTTAAAATTAAATAATAAGTAACAAACATAGGAAGAACCAAATATAAAATACTAAAATAGATACATACAGTCAAGAAAACAATACAGCTCCAATAGAATAAGATCACAGTGACAGGTAGTGCTCCTTTACCAGTCTTAAAGATCGGTAGTGATTGCGCGCGTTTTATTGTCACAGGCAATGCATTCCATAGACGAGCGGCCTGGACAGTAAAAGATTTGTCTAGGAAGATAGTGGAATGCATTAGCATTTTAAGTTTCATGTTATCCGATGACCTAAGAGACCTTCGTGTGCGAGTCACATAAAAATTGGTTTTTTTTAAACGGTTTTTGAGGTAAAGAGGGGTAGTCGGGAAAAATAGTATATTATAGAGGAGGGAAAGAATATGAGCATTCCGGCGAAGGCGTATTGGCAACCACTTGAACTTTTCGCGAAATTCAGAAACAAGGTCACATTTGCGCAAACCGAATATGAACCTTATACAACAACAACATAACAACATTTTGAAGTCGCTCAAGTTTATCAAGTTGTACTTCAGTGAGGTCCAGATAGCTGGCATCAGCATAATCAAGGATGGGTAGAAGTAGAGATTGTGCAAGCGCAATCTTGGTGGCAGTCGGCAGAAAATTACGCAGTCTTCTCAGAGATCCAGCAGATGCGAATAGCTTGCGGCTAACTTCCTGTAGCTGGGCAGTCCATGAGAAGTTCCTGTCAATAAATATCCCCAAGTTTTTCACCTTTTCGCTAAAGGGTACAACAGAGTTGTCAAAACAAACTTGGGGAAGAGTCGTCCAGTCGATCCTTGAGACCAACTTTGAACTGCCCACCACCAAAACTTGCGTCTTTATAGGGTTCACCATAAGTCCGTGCCTCTTGCTCCAGTCGCATATACGAGCCAGATTACTATTTATAGTCAAGATAGCCTCAGATAGATTACCAAGAGGAGATCGCGTGTAAATTTGAAGATCATCTGCATAAAGGTGGTACGAAGAAATTAATTCGTTGGATATTGAGTTAATAAAAACTGCGAAAAGTAAGGGGGATAGAACGCCGCCCTGAGGTACCCCGGCAGAAGTACTACACCAGGAAGAAAAGGTCTCCCCGATGCAAATACGTCGTCGGCGACCAAACAGGTAACTACGAAACTAGTCAACAACCGATGGAGATATGTTAAGAGAGCAAAGGACGCCAAGTAAAACATCGAAATCCACGGTATTAAAGGCATTACTGAAATCCAGTAGAGCCAGAACCGGTAGATTGCCCATCTCCATGGTAGACCTTATATCGTCCGTAATATTCAGAAGCGCTGTAGTTGTGCTGTGACCAGGGCGGTAGCCGGACTGGAAGGGGTTAAGGAGATTATTTTTGGAGAAAGGTGCTTATTTGGTTGTGGATTAACCGTTCAAGGACTTTGGATAGGAATGGCAAGATGGATATTGGACGATACTCAGAGAAGGATGTGGGATTGGGCTTTTTAGGTAAAGGAATTACTTGAGCATCTTTCCATGAGCTTGGAAAGACACTGCTAGACGCAGAGAAATTGTGGATATGGGAAATGACGGGCAGGATAAGGTCCAGCACCGGGAGTAGCATTTTACGGCTGATACAGTCGCTTCCTACTGCATTTGACGAAATTGATAGTATGCTCTTCTTAACATCACATGCAGAAAATTGACCAAAAACAAATGGAGAATAGCTGGGAGTCGGAAGAAATGAAAGATGATTCAATGTATTTAATTTAGTTGCCGTATCAAAATTGGACGAAGCAGTAAAATGATTATTCATTGCGTCAATATTTACATCTTTAGGGATAGTTTCTTGTCGAGATTTACCGACTCCCAATGACCTAAGAAATTTCCAAACTTTGGAAGCGTCCCCATTTTGGACAGAATCATAAATATATTGGCGATTGGCATTCCGTGTAGGAATGCCAAGCGGTGGCTGCACTGACACATTGAGAACAGAGAAAGGAATATATGCGCGGAGGTATATGGCAACACCACCACCACCAACCGTCCGGTCGTTTCTAATGAGCACGAAGCCAGGAGAGTTACTAGCAGAAGGGAGACAGGGTTTAAGCCATGACTCAGAAATAAGAATGGCATGTATGTTTTTACATTCAAAACTTGCCAGCATATCGTGGAAATGAGCCGGAATACTCTGGGCGTTGATATGTATAACGTTAAAATTCTTAGGTACATCGGAAAACGGCGCTGTAAGACTGTTTGTAAGAGAAGGCACACTCACAAAACTGCCGTCACCACTTGTCAAAGAAAAAAACGGTTAAAATTTCCTTTATGGGTCGCTGATTTTTGGCGCGGGGAGGGTGGGGGGGAGGAGGGAGGAGGTTTGGCTACTCCCCTGTACCATCCCCACCACTCGGAGCCCTATGGTTATGTAGATATCCATGGTTGAAGTTTTCAGGTAAGAATAAAAATTTCCATAAATGTCCATTGTTTTGAGACGCGGGGAGGGAGGGAGGGCAAGGAGGGTTAGGGGGCTACCCCCTTGCACAATCCCCACCCCACGGAACCCCATGTATATGGAGATATCCATGGTTAAAGTTTTTACGATTACTCTTTAAGCAACAAAGTCGACGGAGCCCCGCTGCGCGGGGCTCCTCTTTCTCTCTGAAGGGTCTAAAGTAACCTAACACGAAGGAGATGTCAGGAGCTGAGTTCGCTCGCTTTGCTCGCTCACTTCAGCTCCCGTCATCTCTTCGAACCTAACCTGTCCGTGTCGAGGTGCCCTAAGCTCCCGAGCTCGCTTCGCTCGCTCTTGGACTAATTCACATTTTTTTTACCTCGCTAATTATATTTAAGTAAAAAATGTATCTAATATCTCCATAACCATGGGGTTCCGTGGGGTGGGGATGGTATAGTGGGGTAGCCCTCCTACCCCCCCTTGCCCTCTCTCCCTCCCCACCCCATAAAAAGATTGGACATTTGTGGAAATTTTTAGTCTAACCTGAAAACTTTAACCATGGATATCTCCATAACCATGGGGCTCCGAGTAGTGGGGATCGTACAGGGGGGTAGCCAAACCACTCCCCCTTGCCCCCCCACCCTCCTTGCACCAAAAATCAGCGGCCCATAAAGGAAATTTTATCCAAAAAAACTATTCCTATCACTGCTTTCGTTTATAGACATGAATATATAATAACTAATATATTAATATAAATATATAAAATCCTATCTCAAAATTATACACACACACACATTATACACTAACAATTAATTCACCTGCCAGTTGCGTTCAATAACGTACAAGATACAAAAAAAATGTGGTGAATCCGGGCAACAAAAACAGAATCCGAAACAAAAGAAGTATAACACAGAAATTTAACAACAAGAAAATTAAATTAAGACACAATAAAAAATTTGACAGCGCACCGTTTCTTAAAACGGAACGCACCGATAAGAACATACATTTGACGTTAAGTTTAACTGACAGTGACAAGATGTGACAGACAACATGTAAACATTAGTTTCGAAGTCATAATATAAACAATAATTATTGAAGGTAAAAACAGAATTAAATATCACCCGGATCTTCATGAAAACATCACAGGGAAGAAAATCACTTCTTCAAAGCAGTAGCACGCTTCAGCCTTGCGGTCTTCACAAAAGCAGTGGTCTGAACAGAGTCTGGCATTGCTGCTTTAGGTTCACTCGGTTCGGCGTCAATGGGAATCGGCATAATTTTGTCTAATTCAGCGAGAGACTCAATCCGGTGTCGCGTATCGCTGGGGCCAAGAATATAGACACAACCCGCCATAGTCCAGCTCCTGGAGACGCCAACTCTCACCCTAGCAGCCAGGAATACGTCATGCCGCCCCTTTGTAAGGAACTCTGACATAGCAATGCCCGAGGCCTTTAGTTTTATCTTAGAAAACCAGACCTTGTCCCGGACCGCAAGACTGCGAACCTTAAACAAGATACGCCTGGTTTTATTGGCCACTGCTCGACCCATCCTGTGACATCGGCTGATGTCAGCTACAGTGAAGTCGCTTAACTGTAGTTTATCACTAACCACTTTAGCGATGACCTTGGCGTTGTACTCCTTCTGCTCCTCAGTCAGAGTACCTATATACAAATCGTTTGATCATGTTATTATTAGGTTCTAGCCAGATGTTTGCGCTTACATGGCTGAGGTATGCGACCGCAACCACATGACATATCGAACTATAGAAATCGATTATCACTGTTAGTGTGAGGCCAAACGAATGTAATTTTGTGAGTTGTGAGTCGCGTAAAATGAGTCGCGGAATTTAAGTTCAACTGAAATTCGGTCGGGCTGTCAGACGGACGGACGTAATTGCAGTCATATACTTATATATTATAGAGATTTCAGTTGCGCTTCAGTTTAGACAACTCATTTACCGTCGCCGTATGGCACAAACAGGACTTTAGTATGAAACCGAATGCAGCGTAAATTCCACGACGTATTTTACACAACTCAAAACTCACAAAGTTACGTTCGTTTGGCCTTACCCTTACACTCTCTGCTGAGCTAAGTTTTAAACGTTTTCCGATCTTTCATCTATGTGGAAAATAGAAATAAACGATACAATTAGTTAGGTCAGAACTAGCGAATGCGACGTGTGAATGAAAAAAATGATCCTCAAGGAATACTTTGTACTGAGACAAAAACTAACAAAATATGTCCTAATCTATGACACGATATACATACCTATTATGTCCCAAGTTTTATTTAAATGCGTCCATTCGGTGTAGGGCGATTGATTCAATAACATCTAAACATTCAAACATACCTTCGCATAATAATATTAGTTGGAAGGATAATATGAAGGATAGCTAACTAAATATGCCACGCTTCAATACCGTTCGCAATCCACTGGATCACAATCGTTAAGGGTAATGTCGAAAATTCCCCACTAAATTGCTTCCAGCACCCATAGTGATTTCATGGGAGTTGCTATTACCTCCCAAGAGTTGGAGTAAATCAACCGCTATCGATAACTAAATTGTGAAAGTTTATTGCGTTTTATGGATATGGGAATATTTTAGCGTACCGAAGTTGTAGTTTCTTCGGTGGGTAGGGCAAGGTATTCGAAGACAAAGACAAAGACAAAGACAAAGATATTTTATTTCAAGTAGGCCACCAAGCGGCACTTTTGAACGTTAAAATAATAATAATTGATTCTACCGTGCATTCGGAAAGTAGCTTGTAATGGAGAAGAATGCACAAGAAACTCCATACTTACTCTTTTAAAAAAAAAAATACAATATTTAGGTACATAAGTACATACCTTGATGAATGAAATTGAGTTTATACAATTACAAATATACTTATACAGTCTTCAGAAGGTCCAACAATAATTCAAAACAATAATGTTCCGCATATCACTTGTTTTTGCGGCCTAGTGGCTGTGGAGCTGGACTAGCATTTAGCCAAGCATTTTTATCAGTGATGTAATCCCCCAACTTATAATATGCCAGCCTGCATAGTGTGCGTTTTATGCAAGTTTTAAATTTCGTCTCATTCAGTTCAAGAATGTGAGGAGGAATTTTATTGTAACATTTTGTACAGTACCCCATGAAAGATGAGGCTACTTTAGCCAGTCTGAAACCTGGTTGAACTAATTGGTCCCTATTTCTAGTAACATAATCATGTCTGTCGCCGTTTTTACTAAAAAGATGTAAATTCTTTCTCACGTACATGATGTTTTCATAAATATATTGACAAGGAACCGTCATGATGTTAATGTCCTTAAACAGTTCCCTTAGAGAATCGCGCCGGCGAAGATTGTATATCGCTCTGATGGCTCGTTTTTGCAGAATAAAAATTGACTCAATGTCTGCAGCCCTTCCCCATAGTAAGATACCGAAAGACATTATACTATGAAAATAACTAAAATAGACTAGTCTGGCGGTATCTGTTAAGTTGAGATGTTACAAAATTAATATATTTAATTTTTGTAAAATAAAACCATCCATTCAAGATGACAGAACCAGAAGGCCTTCAACTTTATTTTTTCAAATCTGACAATCGTAGCACAAAGGCTATATACAACATCTCCTTCTTATAAACAAAGTCAAGGTATTGTATTAGTATAACTTAAGAAACTTATTACAATAATAAAAATAAAACATAACGGCTCGTGCTTGACCAACTACAAATTAAGTCTAGCTGGAGGTCTCACAACTCGACCCGATGATGTCACTAAAAGGCCATCCTCATTGCGATGTAAGCCTGTTCTAGCACAGTGTGTGGCTGGTGCCATAACAACATTCTGAAGCACATCTGGCCCCACAAGAGACTCATTGGCATTTGACTCGGGCAAGAAAGATGACGAAGGTACATCTTCGTCAGGAATGTAGTATTGTGGAATACTATTCCTTAGGGGTTTTATGTGAAACCTATTACGGATGTAAAACCGATCATAAACATTAATTTTGTATGATCTCTCATTAAGCCTCTCCTGTATTATCCCCTTCCTCCAAGCTTTGCCAATCTTAAAAAATACAGGTTCACCAGTTGCTAATGGTCTCAAAACAGCCTTGTTCCTATCATAATAATATTTATCTATAAGCTGCTTTTCTAATAAAGACTTTCTTAAATTCCTATTGACTTTGGGTATAAATTGCTTAAGTTGCATAGGTAAAATACCCCTTATCTTTCTACTGAATAAATTTTCAGCCGGTGAAGGAATTTCTTTTGAAATAGGCGTATTCCTAAATTCTAACAATGCTAAGTATGGGTCTCTTTTTTCATAAATTGTTTTTTTGAGAAGTTTTTTAACACTTTGAACAGTTCTCTCTACTAACCCATTGGATTGAGCGTATTCAGGGCTTGAACGAATTAGATCAAAACCCCAACTGTCAGCAAACTCAGCAAAGCGTTGAGATGTGAACTGAGGACCACCATCACTCATTATTGATTTGGGTATACCATTCCGGCTGAAAATCCGTTTTAAGTTATTTATAATAGAATCACTTGTAAGCGAGTTCAATAAAGCTAACTCCGGAAACTTTGTTAAGTAATCAACTACAAGTAAATACATTTTACCGTCTAACTCGAATATATCAAGTGCAATCTTCTCCCATGGAAAGAGTGGTACATCATGAGGTATGAGAACCTCTCTTTTGTTGTTGTTACTATACAGTTTACATGTTTCACAGGTTGAAATCATATCTAATATTTGAGAATGAATACCTGGCCAGTATATAGCATCTTGAGCTCGTAACAACGTCTTATTTATACCTAAATGCGGATAATGTAAACGATACAACATTTCTTTTCGGAGCTGACTAGGTACAACAATGCAGTTATTTCTAAATATAATATTGGACTTATAAGTGAGATCTCCTCTAACATGCCAGTACTTTCTCACTATATCAGGCAGCGAGTTTTTGTGCTCTGGCCATCCATTGAGAATAAAGTCCTTCAGAACTCTCAACTCCTCATCGCTTTCAGTTAAATTTTGTATGTTTCTTAACTGCCCATCACTGGCATTTATGTTGGAAATTAACATATCAATGTGAGCTTCAATCTCACTTGAGTCCAGTTCAAGTTCTGAGCTTTGACTCTCCATAAAAGACCTAGATAATGTATCTGCTAAATACAACTCCTTACCACGCTTGTAAACCAAATTGAATTGATACTTTTGCAGTTTCAACAACATTCTTTGAATACGCGGTGAACATGAATTCAATGATTTTTTAACTATACTCACCAAAGGAGCATGATCTGTTTCAATGGTTATTTCTCTACCAAAAATAAATTGATTGAACTTATCACAACCAAAGAGAATCGCTAAGAGCTCCTTTTCAATTTGAGCATATCTTTTTTGACACTCAGTCAATGCCTTTGAAGCATAAGCTACCGGAAGGTTGTTCTGAAAAAGAACTGCACCCAAACCATCTTTTGAGGCATCAACGGATAAAACCAAAGGCAACTTCTCATCAAAAAATTGTAATACTGGTTTTTTAACCAGCAAACCCTTTAGTTCCTGAAATACTTTCTGATGCTCAGGCAACCAGACATAATCTACGCCTTTCTTTAGCAGGTTCCTTAATGGAGCATTTACTGTAGCGAAATTTGGAATAAACTTTCCAATATAATTAATGACCCCTAAAAATCTCTCCAATTCCTTGCGGTCTCTAGGACTCTTCATTGATAAAATTGCTTCAATTCGGGCATCATCCAGTTTAATTCCACTTGGAGTAATAATGTGTCCTAAGTACTTGACCTCAGAAACACCAATCTTACATTTAGTTTTGTTCAATTTTACATTCTCTTGTCTGAGTTTGTCCAAAACTTGTCTCAATTTCCTATCGTGTTCAACTTGTGTTCGTCCCCAAATTAAAATATCATCAATATATACCTCTATTCCGTCAATACCTTCAAGAAGTTGACGCATACGAAGCTGAAAAACTTCTGAGGCACTACATAGCCCAAAAGGCATTCTCAGAAATTTATACCTCCCGAAAGGAGTGTTGAAACAACACAGGTCTGAACTACTACTTGAAAGCTTTATATTCCAAAAGCCATTGCTCAAATCAAGTGTACTAAACACGGTTGCTCCTGCCAACTTACTACTAATCTCATCAAAAACTGGCAAATCAAAATGCTGTCGCTGAATAACCTTGTTTAGGTCTTTAGGGTCAATGCAAAGTCTTAAATCTCCATTAGGCTTGTAGGCAATCACTAGAGAATTTACCCAATTAGTAGGATGTGAAACTTTTTCTATAACTCCCATCCTCTCCATCTCATCCAGCTTGGCTTTTAATTTAGGCTGAATGGCCAATGGAACTTTGCGTGATGCATGTACAACCGGAACAGCATTATCTTTGAGCTTAATATCATACTCGCCTTCAACACATCCTAATCCTTGAAACAGATCATTATAATCACTAAGGATACTCGTTGAAACAGAGATGTTATGAACTGGATCAACTAAATTTAATTTGATGGCTGACTGCAGGCCGATAATGTTGCAAGCGCCTCCAAAAGCTACCACGAAAAAATCTAAGGTATGAATATTTCCGTCAAACTTACAAGGTAAAGAACACTTACCTAAGCACCCAATTGCTTCCCCCGTAAAAGTAGTAAGTCTAGTCTTACTTTGCATGAGGTTGTTTTGATCCAGCCCAAGATGCCTCAGCTGGACAGCTCCTAGTGCCAATATATTGGCCTGCGCCCCTGTGTCTACCTGTTCGGTACAATATTCGCAACCGAACAGCTCAGCACTATTGCCTGCGTGCATTTCCATAAATGCATGTATCGCAACTAGCGTCAGTTAGTGCGTGTTCGGATCCCAATCGCGTAACTCGAATCAAACCATCTTAGTGCTACTTTAGCTTAGATTAACCATTTACCATTATTTTAACCAGTGTTCAATATAACCATAAAACCATATTATTGCGTATCATTAAACCAGTGGTCGTAAACCAATAACCAAACCATTACCATTCTAAGATAAAGTCAACCAAATCAACCAACTCAGAGTTTAGTGCTAAACCAAGCAGGCGCTAAATTCTACATGGTCCTTCGAGAATTAGGGGACTCGGTTCGCGAAGTACAGTGAAGTGTTTGTGAGCCGGGACCTTGCAACCAGTGTTTTCGTTTTTACCAGTAGATAGGGAGAGTAGGTAGGCAGTGACATCAAATTGAAGAAATTGAGCAGCTGTCGCGTAAGGAGAAAATAAGGTCAGACCAAACCATTTTATACTTTGTTTATATTTGCCTATTTAATTGACCGTGAGAAGAATGGAGCAATTAGCAGTCAGCCAAACGGAGATTTACGACTCCTTGGTTAAACTTTTAACTAATATCAAGAAAGACGGGGCTGAACGAAAAACCATAGATTATTGCAAGCGGAAGTTGGAGATATTAGAAAACTATTGGAGAGAGTATCAACGTAACCATAGGACGTGCTGTGAACTTGCTGAATTTAACCATGTATATTTCACTAAAAATTGCTTTGATAAGGCGGAGGAAGTATATCTGTCGATCAAGCAGCTTATCACCAAAATCATGGAGCACTTGCTGTCAAAACAGCAAGAACCTCACCAGCCACCGCCTCCGGGAGAAGCGGGGACATCGAATAAAGCAGGGGATTCGTCTCATTCCCAGGCACCGCAACAGCAACGTAGGGAGACGCGTGAAGAGAGTAAGCTAGAAGCAATGATAAAAAAGCAGACTATTCACTTTAGAGCTTTCATGAGAACAGTAGCTGCCATAGAAATCGACCAACTGCAGAACAAGTGGGAGTTCGACGATGCATTAAAATCTCTTCAAAGTCGTTGGGCTATTATAGACAGCCTGCACTGGGATATAGAAGGCGAAAACGGAGATGAGGATGTCTGGTACCAAGAAGAGTTCAACAGATATGAAAAAATGTATAACGATTTGAGGAAAACCATCAACTCTAAAATGTGGTCTGTATCGCATCGCGACAAATCTACTCCACAAATGGATATTCCAACATTCCAAGGCAACTACCACCAATGGACGTCGTTTAAAGACTTGTTCACAGAAACCATTCACAAAAATCCATCTTTATCAAACGCACAAAAAATGCAGTTTTTAAAGAGCAAGGTAACAGGAGACGCTGAGCGTCTGATCCACCATCTTCAGATTAGCACAGAGAATTACGAGGTATGCTGGGAAATACTAAACCACAGATATGGCAACAGTAGACTAATTTTCACGTCTCACGTCAACATATTACTGAACATTCCTAGTATGCAGCAACAGTCCATCGGGGCGATTAAAAAACTGCATGACGTGACCAAAGAATGTCTCCACGCAATACAGAACCTAGGAGTAGATATCACCACCTGGGACCCGCTGTTGGTGCTTTTGTTAGCCCAAAAACTTGACAGTGAGTCATTCACTGAATACATTGAGTCGGTGAAGAATCCCAGGGAATTACCAGTCCTTCAAGAATTCTTAGATTTCTTGGAAAACAAGTTTACCGCCTTAGAAGCATCAAGGCGTAAACAAGAATCAAATAACCAAAAGACCAACACCCAACCACAACACCAAAATTTTCAAGCAAACCAGAAGAAATATTATAGTTCATATAATAACCAGCAGTCATCAAACAAAAATTATCCTAACGACATGAAAAACCATACGAAATCGTTACATGTGTCGCGGTCAATCACCTGCGCATTGTGTAATGCTGACCACGGGTTATGGATGTGCACCCAATTTTTGCTAATGTCGGATGAGCAAAAACTAAAAACTGTCAACCATCTAAACTGTTGCACAAATTGCCTATACAACCATTTAAATAAACCATGTTTATCTAATAAAACATGTCGCAAATGCAACGCTAAACATAATTCATTGTTGCATGAAGCAATTTCAACCAAAACTAGGCTAAACACATCAGCAAAACCAAACCATAAGGCTGCACACACACTTGCGACATCATGCATGACCAATGATGAACAAGCAGCAGCATCATCCCATGTATCTTGGGAAGACGTGTCCGAGACACTCTTAGCTACCGCTTTAGTGGAAGTTCCAGGACACAATGGCACATACCATAACATGAGAGCTTTGATTGACCAGGGTTCTCAGATTTCTTTAATAAGTGAGAAGGCGGCACAAGTTTTAAAACTAAGAAGACACTCTTGCAAAGGAACCGTATTCGGCATAGGAGAAAAAGAAAACAGTTGCAAGGGAGTAATGAACATCCGAATAAAATCAATTCATAGTGAGTTTGCCTTAGAGGCTGAGGTCCTTATAATGAATAACCTTATCAAAAGTTTACCAAATAAATCATTCATAAAACCAACTTGGTCTCACATACAGAACATCAATTTGGCAGACCCAGAATTTAATACCAGCCGACCAGTGGACCTACTACTTGGAGCAGATGTATACTGCAAGATAGTTCTAGGTGGCCTTTTGAGGAGCGATAGCGAGGATCAGCCAATAGCCCAACAAACGCAATTAGGATGGTTGCTTTATGGGACAATGACACCACGCTACAGATGTAACGTCGTTCTTAACAAGACGGACGGTTTACGTAGATTTTGGGAAATTGAAGACATCAACCAGGAGACTGAAATGTCCACCGAAGACCATGAATGTCTACAATATTTCCTGTCAACAACAGAGAGGCTAGAAAATGGGAGATACCAAGTCCGACTGCCATTCAAACCAGAAACTAAGGATCAGCTAGGGTCTACTAAACCATTAGCAATAGCACAATTTCGCAACTTAGAGAGAAAGTTACAAAAAGATCCAGAATTGAAAACAGAATACACAAAGTTTATGAATGAGTATCATAACTTAAACCATATGATGCCGTCAGCAATAAGTACGAAATCCGAGTGCTATCTACCACACCACTGCGTCACTCGTGCTGAGTCAACCACTACAAAACTGCGTGTTGTGTTCAACGCGTCTGCTAGATCATCATCAGGACACAGCTTGAATGACGTCATGTACCGAGGTCCCAACCTACAACAAGATCTGCAGGAGCTGATTTTAAAATGGAGACAGTATCAGTTCGTTTACACTGCAGATATTGAAAAAATGTATCGACAGATAATGGTACATCCTGAAGATCAGTCGTATCAGAAGATATTATGGAGAGACTCACCATACCAGCCTATTCAAACATACCAACTTACAACCATAACCTACGGCACAAAGCCTGCACCATTTTTGGCTATGATGTGCTTAAAACAACTAGCTGCCGAGGAAAAACAAAATTTCCCCGATGCAGCAAAATCACTAGAAGAGTGCTTCTATATGGATGACTACTGTGGCGGAGCAAATACTATGGAACAAGCCAAACAGCTTAAATCCGATCTAATAAAACTACTCAGCAAGGGCGGGTTTAATTTACGAAAATGGGCCACAAATGAACCAAAATTACTCGCTGATTTAGAAAAAGATTTGTGGAACCAGCAAATCTACGAGTTTAAACAGTCAGACTCAACGAAGACATTAGGGCTAGGATGGAATCCGCAACAGGACAAATTCATCTTTGACTCGAAACTGGAGCCAGTATCATTACCAAAACCAACCAAAAGGTCGCTTCTCTCCGACATATCAAAAATATTCGACCCATTAGGCTGGCTCACACCGTTAACTATCACCATGAAAATGCTATTCCAAAGCGTCTGGTCATCAAGTCTTAACTGGGATGACGCACTACCAGAAGATATCAAGATCAAGTGGCTAGACTTAAGGGAAGAATTAAAATACATCAATACCATAGAAGTAAAACGATGGTTAGGAATAAAGACCAACCATAGCGTGCAACTACACGGATTCTGTGATGCGTCAAATAAGGCGTATGCCGCTGCCATATACTGCAAAATTAGTAACCAAAACAATGCTAACGAGGTAACTCTAGTTGCAGCAAAAGCAAGATTAGTGCCTGTTAGTAAAGATATATCAATACCAAGGTTGGAGTTAATGGGTGCCCAACTATTATCACAGCTCATGCAAAAAATACAGACTTGCTTAGAGTCTTACAACCAGGAGATATATTGCTGGAGCGATTCAACAGCAGTGTTGGGATGGATTCAAGGAGATCCAGCGAGATGGAAACCATTCGTCTCAAATCGTGTGAAAGCTATCACCAAAATAGTACCAAAAGAAAAATGGGGTTATGTCAAAACCATTGAAAATCCAGCTGACTGTGCCAGCCGTGGGTTGAGAACCAAACAATTAAAAAACCACGATCTGTGGTGGCAAGGGCCATCATGGATCCAACCATTCCAAAACCATGACATACCTCAAACCACCTATGAAACCAGCTTAGAGATAAAACGGTCTAATGCAGTAGTTGCGGGAAAACACCAGAAAACAACCATGACCATACCAAACATTATACACCATTTATTAAACAAATTGAACTCCTTCGCAAAAATTGTACGTGTTTTTGCATGGATACTACGATTACCTACTGCCAAGGCAGGCCGTCAACCCTATCTCACATTACAGGAACTCCGTCGCGCAAAACTGATGATTATTAAAAGTGTGCAACAAATGGAGTTTTCCAGTGACATCAGTCACTTACTTAAGAATGGAAACGTGCATTCGAAAAGTAAACTTTTACCATTACACCCTATCATAGATCAAGATGATATTCTGCGAGTAGGGGGCAGATTAAGAAACGCACAAATAAGTTCAGAGACGAAACACCCAATCATATTACCACACAAACATCGACTTACCACGCTGATAATACAATACGCTCATGAGCTAACCTACCACGGTGGAGCGCGCCTTACTTTGTCAAACATTCGACAAAATTACTGGATAATCAGCGGATATTCGGCTACAAAGAAAGTCATACGTCGGTGCGTTACATGCAAGAAGCAAGAGCCCATCCAACAGTATCAGCTCATGGGTGATCTACCATCATCAAGAGTGAACCCTGAAAGCGCTTTCTATCATTGTGGCGTCGACTACACAGGCTTTATAGAAGTGAAAGCAAGCAAAGGACGCGGGATAAAAACTAACAAAGGCTACATAGCGATTTTTGTATGTATGGTGACAAAGGCTGTGCATCTAGAACTCGTTTCAGATTTAACCAGCTCAGCATTCTTGGCCGCAATAAACAGAATGGCAGCACGACGCGGAGCTCCACGTCATATCTATAGTGACAATGGAACTAATTTTGTTGGAGCCAACAGAATGCTGCAAGAAGAATACGACCAACTTCAAAAAGTTTTCAATGACTCATTCTTTAGAGAAATAACAGAGCTACAAATTGAATGGCATTTCAACGCACCTTCTTGGCCTCATGCGGGAGGACTTTGGGAAAGAGCCGTGCGAAGTCTCAAACACCATCTCAAACGCGTGATTGGACAACAAAAACTTACGTTTGAAGAATACATCACACTGCTATCAAAATTGGAAGCTTGCCTGAACTCACGACCACTTTGTGCGCTATCAGAAGACCCCGAGGATCTAAATTGCCTTACACCAGCCCATTTCCTATCAGCACGACCAGGTTTAACCATAATTGACACAGCAGATGACGCCAGAACCAGGTGGCATCTAGTGTCAAAACTATTTGAAGATTTATGGAAGAGATGGAAAACAGAGTACTTGACTCAACTATCAACCAGAAACAAATGGACGAAACAACAGAAGAATGTCATCGTGGGTGATTTAGTAATGATACATGACGACAACACACCCGCAGGAAAATGGCCAATGGGTCGTGTGATGGAAGTCCATCCAGGGAAAGATGAACTTGTCAGAGTAGTCACTCTAAAAACCAAAAACGGCACCATGAAGCGCCCTGTAGTTAAATTATCAGTTCTACCTTTAAACCAAACGGAACCAAACATACCAGAACAACCACTACATCAAAGTACTAGATCCGAAAATGAACCACGTAATCGCCTGCAACCAAACACCAGAACGTACAGTACCTACCCCAAGATTGTAAACATTGCAGTATCACTTTTACTGTTCTTAGGTATAATATTACCAACCACAGCTACATATAATATCACGCAATTCGATAACAACAAAACGTTGTACTTTGACACTGTGGGGAAAGTACAATTAATTCGGGACAAGTGGAAACTAGTCACATATTTTGACATGTCTCCATACTGGCAAGGAGACAAAGCCATCAAGGACTTTACAAACTACCTCGATAGAACATGCGAACCAATTATAGAATCAAGTCACTGTCATATGATACTCCTACAAATACGTCACGATTACAACGAACTGCAATACTACAACCAGCTGTTGCTTAGCCAGCATTACGGCGAGCGTTTACGAACACGACGCGGCCTTATCAACGCTGTCGGCTCAATTGCAAACTCATTGTTCGGAGTATTAGACGAAAGTTTCGCAGAAAAATACAGACAGGACATTGAACTTGTGCACCGCAATCTAAAACACCAAGGTCAGTTATGGAAAAACTTGACATCTATCGTCGAAGCAGAGCACAATGTACTACAAAGAACTGAAGACATAATAGCAAAGCAACACAAAACCATAAATAAACATTTAAATGCTTTAGACAACGTTAACAGTAAGCTGCAACAGGAAATCGATGTGATGACTACACAACAGGACTTCACATTAGTCTCTATAGCTACCATTAATATGATGCAAAACTTGAAACAGATACAGGAAACTTTAATAGATACAATAACGGAAATATACCATGGTCAAATCAGTCTGCATCTACTGACACCAGCGCAGCTCAAACGAGAGCTACAAATTATCTATGGGCAAATGCCTCAAGATTTACCACTACCTATCGAAAACATAGAGACAGACCTTCAGCGCATCTACAAGCTACTGAGAACAAAAGCTCGGGTCACCGAAAAATATATTATTTTCGAAATTACATTCCCGCTCATAGCAAGAGAAAGTTTTCAACTATATAGAATAATACCAGTTCCACAACAAACCAATTACAGTATGATCACCATAACACCAATATCGGAATACGTCGCAGTAAACCTAAAAAAGGATGCTTATTTCGTACCAACTATACATGAACTTGACACATGTTTGTACCAAGGAGAATCATTCATATGTGAGCTCTTCAAACCAATTCAAAATTTAGAAAATGACGAAAGCTTTTGCGAAACTAGCCCAATAAACCAAAGGTGCAAAACAGAAAGAACAGCGTGCAAAAACAGATGGGTAGAATTACACTCAACGTCACAATACTTATATTTTTGTTGTGACACATATTCGATTAAAATCATATGCGACGATCAAGTTACCGTACGCCAGCTGACCCGAGCAGGGGTCATTACCATGACTCAGAAATGCTTTATTAAAAGTAAAGATTTCGCACTATACTCTTTACAACAGCAATCCAACCAATTAAACTTTTCACCAAATATGCTCGTACCAGAGCTAGACCAGATAAACCATATTGTGAACATAACAATACCAACGGAGACAGCATTACCAGAGGACGGAAGTCTGAATAGATCTCTATCCATTCTTGGAGAACAGATTAAAACGCTGAAAACCACCAAAGCAGAGGTCGATGGCGTTTCAGTTCATGACATCCACCAGTACACCATCGTCTACATACTGCTGGGAGTTGTCCTATGCGCGGCAGCAGTCTGGATCTGGAAAAGAGCCAGTTGCTGCTCGCATTCTACAGCCAGCCGGGCGCAGCCTCACCATAGACAGGAGTCTGTGGCGACCACGTCGGAGTCAACCAGAGTGCATAGTGAAGTGCAAACGCGAAAGCCTAGTACCGCTGATCGTCAGCAAAGTGAGAGTGAACATATAGGTTTAAGTGCATATTTCGCCAGACGATGGCCCAGTGCTATGCGTAGTGCGGGTAAAAAGGAAAGGGCTACGTTGCCTATAGTGCGAAAAGAACGTGTGATTACAGTGGAAGACTCATTAGTTTAAAGAATTCATGTTTTTAAGCATAACCATAATTTATACTTTTACCTTTGTTTACTATTTTACAATAAGTAAATTGTTTACCATTTTATAATTACCTACTTTACTTTTGTTTATCATTTCTTGTTTAGTTTCTACCATTTATTGTTTATTTCTTGTATAATTATAAAACTAAGATGATTTGAGGAGTACCTACTTTACCCTCTTCTTATCTTATCTTGTGCTCGGGAATATGTTCGGTACAATATTCGCAACCGAACAGCTCAGCACTATTGCCTGCGTGCATTTCCATAAATGCATGTATCGCAACTAGCGTCAGTTAGTGCGTGTTCGGATCCCAATCGCGTAACTCGAATCAAACCATCTTAGTGCTACTTTAGCTTAGATTAACCATTTACCATTATTTTAACCAGTGTTCAATATAACCATAAAACCATATTATTGCGTATCATTAAACCAGTGGTCGTAAACCAATAACCAAACCATTACCATTCTAAGATAAAGTCAACCAAATCAACCAACTCAGAGTTTAGTGCTAAACCAAGCAGGCGCTAAATTCTACAGTTAGTTTAGTTGTACTGGAGTATCGTTAACACCAACTGTTATTATCCAGTCCTTTACTTTTTTAGTTACAGAACTTACAAAAAGTGCACCTAGAAATAATGTGTTGATAATTTCGCTATCACTATTTTCCTCAAGTAAAAACGCCGTTTTAGCCTTACACATGTTTGCGAAGTGGTTTAACTTATGGCACTTCATACACTGCTTATTGAAAGCAAAACAATTTTTAGCTGAATGATTATAACCACATTTGGAACAAACCCTTTTGTTTTGGTACTCTGTTGGTGTTGACGAATTAGTTTGACTTTGTCGTCTATTTGACGCTGAAGCACTCGCACTTGCACGATTCGTATTAGGTAGTTGCTGTCTCTGATTAACTTTTGCAATGTTATTATTGTCTGTGATGTCACGGTCCTGAACAATTTCCATATTGTTGACCATCATCATTCCAGTTGAAGATGATGATGATGATGAAGATGCCGAGCACATTTCTTGCATCTGCTGCTTAGTCTCCTGAGAGGCCCGGCAAATCTGAGCCGCTTTCGGAAGTGTAAGGTCTTTTGTCCTCAAGAGACGATCTTTGACTGTGATATCTATTATGCCACACACCAAACGATCCTTGATCAAGCTCTCAGTCAGTTGCTCAAACTCACACGTCGCACTCAAATCTCTGAGTTCTACGATATAATCTTGATATGTCTGTCCGTGACCTTGGTTTTTCGTAAAAAACTTGTACCTCTCGTAAGTGACATTCTTTTCCGGATTAAAGTGCTCATCAAACTTTAGTATAACTTTATCTACATCATTCTTATGCTCGTTCTTTTCATACATGAACGTATTGTAAATTCTCAGTGCTCTGTCTCCGATGCAACTGAGAAGTAATGCTGTTTTTATGTCAGTTGCTTTTTCTTTGTTTCCTGACGCTAGAAGATAAATCTCAAACTTCTGGCGAAAGAACCTCCAGTTCTCGGACATATTTCCCATCCAACTCATCTCACATGGGGGTTTTATAGCCCCAAAGGTGGTTGACGTCGCCATTAGAAAAAAAAAATTTGCTCGGAAGTTTCCTTCCTATCTCTTTTTACCTGCGCGTCTGCTCCAGCTCCACCTGTCATTTATTCCTGAATTAATTACCACTTAGGTACCGACTGCGCCATGTTAAGTTGAGATGTTACAAAATTAATATATTTAATTTTTGTAAAATAAAACCATCCATTCAAGATGACAGAACCAGAAGGCCTTCAACTTTATTTTTTCAAATCTGACAATCGTAGCACAAAGGCTATATACAACAGTATCCACATCCGGTAACCGACGAATCTTTCCAACAGCATAAGCCGCCGAACTCAGCCGCCCCGCAAGGGATACCAAATGAGGACCCCATTGCAACCCCGAGTCTAGCGTGATCCCCAGGAAAACCGTTTTATCGACGAATTCTAGCTTCTCCTTGTTTAATATAATGTCACAATCAGTACTTTTGACATTCGGCAAGGAAAATTTTACGCACTTGGTTTTTTTACCATTTAAAACTAAATTATTGGCAGTGAACCAATCCTGAACCTGCCGTAGTGCGTTATTTACGTCGTCAACCTGACAAGTACGTCTATTTATTTTAAAAATTAAAGATGTGTCATCAGCAAATAACACCATGTTAAGTTTGTTTTCCAATAAACGGGGTAAATCGTTAATGTACACTAAAAATAAGAAAGGACCTAAAATTGAGCCCTGGGGTACACCCATTTTAACGTTTAACCCGGACGAATTCACACCGCTTATTTGAACTAATTGCTGTCTATCATTCAAATAAGATTTAACCAAACTTAACGCTGATTGACCAAGCCCGTAATGCTCAAGTTTCAGAAGTAATGTTTCATGATTAACGCAATCAAACGCCTTCGACAGGTCGCAGAAGATACCTATGGCATCCTGCGAATCTTCCCACGCATTAAAGATGTGTTTTAATAGAGCGACACCAGCGTCAGTTGTACAACGTCCTCTGGTGAAACCATACTGTATTCGTTTAGTAAAATGTCAATGCGATGTTTCGTATTCGTACTTTTTCGAAAGTATCGTATTAAATATTTAAAGAAAATAGTGAGGGTTGATAGATGTCAATTCTATACGGTTTTATAAATAAAAAATTGGTTGTCTGTAAAGTCGGTTTACGGACGATAGTTTAACGTGACAACGTCATAACAAAACATTGATGAAATGATTGCATACTTAACGATACAATTTACGTCATTGTAACGTTACGATTATAACGTTACAATGAGCGTAACGTTACATTGAGTCATCCTTTTTCGTGCGTGCAGCCGGCGTTCATCGATTTATTAGACGTTGTCACGTCAAAAATAAAAAAAGCTAAGGTATCTGTGCCAGGTATCATGCATACCATAATGCTTCGGCCGCATCAGCGTGTATCGTCACAAAGTCATGAGTCATGACACGATACACGCAGATGTGACCGGCTATTATTATCGACTATCGTCGCGAACATTCGGGCTGCGTGTGCGTTATCGCGCGGGCGGCGGGCAAAGGTTTATAGCGCGCCAACATATCGCGCTACGAGGTCAGACTAGCGTTGTTCATTTCGGCCGTTGTTTTCGATCAGTTCAGACGCATGCGGGTGGCTGTGTAAAAATGGAGTGGAGCTAAGAAATGGTACTGGAATGCCTCCAAAATTATGAAGCTGAGCCCATCATATGGGATCCAAAAAATGTGAATCACTAAAAACACATTCAATCAATAAAAATTGCTTGGTGAAAGGATTGTCGGTGGGGCCGAAACGTGTTCTGCAGTGGCGACCGCGGAAGGTGTCCTTCTAGGTTGACAGATTCCATGGTTAAGGCTGATAGTTCCTGATGATGCGAGACTCACAAAACCTATTATTGTAGAAACACTTGGGGGAGGCCTGGGTTCAGCAGTGGACGTCTTCCGGCTGAAATTATGATGATGATGATGGATCAATTTACATACATATAATAATTCACGCCTTTTTCCCGTGGACCCCTAGGTAAAAATTACAGAATGCCACCTGCTATACACTCCTTTTTTCATGCAACTGGTGCATCACATCACACACATCACATCATCAGCCTATTAATGTTGCCACTGCTGGGACACAGGCCTCCTCTCTATGAGAGGGGATGGGCCGTAATCCACCACGCGGGCCCAGTGCGGGTTGGTAGATGTCACATGTCTTCGAATTTTTGGTTCTAGGACATGCCGGTTTCCTCACGATGTTTTCCTTCACCGTTTTTGAGAGCAGTGGTGATGAAATAATTTACACAAAGTAAAGCGCCTGCCTGGGTTCGAACCCACGACCTACAACTTGTAATTCGCGGCCGATACCACTGGGCCACCACTGCTCTACTATATCGATCAATATTCTGCACCAATTTATGAGGAAAAAATTGTATAAGCCTATTTTATTCAAAGAATCATAACCGAAAACACAGTTAGAATATTAAACAAAACTTGTATAAAAGTTGGTATCAATAAGTTAACATATTGCTACGATTGATGTTAATAAAAACAAAATGGCGAATTATCCCAATACAGCGAAACAAATCGTTTTTCAGTTATCCACCAGTATTTAAGTTATAAGCTGTTGGAGTAACCTGTTATGTTTACTTATTCCCTACGCTGTAACAAAGGATCTGCAGCAAAAGAAGAGGATTTATAATTGGACTATCGACCCTGCCAGAGTTTCCACGGGACAAATTATATACAAAAACCGTTATCATTTATCGCTCTGTCTATTAGCAAAGCCGTGTCAAAACTTCTTGCGTGGTTTTGAAGAAGTTAACGGGGAAATGACATAGCGACGCAAAAGGCGCATAGCGACTTTGTTTTAACCTACTATTTAGAGAACGGGATTGTGGAATGGTAAATCCCCTAATACTTCCAAAGTCATTGAGACATAATCAGCATTGCCAAACAACGTGGCAATGCTATTTTGATGCACAATGAGCCCTTTTCCCTTTTTTTTTAATATTCAATTGAGACATTGAAAAGTCCTTATTATTTTGGGGGCCGTCTTTTGTTTCTTAGCCTAACAACAACAATTTAATAATTCCTATGTGAAATATTTTTACCGTTTCCGTGAGTTTATCCTAGGTATCAACATTGGGCCTTATCAGAATTCCAGCGCAGAGTTATAGTCTTATAATATCGCTGCACATGCTGAGACCCCTTGTTCGCATTAGGACAGATTCGCTTTAAGACAGATTCGCATTGCGACAGATTCGCTTTACGGCAGATTCTCTTTACGGCAGAAATTGTACAGTCGTGTTGAAATGTTCTCCACGTAGTTTTCCTTTATATACCAGGTGGACAAAAATCGTGGATCAAACGAAACAGGGCGATAGTTGAGGTTATTTGCAGTAGGTCCTAAAGTAACATTTCAAATAACCCCATCTATCGCCCTGTTTCGTTTAATCAACGATTTCTTGCCCAATCTTTTTAGTTATGTTGTCGAGCATAGAAAATCCTATAGTTTACTGACAGTATCATGTTAATGGACACTCATATTCATTATATACTTATTATATGACATCGTGATAAGTAGATACTACGATTGATTTGGACAGGAGTCTTTTGGTCTTGCATGGGGATTTAATTTTTTATAATTCTTTTTTTTTTGTGTTTTGCTTATCTCGTGTCTCCTGTGCGGGTCACAAATAAATACTTTTTCTTTCTTTCTTTCTTTCAAATATTAAGAAAGTACGTGCTAGAGAAAGGACCGAACCTTTATTTTGAGAAGTAAACTATATCAGCACCGCCACTATGCCATGCATTGCACCGCTCGCTTCATTTCGTCATTAAATTTGAAGCATTCGTCCCTCAGATGGTTCGAACACGGTCATTTATCATTTCGCACTCTGACGTCACCGAAAAAATATGGCAAGAACAAATCGAAGGAAACAGAACCTTATTGGAAAGCATTAGTGTTGGAACAAAAACTTTCTGGAGTAGGGTTGCTGATGCAGAGAAAGATAGAATATATTAGTGTTTTTAAGGATAGTTAAGGCTAGACATTAATGTCCTGGGACGCATGGTATCCTTCGGCGAAACAGAAGAAGAGACCTGGCCGTCAGCAGACGCACTGAGCGTTGGCGGAAGGGCGGACAACGCCCTCTTCTAACCCCCTAAATGGGTCCAGGGGCGACGGACTTGGAGACATCCCTCGCCCCCCACTCGTTAGGACCCGAGGTGGCGGTGATTAGTTTTCCACGCGCGCTCTCTTAGACATCGCAGGGGGAGTCAAACACGTCACGGCCCCCGATCCGAGGTTGAGGCCCGCGTAAGCGAGTTGGCACTAGCCGGGGATCGTCCGTTCCCGCGATCCTCGGCGTAGGTGTGAGATGGAACACAGGAATGGTTCTTAGTCAGTAGGAGTCTGACAGCCCCTTCCCAGGGTGGAAGACATCTGATGAGGATTTACCACACCGGAACAAAAAAAGAACCAGCCAAGTGCGAGTTGGACTCGCGCACGAGTTTATTTTGTTTTTAGTATTGGTTGTTATAGCGGCAACAGAAATACAGCATCTCTGAAAATTTCAACTAGTTATCACGGTTCGTGAGATATAGCCTGGTGACAGACAGACAGACAGATGGACCGTGGAGTCTTATAGGGTCCCGTTTTTACCCTTTGAGTACGGAACCCTAAAAAGGCTAGACACTGATAAGCCAGGTTCGTCACACTGTGGGTACCTGAAGACGGGAGTCGTTATCGATGCAGGCCTAGAACACGCGGACGTGACAACCTAGACACGCTCTTGATTGATTGGCTCGATAGGGAGCAGACGAGGTTGAACGAAAAAAGATGAGGGAGACCTTTGTCCAGTAATGAGCAGTATTTTTTGCAAAAAACACTTAAACTCTTATCTGTTTCGATAATCCCAATCATTCGTAAATCTTTGATAGTCGTTAGGTACGCGTAATTAGAAGCCCTAAAGTCTGATATCCAGTCTTATCAAGAGCTATCGTATTAACTGGGTATTGGAACTAATTTTCTGACCTCCACGTCAAAAAACCAGTCGCTTCATATACATGTAATTTTTATTTTTTTACACCTCGCTCTTTTTACTCGACTGCCGAAGGAGGGTAGTGTTAATCAATCTATGTATGTATTTATGTATGTTTGTTAATATGTGGCGTTCTAGAGACCAAACGCGTAGGCCAATCTTGATGATTCTTACGTCAATCGATTCGTCTTAACCCTGCGAGTGTCACTGGCTACATTAAAATTGGATAATATAAAAATGGCGGATTTTGGGCGCCATATTGTGGGGGACCAAACTTTTTTTGTTCTTCCAAACCCATCATGTGGGATATCAAAATAAAGGGTTTTAAGAGGTGATTTTTTATTAAATGCTTCATATTTTTTTTTTTTTAATGAACGTTGCCCCACACTAGGAATTTCCCGTGTATCGTGGGTGCGTTTACAAATATATAAACTCACATACACAAACGCCCAGAGCCGGAACAACTATTTGTAGATCATACAAATATTTGTTCCGTGCGGGAATCGAACCCGCGACACGCAGCGCAGCAGTCAATCGCTCAACTACTGCGCCAACCGTGCGCCCTAGATAATTTATCTAGTAGTACTAGTAGACGCTTCGATCGATAATCTATTTCTATTTAACAAATATTATGATACGATATCTTGCGAAAACACCTCGATTCAAACAGTAAAACGCCCATAACTTTTGAACGGCTGAACCGATTTTCATCAACATAAGAACACTCTCGATATAGTCGCCTTTCAAACAAAAAACACCGAAATCAAAATCGGTTCATCCGTTTAGGAGCTATGATGCCACAGACAGATAAACAAATACAGAAACACACAGGTACAGACATCAAACTTATAACACCCCTCTTTTTCTGAAAATACCGACCCTAACATAGTGTTGGAAAAACCCTAGGCTTTTGACGATGATACTCTAGTCGTCTTCCTTATTGAAGAGGATCAACCCTAAGCACACTCCGAGAAGACAACTCTCTTGACTTTGTTTTCTTATAATGTGAGGCTTTGTTTCGTAAATAAAAAATGGAGGAATACGCAAGTTGAATTGATGGGAGATTGACCTGTCAGGATCCGATTGAATTGTTTATTTATGTGTCGCTAACGATTTCTACGCTTTTGGAACAGATGGGACCCTTGGTATAGGTATTTTGTGGATTGTGGGGTATCAAAGCGAGGCTTTATCCCCATTTAATTTCCTGATCTAAAGATGATGATCTAAAGATGTTTTAGTACTTACATATACAGGGTGTTTGGAAGGGAGCTGTACATACGCCTAGGGTAGAAACTAGGGATAGTCTGCTACCTACCCCCGCCCATTATATTGACCTTGGCCTCAAGGTTTTTTTTTAATTTATTATTATTTTTTATTTGACTTTTTTATGTTTTTTTGACTAAAACTACCTGTAGCTCAAAATCTATCCATGGGACCGGTCGGTTAATGGTCTTGTTTTAATCGTTAGAGTCTTAGGGTCCTGCAAAAAATTATTTTACACCAGAAAATTGTGGAGAAGAAAAGTTATGGGGCCTGAAGTACCGTAGTAAGGTAAAGAAATAATTTTAAGGGCAACTTTCTATGGGGTTTAAAAAAAAACTAACAGGGTTGGAGTTCTTCTGATTTTTTTAAAACATCCTCAGTCCATGCCCTTTCTAACGATATGCTAAAAGTGTAATTATCACTTTTAGTTTTAAAGTTATTAATTAATTCTATGGTACTTCAGGCCCCATAACTTTTCTTCTCCACAATTTTCTGGTGTAAAATAATTTTTTGCAGGACCCTAAGACTCTAACGATTAAAACAAGACCATTAGCCGACTGGTCCCATGGATAGATTTTGAGCTACAGGTAGTTTTAGTCAAAAAATCACAAAGAAGTCAAATAAAAAATAAAAATAAATTAAAAAAAAACCTTGAGGCCAAGGTCAATATAATGGGCGGGGGTAGGTAGCAGACTATCCCTAGTTTCTACCCTAGGCGTATGTACAGCTCCCTTCCAAACACCCTGTATATGTCACGTTTTTTAGGGTTCCGTACCCAAAGGGTAAAAACGGGACCCTATCACTAAGACTCCGCGATCCGTCTGTCTGTCTGTCTGTCTGTCCGTCTGTCACCAGGCTGTATCTCATGAACCGTGATAGCTAGACAGCTGAAATTTTCACAGATGTATTTCATTTATGTATTGTATTTCTGTTGCCGCTATAACAACACATACTAAAAACAGAATAAAATGGGACCCAAATAAATATTTAAGTGGGGCTCCCATACAACAAACGTGATTTTTTTGCCGTTTTTTGCGATAATGGTACGGAACCCTTCGTGCGCGAGTCCGACTCGCACTTGGCCGGTTTTTTCCATGGGGAAGGTAGATTCTACAGAACGATACCTGCTCCGATACTTACATACTCCTTTTGTTTCGTTTAAATTCATGCATATTATTTAGTAGATAATTATCGTGAAACAGATTGGCTAACAACAATGATGTTATATATACTGAGATGATAGGTTTTTCCGACGTCTGCGCGGCAGTAAAAAACACAAGCTGACCAGCTTGAGTGAACTCAGTCCGTCTTGCGTCTGACCGTGTCACGAACGTACGTTTGAACAGTATGTTTATCTCTTTCTGACAATGGTGTCATATTTTTATCTCTGTGATATTTTAACCTACTCAGTGATAGAAATAAAGTTTCAAGTTACATAAGTCCTATGTAGGTAGCTAAAATAAAATATCCCCATGTTTTCAACAAACTGCCCAAAAAGGAGGTTCTCAATTCGGATGTTTATAAATCTAGATATTTTTTTTTTGTTTCTTCGAGCATAACTCCGTCATATATAAACGGATTTGCAAAATTCTTTTTTTTTGTTCTAAGGAAGTTTATTCCGAAATGATCCCATTAAAATTTGGTAAACATCTGGTGAACAGATTCGGAGATATAGAACAGAACTCTAAAATAAATGACGGCAAATCTCTTGGGATGGCTGCAATAGCATGTCTGTTTATTGTTTACACCATTTCATAAAATACCATCACGCCGGTATGCTCTAAACGGGTACGCAGATGTGTATAGTTCACCCTGGTACCATCCTCCTACCTCTCATTCCACCAGTTATGTTCAAGTTACATGTCATTCGTGTAATCTATTCTGGCATCACTGTGGGCATTATAGGTGCCTTACTATAGAACTGGTCCATAATGTACCCCAAAAAAGTGAAAAATAAAAAATCTAAAATTAAGTATACATATGCATTCCACATCCTTCTTCGACAAATCCTTTACAGTTCAAGCAGCTCGTTTGTGGAATGCATTACCTATTGAAGTGAGACGTGCTCAATCCTTACCAACATTTTAAAAAATGGTGAAGGAGCATTTCCTTTCGCTATGATTAGTCTTCTCCATTCTCTGTGATATTTTTGTTATTTATTAGTATATTATGTATTATTGTATGTATGTATTTTATGTTTTTATGTCTAAGTATTATTATTTACACTGACAACCCTAAATTCCATTCCTCTCGTTCAGTCCATCCAAAGGTTGTCTGTAAGCGATTGCCTAGTGCGATACGGCCGCCCATTGTACACTTGCTTTTATACTTGTTTGTCCTGTATATATATTTTTGTGGTGTACCATAAAGAATATAATAAATAATTAATATAAAAATCTTCCAAATAATAAAAACACTACAAAGTGTAAAATAACTTCAATTTCGGCAGGCGGTGTCAAAAAACGAAGAAGAATAGTTATTTTTCACTTTGTAGTGTTTTTATTAGTTGGAAGTAAGTTCTTTTTTTGTAAAATAGTGTTTTCTTTCTTTATAATAAGTATGACGTCTCTATTGGTAAGATCTCATTGGCTAACAAATTCAAATCATCCATCTGCTAAGCACGGTCATTCTGGAAAATGCCAGATCGAGTGATAAAGAAGAAATGACTGGCAATGGGTTTTGAGTCTGTTGTTAAGAGCTTTCTGCGTAAATCCATATTTAAGGGTACACTAGTCGTCGACACGAACTATTTTGTGCGTGGGGTTAAAATGCGTTTTATATCAACCGACAATACGTGCGGAAGTGATAGATGCTGTGATGAGCAGTAGGAAGCTAGTTCGCGTAAGAATACACACTTTGCAAATTTGTAGCGAAATCGATAATGATCTAGGACGAAACCTAGCGTGCGAAATTTTATAAACAGACCTTTGGCAGTCTAGATATCATGAAAAAACGACTAAATCTATCTGTCCAAAATAAAATTATATGCATTGCTGAACAAATAATCTATCCCTGTATGGAAACCATTTTGCAATTTTCCGTCTTCTTATGGTATTTATTTGCGCCCAAAAATGCGTTAAAATTAGTGTCGAAATGTGGAACTTTCGACGCTCATAACTTTCAAATATTTTCTTTTTTTACTTTTTCGCTTCCATACAGGGCTAGATAATGATGAGACAAATTGATGTCACTTTTTATTTTGAACGTACATCGTCAAACAGTGGAATAATCCCTAGACTACGTTTGTATGGAAAACATTTCGACTAGAATAACCTTAAATCTTGAAATTATCTCATGTGAATTCCGAGAGTCAATTCCATACTTAAAGTTCTGTTCTCAATTCCTCAACTTGTTTTCAGTAAAACTCAAAGGCTTGACGTCACAAAGCCAATCTTAAAACTAGCTCGATAAGACCAAGTAATTGAGAGCTTATCAAGGCAAGACAAACAATCGTTATCACCCGACAGCCCAACGAAATCGACTTACAAAGTAATTAAAATGAGATTGTCAACTAATAACACTTTTAACTCAATCCCCGAATACTTGAGAACGTAAACAATTTAATTAGAGTTAGAAAATTAGTTTGTTAACAAAATCACAGTTTGATGTTTTGGAACCGGCCTGTTGTTTTGTCATATTGTTATTGTGCAGCTCGGAAAATTCGAAGTTCCGGGCTTTGAATGAGGGTCGAGAATTCGGAACGGATTGAGTCGGGTGAGGTCTCAAATCCTTTGGGATGTGAAGATAAGATGGTCGGAATTAAGAGAGATGTAGCGAGTAAGCGTGTGTGGTTTCGTCTAATATTGTTGTCTGTGATCGTGAGTACTTTATTCGAATAGAAAGAAAGAAAGAAAGAAAATACATTTATTTGTCACAAGCCATTAGAGCACACAATATAAAAAATGAAAAACAAAAAACAAAACTTAAAAACTATACGACAATAAAAAAAGAGAAAAACAATATAAGTATGACATTGTGTGTCCCACGGCTGCGCCAAATAGGACCAGATCAGCAAAATGTCGAGCAAATAGTGCCCGACGCTGGTTTTCGACTGGACCTGTGACTGTGACGTGACGGACGTAAAGCAGTTTTATAGTGACACAACGTGTATGTAAAAAACAAGTACTTACTTATATAAATGATTCATTTGAAAAACTTATATATCTGGGGTTAACTATAAAACAATGTACTTAAATGCGGCTAGATATATCTCTATTTTACTATCAAGTAAAAAAACCAGCCAAGTGCGAGTTGGACTCGCGCACGAAGGGTTCCGTACCATTATCGCAAAAACGGCAAAAATGTTTGTTGTATGGGAGCCCCGCTTAAATATTTATTTAATTCTTTTTTTGGTATTTTTTGTTATAGCAGCAATACATCATCTGTGTTCATGAGATACAGCCTGGTGACAGACGGACAGACAGACAGACAGACGGATCGCGGAGTCTTAGTAATAGGGTCCCGTTTTTACCCTTTGGGTACGGAACCCTAAAAATATACATACCTGTAGATTTTAGCAGTAGGGTAAAAATAATATGCAATCTTATTATAAAACAACGATGTAATAAGATTTTCTTTACGTTCTGCAAATAAATTTAATGCTATTAATCAAGCAATAGCTTATTAATTATTTATTTGCACACATAAATAGGGGATCATTTTCTTTTTGTCTAATTAATAAATAACAACCGCTTTTAACCAAAACCTCCTTACAAAAACAATGCATCAGTGAAAACTTTATAGGTTTTTGACGTTCAAAAGCGTCAGGTGTTTCGTCGGGCATGTCCATTATTTATCGCACGCCCGTCGGCCTGAGAGCATATGTGCATATGTGCTTGTGTACATACGCCGTTAGACATGAGTGCATGAATAAATACTACTGACAGGTTTACAACACTAACTGGCCGACTTTTTTAGAAGGACTTTATGCTGGCTGGTAGGAAAATAGAACTGGCTGATTTGGAACACTCATTCGAATTTAGAATCCATTTAAATTAATAGACAGTCAATAATGTTGTCTAATATTGATGTCTAATATTGTTGTCGTTTTGTCTATGGTTTATTTGCGGACCGAATTTAATCATAACCCATTCGCCCATTTCCCATTTCTTTACAATTTTTTTCATTAAAAAATTTCAACCGTGTTTCGAATTCACAATCTATTGCCAAATTATGCTTACTGCAGTCTCCAACCAACAAAGGAGGCCGATCACATTTTACACTTGAATTTATTTAAGCTTAAGTTTAATAGGAAAATTCCGTTCCGTCTATCTCCATGTTCATTCGCCACGTCCGATTGGATTCCAATGGGTCCGTTTAATTTTTCTTCTGAATGGAATCTTGTGCTGGCAGCCCAAGTAATTGGACTTTAAATAAACTTCAATGGAAGCTTATAAACGACTAGATTCTGCCCGCAGCTTCACTCGCATAAAAAGTGTTTTATAAACCCAAGCAAAAACTCAAACTATCCTCCCAGGGTCTCAAACTATCTCCATGCCAAATTTCATCCAAATCGGTTCATAGGTCCAGAGATTACCCTCTACAACCTCACAAACTTTAACTCTATATAATATTAATAACAGTATAGATCAAAGCGTTTTATTTATGTTTTTTTTTTATCTTTGGACAATGGATTATTATTGATAGGCTCGCGCTTGACCATCTTTACATAGCGAGTTTCCTCCGTGCCTCGGGAAGCACGTTAAGCCGTCGGTCCCGGCTGTCATTTGAAGATCTTTGACAGTCGTTACGGGTAGAGTAGTAGAAGTAGTAGTAGAAGCTTGAGATGATCTGACACCAGTTTTTCCGTGAGTTTCGTTTCGTTTGAGGGGGTCGTGTTACCCAGTTAATGGGTTGTGATAGGCAGTCGCGCCATGTAAAACACTGGTACCCAGTCAAATCCGGTTAGACTGGAAGCCGACCCTCAATATAGTTGGGAAAATTCTAGGTAGATTGCTAAAAAAAATAACAGCAATTTATTTATGGAATTTTAATCTAAAATGGTAATAATGAAAAGGTATAAAGTAATGTCATATTAATATCGAATATTGTTTCTGAAATTAATGAAACACCATTTTGTCCTCGTCCATTTTCAATGTAGAATACAAATTCGGTAAATTATTGTATTTGACATAATTTAATTTTGTAGGTGACGAAATTAAGGTCCGAATAATATTATGTTTTAAAGAGACGAGAATTTGTTTGTGCTCAAATCTATTGATACATTTTGATGGCATTGTTGTTACAATTTGTATTTATAATTAAATTTTGGAGTTAGAAAGTTATTTGATTAATTCTGTGTTTAATAAATCCATTGAGGTATTTTTGAGCAGTGGTGGCCCAGTGGTATCGGCCGCGACTTACAAGTTGTAGGTCGTGTGTTCGAGCCCAGGTAGGCGCTTTACTTTGTGTAAATTATTTCATCACCACTGCTCTCAAAACGGTGAAGGAAAACATCGTGAGGAAACCGGTATGTCCTAGAACCAAAATTCGAAGACATGTGACATCTACCAACCCGCACTGGGCCCGCGTGGTGGATTACGGCCCATTCCCTCTCACAGAGAGGAGGCCTGTGTCCCAGCAGTGGGAACATTAATAGGCAGATGATGTGATGTGATGATGTGATTTTTGAAAGATGTTTTGGTCGTATTTCCTATAGGAATTTATATCCTTTTAACAATTTAAGATAAAGATATTAAATGTGTTGGAAACATATGTCATGAATTCTCAGTTTTCGGACGATGATCGGCTAATCAATAAAATAACAATACCACCGAACATCACTGGAAAGCTTATTGACTGCTTCTAGCTGTTCTAGGTATAATTAATTACAGATAGAAGCTAAAAGAAATAACGGATCTCCACATTTTTCTACCATTACAATTTCAATAACACAAATACAAAACTCAATAAAAAGTAGAAACAATTAAACCGACTTCCAAAGCAAAACACTACAAAGAGAAATATAACTTTCTTATCCGAAGTCGGTGTCTATGTAACCAATTGTTTTAAAGTTTTCTTCGAAAAAGAATGTTAGTTTCCTCTTTGTAACACTACACTTTTTCACTTTGGAATTTGGTTTAATTATTAGGTTAAAAAAAAACTGTTTTTAGATTTGGTAGGTATCTCAATTACCATGAAAATCAGTTATAGTCAAAGTGCTTCTTAAGACGATTCCAATAAGCCCAAACACGACTAGTATATATCATTTTATTTCGGAGTTCCAGTGCCTACCTTCCGGCTTCATCATCAGATCAGTTCGATGTTACCATTTTCATCAGTGCCAATTATATCTATAAGTATTTGCTTCATCATAGTCGGTTAACTATTCGAGGATTCCCGTGACATACTTATCATTAGGGTGTTCCAAAGACACCCTCCGTGGTCTTCTTCATCAGTTCCACTTCACAAAATGATACTTTCTGAGTGCAAATGCTTGCATTATTGAAGAAAATACCAAAATTTATATATATGTATGCCTGTAATATTTGAGGAGTTCCCTTGATTTCCATAAGATCCCATGATCGGATTCTGACTTGGTGACAATGGGACCGCCTCGGGAGCGAACCCAACACAAAAATAATGTTCAAAATCGGTCCACAATTGACGGAGAAATCGGTGAAAATAAATAAAAAAATACATACCATCGAACATAGAAATGAGGAGGCTCATTTTTGGCAAGTAGGTTTATAACAATCCGTACACGAGACACGGAATCGTAAGTAAACAAAGTCGGCTCGTGCCCAGCCCGGACCGGCCGCAAGCCTACAAAGAAGCCAGCTGAAAATATTGTCCGGTTGAAAGCCGCAAAGCACTCGGTAATCTCCGGTTAAAACTGGGTGAGCGGTGCCGGCAATTTATGAGAGCACCGGGCTAGTGGGTATTATTTAAATGTTTTTTTTTTGTTTGAACGTAGATTAGTTGGATAGTGAAAAACTGCGGTACTAGTATGCAAAAATGGAAAAAAGAGTTTTATTAATGGATACTTAGACCTTGATTTTATTTTTATTCAAACAAATTAATCAACATTATCATTATTCAACATCTATGCTTAAAATTTTTATTACATTAAATCGTAATAATAGGGCATTGTTCCTTTTTGGCGCTTTGTAAACCATTACTAGGTAGATACTAGAGTTTCGTAAAAGGTGTTTTTATTTTTTAATATCTAACATTTTTTATTTCATTTTAGAATGTGTACCTTTGTACCCATAAATGAAAATGGATAAGGTTTTTATTAAATTTGTTATGCCAATCTTGGGTAGTGTTGTTTATGCGATCAATGTATTTATGTATGTATACTTATTTTTATAAATAAATATAAATACTAATATAAATTTTCAACATACAAATTACTATTCGTCATTTTTATTTTGTACTTTCTCTGTTGTGTTGTGTCTGTTTCGAATGTTTTCTATTAATTCTTCTACCCACTAACAGCATTTGTTTTTAAACCTAAATTAGCAAAGAACAGAAAATTCTTCTTCATTTTCTTCTTCATTTCAGACTACAGATGTCTTCGGTCTACCTTGCGGGAGTAGATTTGTTGTAAGAAAATGGAGCTTACTTTTTTTTCAATTATGTATAACTTCGCTTGCTGTTTTTTTATTTTTCTATCCAATAAATATTTCTTAAAGAAAACGTATTAAAAAAGCTTCCTTAATCCTACAATTCTCACAAACAAAGCTAATTCTCTTCCAAGTTTCCTTCGCGATCAATTCAAAATGTTCAATTTCACAGTACATTTGCATTGTCTCAGTTAGATGTTGTCTAGTCATGCCGAGTGCTAACTGCAATTTGCCAGATAAAACTGGATGGAACCGGTTTAAAGCGCTTCTCGCTAGAATTTTCTTTTGCATGTAATTTTGTTATTGTTTTTGTTTTATTTGCAGAATGAATGCTCGTTAAATGAACAATTATTGTATATAAAATATGAAGGTAATTTGGAGAGTTAATATAGTGGTATGAATACTAACTAGCGGTTACAATTTTTAATAAGGTAGACTGGTCTTTTGTTAATCCTTGTTATTTAATGTGGCCTAGCCTTCAAATAATTTGAAATAATAATATCTTTGTGCCCAAAAACACACAATTAAGAAAAATTAAACAGCGCTCATAGTGTTTTTTTACCTAGACGGTTGGCATTATGTCAGCGATGATAATAGACTGCGCAGAGCGAACGAGGCGCGCGGCAATGAGGTATTTGCTACAGCGTGCTAGTCGTGTGCGTCGTCACACACACAATCACAAGTTCGCTCGAGTCCCGCTTGCAGTTGCACGACAAAAGTTGGTAACTTAGGATTTTTAAAATTTGAGGCGTTGTGTTGAGTTGAGAGACTTGAATGATTATTTAGATGTTTATGTAGGTACATAAAGCCCATAATTAAATCTAATAATCTATATTATATAGAAAATAATGTTTGTTTGTACTACAGTAATACATTATCCGTTCCGTTACTATTCATCCGATTGCGATGAAATTTTGGCGTTGTGGATTGTACGCCCGGGAATTTTACTGGGTAAGTAGGTAGGCTAGGTGAGTTGATAAGTAAAGATGGGTAGATGTATTGTATAGTAAAACCAGTCTGTAATAAAAAAACTTTATTTACCTAATGTAATACCTTGCGTGTTTTTCCCATTTTACAAAATCTTACACAAAACCCAGGGAAACGTGGTATATTTATTATACAGAGTGTAACAGAAACGTCATATTTAAAAAATTGCTTCTAATTCTGTAAATGAACAACTATCTCCAGGGAAGTCAAAGGCATTTCCTATAAACTAATGCAAATGGAAAAGAGACAAGAAGGATAATATCAATCTCATTTAAAACATGATTGTTATTTTCAATCACTGGTGAACACATTATGGAAGAACGTGTTACGTGTTCATGCGATATATTGCATTTGTTTATAGAGGTATGCGAAATCCATTATTCTATTGCCATTTATTATGATCTCGGCTTTGTCTTTACTTTCTTTTTCTACCAAAATGTTTGAATATGAATCCGTATGTTTTGAAGAATCCTGAAATAAAATAAGATAATTGTAAGTAGTCCCTAAGCCACCCGCAGAAACTAGTACTAAGGCACATTTAAAAATGTATCTAAGAACAATTAACTTACATCGTGATTGTTGAATGGAATATCATCACTAACTAAAGGTTTTTCACCAACGTATAGGCAAGGATCTTCACCAACGAATGGGCAAGGATCTTTATTGGTCAGCATTTCCTAAAAACGTAATCAAATATAGTTATTGTAAGTTATTTAAGAAAATTGAGAGCAGCGGTGGCCCAGTGGTATCGGCCGCGACTTACAGGTTGTAGGTCGTGGGTTCGAGCCAAGACAGGCGCTTTACTTTGTGTAAATTATTTCATCACCACTGCTCTCAAAACGGTGAACGAAAACATCGTGAGGAAACCGGCATGTCCTAGAACCAAAAATTCAAAGACATGTGACATCCACCAATCCGCACTGGGCCCGCGTGGTGGATTACCCATTCCCTCTCACAGAGAGGAGGCCTGTGTCCCAGCAGTGGGAACATTAATAGGCTGATGATGATTTAATAAAATTATTAAATTGACGTAGTTATCAGATGTATTATCAACCTAACTCTTAAAATGTTGTGAACAGACTAAAAGAAATATAGTATACATAATACATAAATATTTTCCCATGTAAAAGACTTGCCAGCAAACACTAGCAACAAAATAAGTATAATGAATTTAAAATTTCGTGGTGACCCCTTGGCCTCACTTCTCGTGCTTGAGGTCCTGGGCTCAAATCCAGGCAATGCGTCTTTTTCAAATTAATTTTTACTTTCCAAGTTTATCTTGGACATCACTGACAATGGCGAAAAAAAAAATTCTTCCATCGTGTATTCTAAAATGAATGTCAGAATAGCAATCGGCACCCCCAAATATACATTACACGATACTCATATCGAATGTTTGAGAAAAAGATGCATCCGCCATCTTGGATTTTAAAAATAATGTCAGATTTGTAATCGGCATCCCCAAAAACCCATTACACGATACCCATATCGAATGTTTGAGAAAAAGTTGCATCCGCCATCTTGGATTTTAAAAATAATGTCAGATTTGTAATCAGCATCCCCAAAAACCCAATATACGATACCCATATCGAATGTTTGAGAAAAAGATGCATCCGCCATCTTGGATTTTAAAAATAATGTCAGATTTGTAATCGGCATCCCCAAAAACCCATTACACGATACCCATATCGAATATTTGCGAAAAAGTTGCATCCGCCATCTTGGATTTTCAAAAATAATGTCAGATTTGCAATCGGCATCCCCAAAAACCCATTACACGATACCCATATCGAATGTTTGATAACCAATTGAAAAAAAACGATTACATGCGCCATTATGTTAGATGTTTTTTTTTTACAAAAAAATACAACCGACTTTCAAATAAAAATATTACAAAGTGAAAATAAATTCAATTTCGGAAGTCGGTGTTCCTGTTTTTGATTCTTCGTTTTTTGTCACTGACTGGCGAAATTAAATTTATTTTACATAATATTGTAGTGTTTTGATTTGGAAGTTTGTTTTTTTTTTGGCAAAAAGTTTTTATTTTACACTTTTTAGTTGTGTACACAATGGGCAAGTTCTATAGCCTGAATGAAATTAGAGTGTACCAGGGTTTACTGTATTCATCTGCGTACCCGTTTAGAGCTTACCGGCGTGATGTTATGTTATGAAAATATGGTGTAAACTATAAACAGACATGCGATTCCAGCAATCCCGAGAGATCCGCCTTTTTTTTTTTGAGGTGTTCTGTTGCATATCTCCAAAATTCTTCATCAGATCTTCACCAAATTTAAATGGAACGTAATCTTTCAAACAAAAAAATAATTTCTAAAATCTGTCCACAATTGATGTTATCGGTGAAAATACTTATAAAAAATCCTTCTTTTTGGAAAGTCGGTTAAAAAGGAGATAATGTTACAAAATAGAAATATGTACTTTTTATGAGAACAGATTCTTTTTGGGAAATGAGCGCCAACTTTCTTCTTATAATATGTTTCCTTACGCTTTCCCATTATAACTAAAACAAACATTAAAAAAAAATGTTACAGAAATATGCATTGAATAGTGCATAAAAAGTCATACTCAAAAAACAAAATATATAACTTACATTATTCAACTATTTGCAGCAAGGTATACGTACACAATAGATCGCGAATTATCGTTATCGGCGCGTCGCTCCACAATGAGACGTGACCACTCTCCGAGCTCTCGTGGACGACTGAATTTCCGACCGGTTTACGTTTCGCATGATCCAAAACAGCGCAACAATTAAGAAAAAAAATAAAACTAAAATAACCGAGTGTCTTTTCGAAAATGTTAAAACTATAAATTGTGGTATGACAATAAGAGATTAATATGAATTAAAGTTTGTGAAAAAAATCAACAGTTTACTATAAATATTCAATAAAACACGAGCATGCTATTTTAATATTTTTGTCCAACTTTACGTATTTTTGTTATTTATTTTATTTGTTACTAAACAATATTTTTTGTTTTTGCCAACATAGAATCGTTAACACATTCATTGTGGTGTTCATTACATATTTTTTATGGTAGTTATGGTAATAATATTGACTAAATCCCTGTAACTGTGACGATCGTTTTGGATTATTTTGCTCGGCGCAGTCTTAGACTACCGAAATGTAATGTGATAAATCCCTTACTTTTTAGGGTTCCGTACCCAAAGAGTAAACACGGGACCCTATTACTAAGACTTCACGGTCCGTCTGCCTGTCTGTCTGTCCGTCTGTCACCAGGCTGTATGCACCGTGATAGCTGGAAAGTTGAAATTCTCACAGATGATGTATTTCTGTTGCAGCTATAACAAAAAATACTAAAAACAGAATAAAATAAATATTTAAGTGGGGCTCCCATACAACTAATGTGATTTTTTGCCGTTTTTTGCGATAATGGTACGGAACCCTTTGTGCGCGAGTCCGACTCGCACTTGGCCGGCTTATAAATTTCACTTTGTCTTGATACTAGTCTCTGTTAACAAGAAAAGAAGACAGTACATTAGTTTCTATTATTGTACTGTCTTCTTTTCTTATTATAATACAATTTAAACTTTATAATTGTGTAAAATAAGTCCACTATTGACATCATATCACGAGAATTTTGTTTATCTGGTATAATCCATACCCAAGTTATGAGGGTTCAAAAAAACGACGAAGCTTGCTTGGCTTGTCTTGGCAGGGGCACTACCATGACCCCAGATATTACAAAGCAAAGCTTATAACTTCTAAACACTTCTTTGGGTTTACACAAAAAAAACTTTTTCAGCGATACCGATTTTCCAAAAATTCTATAGGCTAGGGATTTGTGCTACGAGTACCAAAACGCTATGTATTCGATCCCTTTTGAATTTTCGACAGTTGTCAGCGCTGATTGAATGTATATTTGTGTAAATTCTAGAGCTACTTAATGGTATCAAGAGAAAAATACAATTAATTTATTTACAAAAAACATAAAAGAACATTACCAACCACAATAGAACCCTCACTCCTCGACCTCAATATTTAATTGACCCCAAGGAAATACACGTTAGACCAGACTGCCGCCCGCAGATATTAAAAAAGCGGAACGATAATTAAAACATCGATTCGAAATAGGAACCGAAAAAATCGAAGCACGCCTGAATAGTCCGAGATTGAATTTCTCATCTTCTCGGCGGGCCGTGGAAATTATTATGTCGCCTGCAGTGCCCCCATCTTCGTCCCAGTCGATTGCTCAATTTATCAATACAGCCTTCCCCTTCATAGATTAAGGAATACGATTCGGACTTTGCAGATACGTCATTGGTTCTGTAAATCGCCGTCTATGTTAACATCTATCAACTTTTTCACAGATAACAGCCACTTTCTTGACTGCTAGAAAAACAATATCTACTTATTCCTCAAACAGATCTTTGCTGCATGAAATCCAGCTCAAATATCAATATTTTATTTGAAACGATTGTCTGTCTGATCTCCATATGGTAAGACTGGTTTTTGGACTTTCAGGAGATTACGCAAACGCACGAATGCTGCGTCGCGTTTTGGCCAACCAGCTCTGGGCCCGCGTGGCGATATACTGCCTGCAACATAAAGAGGAGACCTGTGTCCCAATGTTAATGATGATATAACGTGTCCCAATAGTGGTATATGTGTAATGGGCCAAGTGCGGTATATGTGTTGTGCGGGACGGCATTATTCATAATGCCCGGGCAATTTGAAAAATGCCCAATATGAGTAGGCAAAATGATAAAAACTGTTGTAATAATTGAATGCTTTCTGAATAATGCCCATTACTTATTGAACCGGGTAGTAAAAAGATGTGGTTTTTTAATTATTTTAATGTTGACATTGGTTTTAATATAGAATAGGTAAGTACGATTACTATTTAAGCAACGAAATAGAAGGAGCGCCGTGTAGCAGGGCGCCTATTTCTGGCTGCAGAGTCTAAAGTAACCTATCCGTGTCGGCGTGCCCTAAGCTCCCGAGCTCGCTTCGCTCGCTCTTGGACTAATTCACTGACCATAATTATCCAATTGCCTAACCGTTACGTAGCAATATTCATAATGACCAATAACAACAATTAAAAGATGCGTTTAACAATGTGTGTTTAAATAACAAATTGAGTGTCAATGTGATAAATATAGAAGTTTAAATCAGTATTTATTACATTGCCCGACTTGACATGACTAGATTCATAATGCCCGGGCATTATACATAGTGCCCTGTTTAATCACTTGTTCGGTATCGGTTTAAAGAAACTTTATTCCCAATAAAGACATATGTCACTTAGTTGCAGACAATATTAAAAAAACATACAATAGATCACAAAAAGTTCGTCATCAGTATTACAATTTAATAGTTACCCATCCAATGCATTCATTTCTCCAAAACTGATCGATCCGCAATTATGTGCTGGCTAAGTTGAGGCTTGAATGCATTGTAAGAGTGCAGATTTTTTATACAGGACGGTAACTTATTATAGAGTTGTGCTCATTCAAAAGTTGTTGTGCCTTAACTGCATTTTATACGGTATTTATAGCAACATCTCAACTATTACTCATAATAAATTTCACTTATTATATTATTTGTCTACGGCTCGCTTTCTGCCTACTCCCCCATCTGTTCCACAAACTCCAGGCAGGCCGCTACCCAACCACCGATTTATTTGGAGCCCAGACTGTATCACTTACGTAAGATTGACTCGTCTCCAGCACCGGCAAGATATTGCTGACTGCCGTGTTTGATTGTGGCGGTTACCGACTTAATGAGGCGCTGGAGTTGGAGATGCATTTTGTGTTACTCTTATATTTTCGGTATGTTATTGTAAAATGGAAATAACGGAGAGAGTAGAACAGAAGAGACTCGCTATAATAATATCATAAGATTAAATTATAGCTATCGAGAATCCGTATGTATGGTGATCGATTCATGTCCAGCAGTGGGCTGTCGGTCCAACTTGTAGGAGATCTACTCCTATAAGTTAGACTGGCAGCCCGGTGTAGGTTGTCAATCAAGAAGAAGATAGAAGCGGTCAATATGGAGATGCTTGGGTAAGGCCTTTGACCAACTTGGATTTTCTTTGACTAAAATAATAATAATAATTGTACAGTACAACTATTTTCTTAATGACCCTCGGGAAACTTCGTGTTTCGTCAGTCGTCGGATTTCTATCAGTTGTACTTGCAGACCGGACGCTCTTAATCAACTTGGAAGTCTTATAGAAATCCGATCACTGACAAAACACGTAGTTTGCCGAGGGACAACAAGAAAATATTTGTACTGTACGTGAGTCTGTAGTCGTAGTGTTGCCATCAACTTTTTCCAACGATGTTGAGCATCTATTCTAATCGAATTCAGCTTAGTACCCGTATTTTAGATAGAGTGACTACCTATCAATCTGACCTCCAGAACCCAGTAATAGGGTAACACGGAAACTCTTGGCAACACTGGTGTCCCGTAACGACTGTCAAAGGTAAACAAAATTATACAAATTGTAACGAAATGACTCACTTACGGTTAGTTTAATTTCAATCCCGACCATAAATGACGAGAAAATCTTTATTAGTTCCACTTAACCATTTCAAAGGGTCCCAGGCAATATTAAACCGGACTGTACCTACAACTGGGACAGTAAAGATTTAATTTACCCCTAAAATCGCCATGATACCCATCTATTTCGTGGTCTTGACCACAAAAACTTTTTGGGTCCGTCCCTAAGGGTACCGTCGCTTGATGTAATATTAAAATGTAGGTAAATGAGCCGAACAACGGATCAGAAATGTTTCTAATATCGGCATGTGTTTTGACAGGACAGGAGTGGTTGACATTCATTTATGTACTTTTATTGTAATTATAGGAACTAAATGACATCCACCAACCCGCACTGGGCCCGCGTGGTGGATTACGGCCCATTCCCTCTCACAGAGAGGAGGCCTGTGTCCCAGCAGTGGGAACATTAATAGGCTGATGATGATGATGATAGGAACTAACTACTGTATTTATTTATTTAAACATCATGCACCAAAGTACAATGGCGAACTTAATGGCTTAGGCATTCTCTACCAGTCAACCAAGAGTGGTGAAGAGACAACATGACAGGTGCATTGTTTAAAACGTGGCAACATAAAATAATAATAAATTGCTTAAAATACACATACATACAAATATTTTATATAATACATACCTATATAAAAATATATTTAATAAAATAATAAAAATTCGTTATAAAATTGCAATTTCCGCTTAAAAGCATATCGACTGGTAGCTGTTCTGATTTCGAGAGGAAGCGCGTTACAAATAAGAATAGACTAATCAGTCTATTTAATTTTAATTATGAAAAGAAGAATGAACAAAATCAGTAGTATGAGAAGGACACAGTAGGAGAAGATTGTTGGAAGAACGCAGATTCCTAGTGTGAGAAGAACTTAAATATTGAAAGTGAGACATAAGGTAAGACGGTGGGAGAGTTGAGTAGGGAGAAAAGCGTAGTTAGAGCCTGTATATTTTTATGAGGCATCTTTTGGATTGTTCGACCTTTATTTTTGTTATTCATAGACTCATTTAAACAGTTTTACATTAAATGTTGCAAAAACTAACTTCATCACTTTTGGCCTAAGACGCTCTGCCCTACCTCAAGATGGTTCATTACATATCAAAGCTCATAAATGCTCCAACCTTAACCCCCACTGCACATGCCCCGCTGTAACTAGAGCACCAGTTGTCCGATATCTCGGTAACTTATTTTTCTTTTTAAGAAGCTAAGGGTATCCGCAAACAGCGAAATCCTCCAAATAGTTTACTCAGCACTAGGCGAATCAGTTTTGAGCTATTGCATCACGGCTTGGGGAGGTGCTGCCAAGACCGATATGATTCAAGTAGAACGAGCTCAGAGAGCGGTCATTAAAGTTATTTTAAAAAGACCCTTTATATTTCTAACGCGACAACACAATACACAGATTTCAGTACATAAACGGTTCGACAACTGTATATTCTCCGCACAATCATGCGTAAACACGCAACTCTTCCCTACAGTGAAAATAATAGCCCGACAGTAAGAAGAAGACCCAAACTGGTCTGTCCCACAACACATACAAAAACTACATTTGCTAGACGCCACTACCCCTACCTAAGTGCCCTTATTTATAACAAACTAAATCAACAATTTAATATACATATACTTTAATACGTGTTAATGTCACAAAGTATTGTAACTAACTGCAGGATACATAAAGTTGATTTTTTAATAAAGATAAAACCAATATAATATTGTTTTATTTAATTATATATGGTAGATTTCTATTTCACTAAGCTTAATCAAGTAATATATTTATAACACTGAACTTAATCTAGTAATATAAGTATATCACTAAACTTGGACGGTTTTATAACTATATTCCTAGTGAGATAGTAATGAATCGCTTTCGTATAACCATGTTACGGTATATAATTATATCCCTAGGGATATAACTATATTACGGCTTCATCTATCTTACTGCGACACATACACTAAACAAACACAAAAGTAAAAAAATAACTAAAGAATACCTCCTTACCCTAGATTATGATGAAACAGAAGCACTGATTAAACCGCCATGCCAATAAATAATTACTAGTATCACGTACACTTACACAACTACAGACACCGCAAATCACACTCACACTCCTTACAAATACACGACATCAACACTCCCACATAACACATAAACATTCATACAAACATACAAGATACGCGCGAAAAACAAAACCCTTTCCTTGCCGCCGGGTAAAAACACACACCTCTACACACACCCACACACACCTCACACTAACGCTCATCTCTCCACTACACAACATCACAAGCACACACTTTGCGCACGCGCTTACCCACATATTATTGATAATGTTACACGTTTTTGTTTACAATGTTTCTAATATAACCATTACGGACGAATGGTTGGCCCCTATAACACAGGAATTTTCTAGCATCGGGGCCAATATTCACAAGATTGAGCAGAAATATGCTACAATATTCTAGTAATGTAACATTAAACTATGTATCACTTCATTTTTTTCGAAATAAATTATTCTTATTCTTATTTTTGACCACTATCTTCGGTTTAGTCCCATCTCGGCACCCATGAATTTATTTATCATGCCATCAGAATTGTATATTTTCTTCTATACCTACCGGGTGCTTACTGAATAATAACATAGGTAATAGATAAAAAAACATTTTGATTTAATAAATAATCAAGTCGATTTATTCACTAGATACGGTGCTGTTTCCATTTTTTATGTATTACCTAACAATGATGTACGAAAAGGTGCCGAGATGGAATTTTTAAGTGGGCAACACGCTGCAACTGTGACGTAATTGTGCGCTGTTGATGCACTACTATAATACTCACAGTGGATCTTTGTGTCTCTGAAGTTGTCTGCAAAACCCTGCGCAGTTGCTATTTTTTTGTCTTTGTTGAAGTAGAAGATAGCATTGTATAACTGCCTCTTTCACTCGCTTACGTTTGTCGCATCGTCCTATCTCTCTTACTGCATGCAGTATACTCGATGACAAACTGTTTCTTGCGCAATGGTTCGCAGAGCCAACTTCAGTGACTCAAAGATTCGATGTGACTACAATACCTACTGCTGAACTTTAATAACGACGATTCGTCCACGCTAGCTCGCTGTTCACTGTTTGTTGGTGTCGCGGCTCGGCCCTCGCGTACCCTGACTGGTCGACATGCTCAATTTGCTGATCGTTCTAATTGCTAAGGAACCTGTGGATTATTTATGCACACTGACAAAACTGTATTAAATGTTTGTATAAAGTTTTTTAGTTTATTAGTGACATATGTGTAGTGTTGGCTTGACGAGCAGTGGTGGCCCAGTGGTATCGGCCGCGACTTACAAGTTGTAGGTCGTGGGTTCGAGCCCAGGCAGGCGCTTTACTTTGTGTAAATTATTTCATCACCACTGCTCTCAAAACGGTGAAGGAAAACATCGTGAGGAAACCGGCATGTCCTAGAACCAAAAATTTGAAGACATGTGACATCCACTAACCCGCACTGGGTCCGCGTGGTGGATTACGGCCCATTCCCTCTCACACAGAGGAGGCCTGTGTCCCAGCAGTGGGAACATTAATAGGCTGATGATGTGTGATGTGTGTGTGTGTTGGCTTGCTGCACGTTTTGGTGCAAATTTTAAGTACAGCAAGTAATTGTTATAAAATAAATACAAATAAATGGGCAGACAAACCCAGACCCCAGACAAAACTGTGTTTCGCAATTGATGGGGTATTATTATATTACAAATTCTCCTCCTTTCCCAAGGGACCGCTTATCATGTGCATACAGTTCAGATTCACTTGGCAATCTAAGGAAGGAAGGCACCCGGAAGCCCGACAACCGGCTTAGAAGACCAGTTAAGACAAGGATTAGGAATGTGATGACCGGATGGGATATTCGTGTTACATAGTAATTTGAATTCTCTGAAATACATGCTTAGGCTTATATTTGAATGTTAAAAGAGATTCATGCAAGGGAGATTACAATCTTTATTTGTGAAACAAATATTTCAGTATTTCAGAAAAATTTTAGAAGATTGACATCCAGTTTCTGAATTGCGAATTTAAAGAGAACTTGGTACTTTTAATTCAGAAATCAATAGTAACACCTTTAGTGCGTTTGTTCATCGCCGCCGTCACCGGGACGTCAACGAGAACGGGATGACGGCCCGATGTAGCGACACATAAATTTACCTACTGCTGCTTGTCCACCGCAAGCCCTTCGCCCGAGCGCCGTTATCCTGGCCGCCGTCAATTCGATTAAATCAACGTGACCGCTAGAACTCGGCCCGGGATTGTGATGGGCCGATGGACGTACCGACAATACAAATTACGTTTAAATTTGTTCACCACAACGGCGCCGTGACGTCGCACCGCGCCGTTTTTTGTTTTCAAGATCTTATAGTGCTTTGAATACAACCGAGATCGTTGCGGCGGACAAACTATCACCGTCACGTCATTGTGATCTTGTGCAGAAAAAAACTCGATCTCGTTGACGTCCCGGTGACGGCGGCGGTGGACTTTACGCACTTATTCTAGGTCCTATTCCTCCATTCCACTAGACTAAGTCGCCATGACAACGGAAACAAACAAGTTATTACCAGTTGATGACAAGTTGGGTATCCCTAATTTTGATTGAGGGGAGCTGGATCGAGAGGAAGAAACGATTTAAGGCGCCTCCCCGAGGAAAACGCCGCGCTAGTCGTTTTTGTGCAGTTTTTAAAAGCTATCTACTCTTTATTTAAAAAGAAATATCAATTAATAAAAAAGAGAGGTAGAGGACGACTTCCAGCTACGTGGTGGACTAGCATGACGAAACTCCTATTTGAGGAAAAGTTGCCCGACCCGACACCCCAGGATAGATTGTCATGGCGCCAGAAAATTAGGAGAGCCGACCCCACCTAAAGTGGGACAGTGCTAGGAAGAAGAAGAATTAATAAAAAAACATTTAATTTCTACATAATGTTGATTCTAAAATTGTAGCACACATTTTTTTAAAAGAGGTATATGTTTCACTAATCTCCTTGCAACAAAACCATAAAAATGTAAAATAATTATTGATAGCATGCATCTCCTCGTAAAGTGTTCATTAATATTTTTTATTACTAACACTAATGGATAGACAATTTGATAACGAACATTTTGTAAGTTTTATTTTTTTCAAAAGACCATTATTCGATTTTATAAAGATTTAATTTTAAAATCTGGGCGTATTTACTACCGTAATTCATGCGCCACCAGTGCCGCTAGGCCAATTTGAATGCTCATATCTCATGCTGATTTTTTGGTCAGGTTATTTGGTAAATGGAGCATCCGGAATATTGAAAGCATTTGTAACCAAAATGCAACTGCATCTATAATCCACATATTGGTTTGTATATTTCTATTAATTACTTAAAGCAATAACCATTGAACGTAATAAACAATCTCGCAGAACATTTATAGCGTTAATGACTCGACTTCATTAAAATTGAAATGAATGTTCGAACCATTTGGACTTTCACGAGTTTTAGTCCAACAAACAGTAATTTCATGTAGCCAAAATTACAGTACCTAAAGTCAGGCCATTTAATAAGTAAAATTTGGAAATTCATCAAAATTCAACAACGTAACCTTGTAACGGCGGGCATAAAATAAGAACTGCACAATTGCTTAACTTTTTTTCAATTACGATTACATATTTATTGTAATAATGACCGGATACGAGTAATTTTACGATTGGCTTTCACTAATAAACCATTCTAAAACTAAACTGACAGACGTCAAATGTTACCTATTCAAATGGCCTGACCTTTTTTTGTATCTATTACCTCTCATTTACACTATGGTATGTACATACCTATATAGTACAGTCACGGCGTTCAACACTCTTCAGTTTTTTCTTCTACATCGGGCCAAGAAGCTTTACAGGACACGCAAAATGTTTGGTTGCATAGCAGACTACAGCAATGAGAAGTATATTCAATTGAATCACTTACAAACAAATATCAAGTTTGCATAAACCTAGTTGACAATTTTCTATTTAACACCAAACTAAAACCTTTTTTGGGCACGTGATAATTATTATTATTACATTAACCACATTTGTTCGGTTAATTTGTGAGAGTCACATTTTATAGTCAGCATTTGTTGTAATTTTTTGACATTGAAATTATGAAAATAGGTACTCAGGAGGAAAAATCAATACAGCATTATTTTTTTCAAAGCAAAAAAGACAAACTTCAAGTTGTCGAACCTTTTGTTTCTTTAACTGTACATTCAACAACAAAATAACTACATCAACTACAACTCCAATTACTAACAGTTAATTTCCTTCAATTAAAGCTTGAATAATTGAAACGAAAACGATCTAACTTCAAAGCGTTGTAATGAACGTGAACCATAGCCAAGTGCCTTGGAACGTGAAACAAGATAGATACCAGTACTTGATACCGTACAAAGAATCGTCAGTGAAATGCGAAATTTTCTCAAAGGTTGAGTTACACTCTTCGGAAATACAGACCTCGGAATATAGAGGGTGGTGTAAGCTATACGCGAGTATACAGGATGGAAAATTAAGACATTGACATAAATACAGACAATCGAGAGGTTTGGTGATTTTGTAATCACAATCGATTGTGGCGTGGGGTGGCTTTTGTTCAGCTGTGGGCCAATGTGGGCTAAGCTTATATACATAAGCTGGTGTCTGTATATCTAGATAGCTACAACTTGGGAGTCTTTAAGTCAAGAGGCTACTCCTAGCGTGCTTCACCGTCGACCACATCATCGCTTACCATCAGTGGGCTTATTCCGAGTTTTTAGCCCTGCTCGGTCGCGTTACTGTAAGCTATCCCCTAAGTCAATTTGTATACAAAAAAAGAGATTTCTCCTTACTGTCACCAGACGGCGCTTATCCAGTTTCAATACAACGTTAACGTTAACGCGAACCAGCGTGAGTAAAAACACGCACTAAGCCCACAGGTGAGACAGTGGTAAAACGCGAGCCTATCATCATCATCAATATCAATCAATACATATATTAAAAAAAATTGCCAGGGTGTTGAAGGATAACCAACAGAACCCATTTTCGGCATTTTTAGAATTTTTGTCTGTTTATTTGTGCACGCATCACGTGAAATGTACGAAACCAATGTAGATAATTTTATACATAAAAATTGTGCGTAACTTGAAGAATTACTTAGTTTTTGTTTCATCGCAATCGGTTCACTCTATCAAAAGTTAGATGAATTTAAAGTGTTCAAGAAGTAAAATTATCACAAGCACACGCAATCCAGTTACTCGCACAGTTGAACTCGCTATTCGATAGATGGCGTTGTGCATTTAAAGTCATTTTCTGAATCGCGGTGTTATGATTCTACGCGAAAGAATGACACTAGAAAAAAATAATTGGTAAGTAGTATGTAGGTATATAAGATAGGCAGAAAGATAAGTAGGGTAGGGTGGGCAGATGACGGGAGCGAAGCCGCGGGCACAGCTAGTCAATAATAAAACAAATATATATTTGCTTACCATGAACGTACTTTTAAAAATCTCGGAATAGGATCAAAATATCACAACTTATACTCATAAGATCGTCGCCCCACAGATCACAAAGAGATTTATTTTGGACCCACCTCTGCGACATAAGATGCGGTGACCCTTTACAAATGTGTGTGATATGTCTGTTTGTGTGTGTAAGTGTAAAGAAATGTCCTCGAGGCTTGTTTAATCGGGACCTGACAAACTACCATTGCTGCGAAATAGGCCTCAAACGGTGGTATTGATTGGCCCAAGTTGTAAGCGTCACCGTCGGTGAACTTTGACTACAACATTGGTTTTGGAATTATAGATGTCGAAATGTAAAAATGGTAATTTATCAGTAGTAGCCTGGAAACTAGATTTGAACTCGAATATGGTGGTACTGTGAGACCAATAAAATGTGGTGCAATATTTCCCGCCTACTATTTAATCTTCACTTCTCTTTTAATTAGACTTTTTACAATATTTTTCAATCATCATTATAGCCCTTTGCTAAGAATAGTTACAGCACTGATTACAGTATTTGTGCCACATGTTAAATCTAGTGTTGTTTTTTTTTTTACCTTTGTATAGATTCTTTTACCGATTGTGAATGTGTGAACATTGTAGGCTTTCTAGATTTCTAGATGATTGTTAACATTTGTTAACTTTTTATTTCGTGCATTTTTTTTTTTTTGTTTGTTTTTTTTTTTCAATTTCGTACGACTTATTGTCGGGCCTACGTTGTCCCCCCATATCCAAGTACTAATGCTGTAACATGGAAATATTGTAAACAAAAAAAATTAAAAGAGTAACCATGGAGTTTCTTGCCGGTTCTTCTCCATAGGAAACGACTAACCCGAACCGTGCACCTTTTGTCGACGTTTTGTAAGTGCCCATGTAGGCCTATGTAAAATAAAAATATTTGATTTTGATTTCAGAGTAGTGGTGGCCCAGTGGTAACGGCCGTAACTTACAAGTTGTAGGTCGTGGGTTCGAACCCAGGCAGGCGCGCTTTACTTTGTGTAAATAATTTTTCACTTTTACATTTAATCACCACTGCTTTCAAAACGGTGAAGGAAAACATCATGAGGAAACCGGCAATGGCATGTCCTAGAACCAAATATTCAAAGTCATGTGACATCCACCAACCCGCACAGGGCCCGCGTGGTGGATAACGGCCCATTCCCTCTCACAGAGAGGAGGCCTGTGTCCCAGCAGTGAGAACTTTCAAAGGCTGATGATGATGATAATGATGATGACTATTCTTCAGGTGTTTCTTCATTGTTGAGCGTCGTAATGAGCACGACCTTTTCCTGATTTCTGGAAATAAACCAAACGCAATATAAATCTATTGATGTGATTGACGGTTTCAATTCATTCAACCAACCACAGCAGCTGACAAGCCTCTGACAATAATCCGTCGCAATTTTTGCGATTCGGTTCGGTAACTGGACCTAAGCTTTTCGATAATCTCCTATATTTGACTTATTGTAGACAATGGACATAGTTTTGTCTTTATTTGGGGCAACCCCACCGCACTATTCCCAAACCACTGCAACTTCTGAAAGCCAGAATTAACAGTGACGATCACCTGAAAAGCGCCGAGGCAATGAAGCTCGACGAAGTCCCGGAGAATGAATTTAACTGTCTTGGATCCCGCAACGAAATCAATCAGAAAAGTATAACGCAGGAGTAGGAAAAAATACAAATTGCCACTTCCCTCCATGTCAAGCAGGCGACAGAACAAACGAAGCCAATATTCACAAAGGGTCGTTTACAACTGGGATAAATCCAGTTGCCTATAGCACCACGAATAAAAATTATCATTAATATTAATGGATTAAGTTTTTTTTTTTTTATTATTATCAATAGGCTTGCGCTTGACCACTATCTCGCCTGATGGTAAGCGATGATGTGGTCGGTGGTTGTTGCTTTTCTACGAATATTTTAATTCAATCGCTTCCACACCTCACTTGAACCCCCAATCCCAAGGGCGAGGGTTGAAACTTAACCCAAGAACCGCGACTTCTCTTTGAATTATGGCTGTAGTTTATCTACGAACAGTGTTAGCTTTTGATATAATTTGTAATCTGTTTCCAGAGGCATCCTTTCGTAATTTTAACGACGAATGTCAGACTTCTAGTGTGATTAATGTGTTTAATTATGTATTTAATAGTCTTATTGTGTTATAGAAATTGCGGCGTTGGAAATAATTTCATTCCTTTTCAGTAAAGTCTTGAGAAATAGTAATTACATCGTGTATCGTAAATGTAACGCTAATTATGTGTCTTGTATTCATATATAACCAGTTTGAATTTTGAAACATTTGTGTTGAATTAATGTTAACGATGATTAGTATGCTTGACTATTGACTTTGATGTCTTTGAAATAGCTAATTTGGTTTGCAAGACTCGTAGTCAATCATAGCCGCAACTTTGGGCCATAATAATAAAAACAACCAGCCAGGTGCGCTTCGGACTTCGCACACTTTGGATTCCGTACCAAAGAAAAATGAGATTTATCAATATATTGCTATTTGTTAGTAAAATATACATAGTAATAAACATTATCAGCAACTGTCAAGTTCATAGGTCAATGAAAAATTCTTCGGAACGAAATTGTGTGACAGATGACGGACAGACGGACCGATAGACAGACAGACGTGTCCGTGAGTGACAGCAAAAGGGTTCCATTTGGAACCTTCGGGTACAGAACGATACAAACTTGCTAGCCATAAACACAAATGAATTTAGAATCTGCTAACACATTCGCGACTCGTTAGAACCCTGATATTCTCAATTTTCCTTTACGGCTCCGAATCTTGGGCAATTCGCTCGGTGGATCGAAGAAAGTTTGAGGCTTACGAGATGTGGTGCTGGAGGAGAATGTTGCGCATATTGTGTATGACAGCAAAACGCACAAGTAAGTCCATTCTCGACCAGTTAAACATCAAAACCAGACTCTCCACGATCTGCTACCAAAGAGTTCTAAATTACTTTGGTCACATCGCCCGGAGACAGCCAGATAACCTGGAAAAACTGGTTGTTGTAGGAAAAGTGGATGGGAAAAGGCTACGCGAACGCTCACCCACTCGGTGGTCAGACCAGATCAGGGCGATTACGGGACGCACGGTTATTACTGCACTGAGAAGAGCCGAAGATTGGCTTGGAAGCAGCTCTTTAATGACTCCGTGAAAGCTTTCCAAGACGGGCACGAGCTTCAGTAATAAAGACATCGAATAAGAAGAAGAACACATTCGTAAGAAGTTGGCAGTAGTATTATCACAGTTTTAATCATCTTTTTAAGCATATTCGAGTATTTAGTTTATTTACTTTTTTGTGTATGTAGTGTACGTATTTATAGTTTTTATGTATATTTTTGTATTTGAATAAATATCGATAGGTATATCGTGATTTATTCTCAATATTGCACCTACCATTATTTGTCTCTGCATCACCCAAAGGTCGACTGGTTGAAAATTCCTAAGGCATTAAGTCTCCCTCTGCACGTTTTTGTGCATGAAATATTAAATAAATAAATAAACCATTGCGTGTCAGTGCCCAACTATGTGGCTGAAACGTTTTTATAACGGACCTTTAGGTTCGACAGTCCATTCAATGAAACTGGGGGGTGACCATAAGCTCTTAGAGCGGTATCAATTTGATTTCGAGTACGTGACAGATGTATACAAGTCAGCTACATCTGTCCCGTATTCGATCTCAAAATTATATCGCTCTAAGAGCTTATGGTCACCCCCTTGGTACCTTTACCAAACACGTATTTTAACCTTGTTTTGGAAGAGTAAATCGCCGACACTTCTCATCCGATTTAAAGCAGAGCCGTGGAAAAAGCTAGTATGATATAAAATGGCTTCATTGATATAATTCACCTCTCATTAACCCCTAACGTCACAGGTGGTCTGACTCCAACGTTATAGCTTATAGCGGATTCTATATTTGTATGTGGTACTTTAATGTCCCAGTAGGCGCCTCCGTGTCTAGACAGAAGCCTGCTAAGGTACTTGATATTATTTTCTGGAAATGTTTTGGATTGAAATGTTGGTTTTATAATACTACGTGACTTTTGAAGGGCGAGTTCGAAGAAGCTCGTGGCTAAATAATAACAGCCAGGTCGATACAAGGTTAAGCAACGCTTGCCTAGGTCGGTCCGTGGATGGGTGACCATCTTTATAAAACGAGATCCACCCATACCCAGGAAAGCAGGTTAAGTAGTTGGTCCCGTCTGTTTTTTGAAGAACTTTGGCAGTCGTTACGGGTAGTCAGAAGCCTGAAATCTGACAACAGTCTGGCCAAGGGGTGTCGTGTTACCCAGTTACTGGGTTGTGCAGGTCAGATAGGCAGTCCAACGCAGTTGGGAAAATGCTAGGCAGATTGATTGAGTATTTAAGGGCAGGTACTATCCAAGATGTGACTCAGTAGGGTGGCAGCATTACACTATTTTAAACTTCTGCAATTCTTGAAAGCTTAAGTGGTGACTACCAGAAAAGCACAGAGTCAATGAAGTAAATCGTGGTATCGTGGTCTGTTATTTGTTCTGCATCGTCATCATTTCAGCCGAACGACGTCCACTGCTGAACATTGGCCTCCCTCAAGTGTCGCCACATCGACTGGGTCCGTGCGTCTCGTATCCGCCGGATCCAAGTCATCAGTTCACCAAGTGGGAGGCCTTCCAACGCAGCGTCGACAGAACGCAGTCTCCAGTCCAGAATTATTCGACACCATCGACCGTTCTGCGAGCAATGTGCCCTGCCCACTGCCACTTAAGTTTGGCAATTCTACATATGCAGCATCAATCCACCATGTACCTAACTTTTCAACTTCACTACACAATTCCACCAACAAAAAGCAAATAAAACTAATCGGCCAGGAAACTTGTCGGGCACAGAGAAAACATTACAGCCAGTTTCATAACTACCGTCCACCGCGGCTATTTCGAGCGCCATAAATTAACAATAGTTAACCCGCTCTTTACAGAACAAATTAGCCAGTCTCGATAGTTCGTAGACTGCACTGATATTGTGAAATTGTAGGGGTGTCGGAGAGCGGCGGAGCGGGCTTATTTTTACGACCTAAAAAGAAAACAAAGAAAATTAATTACTTTAGCACAAACCATTGGCACATAACATATTTTTCGGATAAAACAAAATAAAAAATATTTAAGTAAAACATGAGAGAAACTGTGCCTCACTGCACCGTCAAATAGGCCCAGTTCATCATAAAGCCAGGCAACTAGTAGATATAACATACTGGTAGTTGCCTGATGCTAGTTATCAACTAAACCTTACTTTAACGTACGGATGTAAATCTGTTAAAGTAATAAACGTAAGTACAACATAGCCACATTTTATCAGTCATGTCCAAAAAAGCCAGTAATGTTGCCCAACCTGTGGATTGAATCCGAACATAATTATCATCATTATTTTAGCCGAAAGACGTCCGCAGATTGCACAGTAGTGCTTCTAATTGACTAGCATTTACCTGATCACATCGCTTATCTCGAGATCCAGTATCTGTATTTTATTTGGCAACCTTAGCCAATATAGGAAAGTAGAAAACAGGTTTGATATTGTTAATGTTGTAAACTTTCTAACGATGCACGACATAAAACTATGCCTAGACAACACTGACATGCAAGCTTCAACAACTATTCAAATACATAATAAAACCGCAATAAAAAGGAAACAAATTCACCTTTAAACCGACATCTCAGACGAACCACCTGTCCAATTAAATGAAAAGAAAAAAAAAGCGCAGAAAATCACGAAACTACATTTCTTTTATCTCTTCAAATCGCTGAAGCACTCGGTCTCGCTTCGCTTATCAAACACAGACCGCTTTATTTCTCCGTCCAACGCAAACTTTCACGAGAATTCCATGATTTATTCGTTTGACTTGTTCTTTTATTGAAAAAAGGACTTCAGACGTTTTTCCGCGTCTCCCCCTTTGAATATTTTGATGTAATAAAAATGATATAGTATTTTATGAGGGGTTATTATTGATTATTTCGTTTTCTTGGGAAATTATTAGTCGTTAGGAAGTGTATTAGTCGAATAACGTTCACGCAGTTTAGTTGTGAGGCTATCATATTTTGACTTTGTAAAATCAGTCTCTAAATGGTCCATACTTGGTGAGTGCGGTTTTGATATTTTTTGGTTCCAGGATACGCCGGTGTTTGGATAGTTTACTACAGTTGTTTGGCAGTGACAAAACGTTAAAATCAGCACACCAAGGTAGACACTATATCACCTATATTATTATACCTCCAAATCATTGTCCAAACCACCGAGCATAAATCCGTTAATTCGTGATTTCTTGTCGCTGGGGTCTCGACCACAGAATGATATATGTGGGGCCCAAACCCTTTTATTATTATCATTAATTATTCTCCATACATCTGTCCCTTACTTATCAGTACAAGAAACGAACCCCTAAGGGTTCCTAAAAAAGGAATGGATATCATGGTACATCGTACAAATTGGTCATTAGGATTAATCTGGACTTATTCGATGAAATATGGAGTTGGGTGCAAAGGTCGGGGGAACCTTATAGTTTGTGAATAGGGTTTATGATTGGAACTTTGCTGGTGCGGTTATATTGATGTGGGGGTCAGAAGTTAGGTGAAGGTTGTTCGCTGTTTAAAGTCCTAAGGTTTAATTAAGGTTTTAAATGGATAGTTATTAGTAAGGGAACCATTCTTATTGTAGACAAAAAAATCAAAGCTTTAAATATGTACATTACCCGGGCTTACGTAAATATGTGTGAATTCGAGTTCTAGGGTGCTTTTCCACCAAAGGTTAGAGAGGCGGCACGAGGATGCGTAGCGGTGTTGTAAAAATGTGTAACTGTTTCCACCAAAGCTGTGAGAAGTAGCAAGGCACAAAGAAGGAGGTTCTATGTTCGACATTTGTTTTTATTTTATGTATGATCACCGATATCTCCGTCAATTGTTGATCTGATGAAGAAATTTGAAGATAATATGTTCGACTTCTTGTATGTTTTTTTATGTATGTTCACCGATATCTCCTTCAATAATTGTGAACCGATTTATAAAATTCTTTTTTTGTTTGAAAGAGTCTGTTTCGAAATTGGTCCCATTTTAATTTGGTGAAGATCTGATGAAAAACTTCGAAGATATACAACGGAACTCTTCAATAATTACCCGCAAATCTCTCGAGACTGCTGCAATCGCATACCTGTTTATTGTTTATATCATTTCATAACATAACATCACGCTAGTACGCTCTTGAGGGGTAAGCAGATCTCTCATTTGATCGTTTTTGTTCAAGTTTTAATCTATTCTGGCGTTATAGGAAACTTACTTAACAAGAGATAGATACAACTAAAAAGTGAAAAATAAAAACTTTTTACAAAAAAATACTACCGACTTCCAAATAAGAAAACTACAAAGTGTAAAAAACATTATTTTTGGAAGTCGGTGTCTTTCGTAGGTACCATTTTTTGCGTTATGGACACCGACTTCCATAAATAATGTTATTTTTCACTTTGTAGTTTTCTTATTTGGAAGTCGGTAAAATTTTGCAATGTCATAAAAAAGTTTTTTATGACATTGCAAAATCAGTCTCTAAATGGTCCATACTTGGTGAGTGCGGTTTTAATTTTTTTTGGTTCCTGGATACGCCGGTTTTCGCATAGTTTACTTCACTTGTTCGGCAGTGACAAAACGTTAAAATCAGCACACCAAGGTAGACACGATATCACCTATATTATTATACCTCCAAATCATTGTCCAAACCACCGAGCATAAATCCGTTAATTCGTGATTTCTTGTCGCTGGGGTCTCGACCACAGAATGATATATGTGGGGCCCAAACCCTTTTATTATTATCATTAATTATTCTCCATACATCTGTCCCTTACTTATCAGTACAAGAAACGAACCCCTAAGGGTTCCTAAAAAAGGAATGGATATCATGGTACATCGTACAAATTGGTCATTAGGATTAATCTGGACTTATTCGATGAAATATGGAGTTGGGTGCAAAGGTCGGGGGAACCTTATAGTTTGTGAATAGGGTTTATGATTGGAACTTTGCTGGGTGCGGTTATATTGATGTGGGGGTCAGAAGTTAGGTGAAGGTTGTTCGCTGTTTAAAGTCCTAAGGTTTAATTAAGGTTCTAAATGGATAGTTATTAGTAAGGGAACCATTCTTATTGTAGACAAAAAAATCAAAGCTTTAAATATGTACATTACCCGGGCTTACCTAAATATGTGTGAATTCGAGTTCTAGGGTGCTTTTCCACCAAAGGTTAGAGAGGCGGCACGAGGATGCGTAGCGGTGTTTTAAAATGTGTAACTGTTTCCACCAAAGCTGTGAGAAGTAGCAAGGCAAAAAGAAGGAGGTTCTATGTTCGACATTATGTATGTTTTTTTTTATGTATGTTCACCGATATTTCCGTCAATTGTTGATCTCATGAAGACATTTGAAGATAATACAACAGAACTCTTCAATAAATAACGGTAAATCTCTCAGGATTTCTGCAATCGCATGTCTGTTTACTGTCTATAACATTTCATAACATAACATCACGCCAGTACGCTCTTAACCCCTTACCCAGATCTCTCATTTCACCGGTTATGTTCAAGTTTCAATATATTCTCGGGTAATATATTCTGGCGTTATAGGTAACTTACTAAACAACTTGCCTATTAGGTGGGTACAACTAATAAGTGAAAAATAAAACTACTTTTTACAAAAAAATGCTACCGACTTCCAAATAAAACTACTTGAATTTTAAAACATCTATCGATATCATTTATTACTAATCCTTCACGCTCTTCTCTATGTTTCATTGTGGGTGCGCTTCGAGGAACACTTTATGTGCGCTTCAAATTGGGTGCACTTTGAGGCAATACCGCATAAAATTGTGTCGGGGGTTAATTTTTTAAATTTTAGTTATTTTTAGGAACATAATATTAGTAATAACTAATTGAAATATAGTTGGTATGAAAATAAACAGTTATAATTATAAATTCGTAATATTAGATTTTAGTAACAATCATACACACGAATATTCCAGGAAATTGCAATTTGAGAGGACTGGCCGGGACATAATGATGCACTCGTAATTATAGCAGTATTCCCTTTGAGTTCATTACTGCGACCACGTTGAGCGAATTTTATCATTTTCAGAAGCAAATTAAAGTGCATGCGAATGTACCGGGTTTATTTGAAAATGCCTTTCAGAGTGCAAATATGTCGGCGAAATATAATACAAACTCAAATATTAAATTTTACACAAATCTAGCACATATGGAACGTCAGAATGAATACACTAAATTCCTAGTATTGAAACCAATAATTCACTGACTGTGGCAATCCACACTGGGCCCGCGTGTTTCAATAGGCCCTTTTCAGTGTCCCAGCAGTGTATTTTTTATAGGTTGTGTAAGTTACTTACTAGCAATGCAACCAACACACAGCCCAGCTTTTGGTAACTGATCACTGCCGCTTATGGATATTTACAAAAGCTGCAAGAGGAATATCGGGTTCGCAGTGAGTGCTAACGCGTGCCCGTGTTCCCGCCATAAGCGGCACATGAGGACATCGTGGAGTTTTAGCGGGTTGGAGTCCCACATAACTGCGCTATCTCCCCGTGGTAGGGCAGTATGCATAAAGCATTTCTCGAGATTAGTTAGTTACCATCACAAACATCATTTTGGATTACGATTCGATTTGTATAAATAAGTAGAAAGATGTTGATGTGCTAAGGTTCACTTTGGTCTGCAGGGTGATTCAGAATGAAAAGATGCGTGTGATGCGAGTGATGGTTTATTGCGACTGTTTTTACAAATAGTTTTAACTTATTATATTAGGTTACACACACATGCAAAATCGTCTCTCAGACACATAAACTAAACACAACAAAAGATTTTATTTTTCTATTCTGGCAATTAGTATTAATGATGTACACAATACCAACTTTAATTGAAATTCATCGTTTTATAATTGTTATCCTGTAGCATCATTTATTTAAATTTAAAGCTTACATTGTAATTTTTGAGTTACATTAATTAATTTATAATAAGCTAGGTATTTATTCCTATAGTAAATTGCTGTGCCCGACAGGGTCTATTTGAACAATAATTCTGTTATAAGATCTTCGTTATACACATGTGAAATGCTATAAAGAACTGAATTGAATTTCAGAATTGCTAATTGTAATACGAAGTGATATGAAGCCAGTCACGAAACTGTTATCATCTTTTCAGACGGGAATCTTCCACTTTCTTCTGCCATATCTACTTCTCGTTTTCGTAGCTAATTTTAACTCAGTAATTCAATTTAATATTAGTTTATGCCTATATATTTCGGATTGGTTTCAATTAAGAGCGATGTTCATCTAGCTAACACAAATCGTATTGAGTAGATATAATTATTTATATCTACGAGTAATGCAGATGAATGGCTTTTTCCACTCACTGGACATACTCCCTTATTCTCTCTTACAAAGGCCTTGCGATAAGATTGGGTATCCAATATTGTAGCTGAGAAACCATGTCTTAAATTATAATAATAGAAATGTTATTTGGTTCAAGTTAATTATTCAATGAGTATTTACCACTCATGATTAAAGCATCGGCTTTGTAAGTACTTTACGATTCTGGTCTGGTACATATTATTATTATTATTCAATAGGGAATTATGATAATTCTACTCTAAATTCATTTATTCCCTGGAAACTTTGGCCCACAGATAAAAACTTTATGGACTATTGACTAACGCATAGATTGTTCTAAGTAGGTGCCTACATTTACATTCATTTTAAAAGACTTCGAAAATTTTAAATTGGAATAATTTAGCTCGTTTTTTTACTACATTAAACTTGACTTTTATTTATTAATGCAATTGGCAATTGAATTCTAATATGAAAATGAGAATAAGGAGTTTACTGGGGGTGACCATAAGCTCTTAGAGCGGTATCAATTTGAGATCGTTTTTTTTTTTTTGTTTGTTCCTTACGGAACAGGCTAAGGTCTGAGACCATTTCTAGTATTTTACTTGAATTCTTTAGTATGCATTAGAATGCGGATGTAACATATTCTAATGTTTTTTGGAGTATTTGGCAGCAAATTGTATCGAGTCAGCCTTCCCAGTAAGCTTTGCGGAGGTAGTCAATACTACAATAAAATACTCCGCTCCACTATCCCGAGATCGCTTCTGTCAATGATTTCACATATTGTCCAGTTGCGTAGACAGTTGAGACACAAAACTACACCACTTTTATATCACAATATCCACTAGGAATCAATTTGCAAATAATATTAACAGCCGCTGAAGTTCACTCGAAAAAATCCCGGCAATAAACCTGAGATCGAATAAGGGACAGATGTATCTGACGTGTATACATCTGTCACTTACTCGATCTCAAATTGATACCGCTATAAGAGCTTATGGTCACCCCCCAGATCCTTCTAAGTTTATCATGGATATTGCTGACAAAGTTGAAGGAAAGCATGCTGCGGATACCTGGATTTATAGTTAGTATAAGCACGGGGTCCCAGCGCAAAATTTGGTTTTAATAAATGTCACTAGATGGCGCAATATGCATCGATTTGTTATTGAATTGTGTGTAAAATTATCATTTTCTAGAATTGATTATAAAAATTGTATGTCCCTTTTCAATCAACTCTCCTAAGCACAAAATTATGTAATATTGGGCTCTTAATTCACATTTCAAAGATTATTTGAACGGACCATTTTAAATTGATTGCAATAGATGGCGCGGTTTTAAATTACTGAGGCATGCCACTCGATTTTTAAAATTTGTATTGTTACACATTTTGGTACAATGACACTGTAAAAACGTGAAAATATAAAACAAATCGTCACTGATTTTAAAGAAAAAAATAGTCACGAACCGAGAAAACCCTTTTAGCTGCAAGTCGCTGCTAACACCATCTATAGTCGTGGAACGGAACCGAACGCGATCGAAGTACTTATAAAAATAATCAACGAAAAATGCTAGTTACGTCGTCACGGTTTCTTTGTATGGGATGAGGCATCTGTTATTGGGATTAGATTAAAACCGCGGAAGCCTTTTTTTCATATGTAGTGTGTATTCTACTTTATTACCGTTATCACCATAGACACAATAGACCACAAGCAATAGACAACTTACATATTAAAGATTGCTTAATTTAGTCGTACAATAGAGATGTCCAACATCTGTATGCTAGTATTATATTATCTGTGGTGTAAGGCGGCATTGGTGCTTAGGATAAGCGAATAAATAAATATTAAATGAGAACCATTTCTAAGCCAGGCAATCTTTAGACTTTAAAAAAGTGATCCTCATAACATAACTTCCACCATTAAAGATAAGTTAAATCCCTCAGTTAAATCAAACTGAAGCAAGCTATTTCACCCAAACTGATTCGCAAACATCTTTAGAAATGCTATCGTAAACGTGAAGTGCTTTCAACTCAAAAGTTTAGAATTCTGTTATCACTGAAACTTTGTGCGTTTCATAAAGATAAGAAATTATGTTCGAAGCCTAGTTCCTGAAACAGACTTGAGGTATTTATAATCGAAGTTTGGATGGTGGTGTGTGGTATGTTTAATGTCTTACTAGCTTTATGCCACGGCTTTGCTTCCGTGGCTTGCATTATTTTCGGAGATAAAAACCGGCCAAGTGCGAGTCGGACTTGCGCACGGAGGGTTCCGTACCATCATCGCAGCAAATCACGTTTGTTGTATGGGAGCTCCACTTAAATATTTATTTTATTCTGCTTTTAGTATTTGCTGTTATAGCGGCAACAGTAATACATCATCTATGAACATTTTAACTACCTAGCTATCACGGTTCGTGAGATACAGCCTGGTGACAGACGGAAAGACAGACAGACGGACCGCGGAGTCTTAGTAATAGGGTCCCGTTTTTACCCTTTGGGTACGGAACCCTAATAAGTAACTATGGTGCTCAGCAATAGTGTAGCTTTATATCAGTGAAGGAATTTTAGTAATAGGATCTGTATTGCCCGATATTAACTCTAAACAAACATACAAACAATTTTAACTCTTTGTAAAATTAATGATTCACTGTTTTGGAAGTACCTCATTCGATTAGTATTTTTTTTTACAGAATGTAAGCTGCAATATCTTTTGAGTTCCCTTTAAACTGCTCGGTTCCTGTGAAGCAAACCGAAGGAAAAGCCTAATATTCAAATATTCACGTATCGAAACCTTCTTCAGCAATAACCAATATTAACGAAAAAAAAAACAAAAAAATTAAAACAAAGGATGACCGCTATCTTTTTAAAATTAGCACAGTATTCATCTATCTGTCTAGGCGGTTCGCATCTCACATCGACAAAATACTAGGTACCAACCTCTACAAATAAAACAACAAATCAAAACATAGTACAACCGCGATCAATTTGCAAATTATCGCAGCTTTTGCCTATCTGTCATGGCGCTTTGCTTCTCACGTCTACAAAAAACTATGTATTAACCAATAAAACACAAAAAAAAAACAAATAACAACAAAGGACAACGGCAATCTATTTTCAAATTATCACAGGCTTCGTGTATCTGTCATGGTGGCGGTTCGCATCTAACGTCCACAAAATACTAGGTACCAAACTCTACAAAAAAAACAAAAAAAAAAACAAATCAAAACAAAGGAAAACTGCAATCTATTTTCAAATTATCACAGGCTTCGTCTATCTGTCATGGCGGTTAGCGTTGTCTCGAACTAATTCCAGTTCATCACAAATGCAGCCGCGCTTATCTTTCTCTCTCCCCACCCAACTTATAAATTTACTGTCCTAAAGGATTTACGAGAGAATTATAACTTTACAACTCTGACTTGTTAACCCTTACTATGATTGGGTGGGGTAAAATAGAGGAGTTGGGAGTTAAGACTGGGTTTGAAGGTGAAAGCGTATTAAGGATTGCTGATTTTTTTGTAGTGTCATTCTTTCGCGTAGAATCTTAACACCGCGATTCAGAAAATGACTTTAAATGCACAACGCCATCTATCGAATAGCGAGTTCAACTGTCCGAGTAACTGAAATGCGTATGCTGTGATAATTTTACTTCTTGAACACTTTAAATTCATCTAACTTTTGATAGAGTAAACCGATTGCGATAAAACAAAAACTAAGTAATTCTTCAAGTTACGCACAATTTTTTATGTATAAAAGTTATCTAGGTACATTGGTTTCGTACATTTCACGTGATGCGTGCACAAATAAACAGACAAAAAATCCAAAAATGCTGTAAATGGGTTCTGTTGGTTATCCTTTAACACCCTGGCTATTTTTTTGGATTTTTTTTCGATGTACAAAAAATATTTTTCTACAGATTTATTACATGTATTGATGATTGATGATGATGATGATGATTTAACAGTGTATGTACATCCATTAAGTAAGTTGACAAAAAAAAAGGTTTTTTTTGCCGTTCTCGTTATTTTCTACTTGCCATCATGATAATAGTTTACTTTCTAGTCATAATTATTATCCTTTTAATACCTATCCATCATTCCTTTGTATGTGTCTGAAGGAGGTCTGAAGAGAAACCCAACACCGTCATCATTATTTTAGCTGGAAGTTATTCACAGCTGGACATAGACCTCCCCCAAGCGTCGCCACAGGACCGGTCTAGGCTTCAGCGGACGCCTGTTGCCCTGACCAGGGGGGTGACCATAAGCTCTTAGAGCGGTACCAATTTGATATCGAGTAAGTGACAGATGTATACAAGTCAGATACATCTGTCCCTTATTCGATCTCTAAGAGCTTATGGTCACCCCCCAGGTCAACAAAACTCAACATTAGCAATATATTTGCAAATAATGATGATTACTAAATTAATAATTCCGCATCGTTTCGGCCAGAATTTTTGCGGTTTGAATTCAAAGTTTTTCAGTAACAATCTCTAATTTAAAATGTACACAGTTCCCAAGTATTTACAGCCAAGTCCGAAACACAAGAGGAAACACATACCAGTAAATATTTCAAATTCGCAAACAATTAGTAGCTCCCGTATCCGACATTGCTATGAAATATTGAGTTAGACTTGCGACCGATTCTATGCAGTCTACATTCTCTTATAACAACGTTAATAAGGTTGATTTTTGTGTAGTTTCTAGTGTATTATCTTTGTAAGTTTGCCTTGCTGACAGTTGTTTTGTTGGAGTAACTTCTCAAGTTTAGTTGTTCAGTTTGTTTGTGATACATTATACGTCATCATCATTTCCCTTCATCACCACGCTTGCTGATAACTTAAAGAAAATGTTTGTTTCAAAATAATGGCGGCAGTTTAAATGTTTTGTGGTGATTTAGAATTGAAAGTTTTGGACAACTTTGGATGTATTTTCTTTAACAGTTTGAAATTAAGGAACTTCAGCATTAAGAAGATCGTGGTTAACAAAAACCTGATCTACGATTTCACCACTTGCTTGATTCTCATTCGAGTGCGTTCAAGACAAGATAACAACAGCTTCAAGTTTTAAGTCGTTCTCAAACAGTCACCGTATGCCACTGTTTCCGCAACACAGCATTGTGCGAATCGCTCTCCGGTCTTCTATAGACTCTACGTCGACAGCCGCTACCATGCTGGCACATCCTGCTTTCGCACATCTAAGTGATCGCGAGCAAACTGAAGACGGGCTTGTCGGTGGGCTGGAGACAATTTGGGTACCGTGGCTGGACTCTTTGGGGTCAAAACTGTAAATATCGGCACGATGAATAAAAAGCTACAAGTTCAATTAACCATGTATAAAACCCTCTACACATTTTTGTTTCAAGCTACTTAATTTATTTAGCAGTAGACATGCTTTAATAGACAATCTATAGAACACGAATGACGAATGTCCGATTAATTTTTGTTTTTTCGTCAGTTAAATTCAGTAAAAGTAATTCATCTGAGTGTTTTTTGACATCATCGATTGTTATTTTTAGCTCGTTACTACGAAAATCTACATGTATGCCGAATATTAAAGCCACCTGTAACAAAACAGAAAGGAAATCTGACAAGTAGGTACAATACGTACACGTTTTAAAACACTCTGTTTATAGATTACAATGGAAAAATTAAAAGATACATACTTTTGTCGAGAGAAATTCCTTATCATTTAAAAAAGTCTCAACCTTTTGATGAGAAAATACTTTTGGTTTCTTTGGTTTGTGTCCTTCGGATAGTCTCTTCAGATAAGCTAGTAATTTTGAGTAGCTAACAATTTTAATATTTTTATTGTTATTTACTGTAGTTTTAAGCATTGAGAGTATATACTCCAAAGGGTAGAAGGTTGCTTAGTTTGGGCTAATTCATGAAAATAGGCCAAAAACACATTTTCCGAAAACGATTTCGCTCCTTTTCTGTTTTCCATAGAATGAAATTGTCATAGGCCCTTAAATATTTCTCCCGGGATTTCGTGGGAAGTAAGTTTTGTAAGACGTTGTTAGCTTCTATAGTTATTGTTTCAGGAGTTAATGCATTGTCACTTTCATACCTCGACGTAGAACTCATAATTTTTGCAAACAACAATAAAATTTGTACTGATTACTTTTTTAGGAAGCTCGGGTCCCCGCGCCGTGCAGCCATCACGTACCAGCCAGTTATTCATACAATTTGCGTTTGATTTCTATGAATGATATAATTATGTTCCAAATTCAAATCTCATTCTCACCCGCTATAAAGTTCCTATCGGAAAAGAGCTATTTTGCTCCCACTTATAAAGGACCAAAGCGACACTTTTCGAACAGAAGGGGTGAAATTAAATTTACTAGTTAGTCATGCCTCTTAGTACCTGAGCGCTGCGTACTATAAACCTTTCTTTTACGGTATTTTTACCCGAGAAAGTAACCGTTATATTTTCATGTTTACAACCTTTTTCACAACGTAAAAATGTGAAACATAGTGAAAATACCTATTTTACCAAATCATACATATATTTATTTTCAGTAAAAACTTTAACACCCACACGGTGTTAAAGTTTTTACTGAAGTATGTATGATTTGGTGAAATAGGTACTTTTCTTTCTTTCTTTGATACACATTGAATAGAGATTTGTACATAAGTTTTAGTTTTACCACAGATAATATAATACTAGCATACAGATGCCTCCCATACAAAGAAACCGTGCCGACGTAACTAGCGTTTTTCATCTGATTAATCTTGTTATTTTTGTAAGTACATCAATCGCGTTCGATCCCGTTTCACGGCAATAGATGGTGTTAGCAGCGACTTGCAAGTAAAAGGGTTTACTAGGTTCGTGAATATTTTTTTCTTTAAATACAGGTCGTTTTATGGTTTTTTTTTGCACGTTTTTACAGTTTTTTTTGCACCAAAATGTGTTACTACAATGCAAATTTTAACAATCGAGTGGAATGCCTCAGAAATTTAAAAATGCGCCATCTACTGGCATCAATTTTAAATGATCCGTTGAAATAATCTTTGAAATGTGAATTAAGAGCCCAATATTCCATAATTTTGTACTAAAGAGAGTTGATTAAACAAGAAGATACAATTTTTATGTTCAATTCCAGATTTTTTTTATTTTTTACACAATTCTATTGAATTGTGTGTACATGTCGCGCCATCTAGTACGATTTACTTGAACCAAATTTTCTTTGTTAGCAATGAGAGCCCGTGGTTTTACAGAATATCTAGGTAAATAAGTAGAGACAAGCTTAGATTACACAGCTAAAGGGGACAAACCTTCAAAAGGCGCCTGGACTTTTGAAGGTTTTGGACACACGAGTGATCTTATAAGAGTTCCGTTATTTCATTCGGACGAACGGAACACAAAAATAATTACATCAATCAAATTCGTGGTTTTACAGCCCTAAGCGACAGTTAGAGAGATATAGAAATTTAGTGTCATACTCTTCGCTTATATGACTGGAACCATAAATTCACACAAACCATAAAACGAAATAATCAAAATAATCCAAACCTTATCCGGCCAAATATCTCAAATAAACATAACACAGACACATTAAAACAAACATAAAACGATTTCGACGCGGCACCAACATAATTATATGCAAAAACGTAACTTCAACAGGTCTCCATAAAGCCCTGGTTTATGCTGTATCAACGAAACAACATGATGAGTTAAAGCTCGCTATTCATGCTGCGACTTTGAAGACAGGAAATATGAATGTGCAGAGTTTTTCGTTTGAGATGCCAAAGGCATTTGTAAGTAGCAGTCTGGAAGATGTTTCGGGGAATTTAACTCGAATTTCAATCTTGTGTAAGTGTTGTGTATGTTATTTGGCAGTTATGGTAGGAAATTATGGGATATATGCTTTGCTTTTGGCAAACGGATATTTGGAACTGGGTATCTTGACAAGCAAAAGAGTTGTTGGTGTGAGAAGACCCAACTGGTCTTATTCATTACTCATCCAGGCGCATCACATAAATAAAAACTACACTAAACCACAAATAGACACACACTACACACAATCATAAACATGTTTACACACATCACAAACCTTTCGTAAATATTTTAATTTTGCATGTTTCCTTTAGTTATTAAGTTAAGTTTAAATATTGTTTAGTGTTGTAACCATATATTCATGAACTACCTCCAGGTGCTCTTATAATATTGTGTAATTCATTAACAACGAAAATACTAGATCCCACGACACAGGGTATCCTAGTGTGGGGTCTAGGGCTACTTTAATGCACGTAATGTTGGTATTTTCTTGTACATACTATTTATTTGTTTTATTTTTGTTGTGCTTTATGTATGTATGGAATGGTGTCTCAATAAAAATTATCTAAATTATCTAAATTATTCAGCTATTGCAGATCCTGTAATTTAGGTGCTAGGTTTTATTGATTTTGGTGGGGATAAAAAGGTATCAAAACTGAAGCGATTGAAGATTGGCATACTTGCCTATGGATAAAAGGTATCAAAACTGAAGCGATTAAAGATTGGCATACTTGCCTATGGGTAAAAGGTATCAAAACTGAAGCGATTAAAGATTGGCATACTTGCCTGTGAGTAAAAGGTATCAAAACTGAAGCGATTAAAGATTGGCATACTTGCCTATGGGTAAAAGGTATCAAAACTGAAGCGATTCAAGATTGGCATAATTTCCTACGGGTAAAAGGTATCAAAACTGAAGCGATTAAAGATTGGCATACTTGCCTATGGGTATAAGTTTTACTATGATGCGTATTTACGCTCGTGAAAGAACTTCTATCTAAATCTCTATATCATTCTATCTCTGTCTTACTACAGTGCAAATGCCTTGTACTCCCTTTGCCACATCATCAAAATACAGTCAAATCTTTTACGGTTCAAGCGGTGCGGTTGTGGAATGCTTTGCCCGAGTCAATATGGCGTGCTCAATCTCTGCCCATTTTTAAAACTATGGTGAAGAATCACTACCTCGAATCTCTCTTGAATAATTGTTATTCTTGATTCTATGCGTTTGTTCCATTCTTATTACTGTATATATGTGTCTACATAATATATATATACATATATGTATTTATTTTATTTATAAATAGTACACCAAAAACTACCACAGTACTGTCTTTCCTTCCATTTTTTTTTTAAATCCATCCAAAGGTTGTCTTGAAAAGATCGCTTTTAGCGATAAGGCCGCCCATTGTGTCACCCATTGTAATGTTTTCTTCGTCTTTACTTTCTGTAACTTATATGGTGTACATAATAAAGAGTATTCTATTCTATTCTATTCTACAGTACTCTTACGAGTCAGTCCTTTCGGCAGGTGTCAAGCATGTCACATCTTCGCCTTGAACTTCGATCATTCAGATTTATGCACACAGACATACAAACACGACAGAAGCCGTCTACACCGCTCTTCTAAATATTGTAAGAACTCATTCTCGTAAAGCCTGCATGTGGTTACCTATGGCACGGGCACCCAACGCGAAAAAAGAAAATTTGGTTCAAATAAATTGCATTAGATGGCGTGATAAGCTTCGATTTGTTATTGAGTTTTGTGAAATATTAAGATTTTCTAGAGACGATCATAAAAAAAAATATGTTCTTGTTTAGTTTACTCTCCTAAGCATAAACATAAGGCATATTGGACTCTTAATTCACATTTAAAAGATTACTTAAATGGATAATTTAAAATTGATTCCAATAGATGATGCGGTTTTAAATTTCTGAGCATCAACCCGATATTTTAAATTTGTTTGGTACAAACATAGAGAGGAGGCCTGTGTCCCAGCAGTGGGAACATTAATAGGCTGATGATGTGTGATGTGTATTTGGTACAATGAAACTGTAAAAACGTGCAAAAAATACTATAAAACAAATCATCGCTGTATTAAAAAAAAAAGTATTCACGAACCGAGTAAACTCTACTTGCAAGTCGCTGCTAACACCATCTATATCCTTGGAACGGAACCATATTCTTAGAAAAATATTAGTTTAATCAGACGCCAGTTACGTCGGCACGGTTTCTTTGTATGGGATGAGTAATCTGTATGCTAGTATTATATTATCTGTACCTGTGGCCTGCGTATAGTTATTGCTTGTCGCAAAGTCGCACGTGTATGTCAATCTTTAAACACTAAAACTCACGTCAACTTAAAGCCTGCTTGAGGACTTTATTAGCTCCTGACAACACACGTAAATTTTTTACTGTACCTTAAATTCTGTTGTAAGCTTAATTTGACGTACGCGCGACTTTAACATCACATAATGTAGGTTTTACATATTACAGTGCTTTGATGTGAGGATTGTTTTGTTGTATTACCGTTATTAAAATATCACAGTATAAATCTATTGCTTATTCTATTGCTACTTTGCTTTTTGGCGATGTGTTTCAAATAACACTGCACCGCCTATTTCAGGGTAGCTTGATTGATGAAAGTTACAACGCTGTTGTCTATAAAAAGTGACACTTTGTCGACGAAATGGCATAAATATATGGAGTTATTAAATGCTATAGAAATGTCACGTAATCAAAATTCCTTAAATTTTGGCGTTACGATGATCGCTTTTGAGTCTGCTACAAAGAAGTATTGACAGTTTTTTTTAATAAAAACAAGCCCCACACAAGGAATTTCTACCAACATCGTAGGTGCGTTTACAAACATATAAACTCAGATACACATCACCCAGAGTCGGAACAACTATCTGCAGGTCATACCAATATTTGTTCCGTGCGGGAATCGAACCCGTGACACGCAGCGCAGCAGTCAATCGCTCAACCACTGCGCCAACCGTGCACCCACATCTACTCAAGTGCCCACATGGTGCGCAACAAAGCCTTCCACGTGGTATAATAATATACTCCACCTAGTCTATGGCCTGGTATTTTCTTCCCGTGACAGCTGGGTCACGTGATTGGCCTAAGAATACGTCATCAGTTGCGATGTGGTTCTCGGAGTATAAAATTATATATAACTAGCTGTTGCCCGCGGGCCCACCCCACAGGACACATTTTCGGGATTAAAAAATAGCTTATGTCACTCAGTAATAATGTAGCTTTCTATTGATGAAAGAATTTTTCAAATCGGCCCAGTATTTTCGGAGCCTATTCGGTACAAACAAACAAACAAAATAATCTTTCCTCTTTATAATATTATAATAGTATATAGTATAGAATAGTGAATCACACGAGTAACTAAATAGTTAAGCTAGTTAGTAATTTATTTTATTTTCATTAATTAAATGAGAAAGTATCTTAATTATATTATTATTGTCCTTTTCAGTAAATTATCATGTATTTTTTTCAGTTTTCTTTTCGTGACGTAGTCTTATTCCATCGTGGGAAGAGAATATCAGGCGGATTATATTATTATACTATGGCCTCCCATTACTTTTAAATGACAAACAATAAACCATCATCGAAACCATATCTCCACCACATAGATAGCGCCGTGTATCGAAATTATTCAGCAATGTTGGCTCAATTACATCACATCCGGTTCAGCCGGACGTGCATTACCTCACTAACTACCGCTGTATTATGTACGAGTACAGTCACGGGTATAAATAAGTGTCAATTTCGCAAAATTCAAGGACTCGTGGCTAAGTGCTAATTTCTGAATTATGTATTTGGAGTTAAGAACGTGTCAAACTTTACTTTTGAGCTACATTTTAACGCGTTTTCAGGCTGAAGTATAGTTGGTTCAGAAACTTCAAATGCTTAATTCAGAAATCAGGGGTAAATAATAACAGCTGTATGGGTCAACCTTCAACGCTTGATAAGGTGACAATCAATTAAACTCTAGAACTCCTCCGTGCCTCGGCAAACATTTTATTATGTTGGTCCCGCCTGTCTTTTTTCTATCATTAAAATTTAGATATTCAGAAGCCCGAATGTCTAACAACCAGTCTTGCCAACAGTTTTAACGTTTCTCACAGGACATGGTAACTTTAAAAGTAAATTATTTTCCTTCAAGCTTCTTGCCTCGCCTTTATGTCAATGTTCTACATCTGACTGCGAATATGTACAATCTGCACATCATATCTTATCAGAATGTATTCTTTGGCAGAATTAACGCAATATTATGTTGGATAATGTACAGGCTGCATCCAGAATTATTTACTATACGGACCTTGAAGAAACTAGAACAAATTTCAGTGCATTCAAGCGTTTCTGCCATACCTATTATTATGTTAGGACCCATTAATATCATTGATAATCTTTATCCGTGGTACTAGGCAACTGGGCTTATCCCAGTTGTAAACTATCCTTTGTGCCTATTGGCCTGGTTTGTTCTGTCTCCTGATATGGAGGGAAGTGGAAATTATATTTTTTTTACTACTCCTCTGTTATTCTTTTCTGATTAATTACGTTGCGGGATCCAACACAGTTAAATTTATTCGCCGGAACTTCGTCGAGCTTCATTGCCTCGGCGCTTTTCTGGTGGTCGCCACTGTTGATTCTGGCTCTCAGGAGTTGCAGTGGTTTGGGTATAGTGCGGTGTGATTGTCCCAACCAGTCTTGCCAAGTGGTGAAACCCAGTTAGCTCCATGTATAATATTGGTATTCAACTGCATTTGGTTAGACTGGCAGACTACCATACATAGTTGGAAAAAGACATGGAAAACTGAATTACGAAAACAAAAGATTGTCCCAAGCAATTAAATTTTATAGGTTTACCAACCAATGTAAAAATGCCCATAAAATTTTGTTATTGTAACAACAGTGATTATTAATCTTCAAAACAAAACTATTATAAAATTTGAGAGCAGTGGTGGCCCAGTGGTATTGGCCGCGACTTACAAGTTGTAGACAGGCAGGCGCTTTACTTTGTGTAAATTATTTCATCACCACTGCTCTCAAAAGGAAAATATCAGATGAGATAGTGTTTAAGCGCGAGCGTATGTCAGATTAAAAACTAAACTACAACAAAACGTGACAAACCGTCCTAGAACCAAAAATTAAAAGACATGTGACATCCACCAACCCGCAATGGGCCTGCATGGTGGATTACGGTCCATCCTCTCTCATAGAGAGGAGGCCTGTGTCCCAGCAGTGGGAACATTAATAGGCTGATGATGATGATGATGATAAAATAGGTCTGTTCTTAACGTTATATTCGTACCGAAAAAACTCTTTTAAATTTTTGAAAAGTGTATTTATGCTTGTGACTGTACTTTTTGAACCTCGCTACAAAGTTAATGCGGCTGTAATTTAATGCTTTTAACCGCAGAACAAGGTTATGTGTTATTAATCAATTTAGCTGTAACATTGTTGTGCCGTAGAACTTTTTAATTGAAATTTTGCATCCATACTTGGATTAGTATGCATATTATAAATACGAAAAAAAAAACTTTTTGTTAGTTGGTGTGTTTATTAACTTTTCATGATGGCTGAACCCATTTAGATGAAATTTGGTATGGAGAATTTAAGACCCTGGGAAGGTAGGTAGGTAGTATTTTTTTCGGTTATCGACATGGGGTGTGACCATAAGCTCTTAGAGCGGTATCAATTAGAGATCGAAAAAGGGACAGATGTATATGACTTGTATACATCTGTCACTTACTCGATCTCAAATTGATACCGCTCTAAGAGCATATGGTCACCCCCCTGAAGGGGGTTGAAATAGATTACGTGATAATCTTCGATTTGTTATTGAGTTATGTGACATATTAAGATTTTCTAGAGACGATGATAAAAATGTATGTTCTTGTTAAAGAGGAAATGCGGTCGCAGACATCCGACTGAAAATGTTGAGTACCTTGTACCGAGAGGAAAACCTTGTCGTTTGTCATCATCTCTTCTCCTTCGTTTTCCTCCCCATTCATCACGTCGTTACGATGGATTCCTCGCTCTATACGGGATAGCCCTTCGTTAGAGGTTTTCTAGAAATTAATAAGGTATCATTTCCTGTCAACTAATATTATATAGTATATATGTGTCGCATCAAGGCTGGCCGAAAGATGCAAACCATCGGGAAGTCGGGAAATATTCCCTTAAGTTAAGACATTGTGTGTGGGCAGGTCGGTGGGTGAATCGTGAAAATGAAATCACACAAATTATTCGATACACTGAGTATATTCAAATAGACACAAGTTACACTCCTGCTTACTAATATTACGGATCGACACTGATGGTACGACGTCTTAGCTCTACGGCTGCCAGTACTCAACTGCTCTATTTCCTCCACGCAAGTGCTTATAAAAGCGCGCCAATGCGTATTTGCTCTTTATTGCCGCTAGGGGCGTGCTTGTGATTTGTTTTGACGTCCGTACTATTGACTAAACCCGACATATGTAATACGTTTATAGATTGAGTGTTGTACACGTATTTGTTTAAGTTTATTTAGTATGTTAGTGTTTTTTTTTTAAATTTTGTTGTGCACTTGGATGTACTGTCCTCTTATGCAAATTTCTTAATGCAACTGAGGTTTACTGTAAGAGAACCCAATTATGGGATAAGCTCGCCTTTGTACATAAGCTGTCCTATTGTTTATGTGTCTATTTGTTTTTGTGTACAATAAAGAATAAGAATAAGAAAATCCTTCATCGTAAAGTAAAAAATCATAATTCGATGTTTGGTTCTCGCCTATTTCCTCCTCCAATATATTGATAACATAATAACAGAGGCGTATTGTACAAATTTGATGACTATAAATGAAAAAAGGAAAACATAGGGACACAGTATATATCTTTCTTTTTCAGTTTTTGGAAAATATTTTAAATTGGTCCAATATTGGAGGAGGACATAGGCGAGAGACAAACCTCGAATTATGACTTTTTACGTAGGAAATGTCGGATGTCTGCGACCGCATTTCAAATGTATATACTCTTAATTGACATTTCAAAGATTATTTGAAAGGAGCATTTAAAATTGATTCCAATAGATGGCGTGGTTTTAAATTTCTGAGGCATCCACTCGATTTTTTTATTTGTTTTGTAACACATTTTGGTACAACGAAACTGTAAAAACGTGCAATAAATACTATAAAACATTTTTTTTAACGTACCGAGTAAACCCTTTTACTTGCAAGTCGCTGCTAACACCATCTATATCCATGGACCGGAACCAAACGTGATTGATTCGATCGACTTGGGAAATTTAATTGCTGACGACCTTAAGACGATGGTGATGTTGAACGGAAACACAGGTCATTGGCAGTACGGGTGAACATGTTGGCCCTTAGGTTCGCTCGATGTACAGAAGCAGTCAAACATACGCATTTTAAAGCATACTGCAGATCTCTGTACTCGAGCGCCGTATGGATCAATTATGGTACAAAACGTTCCGTCAGTGCGCTGCACGTCCAATATAATAACACCTTCAGGGCGCTGATGCAGCTGCCACGTTACTGCAGTGCGTCAGAAATGTTCGCAAAAGCCCGAGTCGACAGCTAAGAAGGACGGAAGATAAACTCGTCTCTGCTCGCCAGATTGCGTTGCAGTGACAACAACCTCCTGAAGGTGATAGCTGACAGGCTTGATGAGAGTCCCATAATGGCACATCTCATCAAAACAACACTCGTCTGTCATAGCGTATAAGTATTAACATAGATAATAAGCCACATTGTTACTAACATCCTAGTATTTAAGTACTAACGTAGGTCATACATGAGACACATAACATAGGTTATAAGATTTATTGTTACTAACACCCTTTAAGATGGGCGCACGGTTGTCGTAGTGGTTGAGCGATTGACAACTGCGCTGCGTGTCGCGGGTTCGATTCCCGCACGGAACAAATATTTGTATGACCTACAGATAGTTGTTCCGGCTCTGGGTTTTTGTGTATGTAAATTTATATGTTTGTACGCACCCACGATACAGGAAAAAATTCCTAGTTTTGGGCAACGTTTTTTAAAAAAAGAAAAATAAAAGAAAGAAAGAAAGAAGATTTTTTTTTTCGTCAGTGTTTTTGCTGTCTGAGTAATAAATCAATACTAATAATAATATTATAAAGAGGTAAAGTTTGTGAGGTTGTGAGGTTGTAAGGGGTAATCTCTGGATCTATGAAACCGATTTAGATTAAATTTGGCATGGATATAGTTTGGGAGCCGCATGGTATGGTTTGGAGGATATTTTGTATTCCCTTGGGATGTTAAAAACACTTCTCACGTGGTCGGAGCCACGGGCAGAATCTAGTAAATTATAATTATTTATAGCAGCATCAGTGGCGTTCATCAATTCCTCCGATGTGGGTTGACCTCACAGTGCAAGTTGGATAGTTAAAAATCACTAATATTTTCAAAAAAAAACCCTCTCAAATCACCAAAAACCTATAAAAAAAGTGGTCTAGATAAACCACTAGATTCTAGAGTAAAAACTCCTAAGCCAAAAACAACGAATAAACAATATTACCCTTTCAGAGGTTATTAGAAAGGTGTTCGCAGCCATCCATCCTGAAACAAGACTGGCTTGCCTGGCTAGGCTGGTTTGGCTGGCTTGCCTGGCTAGGCTGGTTCGGCTGGCTTGCCTGGCTTTACTAGGCGTAATACTAGGCCCTACCAGGCGTAATACTAGGCCCTACCAGGCGTAATACTAGGCCCTACCAGGCGTAATACTAGGCCCTACCAGGCGTAATACTAGGCCCTACCAGGCGTAATACTAGGCCCTACCAGGCGTAATACTAGGCCCTACCAGGCGTAATACTAGGCTCGACTCGACTTTACTTTACTAGCCTCGACTCGACTTTACTTTACTAGCCTCGACTCTACTTTACTTTACTAGCCTCGACTCGACTTTACTTTACTAGCCTCGACTCGACTTTACTTTGCTAGACTTTACTAGGCTCGGCTTTACTTTGCTAGACTTTACTTTGCTAGACTTTACTTTGCTAGACTTTACTTTGCTAGACTTTACTTTGCTAGACTTTACTTTGCTAGACTTTACTTTGCTAGACTTTACTTTGCTAGACTTTACTTTGCTAGACTTTACTTTGCTAGACTTTACTTTGCTAGACTTTACTTTGCTAGACTTTACTTTGCTAGACTTTACTTACTAGACTTTACTTTGCTAGACTTTACTTTGCTAGACTTTACTTTGCTAGACTTTACTTTGCTAGACTTTACTAGGCTCGGCTTTACTTGACTTGGCTTTACTTGACTTGGCTTTACTTGACTTGGCTTTACTTGACTTGGCTTTACTTGACTTGGCTTTACTTGACTTGGCTTTACTTGACTTGGCTTTACTTGACTTGGCTTTACTTGACTTGGCTTTACTTGACTTGGCTTTACTCGACTTGGCTTTACTCGACTTGGCTTTACTCGACTTGGCTTTACTCGACTTGGCTTTACTCGACTTGGCTTTACTCGACTTGGCTTTACTCGACTTGGCTTTACTTGACTTGGCTTTACTTGACTTGGCTTTACTTGACTTGGCTTTACTTGACTTGGCTTTACTTGACTTGGCTTTACTTGACTTGGCTTTACTTAACTTGGCTTTACTTGACTTAGCTTTACTATAATCATAAACCCGCCAAGCATTATAAATGGTTTGATTTCTACGTTTAAAGTAACCAATAGCATGTGGACAAGCAATATCATTTAATGTGTACCTAAACTGTTTAACAAACCACGTTTGCTCGTGAAGGCCTTAATATGGTACCTCATACCATGATTGGAAGAACCAAAAAGGCAAAATATATTTTTCAGTGTCCGAATCGTCACGATAGAATCGATAGTACGCAAGTGTCGACTCGGCAATAACTAATTTGGAAAACTCTTCGTCCTACAATCATTACCAACTGTACACATGGACACATGTACATGGAGTTTCTTGTGCGTTCTTCTCCATAAAAAGCTACTTTGCCGAATGCACTGTAGAATAAATTTTTATTACTTGTAAATTTTAATTCATATATGTATGACGTTCAAAAGTGCTGCTTACCGGCCTAATTGAAATAAATATATTTGACTTTGACTTTACTGGATTCAGCCGAGTACCAGTGTTTTATATGGAGCAACTGCCTCCTCAACCCAGTAACTGGGAAACACGATACCCCTTGACAAGACTGGTGTTAGATCTCAAGCTTCTGACTACCCGTAACGACTGTCAAAGATCTTCAAAAGACAGCCGGGACCAACGGCTTAGTGTGCTTGCCGAGGCACGGAGGAATCTCGGTATGCTGAAATGGTCACCCATCCACGGACCGACCTCGTCAAGCGTTGCTTAACCTTGAAGATCGACCCGTGCGGCTGTTATTATTTAGCCACGAGACAACTGTACAAATAACCCTTTCTTTTTAACAAAACTGACCTAAATGGTTTACATGAATCATAAGCATTGGTTCAGACGGTTTAGGAATTTAGATGTAATGTTCGTTCTTTCATACACTAACTGCCCTTGCCATATGCACAATGAAGACGTGCGGTCATGTATTTTCTAATGAATTGAGTCATTTTTGGTAACCAATATACTAATTTATTAAAATCATGGTGACCAAAGTCATCATGATGCATTTGCACTATCTTATCTATCTACCCAAGCTCCGAAGCTCCTACCATTCTACTGCCATTTAGGGTTTTTCTATAAAGCTTCTCGTCAACAATCAAGTAATTGCTTATTATGTCCGGATCGACGGTGTTGGTTTTTAGCTGGTTAATTAGTGAACTAAAGCTTGTCGTCATGGCATTGTAACGTATATAACCAGTATCAGTGACTTAGAGACGGGTTTTTTTAATCATTGTATCGACTGGATTTCTGCCAAGTGCACCTACATGTTTCATACGATGGGCCGGCCTATACTCAACACTAATGTTATAATATTTTATCAAAAACCACTATCCTGCGATGCGTGATCGTACCTTGGACCGCTGCACAATCAGTAAAAACCTTTACACGACATGTTTACCTATAACATACACGCGAAATCTACGTAACGAGTCCAACAGCGAGAGTTTGAAGCTCATAATAATGGTCCATGCTATGCTCACTTGTAACCAGACTGGTCGTAATGAATTTTATTTGCAGTTTGTTTTTGCATCAATATACCGGCGACACCTAACTTACACGCATCCGTATGTACTTCTGTAGGAAGCGCGGGGTCATACAATGCGAAAACAGGCTTAGAACCCGAAATATTTTGCAATCATTCAAAACTAATCCTTTAACGGGTATACAATCAACGCGAAATTTGGAATACCCTTCTTAAAATAACTGCACAATCCGATAAATTGACGTACCCACATGACACACATTATTAGGCAAATGAAACTTGAAACTACCAACTAGGCTGTCTGCCACTAGTGGCAATTTGACCTGACCATTTAAGCGAATTGTTTTTTTTTCAAAACTAGTGTATTAACGAGTATTCATATTTAACTTTCAGTATTATGTCCTTTTTTGTTAGACATTTTATAAAATAATAACACCAGAATTTAAATCAGTTGAGGGTAGAAGTAAATAAGCACATACATGAAGTCACGCCTTTTTCCCATGAGGGTAGACAAACTACAGAACGCCATCTGCTACTATCCTTATAACTCTTGTTTCGTTTACGTAAAAACATAGTCATACACGCACATACACGGATGCTGGTTATGCAAACTAGTTTTATTTTTATTATTGAAAATATGGCGACGAATAGAACAAGTGGCTATGGCCTGGATAGAATTAGAGTTATCGATATTGCGAATATGGAAATGAGAAAGACAACGTACCTGGCAAACTGGCTGTGGCTCCTGGCAGACTGGCTGTGGCTCCTGGCAGCTCTCGGCCCTTGTAAGGACCTCTCCTTGCAGTCACACGCAGCACAGGGTTTGATGCAGTCTTGCTCGGCGTGCAGTTGGGTCGATGGCAGAGTGTAGCTCACGCCGTAAAGTTTGTAGTGTCGTTCCGTTGGTGAATAACACAAACTTCTTCGATTTTTCTTCAGAGTCAGGTGATCTTGCGGTTGTGGCGTGGATGTGTTATTAAAAGAAGATTACTTTTTGTTCATACCACTTCTGAGTGAAACGGATAAATAAAAACCGGGCAGAGCTTTGTTCAGGTCTTGTATTCACAATCGAAAGAGACAAATAAATGATGGGCAATCGCTTATATTAACACAGTCCTCGTTGCAGAAATGGCTTGACTGGAGGGGAGGCTTCAATGTGGCGGTTTAGCTTCGGCTGGCTCGGCGGGTATTGGTCGATTGCATGTAGGCCGACGTCACATCCGTTACAGGTGAAAGATGCGTGACAAAAGTGACAAAGCTCCTTTGTATTGATCGATGGCTAATAATAGGCTTCGCACGCGTATACTACATGCTTCACCTTACCATATTGTAACAGTATGTAGAGAAAAAATAATGATGATAAAAATAATGTACTGACAGACTTATACGTACCTACTTTATCATCAATACGCTCTATCCTTGTCCCGTCCCTATCCCTTCACTATTTCTGTGTTTATCCATGACTAATAATAAGTAATCATAATCAAGTAATTAAATTAAAGTATTTCCTTATAAACAACATTTTTAACCATTTATGTCGGCGCCAATTGTTTAACATTGATAAGTTAGCTTAGATAATAGGTCCCTATTCCGTCGCTATTTAATTCCTATATTTATGCGTTGAGCCATTTTATAGTTACCAACAGACTTTAAAGACTTAAAAGTATTTTTAATAATTTTTCCATTGTAAAAGAAGGACTTTTGTACACAACATTTCATCCCCCATGATCCGCCCCCAAGTACGTTATTCCCAAAAAAACTTAATTTGCGTTAGATTTTAATCTTCAGCCCAAATCCTAAATTCGAAACTGACCGACTTTCATACAAACTTTCATCCCCTATTTTAACCTCTTTGGGGTGGAATTCACAAAAATCCTTTCTTAGTGGATGCCTGCACAGTATAAAGTATCTATGCGCAAAATTTCAAGTCTCTAGACGATTTCATTATTCCAATGACTTCATCCCCCTTTTCACCTTCATATGGGTGGAATCTTCAAAATAACTAAGACATTCTTAAAATATTTTTTTAATTTCAGCCTAAACCCAAAATATGAAGATCCTAACATTAAAACTCACGGGTTTTCATACAAACTTTCACCCCCAATTTCTCGCCCTTAGGGGTGGAATTTCCAAAAATCCACCTACACTACCGAAGGAACCTACGTGACAAGTTTCATGATTGAAGCTTCAGCCGTTTGGACTGTGCGTTGATGGTCAGTGAGTGAATCAGTCAGTCACTTTCTTCTTTTTTATATATCTTGTGATGTAGGTAATTGGTGAATATGGATAGTAATTGCACGTTATAGTAATGTTTAGACCGCTCCTCTCCCGCTGCGCGCCAGCGGTAGTGAACGAGGGACGCGGGCAGCGGTGTGCCAGGTGCCAGCTGGCCGACACGACAGCTGAGAGAGCGCGGGCCCCTGCGCCATTTCACCACTACATCGACGGTCAGCTGTTGCACGTCTCCGAGTACGGGTGCGCTCGCACATATTTATTTTCCATATCACTATTATTATTCACGTATAACCCAACCGTACCGTTTGTAATTTCACCATTTATCATTCATTATAAATGTTATACAGTCCGCTATTACTTTCATTTGCTCCACCATGACCTATCGTCGCACAAAATATCAAATTCAATAACTATTTCTAGATTAAGTGCAGAGAGCTCTAGACAACCTTACATAATTAATGTTTGAGTGTGACACAAAACATGTCAATTCCGTAATTTTTTTACTTTATCGTTGCATAAAACATCACTTTGTCTATGCTCTTAGATATAGATATACTCTGACCAAGACTCTGACCACGCATATTTTTTTATAGAGTTGTCCGAACCATCCCTAAAGGTAGAAAACAAGGATTTATTGATAATTTTCCCACTGAATTTTCTAAACTGAACTGAAAAGAGAAAATACAAAATTTTATAAAAACTTATACCGACAAAATAACGAACTGGAAAGCAAAAAATGATAGAATAGAACTCTCTTGTATTTTTTTCTTTCAAGTTCGTTATTTCGTCGGTTAATTTTTTTGTTTAAAATATTTTTATTAATGCGTATGTATGGCACCAACCCGCACTGGGCCCGCGTGGTGGATAATGGCCCATTCCCTCTCACAGAGAGGAGGCCTGTGTCCCAGCAGTGGGAACATTAATAGGCTGATGATGTGCTGTGATGTGATGTATGTATGGTACTTATTTTTGGGACATATTTCTGCTTAGAATGGACCACCGTTAAAGCATAGACTAGGTCACACTTGGTGTTAATAGGTCTATAATATATAGTTATCTACATTACCAGTACGTTTATGAATGTATTATTTGCCCCCTAAGACCAGCAGCTGCTTCAAAACTTCCCATTATTTATGACCCATTAAAAGCATTTCCAATACCCATTAACCACACGCTAATCTAAGCCTTAGTATTCACAATTTAAGGGTCATTATGGCTACTTGCAGGCTATAAATGCCATAACATGAGCTGAAACTAGTTCACTAAACAAGAGGGTTTTACACCTCATTACTTTGACTTAATCCGAAGGATATTAACACGAGGCGTTTACATGGTACGTGACGATTACGACACGATCAAGATTAGTTGGTAATTGAAAGGATCGAAAAAGTAAATTGGTTTCGGACCGACCAGGAAATGGGTATTACCATGAGGAACTTTTCGGGCAGTCTGAAGTATGGATTAAGGACCGGTTTATGGCAATCGTTTTTTCCATATTAGGCTTAGTGCGCACTGCGAATTTTAATCCACTTAAGTAATGGATCATAAATAACACGCACAGCGAATAAAATTCCCTGCGATTTTTATTCGCGCCGCGGCGCGGTGGTTTCTGTCGCAAAACATAGATTTGTTTCAGAATTATTCGCAAGTGCGTGCAATTTCATACAATTTCGATATGTCGCAGAGTGGGTGGAACAAATTCACAGCGCGGCCTTGCCTTTACACTCAGAGGGCACCGAGAAAATATTACATTTATATTCTCAAAATTATTACTTATTCTAGACTCATAAGACTTACACAAAATTGTTCGTCGAATCGTTAAACTCCTTAAATTCTGAGTTGAGCTGCACGGTTATTGACAAATGCGTGCACTGACTGGACATGTCCACTCAATCTGGCTGGTTCTTTCCTCAAAAGACCATTTCAGTCATCAGTCTACATGGTCTTCACATGATCTAACCAAGATTTTGTCTGGACTTTAAAAGTGTGACCTCTGAGTTTGTTTCGGCCTTTCTTCTCAGAGTAGTCAGATAGGAAACGCCGACCTCATCTAGTTTTAAAAATATGATCGACATGTAAAAGTGTACAAGCAAACTTACAGAAATAAAATCATTTATCATTTATTTATCATTTAACATAACTGTCGAAAATAAGAACGGTACGCCTTTGTAAATCCAATCGGGAATACAGAATACTCTCCTATTTAAATTGTAAGTAACAATACTTATGAATAAATAAATACTTAAACAAGAAAGCACAAAATAATATTTTCACCAGATTTTCGTACAGCACACATTCATTATAATAATATCAGCACATAAAAATAAGTTAAACTTTTCGCAGCAATAACTGTGTGTCTCAATTTTAGAAACGAAGCCATTCTTTTTCGTTGGTCTTAAAATTATGGAAAACATTGCCATCTTGTATTTGTAAAGGTACGAGTTTATTTGTTTTATCTATACTAATATTATAATAAAGAGTTAGTTATTTTTGTTTGGTTAATATGTTTGTAAAAGATAATCTCTGAAAGTATTCACACATTGCTCGCAGAACGGATGGCCGATGGGGCAGAAAGGTTCTGGAGTGGCAACCGCGAACCGGAAGACGTTGCATTGGATGGCCTCCCACCAGGTGGACTGATGACCTGGTGAAGGTTGCGGGGATCCGCTGGTTACGAGATGCACGGGACCAGTCAATGTGGCGACGTTTGGGGGAGGCCTATGTCCAGCAGTGGACGTCTTTCGGCTGATATGATGATGATGATGATGATTCACAGTCAGCCCCGATCCCTTTACTGGTTCCCGTGGTAGTCACTGATCAAAAGCTATACTACCGCTGGATGTACATTCCTTGTCCTAGAAAACAGCACGTTTCCTGTAAGATAGCCTGAACGGAGATGATATTATTGTAACTACATACAGACACAACCCGAAGAATTGCCAAACTGAAGTGGCAGTGGGCAGGGCACATTACTTGCAGAACGTATGGTCGATGGGGCTGAAAAGTTCTGGAGCGGCGACCGTGAATTGGAAGAAGATACGTTGGAAGGCCACCCACTAGGTGGACCGATGACTTGATTAAAGCTGCGGACATCTGGTGGATTCGAGACGCACAGGATCGATGTGGCGACCGTGACGACGCTTGGGGGAGGCTATGTCCAGCATTGGACAGACGTCTTTTGGCCAAAATGATGATACATACAGAAATTTACGCCACCTGCTAGGATTATTACAATCAAAAGATCAAAACAAAAGCAGTATTGCTTTGTTTAAGTTCATACACACGCTTGCTGGTTGTGAGTACTAGCCTTTCTGAAGAATATCATCAATGCGATCTGTGTATGTCCTAGGGCGTCCATTCACCTTTTTTTTGCGTGTAATGCTCAGGTATACAGTGCTGTGTGGGAGATAGCACAGTCATGTGGGATTTCAACCCACTAAAACTCCACGGTGACTTCCTGTACCACTTGTGGCGGGAACACGGTTGTCCGTCACCGGACCCTTCTCTGGGGAGTACCCTCCATCACCGGTGCACCAGAACACATTGCACGCCATGACCACCCCAGGGACCAAACCAGCACATGGACGCCAGACGACCCCGTGTCACCCTTGGTCTATGGCCCTGCAATCTACCACTTTTTTACCTACTGCCCACGGGATAGGGACCTCCCCTGCAGCCCCACTGCGTCCACCATTAGATGGTAGTGACCCAGTCTAGGCCGTGGAAGGTAGGGAGAGCGGCGCACTGCAAAAACCGGCACTCCTCTCCCGCCACGGCCTCCAAACCTCAGCCACGATATCGTGTGGGACCTGGGACGCTCCATACGACATCGCGGCCCGCCTCAGTTGCGATGTCGCCTCTGTAACCAAGTTGCACCGCAACCTACTTGTTGGCCGCTAAGTCGTTGGCTTATCGGCAAAAGCGGCCCCTCCTCGGGGTCCTCTTCGCTTCACCGTGGGTGACCAAGGCACGGCTACTGAGCTTCCTCGCCTCGACAATGAGGAAACCCACCGGGGGGAAGGGTGTCCATTCCCTGGATTTCCATTTGCATCTTCCTTGTAACTTTTAATACAATTTAAAAATCGTATCCTATAAAGGTAATTTCACACCAAACTTCGAAAGTGTTAGAGGTATGTTAAACGCGCGAAACTGTACTCGATTTTGTGGGCTGAACAAATAAATGTAGGAATAGAGAGCTTCCCCGAATTAGACCCGTTGAGGATGTCGGATGGATGTGCCTAATCGGGCAGATGATTTGGTTCGCAGATTATTGCTGAGTGTTCGGTGTGATTTTTGATCATGTTCTTTTTGAATTTTGTACTTCAGGGTATTGTAATTTATTAGGTTTGGAGCGGTCTATAAATACTATAGTCAATGTGAAATGAAGTAGGTAGCAAATCTTCGCAATTAGTGTCAAATGGTCGAATGTATTTTGAGTAGGATAATCATGAAACCACAATATATAGCAATAAAACAATAGATTTAAAGTTTAAATTAGCTTTTTATTTTATTTATTCAATCACTAGCTTCTGTCAGCGGCTTTGTATCCGTAAAACGTATTTTATCATGCCAAGGGCACATTATACCGGGGTAAAAGTCAAAACGTTATATTAGGCGTGTTAATTTCATTCAATAAACACGCTTTTATTTAAAACAGAAAGCTTCCCGGAATTAGACCCGCTAAGGATGTCGGATGGATGTGCCTAATCGGGCAGATGATTTGGTTCGCAGAATATTTTTTGCGATTGAACTAATCGCATTTCATAGTTAGGGGATTTGTATTTTCTAAGTTTAAGAACGGTCTATAAATAGTCAAAGTGAACTGGGAAAAGTAAGAACAAATGACTCTCCGTCCAGCCTTTTATTTTACAATTGACAGATGCACGCTTAACAAGTTTCACAATTATTAACAGGCAAACATAGATAATAAAATGCAATCCTTCATGGACGCTTACTACAATAGTGAAGCGACGCGCTTTTTAACCCCGATATTCCGATAATTTAAGTAGCCAAATCTATATTTTCATTTTATTTTCATAACACATAATAATCTAATTATCAATTAAACATGGCATTAAGGTTTTATATTGAAAATATTATATTAGATACGTATAGATAGAAAATACAAAAAACAATAACTTATAGGTAGATAAAACCATACAAAATTTAAAAGTTCATTTTAAAACATAAAACGTAGTAATTTTAACGCCTGGATATGTCTGTAAAACAATATAAAATATTGAGCAAAATTAAAATACTGATATGTTAAATCGATTAAAATTTCTTCATGAATAAAGTCGATTGTTGTAAGAAATCGAATCGGTAACACATTAGGTCATCACTAAATAGAAGTTTTTGAGCTGTCAAAAGTTAAATTACAGGCTCCAGCCTGTAATTTAACTTTTGACAGCTTAAAAACTGGCATTTATTAACTTTTCATGTAGAGCTTGACAGTTTGACATTTTGATAGCTCTAGTCAATCCCGTACATTTTTCGGTTTGGGCAATCGCTATTATCACGCTATCGTTGATAAAATGCCACTTGTTGTGAAAGTGAAGAAACAAATATGGCCACTATTGCAGTGAAAACAATACAAACAATCATAATTATTTTCAAAATCAAAATATTTTATTCAACTAAACATTTTTTTGATGAAAGAAAATAACATCTTTTGGCTTAAATGATTATGATAACCATATAATGTTAATATTGAATTGTCAAACAAATGATGACACTCTTTTCCATGAGTTTAAATTACAAGTATTTGGTTACATCTCTATTCTGAGGTTAAATCATTCTTGTTGGAGAATTATATGTATGTGAGAACGATGTTAAAAGACGTGCACGTAAAAGCGTTTAGAGTAAAACCAACAATTCAAAAATAAAATAAGTAATAAAAAAACAGGCCAAGGCAGCTAAGTTATGATCAATTCCAATGGCTGGCGCCCGTTCACGAATAAGATGCATGGATTGGCACCACTCAGCTCAATCATCATAAAGGAAAATGAAAGATCCAACACATATGCCACCATCAGAGAGACATAAGAGAGAGTATGACATACTCTCAACTGCCAGGGCACACACAAGTCAACGAACGATATATGGTAGATTTACAGTTGGTACATAGTACTCAAACATGTATTGCGCAGTTATATAATACTAAAAGAAATAGAGTTTATACAATACAAATATATTCATACAGTCTTCAGCAGGTCTACTACTTTAATACAATAATGTTCTGCTTATCACTTGTTTTTGCACCTTTGTGGTTGTGGAATAGGACTAGCATTGAGCGAAGCATTTTTATCAGCGATGTAATCCCCCAAGTTATTTAATATGCCTGCCTGCATAGTGTGCGTTTTATAAGTTTAAAATTTCGTCTCATTCAGTTCAACTTGGGTATTTTATTGTAACATTTACCATATACAGTAACCCATAAAAGAAGACGCTACTTTAGCCATTTTCATAAAACAAACAAAAAAATAAGTTTTGAAATATACAGGCTCAGACTATGTTCATTCTCAACTATTTACTGCGACAAGAGTCACACAATTTGCATTTAACTCCACAGAAAACCACCTCGCAGTTCTGTTTCTTTATTATATCCTCCGCAGGCAAACAAAAGATATCTCATTTTGTGCCACACCCATTGCGATGGCTTTTAATAAATTAATTTCATTCAAATTACCCCCACACCCCGCAGTCTCAGGCGTCTGAATAAATAAATATTTACTTTGTTAATTGAAAAATTATCTTACGCCGTTTTTCAGTTAGCGACACAATTCCACACGGAGCAAGATTTCATAACAATTTTCAAGACAAACTAACACGGTGTCGATTAATGTAATTGGTTGTATAGGTACTGTGTGTTTGTTATGTGTTTTTATTAAAAAAGTATGATTCATTTAAATGGAAATATGGTAGACGGGCATTAAATGAATGAAGGAAATGTAATTACAGTCCATTTTTAGTGGAAAATAAAATGATTTTAGTTAATGTCATGGTTTTTGTGAGAGGAAGAAAAGTCAAATAGCTGGTTGTCTTGCACTGTCATTGTTAGTTTTTAACTTATTTGTTGTCATAGGCAACAAAATTAAAATGAGTGAAAATTTCGAGTGTTTATGGCTCTTTTTTAACCGACTTACCAAAAAGGAGGAGGTTTTATGTTCGACATTATGTATGTTTTTTTTTTGTGTATGTTCACCGATATCTCCGTCAATTGTGGACCGATTTTGAAAATTCTTTTTTTGTTTGAAATTGGTCCCATTTTAATTTGGTGAAGATTTGGTGATGAACTTCGGAGATATACAACAGAACTCTTCAATAAATGTCGGCAAATCTTTCGGGATTGCTGAAATCGCATGTCTGTTCATTGTTTATACCATTTCATAACATAACATCACGTACGCTCTTAAGGGGTACGCAGATCTCTCATTTCACCGTTTATGTTAAAGTTACATGGTATTTGGATAATCTATTCTGGCGTTATAGGTTACTAAACAACTTGCCTATTAGGTAGGTACAACTAAAAAGTGAAAAATAAAAAAACTTTTTTACATAAAATACTACCGACTTCCAAATAAAACACTACAGAGTGAAAAATAACTTTATTTTTGGAAGTCGGTGTCCATAACGCAAAAAATTGGTACCTACGAAAGACACCGACTTCCAAAAATAAAGTTATTTTTCACTTTGTAGTTTTTTATTTGGAAGTCGGTAGTATTATTTTGCAAAAAAGGTTTTTTAGATTTTCAAAAATATAAACCTGTGATAGACGGACAGACAGACGGAAAAACGGACAACGGAGGCTTAGCAATTAATAAAAGAAAAGATTTTTTTTGGGCTTTCATCCGTACGGTACAGGGCAATTCAGCTTACTTTCAGATAATGTGTACATACTGGTCGTACTTGTATGTTGAGAACATAATATTAAGTTGTTCTATGCCTTATTTTTATTGTAGCCCTGAGCAAAAAAGAAAAGTTGTACCGACTTCTAAAAGGTGGAGGATCTCAATTTCAAGTTTTCTTTTGAAGTGTGTTTACTCATATTGACTAGCCCAAATTTTCAGAAAAACGAACTTATTTAAAGTGTTTTTTGATATCCCATAACTCTAGGGTATGAATGAAACCATATCAAAGAAACAACTGGCATATGAAATAATTTTCAATTATCTTTTTTTTTTCGTTGAAAATGCTAGGAATGTTCACGGCATCCGAATGGACGCAAGCAATTTTTGAAATAAATTCATTTTGTTTTATGATATTTTCGAAACTTATTTGGACCACATATTCTAGGACATTTTGTGTTATTTTTACTTATAGAATATAACTCTAGAGTTATGGGATATAAAAAATGAGATTGTATATATTTGCTATACATATAATTTTGTTTTATTTTGACATGCATACTTTATGAAAATTAAGTTTTAAAATTGAAACACGTCCGTATTTTGTATACGTTATATGCTTCCTACTTAATATAAAAAAAACACGAAAGTCTGTATGTTTGGATCCTCGTTAATTAATCAATCACTTCTCATCGGTTGGATTTGGATAAAACATGGCACATGGATAGACCAAATAGGATTAGGGCACACATACTTTTTATCGAGTAGTATGCCCGCAAGATAAATTTCATCTTTCACGCGGACTAAGCCACTGGCAAAGCTAGTGCTTTCTAGATTAAATGAAGAAGCCAAATAATAGATTATTTAAAACTAGCTTCTGCCCACGGCTTTGCCCGCGTTCAAAGTTAAAAAAAAAAATCGGTCCAGCCGTTTCGAAGTCCATAAGAAACATACATACATACTTTCTCTTTTATATACAGATAGATAGATTATGGTCGTGATCTTATTTCAGAAACAACCTTTATAATAGAACTAGTATTTGCTTGGTGCGCGAGCTGCAAGCAGCTCGCGTGTTGTTGTCCCTACACCTACCCTACACCTACCCTACACCTACCCTACACCTACCCTACACCTACCCTACACCTACCCTACACCTACCCTACACCTACCCTACACCTACCCTACACCTACCCTACACCTACCCTACACCTACCCTACACCTACCCTACACCTACCCTACACCTACCCTACACCTACCCTACACCTACCCTACACCTACCCTACACCTACCCTACACCTACCCTACACCTACCCTACACCTACCCTACACCTACCCTACACCTACCCTACACCTACCCTACACCTACCCTACACCTACCCTACACCTACCCTACACCTACCCTACACCTACCCTACACCTACCCTACACCTACCCTACACCTACCCTACACCTACCCTACACCTACCCTACACCTACCCTACACCTACCCTACACCTACCCTACACCTACCCTACACCTACCCTACACCTACCCTACACCTACCCTACACCTACCCTACACCTACCCTACACCTACCCTACACCTACCCTACACCTACCCTACACCTACCCTACACCTACCCTACACCTACCCTACACCTACCCTACACCTACCCTACACCTACCCTACACCTACCCTACACCTACCCTACACCTACCCTACACCTACCCTACACCTACCCTACACCTACCCTACACCTACCCTACACCTACCCTACACCTACCCTACACCTACCCTACACCTACCCTACACCTACCCTACACCTACCCTACACCTACCCTACACCTACCCTACACCTACCCTACACCTACCCTACACTTTGTTCCAAAAAACATAACCCTAATGTTTGCTTGTCGTCGCCAGGCACTGAGTTTCGCTTCACCCACTCAACCTTCGTTACGCTACGGAGGTCGCCGGCTCGCTTCGCTCGCCACCTCCCCCCTGCGCTGCAGTCTGTCTCGTAGGTTCGCTCCACTCGGGATCCCTACGCTGCCTGGTCAGGGGAGGTTGGGGAGAGGAGGGGTGAAGAGAGGGGTGAAGGGGGGGAGAGTGGGGAGTTTTGAAAAATGATTCCAACTAAAGCATTGCCCCTTTATATGAATCTGAAAAAAGAAATGTTCCAAGTCTCTCAACTTCCGAGATAAGCTTAAAGGGGGGGAGAAGGGGGGCGAGGGGGTCAACTTTGAAAAATGGTTTTTACTTTTCCGAGCCTCCTCTAAACGAATCCGTAAAAAAAACAAAAAAAAAAGATGCGCCAAAACGGGGGGGGGAGGGGGAGAAGGGGGGCAAGGGGGTCAACTTTGAAAAATGGTCCGTTTGTGACTATAGCATTGCCCCTTTATATGAATCTGAAAAAAGAAATGTTCCAAGTCTCTCAACTTCCGAGATCCGCTTAAAGGGGGGGAGAAGGGGGGTGAGGGGGTCAACTTTGAAAACTGTTCTTTACTTTTCCGAGCCTCCTCTAAACGAATCCGTAAAAAAAACATACTACGGGTACCTTAGTTTCCGAGATACGATAGAGGGGGGGAGGAGGGGGGAGGAAAAGGGGAGGTTTGGGACTTTTCCCATACTCACGGGAGTTACTTGTTTACGAATCTGTCAAAATATACCCACCTCCCCCTCCACCATCTGGGAGAACAATTATGTCAATGAGTGAGTGAGTGAGTCAGTCAGTGGTAATGCAGTTTTATATAGTATAACTAGTATTTGCTTGGTGCGCGAGCTGCAAGCAGCTCGCGGCTTTGTCGTGTTTTTGAGAAGTATTCCTTAACCTAACCTACACCTACCCTACACCTACCCTACACCTACCCTACACCTACCCTACACCTACCCTACACCTACCCTACACCTACCCTACACCTACCCTACACCTACCCTACACCTACCCTACACCTACCCTACACCTACCCTACACCTACCCTACACCTACCCTACACCTACCCTACACCTACCCTACACCTACCCTACACCTACCCTACACCTACCCTACACCTACCCTACACCTACCCTACACCTACCCTACACCTACCCTACACCTACCCTACACCTACCCTACACCTACCCTACACCTACCCTACACCTACCCTACACCTACCCTACACCTACCCTACACCTACCCTACACCTACCCTACACCTACCCTACACCTACCCTACACCTACCCTACACCTACCCTACACCTACCCTACACCTACCCTACACCTACCCTACACCTACCCTACACCTACCCTACACCTACCCTACACCTACCCTACACCTACCCTACACCTACCCTACACCTACCCTACACCTACCCTACACCTACCCTACACCTACCCTACACCTACCCTACACCTACCCTACACCTACCCTACACCTACCCTACACCTACCCTACACCTACCCTACACCTACCCTACACCTACCCTACACCTACCCTACACCTACCCTACACCTACCCTACACCTACCCTACACCTACCCTACACCTACCCTACACCTACCCTACACCTACCCTACACCTACCCTACACCTACCCTACACCTACCCTACACCTACCCTACACCTACCCTACACCTACCCTACACCTACCCTACACCTACCCTACACCTACCCTACACCTACCCTACACCTACCCTACACCTACCCTACACCTACCCTACACCTACCCTACACCTACCCTACACCTACCCTACACCTACCCTACACCTACCCTACACCTACCCTACACCTACCCTACACCTACCCTACACCTACCCTACACCTACCCTACACCTACCCTACACCTACCCTACACCTACCCTACACCTACCCTACACCTACCCTACACCTACCCTACACCTACCCTACACCTACCCTACACCTACCCTACACCTACCCTACACCTACCCTACACCTACCCTACACCTACCCTACACCTACCCTACACCTACCCTACACCTACCCTACACCTACCCTACACCTACCCTACACCTACCCTACACCTACCCTACACCTACCCTACACCTACCCTACACCTACCCTACACCTACCCTACACCTACGCTAAACTTTGTTCCAAAAAACATAACCCTAATGTTTGCTTGTCGTCGCCAGGCACTGAGTTTCGCTTCACCCACTCAACCTTCGTTACGCTACGGAGGTCGCCGGCTCGCTTCGCTCGCCACCTCCCCCCTGCGCTGCACTCGGTCTCGTACGTTCGCTCCACTCGGGATCCCTACGCTGAATCCGTAAAAAAAACAAAAAAAAAATTCGCCAAAACGGGGGGGGGAAGGGGGGAGATGGGGGGCAAGGGGGTCAACTTTGAAAAATGGTTTGTTTGTGACTATAGCATTGCCCCTTTATATGAATCTGAAAAAAGAAATGTTCCAAGTCTCTCAACTTCCGAGATCCGCTTAAAGGGGGGGAGAAGGGGGCCGAGGGATCAACTTTGAAAAATGGTTTTTACTTTTCCGAGCCTCCTCTAAACGAATCCGTAAAAAAAAAATTAAAAAAAGATTCGCCAAAACGGGGGGGGGAGGGGGAGAAGGGGGGCAAGGGGTTCAACTTTGAAAACTGGTTCGTTTGTGACTATAGCATTGCCCCTTTATATGAATCTGAAAAAAGAAATGTTCCAAGTCTCTCAACTTCCGAGATCCGCTTAAAGGGGGGGAGAAGGGGGGCGAGGGGGCCAACTTTGAAAAATGGTTTTTACTTTTCCGAGCCTCCTCTAAACGAATCCGTAAAAAAAACGAAAAAAAAAGATTCGCCAAAACGGGGGGGGGGGGGGGGAGAAGGGGGGCAAGGGGGTCAACTATGAAAAATGGTTTGTTTGTGACTATAGCATTGCCCCTTTATATGAACCTGAAAAAATAAATGTTCCAAATGTTCCAACTTTCGAGATCCGCTGAAAGGGGGGGAGAAGGGGGGCGAGGGGGTCAACTTTGAAAAATGGTTTTTACTTTTGTGAGCCTCCTGTGAGCCTCCTCTAAACGAATCCGTAAAAAAAACGTTCTACGGGTACCTTAGTTTCCGAGATACGAAAGAGGGGGGGAGGAGGGGGGGGGAAAAGGGGAGGTTTGGCACTTTTCCCATACTCGCGGGAGTTACTTGTTTACGAATCTGTCAAAATATACCCACCTCCCCCTCCACCATCTGGGAGAACAATTATGTCAATGAGTGAGTCAGTCAGTGAGTCAGTGGTAATGCAGTTTTATATAGTATAACTAGTATTTGCTTGGTGCGCGAGCTGCAAGCAGCTCGCGTGTTGTTGTCCCTACACCTACCCTACACCTACCCTACACCTACCCTACACCTACCCTACACCTACCCTACACCTACCCTACACCTACCCTACACCTACCCTACACCTACCCTACACCTACCCTACACCTACCCTACACCTACCCTACACCTACCCTACACCTACCCTACACCTACCCTACACCTACCCTACACCTACCCTACACCTACCCTACACCTACCCTACACCTACCCTACACCTACCCTACACCTACCCTACACCTACCCTAAACTTTGTTCCAAAAAACATAACCCTAATGTTTGCTTGTCGTCGCCAGGCACTGAGTTTCGCTTCACCCACTCAACCTTCGTTACGCTACGGAGGTCGCCGGCTCGCTTCGCTCGCCACCTCCCCCCTGCGCTGCACTCGGTCTCGTAGGTTCGCTCCAATCGGGATCCCTACGCTGAATCCGTAAAAAAAACAAAAAAAAAGATTCGCCAAAACGGGGGGGGGAGGGGGAGAAGGGGGGCAAGGGGGTCAACTTTGAAAACTGGTTCGTTTGTGACTATAGCATTGCCCCTTTATATGAATCTGAAAAAAGAAATGTTCCAAGTCTCTCAACTTCCGAGATCCGCTTATAGGGGGGGAGAAGGGGGGCGAGGGGGTCAACTTTGAAAAATGGTTTTTACTTTTCCGAGCCTCCTCTAAACGAATCCGTAAAAAAAACACGAAAAAAAGATTCGCCAAAACGGGGGGGGGGGGAGGGGGAGAAGGGGGGCAAGGGGGTCAACTTTGAAAAATGGTTTGTTTGTGACTATAGCATTGCCCCTTTATATGAATCTGAAAAAAGAAATGTTCCAAGTCTCTCAACTTCCGAGATCCGCTTAAAGGGGGGGAAAAGGGGGCGAGGGGGTCATTTTTGAAAAAGGGTTTTACTTTTCCGAGTCTCCTCTAAACGCATCCGTAAAAAAAAAAAAATACGGGTACCTTATTTTCCGAGATACGATAGAGGGGGGGAGGAGGGGGGGGGAAAAGGGGAGGTTTGGGACTTTTCCCATACTCGCGAGAGTTACTTGTTTACGAATCTGTCAAAATATACCTACCTCCCCCTCCACCATCTGGGAGAACAATTATGTCAATGAGTCAGTGAGTCAGTGAGTGGTAATGCAGTTTTATATATTATAATAAAGTATTTGCTTGGTGCGCGAGCTGCAAGCAGCTCGCGTGTTGTTGTCCCTACACCTACCCTACACCTACCCTACACCTACCCTACACCTACCCTACACCTAACCTACACCTACCCTACACCTACCCTACACCTACCCTACACCTACCCTACACCTACCCTACACCTACCCTACACCTACCCTACACCTACCCTACACCTACCCTACACCTACCCTACACCTACCTTACACCTACCCTACACCTACCCTACACCTACCCTACACCTACCCTACACCTACCCTACACCTACCCTACACCTACCCTACACCTACCCTACACCTACCCTACACCTACCCTACACCTACCCTACACCTACCCTACACCTACCCTACACCTACCCTACACCTACCCTACACCTACCCTACACCTACCCTACACCTACCCTACACCTACCCTACACCTACCCTACACCTACCCTACACCTACCCTACACCTACCCTACACCTACCCTACACCTACACCTACCCTACACCTACCCTACACCTACCCTACACCTACCCTAAACTTTGTTCCAAAAAACATAACCCTAATGTTTGCTTGTCGTCGCCAGGCACTGAGTTTCGCTTCACCCACTCAACCTTCGTTACGCTACGGAGGTCGCCGGCTCGCTTCGCTCGCCACCTCCCCCCTGCGCTGCACTCGGTCTCGTAGGTTCGCTCCACTCGGGATCCCTACGCTGAATCCGTAAAAAAAAACAAAAAAAAAGATAAGCCAAAACGGGGAGGGAGGAGAAGGGGGGCAAGGCGGTCAACTTTGAAAAATGGTTTACATGTGACTAAAGCATTGCCCCTTTATATGAATCTGAAAAAAGAAATGTTCCAAGTCTCTCAACTTCCGAGATCCGCTTAAAGGGGGGAGAAGGGGGGCGAGGGGGTCAACTTTGAAAAATGGTTTTTACTTTTCCGAGCCTCCTCTAAACGAATCCGTAAAAAAAACAAAAAAAAAAAGATTCGCCAAAACGGGGGGGGAGAGGGGAGAAGGGGGGCAAGGGGGTCAACTTTGAAAAATGGTTTGTTTGTGACTATAGCATTGCCCCTTTATATGAATCTGAAAACAGAAATGTTCCAAATGTTCCAACTTTCGAGATCCGCTTAAAGGGGGGGAGAAGGGGGGGCGAGGGGGTCAACTTTGAAAAATGGTTTTTGCTTTTCCGAGCCTCCTCTAAACGAATCCGTAAAAAAAACACGAAAAAAAGATTCGCCGAAAGGGGGGGGGGGAGGGGGAGAAGGGGGGCAAGGGGGTCAACTATGAAAAATGGTTTGTTTGTGACTAAAGCATTGCCCCTTTATATGAATCTGAAAAAAGAAATGTTCCAAATGTTCCAACTTTCGAGATCCGCTTAAAGGGGGGGAGAAGGGGGGCGAGGGGGTCAAATTTGAAAAATGGTTTTTACTTTTCCGAGCCTCCTCTAAACGAATCCGTAAAAAAAACATCCTACGGGTACCTTAGTTTCCGAGATAGGATAGAGGGGGGGAGGAGGGGGGAGGAAAAGGGGAGGTTTGGGACTTTTCCCTTACTCGCGAGAGTTACTTGTTTACGAATCTGTCAAAATATACCCACCTCCCCATCCACCATCTGGGAGAACAATTATGTCAGTGAGTGAGTCAGTCAGTGAGTGAGTGGTAATCCAGCTTTATATAATATAATAACTAGTATTTGCTTGGTGCGCGAGCTGCAAGCAGCTCGCGTGTTGTTATCCCTACACCCGCGTGTTGTTGTCCCTACACCTACCCTACACCTACCCTACACCAACCCTACACCTACCCTACACCTACCCTACACCTACCCTACACCTACCCTACACCTACCCTACACCTACCCTACACCTACCCTACACCTACCCTACACCTACCCTACACCTACCCAACACCTACCCTACACCTACCCTACACCTACCCTACACCTACCCTACACCTACCCTACACCTACCCTACACCTACCCTACACCTACCCTACACCTACCCTACACCTACCCTACACCTACCCTACACCTACCCTACACCTACCCTACACCTACCCTACACCTGCCCTACACCTGCCCTACACCTACCCTACACCTACCCTACACCTACCCTACACCTACCCTACACCTACCCTACACCTACCCTACACCTGCCCTACACCTACCCTACACCTACCCTACACCTACCCTACACCTACCCTACACCTACCCTACACCTATCCTACACCTACCCTACACCTACCCTACACTTTGTTCCAAAAAACATAACCCTAATGTTTGCTTGTCGTCGCCAGGCACTGAGTTTCGCTTCACCCACTTAACCTTCGTTACGCTACGGAGGTCGCCGGCTCGCTTCGCTCGCCACCTCCCCCCTGCGCTGCACTCGGTCTCGTAGGTTCGCTCCACTCGGTATCCCTACGCTGAATCCGTAAAAAAAACGAAAAAAAAGATTCGCCAAAACGGGGTGGGGGGGGGAGGGGTGAGATGGGGGGCAAGGGGGTCAACTTTGAAAAATGGTTTGTTTGTAACTATAGCATTGCCCCTTTATATGAATCTTAAAAAAGAAATGTTCCAAGTCTCTCAACTTCCGAGATCTGCTTAAAGGGGGGGAGAAGGGGGGCGAGGGGGTCAACTTTGAAAAATGGTTTTTACTTTTCCGAGCCTCCTCTAAACGAATCCGTAAAAAAAACTGAAAAAAAAAAATCGCCAAAACGGGGGGGGGGGGGAAGATGGGGGGCAAGGGGGTCAACTTTGAAAACTGGTTCGTTTGTGACTATAGCATTGCCCCTTTATATGAATCTGAAAAAAGAAATGTTCCAAATGTTCCAACTTTCGAGATCCGCTTAAAGGGGGGGAGAAGGGGGGCGAGGGGGTCAACTTTGAAAAATGCTTTTTACTTTTCCGAGCCTCCTCTAAACGAATCCGTAAAAAAAACATTCTACGGGTACCTTAGTTTCCGAGATACGATAGAGGGGGGGAGGAGGGGGGAGGAAAAGGGTAGGTTTGGGACTTTTCCCATACTCACGGGAGTAACTTGTTTACGAATCTGTCAAAATATACCCACCTCCCCATCCACCATCTGGGAGAACAATTGTGTCAATGAGTCAGTGAGTCAGTCAGTGGTAATGCAGTTTTATATAATATAATAACTAGTATTTGCTTGGTGCGCGAGCTGCAAGCAGCTCGCGGCTTTGTCGTGTTTTTGAGAAGTATTCCTTAACCTACCCTGCACCTACCCTACACCTACCCTACACCTACCCTACACCTACCCTACACCTACCCTACACCTACCCTACGCCTACCCTACGCCTACCCTACACCTACCCTACACCTACCCTACACCTACCCTACACCTATCCTACACCTACCCTACACTTTGTTCCAAAAAACATAACCCTAATGTTTGCATTCGTCGCCAGGCACTGAGTTTCGCTTCACCCACTCAACCTTCGTTACGCTACGGAGGTCGCCGGCTCGCTTCGCTCGCCACCTCCCCCCTGCGCTGCACTCGGTCTCGTAGGTTCGCTCCACTCGGGATCCCTACGCTGAATCCGTAAAAAAAACAAATAAAAGGTTCGCCAAAACGGGGGGAGGGGGGGGAAGAAGGGGGGCAAGGGGGTCAACTCTGAAAAATGGTTTGTTTGTGACTATAGCATTGCCCCTTTATATGAATCTGAAAAAAGAAATGTTCCAAGTCTCTCAATTTCCGAGATCCGCTTAAAGGGGGGGAGAAGGGGGGCGAGGGGGTCAACTTTGAAAAGTGGTTTTTACTTTTCCGAGCCTCCTCTAAACGAATCCGTAAAAAAACAAAAAAAAAAGATTCGCCAAAACGGGGGGGGGAGGGGGGAGAAGGGGGGCAAGGGGGTCAACTTTGAAAACTGGTTCGTTTGTGACTATAGCATTGCCCCTTTATATGAATCTGAAAAAATAAATGTTCCAAATGTTCCAACTTTCGAGATCCGCTTAAAGGGGGGGAGAAGGGGGGCGAGGGGGTCAACTTTGAAAAATGGTTTTTACTTTTGCGAGCCTCCTCTAAACGAATCCGTAAAAAACAAAAAATACGGGTACCTTAGTTTCCGAGAAACGATAGAGGGGGGGAGGAGGGGGGGGGAAAAGGGGAGGTTTGGCACTTTTCCCATACTCACGGGAGTTACTTGTTTACGAATCTGTCAAAATATACCCACCTCCCCCTCCACCATCTGGGAGAACAATTATGTCAATCAGTCAGTGAGTGAGTGGTAATGCAGTTTTATATAATATAAATAACTAGTATTTGCTTGGTGCGCGAGCTGCAAGCAGCTCGCGTGTTGCTGTCCCTACACCTACCCTACACCTACCCTACACCTACCCTACACCTACCCTACACCTACCCTACACCTACCCTACACCTACCCTACACCTACCCTACACCTACCCTACACCTACCCTACACCTACCCTACACCTACCCTACACCTACCCTACACCTACCCTACACCTACCCTACACCTACCCTACACCTACCCTACACCTACCCTACACCTACCCTACACCTACCCTACACCTACCCTACACCTACCCTACACCTACCCTACACCTACCCTACACCTACCCTACACCTACCCTACACCTACCCTACACCTACCCTACACCTACCCTACACCTACCCTACACCTACCCTACACCTACCCTACACCTACCCTACACCTACCCTACACCTACCCTACACCTACCCTACACCTACCCTACACCTACCCTACACCTACCCTACACCTACCCTACACCTACCCTACACCTACCCTACACCTACCCTACACCTACCCTACACCTACCCTACACCTACCCTACACCTACCCTACACCTACCCTACACCTACCCTACACCTACCCTACACCTACCCTACACCTACCCTACACCTACCCTACACCTACCCTACACCTACCCTACACCTACCCTACACCTACCCTACACCTACCCTACACCTACCCTACACCTACCCTACACCTACCCTACACCTACCCTACACCTACCCTACACCTACCCTACACCTACCCTACACCTACCCTACACCTACCCTACACCTACCCTACACCTACCCTACACCTACCCTACACCTACCCTACACCTACCCTACACCTACCCTACACCTACCCTACACCTACCCTACACCTACCCTACACCTACCCTACACCTACCCTACACCTACCCTACATCTACCCTACACCTACCCTACACCTACCCTACACCTACCCTACACCTACCCTACACCTACCCTACACCTACCCTACACCTACCCTACACCTACCCTACACCTACCCTACACCTACCCTACACCTACCCTACACCTACCCTACACCTACCCTACACCTACCCTACACCTACCCTACACCTACCCTACACCTACCCTACACCTACCCTACACCTACCCTACACCTACCCTACACCTACCCTACACCTACCCTACACCTACCCTACACCTACCCTAGACCTACCCTACACCTACCCAACACCTACCCTACACCTACCCTACACCTACTCTACACCTACCCTACACCTACCGTACACCTACTCTACACCTACCCTACACCTACCCTACACCTACCCTACACCTACCCTACACCTACCCTACACCTACCCTACACCTACCCTACACCTACCCTACACCTACCCTACACCTACCCTACACCTACCCTACACCGACCCTGCACCTACCCTACACCTACCCGACACTTACCCTACACCTACCCTACACCTACCCTACACCTACCCTAAACTTTGTTCCAAAAAACATAACCCTAATGTTTGCTTGTCGTCGCCAGGCACTGAGTTTCGCTTCACCCACTCAACCTTCGTTACGCTACGGAGGTCGCCGGCTCGCTTCGCTCGCCACCTCCCCCCTGCGCTGCACTCGGTTTCGTAGGTTCGCTCCACTCGGGATCCCTACGCTGAATCCGTAAAAAAAACAAAAAAAAAAGATTCGCCAAAACGGGGGGGGGGAGGGGGCAAGGGGGTCAACTTTGAAAACTGGATCGTTTGTGACTATAGCATTGCCCCTTTATATGAATCTGAAAAAAGAAATGTTCCAAATGTTCCAACTTTCGAGATCCGCTTAAAGGGGGGGAGAAGGGGGGCGAGGGGGTCAACTTTGAAAAATGGTTTTTACTTTTCCTAGCCTCCTCTAAACGATTCCGTAAAAAAACATAAAAAAAAGATTAGCCAAAACGGGGGGGGAGGGGGGAGAAGGGGGGCAAGGGGGTCAACTTTGAAAAATGGTTTTTTTGTGACTAAAGCATTGCCCCTTTATATGAATCTGAAAAAAGAAATGTTCCAAGTCTCTCAACTTCCGAGATCCGCTTAAAGGGGGGGAGAAGGGGGGCGAGGGGGTCAACTTTGAAAAATGGTTTTTACTTTTCCGAGCCTCCTCTAAACGAATCCGTAAAAAAAACATACTACAGGTACCTTAGTTTCCGAGATACGATAGAGGGGGGGAGGAGGGGGGAGGAAAAGGGGAGATTTGGGACTTTTCCCATACTCGCGAGAGTTACTTGTTTACGAATCTGTCAAAATATACCCACCTCCCCCTTCACCATCTGGGAGAACAATTATGTCAGTGAGTGAGTGGTAATGCAGTTTTATATATTATAATATAACTAGTATTTGCTTGGTGCGCGAGCTGCAAGCAGCTCGCGTTGTTGTCCCTACGCCTACCCTACACCTACCCTACACCTACCCTACACCTACCCTACACCTACCCTACACCTACCCTACACCTACACTACACCTACCCTACACCTACCCTACACCTACCCTACACCTACCCTACACCTACCCTACACCTACCCTACACCTACCCTACACCTACCCTACACCTACCCTACACCTACCCTACACCTACCCTACACCTACCCTACACCTACCCTACACCTACCCTACACCTACCCTACACCTACCCTACACCTACCCTACACCTACCCTACACCTACCCTACACCTACCCTACACCTACCCTACACCTACCCTACACCTACCCTACACCTACCCTACACCTACCCTACACCTACCCTACACCTACCCTACACCTACCCTACACCTACCCTACACCTACCCTACACCTACCCTAAACTTTGTTCCAAAAAACATAACCCTAATGTTTGCTTGTCGTCGCCAGGCACTGAGTTTCGCTTCACCCACTCAACCTTCGTTACGCTACGGAGGTCGCCGGCTCGCTTCGCTCGCCACCTCCCCCCTGCGCTGCACTCGGTTTCGTAGGTTCGCTCCACTCGGGATCCCTACGCTGAATCCGTAAAAAAAACAAAAAAAAAAGATTCGCCAAAACGGGGGGGGGGAGGGGGCAAGGGGGTCAACTTTGAAAACTGGATCGTTTGTGACTATAGCATTGCCCCTTTATATGAATCTGAAAAAAGAAATGTTCCAAATGTTCCAACTTTCGAGATCCGCTTAAAGGGGGGGAGAAGGGGGGCGAGGGGGTCAACTTTGAAAAATGGTTTTTACTTTTCCTAGCCTCCTCTAAACGATTCCGTAAAAAAACATAAAAAAAAGATTAGCCAAAACGGGGGGGGAGGGGGGAGAAGGGGGGCAAGGGGGTCAACTTTGAAAAATGGTTTTTTTGTGACTAAAGCATTGCCCCTTTATATGAATCTGAAAAAAGAAATGTTCCAAGTCTCTCAACTTCCGAGATCCGCTTAAAGGGGGGGAGAAGGGGGGCGAGGGGGTCAACTTTGAAAAATGGTTTTTACTTTTCCGAGCCTCCTCTAAACGAATCCGTAAAAAAAACATACTACAGGTACCTTAGTTTCCGAGATACGATAGAGGGGGGGAGGAGGGGGGAGGAAAAGGGGAGATTTGGGACTTTTCCCATACTCGCGAGAGTTACTTGTTTACGAATCTGTCAAAATATACCCACCTCCCCCTTCACCATCTGGGAGAACAATTATGTCAGTGAGTGAGTGGTAATGCAGTTTTATATATTATAATAACTAGTATTTGCTTGGTGCGCGAGCTGCAAGCAGCTCGCGTTGTTGTCCCTACGCCTACCCTACACCTACCCTACACCTACCCTACACCTACCCTACACCTACCCTACACCTACCCTACACCTACACTACACCTACCCTACACCTACCCTACACCTACCCTACACCTACCCTACACCTACCCTACACCTACCCTACACCTACCCTACACCTACCCTACACCTACCCTACACCTACCCTACACCTACCCTACACCTACCCTACACCTACCCTACACCTACCCTACACCTACCCTACACCTACCCTACACCTACCCTACACCTACCCTACACCTACCCTACACCTACCCTACACCTACCCTACACCTACCCTACACCTACCCTACACCTACCCTACACCTACCCTACACCTACCCTACACCTACCCTACACCTACCCTACACCTACCCTACACCTACCCTACACCTACCCTACACCTACCCTACACTTTGTTCCAAAAAACATAACCCTAATGTTTGCTTGTCGTCGCCAGGCACTGAGTTTCGCTTCACCCACTCAACCTTCGTTACGCTACTGAGGTCGCCGGCTCGCTTCGCTCGCCACCTCCCCCCTGCGCTGCACTCGGTCTCGTAGGTTCGCTCCACTCGGGATCCCTACGCTGAATACGTAAAAAAAACAAAAAAAATGTTCGCCAAAAAGGGGGGGGGGAGGGGGGAGATGGGGGGCAAGGGGGTCAACTTTGAAAAATGGTTTGTTTGTGACTATAGCATTGCCTCTTCATATGAATCTGAAAAAAAAATTTTTCAAGTCTCTCAACTTCCGAGATCCGCTTAAAGGGGGGGAGAAGGGGGGCGAGGGGGCCAACTTTGAAAAATGGTTTTTACTTTTCCGAGCCTCCTCTAAACGAATCCGTAAAAAAAACGAAAAAAAAAGATTCGCCAAAACGGGGGGGGAGGGGGGGAAAGGGGGGCAAGGGGGTCAACTTTGAAAAATGGTTTGTTTGTGACTATAGCATTGCCCCTTTATATGAATCTGAAATAAGAAATGTTCCAAGTCTCTCAACTTCCGAGATCCGCTTAAAGGGGGGGAGAAGGGGGGCGAGGGGGTCAAATTTGACAAATGGTCTTTACTTTTCCGAGCCTCCTCTAAACGAATCCGTAAAAAAAACATTCTACGGGTACCTTAGTTTCCGAGATACGATAGAGGGGGGGAGGAGGGGGGAGGAAAAGGGGAGGTTTGGGACTTTTCCCAAACTCGCGAGAGTCACTTGTTTACGAATCTGTCAAAATATACCCACCTCCCCATCCACCATCTGGGAGAACAATTATGTCAGTCAGTCAGTGGTAATGCAGTTTTATATAGTATAAATAATAATAATAATATAAAGACCTACATTTTGCACGAATAAGCATGGAATAAACGATGTCCCTTCATCTCCAGATGGGAATAAAATTAATATAAATAAGGTTCTCTCTTAAAAAAATACTGGCTCATAAATTATTCGTGTTTTAATATTATTTTAAAAAAATATGTACGAAGACTACTAACGTTGTAATAATACGAGCCTATAATTTTTCCATTGCATGGAGGTTCTTTGTAGTTGACGATGACGACACGATGACGGGTTACGTGAATTTTATGACACCGAAATAAGATACATTTTGCTATGATTCATGCGTCATCGTGAGATACAACAACTATACTATTCAACATTTTCATTTATTTTTTTCATTCTCATACACAGAAGGCATTATTCACCACGCTTGCTCGAGGCGCGGCTTGATTCCAGAGTTTTGTATGTTATACTAATATTATGAATTCGAAAGTCAATTTTGTTGTAGAGTTAGATTTGACCTTATAAAACGACAATAGTTATTTATGCTACAAGTGCGGAAAGTAGGTGATTTCCGATGAGTGGATAAATCGATACGAGTCGGAAATCATCTTACGCACGTGTATCAAACAACATTTTACTGTGCATTGTGTGAGAAGCAAGAAATTAATAATTTGGCGCTAATACAAGGGCGATCAGCATATCCACAGATTAACTAATAGTGCATAGTTCCTCGGGCATATCTACTGCGCATGTGCAAATAGCTGTCACGTCGTAATGCAAAAAGGCACGAGCAAAATATTCATTCTGCCAAACATATGTGAATATTTAAAATTAATTTATTGATCTAAATCTAGAGTAATTAAAAACGTCTTAAATGAAATCAGAAATCATTTATTTTGCAATGAATGTGGGTACAAAAATAAGATGTAAGAATGTATGAAGTATTCGTTTTGTTTTACCTTCTATATGAATGATAATCTGTACTTAACTAATATTTAAAACTTTTCTGAAATAATAAAACTCTATGCGGCGGGCTGACGTTGGAGTTAAAAATTAAAAAAGTACAGGAAAGTAAAAAGCACTAGTAAAAAAAAGTGACACTTTCCGCACAGTTTGGCTGCTTGGAAAAAGCTCTTTTCGAGGACATGCATTGTAAAGATTATTTTTTACCCGCCGTAGTACAAACGTTCTTTTGCGATTATTTCTCACGTGGGTGAAGCCGCTGGAAAAAGCTAGTTAACCATAAAGTGTAGGATTTTTCTCGATGTTTTCCTCCGATGCCTTACATTATTTTGGCTCCAAAATCAATAACAACATCACATATTCAACAAACTATCTCCTTCCAAAGGGGAGGGTGGGTAAAAATGGGCATCAAACATTAATGACATCATTTGGAGTCCCACAAAGATGCTGAGCAACGGCTGATAGCCGATAGAAACGCCAGTAAAGGGGGATATAATGCGAATATTATACAGTATCCACTTTCCCCCGTTCTATAATGAATGCTGAAAAAGTGCGGCAGAAGTTTAGGTTCGAAAACGAAGTAGGGAGCTTTGGAGTGTTTTAAGGTCGATACCGATACAAAAACAAATATAGAGGTAGGGTTGGTTTGCTTCTTGAAATCAGAAATCATTTATTTTGCAATGAATGTGGGTACAAAATAAGATGTAAGCTTTATACAACCAGTTCCAGCACACTCTACCTTAAGGCATGAAAAAGTAAAAAATATTTATGTCTACTATATATTATACAACCAAATAAACAATAAAAAAAAACAAAAGTAATACAGTTTTGTGGATCTACAGTTTCTACATAAACAACAATCTTAATTCTATATTTTACAAATAAAATATATTAAATTGATTAAACTCTTTAACTCTTATCATTAAAAAAATCTTGTATAGAATAATATATAACATTAATCTATTAATAAGGATATGTTAGCCTCTTTTTAAATATGCTTAATGATTCTTCTTTGTATAGGCATCAGGTATTTTATTATAGATGACGGAAGCCTTGGTAACTCATAGAAGAGCAGACAAAGAGCAGTGTGGTGTTCAGGAGACATTGATAGCACCATATCTTCTGATCACAAAAATGTTTCTTAAGATTTAGAAAAAGTTAAATTTCATCAATGATAATGAGAGTCAAAGTCAAATATTTATGGAATTGCCGTGCGCTATCAATGTTTAACGTAGTCTATCCCATACATTTCGACAATCGCCGATAGATTATAGCATTAATGACGACCTTTTCTCAGTCACTGGCATTTAAAACGACTACGCGATTGAGCGAATTTGAGTACCTGCACACTTCCTAATCAAATTATAATACCCAATCTACTGTACCTTTCTGCCGCTTGCACTCAACCTTGTGGTTCATGATAATGACGTTGTAGTTTTTTATTACAAAAATTAGAATAAGCAAACGATTGAGCTTCTTTAAAACCACTGAAAACAAACATCACAAAGCAAACAATTGTTTTAGACACGAACTCTTAGACTTTAAAAATAAAGAAATAAAAGCAAATATTTTTTCTAAAAATTTTTGATCAGTCAGGTTGAATTTTCCTTTGAAAATATTAAAGAAAAGAAAGTTTGTTTTGATAAACGCGGGTGTCAGAAAAATAATATATTGAATTTGTAATAATCTTGGCCAGGCATCGTGATTCATAGCACATGTGACTTTTTGTTACGTAATATTGTGCTTTTCTTGACAAAAAACATCTAAAAACTACTAAGAATTGCCTTTATTTTTTTTATTGATCTACTAAAATATTACATACATACATACATAAACTCACGCCTTTTTCCCATGGGTGTAGGCAGAAACTACAGAACGCCACCTGCTACGATCGTAAAATATTAAAATTTATTATATTTAAATATATTATCATTATATCTAAAATATTACGTGATCCTAAAATCAAATATTTGTAGAGCAAAATTAGAAAAAATATTTTTGCTTAAAACATTGCATATTTAGTGAAATTATAAATATTGATTTTAATTTTAATAATAATAGTGGTATGTAACGCTTCTTTATAGGTATAAACAATGTGTACAGATATGTTGTACCTGTACGTGTAATCACTCCGTAGAGAATCTGTACCGAAACGATTCAGGCACTTTCCTGACTGAGTCTTTTCGGTAAAGAGACGAAAACCCACCGACCCGGTGGGAAAGGTGCCTTGAAAGCAGTCACATAGTTTTTTGGTAACAATAAATAAATATAGCTACAAACTAGGGGTCTGCAGGGCAAAAGTGAATAGGTTACTTCTAGGCAAGCGTGCTTCACCGTCGACCACAGCATCGCTTACCGTCAGGCAAGATAGTGGTCAAACGCAAACTTATCATTAAACCAAATAAAATTATTCATTAAAAAAAGACTTTTTTTTTAAAAAAACCCTTTCATTTGATAACCATATCATGGCAGTGCACAAAAATAACTAGTCCGCCATCTTGGGCCGTCCGCCATAATTTTAGAATGATGACACTAAGCTAACCATGCATTGACATCCAAACTAAACGCAAAATTTCATCATCATTAAAATTCAGTTCCATGATTAGACTCGAACACATACATACATATATTGCAAGTTTAATAAAAGCTTTTACAAAGAAACATAACGTAAAGAAGCTTTTGAAACAATACAAAACCGTTAGACACACACCCACCATTAAAAAAATCTCTCCCTGGCTTCTGTATCTAAGTAAATAAAACGTCCTCTAAGATTTATCCCATTTCTTCAGAGATAGTATCGAGTTAAGTCTCTCTTTGCATTTTAATGTTCCCGCTGTCCCACGACCTGATATACTGTGATGTGATGCGATCTTTTTAGGCTGTGTGCCTGCTCTTACTTTTAAGATCTCATTTTCTTAGGAGATTTTTTTTTTTTTAGCGAGTGTGGAAAATGTTTTGAAGTTTAAATTGTGAATGAAATTGAGAAATAATGAATGAGTATGATATCCTTTATTTTATTTATATTAAAAGTTAAACAGTGTCTTTTTAGGAAAATAAAAAAGTGTGTTTTGTTAAATTGAGGTGTTTTCTTATCTTTGCCGTAAGTTATTAATTCCCAGTCACTATCTTTTTATTAATTTATTTTCTCATATTCACAAACACAGTACAAAGTCATTGTAACACTTAATAGAGACTGGTGTCTGCTGTAGGTAAAACCTGTATTACAGATCACCAGGCTTACCCTCCATCGGACAACTCACTTATGACTAATGACTGTATTAAAATAACATACAGTTCGTACATAAATAAACATAAAACAAAAGTGAAACAAAATGGAAAATTAAAGCTAAAACAATTGTCGTGACAAAAGTGACTTTATATGGATTTGGGGGATGAGTTCTTGTGGATGTGTGTGAGTGAGAGTGAAAGAGTGTGTATCACAATCTATCTCCTCTGGTGCAGTTTTAGTTTTCATCAAAATCGGCCCCGAGACTCCTTTCAATGTTTTTCGCTGTTCCTCATGGTTTTAGATCTGGCCATCCACTCTCGCTTGAAAAACTCATCGTGTATATTCAAACATTGTCACCACGAATTACTCAAGTCTCCAGTACGCCAACCTAGAATTTTAAACATCGAAATGACATCCAGGAACGTCCGCATATCCCGAACTTTACCGATGGCACCCGAGTAATGAAATAAGGAATTGCAACATCAGAATTCAAATACCCAAACTCCGTACCGGTGCTCAAGTAACATTTTTATTAAAATATGCTCGGAATTATGTCTCGAAATGAATAAATTTTCTTCGCCCCCCTTGTCTTTACGGCTCGCCTGGGGTTTTAATAAAAAAAAAAAACTCTACGTTGAGTGTAAATTGTGTTAGGAAAATGGTTTTCCGTTGTTTTCCCTTTTTGCATATATTGTTCACCTGATTTTATGAAGTGAAGTTTTTTTTTGTACGGAAAAGATTTAGAATAAGAAGTAGGGGGCGTGTATCTGAAGTTGTTGGTTTTATTGAGAGACAATGTGGGTAGGTTTATGAATTTGAGTTGATCGTCGCGTCGGTGCCTGGTTTTGACGTTTAATTTAAATATGGAGTTTTTGTTGTAGATAGAACGCTCCTCATTATGTACGAACACCATTTGAGAGTTAAAAAAAGATTAATGAAGGAAGTACTACAATGGGCGGGGTATCGTGAAGTGAGAAAAGGCAACGTTTCGATGGATTTAAAGAGACAAAGAAGAGACAGTGCTGCAGGTAGTCTTAGGTGTATGTACTATTTACATTTGTATCATAATCATCATCAGCCCATTAATGTTCCCACTGCTGGGACACAGGCTTCCTCTCTGTGAGAGGGAATGAGCCGTAATCCACCACGCGGGCCCAGTGCGGGTTGGTAGATGTCACATGTCTTAGAATTTTTGGTTCTAGTACATGCCGGTTTCCACACGATGTTTTCCTTCACCGTTTTGAGAGCAGTGGTGATGAAATTATTTACACAAAGTAAAGCGCCTGCCTGGGCTCGAACCCAGGACCTGCAACTTGTAAGTCGCGGCTGATACCACTAGGCCACCACTGCTCTTTATCTGTATAAATATATAAAAAAACAATTGAATGTAATTTTTGTCTCCAAGTCGTAAACAATGACTTCTCTTCTTGTCAGTCTGTAAGCCAATCTATTATTCACAAGAATGTATTCATATATTTTTTTGTAAATAATAGAGAATGGTGGTCGAGTGGTTATTTAATATTCATTGTGAAAAACAGCCAGTGTGCAAAATGAAGGTCACTTTGTTGGCAAGGACGAGAAGCCCGTAAATCTATTGTTTTAGGCTACTGAATTAGGATCGCCATTCGCAAAATATTTTCGTTGAAGTTGGTTTAGGCAGTGTTGTCACTGTGAGCTTATTATTACATAGATTTTTATGGGAAAGTAAATTTCATTAATACTTTTACAATCGGTTGTAGTCGGACTGCTTACATCTTCTTTACATAGTATAAATAAAGTCGCTCCCGCTGTTTGTACGCTTAGATCTTTTAAACTACGCAACGGCTTTTAATGCAGTGTTCAGCAATAGATAGAGTGATTCAAGAGGAAGGTTTATATGTAGTATATGTTCGCGACGAAGCGTCATCAACCATACTAAATGGTTCATAGAAATTGAAGTTTGTATGTGTAGACATGTCTGCTTACCACGGCGCGCCACCTGATACTAAAATGAATTTTAGAGGCACGTTTATATTTATACTAAAATTTTACCTACATTTTTTGAGATAGTAGTATAATGTTTTTAGTGTTTGTCAGTATGTTATAGGGTTCAATAGTTCACCCTTAACAGAGTAAAATCATTAGAAAGCATACTGATAAGAGTTATCATAGTAAAAAACATAAATTTCTGTCATACGATACGTCTGTGCTCGACGACGGATTAGTTCCGAATGAACCGTGAGAGGGAACCACACGATATATATAGTTTTGGTGGTTTTCGAAAATATTATAGTAATTAAAATCATGTTTTTAAGGGCTTATCCTATGTACTGGACATGAAATCAGTACATAATGATGAAACTATGTGAAGACCACATAGTTTCTGCTATGTAAATAGGAATATTGACTTGATATCTCAAACACCAAATATATGGTTTTAGGTCATTTTAGGGTATATGGGGGACCTAGACCGAGACAGGAAGCCTATATACACCTCATAGTTAGCGTAGTCTTTTATATAAAGCCCATTTACTTGAGATATCAAGTCAGTATATAATAGAAAAACTGCTGTTTGACTGGTTTTGGCAATCGCTTACGGTTTTAGGTGCCCTAAGTACCTAGAAACATATAGGTGTACTGGTAAAAGTACTACCATTGGAAAGCTTGCTAAAAGGGCTTCCAGGCGGTTTCTAGATGGGAAGAATCGCTTGGATAGTCAACGAGATAAGCAGTCGTGAAAAATGTAAACAACGTAAAACGTTGAAATTTGTAGACCCTTCAGGTGGAATAACTCCATGAAGGGAATAGATGTACTCATGGTGTAAGTACTTTCGGATGGCTTGCTGGACTAGCTACCAAGCCATCACTTTGGAGCGAAAATCGCTCAAGTAGTTTAAGTACAATTCCAGAAAATAGGTTTCTGGAAACGTAATTTTTAGTCAGTTTTTGGCATTTCCCGGGACTATACACCCCTGGGAATTCCGAAAATAAGGAATTTTTGGGGACCTCCCGATGGCCCGTTGAACGCACCATCGTGTCGTCCCAATCTTATTAGTGTTTTTATATCTAATTTCTCTGATAGCTGGGCGCAAAGAAAGTGACCGGCTATCAAATTTGTACATATCAAGGCACCTTATGTGCATAGTGACCTAGATAGACTTACATAAACACTAGAAATGTAAAGTGTGGTCTATTGGCTACCAGAATCCCCATAATAGGCGGTGATTGTCTGGTTAGCCTAAGTAGGAAGTCCTAAAGTCGGTGAAATGACTTAGGAACTTATAGATTCATTACATAAGGGATGATATCCCATAGAAGATTCCCGAAAATAAGCTTTTTCTAGACGTCAACAGACAGCCTGCTATTGGCACCAGCAGGTCAACCCAACCTATAGATATCCTTAGGCTAGGTTAAAAGCTATTAAGGTTTTAACTGGGAAATAAAGGGAATTGTCCTTTTATTTCATGGAAATAGTCTAGGGAAGCTATCAATACCTGGAAATTAGGTATATTGATTAGATACATAGATAGGGGGCGTTACTGTGTTACAGTACGAAGGAATCCAGCTATTGATAGCACCATGGAAGGGGTGCGGTAACCCTATTTACCAAATATGTATAAGGGTTTTTACATAAATAAAAATTATTTTCGGCGAGAATTTGCGGGGCTCTCAATAAGTGCACGATGCGAGGGTATAAAGAACCCCCGGGCCCAAAATAGAATTTGTAGTCATCCAAAGCTAGTCGCTTGTACTTGTCTTAGTAAATAAGAAGTAATTCTTATATAGAATCAAGTCTCAGAAATTGTTGAGAGCCCTAGAATCGTGCCGTGTACTGAATAACTTAGTGTTTCATTTAATTCATCGACTTCAACCCTTATGAAGACATCCCTTTTCGATCCTGTCGAGCTGAACCTCGGAACCTGGACACCAGGAGTGCTGATCCAGAAGTAGGCAACCCGGAATCTGGAAATAACTCAAGTACAGCCAACACATCGTTGAATCGTTAGAGTCGATTTGCAACCCTACGTCACTGCTGCAGCTAGGCATCCAAGAACCTTTGTTTTCGTTGATGTGGATGGGGCGTTCAGCGGCAATGGCCAGAAGGTTTACGCCCTTCTTTTCTCGGGGCCAATGAACACGCTACGTCCTGCACATTTAATGGTCCTATCGAGCCGAATTTTGGAGCCTGGAGAGCCCCAGGACGTCGGGAACAGTAGATCCAGAAAAAACAACTGGGTGCCTGCATATTAAGTCGGCTACGTGCAACACAACGTTGACCCGTTCGAGCCGAAATTCGAAGTATGGAGCGCCCCAGGACGTCAGGAAGAAACAGTGGTGGAATTAATTTTTCGAATTTTGGAGAAATTAATTTCACAAATAAACCAAAAATCGACGTGCACTGCAGGGAACAAGTCCTACGTGCCCTATTTGCCGCTGGATCCAAGAGGTAAAATTCTGGAGACAGTTATTGAAAACACCCTATTTTTTCAATAATTGTAAGAAAATAGAAGAAATTTTCTGTGAGCCGCAAAATGCTGTATGAAGACAGATGCGCATCCTTGAAGCCCCAAGAATAGTTCCTGAAGACTTATCGCTGAAAACTACCCTATGTTATCAGTGATTTGTTCTAGAACTGAACGCTTGTTTATTCAACCAAGAATACTCGTTCAGAAGATTGGATTACGTCTTTGACGCGGAAGAATAGTTCCTGAAGACTTATCGCTGAAAACTACCCTTATGTTTTTAGCGATTTGTTTAAAAAACGAGCGCCCGTCAGAAAAATACAAGACGTGCGTTTAGAAGGCTGATGTGCATCCTTGATGATTGAAGAATAATTCCTGAAGCCTTATGACTGAAAACAACCCCTATGTTTTCAGGAAAATTTTGAAGACTGAATTTTCGTCAGTGAATGGAAGAAACGTACTCTGAAGACTTAGATACGTTTCGGATGTACTGACTATGCGGTTCCTGAAGCACTATCACTGAAAATAACTTTGACGTTTCGGTGATTTATTTGAAGATTGAATTTTCTTCAATCAAGCAAGATACGTGCTCGGAAGATTGATGCACGGCTCTGATGCTTTGGACAAGCAGTTCATGAAGCATCACCACCGAAAAGTAACCTTGACTTTTCGGTGATTTAGAATTTGATTGAATTACAGTCAATCAAATAGAACATACACGTTTATGGGAAAAATAAACTTGTATAGCAAATGCCTGAAGTTTCCTGAAGACTTATCACTGACCGTAAGTTTTTAGTGATTTTTTATTTGAAGATTGAATTATAGTCAATCGAAGTGGAGGTTAACTTCTGGAGATCGTCGGTTTGAACGCTGAAGCCCGGAACTGGGACTTATCTTTGAAAACTAACTTCGAGTTTTCAAAAGAAAATATTTCAACAACAATGCCGATAACCAGATCCAAAGGCAAGACGCCGGAGGCATGGACCGTGGAGTTGGATCAGCCAGTTGGCATCAGACATGAGCTGCCGCCGTGTTCACCTTCCACAACCGAAGGGACCGAGCCGTCGGACGAGCAGCGCCATCTAGCGCCTCAAACTGAAAGCACTCCGACGCATCAACCAATAGAAACTGATCAAGCGGTTTCTACCAGAGTAACCAGATTAGAAGGAGCTTCAGACACAACATTGAAACCTTCTCAGAAAGAGAAGATTTCCGAAGAAGACAGACGTACAGCGATGCCGATGACTACCCGGGGTGACGCCCGTATCGAACATAGCCGTCCGCCGTCAACTAGAGTGACTCGGTCACGAAAAAACATAGACAAAGCTCGCGAAGACTTACTCAAAATTAAGTTGGAGCTTGCACAACTGGCACTTCAGAGAGCGGAGGAAGAGGGTTCCGAAGCTGAATACTTGGATGACAGAAACTCGAATGACGAGTACGTGCGTTCATGGCTAGAAGAGGCACCAGAACCTCAGCCTGAGAAGGAGGATAACGTCGTTGAAGGGGGAACCAGAAATTCTATGCATAGACCCCTGACTGCGGCCGCCACCAAATCGCAAATAGAAGGTCAGCATCCTAAGGAGAGAGAAGTGCGAAAGCCTCCAGTTGCAGCGTCAGCTGAGGGTACAGGAGGTCAGAGGGATAGTCTCCGTCCATTCTTGACGGAGTTGACGTCCGCTATAGCGTCGAAATTCGTCATGACATTGCCGAATTTCAATGGTTCTCATACTGAATGGCTATCATTTCGGGCCATATATGAGACAACTCGAGCGTACTTTACGGACATCGAGAATACAGCGAGGCTGAGGAGAAGCTTACATGGACGTGCAATGGAAACCGTCAGCTCAGAACTCATCGGACATGCCAGGCCCGATGACATCATGAAGGAACTCGAGCTGCAGTTCGGCCGTCCAGACTCCATAGCGCAAGCTGAAACAGATAGATTACGCGGACTGCCGCGCTGCAGTGAGTCACCAAGAGACATCTGCGCGTTTGCAAGTCGCGTAAGAGGTGCTGTAGTCACGCTCCGCGCGTTAAAAAAGGGTCATTACCTTATGAACGCGGAGCTTATGCGATTGTTAACAGAGAAGTTACCCAATTCGCTACGAGCACAATGGTACCGATCATATTCGGAGAAGTACCAATCGGTGCCAGATATTTCATTGTTCAGTAATTTTATATCTGAACAGGCACACTTCTGTAGTCCATTCGCCCCACCCGAAGGCATCGCTTCGGCCGAGGCGAACACCAACAGACGCGTCACACAAAGGACGCATATAGCTACGGACCAACCGGTAGGAAAATGCCGTGTTTGCGACGTGGGACATCACTACGCCACTGGATGTGCACAATTCAGGGGCGTAGCTGTCGAGAAAAGATGGGAGCTAGCGAAAAAACACAATCTATGTTATCGCTGCCTTCAACATCGACGAGGCAACCACACTTGTAAGAGAAAACAGTGTGGCCAAGACGGGTGCAGAGATACGCACCATCGGCTTCTTCATAGGAAGAAGCAACAGCAGAGGGAAGCCAACAAGAAGCCCGATGTTCCTGAATCCCGCAAGGATCCTCAGGAAACGGTGGCCAGTTTCGGGTCACCATCGAGCCAGGCGTACCTCAAGATAGTGCCGGTCCGGGTAATCGGACCGGCGGGAGAGGTAGCAACATACGCTCTCCTAGACGATGGGTCCACCGTTTCGCTGATGGATGAAGACATCGCGAGGCAAATCGGGGCAGAGGGCCCTGTGGACCCGCTCAAGATCGGTGCGATAGGCAACACCATGCTCACCACACCATGCTCAAGAAGAGTCAAGGTGACGCTGGTTAGCCCGCAAGAGAGAAGGGTACAATTTAAAGCACGTACTATACCTAAACTCAGCTTGGCAAAACAAACAGTGAGCGATAGGGTTGTCGCACGCTGCAAGCATTTAACCGACTTGAGAAAAGAGTTGATGTACAACAATGGCGTGCCAAAAATACTCGTCGGCCAAGACAACTGGCATTTGTTATTGGCCAGCGAGATTCGCAGAGGTCCAAGACACCAACCAATTGCGTCACTTACAGCAATGGGTTGGACACTACATGGCGCGCACAGTAGTTTACTACGACAACAAGTACATCATGTCAATAGAATAACAACTGATGACAATTTGGATCATCAGTTGCGCGAACATTTCGCCATAGAATCGTTGTGCATAAACCCACAGCGACCCGCCTCTGACCCAGCAAGAAGGGCAGAGGACATTTTGAATCGATCAACTGTCCAATTAGAGAATGGACACATCGAAACCGCCATGCTTTGGCGTAATGAGCATGCTGAGATGCCAGATAGCTTTGAGACAGCTCTGAAGAGGCTCGTCTCAACAGAAAAGAAGCTGGACAAGAACCAGGAACTTCTAAGAAGATGCTCAGACCAGATGGACTCGCTAATTGCGAAAGGGTACGCTGAAAGGGCACCCGCAATTAGCACGCCGGGCAAAACTTGGTACCTCCCACACTTCAATGTCTTCAACCCAATGAAGCCAGACAAACTTCGCATCGTACATGACGCTGCCGCCAAATCGAGAGGAATGTCACTGAATGACTTCCTGTTAACTGGGCCCGACTTATTACAGTCGCTGCCAGGCGTAATGATGCGGTTTCGCCGCCACTGCGTCGCAATAACCGGTGACATAGCGGAGATGTTCATGCAAGTGAAGGTGCGGAGCCAAGACCGAGACGCGCTTCGCTACCTGTGGAGGGGAAACCGCAGAGAAGGAGCGCCAGAAGAATATAGAATGACGTCCATCATTTTCGGCGCAGCCAGTTCGCCTTGCACAGCAATTTTTGCAAAGAACTGGAACGCAAACAAATATATAGAGAAGCACCCTGAAGCTGTGGATGCTATACTACGTAGTCATTATATGGATGACTACCTAGATAGTTATAGAACTATCGAGAAGGCGGCAGAAGTCGCTAGTATGGTGCGAAAAATACACCTACAGGCGAGGTTTGAACTCAAGAAATGGGTTTCAAATAGCTCGCAGCTCCTAGAAAAAATGGACCCATCGCATATACAAACTGAGATGGTATCCATTGGAGATATAGATACGTCGGAAAAGATACTCGGCCTCATATGGAGGCCAGGCGAAAACACGCTGGGTTTCAACCTCACACTCGCGCGTCTGCCTGAGGGTATCTTGGACCGAGAGGCGCCCACCAAGCGAGAGGCGCTCAGAATAGTAGCGTCGCTATACGACCCACTCGGACTCGCCTCGCCAGTAACCATCAAGGCGAAGCAAATATTGCAAGAAGCATGGAGGCGAGGCGTCGACTGGGATCAGAGGCTAGATGTTGACCTAGCATTACAATGGAAAATTTGGGTACAACATTTACGCCAACTAAAAAACGTTAGCGTACCAAGATGCTATCCTGGATATAGCGACGCTATAGAAATGCAGGTGCATGTGTTCACTGATGCAAGCGAGATGGCATATGCTACCGCTATATACTGGCGGGCCACGACCGTGGAAGGCAAGCACTTAATAAGCCTTGTTATGGCGAAAGCGCGGGTGGCCCCACTGAAACTGCTTTCGATACCGAGACTCGAACTTCAGGCCGCGGTATTGGGAACCCGCGTAGCCGCAGCAGTGATGAGTGAACACGACTGCAAGCCCACGTCAGTAACGTATTGGTCAGATAGCAAGACCGTACTGACCTGGATTAGAAGAGGAGCGAGAGTATACAAACCTTTCGTTGCTCACCGAATAGCTGCTATTGAAGACAATAGCAAAGTCGAAGATTGGCGATGGATACCCACCAAGATGAACATCGCTGATGCAGCAACCCGTGACGTGCCACTGCGGTTCAACTCGGACCACGAGTGGTACTGCGGGCCGAGTTTTTTGTCTCTTGGGCCCGAATTATGGCCCACAGAGAAACCTCCGACTACAAACGACACGGGAGAAGAAAAAACTTTCGTTGTCACAGAAGGGGACAAGAAGAGCTTCATAGAAGCCGTTCCAGAGCCAAGCAGATTCTCCAGATGGGAGCGACTGCTTCGTGCGACCGCCACAGTTCTGCGTTTTATATCTCTTTGCAAAAATAGAACAGAGATAACGTCCTATAAACGGACGAGAAAAAACGCTGAAAAGGACCCAGACTGGCGCAAGAAGCCCGCTGTACCTGCACAGAAGCAGAAGCAGGCATGCAGAGCACCAACCCAGGTCAACAGACAAATCATAGAAGCAGAATTTCTCCAAGAAGCTGAGAAAATACTTGTCCAGGTCGCACAACAACAATCGTTCGCTTCAGAGTTAGCGAATGTTGAAGAAATAAATAAAAATAGCTCGCTGCGACCTTTACAAATTCAGGTCGTCGACGGCGTGCTGCGACTAAGAAGTCGCATAGCAGCTACGCAAGAGGTAGCTGAAGAAGTGATGCGCCCGCCTATATTACATGGCGACCATCACATAACGCAGTTGTACATAGACTGGACACATCGCAGTCTACAACATAGTGGCACCGAACTCACAATTAATGAGGTACGGCAGCACTACTGGGTCGTGAAGATGCGACCAACAGCGAAGAAGGTGATAGCAAGATGCCTGCATTGCCGTATACGCAAGGCACAGCCACCAGTACCTGCGACCGGCGACCACCCGAAAACGCGCCTCGCTCACCATAAGAGGCCGTTTACATATACCGGGCTCGACTATTTCGGCCCGCTATCCGTCACCGTCGGTCGGCAGCATCAGAAGAGATACGTAGCACTATTTACGTGTCTCACATCAAGGGCGGTGCACCTTGAAATCGCCGCCAGCCTTAGCGCAGACTCCGCCATATTGGCGCTGCGCCGATTCGCCGCACGCAGAGGATGCCCAGCTGAGATACACTCAGACAATGGCACCAACATGCACGGCGCCGACAGAGAGCTGCGAGACGCCTTCAAAACAGAGGCAAGTCGTAGAGGCATCGTATGGCGCTTCATAACGCCATCAGCGCCATTCATGGGAGGCGCCTGGGAGCGCCTAGTTCGTTGTGTAAAAAACACACTATACAATGTACTTACAGAAAAACACCCCACCGAAGAGGTGTTGTCCACACTGATTTGTGAGGCAGAGTACATTGTAAATAGCCGACCATTGACACGTGTCGGTAGATGGTGATGATGATGAATCCATCACACCGAATCACCTCTTGCTCGGTGGGTCAGCCAGACTACCTACACCTGGCACGTTCACCGAGCAAGATATAGACAGCAGGAAAATATGGCGACGATCACAGATCCTCGCTGATATGTTCTGGAGTCGCTGGGTCAGAGAGTACCTGCCGGAGCTCCAAAACCGGCGGGAGCCACATAGTAGTGGGCCCAGATTTAAAGTGGGTGACCCTGTCCTGATAGCCGACGGCCAGCTGCCCCGCAATACGTGGCCGCGAGGCCGCATTGTGGCCGTGTATCCAGGAATCGACGGAGAAATCCGGACCGCTGAGGTACGCACGCTTGGCGGTACCTTGAAGCGTCCGGTGAAGAAACTCGTCCCACTGCCCCAGTAACCAGAGATGCCGGAGCGGCGACCGTCCTCTCGGTGGGCCTGGCCGGTAGCCGAGAAATGCCGTCCGTCGCTCACCGAAGGAATGCAGCGCCGCGCCGACAACACTTCGAGTCGACACAGCGAGTCGACACAGCACTGCACGGCGGGAGATATGTTCGCGACGAAGCGTCATCAACCATACTAAATGGTTCATAGAAATTGAAGTTTGTATGTGTAGACATGTCTGCTTACCACGGCGCGCCACCTGATACTAAAATGAATTTTAGAGGCACGTTTATATTTATACTAAAATTTTACCTACATTTTTTGAGATAGTAGTATAATGTTTTTAGTGTTTGTCAGTATGTTATAGGGTTCAATAGTTCACCCTTAACAGAGTAAAATCATTAGAAAGCATACTGATAAGAGTTATCATAGTAAAAAACATAAATTTCTGTCATACGATACGTCAGTGCTCGACGACGGATTAGTTCCGAATGAACCGTGAGAGGGAACCACACGATATATATAGTTTTGGTGGTTTTCGAAAATATTATAGTAATTAAAATCATGTTTTTAAGGGCTTATCCTATGTACTGGACATGAAATCAGTACATAATGATGAAACTATGTGAAGACCACATAGTTTCTGCTATGTAAATAGGAATATTGACTTGATATCTCAAACACCAAATATATGGTTTTAGGTCATTTTAGGGTATATGGGGGACCTAGACCGAGACAGGAAGCCTATATACACCTCATAGTTAGCGTAGTCTTTTATATAAAGCCCATTTACTTGAGATATCAAGTCAGTATATAATAGAAAAACTGCTGTTTGACTGGTTTTGGCAATCGCTTACGGTTTTAGGTGCCCTAAGTACCTAGAAACATATAGGTGTACTGGTAAAAGTACTACCATTGGAAAGCTTGCTAAAAGGGCTTCCAGGCGGTTTCTAGATGGGAAGAATCGCTTGGATAGTCAACGAGATAAGCAGTCGTGAAAAATGTAAATAACGTAAAACGTTGAAATTTGTAGACCCTTCAGGTGGAATAACTCCATGAAGGGAATAGATGTACTCATGGTGTAAGTACTTTCGGATGGCTTGCTGGACTAGCTACCAAGCCATCACTTTGGAGCGAAAATCGCTCAAGTAGTTTAAGTACAATTCCAGAAAATAGGTTTCTGGAAACGTAATTTTTAGTCAGTTTTTGGCATTTCCCGGGACTATACACCCCTGGGAATTCCGAAAATAAGGAATTTTTGGGGACCTCCCGATGGCCCGTTGAACGCACCATCGTGTCGTCCCAATCTTATTAGTGTTTTTATATCTAATTTCTCTGATAGCTGGGCGCAAAGAAAGTGACCGGCTATCAAATTTGTACATATCAAGGCACCTTATGTGCATAGTGACCTAGATAGACTTACATAAACACTAGAAATGTAAAGTGTGGTCTATTGGCTACCAGAATCCCCATAATAGGCGGTGATTGTCTGGTTAGCCTAAGTAGGAAGTCCTAAAGTCGGTGAAATGACTTAGGAACTTATAGATTCATTACATAAGGGATGATATCCCATAGAAGATTCCCGAAAATAAGCTTTTTCTAGACGTCAACAGACAGCCTGCTATTGGCACCAGCAGGTCAACCCAACCTATAGATATCCTTAGGCTAGGTTAAAAGCTATTAAGGTTTTAACTGGGAAATAAAGGGAATTGTCCTTTTATTTCATGGAAATAGTCTAGGGAAGCTATCAATACCTGGAAATTAGGTATATTGATTAGATACATAGATAGGGGGCGTTACTGTGTTACAGTACGAAGGAATCCAGCTATTGATAGCACCATGGAAGGGGTGCGGTAACCCTATTTACCAAATATGTATAAGGGTTTTTACATAAATAAAAATTATTTTCGGCGAGAATTTGCGGGGCTCTCAATAATGGCACGATGCGAGGGTATAAAGAACCCCCGGGCCCAAAATAGAATTTGTAGTCATCCAAAGCTAGTCGCTTGTACTTGTCTTAGTAAATAAGAAGTAATTCTTATATAGAATCAAGTCTCAGAAATTGTTGAGAGCCCTAGAATCGTGCCGTGTACTGAATAACTTAGTGTTTCATTTAATTCATCGACTTCAACCCTTATGAAGACATCCCTTTTCGATCCTGTCGAGCTGAACCTCGGAACCTGGACACCAGGAGTGCTGATCCAGAAGTAGGCAACCCGGAATCTGGAAATAACTCAAGTACAGCCAACACATCGTTGAATCGTTAGAGTCGATTTGCAACCCTACGTCACTGCTGCAGCTAGGCATCCAAGAACCTTTGTTTTCGTTGATGTGGATGGGGCGTTCAGCGGCAATGGCCAGAAGGTTTACGCCCTTCTTTTCTCGGGGCCAATGAACACGCTACGTCCTGCACAGTATACATGCATATTATAGTCGAGAATAGCAGAGAAATTCAAAGATTGGTAATGTGATGTCGTAACAAACATATTTTTGTGCGCGGGCTAAACCTTACGAGATATATCAAATTAATGTAGTACGAAATTTTATATCTTACAACGGTCGATAAAAAAGTTCGCAGTGGTATATGTTTATCTCCTAAGGATAACCCACAGTGACCATTTTCATCTTTTACACATTACAAAAAAAATGGGTTATTTTATCAAGCTATTATAATTAAATACATTAGGTACATTGTGAATTTCATGTAGATAAACATTGCCCTGAAACAGCATATCATTAAAATGAAAATCGGAGTTATGGCGAAATAAAAACTAATGAATATTAATTTACACAAAGTAAAGCGCCTGCCTGGGCTCGAACCCACGACCTACAAGATGTAAGTCGCGGCCGATACCACTAGGCCACCACTGCTCTCAAAACGGTGGAAACCGTGAGGAAACCGGCATGTCCTAGAACTAAAAATTTAAAGACATGTGACATCCACCAACCCGCACTGGGCCCGCGTGGTGGATTATGGCCCATTCCCCTCACAGAGCCTGTGTCCCAGCAGTGGGATCATTATTAGGCTGATGATGTGAATATAAATTCAAGCGGGCGGACCTCAAACCGATGACGGGATCCTACGAAAGAAAAACTTGGTAGGTATAATACCTAGGGAAATTATTAATCGAGGGAAAAATATACTGAATGGGCGACTATTATACTAAGTAAGTAACTATTTATCCGATTTGAGTAATACCTTTTAGGAGATTTTTGTGAGCCGCGGTAATAATATTGTTACATACTTTAATTGTATTTGGGTTTCTATTTTTTCTATTTTAGAATATTATTATTTTGAAAATAGCTGAACAACTATCGAGGCGACATAACTGTGCAGTGCGGGAGTTCGGGTTTATTCGTGTCCAAGAGCGAGCGAAGCGAGCTCGGGAACTTAGGGCACCCCGACACGGATAGGTTAGGTTCGAAGGGGATGACGGGAGCTGAAGTGAGCGAGCAAAGCGAGCGAACTTAGCTCCCGTCATCTCCTTCATGTTAGGTTACTTTAGACCCTGCAGACAGAAAAAGGAGCCCTGTCGACAAACTTATATTTTCAAGTCGCTGTTTTAAACATTTGTATTCGCCCACTGTTTGTCGCCCACTTAGTATTTCAGTAAGCCATATTCAGTATTTTTTACACCTTTAATTTGAATTTTTTTTCGCTCGTTTAAATACTAGCCTAATACCTATACGTACATACTACCAGTGCAAAGCCGGGGTGGGTCGCTAGTACACAATAAAGCTTTCTAACAAAATCGGTATAATTTGTAACGGCAAAATTGCTTGGAATAAACTGTGAAGAAATGATTCTCAAATAACACTTTTACTAAAATAAAATGAAAATGATAGTGATGTCATTTTCTGTTAATTTAATTGAAAGAGTGTATGTGTGTTTTGTTTTTAGTTCAATGTTAACGAAGGCGCGGTGGTCGCTCAGTGCCAACGGCCCCGGCTTACGTATCGTAGGTCGTGGGTTCGATCCCAGGCAGGCGCTTTACTTTGTAAAAAATAATGTCTTTACCACTGCTCTAACAACGGTGAAGGAAAACATCGTGAGTAAACCGTCATGTCCTAGAACCAAAAAACAATAAGACATGTGACATCCACCAACCCTCACCGGACCCACGTGTTGGATTAAGCCCATTCCACAGATAGGAGGCCTGTTTCCCAGCAGTGGGAACATTAAAAGGCTGGTAATTAATGTTAACAATTTATAGTTTTTCTGAAGACAAGAAAAGACAAGACAATGCAAGACAAGACAAAGATATTTTATTTCAAGTAGGCCACCAAGCGGCACTTTTGAACGTTACATTGAAATTTATAAGTAATAATAGTTGATTCTACCATAGTAAAATGATTATTTGTTATTGCGCCTTCCACATTTGTCTGGTTAATGAGATCCCGGACCGAAAGGCGTACGAGGGTCCCGGACCGAAAGGCTTATGAAGGACTGACGCTAACACGCAGATGCCCGATGATCCCTGTATGCACTATGGAAATGTATCCAAGAGCAACCTCCGGTGCAGGGTTTTGTTATGATAAGGCAGAGTTGGCATTTCCACCATATTGTGTAAAAACTATAAAATAAATAAGAATAAGTCTCACCGTCGAACATTCAGCATTAACTTGATCCCTTTCATTTGTGAGTAACGGCAGATAATTAAGGTTCAGTGCAGGTCGTAATTTTCTTTACAACGGAGCGCGGCTAACAAATTGTCGGCCATCATTGCCTGTCCGGAGTTAATATGAGCGGTGTCGGCGCTTCACGTAGTATGGGGCCTCGAGATCAGGGGGGTGACCATAAGCTCTAAGAGTAATCCCCCATGAGCTATGACTGTCTTGTGTTTTGGTTTGGTAATTGATAATTGTGACATGGTCTTCACATGATTTTAAAACTTGATTGAAAAATCTCACACATCACACATCCCATCATCAGCCTATTAATGTTCCCACTGCTGAGACACATGCCTCCTCTCTGAGAGAGGGAATGGACCGTAATCAACCACGCGGGCCCAGTGCGGGTTGGTAGATGTCACATGTCTTCGAATTTTTGGTTCTAGGACATGCTGGTTTCCTCACGATGTTTTCCTTCACCATTTGGAGAGCAGTGGTGATGAAATAATTAACACAAAGTAAAGCGACTACCTGAGCTCGAACCCACGACCTACAACTTGTAAGTCGCGGCCGATACCACTGGGCCAGCACCGCTCTGAAAAATCTTACGATGTATTTATTGCTCGTTGTTTTCCAAGAAACTCGTCATCATCTCAGCCAAAAGACGTCCACTACTGGACGTTGGCCTCCTAAGCGTCACCACACAGATCGGTCCTGTCGCGAGTCTCGTATCCACCGGATTCTAATCGTTCCGCCTATAGGCAGGCCTTCCAACGTTGCGCTTTTCGGTTTGCAGTAGCCACTCCGGAATTTTTAGCTCCATCGACCATCTATTCTGCTAGCAATGTGCCCTGCCCACTGCTATTAGTTTAGCATGAAAATACCTTTTGGAAAAGCAACTAGAAAAACTGTGTAACTATAGAATTATAAATATTTAGCTACAACACGGTTTCCTAAAAAAGGTATAGTAGGTTAGGTATATATACTGCGCAAGGGATTTAAGGCATTTGGGCACATGATCATGTTAGTCAATGTTACTGACATTTTTCCATTAGGAATTGCTCAGTGTCTGAATTTGTGAATGTCAATTGACTCATCGTTTATGGCACTCATTCTTTATTACATTGGTTTGTGACAACAGGTTCGCCTTTTTCATGGGTTGCATGCAGTACTACTACGAGTACTACCGAGTATTTTTGTATTAACATGAGAGCAGTGGTAGCCCAGTGGTATCGGCCGCGACTTACAACTGGTAGGTCGTGGTTCGAACCCAGGCAGGCGATTTACTTTGTGTAAATTATTTGATCACCACTGCTCTCAAAAACGGTGAAGGAAAACATCGTGAGGAAACCGGCATGTTATAGAACCAAAATCCGAAGACATGTGACATCCACCAACCCGCACTGGGCCCGCGTGGTGGATTACGGCCCGCCCCCTCTCATAGAGAGGAGGCCTGTGTCCCAGCAGTGGGAACATTAAAAGGCTGATGATGATGATGATGTGATGCACTACAAGCGAAATCAAATTAAGTATTTCGATCTTTGGCTTTCTTTCGGGGAAAATATGCCTAATGAATTTAATTGAATTTAATCTAACTTCATAAAAGTCACCGTTTCCGCTGCGCTCCTAGCTCCACACCGAAGCTCCGTGCAAACCGCCCTGAGCGTTTGGCGCGTCGTCTTGATTGTTTTACAGTTTAGTTCGCGATCGCCTCCGCGCTCGCGCTTTGAGTTATTTCATCAACTGCTTTATATACTTGCTGTTGAATGCAGACGTCAGCACTTTCGGAATTTTCATTTCGGCTGAGATTAACTTTATGGGTTATGATTTTGAAAAGTAAGTTTGATGCTTTTATTTATTTATTTAATTATTCCTATACAACACATAACTAACAGACAAGAAGGTGAAGCTTATTTTTGAAGAAATCTCTGTCAGCTGAAAATTAAAAAAAAAATAGAAAATAGAAATACCTGCGAAAAAGCGTTGAATAAAAATATATGTAGACACCGTGTGTAGAGGAGAAATAAACAGAAAAATTGCTTAGGTTTTATATCAGATATGGCACAGATAATATAATACTAGCATATAGATGCATCATCCCATACAAAGAAACCGTGCCGACGTAACTAGCGTTTTTCGTCTGATTAAACCGATTATTTTTGTACATCAATTGCGTTCGGTGCCGTTCCACGGCGATAAGATAGATGGTGTTAGCAGCGACTTGCAAGTAAAAGGGTGCACTCGGTTCGTGAATATTTTTTTCTTTAAATACAGTGAAGGTTTGTTTTATAGTATTTTTTGCACGTTTTTACAGTTTCTTTGTACCAAAATGTGTCACAATGTAAATATAAACAATCGAGTGGAATGCCTCAGAAATTTAAAACCGCGCCATCTATTGGCATCAATTTTAAATGATCCGTTCTAATTATCTTTGAAATGTGAATTAAGAGCCCAAAATTCCATAATTTTGTGCTTAGGAGAGTTGATTAAACAAGAAGAACAAGAACATACAATTTTTATGTCCAATGCCAGTAAATGTTAATTTTACACACATTCAATAACAAATGCATATCGCGTCATCTGGTGAGATTAGTTTAAACGCGAGCCTATCGATAAATAAAAAAAACTAATTTTCTTTCTTAGCGCCATAACCACGGGGTCTCACCCCGTGGTTATGGCGCTTAAAATCACAAAACTATCACACTTTTTGAACAGTAGTTTTTCTATTCCGTATTACCAAATATAGACTTGTGAACTTCTTGTCTTTCAGAAACTAAGGCCGGTTTTCCAGATGCTCATGCTCATACTCAACTTATCTCAAATTGGAAATTTACATTAACGTGCTCAAGTCAAAGATCCTACACGCCCCAAACCAGACGTTACTGAATTCTTTTAACACGTACATGCACACTCGACTTGCTAACTTGCACTTTAATTTTCATTCAATACTTACAACACATTTTGTTTAGAAATAATTCAGTAACGTCTGGGGCGTCTGGACTCTTACTCTATTGAGTACAGATATATGTCAAGCTAAAGAATCATATGCCAAACTCGAGAGTTGTGATTGGTTGGTAATTGATTGGTAGGTGTGGCTGATTTTTAGTTCGAGTCGAGTATGAGCAACCGGAATTCGGGCCTAACTCAAAATTATTTTATTTCGTTTTGATTTTATTATGACATCATCATTATCATATCGGATCATCATCATTATCACATCTCCAGAACCTTTCTGCCCCATCGGCCATCCGTTCTGCGAGCAATGTGCCCCGCCCACTGCCACTTAAGTTTGGCAATTCTTCGGGCTATGTCGGTAAACCTGATTCTCTTGCGGATCTCTACATTTCTGATTCGATGACGCATGGAAACTTCGAGCATAGCCCTCTCCATTGCCCTTTGGGTGACTGTAAGCTTTCTGTTGAGGTCCATTGTAAGCAACCATGTCTCAGAGCCATATGTCATCACTGGCAACATACATTGGTCATCTCCATGTTTATCCTAAGACCCACTCTTTCGGAATTGTACTGAGGTCCTCCATGGTCTCAGCCATGACCACTATATCGTCGGAAAACCGAAGGTGAGTGATGTATTCGCTATTGACGATTTTGACATAATTTTATTTTTATTTTATTTTGGTTTAATTTGAATTTATTTACTTTTAATTAATTTTTATGTAATTTTATGTCCTATGATTTTACTTTGTTTAAAATTCTTATTTTAATATACGCGACTTACTATGACAATGATATGCATGCCTATAAGGGACTTGTTTACACAGGATCATTTCTGAATGTTATTTTCTGGTATGAATTTGTAAATGAGTCGATGGTGTGCCTTTTTCAATAAATAAATTATTAACTCAAATTACCATCATCTTTACTGATCAGCATTCTAAATCGAGCCAAATAAGTTACCATAAACAAAACACAACTAGCTTCAGCTACCGTACCGTCCAGCTGGTAGTTTTAAACTAAACGCTTCAAATATTTTAACTCGATATATTAGATGCAAGGATTGTTTCTGGTAGTTTTAATTTATGGTGCAAATGTTTACCTACTGAGAGCTGTAAACTACATAACATCACGCTTGTGTTGCCCGGTTTGTAAAGCAGAAGTATTACTCCTTCATTTTGTTAGGTTATGTTTATGCTCCAAGCAAAAGGGAGGGAGCCTTTTGTCATCAACCGAGTAATAATCTAGGCTCCAGGCTGCTATTGTAAAAATCTTACTTCATCCTGTAGCCCAACCTGGGACAGTCAATAATGCCCGGATAATTTCCTCGGGACGCATAGAGCTTCATTGCCTCTGATGGTTGTTACTGCACTGTTGATTCTGGATTTCGGGAGATGCAGAGGTCGAGAGTAAGCACTCTGATATCTGACCACGGTGGTTGCCACCAGGTACGCCATGGATAGGCTGAGGAAAGTATGGAGGAATCGCAACATCGACTAAGGCACAAAAATCTCAAAGGGGCACTTGTGTTCCCCATATTCCTGTACGCAGCCATGACCTGGACGCTCTGGTTATATGGTGCTGGAGGAAAATATGCTTGGAGTGTTGTGGACTGAGTTTAGCCGAAATCTCACTGTGATTTGATAACCATGACTGCTTTGCCAAGAGCGTACCGACGATGAAGATAGTGGTCGAGAATAGTGTGGCGGGTTTAGCCGATCTAGGTATCGACAGTGATATCACAAGACCAACCAGTTCAATACAAGGAACCTTTTACACTGAACTGCTAAAGAAGTGAAGCTTAAGGCGACAATAGTCGCCAACGACCTTGAGGGAACAAAACGCACTCGTTTCATACACGCGCGACCCAAAACTCAGTAGGTTTTTGTAGTTTCCTTACTATTCTATGACTTTAAAAAAATAGCCTTAGATCACAATTTTGATAATTAAATTGTCTTTGAGATGGTGACAATTTCATTAAAATACGCCCGGTGGTTTTGGTCCAATTTTTTGTCCGTGTTAGATATAACTTTACAAAATAATTACAAAATGTTACACGAATAAAACTCAAAATTTTCTTAGATCGAATTATTAAGAAAATGGTCTAAAGTAACCAAAAAAATACGCAGCTACCGAGGGGTATCTGCGCCTTAAAATAAGATGCCAGCATAATAAAGAAAACATAATTAATGTTTATCTTCCGTTCCAAAGCAGCTTAAACTTTACCAAGTCAAGTCTGCCTTCCGCAAAATCGTCAGAAAAGCGTTCAAAACTGTACAATAACAGTCGATTTAGCCCCAGTTCCACAAAAACCCTTTATTACACAATATTACGGTACATTATTAAAAGCACAAACTCTACCGGATTATTATTATTTTGCAAATCAAAGAGATTATGCAAATATTAAGTTGCGTTCGTTCGTGACACGGATGTATGTATAGAAGACTAGATAGTGCACAACGATTGTCCTTTTTTCCCAAACAATCTATAGCGGGAATGTTTGATGGGGAAGTAATAGCATTTGGGACTGAGACAAAAGCGATTGTTTTTGCTTTGTTATCACTATAGCTAATTTACTACCTAAGTGTCTGGGCTTCTACTGCAAAAATATGTTATAAATAACTAGTAACTTACGGTCTACCTGCTATCTGAAGAAATCACGACGATAGACATCTAAAAAACTGACACATGCAAAGCTAAAATTGCCCTTTCACATCCAGAAGTTAGATACACTCGCATCCATGTTCTTCAACATAGCAATTTTGGTTCGTGGGAACAAGGAATGATGGTTCTTCCTCGATCGAGCTCCTTCACAAAGAGCAGTAAAATTGTTGTGCTGTGTAGTATCCAACCTTTGGCTCAACTAGAGTCTAGAGCAGTGATGGGCAAAGTACGGCCCGCGGGCCAGCTCCGGCCTGCGAAAGCATTTAATCCGGCCCGCCGACGGTCCTTCGATATGAATAGTATATGGCCCGCAATAATTATATTTTGACGGTCCAGAAGTATAAAGTAGATTCTACTTAGTAGAATAATAGACGCATAGGTAAAGGAGCCAGCTAGACTAGCTTAAATTGCGAAAAAAACTCAATCAGAAACCGACTTACTGATGAACACCTTATTATTGCAAATCAAAAGCAATTTCACATGTCTCACACGCCTACCTTGGCATGGCCTACGATTAAAAATTAAATTATAATTTTTAACATTTGTGCAAGTATGTAATGCTGTAATGTTTTTATATGATTAAAAGTCTCAACACAAAATGCATTTATCCTATAATGCCGGCCCTTCTCTAAAATTTTTGAAACTTTCTGGCCCCCCCATTAAGAAGTTTGCCCACCACTGGTCTAGAGTCTAAGGTTGGATAATATACTAATACTACGTCTAGAAGACGAAGTGACATTCTATAAGCAAAAGTTATAGGATTGACATGTGAGCTGAGCCGACATGCCATGTGGTCAATTCGAAACATTTTTCATCTGACTTTTGTAAACCGTTATTGTCGACAGCCTATCGCATCTATCTTTTCTACATCCCCGTCCCGTCCCGCTGGTACCAACCTCCGGAATTGAAGAAATTAATTTAGTCAGCAAACAATAATAAATCGTTGCGGTGGCGTCGGCTTCGCAATACCATAATGAGGTATATAAACCTTCGCGTTTTAAGGAACCATCGCTTATTGGTATTTTGTTACTTGTTAGACACCCTGTTATATTAATATTCTTCGGTAAATGTTAACTTTGTTTGTGTGAAACTTGGGCGTTTGTGGCAGGCCTTGGAAGACGGGGTTTTTATTAAAAAGTGGAAGTATTATTTATGAAGAGAATATATTCTTTTGAGAGATTTCTAAAGAAAACTGGTGGTATATTTTAAAAACTAAACTTGACAAGGAACAACTTTGTTCAAGGAAGCCATAGTGAATTATCAAAAAATAATAGTACCTCCCATACTAATTTGATCAGCTGATGCTGCTCATGTAGCCAAGTCAGAGGCCTGTGGGGTTACTAGAGGCGGCGTAATTAACTCTGACACTAGAGATGGCCACATCCTCACACGAAAATAAGAGAAGCTGATGCTAACTTTGTATAAAATGGGGTGGGTATGGGATCTACCTCCTAGCGGTCCATCCTGGGCAACGGCACCACAGGCTTGCCTGTGGTACGGCTGAACGATCCCACTTAAGCGGTGGTAGGCTCCGCAAGGGGCCGCCTGGCTTGCGACCACCATCCCACCGGAGTCCGGCGCCAAGCAGCTTGCTGTGTTCCGTCGGTGTGTGGGACTGCCAGTGCCTTTGGGGGAGAAGGAGGATGTCAGTTGCGCTGTTCAGAACCGGTCTTGGTCTCTGGGCAAAACTGGCCGGGTAACTCATTTTGGAGGGTAGCGGGATCCGAAGCACGGTGCCAGCCGTTGGCCGATCGCAGTCAGTAGGGGGCCCAAGTAGCACGCCAGCCACGTGCCAAAGGCTGCCCCGCCAACTCGCGAAAAATCCCGGTATGCTCCACCGTGCCAACTGGCGACTGGATGGGAGGACCCGGTGGCCATATCCGGGGGGGTTCGGGCGTCCCCGCAGTCTCCAAATGAGTTCCCCATAGGTTGGGTTAGCTCCAGTTTTCCACTTGGTTCACTGAGCAGCGCCTCGACAGTTCGACTTCTTCCCCAGCAAACTCTAACACAAAAATGAGCAAAAAAAAGAAGAATAAGGTGAAACAACGGCTGCACTTCCTCCCACTAAAAGTGCACCTCACCAACATCAGGGGGCTGCACTCTAATCTCGATCCGGTCCACCACCACCTCGAGACCGAGAAGCCGCACCTGTTTTTTCTAACGGAGACGAAGATAACAACCCCGTCGGACGTGGCGTACCTCAACTACCCGGGTTACTCTCTTGAACACAAGTTCAAGAAGCAAGCTGGGGTCTGTGTGTACGTCCGCGATGACATTTGTTGTCGTCGTCTCCGTTGCTTTGAGAAATCGGGTTTTTCTGCCATATGGCTACTTGTGGACACTGGCGTGGAGAAGTCTCTCTACATCGGCGTCTACCGATCGCACTCCGGTGACCAGGAGACAACAGCGCTTTTTAATTGCCTCGTGGAGTCGGCTGACATAGCCCAGCAACGGTACCCAACAGCGAAGCTTAATTTTCTGGGGGACTTTAACGCCCATCATAAAGAATGGTTGTACCCATACCGGAAAACTGACCATGCCGGGTTAGAGGCGCGCAAGTTTTCTCTATCGCTAGACCTAACCCTGCTGGTGAATGTGGCAACGCGGGTACCGGATGTTGACGCCCATACACCCAATTGTTTAGACCTTCTCCTGACAACTGATCCGGACAGTCATTCGGTGTCAGTCTCAGCCCCGCTGGGAACGTCTGACCACTGTCTGGTGAAATCCGTGTCGACTTGCTCTCCTCCAGATGAGAGCCCTAGAGGCACGAGGCGAGTATGGCGATACGAGTCAGCAGACTGGGACGAGATGCGGCACTTTTTTGCGTCTTATCCTTGGCGGCATGTGTGCTTCTCCTCGTGTGACCCCTCGAGCTGTGCAGACGCGGTTGCGGATGTGATTCGGCAGGGAATGGAATATTTCATTCCATTCTCCGACATTCCGCTCGGTCATAAATCCCGACCTTGGTATAATGCAGAATGCGCCCACGCTGAGGCCCGAAAAGAGTCTACCTACCAAGCCTGGGTCGGAGCCCGCGACCGCAAAGTTAGAGCGCGTAGGGTTCGCGCGAGGAAAAGAGCCTTTAATCCTGCCGCCAAGTTCTGCAAGCGGGTTCTGCGTCGGGCACGCTTTGACCACATTGGACGTATTGGAGCCAAGCTGGCATCGCACCCTCCGGTTAGTAAACAGTTTTGGTCCCTGTCTAAAGCGGTTGAAACGAATTTCTGTCGGCCCACTTTACCTCCGATGCTGAAACCTGATGGGTCGCTGGCTCACTCTGCGAGTGACAAAGCAAAGGAGGATGGCGAGGTTGGACCCACTTAATTTAAAAATAAACGGAGTGCCGTTCACGGACTAGTTTATATTAATTATAACAACAAGTTTATAAGAGTTCTATAAAAAAAAATGAGTTTATTAAGTGATGGGAATTAAAAGTTATTAATTTATTAAAAAATAAGGCATCGTGCAGTTTCCGAACGCAATGTTTTTCGTGAGTGACATTGATACATTCCAATCTACAATAATGATTTACCTGCTCCAAACACAAGTACGTTTTCGCAAGGCGGTTTTCTTTCTTTTTTACTTACATCTTGATAAATAAACAAATATCTATAAGTGTAAACTTCAAAAGTAACTACAGTGTAAACAGTCCGTAAAATACATAAATTGCTTTGTGTTAGAAAAAGTATTGAAAACATTGAACGGATAATGGAACGTCAGTGTCAAATGACTTCTATAGTTATCTGTGATTCGCAATTTCTAGTTTGTGTTTAACGGCTAACGTGGAATACAAATTATATTTTTGCGATTTTGTGGATTCTTGACGACTTGGCTTTACCTTTGGACTGACTCTTCTGCACACCAACCTAGACTACGGCATTTACTTCTGGCTAACGATTTGCAAGTGATTTGGACATCAACTGACGGACAGTGAGCTGTTGCTCACATGTTATGAGCATATTATGGTACATGGGCTATGCCAGACACAAGAACTATGTAGCTGCACCAGCTTCATTCTTAGATGATCTTTTAATAAGATAAAAAAAAATACATTTAAATAAAAGATTATCTACAATGGTTGTATGTCTTCAATGTTTTATAAATAAATTATCAAGTAAATATGAGATGGTTTTTTTAATAAATATTTTTTATTTAACAAACCTCTAGTTTAAATGCAAGCAGAGCCAGATTCGATTAGATTCCAGAAGATCGAATAGCAGATTCCTTATCTTGTCATATGTACTTAAAAAACTTTTTGATTTATCTATTCTTCGTTCTGCTTGTTTTAATCTGCCTACAATCTACTAATCTCTGCAGACGCATGCTGGCAGTTTTATGAATCATCAACTAGATGCAAAGGAAACCTTAGTACCTACTTCATATGCATTGGGTTTATCTGGCTTAACAGACGTAGAAGGAATCATTTAGCACCATTTTTACTGGCGAGGAGAGGACACCCTAGAGGGCCACACTGATAATATTGATGTCCTTAAAAAAGTCAGGTGTCTGATAGGTACCTACTTCGCAACGTATGAACGTGGACGAAGCAAAAGGAGTAGGTACCTACCTATGGAATCGTAGCAGGTGGCATTCTGTAGTTTCTGCCTACCCCAGCAGGATATAGGTGTGAGTTTAGGTAAATATGTATATATCGGAAATACGAAGGCTACCTTGGATAAACACTCGATCTTGTGGGCTTTCGTGGGTATATGCATGCTACAAAGCAGGTAACTTATGCCGATTTGGAGATAGTCCTTGTTCCAATCTTATCAAAGCAGCGAATTCGGCCACCTATTCGTTTCGCTTTCTCTCAACAAAACACACTTTCAAGTTTATAACGCCACACTTTAGGCTACTTCTCAATTATTTCTCTCACAACTCTGTTTTTCAACTCTTTGCAAACGCGCTCCCGCGCGTTCCTTCTTCTAACTCTTTTCCGACCAAATATGGCGGGCGACTTCGCTCAGGTCGCCATTATCCTTGGCTACCCTGCTTTCATTGGTTCAAGAACACCTCGGGCAAAGTTCACAGCTTTTAACATCCAATCAAAATCGAGTATTTTGACATAAGCCAAATAAAGTGTTGTCAATCGAATAAAATCGAACTGAGATTGAATCGTAGGCTAAATGTTGCCAATTAAACAAAACTGAATTAATAAGTTTAAATGCGTCATACTTCTTTGTTCTAGATTATTAGAAATACCTTCCTCCTACACGGCCAACCTGACAGACAAACGGTCCCACGTTTGAGCGACGAGAGAAATCGTTACTCAATTTTAATAAAAAAAACAGACAGAGACAGAACAACAATAAAAAAATAAGTAATAGGTTAAGTTCGGCCGCTCCTGACCAAATAAAAAAAATAACGTGGTCGTGACATCTTCCTTCTACGTGAAACCTTCAATCAACACCCTATATTACCAGCCTATAACAAAAATCAAGTACTTCTTTACTCATGAAAACGGAATTCTCATAGCTTTCACACTGTTCATTTGTTTTCTCCATGTAAATCTAGGTCTCCACACCGTACACCGTACACAACCATCTTCGTGCTATTGAAACAGCCACCTCACCGTTTAGACAACCATATTACCACATTCTAAACGGTTACCGAAGCACCAGAGGTACCAGGTTCCCAACAGACGTCCATTCGGTCTCGAAGCACTAAGTGTGCCAGAAACCACCCAAACGCCCAACACAACATACCATGCCACATACACCAAACAACAGGTCACCGAGGCCCCAGAGGGACCAGGCTCCCCCAGACACACAACAGGTCACCGAAGCCCCAGAGGGACTAGGCTCCCCCCAGACAACAGGTCACCGAAGCCCCAGAGGGACCAGGCTCCCCCAGACAACCGGTCCTCTCAAAGCAACAAGACTGCCAGATACCCATACCAGATACACTAAACAACAGGTCACCGAAGCCCCAGAGGGACCAGGCTTCCCCAGACATACAACAGGTCACCGAAGCCCCAGAGGGACCAGGCTCCCCCCCTCACATATCCAGCAATGTTTCTTGGTCCCACAGCAATCGCTGTGGCTCCCGATGGTCAACCCTGTGACCATCCTGCAACCATAGTCATCCTGACCAGGCCTCGTAACCCACCTCGGTTACAGCAGTCATCTTTGACCACTCACCACGTAACCCATCTCGGTTACAGCAGTCATCTTTGACCACTCACCTCGTAACCCTCCTCGGTTACAGGAGTCATCTTTGACCACTCACACCTCGTAACCCTCCTTGGTTACAGCAGTCACCGCAGTGACTACTCATCACCGTACAGTCAGTCCTTTGACCGTACACACCTCACCGTACAGTCAGTCCTTTGACCGTACACACCGACCTCACCATTGCCAGATTGATTTGAATCAGTCTTCAACATAGTACATTCAGTTACGCCAATGGGTACTTTTTCTTTCAGCTTTTCTCTAACTCATCATAAACCAAACAAAGCCTTTAATTCAACACATAGTTGCCACCATTCAGAACTCCAATAACCATAAACAGCACCTTTAAACCATAACAAAATTTGTTATTTCATACTTTATTCTCAGTACAAAATACAACAGCAACCTCACATTCAGGATTTCTTACCCAGCCAAAAGCATTTTCAAGAACTCCATTTTATGTTCATGATTTCATACCAAACCCTCAGTGCGATAGGTATAATCTACCAACTAACTACCATCATCAAACATTACCAATTTTGCAAAATAAAAAGAAAATTAAATCATGCATCGCATGTCACCGACTTTACATCTGTGTTAACATTATCTTATCCAGCTTGGTCAGATAGCAAATAACACAAAATTACGTTAGGTATGTTCACAATGACCAGCACAGAACATTCAAAAAGTTAGAACACCACAACCATTACTGACACTTTAAATTCCACATTTATTATTCAAGTTAGGTAGGTACTAGACTTCCTACATGACACCACACAATCACACAATTCACAAATTCACACCTTTATTTTAAAGAGATGTTACAATTATTAAAACTTTTGAACAATGTTCAATTACCGAGGCCAAGCATCGTTGAACAACGCAGAACAAGAAAACCATTCCAAGTTTCCTCCAAAAAATGACTCCTGTACCAAGTAAATAAAATAAAACCCAAGTGTCCACAATCCACAATAACTTAGTAAATACATTCGCAGAATTAACTCACTACACAGAATGCACTTTCAACTTAATTGCCGAATCAACTCTTGACACCGTCAGCTCTCTGACCCATGAAACTAAGAAACTGTTCTATGTAAATTAAAATGTTGCCAATTGAACATTTATCTCATCTCCAGCCACAACTTCAACAGTTATTGGCCCTCGGGCATCTCATAATACCTAAATACATCTGCTAGACACCATCTAAATGTCTAGTTGCACTTTCATTCGCCGTAGTCAATTTAAATCATTATTTTTTGTAGGTATCGTTAGAATGACATGTTATTATTTGGTTAGTTCTCTACAATGCGGTATATAACAACTACAGACATTAACTTTACCTTTATTCAACCGTTGGTAGCAACAAAACTAAACGCCAACTCTCTAGGCTATAGTCACGTTAATCTTCGTGATATTTTCGGGTTGTAAGATTCCAAATCGAGTCTAACAACAAACTATTTCACTAAACTTAAACACCGGTTTGAAATAATTTTGATCACAATATAACTATTAACTGAAAGTTATCGCAAGTCTTTGGAACAAAACAAAAGTTTAATCCTCACATTGACTCACACCTTGTATCGATTTATTAATAATCTAGTCTATAACTAGTAACTTATAAGTTAAAAATCATCTAACAAGTTATTTGTTTTGTTTCGTCAAACTTTTTTCAATGTTGACACTTAATGTCACTCTCTGATAGAGATGGGCAAGGGATGGCGATCTGTTATCGATTAATCGACGAATCGATTTAAAGCACAAAAAAATATAAACAATTTTCCAACCGATATTTAGTACTGAATCGATTCAGCGAATCGATATTTCACCCTACAAAATCGAGATTAGATTTTGCTGTTATGATATGAACCAAAATATTATTTAAGAATAATTTAATGTATTACACAAACTTAAGTGAATTCAACGTAAACAAATATCTTTCCCTTATACCTGATACTTTAATTTAGTTGTGAAAACAACCCTGATCCGCCAAAGATGTTTAAAGATCGGCTATTATTACGATTTTTCTTTTTGCGTTCCGTAACTGTATTCACACTTGCATTAAAAAATACCAACGCGAATAGTTAGAAAGTAAGTTAATTTCAAAGAAAAGCATATTCACAAATTCCCTTGGTGATCAAATCAACAACAACCTCAGTGGTAGTAATATTTACGGGAAATCTGAAGTGACACCTATTGATAACAAAAAAAATAATGCATGGCTGAAATTGCTAGTGTTCAAACAAGTAAAAGAAAAACGGATTGCTAGTATCTTCACTTCTCGATTTTCAGCAAACTAACAACCTATTTAATAATCTGTATGTACGCTTGTGACAGCACTAGTGGTCACAAAACCGTATATTGTTCTAACATCATGCAACATAACATAATGAAATTTGATTTCTTTGCGTTTTGTACTCACGTTTCAATGCTCCGGGTACATTTTAAAGATAATATTGCGAAAATCGTTTCGTTGTTTGTTTTTTTGGTGAACAAAACGATTAAAATATTTGTAGCAAAATATTTCAAAGCTCGAACACAACATAGATTTAAATAGATGGCGTGACATGCACCAACTTCTCATTCTGTTTATGTAAAAATAATATGTTCGTTTTTAAATTGATCATTAAAAAATACATGCACCTATTCAATAAGTTCCTCCAAGCAGCATATTACGGCAAAATGGGGTCCCGAAGCTAATTTCGATGATTATTGAAAGAAACACAGTATCAATACCATTACATAGATGGCGCTGTTTGAATTTTCTACTCTTTTAATGTAACTTACCTTACACATTTCCATGAAATAAAATAATGCAATAGTTATAAATTGCAATGAAAACAGCAATTAGTTATAAAACTTAGGTACTTCCAAACCACAATAGATCCCAATGGGTCGAAGTGCCCCGAGTCATTTCTCGGCCCCTCCATAAGATAAGATAGGTACTTCCAAACCCAATACATACTTCGGCTGCCACAAATGTATGCCGATGCACAGATAGTTGAATGCAGATCAAAGTCACATACCTTTAAGCCTGTACTCACGGGAAGGTCAGGCAGCAGCGCTTAGTACACCAGGCACAAAAGCAGAATTTTGTCACTGACCATGCACTTGTCCAGACTCCTAGCTGCTTTCAGAAAATATCAAATTGATTGATCACCGCAGCGGCATGTATAACACCACAAAATTTCCTTATTCATAGCGCTGTAGGTTGCAGTTTGTGTGTTGCCTCTTGAATTGGAACCCGAGCTCCGCACTTGTTTCACCACACGCAGCTGGTCACAACAGGTCTTGTGGTATCCACAGCAATGTTTAAGGGCTCAGACGTCCCTGTTATCTGTTGCATGTTGTGCGAATGGCTGAAAAATTCATGTCTATGAATAAGTATTCCACAAGCATAATCATAATGATGTTTTGCTAAATCAAGCTGTAGCTTAGGATGTTTGCTATCTTGCATTGTATTTGCACAAGTCGTCTTAATCTCTTGCGAACTCCGCTGACGGTATGAAACTGACTGAGTTTCATTTAGCATCATAACGAAAATAGAATTTTATTTTAAATTTTAGCCACTTTACACCAAGCTAAACTAACAATATTGCGGCTAAACTTCACAAGACATTAGGTAGGTACTTATTATTATCAGAATACTTAAGTTTATACTTCCCTGAACATCACCACCACAGTTGCGTTTCCTCAGTATCTAGTCAGGATTGGGCATCGATGTCATCATCAACATTATCTGCAGCCCGACTTCGCACATTGTCTAGTATAGGCCACACTATACGGTTGAATTCGGGCAACATGAATTCCTGTCGCCAGTAGCCGACGAGTTGCGAAACGTCTCTATAAGTAGGTAGCTCGAGCTACTTCCATGCCATTTTCTAGCGCACCAAAGAGAGCGCGCCAGCCATTACTCGTCTCATTTGGTCCATTCTCCATCATCGCTTTGTATTTGCACTGATCCCGGACTTCTGATATCGGAAATACGAAGGCTACCTTGGATAAACACTCGATCTTGTGGGCTTTCGTGGGTATATGCATGCTACAAAGCAGGTAACTTATGCCGATTTGGAGATAGTCCTTGTTCCAATCTTATCAAAGCAGCGAATTCGGCCACCTATTCGTTTCGCTTTCTCTCAACAAAACACACTTTCAAGTTTATAACGCCACACTTTAGGCTACTTCTCAATTATTTCTCTCACAACTCTGTTTTTCAACTCTTTGCAAACGCGCTCCCGCGCGTTCCTTCTTCTAACTCTTTTCCGACCAAATATGGCGGGCGACTTCGCTCAGGTCGCCATTATCCTTGGCTACCCTGCTTTCATTGGTTCAAGAACACCTCGGGCAAAGTTCACAGCTTTTAACATCCAATCAAAATCGAGTATTTTGACATAAGCCAAATAAAGTGTTGTCAATCGAATAAAATCGAACTGAGATTGAATCGTAGGCTAAATGTTGCCAATTAAACAAAACTGAATTAATAAGTTTAAATGCGTCATACTTCTTTGTTCTAGATTATTAGAAATACCTTCCTCCTACATATATATAGGCCATTTTAATTTTTACTACTAAATAATGCCCATGCCCAAAGTACCTACTACTACTATTTTAGGTTATAATCTTCTACCGTTAATATCTTTTTTCTCCCAACTTCTTTAACCTACTTTCCATTTGCCTTTTGCTTAGTCTAATGTCATTCTTTAACTATTCATAAGTTTCCTTAAGGCACGCTAACCCTAACAGTGGGTCCCAAATTACATGCAATCTCGCCATTCTCCTTTATTTGCATCTCTTTTTGCTAGCAATTCACGTCTGGACGCTGGCTCCAAGCAACCACCTACTGTGCCTCATTGTGACTCTTCGATGCCGGAGATCGCTGTGCACGCTAAAGAGGTCAGAAGAGTATTGTGCAGTCTAGACGTGAACAAGGCCAGCGGACCTGACGGCATTCCAGCGAGAGTGCTGAGGCAGTGTGCGCCAGAACTGTCTCCTGTGTTGACTCGCTTGTTCCGCCTCTCTCTTGTAAAAGGGACGGTGCCGAAATCCTGGAAGCTTGCAAATGTGCAACCAGTGCCCAAAAAAGGCAACCGTGCAGACCCTGCCAATTACCGTCCGATCGCCATTACCTCCATTTTGTCCAAAGTTATGGAAAGGGTACTGAACAGAAAGTTGCTGGCCTACCTTGAAGACAACAATCGCCTCAGTGACCGTCAATATGGCTTTCGCCGGGGACGGTCAACTAGCGATCTTCTTGTGTATGTCACGCACTGCTGGGGCGAAGCCATCGAGAGACACGGCGAAGCACTTGCTGTGTCGCTTGATATCTCGAAGGCCTTCGACAGGGTCTGGCACGCGAGTCTGCTCAGTAAGCTTCCTGCTTATGGCATCCCCGCTGGTTTTTGTAGCTGGATATCAGACTTCCTTAGCGAACGGTCGATCCGAGTAGTCATTGACGGCTGCTCCTCAGACCTTATGGCTATTGATGCCGGAGTTCCTCAGGGGTCTGTTCTCTCTGCAACTCTTTTCCTGCTGCACATCAATGACCTACTTCAGCCTGGTATTGTTGGGTACGCAGATGACAGTACTGTTTCAGAGAGATACTTGTCCAGCGCAAAAACCAGCGTGGATGAAGATCTTTCCTTGAGAGAGGCTATGGTGGTGCGGACAGATTTGACCTTAAGCCTTGTCTCCCAGTGGGGTGATGACAATCTGGTCTCCTTTAACGCCACCAAAACACAGGCGTGTCTTTTTACCGCAAAAAGGAGTATTTTCGATCAAACTCCTACTTTTCGGGGTACGTCTGTTCCTGTGACTGATCGGCTCGAGCTCCTAGGCATGGAGTTGACATCCAGTCTCAACTTCGGCTCCTCCATTGAGAACAAAGCCCAAATCGCGGCCAAAAAACTGGGCATCCTAAATAAAGTGAAGCGATACTTTACGCCTGGACAGCTTTTAACCCTATACAAAGCACAAGTCCGATCCTGCATGGAGTATTGCAGCCACCTTTGGGATGGTTCAGCTAAGTATCAGCTTGCCGCGCTTGACTCAGTGGAACGCAAAGCCAAGAGGCTCATTGGCGACGTTAAACTGGTGGACGCCAAGCTTCACAGCTTGGCTCATCGCCGCAAAGTTGCCTGCTTGTCGGTGTTCTACAGACTGTACTTCGGGGAGTGTGCTCAAGAACTTCACGACCTCATCCCACCAGCCCCCTTCTACCATCGGACATCTAGACGCACTGCTAGTTATCATCCTTACCTTGTTGCCATTCCACCAATTCGAACCAAGCGCTTCCAAACATCCTTTATAATGCGCACAGCAAATGAATGGAACTCACTACCTGCGTCTGTGTTTCCGAACGCATTCAACCCGAATCTCTTCAAAGTTAGAGTAAACAGGCTTCTTCTGGGTAAGCTCACTCCATCGTAGACTCTGTCTCTATCACCTATGACCTAGACTAGAGTCAAGAGCAAACCCATCATAAATAAAAAAAAAAAAAAAAAAAAGACCAATATTTCTTTTTGGAAATTAACTATGATTTCAACTTTTTTTATTTTTCGGAATTTTCCTTTTACTTGTGCTGTAAAACCTTGCTTTTAATCAAAATTGACAATTCTAGGTCAACTGGAAAAACCCTATAGGTTTTGTGTTGAAAACCTATATGGTAGTTCCCGTTGACTTAGAATCAAGAAATTTGGCAAAAAGTAAGGAAAACTTCAAAAAATATAAAAGTTGAAAATTAAAGGGTGTCCCCCATACAAACATAGTTGACGCCACCCTTCGTGTGCGAGTCCGAATCGCACTTGGCCGGTTTTTCTACGAAAATCAGAAAATACTTTCTACTAAAACGGTACAAAATCTTTCCTCTTTATTAGTATAGATATATATATATATATATATTCTAATAAAGAGGAAAGATTTTTTTATTTGTTTGTACCGAATAGGCTCCGAAACTACTGAACCGATTTAAAAAATTCTTTCACCAATAGAAAGCTACATTATTCCTGAGTGACATGAGCTATTTTTTAATCCCGAAAACGGGTCCTGTGGGGTGGTCCACGGGAGCGAAGCCGCGGGGAACAGCTAGTTAAGTATATTTTCACACTCAAGAGATTGAATCACTAAAAAGGCTGTAATAAGACACACGTGTAAGAACACATCCTTATACACGTGCCATTCCATAAATGTCAACTTATTAATACACGAGAATAAAACACGTGCAAGAGGCACTTACGTCTTAGGAAGAAGGATTTCGTGGAATATTTCATCAGTCTTTGTTATCTAAATGTCACGAAAAGACAATGTGAGTGTCTCAAATTTCTTTGAAATGGTAGGTTAAAACTTGATAAAAAGTCAATTTTTAGAATGTTTCTAACTTGTTTTTATATCTTCATTGAATGTTTTACATAACTTACAAAATATGTAGTTTGAAGGTAACTAGATTAGATTTTTTTTTTTTATTTGTGGTGGGTTTGCTCTTGACTCTAGTCTAGGTCAAAGGTGACAGAGACAGAGTCGACGATGGAGTGAGAAATAAGCAAAAAGATTAGCGAACAACTTAGAAAAGAACGAAAACTAAAAAGGCTAACAACATTAAGAAAACATATAGAAAAAACAGGAGGAGTAAAGAAGACGCTGAAAGAAATGAATTGTAAAAAGGACTGGATTCCAAATATGAAAAATAAAGATAGTGAAAAGACCAGCAAAAGACCAGAAATACTAGGAATTGCTACGAAATACTACCAAAATTTATAACAAAGTCGTAAAAGGGAAAAAGTAATAAAGGAATCTAATTCAGTATGTGAAGAGGAAATTAAACCAATTGAGGAATAAACAATAAAGTCTATTGAATCACAAAAACTAGATAATTCACCTGGACCAGATTTAGTCACAAACGAGCTACTAAAAACTACGTTACCAGTGACAGCACCAAGACAAGAAAATACATACGAATAATTAAAAACGTATACACAGCGAACACATCTCAAGTTAAACTGGGTTAGATTTATTTATTAATAATCTAAAATTTACACAGTATAAAATACTTAATTAACAGTAACTACCTATAAATACACTTAAATAAAAACGGCGCAAATACAACAACCTTATTGGAAGTTATATATTTGAGCCGTTTGGGGTTGAAACATTAGGTCCCCCATGGACCCCCGAGTGCTCTTCGAGTATTTCGAGAAGTAAGTAAACGGTTAGTCAACTCTTCACGTGACCAGAGGGCTGGGCTTTTCCTTGGCCAGAGAATCAGCATTGCCATTCAACGTGGCAATGCTGCCAGCGTTCTAGGCACTTTTCACGTTGACAGCGATGTGCACGAATTTTTTGATGCCCTATGACCCCTGCCCTTTTATACGCGATCGTAGTTTTATTTTATTTTTAGTTAAACTTGAATCTGCAGGCAACGAATTTCCCAATAAAAGAGGTGTACGCCAAGGAGATCCTATATCACCTAAATTTTATTCTCAGCAGTGCTGGAGATGATCTTCAGGAATCTAAACTGGACCAATAATCGCCTCAATATAAACGGCGAAAATCTTAACCATCAACGCTTCGCAGATGATTTGATTTTGTTCTCACAAAACGCAAGAACGCCGGGACTAATGTTGCAGCAACTATCCGATGAAAGTTTTAAGGCCGGCCTGACAATGAAACTCACTAAAACGAAAATAATGACGAATTCCCAACAAATAGATATAACAGTAAATAACGAACAAATTGAATATGTAAATGAATATATATTTGGGCCAACTTATAGCTACAGAAGATTGCATGCACAAAGAAATGGAACGAAGAATAACTAATACTTGGAAACGGTTCTGGTCTCTTAGAGAAATAATGAAGGATAAAGATATGCCAATGAAACGGAAAAAGAAAGTATACGAAATATGCATTATGCCATGCTTACTATACGGGTTCCAGACATAGGCGTTAACAGAACTACAAGAGAGTAAATTGAAAGTCTGCCAGAATACAATAGAAAGGAGTATTTTAGATATAAGAAGAAGGGACAGAGTGAAATTACACGATATTAAATAGAAAACAAAATTTAAAAATGCACACACAGCCTACAGACAGCTCAAATGGCGTTGGACGGGACATATGTTGAGAGAAAGTATAGAGAAATGGACTAAGTTAGTAACAGAATGGCATCCAAGAGATAGCAAAAGAAATAGAGGCAGACAAACCAAAAGATGGGAAGATGACCTGCAGAAAATAGCTGGTCCGATGTGGACCCGCAGCCTAATTGCGTAAGTATATTATCCAAAGCAAAAGAATCGATTCTTTCCCAAAACCGACTTTACTTAGTGCATATTGATACGAAAAGTCGTTTTTGGGAAGGAATCGATTCTTTTGCTTTGGATAATATACTTACGCAATTAGGCTGCCGTTTAGCAAGAGACAGGAGTACGTGGAAATCTGAAGAGGAGGCTTTTGTCGATAGACAAGCTGTTTCACACAAACACCCAGTTGCCGATCACGCAAATGCAAGTAGAATAGATTAAATTAATTTAATTTAGTTTTAGTAAGTGGTCATGTAATAATTAATTGTAAGAAAGAAACAGCAATAAAGGCTACTTTATTTTATTTATTTACATTAGATTTAGTGAGAATTGCTTGCCATGCAATTTCTACTTATTACTTGTATTTGTGAAATGAATTCATGTATTATGAATGATAAACAAATTGTTTATCATGTCTATCATCCACGTAATCATGCAATAATTGCGTCCCTGACGCGTCCCTGACGCAATTATTGCTGATAGTAAGCAGGCAATCAAATTCATGCCTCCTATTATGACATACCAACGCTATTAGATTCCATTGTAAGAGGGAGATGGAGTCATACAAGACGAATAGCGACATCTCTATTTCATAACGGATTCTTGATGGCAATGATACTTTATAGTAAATAGGACTAATGACAGTAGCGACATCTAAAGTAACTATCGAGAAGAGCCGAAGTGCTTGCTGTATCGTTTAATATCTCGAAGGCCTTTGACAGGGTCTGGCACGCAAGTCTACTCAGCAAGCTTATGGCATCCTAGCTGATTTTTTTAGCTGGATATCAGACTACCTTAGTGAACGGTCGATCCGAGTAGTCGTTGACGGCTGCTCCTCTCATCTTATGGCTATTGATGCCTGAGTTCCTCAGGGGTTGGTTCGCTCTGCTAATCTTTTCCTGCTGCACATCAATGACCTACTTCTGCCTGGTATTATTTGGTAAGCAGATGATAGTACTGTTTCAGAGAGATACTTGTCCAGCGCAAAAACAAACGGGGATGAAGTTCGTTCCTTGAGAGAGACTGGATTTGGAGCGGACAGATTTGATCTTAAGCCTTGTCTGTCAGTGGGGTGATGACAATCTGGTCTCTTTTAACGCCTCCAAAACACAGGCGTGTCTTTTTACCGCAAAAACGAGTCGTTTTATCCAAACTCCTATTTTTCAGGGTACATCTGTTCCTGTAACTGATTGGCTCGAGCTCCTAGGCATGGAGTTGACATCTAGTCTCAAATTTGACGCCTCCATTGAGTACAAAGACCAAATTGCGGCCAAAAACCTGGGCATCCTAAACAGAGTGAAGCGATACTTTACGCCTGGACAGCTTTTAACTCTTTACAAAAGCGCAAGTCCGATCCTGCATGGAGTATTGCAGCCACCTTTGGGATGGGTCAGCTAAATATCAACTTGATGCGCTTGACTCGGTAGAACGCAGAGCTAAGAGGCACATTGGCGACGTTAAACTGGTTGATGCCAAGGTTCACAGCTTGGCTCATCGGCGCCCTAATGTTGCCTGCTTGTCGGTCTTCTTCAGACTATACTTCGGCGAGTGTGCTCATGAACTCCACGACCTCATCGCACCGGTCCCCTTCTACCATCGGACATCTAGACGCACTGCAAGTTACCATCCTCACCAAGTTATCCACCAATTCTCACCAAACGCTTCCATAAATCCTTCATAATACGCACAGCAAAAGAGTGGAACTCACTGCCTGCGTCTGTGTTTCCAAACGCGCACAACCCGAATCTCTTTAAAGGTTTAGAGTTAGTTTTTAGTTTTCTTCCTTTGGGTAAGCTCAGTCCATCGTCGACTTTGTCTCTGTCACCTCTGACCTAGACTAGAGTCAAGAGCAAACCCACCTTAAATAAAAATAAAAATAATATGGTGGTTCCTATTTCCATTGACATACAACAACGCCTAAACAAAAACCAATAGTTTAAACACACATAAGGACAACTTAAAAGTATTTTTATTTAAGTAACTAAGTGACGTTCATGGCTCCGCCCGTTTAGAATATGTCTGTTATTCTGATGTATACAAGCTATATTACTGTAAAATTTTATCAAAATCTGATCAGTTGTTTTTGCGTGACAGAGTTACAAACAAACAAACGATTGTTAGTCTTTATAATAATTGTTAAGTTTTAATAAAATATCTCTGCGGAGATTGTGCTGCATAAAAAGTGGAGCGCTTGACAATTTCACTATGTGTGAAATATTTTAGACACAAGTGTACGTAATGCCCACATCTGCGTAATACCGTCTGAGCTGAGCACATACCTACTTTGTCTTCACCGGGCCAGTAGTTCCCGAGTACTGTCAGCAAAAGAGGTAACTGTCTACGGAAGAAACCAAAGTCAGTCTGTACACTGCGAAAGGAATATTACGCATCATAATTTAAGCTTTAGGCCCTGCGAAAACAACTGTCCAGTTTGAGAATTGCTTTCTAATAGGGAACATTACTGCCAATTGCTCCCGCCAGATGGCGCTTGACGGCTCAGAGTAAATAAAAACATAACAACATGGCGTCTACTACTGTTTGTGGTTACCGAACAATTTTTTACTGTTTTTAAGATAACTTGTGTTCAAAAACCAAATTATAATATTGGGAAAGTAGTTAGCTTCATTTTACTTTCACTATTAGTTTTAAAATTTTGTATGCTTAGACTGCGAAATTTTGTCGCTCGACTTTGACAGTTTGTTTTTTTTTAGGGATGGGTCCGATAAATCAAAACGTAACTTATATCGGATATGTCTCAGATATCATATCATATCGATATAGATATCAAAATAACCGATATTACAAAAGCTGTATCTAATAAAAACCTTACTAGCGTGCGAGAACGAATAATTCAAAACTTAAAACAGTAACAATGCGAAAACGTACGAACTACGAACAAAACGCAAACTTCACTAACGTTAGGAACCATATGCGCTACCTATCTTTCTAAGTATTATTTATATTTCGTTGTTAGTTTGCTCATCTAAATAACGTTTTAACTTTTGCAAACTGTACTACTGATATCGATATCTGAAAACCGTTTTCGATATCGATATGAAAACACATACATAACCGTTTGCGCAAAAAACCGAAAACGCCCTTCTCTAGTTTGTTTACGCAGAAACCTGTGGCGCCATCTGAGCGCAGCTTTGCGTTCCCTATTGGTGCAAAATATTGTCATAATTTCCTTTCTACGCAATGTCGCAATTTAATCTGACGGCCTTGTTCAAAGCAATGCAAGTAATTCTGTTGTATTGCTTGTGTCACATATTTTTCTTACTACCTGCCAATTGACTGTACAATGATCGTAACCTCCATACGTAATTGTTTCGTTGACAGTACATAACTACTTATATTCACATAGTTCCAGCTCGTAAACAGATGATGTAACTAAAATGTATTTCGTATTGTATTGTATTCTACTGTCTTGTATTGTAGTGAGCAATCAAGATTTTATGTGAGAAGATAGGAACAGTTTTCAATGAAATGTCATAGGGGTACAATGCTGTAACATATTTTACTAAAACATTAAAATTAAATTTATTGCATCAATAAGGTGGTAAATATAAGTTACGGAAACATTTTACGGACCCTTTAACAGTATTATGATATATGATATCGCTGTATCCTTAGAGAATAGCACTACTGTCAGTAGAGTTGTAACAGTAGTGCCAGCCAAACAGCACAAAACAGCAGCAGTGATGAAGCTTGTACAAAACTAGTATCTTCGTAGCGGGCGCAGCGCTGCGCTCAAGGTTGTATTCTTAGAGAATGGCACTACTGTCAGTAGAGTTGTAACAGTGGTGCGAAACAGCACAAAACAGCAGCAGCGATGAAACTAGTACAAAACTAGATTTTTCGTGGCGGGCGCAGCGCTGTGCTCAAAACTGTATCCTTAGAGAAAAACACCACTGTCAGTAGAGCTGTAACAGTAGTGCGAAACAGCACAAAACAGCAGCAGCGATGAAATCAGTACAAACTAGTATTTTCGTAGCGAGTGCAGCGCTCAAGGTTGTATCCTTAGATAATAGCACCACAGCATCCTGCATCAACAATAGCAACATTTTCCTGTTTTCCTTATTACCATTTCAGTTATCTGAAATGTTGTTTTTGTTGACATGGCCAACGTTGTTATATTTCTGCCTTGTTAACCTCTGGAAACCTTTACTGTTGAGCATGAGTCCCAAATAATAATAATAATAGTTGATCGTATGCTCGTGTCTTTATTCTTTATGAAACTTAAACTTTTAAGACGAAATATGATACACTCATATTTCGTCTTAAAAGTTTAAGTTTCTGGTACTATTTCTTAATACACTTTCGCCTTCAGCAAACACTGGCATGCTGTTATGTAGTGTTCATTCATATATTGGTGTATCATTTTTTCACACAACTATATTTTGTCCAGTTGTCACCAGCCCCCTGGAGGCAGATGTGTGTATAAGCCTCCAGTGCGAAAGGCTCGAGTGGGCCATACTGGTGCTTCATTAAAATGTTGCGGCACGGCGCGTCGCTCGTGTGGAGAGCCCCTACTGTCCTGCAGGACTTGCGGCCTTTTGAGAGCGAGCGTAGACCAGGAGAGGTTTAGACCAGATAGGACTGGACTAGAAATTGTATAAAGGAACAGTGTGTCTGTGTTTTTTAAGATTTAAATGTGGGAATCGCAATTGTGTGGCGTGTCATCTTAAATTAATCATTTTGCCAATAATCATCATCTTCATCAGCTTTTTTAATGGGCCCACTGCTGTGGCCTCATCACTGTGAGAGGGAATGGGCCGTAATCCACCACGCGGGCCCAATGCGAGTTGGTGGATGTCACATGTATTTGAATTTTGTTTCTAGGACATGCCGGTTTCGTCACGATGTTTTCCTTCACCGTTTTGAGAGCAGTGGTGGTGAAATAATTTACACAAAATGAAGTGCCTGCCTGGGTTTGAAACCACGACCTACAACTTATAAGTCGCGGCCAATATCACTAGGCCACCACTGCCCTGCATTTTGCCAGTATAAATATATAATAATATAATATAATTTTTCTCTCACAAATTTATTTTTAGAGCACAGCTACAAAATTTTATATTTAACCAGTGCGACTTTTAGTAAAAAAAAACACTATGCCATTCATTACTTGTGTATTATTTTTTTAGAAACTACAAGGCCCCATACAACAAAACAGCTGTGTACCAGTATTTTAAATGGAGCGACAGCCTATCTGACCTCCAGAACCCAGTAACTGGGTAATACGATACCCTTTTGGCAAGACTGGTGTCAGATTGTCTGACTATTTGTTACGACGGATGTTGAATGCCCATGTTACACCCACTCCTATCAAAGTCGGAGACCCTACACTCGAAGTTATGGACGACTATGTCTTCCTGGGACAAACGATCCAGTTGTTTGGGCCAACTTCGAGAAAGAGGTCAACCATCGAATCCGACTCGGCTGGGCAGTGTTCGGGAAGTAGAACGGTATCTTCTCATCCAACTTACCACAGTGTCTCAAGATGAAAGTCTATGACCAATGTGTGTTACCAGTGATGATCTTTGGCTCTGAGACGTGGTCGCTCACAATGGCCCTCATCAGAAAGCTTACAGTCATCCAAAGAGCTATGGGTATTGCTCGGAGTTTCCTTGCGTGATCAAATCAGAAATGTAGAATCAGGGTTAAAGACATAGCCAAAAGAATGGCCAAACTTATGTGGCAGTGGGCAGGGCACATTGCTCGCAGAACGGATGGTCGATGGGGCCGAAAAGTTTGGTCTGGCGACAGCGAACCGGAAGATGCTGCGTTGGAAGACCGCCCACCAGGTGGGCAGATGACATGGTGAGGGTGCCGGGAGTCCACTGGATACGAGACGCCGGGACTGGTCAATGTGGCGTCGCTCGCGTGGAGAGCCCTACTGACTCTACTGACCTGCAGGAGTTGCGGCCTATTGAGAGCGTAGCCGAGGAGAGGCTTGGATAGGACTGGACTAGGAAGTGGAAAATATCTAGAGAAGGCAGACAATCTGAGTTAATAATATTTGTAGAAAAAGCGAAATTATCAGAAATACTAGAGTTTAGTAAAGTCGACGATTAAGAGTGCATTTCTAGTGCAGAGGTGCCCAATTGTATTAGGCCATAGAACTCTTAACTGATCATGCTTGTTTTGGTGGCACACTAGCTAACTATTTTGATAACAAGGTAACTAAACTTGTAGTTTAAATATATTCAAATTAGACTCGAAGAAAGAACAAATTGTAAATGAAAAATAATTATTATAAGTATTGCGAAACATTGTAAGTTCTGTAACAAAGAAATATAATGTAACTAGGTAATTATTTAATTAGATGAAGAATAAAAAAAAACACACATTTTCTTATAATTGAACTAAAATTTGGCTTTATGTCTGACACGAAGATTTGATGCTTGTAGCGATTAAAAATTGCCAATGCATATGTTAGCGACATCTGGCGTCATCCGTCAGACACATGTTCGATATTGAAGTGTACCAAGTTGAGTATCTTGTTGATGATGATGTAGATGGCGTTGATGTATGTTTGACACTATGTAAAATGTTAATAATAAAGTATATATCTTATTTGTGTGAAATCATTTAATAAAACAAACACACAAATTCAATACATATAATAATTAATTGTAAAGTCTTTTCACATTGGTTACAAATAAAATGATAATTTAGTAAAAGGCCTATGGCTTAAAAGTAAAGTGTTCAAGGTCTGTATTAGGATGACTTGAGCCTTTACTACGAGTGAACTTGCGTTGAGAGGACGGTGTCCAAAAATAACCTCAAAGGGAAGGATCCAAAAAGATACGTGATGTTATATGGGGCAAGGCTGGCTAGCGTCAAGATGAAAAGCTCATCATAATCAATGTTTCAGTATGCGCTGGCTCCAAATGCCTCTTTAGCTGTAATTTTTAACTACATAATAAAGCTAATTGTCAACTAGCTGTTCAAGCTACAGCAGTCTCCTCTTGCAAAAGGTTCCGAGCATAATTGTTATCATCTGGTATCCAGCAAGCTCACGGACAGCTACACAGAGAACGATGCTGTTTGAGGAATCATATCTCCAGCATTGAATATTGTGGGTAAACTATATCCCTTCAGAAAGTGAGTGGTTCATACTTTGTTAACCTCAAGATATTGTATTGATGGAATGTGTGCTTGAAGAATTAAATTAGTTGACCAAACTTAAATGTGTTTTACTTCAGTCAGCTTCATGTGAGTTATTCCCTGCAATTGTCTCAAGCTACTTGCTACCCATGAGTTAGCCGGTTGGGTAAGCAAAAGCTGCCTTACAAGCTTTCGTTGATTCAAGCATAACCTTATTGAAATTACGTCCATATTTAAAAAAAACTTTCACTCCACAAACATATCCACTTTTATATATTCTAAGCCCCTTATCCCACAGAGTTGCATCATTAAAATGTCGCTAGGTACTCCAGCGAGTGGCTGAACACTGAAGCACTCAAAGCGCCTGCAAATTTATTATTTTTGTTTCGACATGCTTATGTTTCTCATTTACTTTTTCTCGGAAGAGAATCACTTTCGTGTCACGTGGCAGATTTAAGTGAATTTGAGTATTATTTTTCGGTGTTTCAGTGGTGCTCTGTTGAGGCTTATTTGAGTGGTTGGAGTCGTTATTAATATAAAACTGAAAATTTAATGGTTGTTTTTTCTCAAATACTAATTTGGTCGAGTCTACCAAAATTGCATCACATACATTGCAAAAAGGACAAGGGTATAGTATATCTGCCGCCCGCCCGGAGGCGCTTCAGGTCGCCTGTTTATTATAAAATCAGTACGGTAGGGGCCCTGATTATTGATTTGTCCTAAAACACATTTAGTACATCAATTTTACTTATCCTATTATGTTAGTTATTAATTGTTCTCACATCATTTGTTATCGATTTATTTGTATTTCATTAAGTTGTTGTTGTGACCATTGCATATGTATTTATCGCTCTTAATGAATCTGTTGATTGTGAGGGAATAATTATACGGGGCAATTTATGCGTGGGAGTGGATGGCCAACCCAAAACTAAAAATTTCGGAACTGAAATTTATGAAAAATATTAACCGTCCACCGTTATTTATGCTTAAAACTTCGAAATAGTACAGTTTTATTTTGTACGACGAGTCGACGACATCACCGCGTAACTGCATCTCTCGCAGTCGTACGGGCTACAGCTAAGATTCGTGCCACGCGATATTCTTTGGCTTACTCCTCCGTCAATCAAAACCTCAGCTGTGCAATATTATGAAATCAATTGTAGCGTATGTTTCGCAAAACACTTTCATTTAATCGTTACAATTAAAAGTAAACACAGTTTGTTTACTTTCAGAGCAAATGAACAGTATTTATACGCGACGCGACAAAAATGCAGATAACACAAAAAGTTACTTTATCCACCTTTTACCCTCATTCTTTTCAGTTCAACATTTAATTTTTTTGATGTACAATTACCTTACAATCATAAACAATTAAGAGGAAACGGGGGCAGAGACCGCCGACTGAATTTCCTTAGTAAAAAGTCATAATTCGAGGTTTGGCTCTCGTCTCTTTCCTCCTCCAATATTGGACCAATTTAAAAGATATTCCCTACTGATAAATTAATGATTTCATATTGATGATGTATTAGAACGGAAAATAAACAAGATGTTCACGTAGAAAACTAAATGTTAATGCAAATAAATATGATGTTGGTATTGATAGTAATAAATATGATATATAATATGGAACTCATGAAGACGAAAGTACAGAATGTTGTGAAAGTTTAAATTTTAAAGTAGAACCGACATGTGCAAAAAATAGGTATTTCAATTTATGTAGATTGTGATAAAGCCGTAACACTTAAAAGTTGGATTAGCTCCAGAAACAATTACGTTATCAGAAGGAGTAAGTGTTGTCAAAGTGAGTGATAATGAAGCGTTAACGCTTAGTTGACAGACAAAGAAATTAAAATAAGCGATGTGAAAGTTAAAATCGAACCAGTAGATAATGAGGTACGAAAGGGTAAGAAATGTGTCAAAATAAACAAAATTATAAACTATATGAAACTAGTATTTTAAATAAGTTAGAACGAACATTCTCATCACTTAAATAAGGAAGGAACACATTATAATTAGAGTAATTTAAAGAATGTAACCATAATTATTTGAATTAAGAAGGTAACGTATACGCAGTAACAGATACTGTAATGCACGAAATAATAATGAACCTATCAACACTAAAACGAATAGAAATCATGAAGAATTGAAATATGAAGTAGATGAGCAAATTGGTATAAAAGGTAATAATAATATAAACATAAAAAACATGGAATTCTCCTAAAGAAATGGATGCTTCTGAAAAAAAGGCGTCTTGTAAATAATAGAAAACTAAACGAAATAAGCTAAGCTAATAAGTTGGTGACGTGTATCCCTTGCCACAAATTAACGATATTATATTAGATCAATTAGGCCACAGTAAATATTTTTGTACACTAGACGATATCCCAAGAATTAGATCAAAATTGGTTACAAATTATATTCTTAAAACCAATTCGCTTCTATGAACTTCAGTTAATATACCGTAAGTTGTGTTACAAATTGATAAGTAAAATACAACAAGGTTCTTCTTTTGACTCAAGACTGGAGATATAGTTACCGAACGGACCAATAAATCAAACTCCTTTCCATTTCTTCAGATACCTGCAAAAATTTAATCAAAATCCACATTATTTTCCGTGGTCACATTCAATTTTTCCTCCTGAACTCTTCGTGTTGTATTATAAGGCATATATTTCATGCTGAAAAATTTAATCAGCCAGTCCACTGGGGGTAGATTGAAATTCAGGACACGGACGACGCCGGGTAATAAATCTTAGTGTAGAGGAATGTGTGAGGAGTCATGGAGCGTGATATAAACTAGTTGAAGGTCTTAAGTGGAGTAAGCTTGGAATAAGCGAAGTTAAGGTGGGAAGGAGTGTAAACAATTTAGTAGGTAATAGTGTTTTTTTGTTTGGAGTGGTGAAATCTAAACTTTTACTTTATGAAAGTTGAAAATATGGCCCGGTCGTTATTTCTTAGAATTGTAGCTTTGAGAAGACACAAGGAAGTACAGACAGGTAGCTATTTTTAATTAACAGTAGTTTTGTGCCATGTAGTTCGCTAGTGTTAAAATTACAATTTTCGTAGGGCCGACTGTTCCAAATGCAAGGCACATCACTTAATTGCTTTGTATTTTTCTTTTGTTTTTAGTACATGGCGTCTCGCAGGTCAGGTATCCGAGTGATTGGCTAATACTGCTTAACCATGCGAACCTGTGGAGACTAAACTATAGCCTCCAGCCAGGCCAAAAAAGCTAAACCTAAGTGATCACGCTGAGGGCTACCCCCTATGGGGTTGAATCTCGGCTCAGGGCATCGCTGGGGGGAACCTAGGGCTGGATCTTTATAAAGTAACTCTACCATCCGTTCGGAAAATACCTACGTGGAGAAGAACGGACAAGAAACTCCAATTTATTAACTAACTAGCTGTTGCCCGCGGCTTCGCTCCCGTGGGCCACCCCACAGGATCCCTTTTCGGGAAAAAAAATAGCCTATGTCACTCAGGAATAATGTAGCTTTCTATTGGTGAAAGAATTTTTTTAAATCGGTCCAGTAGTTTCGGAACCTATTCGGTACAAACAAACAAACAATAAAATCTTTCCGCTTTATAATATTAGTATAGATTATAATATGGTACAGTGGGGTAGCCCCCCTACCCACCTTGTCCTCTCTCCCAACCCGCCCCTTAAAACGATGGACATTTATGGAAATTTTTAGTCTAACCTGAAAACTTTAACCATGGATATCTTCATAACCATGGGGCTCCGAGTGGTGGGGATCGTACTGGGGGGTGGTAGCTAAACCACTGCCCCCTCTCCCCCCACATTCTCCGCGCCAAAAATCAGCGGCCCATAAAGGAAAGTTTATCCTTGCTTTGTATTATTTTTCACTAGTATTTATATATTTGTTTTGGTTTAGTCACAAAAAGTTCACTTCTTCTCTTCTGTATACTATTTAGTCACCGTGTTTTAATATTACACCAGAGCTGCATTGTTTGTTGGTAATATAACTTTATTCGTAGTCAAAAGAAACCTTGTTGTTATGCACCAAGCCCCAGAAAACGAACACAAATACTCGAACGTTGCTCGAACAACTCAATCTACATACAATTCTGTTCACTTTATCGCATCTAACTGCTATTTTTGCTCCAATTTAGATTCTAGCTAACTGAACTATAAATTAGATAGACAACCCTCAAAGGAAATCCAACTGTACTCGCTCAAGTTTAGGGTTGAGTTTTGAGTGGGTAGGAGAAAATAGAATTTCGGTTATGTGGAAACAAGAGTACCGCAACGGAAGCAAGTGAGAACTTCCTGAGGCCATGATATCAGATAGGAATGGAACGTTGAATTATTTTAATTGTTCCAACACAAGTACACAACATTTAATTATGTACTACCACAAGTAAATATTTAAGGGTTATGCACGCCACTGAAGACAAAAGCAACGCTTTCTGTGGCGCGAAATTTTAATTTTAATTCAGTCCTTTTATTTAGTATTATGAACATGCGAAAGGAAGCCGTTACAGTAAATTATTTTGCGAAAAAGGATGACTTTCATTTGCGAAGTTCTTTATATCATTTTCTTGGGCAGTTATTCTTTTATGTATGAGTTTGTGTTAGGTTTTAACTGTATTACTTTTGGGAAGTAGTTTCAGGTTTTATCATTTCAGGATAAATTAACGCTACTGGAAACGTTTACAGTTTCACGTACTTCACCTGTTAAGGCGTCGATTCCCTTGAGTAGCTGATTTTAAAATGAGAATCACGTCTAAATGGCTAGTCGTAATTCTTTGAAAAAAATGTATGTTGTATTAGACTATTTTCATAATAACTTGATCTAAGCAAATTTTGAGTTTTATTTTTATAAGATAGTGTAATTTATTTGTAAAGTTATGCCTAAAACGTACAAAAACACGACAATCACACCAAAACCGCTGGGCGTATTTTAATGAAGTTAACACCATCTCAACGATAATTTAATTATATACATTTTGATCTGAGGCTTTTTTTTAAATTCATAGAATAATAAGGAAAGTACAAAAAAACTACTAAATTTTGGGTCGCGCGGGTGTGAAACGAGTGCGCGTTTTGTTCCCTCAAGGTCGTTGGTGTTAGTCGTCGTCTTAAGGTGCAGGTGCAGGTGTGGCAGGGATAGGGGATTCTTTTCGAAAAAGCTCGTTCTTGATCAATATGGATTAACTGGATTCAATACAGATCTAGACATCGATTTAGAAAATCGACTTTTTTTTGTCCTTAAAATTGAGTCGTCGATTATTCGATCTCAAATCGCCACGAGATTATACTATCACGATCGGTAGAACAATTCTGTAAAACCGTGCCTTAAAAAAATACATATAACTTTTACCATTGACGGTTTTTAACAAACCAAAAGCGTAATAAATAAACTCTTGGTAAACAGAAGTACCATCTATTGTAGTCTTATTTTACTTGAGTAGGTATTTATTCAAGTTCCAGGAAACGACTGTAATATTTTTTCCTCTGTACAATAACATGTGACCCATAAAATGCGACAAAATCAACGTTCCACGAATATGACACTTCTCAGAAAATATAAAAAACATGTTTCATAAATGTTGGTAACGTCTTCGATATTTGAAATCGGTTCCTCTTTTAATAGTTGGGTTACACTAGGAAAGTTTCTCGCCACTAATAAAGTTTACTGATTTAAAAAGCTTCAGCGCCACAGAATTTTGTCTAGACAAGTGACGTTCCGTGATAGCGATTGATAAAATGTCATTAATGTATGGGATTGCCCATAGATTTAGAATTTTTTTTGCTACGCAAAAAGATACACGAAGCGTGCGAGCGAGAAATCCTAATCAAGTACAAACCACCCAAGAGAAAAAGAGAGCGTGAATGACGTACCGATATGTTATGTTTTTCGCGAATAAGTAAACCTAGCGGCCCATCTGTTTTACGCCGCGGTGAATTTCTTGCATTTAAATAATAATCTTTAGATTTAAATTGATAATATTAATTATACCATTATGGTGACTTGTTCTGTGAGTGAATGTGACGTTACAAGACGAAATAACCCCAATAAATACACGTTTCACAGGTAAATACAATTTTGTCCTTGGATTGTTTTGAACCATATTTTGTCTAATTTCTGCTAGTAATCGGCTCAGAAAAAGATTCTTACAATAGTATATTGATTTCCAATGTTATATATAAGTATATTTCGTATATATAAACAAAATTGGTGAAATTATTATGTAAAAGAGTAAATTGATTGTTTACGCTAGGGCTTGACAAAGCGGTGACGTCAGGAGTATCGATAAAAACTTAATCGTTTTTAGTGACATCATGACATGAATACAAACTTATTTAGTCAGGTTTTGTTAAAATAGATTTAAGTTACGATTGAGAAGATGTTTTTATCGAAACTGTACTTAAAGTTGCATGTTTATTGTTGCCTTTATTTTTCAAAAAAAATCGGAGTGTTTTGATGTTTTGTTACTTTGAGTAGGTTTAGGAATGTCATTATATTCTTCTCCTTAGCGTGTCGATGGCAAATATAAAAAGTTAAATATTGTGTTTGGCCCAGAATTCAGCCACGGCAATACCATTCGGTGACGCAGTCATAAGGTCTTCGTAAGTACAGGTGACAGGGCATGCTGTGCTCTCCGTGAGATGGGCCATGGTCTGCGGAGAGATGCTGCATAAGCACTGAAGACTAATGCCATCAGAGAACCCCCACCTGAGGAGGTTGTCCTTGCTGCGGCCAACCCGAGTGCGGAGTCTATTTAGGGTCATTATAATTGTATGCATTTATTAGTTTTACAGTGGCTAGAATACATCAGTGCTCTGCTCATCAGCAATTTTTTCTGTTGTGTAAATAATAATATATAATATTTATGTACCTACAGATTCCCAAATAATTCTGTATTAAGAGAAAAATGGATTCGAATTTTAAACAGAGATGGATGGTCTCCAAATAAAAACTCTACAATATGTAGTAAACATTTTGAATCGAAATACTGCATACAAAGAAAACATCGACGACTTCTAATGAAATAATCTATACCTACTTTAATTGTGCCTGTAAGAATGACGCTTCCTATCGTATGGTTAGTTAGTGGCCAACCTAGTGTTAGTTTTCAAACCATCTAGATACCTCTAACAGACCTCATCTACTTTTATAAAATATGTAAACGTGTTTGTACAAACCAACTTATATCATTTATCATTGAACTATCTGCAGGCCATACAAATATTTGTTCCGTGCGGGAATCGAACTCGCGACACGCAGCGCAGCAGCCGATCGCTCAACCACTACGCCAACCGTGTCGTCAATTTCAAATACCTGACTGCGGTATTTTTTTATTAGTACTTCAAATACTTGTGGCTTCAAAATACATTCAGCGATTTTATTAATAGATGCGTTCTGCAGAAAATAGCGCTTGATAGCTTTCATAAGCAAAATGGCGACCGCGTACGTCAAATTTTCAAGTACCTTGTAAATTATCATTTTCATTTCAAACGGTTATTTTCACCAAACTTCTGTGTATTGATTAAGTTTATTAGTACGAATGTCACGATGAATGACCAATGAATGAATATTTTGTTATTTGTATTTTAAATAAAAATAGTTAAAATACTGTACTTTACATTTTAAATACACGACTTAAAAATATTTTGTATTTCGTATTTTAAATACATGCGAGATATTATTTTGTAATTTGTATTTTAATTAAAGCAAAGCATGGTTTTTGCCCAGCAATCGTGTTTCTTAAGGTGTTCACCAAGTATCGATATCGATATTGAACATGGACTTTTTATCAACACTTTTTTAACTAACACATGGACAAATTCCCTCACACATAGATTTTATATTTTCGGTTTCGTTTTCCATCTGACTCTGTGTATCTTGTACATACTATATCTATGGGATTGCCAAGCTATCGATATGTCACGCGATTGCTCTTTCCATTTTGACATTTCAAACTCCGCCATCGTTGACATCGAATGACACATCATGTCTACAATCTTTGGTTTGTCGGCCTCCTTATTGTTTACAATGCAATTTAACCTTCTTACGAATGGAACAATACTGACAAATGCTCAGTTTCCAAAAGCATTTCCATGTAATGTAACGTGCATGTAACATTTCTATGTACAATTACAAAGTGTTCTTGAGTGGAGACCGCGAATTGGAAAACGTAAGATGGGACGCCCTCAGGCTAGGTGGAGCGACGATCTTCGCAGGGTGGCTGGTAGCAGCTGGATGAGAGTTGCCGAAGATCGAAGCAAATGGCGTGCAATTGGAGAGGCCTATGTCCAGCAGTGGACTGCTATAGGCTGATGATGATGATGATGATTTCTATGTACATTTCGTTAATTATTGACCTCTCTCCACGTTACCTACGCTCATGCCATTGCTAGATAAAATGCTACACCAAAACGCTCATTGGTTTTTAAAATTAGGTTGTAACAAAACAAAGAGCGTCACGTTCGAAGTGTGGTTCGAGTATTTTTAAAGATAGCGAATGCTCGATGTTCTGTTACGAGTCACATAGTGAGTCCATACTCACTTTAAGAGATTTAAGAAGTTAATAGCTTTAAGAATTATGAAGATACATACTAAATCGTTCTTAGAAATCTATTAAGTAGTCAAACAGCCTCGGGGTGAAGGTTTCCTTTTTGAAACGTTGAAACAAAAAACATGAAAAGCTTATTATTAACTGCGCTCTCTAGAGTGAGCGAGTCTTGTGTGATCACTCACTAATATGCACACATCATACACATCATCAGCCTATTAAAGTTCCTACTGCTGGGACACAGGCTTCCTCCCTGTGAGAGGGAAAGGGCCGTAATCCACCACGCGGGCCCAGTGCGGGTTGGTGGATGTCACATGTCTTCGAATTTTTGGTTCTAGGACATGCCGGTTTCCTCACGATGTTTTCCTTCACCGTTTTGAGAGCAGTGGTGATAATAATTTACACAAAGTAAAGCGCTTACCTGGGCTCGAACCCACGACCTACAACTTTTAAGTCGCGGCCGGACCACTGGGCCACCACTGCTGCTGCTGCACTTATTTGCAGTTGATGCCTAAGTGCGAGTCTCGCCTAGGTACATTTCTCGCATGGATTCTACCAACCAGCACTGGGCCCACGTGGTGGATTAGAGCCAGAGTGAGATAAAGCCCGATCCCTCTCGCACAGCAAGTAGGCCTGTTGCCCAACCTTGGGAACATTAAAGGCTGTTGATGATTATAATGATGATGGAGGCTCGCCTTTTGTCAGGCAAGAAACTCGCCCCGTCTAAACGAATTTTAGAAGCCGCGTTCCTTTTTTAGAAGCCCTCTTTTAATCGCGGAGAGCCTGAGTGAAGTATTTTCTCAGTTGCCGAGGTAGTGTCGGTTTCCAAGTGATTTAACCGGTACCACATTTGATTTGGTAATACACTGCACTTTTTTTGACTTGAAAGCGTAAAGAAGTAAGGAGAAATAGGCAGACAGCGATTTAACAGTCATGAAAGTAGGTACACTCAATTGCACGTTGAAAAAAATACATACAGCACAACACACGTCTTTGTGATGTAAGGGTTACTAACAAACAAGCAGTCGACTGTTGTGTAGACACTTGTGTGTGCGATACTCACTTACCAAGTCTAGCCTAAAAACTTTGCATAAGGACTGTACATTCTCGCCTCTCGCCAGTCAAGAAACTCGCCCCGTCTAAACGAGCTTTGTAAGCCTCGTTCCTTTTTATAAGCCCTCCATTTTTCGCGGGAACCTGCGAGACGTATTTTCTCAGTCGCAGAGGTAGTGTTGGTTTCCAAGTGATTTAACCCGTACCACATTTGCGTCGGCTGCAGAACACTGAATCAACGTTGGCATATTTAAGAATTTTTGCACATAAATGTTGCGGTTTCGAAATGTTTATTTTGAAGAAACGGCCTTTGGGACTGCTTGGGCTGTGGTTTTTTTATTTGCTTAGCTGTTTGCATGTTAAGATGTAAAAAGGATGAGAATTTTCGGGTAGAAACATGTTCATAGTAAGTTGGGGTAAGTTAAAAACTGGCCAAGTGCGAGTCTGACTCGCGCACGAAGGGTTCCGTACCACTATCGCAAAAAACAAAAAAAATTACACGTATGGGAGCCCTAGCCCTACACTTGAATATTTATATTATTCTGTTTTTACTAGTTGTTGTTATATCAGCAACAGAAATACATTATCTGTGAAAATTTCAACTGTCTACCTATCACGGTTCATGAGATGTATCTCATGAACCTTGATACCGTGACCGTCTGTCTGTCACGGACATACAGGCCGATCGTGGAGTCTTAGTAATAAGGTCCCTTTTTTACCCTTTGGGTACGGAACCCTAAAAAAGTGCCAAAAGAGCCGCTTGCTAATTAAATATTATCTAAATGTGACTAATGTTATTCATGTTAGTTAATTTAAGCTAGCTCGAAATTAATATTCCTCCTCCTCAAATAGTATTCCTCATTGCTGAGAGTCGTGATGCTACGTGGAAACAACTTTTCATTCACCAGTTTGCGCCATCTATGTCTGTCTTTTGCGTCATGGAGAGCATCGTGCAGTTTGTGCGGACATGGTCTGACCATCTGATTGGACTACGTTTCCCTTCGATTTTGCCAGTGAACATCAGCTGTTCGAGGTTGTGTCCATCCTTTCTGGCAATGTGACAGAAGAACTCGAAATTAATATTAGTAACTTAAATACAAGCAAGTAATGTCATTAGATTACTTTTATATTAAAACCATGCTTGCAATCTATGAATGATTTGCATAATTTCAAATAATTTATTGTGTATCATGGGATCATAAGATGTTGTGTTGATTACAGATAGATCTGCGATGTCCCGCCCGCCTTAGAGGCATACAAACTTTATAACATCAGTCTAGCTAAAATACAATTCATCAAATTGTCATGCAATACAAATTACAATTAATTTTGTATAATATGTAATGTCAAATTATTCATTAGTAATGATAGAAAATAGTAAAAACAATTAAATAGTGTCACTTCATAGTTTATGAGTAATAGTTTATAAATTCATGTTTCCATTAGTTTTTTTTTAATAAACCGGCTCTTTCAGTGTCTTGTCATTTAGAAATTCTATAATAGAGTAATAACATTTGCTTATCAATCATTCGAGAGCAGGTGGCTCAGTGGTAACGGCCCCGACTTAAATGTCTTAGGACGTGATTCCGAACCCAGGCAGGCGCTTTACTTTGTGTAAATTAATTCATCCCCACTGCTCTTAAAATGGTGAAGGGAAACATCGTGGGGAAACCGGCATGTCCTAGAACCAAAAATTTTAAGACATGTGACATGCACCAACCCACACTGGGCCCGCTATAAGGCTGATGATGATCAGTGGAGATTTTTTTAAAGGCTATATTGCTTTTATGGCTAGTTCTGAAAAACGGCGGCAGATTAACATAGATACGTGGGCCCATAAAAAAGGTGCTTTTGTGCAAAAGCTTTGTTTTCTTTGTGTCTGGTCCTAGTACAACATTCAAATAAGTTTGGGTTTGGTTGATTTTAAATGATGTACATACTAAGTGATTCCAAACCATTTTGTGCGTATAGATTGAATATTAAATAAAAAATCCTAGCTTTATATTATTTTCTCTCACAACAACAGTGACCTTGCTCCCCTCTAAAACCCTCTAAAAAAACTAAAGAACAACAAAGAAAATCCAAAACAAATCGTTAACAATAACTGTATTCCTGTGAAGTATTCTACCCTCTTTTGTCATCATTCTCTGTTACTCTAGGGTTTGCTGTAAGAGAACTCAACATTGAGTTAAGCTCGCCTTTGTACATGTACTTTATTATCACATTATATTAAATATTGTTTTTGGTGTACAATAAAGAATTAAATAATAAATAAACTAGTAACAGTGTGTCTGTGCAATGCATATTAGTTAAAGCTAACATTTAATTGAAAAGTATAAGGCGAATAAGCGATGCGACCATCGCGTGGTCGCGCGATTACAAGATAGAACGCGATTTCGCGACCATCGCGCGAATTAATGACGCAAGCTACCGCGGATCCAGGAACGCCGATAACTGACAGTTTTTACTTTCGGAAAACTTGTGGATGAGCTATTTTGCAGCTCTCAATAACAATAAATAAAAAGACGTGGGTAAGGAAGCAAACTGCTTTGTCGAAAATAAGACGTATTGCGTGGTGAATTGAATAATCAATATTTTAACTTACGAGGAAATGGGTCTGCATTTTATGATAACCTATAGGTATGTCTATGTCACAATAATCATTTGACTACTACTATATTCAACATAATCAGAGACGATTACAACCACATGGTTACGAACTACAAAGGACACCCCGACGATGCGACGCTATTATCGCGCGAATTCAATTAGTATACCTATTCGACATCAATAGTTTTGATCGTGCGTTCGTATGAACTTAGTTCGCGCGAATAGATTATCAAACATTTTATTCGCGCGACCGTATCGCGCGAATGCCAATTAGGATACCTATTCGACATTAGTACCTACGTTTGATCGCGGATTCGTAGGACTCAAATTCGCGCGAACTTGCGTTCATCGCGCGGTCGCGTTGTAATAGGAAAACGCCTATAATGTTAGTTAATTGCCCCTGGCACAAAATAATGCGAGTTACTTTAAGCAAATGAGCAGGCAAGGAACAACTGTGGACAATACTTCGAATAATACTACAAAAGTATCTGTTTCTCTCTTTTCTTTAATTTACAATGCTTTATTTATAAAAATTAACACGTTTTACATCTAAAAATGCCCCAAAATCTGTCTTCGTACTCTGTCTTTGGGAACAGATAATACAGAAAAAATACAGTCATTGTAGTTCAAAAAAAACCTTAGAAGAACGACACAGAAAGCCCAAAAATCATTAACCATAACTCTTGAGTCTTTTTTTTTTCCTCTTGTGCGAGTCACAAATATATATTTTTTTACTTTCTTTCTAAGCCCAGCCCTGTGTGACGTATTTACAACAATGCATTTTATTTAAAGCCTTACAAATTACTTTTAGCTCAAAGTTAAAATTTAGACGCAGGTATGCGTAGTAAAGTTACCAAACCATTTTTGTACCTGCTTATTGAATATGCAACGTAAATACTATAAAAGTGGCCTTCTTATTATTACTTTCTCAAAAGGTAAGAATAACGACAAAGAAAGACCAAATAAAAAAAAAACATAACAATAACTCCATTCCTGTGATGTATTAACTATGTGTATGCATTTTATTCAAACCTCAACCTGGGCTTGCGATGTTTCTGTGTGATTTAACCGCTGGAAACCGTTTCCGCCTGAATTTATAATACCTGCTATTATACGACGAAACATGTAGAATATTTAAAAAGATTTGGAATGTAACGAGTTTTAGCTTGTTGTGAAACAATAACAGCCGCACGGGTCGATCTTCAAGGTTAAGCAACACTTGAGGAGGTCGGTCCGTGGATGGGTAACCAACTCAACATCCCGACATTTGTCCGTGCCTCGGAAAATACTATAAGCCGTTCATCCCGGCTGTCTTTTTTAAGTACATCTTTGACAGTCGTAACGGATCATCATCATCATCATATCAGCCGAAAAACGTCCACTGCTGGACATAGGCCTACCCCAAGCGTCGCCACATTGACCGGTCCCGTGCGCCCCGCATCCAGCGGATCCCCGCAACCTTCATCTGGTCATCGGTCCACCTGGTGGGAGACTTTCCAACGTCATGTTTCGGTTCGCGGTCGCCAGTCTAGAACTTTTCTGCCCCATCAGCCATCCGTTCTAAGTGTGCCCTACCCATTGGCAATTCTTCTGTCTATGTCGGTAACCCTGGTACTCTTGCGGATCTCTACATTTCTGACTCGATCACGCAAGGTAATCTTAGCATTGCCCTCTCCATTGGCCTTTGGGTGACTGTAAGCTTTCTGATGAGGTCAATGTGAGCGATCACGTCTCAGAGCCATATGTCATAACTGGCAACACACACTGGTCAGAGACTTTAGTCCTGAGATACTGTGGTAAGTTGAACCAGAAGATACCGCGCAACTTCCCGAACGCTGCCCAGCCGAGTCGGAGTCGGCGGTTGACCTCTTTCTCGTAGTTAGCCCTACCCAACTGGATCGTTTGTCCCAGGTAGACATAGTCGCCCACAACTTCGAGTGTAGAATCTCCGACCTTGATAGGAGTGGGCGTAACATGGGCATTCAACATCCAATCCAGGCAATCTGACACCAGTCTTGCCAACATGGTGTCGTACTACCCAGTTACTGGGTTCTGGAGGTCATATAAGCTGTTGCTTCATTTAAAACACTGGTACCCAGCTGGATCTGGTTAGACTGGAAACCAATCTCAAAATAGTTGGAAAAAGGCAGGTAGATTTAGAATGTAACAATTTTGTTAAGATTTTAGAATTTCATGTCGTATGTCTTGTTTTTAGGGTTCCGTACCCAATGGGGTAAAAACGGGACCCTATTACTAAGACTCCGAGGTTCGTCTGTCACCAGGCTCTATCTCATGAACCGTGATAGCTAGACAGTTGAAATTATCACAGATGATGTATTTCACTATAACAACAAATACTAAAAACAGAATAAACTAAAAAGGTACTAAAGTGGGGCTCCCATACAACAAACGTGATGTTTTTGGCGTTTTTTGCGTTATTGGTACGGAACCCATCGTCGGACTCGCGCCGACTCGCACTTGGCCGGTTTTTTTCCATTCTTGTTATAATGGTTCGAGACATTTATTTCTCATAAAGATTACAGTTCACTTAACACAAGAAATACAAGTTAATCTTAAAACTAATTAGGTTAAATACATTTAAATTAGAAGAATGGTAGTACACTGTTGTTTCTATGATCTGAGGTAGTACAGTAATATTTAATCTTTTACATTTTACTCTATCAAAATACAACAAACTGACCAAATCTATAAAATGCACTCCATAAGTTTTAATACAGAAAGCATACTACTGCATTAATTAATATTTACAAGAAAAATACAACCGACTTCAAAATAAAAACACTACAAAGTAAAAAAAAACAGCCAAGTGCGAGTCGGACTCGCGCACGAAGGTTTCCGTACCATTATCGCAAAAAACTGCAAAAATTTCATTAAAAGGGAGCCCCATTTAAATATTTATTTTATTCTGTATTTAGTATTTGTTGTTATAGCGGCAACAGAAATACATCATCTGTGAAAATTACAACTGTCTAGCTATCACGGTTCATGAGACGACAGACAGACGGACCGCGAAGTCTTAGTAATAGGATCCCGTTTTTACCGTTTGGGTACGGAACCCTAAAAAATACTTTAATTTCGGATGCCGTTGTTCCTGTTTCCGTTTCTTCGTTTTTTGACACCAACTTCAGAAATTGAATTCATTTTTTAATTTTTAGTGTTTTTATTTGGAAGTCGGTTTTATGTTTCTGTAAAAAGTTTTTTTATTTTTCACTTTTTTTTGTGGTACATAATGGGCCAGTTCTTTAACCTAATAACATGAAACTTGAACCATACCGGTGAAATCAGAGTATACCAGGATGAACTGTTCGCATCTGCGTACCCCTTTATAGCGTACCAGTGTGATGTTATGTTATGAAATGGTGTAAACAATAAACAGACATGCGATTGCAGCTATACCGAGTGTTTTGCCGTCATTTATTGAAGAGTTCGGTTGTAAATTTCAGATCTCGATGAAATTTGTTGACAAAATCGGTTGACCTAGTAAAAAATTCTGAGGTAAAAGTAAAAAAAAATATACAATCGAATTGATAACCTCCCCTTTTTTGAAGTCGGTTAAAAATAGAAACTACATTCTGCATCATCTGCAGGCATCTCAGATTTACTTAAATAAGGCCCACTTACACTTGCTAACACGAAGTTAAATAGACAATATGTAATACACCATTAGATTTTATGACATATTTTTTAGATTTGGGACTAAAATAGTAAAAAGTTATTTAAAAAAAATTTAAATGTCTACTGCTTACGAAGCGAACTCATAAACAAGAAGAAAATCATGCTGTGCAGAATACATATTCGCGAGCTGGCTGACCAAAACCAGATGTATCCTCCGACTGCACAGAATGATTTTCTTCTTGTTTACATCTTTTTAGTTCGCTTCTTAAGCAGTTGGGATTTTTGCTTTTTTTTTTTTTTTTTTTTTTTTTTTTTATTAAAAAAACGTTGCCCCACACTAGGCATTTCTTCCTGTATCGTGGGTGCGTTTACAAACACATAAACACACACACAAACACCCAGAGCTGGAACAACTATCTGTAGGTCATACAAATATTTGTTCCGTGCGGGAATCGAACCCGCGACACGCAGCGCAGCAGTCAATTGCGCACTGCGCCAACCGTGCGCCGATGTTTAGTTAGCATGCCTTTTTTTTTTTTTTTTTTTTTTTTTTTTTTTTAAAAAACGTTGCCCCTTTTGCATTAGGTACATTTAAACATATAAGTGTTGTATAGTTTTGAAATCACCTCTTAAAACCCTTTATTTTGATAACCCACACGATGGGTATAGAAGAAAAAAATTGTGCACCCACAATTATAATATGGCGCCCAAAATCCGCTTTTGTTCTATTTTCCAATTTTAATGTAGAATCGATTGACGTAAGAATCATCAAAATCGGCCAACATGTTTGGTCTCTACAACGCCACTTAGGAACAAACATACATATATACATAAAGTGCACGCCAAACTTCTGGGCCGCCCTGAAGTTGTTTTTCCGATGCGCAAGGCAGGGCGCGGTGCTGTTTTTGTATGAGATTTACTACTTCGCAGCCATTGTAGCCAACTTCAGGCCGGCCAATAAGTTTGGCGAGAACTATAACTAAATAGACTGCTAAACACATTACCCTCCTTCGGCAGTCGGGTAAAAAGCGTTACTTTGTTTTGATTTTTATTGTTATAATATTTTTTACATATTCTATTTCTATAGATTATATTATTACTTATTTTCTTCTCTGTGCACCTGAACCTATTGTGTATGGGCACAATATTTGTACGCCTTGCAACACAACACAAGGTGATACGACATTTTTATAATAAGTAATAACACCATGTACCACAATTCCACAACATTGTATCTATCGCCTCTTTGCAAGAATAACGTGTCATATTTTCAGCATTTGTGTTTCTTTTATTAGCCCCGATTAAAAAATGTTTTAGAAATATTTACTTGTTCGATACTCAAAGCTACCGCGTTCAACTTAATTTTCTACATAGGCCAGTGGTAATTTTAAGTGAGACACAGCGGCCCTATGAGCGAAAGAGATACCAATACAGTGCATTTTATTCATGCAGACAATGCATGAATAAAATGCACTGTATTGGTTAAATTCTCTTCCTGTAAAATTGAAAATTTTGAGATAGCACGTTGTTCTAGGAAAGAAGAGCTATGTGTTACAAGTTTGAATTTTGGCCGGTAACCATTCGTAGCCAACTTCAGTCACAACAAATGCCTGCGCGCGTAATAGTAAATATCATACTAAAAAAAAACACAGCGCCATGCAACGGGCGAGGACAGTCCCCACCCCACTCCCCAGTCCCCAGTCAGTCGCCGATAGAGAAGCACGCGCGTGTGTTGGTCGAGGAACAAGTACAGCGTTTGGTAGCCGAAGAACACGTACCGCGAGTGATGAACGTAGAGCCCTCGCCGTCAGTGATGAACGAAGAGCCCCCGCCGTCAATGATGAACGAAGCTGCCTCGCCTCCGGTGACGGTCGAAGAGTTCTCGCGGCCAGTGGTAGACGAAAGGAAACCGCGGCAAAAGTATGTGGACCTGAGGGGTATGGAAGAGACGGAAGATAAAGAAGAGCTTTATAGGCAGCTGAAGCTTCTCCCTTCACAACCACTGGGGGATTATCGTTTGAACGAAGAGCTCTCGCCAGATGAGGAGCTAAACGGAGAGGAACGAGTGATGGAGATGCTCGACGTCTTGAGAGCCCACGAGCATTATAAGCGGCTGATCGCCAACCCCAGGGCGCGTGTACCAAGCGTGTACGGGTTTGGGGGGATGCACTGTGTAGGTGGACCACGCAGCTTTTGGAACGATCCAGTGGTCTACACACAGACTTTCAAATTATTGGGCTGGGCTGTGCTGATCGTCGTCATCGCAGTGATCTATAAAAAAATGTGGTGAATACGTCAAAGTGATGCTTGTAAACAGTAAAACAATACAAGTGTAATCAATGTTCGTGAATGATGAAGATGATGAAGATGATGATAGGGATTCCGTTTTCCGCACTTATAACTTCGATTTGGTTTGGTCGCGTTGTGCGTGGGGAAATGTTCGTGGCATAAAGTTTGTGTTTTCTAGACTATTTAGAGTAAGCATAAACTTTTACAGTGTTGTGTGTAAAAATAGACAGTAAGTGCATAGTTACTTATGTAACGTTTCTCGTACATTAAACTATTTCTCGTATATTCAACTATATAAAAAAAGCCTTTTATTTCTTGTAGATTATACAGTATCCACCTTTGTAAATACATATTACTACAAAATTCCAAACACAGTGCCAAAGTTGGTTGTGAAAGTTGCAGTATTCTTGCTTTTTAATAATAAACAATCATTTATAAATTAGAATAAAAAGTGATATGCGTGGTAATTTTTCATGGTCTTTTATCATTCTTCTCTGTTCCTTTGTGATTGTTGCTATTGTTTTGCGCCTGTGTCTAATAAATGTTTTCTATTCTTTTTTACCTCAATTACCGATTTTCTTTGTGTTAATTAAAACGCCTAAGAGACGCGTATGTCATGGCGCTTAAGACCTCTTCGAAACGCTGAATCTGAGAGGCGTACCAGTACTAGGGCCCGCCATCAATCTATGCATCGCTTTATTATCATCGTGATTCACTAGACGACAACTGCTGAACGCATCGCTTAAAGCGCTTGCACGAATAACAACGCTTTCAAATTTAGGGTGCGGGTGTAACGGTAACAAATTGTTTAACCCATACAAATTTTGGCCAGCTGACGACTACTTTGTGTTGAAAACCAAATTTTTTTGGGGTACACACCCCTGTCTTCCTTTGGCAAAGTTGTTCGTTAACATGGATAGAAACAGTTTTTAAATTATGATCACACCTTTCCGTTCTGCCATGTAGAATTTGTAAACAAACATAATACCTAATATGGGGAAAAACTGCGCGTTATGAATTAAGGTTACACTAGTCGACGGCACGAACTATTTTGTGCACGGGGTTAAAATGCCTGCTATCTAATCCGACAACACGTTTGAAAGAGGTAGATGCTGTGATGAGCAGTAAGAAGCTAGTTCGCGTACGAATTAGCACTTTTGCAAGTTTGTAGCGAAATGGATGATGATTAAAGCCGAAAACGAGCGCGTGAAATTTTATAAACAGACCTTTTGGAGTTTAGATATCATGAAAAACGACTAAATGTATATTTTAAAAATAAAATTATTTGCATTTTTGAACTACATATCTATCCCTGTATGGTGGCCCATTTGCAATTTTCCTTCTTCTTATGGTATTTATTGCCGCCCAAAGATGCGTTAAAATTAGTGTTGAAATATGGAACTTTCGACGCTCATAACTTTCAAATATTTTTCTTTTTTACTTTTTTGTTTCGATACAGGACTAGATTTTACGTACATCGTCAAACAGTGGAGTAATCCCTAGACTACGTTTGTATGAATGAACAACGTTAAATATTGAAATGTAATAAAGCTTCTTCACGTTAGTTGTGTAAAAGCCCACCAAACCAAAACATCTGAGGTAACAAAAAGTAGTTGAAAATGTAATTTTTTTCAGAATACATAATTGAAAAAAGATACTACACGTTCTCGAGTATCGGCAACTTGGAGAGCGGGCAAAACATAACTTTAATCGCAGTAGGCTCTCATTTCCCAACTATCACACAAAAGTCACCCGATGCAGATAACTCCGCAGCGGTCTTAACAGCGTCACCAACAATGGCACCCACCGGCATTTCAGACACTTTGAGAACAGTAACATCTGAAATGAAATATCTCAAATACGACCTTTGCTACGGCCACCTTGACGAGTAATTTAAAAACTGGAAAAGGGTGAGGACGCAATCATATCTCTAAACAGCACAGCCAATCTCTGTGAGCAACTAAACTCACAATCTCAATGCACAATTAAGAATTAACCTAGGGAGTGAACGAATATAAAACTAGAACTCGCGTCACATCATCCAAATGATGGTTCACAAATTCGGGATAGGCGTAGAGGAATAGGGCATTGACTTTACGACTAGAGTGGGCCCGTATCGTCAGGAAAGCAAAGTAACAGCTGAACACGTTTCCTCGTATTCAGATTTGTACACCGCCGCGCCGTTACTAGCGTGACGACTTTCTAAAGGCTTTGATCAAATAAAAACGGAATACCTTTTCCTATAATTATTGCTTCATAAACCTACAATACGAAGAAAGCTCAATTGCATACAGTATTGTTGAACGAATTTTTTTGAGTCGTTTGACCGTCGAGGTTACGAACACATTAAGATTAAAAAAATAAAAACACTTTTTTACAAAAAAATACAACCGACTTCCAAAAAATAAAAACACTACAAAGCGAAAAATAACATTAATTTTGGAAGACGGTATTCCTGTTTTCGTTTTTTGACACCGCGAGTCGGTTATTTTTTTTTAGAAAAGTTTTTTATTTTTAACTTTTTAGTGGTACATAATGGTGAAGTTCTATAGTAAGGCACCTATAATGCCCACAGTGATGCCAGAATTGATTACCCAAATGACGTAACTTGAACATAACCGGTGGAATGAGTGTGTACCTACCAGGGTGAACCGTACACATCTGCGTACCCGTTTAGAGCATAGTGGCGTGATTGTACGTTACGAAATGGTGTAAACAATAAACAGACATGCGATTGCAGCAATCCCGAGAGATTTGCCGTCATTTATTGAAGAGTTCTTTTGTATATCGCCGAAGTTCTTCATCAGATTTTTATCAAATTTCAATGGGACCATTTCGGAATAAACTTCTTTCGAACAAAAAAATAATTTTCCATTTACATATATGACGGAGTTATGCCCGAACATAAAAACAAAAAAAATATAACATTCAAATTGAGAACCTTTTGGGAAGTCGGTTAAAAATATTCAAAATTGATTCTCAGGAGATCTACCAACTCATTTATAATGAACTAATGAGTAGAATTCACACTAAATTCACTATTATAAAGACGAACATTTGTGCATGTGTGTGTTTGTTACTTCTTCACGCTCAAACGGCTGGACGGATCTAGATGATATTTGGCACAGTGATAGACTATAGTCTGAAATAGCACATACGATACTTTTTATCCCTACATTAAATCATTAAAACACACACTCATAAACTTTCACCTTTATCACACTAATATTAAAAGGCGAAAGTCTGTGAGTGCGTGTATTTGTATGTTTGTTATTTCTTCACGCTCAAACGGCTGGATGGATCTGGATGAAATTTGGCACAGAGATAGAGTATAATCTAACATAGGATACTTTTTATCCCGGGAATATGTTCCCTTGGGATAATTTTCAACATTCACGCGGGCGAAGCCGCTGGCGGAAGCTAGTAGTCCAAAAAACGCAGGTGTCACTTTTTAGGACAAAAAAAAACACTGTGGTCGTCAGCCCCTTGTTGAGCAACGCCCTTAGTATCCATACGTCCCGATTCTCGACCGCCGGCGCCGCTTTACCTCCCCCGTCGGGGGACACAACCTGGCAACCCAGCACGATCGAGACAACACGCGATGCAACGTAAGAGCGGCAACAACACGCCGCGCCGCGTACGCATTTTGGCCGGTTGCAACCAATTTCTAAATCTAATGTTAGGGACGCGCGATGCAAGAACGGCAACAACCCGCCGCGCCGCCGCCGCCCGCCGCCGCATGCGCGTACCGGGCCGGCCTGCGCCCAATTTATTTAGATTTAACAAATTAGGATCTAATTCTATGGGCACAAAGATGAAAATGTGTTGAGCAGACCCCAAGTAACATGGGACAAAGGCCGGAAGATGATAATTGTTAGCGACACAAACCTGAATAGTGTATGCGCAGGCACCTTTTAAAGTGCATTATGCATATTACATGTTTGAAACTTCGTTTGGTAATTTGTTTTGTTTAGAAGTGTAGGAGTTACCCATTGCCGTGTACCTGACCAAAATAATTAGGAACCAAATATTTGTTTCTATGTGCCACTTTACGAGTTGGTCAGTTATATTGTATAATTACTTATTATACTTATCTATACATAATTATTTATTATACAAACTTTTAATTTTGTGTTCGTTTTTAATGTGTTTCCTTAGGAAACATATTAAAAACGAACTTGTGTTAACTTCACTTTTTTGTATCAGCTTTTTAATGTTCCCACTGCTGGTACACAGGCCTCCTCTCTGTGAAAGGGAATGGCCCGTAGCACGTAATCCACCAAGAGGGCCCAGTGCGGATTTGTGGAAGTCACATTCATGTTTTCGAATTTTTGGTTCTAGGAAATGCATTTCTTTGTATAAGTAGGAAGTATTTTACCAATTTGGAATCAGTTTTAGTATTCCATATTAATGCTGTTTTTATTTATCTTGTTTACTAATAATTTTAATAACATTTGCATTTTATTAAAAAATAATCGAATTTGCATTTTTTTATTTTAGTCGCAATTTAGCAAAATGTACCTGAAATGACGACACGGTTGGCGTAGTGGTTGAGCGATCGGCTGCTGCGCTGCGTGTCGCGGGTTTGATTCCCGCACAGAACAAATATTTGTACAGATAATATAATACTAGTATACAGATGCCTCATCCCATACAAAGAAACCGTGCCGATGTAACTAGCGTTTTACATCTGATTAATCTTGTTATTTTTTTGTACATCGAACGCGTTCGGTTCTGTTTCACGGTGATAGATAGATGGTGTTAGCAGCGACTTGAAAGTAAAAGGATTTATTAGGTTCGTGAATATTTTTTCTTTAAATACAGTGAAGGTTCGTTTCATAGTATTTTTTTGCACGTTTTTACAGATTTTTTGCACCAAAATGTGTTACAATGCAAATTTTAACAACCTAGTGTAATGCCTCAGAAATTTAAAAATGCGCCATCTATTGGCATCAATTTTAAGTGATCCGTTGAAATAATCTTTGAAATGTGAATTAAGAGCTCAATATTCCATAATTTTGTACTTAGGAGAGTTGATTAAACAACAACATACAATTTTTATGTTGTAATTCCAGAAAATGTTAATTTTACACACATTCAATAACATACAGGTGCATATTGCGCCATCTAGTGAGATTTATTTGAACCACATTTTCTTTATTAGCAATGAGACCCCATGGTATGGCCAACAGATAGTTGTTGCGGATCTGGGTGTCTTGGTTACGTGAGTTTAAATGTTTGCAAACGCACCCACGATCTTATGTTATCTTGTGGAAGGGCCGAGAAATAACTCGGACACTTCGATCCAATGGGAATGGGATCTATTGTGGTCCCCTAGGTAACCTACTCCTCCCCAATCTCGTTGAAAACTTGTCATGAGTTTTACAACGAGACTAGGAGATATGAACCTATAGTCTTCTGGTTTTGGATATTCAACCCCTAGGAGACTCATTCGCTTACCAGCCAGTGCATCGCATGTGCACAGAAGGTGCGACATACGTTCCGTATGTTCCCCACACAACCTGCACATGGGTGTCGCAGTAAGACCCATCTTCATGAGCATGTCGTTGGTTCCAAAAAGTGGCCAGTAAAGGCCCCAAGCAGGTAGCGGTTTTGACGCACCCACGTTACATGATGAAATTCCTAGTGTGGGGCAACAACGTTTAAAATAAAGCGCGCCAAAGGCCAAGCGCGAGTCGGACTCGTGCACGAAGGGTTCCGTACCATTATGGCAAAAAAACACGTTTTTTGTATAGGAGCCCTACCTAAATATTTATTTTATTCTGATTTTAGTATTTGATGTTATAGCGGCAACAGAAATACATCATTTGTGAAAATTTCAACTGCCTAGCTATCACATATACAGCCTGGTGACAGTTGGATAGACAGACAGACAGACAGACGGACCGCGGAGTCTTAGTAGTAGGGTACGGAACCCTAAAAAACCTTCCTTAACCACCCAACCCAACCGTAGTTTATTCTAGCCTTTGCAAGTGCTGGAAAGAATATCAATATGCAGAATTCGCTTACTAGAAACATACATATCATCATCAATACATATAAGAAATCTGTAGAAAAATATTTTTTGTACATCGAAAAAAATTCCAAAAAAAATAGCCAGGGTGTTAAAGGATAACCAACAGAACCTATTTCTAGCATTTTTGGAATTTTTGTCTGTTTGTCTGTTTATTTGTGCATGCATCACGTGAAATGTACGAAACCAATGTAGATAAGTTTTATACATAAAAATTGTGCGTATCTTGAAGAATTACTTAGTTTTTGTTTCATCGCAATCGGTTCACTCTATCAAAAGTTAGATGAATTTAAAGTGTTCAAGAAGTAAAATTATCACAGCTCACGCAATTCAGTTACTCGGACAGTTGAACTACGCAATCATTTTCTGAATCGCGGTGTTAAGATTTTACGCGAAAGAAAAACACTAGAAAAAAAAATTGGTATGTAGTATGTATATTTTTGAGTATGTGGAGTAGGCAGGCAGGCAGGCTGGTAAGTATGGTAGGGTTGGCAGGCAGATGACGGGAGCGAAGCCGCGGGAACAGCTAGTATACAATAAAATACGTCTCCATATTCTAGAACTGAATGAGATTAAATTTAAAATTTGTTTAGAACGCAAGTTATTCAGGCAGGCATATTATAAGTTGAAGGATAACATCGCTGATAAAAATGCTTGGCTCAATGTTAGTCCTGTTCCACAACCAGTAAGGCGCAAAAACAAGTGATAAGCAGAAATGTTTCGAAGTATTGTTGGACCTGCTGAAGTAACTGTTTTTTTAGGGTTCCGTACCCAAAGGGTAAAAACGGGACCCTATTACTAAGACTTAACGATCCGTCTGTCTGTCTGTCCGTCTGTCACCAGGCTGTATCTCATGAACCGTGATAGCTAGACTATTGAAATTTTCACAGATGATGTATTTATATTGCCGCTATAACAACAAATACTAAAAACATAATAAAATTAATATTTAAGGGGGGCTCCCATACAACAAACGTGATTTTTTTGCCGTTTTTTGCTCGATATTAATAACGGCAACAGATATACGCTTGAAATATTCGCAGAATATTTAGTTGTATATTCACTACAAAAAATAATGATTATTAAATTCAAACAAAATAAATTAAGGGGGACTCCCATACAACAAACGAGATTTTTTTGCCGTTTTTTGCGATAATGGTGCGGAACCCTTCGTGCTCGAGTCCGACTCGCACTTGGCCAGTTTTTGTGTGAGTGTGTGAGTACTATGTGCCAACTGTAAGTCTACTATTTACTGTACCTATATGTTGTTCGTTGACCTTTGTGTGCCCTGGAAGTTGAGTATGTCATGCTCTCTCTAATGTCTCTCTGATGGTTGTACAAGTGTTTTATCATTCGGTTCCCTTCATGATGGTTGAGCTGAGTGGTGCCAATCCATGCGTCTTGTTCGTGAAAGGGCGCCATCAGTAAGGGATTGATCATAACTTGGCTGGCTCGGCCTGTTTTTAATTTGTTTTTTTTTTATATCTTTGAATTGTTTGTTTTACTCTAGACACTTTTACGTGCACGTCTTTTTACATCGTTCTCACATATATGTATTTTTCCAACAATAGTGATGTAACCAAATACTTATAATTAAAACTGATGAAAAAGAGTGTCCGTGGCGTTTCTTGCACGTTCTTCTCCATAGAGACCTTTTGACCCTTGCAAAAGTGCAAATAGATTCATCTTTTTACCCGACTGCCGAAGGAGGGTAATGCGTTTATTAGTCTATGAATGTATGTATGTTTGTTCCTATGTGGCGTTCTAGAGGCCAAACTCGTTGGCCGATTTAGATGATTCTTACGTCAATCGATTCGTCTTAACCCTGTGAGTGTCACTGGCTACATTAAAATTGGAAAAAAGAAAAATGGCGGATTTTGGCCGAAATATTGTGGGGCACCAAACTTTTTTTCTTCCAAACCCATCGTGTGGGGTATCAAAATAAAAAATTTTTAGAAGTGTTTTCAAAAATATAAAACACTTATATGTTTAAATGTATTCGCGAGCTGGCTGACCAAAACCAGATGTATCCTCTGACTGCACAGCAAGATTTTCTTCTTCTTTACATCTTTTTAGTTCTCTATCTAAGCAGTCGGGTTTTTTGATTTTTTGAATTAACTTTTTTATTCTTTGACAATTCAGCTGGTTTAGTTGAAATAAAGTATTTTTATACTTTAAAGTTTAAATTATTAAGTTTCTCAAGTACGGAGCGCAGTCTATTGCATACACTGTCTATGTTTACGTTAGTGTCCCAATTCCCAAGCAAATTGTTCATCGATTATTGTTAAAACAAAGGTTAAACCTACATAGACACTGGTAGTTCGCCACGCGCTCAATAAAATCACATTGGCAGTTTATTCGAAGACATTTATACGAATGATTGGCCCTGAACCACATTTACAAGCATTTGTAGCTAAATGATTATACCGAGACAATATTTATTTATTTATAACTAGCACACCAACAGCACTGTCACAATTCAAATAAAATAACATCTAAAATCTGGATTTCAATAACCATGCAAATAGCAGGTATGCATGACATTGACACAATGAATATTAGAGACAGAAAAAATAAAAAGTGTGTTCATCATCATCATCAGCCTATTAATGTTCCCATTGCTGGGACACAGGCCTCCTCTCTGTGAGAGGGAAATGGGCCGTAATCCACCACGCGGACCCAGTGCGGGTTGGTGGATGTCACATGTCTTCGAAGTTTTAGTTCTAGGACATGCCAGTTTCCTCACGATGTTTTCCTTCACCGTTTTAAGAGCAGTGGTGATGAAATAATTTACACAAAGTAAAGCGCCTGTCTGGGCTCGAACCCACGACCTACAACTTGTAAGTCGCGGCCGATACCACTGGGCCACCACTGCTAAAAGTGTGTTCAGTAGACCTAAATCTAGAACAATAGAAAACAAAACAAATTGAGCTATATTAACGTACACTGTTCGCACTGTTTATATAGGGAACGTATGTATGAAGCGAAATTCATAAAGAAAACCTCGAAAGACAACACCCAGAGCCCAACATACAGTGGTTTTATGCTCCTATTTGACTACATTGTCTAAATCCTTTGTGTTTTTTTTAAGGCGCCTCCCCGAGCAAAACGCCGCGCTAGTCGTTTTTGTGCAGTTTTAAGAGCTATCTACTCTTTATTTAAAAAGAAATATCAATTAATAAAAATACATTAAATTTCTACATAATGTTGATTCTAAAATGGTAGTACACTTTTCTTTTTAAGAGGTATATATATCACTAATCTCCTTCCAACAAAACCATATAAATATGAAATAATTATTGATAGCAAGCTCCTCGTAAAGCGTTCAATAATTATTTTTTTACTAACACTATTGGATAGACAATTTGATAACGAACATTTTGTAAGTTTTATTTTTTTCAAAAGACCAATATTCGATTTTATAAAGATTTTATTCTAACATCTGGGCGTATTCACTACTGTAATTCATGCGCCACCAGTGCCGCTAGGCCAATAGGAATGCTCATATCTCATGATGATTTTTTGGTCAGGGTACGGCCTTAACAGAGGCCCGCACTAGGAAGGTCGGTGCATTTTTAATCCTCTTTTATTGCCGACCGACTGGATCAGTTCACAGTCCCGGCTGCTGTATATCAAGCACTTGTCATCTGCAAACAGTATAAACTGTATTATGTATGTATTCAGTTTATATAAAATTGATTTTGTTGTGCATGATGCATATACCCCACCGGCCCATAAACTGACCCGATCGGGACTCCATAATAGGGAATGTGTATGTATTTTTTTTTCTTACGACTTATTGTTGGGCCTACGTTGTCCTCCCTTAACCAAGTACTAGTGCTGTAACATGGAAATATTGTAAAAAAAAAACATTTTTAAAAGAGTTGAGTAACCATGGAGTTTCTTGCCGGTTCTTCTCCATAGGAAACGACTAACCCGAACCGTGCACCTTTTGTAGACGTTTTATAAGTGCCTATGTAGGCCTATGTACAATAAAAAAAAAAAAAGTTTTTTTTATTTGCTAATTAAAATCCTTATCAGTTTTCATACCTATACAAATATGAAAGAGCTTTTTAAATATGGTCACCAGCGACGAAGTTATACAACTTTATAGTTGATAATTAGAAAGAGAAACCTGACGTAGTCTCTGCCGTCAAATATCACGATGCCCATACAGCTGCCACAGAAAACGGCATTTTGCGCGAGATAGTAGATATTAAATTATTTGTTTATGAATTTTCAACCGTGAAGCAATAGTTTACACGCGCCAGCATTACAGCGTCAGTGACATACATTCGGCCCACGCGCCGGCAACACCGTCAGCGCTAAGAAGTGATCTACTAAGATTTACACATAACTCTATGATATATAAGTTAATTAGTTTGGGCAAGCGCCCTCTTTTGGTAATGTCTTTGTATTATTTGGTGAGCGTAATTATCGATGATCGCACGTCGAATCTTGGTAAATGTAGTTTGATGTAGTATGCTCGTATTGTAACAGATGGCGTTGTAGGTACGTGTGCACATACGCTGTCGAACTACAAAGTTATGCAAATCTTTCAATTTGTACCATCTCGACGGTACATACATTTAAATTAAATTGTTTGGGCCCAGTAGGTGGCCAGGTTTATTGCAGCGTCTGAAGTGCTGTTAAGATCATTTAAGGTGCACGTGAATGGATAGTTGGGACACTCCAGCAAGTGGCACATAGTCTATAAAAGAGCACCACATTCACACCGGGTCTTTTTCCATTTGTCACTTACCAATTTTACACTTTCCAAATGCAACTTATTAATATTCTAAATATGATTAACATCAAAAACATAAATGTGAAAAAGAGAGCCAAGTTCAATACTAAGAATATGCGCATGCGAATTTTATTAAGTCCTGTATCCCGAAATTTATTTACAAGAACATAAAACATACAAATTTAAAAACACAATTTCTTGCTTTTTCTGCTACAACAATATTTGGTATTTTAAAATGTAACTTCATAAATTTGAAAAATCTAATTATTTACAGCAGATAACTTAGGATAAATTGTAGCTCAAGATTTGACTTGGCTGGTTTTCACAAATACCATATCGGTTTTAATATTCATTAATTCGAACATTGTCATAAATAACTTTATCATTATAATTGCCACTTTTATGATCAACATACTATTATTAGTTGGTTGAGAGCCATCTACCGGTGAACATTCACAACTTCTTCCAAATAAGCATTTCTTAATGGTTAGTTACATTAATGTACAGTGTACATTGTACACTAATGTGTAGTAAGCTAGTAGTAGCCGATGTGTAGTGTCATATAGTTTTTACCATAAAACGTAAATTGCGTGTAAAATAAATAAGATAAGTTTATTAGCCAAATATAAGATAACTTGTACTTCAACATTTCGTTGAAAAGTTGGTCTTTTTTGCCTCATCACATCACATCACATCATCAGCCTATTAATGTGCTGGGACACAGGCCTCCTCTCTATGAGAGGGGATGGGCCATGTCTTCGAATTTATGGTTCTAGGACATGCCGGTTTCCTCACGATGTTTTCCTTCACCGTTTTGAGAGCAGTGGTGATGAAATAATTTACACAAAGTGATGCACCTGCCTGGGTTCGAAACCACGACCTACAACTTGTAAGTCGCGGCCGATACCACTGGGCCACCACTGCTCTCTGCCTCTGCTTTTGTCTTTAGAGCTAATTCCTCATAACAGAATCGTAATAAATACGAAAGTCGATTATACTCTCATTTATAAGTATAAAAATTGACATGTTTGGATAAATAAAAATTAAGGGTGGTATTCAACTCATTATATATTCACGTGAAGGCCTTAAAATCTACATAAAGACCGCCTGTCATCAATTTTGATTGCTAATTCTTACATTACAGGACATTACAGTAACTCTTCCTAAAAGAATCAATATAAAAAAATATAAAAAATACTAGTTTCTGATTTATTCCTTTGTATTCACCCAACTACCTATCTGGACGCCAAATTTGAACTATCTAGGTCATCTGGGTTGGGGTTTTGGTTTGTACGTCAGTCAGTGATAAAAATGACGATTTCTACACGTCAATAACTAATTCACCGTTTGAGCTATATTTATGAAAATTTTGGTTTATAGTTCATTTTAGGGATTTTAATACATAATCATAATTTCATGTGTTTATGATAAATAGATTTTGAGGTATTAAGATGACAAAAATGGCTCCAAATGGTTCGTGTAAATACACACAGCTGCTGCGTCGCCAGTTCGTTTTTTGCTTGAACTTGGCTTGACACGCTGCCGCATCTAGATTAAGGAGCCAATGTTTACATTTGCCTACAGTGACACAGTTGTGCCCTCCACTATCTTCAACTTAATAAAAGAGTACTTAACCAAGACTATTAACCGTTTTTCCAACAACTCGCTTCTAAGAAATACGACAAATAAATATAAAAGATCTATCAAAATATAAGTGCTTCCCTTTCAATGAATAGCTAGCTTATCCAGAATCCATTTACGAATGAAATAAATCTTGGAAATATATCCAAAATTTCCCATAAAATAACCCAACAATGGGTGTATATTGTGTATAATAGCTACGCATAATACACATAAAGTACTCAGCAAGGTTCTAAATTGATCCCATTCCCGAAGATAAATGCCCAGTTCTGGAAAAAAGAGGTCTTATTGGATCCCAAATCTGCGATCAAGATAACATGTGATCGATTCCACTGAGAGTTGAGATGTTTTCTTTTTGTGTTGGATGATTCGTTACGATGAGTTTTGTATACGAAGTTTGACTGAGGTAATTTCCTTTATGTACTGTCAAAAAAAATGTTATGAAGAAAGATTTGAAAGTAAAGAAAGGAAAGACGCTCATAGCGTCGAAAGTTCCATATTTCAACTTCAACACTAATTTTAACTCATCTTTTGGCGGAAATAAATACCACAAGAACAAGGAAAATTGCAAAACAGCCACCATACAGGGATAGATTATTAGTTCAACAATGCATATATGTAATTTTATTTTGAAAATATACATTCAGTTGTTTTATCATGATATCCATACTCCCAAAATTTCGCGCGCTCGTTTTCGTCCTAAATCATCATCCATTTCGCAAAAAAACTGCAAAAGTGATAATTTGTACGTGAGCAAGCTTCTTAGCTCATCACAACATCTATCTCTTTCGCACGTGTTGTCGGATTAGATGGCATGCATTTTAACCCCGCGCACAAAATAGTTCTTGCCGTTGACTAGGGCAACCTTAACCAAAAGAGCTTTAGAAAATAATTCAAGTATCTTGCTGTTGTTAGTATTATGGATAAAATACACCAAATTCTAGTAAATGATGATTCTGAGCGACTGAACGATACCACAACACTAATCCTGATATGCCAAACCATATTAACTAAATGGTACTATCTGATGTATGAAATAATCTTAGCAGGAGGGCTCTGAGTTTTTGCGACCCCCATGAGATAAAACGCAAGTTTATATATCTATGTATGTAAAAAGAAATACAAGATACGAAAAATGTTCATCCGGGCGGAAATATCCGGCCTACCCTTTACAAAAAAACATCTTCAATTCAAAACTACCCTCGAAAAACGAAAAATAATTTGACTCCAACTTGAAACGCATTACTCGAAAGGGTCCCAAGTCCCAAACTCGGGCCGAACGCAACAGATAACGGGAGAGGGACCCCCTTATCTATTTCATTTTCCAAAAACCGTTGACCAAACATAAATAACGGTTGAAACGGGTTCGCTTCTCGGATTACAAGATCCGGATAAGACTTGCGAGATAAATCGACGCCTCATTTCAGATTACTGGCAATTTATTGTTGGAGATTGTTTTAATGTGTTTATTGTAATGGAAAGAGTTTATTTAGGTTTATTTGGCTTGAAAGGAATAGAAGAAGTGGGAAGAAGGTTTTCTTGATATTCGATAGTAGGTCCTTTATAGGATTTTTCTCTCACTTGGGGGTTCTTCCTCTCTCTTTTGTTTTGTACATAATTTTCTGCCGGGGCCTGTGTTTCCTGAAAGCTACAACCTAGGGATCTTTAAATCAAGAGTAAATAGGTTGCTCCTAGGCAAGCGTGTTCCCGTCGACCACATCACCGCTTACCATCAGGTGAAATAGAGGTCAAACGTGTGCCATAAAAAAAATTGTCGCTGTAGAATATTTTCAATCTTACAGTATTTGATAGCAAACAAGTCGACAAACCTCCAGGTAAGTGCTTATAACCGCAAGTTGACGTCCCCAGAGATAATGCTATTGCTAGTGCATGTAAATTAACTGTCTTCAAACCGGAACACAGCAACGCTGCAGCAAATAATCACATTAGCCTTTACTGAACATTCTTGTATAAAATGCACACAAGTTTAAATATCTGACACCAGTACGTGAGGATGGTCTTCCTTTCCAGCATAGGCCTACCATAGAGCTTGGCACATTATGTGGTTCTGTGCTTGTCTTCTCTAAGAAATACCCGCTATTCTTCTAACGACGTCCTCTCATCTCCGACGATGTCTCCTTTTTACCTAACTGTCGAAGGAGGGTAATGTGTTTATCAGTATGTATGTATGTATATATGTATGTATGTATATATGTAGGTATGTATGTTTGTTCATATGTGGCGTCCTTTTTTTTTTTTTTTTTTTTTTTTTTTTGCGTGGAGAAATGCTCATGCATACTGCACTACCACGGGGAGATAGTGCAGTTATGTGGGACTCTAACCCACTAAAACTCCACGGTGTCCTCCAGTGCCGCTTATGGCGGGAACACGGGCACGCGTTAGCACTCACCGCGAACCCGCCGCAGCTGTCCGTCACCGGACCCTCCTCGGGAGAGTACCCCCCATCACCGGCGCACCAGAACACACTGTACGCCGTGACCACCCCAGGGACCAATTCAGCACATGGGTGCCAGACGACCCCGTGTATGGCACCCTTGGTCCCACTGTGACGGGTCAAGGTCAATGGCCCCGCCACCTACCATTTTGCGGCCGCAGGGGATAGGGAGAGCGGCTAACGCTATACCGACACTCCTCTTCCCCTGCGGCCCCACCGCGTCCGCCATCAGACGGTGGCGACCCCGTTTAGGCCGCGGAAGGTAGGGAGAGCGGCGCACCGCAATACCGGCACTCCTCTCCCGCCGCGGCCTCCAACCCTCAGCCGCGATATCGTATGGGACCTGGGAATCTCCATAAGACATCGCGGCCCGCCTCAGTTGCGATGTCGCCTGTTACCAAGCGGCACCGCAACTTACTAGTTGGCCGCTACGTCGTCGGCTTAATCGGCAAAAGCCCTGACGAGCGGCCCCTCCTCGGGTTCCTCTTCGCTTCACCGTGGGTGACCAAGCCACGGTTACTGAGCCCCCCCGCCTCGACAAAGCGGGAACCCACCGGGGGGGATATGTGGCGTCCTAGAGACCAAACGCGTTGGCAGATTTTGGTGATTCTTACGTCAATTGATTCGTCTTAAACTTGCGAGAGTCACTAGCTATATTAAAATTAGAAAATATAAAAATGGCGGTTTTGGGCACCATATTGTGGGGGCCTAATTTATTTTTTTCTTCCAAACCCTCCGTGTGGGATATCAAATCAAGATTTCAAATGTATATAGCACTTATATGTTCAAAAGTAAAATCTAAATTAACTAAAATAATGCTGTGCAGTCGGAGGATGCACTGGTTTTGGCTGCTCGCGAATATGTATCCTTTGACTGCACAGCATGATTTTCTTCTTGTCAAGACGATATATACGCCCCAATGTAAACGTACAGTACTGGCCGCCTGGCCGGGCGTCCGCTCGATGCCAAAAATATTGAACCTCCTTTTGAACAGTTTTGTTTGCAAAATATTATTTGATTTACAAGCCGTTACTAAGGTGTATGCTTTAGAAAGTTACCTTTTTACGGCACTAAATCGTACGTAGGCCCTCAACGTCTTTTTAGTTTGCTTCTTAAGCAGTCGGGTTTTTGTTTTTTTTAATTAACTTTTTCTTTGTTTTATGTTGTCTTGGGCAAGTGAATAATAAAAATGTTAATACCTACATAGAAAGATATCAAACCTGTCAACTTACTTCCTATCCAGCTATACATAAATCGAAGTATCATCCAACCAAGATTGATAACTCTACTCAAATTCCCGCTGGGCACGATTTGCGCTTAGCACACTTCAATTTTTTCTCTAATTTTCTTTGAATACACTCAAAATTAAGCCTTACTTCACATGGATTAAAGTTCAATCTCGAATCCTCAACGCAATGGTCATGCGTGCTCACAGGTCGTATCAGGTAAATTGGGCCCATTTTAAAAGAGTGATGGGACATTTATTTCTTAGGAACTATTTGCGATTTAAGATATTATTTTTATCGCCTTGTAAGGATATAAGGTTCGGTGTTAATAGTAATTTTGAGTTATCATTATGTTACATCGCTTTTTTTTTTTTGGCTTGGAGTTATATTGTATTTACATTCAACGTTTACCGTAGCAACAATGAGCATAATCAACTTCAGAAATACGCTACAGCTGGACAAAGGCGTTCCCCAATCATCGCCATCGACCGGTCCTGTGCTTTACACATCCAGCATCAAGAAAGCTCTTTCGTTTCGTTTTTTTTAGGGTTCCGTACCTCAAAAGGAAACCTTTTAAGATCACTTTCTTGTCCGGCTGTCCGTGTGTCACCACTGATTTATTCAGGAACGGGTGGACCTAGCAAGTTGTAATTTATACCAGATACAGAGTCCATGAAAGTCCATATTAGGTGTATAAAAATCAAGGTCCTGAGTCAACACGATAAAAAGATATAAGCGATTTACGTGAAAACTTGTAAGTACCAAAATTTACCTTAATTTTCAACTAGTTCTATTTTTCGGAATTTTCCCTTTACTTGTGATGACAATACTGCCAATTCTAGGTCAACCGCAAGTACCCTATAGGTTTTCAAAACTTATAATTATGGTAGTTCCCGTTGACCTAGAATCACGAAATTTGGCAAAAAGTAAGGTCTTACAGCACAAATAAAGGAAAATTTCCAAAAAATAAAAAAATATGAAAAAAAGTTAATTTAAAAATCAAAAACCCGCCTGCTTAAAAAGCGAACTAAAAAGCTGTAAACAAGAAAAAAACATGCTGTGCAGTCGGAGGACCAGGGGGTCAGCCAGTTTACGAATATGTATACTCCGACTGCACAGCATGATTTTTTCTTGTTAACAGATTTTTAGTTCGCGTTTTAAGCAGGCGGGTTTTTTATTTTTAAATTATTATATATCAACTTTTTAGGTATCATTTTTTTTTCGAATGACATTTAAACATTTAAGTACTTTATATTTTTGTAATCTCCTCTAAAAACCCTTCATTTTGATACTCCACTCGATGGGTAGGAAAGAAAAAATAAATGCAACCCCCACAATATGGCGTCCAAAAGCCGCCATGTTCCTTTTTTTTTAACGGCACTTAGCTAAGAACACTTGGGCGGTCAAGACCTATCTATCATATCAGCCGAAAGACGACCACTGCCGAACATAGGCCTCCCCCAAGCGTCGCCACATTGACCGGTCCCGTGCGACCCGCAACCAGCACCAGGTCATCGGTCCACCTGGTGGGAGGCCTTCCAACGCAACGTCTTCCGGTTCGCGGTCGCCACTCCAGAACCTTTCTGCCCATCGACCTATCTAACGATGTTCTAATTATAAAAATCCGCCCAAATAGTTTGAAAGATATGAGGTAATAAATAATATTACATACATTCAAACATACAAGATACGCGCGAAAAACATAACCCTTTCCTTGCAGCCGGGTAATAATAATTAAGGTAAATTTTGGTACTTACAAGTTTTCGCGAAAATCTAAAGAAGGATGGCCAAGTCGTACCAGGTGACGAAAAGATGCCGTCCCAATATGCCGTATATACGAAAAATACCCTTATTTTGTAAGGTCTTAAAAAACACAAGAAATGTCTCTATAAGTAACCACGAAAATAAGATATCCATTTATTTATGTATTTGTAACTTTTTTGAAATTATTTATCAATTTGTCTCATCATTATCTAGCCCTGTATGGAAGCAAAAAAGTAAAAAAAGAAAATATTTGAAAGTTATGAGCGTCGAAAGTTCCACATTTCGACACTAATTTTAACGCATTTTTGGGCGCGAATAAATGCCATAAGAAAACGGAAAATAGCAAAACGGCCTCCATACAGGGATAGATTAGTAGTTCAATAATGCAAATATTTTTATTTTGAGCAGATAGATTTAGTCGTTTTTTCATGATATCTAGACTGCCAAAGGTCTGTTTATAAAATTTCGCGCGCTCGGTTTCGTCCTAAATCATTATCCATTTCGCTACAAATTTGCAAAAGTGTGTATTCGTACGCGAACTAGATTCCTACTGCTCATCACAGCATCAATCTCTTCCCCACGTGTTGTCGGTTGATATAAAATGCATTTTAACCCCGCGCACAAAATAGTTCGTGCCGTTGACTAGTGTAACCTTAATGGACACAAATCGGTACTCCTGTCTACTTAAAAGAAGTACCTTCTTCTGGGAAAACCTTCTTGTATCTCGTTATCCAGAAATTCTTTCCATGATCCAACTGAGATGAACCCAAGCTTGCTTCCTATCCTAATAACATAAAAAATATGAAAGTGTATATATTTAATTTAGCTACGCTTCAATTCTCACTGACGCTGCAATCATTTGTGGCCTTACTAGGGCTAAGATTCTCTTGTCGGAATTCCAAAGCTATAAGTCGTGCGCAGAACGTTTGCCGATGACGTCGTGACGTCACTCTGACGTTCGGCGAACAACCGAGGCGAACGCGGGGCGCCGGCAGGGTAGGCGGGGGCGGTAGTCATCGGCAAACATTCTGCGCCCTACAGAAATAGCAATGTAAAACATGTCAATTTAGTATTTTCAACAATAGCTCTCGCTAAAAGTATCACGCTTTTTCTAGAGCCTCGGGGTATAAAATATAAAAAAAGTTAAAACGACTCTAAAAGAAGAAGAATTAACGCCTTGAGTTCCTGAAACCTGGATCCACGCGAGGTTCATTGGCTTTACAATTGTTTCGCTAATTACGGCATTAACACGTTTAGTGGCTGTACGAATTTAGATAGAATATGGAAAATATGGAAAAGAGGAGCTCGTGGCTAAATAATAACAGCCGCACGGGTCGATCATCAAGGTTAAGCAACGCTTGACGAGGTCGGTCCGTGGATGGGTGACCATTCCAACATACCGAGTTTCCTCCGTGCCTCGGAAATCACGTTAAGCCGTTGGTCCCGGCTGTTATTTGAAGATCTTTAACAGTCGTTACGGGTAGTCAGAAGCTTGAGATCTGACACCAGTCTTGCCAAGGGGTACCGTGTTACCCAGTTACTGGGTTGTGGAGGTCAGATAGGCAGTCGCTCCATGTAAAACACTGGCACTTAGCTGAATCCGGTAAGACTGGAAGCCGACCCCAATATAGTTGGGAAAAGGCTAGGCAGATGATGATGATGGAAAATGGGTGTCGACTCATGTTCCACTTTTAATCCCGGTCCTTACTGGTATCGTGGTGGATAAATAATTTATGACTAAGGTGAACCACCGGCAGTCGATGCGTTGGAAGGCCTCCCAATAGGTGGACCGATGATCTAGTTATGGTTGCGGGTATCCGCTGGATGCGAGACGCACGGGATCGGTCAATGTGGCGACACCTGTGGGAGGCCTATGTCCAGCAGTGGACGTCTTTCGGCTGAAATGATGATGAAGATGAAGGTGAAACCGCTGGCAAAGCTAGTCCAATCTATAGATAAGACATATAGATACGTTCCATACTAATAAAGGCCACAAACAGTGGTGTGTGTCGGCTACAAACTATGATCCAGATCCGCAAGACAATTGAAGGTGTCCCAGTTACTCTATCTCTTCGGTTATGATTTTGGTCTAAGTTGAAAGAAACTGCGATTTACTTGGTTTAGATTGGAGTCGATTGGGGTTGAACAGTAAATATTGGTAATCTGAAAACATAATCCATGAATCTTACTAATATTAAAAATGCGAAAGTTTGGATGGATGAAAACGGGGCACTTTTGAACGTCAAAAAAATAATAATTTAAAAGTAATAATAATTGATTCTACCGTCCATTCGGAAATGTAGCTTGTTATGGAGAAGAATGGACAAGAAACTCCACAATTACTCTTTTAAAATAAAAAGTGTTTTAAAAGTATTTGGTTACATCATTCTTGTTGGAAAAATACATATATGTGAGAACGATGTAAAAAGACGTGCATGTAAAAGCGTCTAGAGTAAAACAAACAATTAAAAAAATACGATACATAGGTAATTAAAAACAGGCCGAGGCAGCTAAATTATGACCGATGACTGATGGCGCCCGTTCACGAACATGACACATAGATCGGCACCACTCAGCTCAACCATCATAAAGGGAACCGAAAGATCCAACACATGATGTTTTGTTTGTTACTCAATCACGCCAGAACGGCTGAACGGATCTAGATGCAATTTGGCACAGAGATAGATTACAGTCTGGAATAGCACATAGGTTACTTATTTTATCCCGGCATAATGTTCCCTTGGGATAATTTTCGCGGGCGAAGCCGCTGGAAGAAGCTAGTGTAATATAAATTACTGATGATGTGAATAAGGCTAGGCAGATATTAGATACACCTAGTAATTGGACAACAAAACAAGATACCCCTTGGTAAGAGTGGTGTCAGATCCCAGACTACCCGTAACGACTGTCAAAGATCTTTAGATGATAGCTGGGACCAACGGCTTACCGTGCTTGCCGAGGCACAAAGGAAACTCGCTATGTAAAGATGGTCACCCATCCACGGACCAACCTCAGCAAGCGTTGTTTAACCTTGAAGCTCGACCCGTGCGGCTGTTATTATTTAGCCACGAGCACCTTTCAATCCATGTCATTTCAATTCAGTAGCATGTCAATCCTACACATTTCGGACTTCTTTACAGTCGTTATTTCACATAGAACTTAATTTTGTTTAAAGCCTACTTCCTCTTGTTCCTACTGTTCTTTCAACACCTGCTAAGTGTCATCTTTTATCTGCTTTTTTGCCCTTTTTGTACCTGGCAAAGTGTGGTCAAGAAAGTTTTTCGATAGAAATGCACTGCATTAGCTTTGAGTTTTACCACCTTACTACCTACATCACAGACATTAATCTAACTAGGTAACGCAAGTCTGAAAACCAAGTGTGCCACTTTTTCATCATGATCATCATTCATCATCATTTCAGCCGAAAGACGTCCACTGCTAGATATAGGCCTCCCCCAGGCGTCGCCACATTGACCGATCCCGTGCGTCTCGCATCCAGCGCCTTCCCGCAACCTTAACCAGGTCATCGGTCCACCTAGTGGGAGGCCTTCCAACGTATCGTCTACCGGTTTGCGGTCGCCATTCCAGAACTTTTCGGCCCCATCGGCCATCCGTTCTGCGAGCAATGTGCCCTGCCCACTGCCACTTAAGTTTGGCAATTCTTCGGGCTATGTCGGTAATCCTGGTTCTCTTGCGGATCTCTACATTTCTGATTCGATCACGCAAGGAAACTCCGAGCTTGCCCTCTCCATTGCCACTTTTTGACAAGCAATATAAAACAAATTTACTTACCAATGAAAGAAAGCATTTCCAATGCCTCGGCCAACTTGAAAAGACATTATCTAGATTTCAGTAGATTTCCGGTGGCAATAATCTAAATTAAAAACTCAAATTACGATCATTGATCGTAATTATCCTCCGTTTTTTGAAACGCCAAGCACATTAAATCGCGTCATCTAGTTATATGTGTGACCTGAATTGTTTGTCTTAAGCCCGCTCATGTTTCATCCCCTACACCCACCCCTCACAATTAACCAGTGCTGCGAGAGGGGCACAAGTGAGGTCTGATAACAGTGCACTCAAACTGAGCTCTGATTACATCTTACATGCTCCACTGTCTACACTGTACCGTAATTGAACTGTCGATACTATGTCACAAGTTTGTATTATTATGAATAATTCGGATTTAATATCTAATTTATTACATGCTTGTGGTTGACTGGTGAGTTAGACATTTTGTAGTACAATTAACGCAAATATAACGAGGCCTCATTGTTTAGTTGAGGAGTTCGCATGGCCACCTTTCGGCTCCATCATGGAAACTTAGAATCCTGCAATAACACTGATTGTATCGATGTTCTAGTGGCCACAAGAGTGAATGATAAGCATAGATTCTCCCAGGGCACGAATTTCAGATCGGGCAAGGTTGTTGGGTTATATCATGAGGCATAATCCCTCTTTACAAGTATCGACACCTCCGTCAGTATATTCGTAGTATCTTGTGTGCCGCGCAATTATTTTTATTAGGTGCAGCGAGAGGTGCCAAGTGAGCTCTGATAACATCTTACATGTTCCACTGCCCACACAATACCGTAATTGAACTATCGATACTGTATCACAAGTTCATATTAGTATGAACAATTTGGGTTTAATATCTAATATCATGCATGCTTGGGGTTGCCTAGTGAGTTAGAAACTAAGTGAAGTACAACGAGCCCAAATAAAACAGGGCCTTTGTTTAAGTTCAGGTGTTCCTATGACCACCTTTTGACTTCAACTCTGGACTCCTATAATGTAACTGAATGCATTGTTGGTATGCTGCAAGCCTGATTACTGAGCATTAATTTTTACACCCTAATTGTGTAAGATCAAAGAGTAGGGTACGGATTGTTCCCCTTTTTCTTAGAATAATGACATGGTGCTAAATGGTATGTGGCAATAACTTATGTGCGTATAACTATCGAAAAACATATTCTTCTACTTACTCTTTACCAATTGTTTCCAAACAACTCATAGAATAAATTGGAACGTCCATTTCACGCAACATAACAACCTCATTTTTCTTTTATTCCAAACAGAATAAAAATAAACACAATATAATACAAAAGTTCTATCTGCAAAACAATTTGACGATGCCGCAACAACTGCAGTTAATGCAGCAAATAAAAAAGGCAGACGGCGTGCCTTTTATTTGCTAAGTGAAACAATGGTTGTTAGGAAAACAAGCAAATTCTCACTAAATTCACTTCATTAAAACAGGAATAACAGTTTGTTGCGGAATAACGATAAGCTTCATTGCTGTTTCACAGGAAATCGTATTTTAGATAATGCTTTTTGGTGGGTGTTGAGATCGTGTGGGTTTTTACCATATTAATATGAGTAGGTGAAAAAACCGGCCAAGAGCGAGTCGGACTCGCGCACGAAAGGTTCCATTTACCATTATTGCAAAAAAACGGCATAAAAACGTTTGTTGTATGGGAGCCCCACTTAAATTGTATTTTATTTTGTTTTTAGTATTTATTAATATAGCGGCATAGTAAAAACGGGAGGAATCAGAAAAGCCATTAAAGAACTAGGCAATAAAAAAGACTGGATTCCTTGCATGAAGAACAAGTGTAAGAAAATTGAAACCTCTAGATTATCCATTATGTCAGTAGCTACCGACTACTATAAAAACTTGTACTCTCACCAAGACAAACAAGAAGAAATTATTCTCGACAACTACAACGAAGACATCCCACCCATTTTAAAATCTGAAATAGAATTTGCAATCAGATCCCAAAGAGATGATAAAGCGCCAGGCCCTGATTACATAACTAACGAAGCTCTGAAAGTAATATCAGCAGACAACCTACAAGAGATGTGGAACCTCTTCAATAAAATTTTAACCAGCGAAAACATTCCTGCCCAATGGACCAAGTCTGTAATAGTTCTAATACATAAGAAAGGTGACAAGAACGAAATAGGAAATTACAGACCCATAAGTTTAATGTCGAACCTATACAAAGTATTTTCGAAAATTATTCTTTATAGAGTAACACTGAAACTCGACGAACAGCAACCCGTAGAACAGGCAGGCTTCAGGGCAGGTTTCTCAACAACAGATCACATGCATACATTAAAACAACTAATACAAAAGGCACAAGAATACAACAAATCTATATATTTAGCGTTCGTAGATTATAGTAAAGCCTTTGATTCTCTAGCCCACAATAGCATATGGAAAGCCTTAAAAGACCAAGGGATAGAGCAAAAGTATATTCGAATTATAAGGAATGTATACACAAACTCTACTGCCCAGATAAAACTTGAAACTTTAGGAGATGAATTTCGGATCCTCAGAGGAGTAAGGCAGGGTGACCCTTTATCCCCAAAGATCTTCACGGCAGTGCTGGAAGAGGTATTTAGAGGCATGGACTGGCAAAAATACGGCATCAATATCAATGGAACATTGCTAAACCACCTACGATTTGCAGATGACCTAGTTTTAATATCAGATAACCATTCCACACTACAAAAGATGTTGCAAGAGCTCGCAGAAGGAAGTATTCAAGTGGGATTATCAATGAACAAAGAGAAGACCAAGGTAATGACAAACAGCATTGAAGAGACTATCAGTATCGAAGGAGAAAGTATAGATTATGTGCACTCATATATCTACCTGGGACAACTTATTTCGTTTGACAGGCAAATGGAACAAGAGATAGAGAGACGCATAACTAGCACATGGAACAGGTACTGGTCACTCAAAGAAATAATGAAAAATGAAGATTATCCTATAACTTCGAAAAGGAAACTCTTTAATACATGTATTCTTCCATGTCTTACCTACGGCTGTCAGACATGGGCATTGACTCGTAAAACTCTTCAAAAAATTACTTCTTGTCAAAGAGGCATGGAACGAAGCATTTTGAACTTTAAAAGAAAAGATAAAAAGAGAGCTAAAGATCTGAGGAAGATTACCAAATTAAACGATGCTACCTTCCACACAAAAAGACTGAAATGGAGATGGGCTGGTCATATGCTCCGTGATAAAGGCCTCAAATGGTCTAAGGCCTTAACGGAATGGCAAATCAGAGACGGATCAAAAAGAAGCAGAGGTAGACAACGCAAACGCTGGGACGATGACATAGTGGAGATAGCTGGAGCCCTGTGGGCCAGAGCTACACGAGACCGTGAACAGTGGAGGAGCCTGGGGGAGGCCTATGCGTCAAGGGACGCGCTGATGGACGAAGACGCCGAAGTGCAATAATTTGTTATGTTCAGTATATTATATTGTAATTGTAGTTTAAGTTTATCAGTAAATAAAGGCTTTATTATTATTATTATTATATAATATAGCGGCAACAGAAAAACATCATCTGTGAAAATTTCCACTGTCTAGCTATTACGGTTCATGAGAAATAGCCTGGTGACATATGGACAGACATACAGACAGACAGTGGAGTCTTAGTAATAGGGTCCCGTTTTTACCCTTTGGGTACAGAACCTTAAAAAGGTACAGCATTCAAGTACATAATGTCCAGAAATTACTAATCATTCTCAAAAGGTCAAACCTTTGATAAAATGGCAATAGATAGTAGTTTACCTTACTTAGTTTGCAATAATCTAATCTATGGGTATGAAAAATATTATTGCGCGAGACTGTTAATTTGGGAATTGACACTAGTACTAAGCTAAGGTTTGATTTTCATTCAGGTCTAATGAACAGACGGGGGACCGGACGTCAGACGTTAGAACTGAGCGTAATATTTTGTTGGGAGATTAAAAATAAGTCAGATTCTTCAGCGCGGCCTAATTTCTCACCATCGTTCACAAATACGCAGCCGGAAGCTCACTGGCTGTCGGAACTCAAGTCAAGACGGTATCGCTCTAAAGCGAACTAAGTTTAAACTCGCGATTAACGTGAAAATTGATTTATAGTTCGTTATTGAGCTAACGTGGGCTTGTAACCCCTTGTTACAGCGCTGGAATAATGTAGGGTTTACCGCGGCATTGTTAATCTTGTTTAGCAATATTGTTGGCGCTTCTTGTAAAAGAGGAAAGTTCGGTAATGTCTGTGTAGCAGACGGTTTTCTGCATTCATTAGATTAATAAAAGCGACGTGCTGTTTACCTACTAGATGTTTTCTCGAAACTTTTCTTTCTTCTAGAACATTTTTTTCATATCCTAGAGCTGATTTATTAGTTTCTGTTTTGATATTCGTTTTGATGATTACCAAATCAACGCAAAATAAAGGAGTATGTTTCACAATTAGGCTTAGCTCTTAGTTTAAAGTGCTAAATCAGTATCTATTCAAACAAATCCATTTTATTCCTCACTCTGGAACATACAATGCTCTAAAATGAACGCAGTACAGATCTGCCAATGGTCCTATGTGTGTCAGAGGACAACGTACCCCTTTCTGACCGATTCGACGTTTCCGCTTACTCTGCACACAGTGTACCTACGACAAAAGTTCAAGTCACTAAAACAAGCGAAACTCGCGTACACGCACACATACACGCTTATTATAATATTTTTAATACTCATCAACAGATTCTTAATTCAATTTATTATGGGGAATTTGAATTTAGAATCCGCTAATTAGTATTTAAACTAATCAAATGGTACTTTTTTTTTTGTAAATAAGGCCTACAGACACGATCTCAGACGAATGACAGGCGAGCTTACACTCGCTGTACGTGAAGGGTGTCTATATGTGCGTGCGTTTTGGCTCGTCATATGAAGTGGACCTTTTGTCTCTGTATTATTTAATGTTCAATGTGTAGTGAGTACAGACAAGACCTATGCTCTGTGCGAACGTTCCTGATTGCTGATTGTAATAGATAACGATCGCCGCATTGACGTAGAGTGTGCAATAGAAGTTTCTGTCAGCTATTTCCTAGACTTGGATTTAGAACACCCTAGGTTTGTAATAAAAATAAAAGCAACATTCTATTTGGACAGGCTCTAAATCACTTTTTCCGACAGCCCACGAGGAAAGTTCGACGAACAAATACAAAATTCAGGTCCTGAAAAATAATAGTACGCTAAAATACATTTAAATTATTATTTACACCAAAACGTGAATCCGCCAACAGAATAAAATTACCAACACTGTGTTCAGTATCCGATAGCAAACAAAAATAAAAAATACCTCTTGATAATCATGAAAGCCGGGTTTCATTAGCGGAATCACATTACGTTCGCAAACGTACTCGTGCCGGGGCGAAATCTATACAAAAATAAGTAACCCTGTCTGTCTGTTTGTTACTTTTGCAGGTGTAAACCGCAAACTATTTTTTTATGAATTTTGACATAGAGTTGGAATTTGGATTGGAGAAGGAGATAGAATATTTTTATATCGGTATAATCGTCCCTTAGGATAACAAAACTCTTTTACGCGGACAAAACCTCTGAGTGGAAGCTAGTCTAAATCCATCCTAATATTGTAAACGCGAAAGTAACTCCGTCTGAATGTTTATTGAATTTTGACGTCTCAATGGCTGAACGGGTTTAGATGTCACTTGACACACAGGTAGATGATGTCCTGGATTAGGATATAAGATTTATTATATTTCATTATCCAGGGAGTACGTTCTCTTATGATAATTTTCATGGGGGTCACAGATAATGTATTACTAGCATACAGATGTCTCATCCCATACAAAGAAACCGTGCCGACGTACTTACTGATTATACTGATAATTTTTGTACATCGATTGCGTTCGGTTCCGTTCCACGGATATAGATGTTCATCTATCTATCGCCGTGGAACGGAACCGAACGCGATCGATTTACAAAAAATAATCGGTATAATCAGATGAAAAACGCTAACTATGTAGACATGGTTTCTTTGTATGGGATGAGGCATCCCATCATCAGGGACCGTTCCCACTGCTGGGACCGTTAATGGGCTGTAAACCACCACGCGGGCCCAGTGCGGGTTGGTGGATGTCACATGTCTTCGAATGTTTGGTTCTAGGACATGCCGGTTTCCTCACGATGTTTTCCTTCACCGTTTTGAGAGCAGTGTTGATGAAAGTGGTGGTGGTGGTGGTGTGGAGATGAAAGGCATCTGTATCCTAGTATTATATTAACTGTGATGCGGGTGAAGCAGCTGGTAGAAGCTAGTATAAACCAAAAATAAAAAAGCCTGACAGTAGCAGGACGAACGTGTGGAAAACAAAGCTGGTACAATCAGGATCAAGCCTTATTTACAGAGTCTGTCCTAATTGATACAGGTTGGGTTCGGATGCGCTGGCAAGGATAGAGGGTGTGGCCTGTAGGACCGCGGTGATTGATGACTTGTAAAGGCGCAAGCGAGGCTTTTCGCCTTTTTCCCGGACGAATCTTGCTTGACGGATATTAGTAATGTCTTTGCCTGGGGCGTTTGTCCGTGGTCAAATCATTTGTGATTAAATATTTTATTAGAAAGGTAAATTGTTATTGGCAAAAAACACTGATTTCAAAAAAAGTAGATTTTTCTAAGTTCCTAGGTAGTTGTGCAATAATGGAGCATAATTCGTGTTATAGGTCATGCCCGTCCTGGAAAGTACTGGAAGCCTGGAAGTCACTGTTGAGCTGCTTCTGTTTTCAGGCCACTCCGTTTCCGGCTCTTCTCAGGGCGTTGGTCATAGTGAGAACTGCGACTGCCGAAATTGAAGTTATTTTTGACTTTGTAGTGTTTTTATTTGGCAGTCGGTTCTATTTTTTTGTATTTTTTTTAGTTGTGGTACATATGTGCACGGTTGGCGCAGTGGTTGAGCGATTGACTGCTGCGCTGCGTGTCGCGGGTTCGATTCCCGCACGGAACAAATATTTGTATGACCTACAGATAGTTGTTACGGCACTGGGTGTTTGTGTATGTGAGTTTATATGTTTGTAAACGCACCCACGATACAGGAAGAAATTCCTAGAGTGGGGCAACGTTTAAAAAAAATATATATATATATATCTATAATGCCCACCGTTATGGCAGAATAAATTACCCGAAAACATTATACTTTAACACAACCGGTGAAATTAGAGTGTATTGTACACATCTGCATACCCCTTTAGAGCGTACCGGCGTTATGTAATGTTATGAAATGTTGTAAACAATAAATAGATATGCGATTGCAGCAATCTCGAGAGATTTTCCCTCATATATTAAAGAGTTCTGTCGTATATCTCCAAAGTTCTTAATCAGATTTTGATCAAATTTAAATGGGACATAAGAAGCAACAGCTTTCAAATAAAAAAGCATAATCGGTTCACCTAGTATTAAGTTCCGAGGTAACAAAAAAATAAAATAAAGTCGAATTAAGAACCTCCTCCTTTTTGAAGTCGGTTAAAAAAAAACCGCCCAAGTGCGAGTCAGACTAGCGCTCGAAGGGTTCCGTACCATTATCACAAAAAACAGCAAAAAATCTCGTTTGTTGTATGGGTGCCCCACTTAAATATTTATTTTATTCGGTTTTTATTTCAACTGTCTAGCTATTACGGTTCACGAGATACAGCCTGGTGACAGATAGACAGACAGGCAGACGGACCGCGGAGTCTTAGTAATAGGGTCCCGTTTTTACCCTTTGGGTACGGAACCCTAAAAACAAAACATTGGACAGTACTTTTTCACTTTGCACAGTAATCCTGGACATTAAAATCAAGTAGCCATTTCACATTTTCTCCACGAAGACCAACGTCATTTCTAGAGAATTTATCGCCTCCTACATGGCTCCACATCGGCATTACAGTTCGTTACATCGTATCATATCTATATCACTGTTACCTACACGTTACGCATTCGATCTGACAGTTCACTGTTGTTTGTGCTCTCACAATGGGAGAACACATAAACTAAAAGGAATTTTAAAGTGTGGAGCGCAGAGTTGAAAATACAACGTTGTTTTCGAAGGATTTTTTCGTTAAAATTATAGCTCTGATTGTGTCAGTATGAAATGAGACGTATGACGTCATGTTATAAAGATTTTTGAAGTATTCATAGTGGGAGTAAAAAGGGGATACTATGTGACAGATTCATGGGAATCTATCGCAGAATTCATGGGATTTTGCCTCAACTGTTTTTCTGATACCTATAAACATTATTTTATTGTTTACGGGGAGAAACCCTCAAAAGGCGCCTGGACTTTCGGGGAAAAGACCGAAGCGTGGGCTTTTTACCTCACTAAAACCACCCCGGTGACCAACATCAGCACGTAGAAGAGGCCCCGTGACCTCTCAAAAGACCACCTCGGAGTCCCCTCTGTGCAAAGCCTATTAGGGCACATCGTTTTTCAGTCTCTCCAGAGACTGAAAAAGCGCCTCCCCTGAGCCTCGCTGTGCACTGCAGCACGTGATCACTGTGCTTGGTGGGCGGACAGAGTCCCCAATCTGACCACCCGCAACCCCGGAGTTCCGCCTACTTTTGATGTAGGCGGGGTTTCGGCGTTTTAGTCATCAAGGCGGTTAATTGCTTCCCCGACGCCTTCTTCTCCGAGCGGAATCGACTCGCTCGTGATCCCGCTCGGCGGCCATCACGGTCTCACAGAAGGAGGCCATTTCCCTCCGGTAATACCTATTACCTACGAGTGTTTAAGTCAAGAGTGAAGAGGTTACTTCTAAGTAGGTAGGTGCTCCATCATCAACCGCGTCATCATTGCTAACCATCAGGAGAGATTCAGTGAAACGCAAACCTATCAGTAATTTTAATTGTGACAGTTTTACATCCGGAAGACGGAATTTGGGAATTACCTGCAGCCTAATTGCGTAAGTTAATTCGGCAAAGCAAACAAGTTGATTCTTTCACAAAAACGACTTTACGTATTGCATATTACACTCTGAAACGGAAAGGTTATGCTCCTTTCGATTACCAATATTTTGACGTAGAATTGATTGTAAAGAATGAACGAAAGCGGGGTATTATATAATGCAAATGTCAAGTTTTGACAAGCGTAAAACCCGTTCGTCGCTGCCATTGATATGTCCAATATTTTTTGGCGCCTAGGACTTGTCGTTGCACAATACCGAAAGAGTTGAAAGAAATGATTCTGATTCTTTGAAAGAATCGTCTCGTTTCCTTTGCCGAATTCACTTACGCAATTAGGCTGCTGGTAAGCTGGCTGGTGTCCGTTGTAAACAAAAAGCGCAGAATCAGTCAATGTGGAGATGCTTAGGGGAAACCTGAGGTCTTCTCCCTAAGCACGAATTCCGTAGTTTCGGCCTTTATTACAGGCGTTTCCTACTCCGCATCACCTACGAACGGATGATTCGTTTAGGGCCCAAACGAAGAATGAATGACCACAAAATATTAATTAATTGTTAATTTCGTCTGAAATGATGATGAGTTCAATATCATTATAACATATACAGGAAACCAGATTGCTTGCCCTATTGATTATATTTAATTGTTATATATGTATGTGACAATTTTTGCCGTATGTTTTATTATTATAGAATGAATCGTTTAAAACAAACTCGTGGGTGTCACAAGGACCGATCATCGAGGTCAACGATTGTCGAGGTTAGTTCGTGGATGGGTGACCAGCCATTAGGTAAAAAGACTTCTCCGAGCCTCGGCAAGTACATTAATCCGTTTGTCCTGGCTGCCATCATCTTTGGAATTCATTACGGGTAGTCAGAAGCCTGAAATCTGACAGCAGTCGTGCCAAGGGATATCGTTTTACCCAGTTACTGGGTTGTGGAGGTTGGATAGAGAGTATTTCCATGTAATCCAGCAGCATCCAGATAGACTAGAAACCATGCCGAGTATAGCTGAGAACAAGTAAAGCCTGTTGATTTTAATCATTTGAAACAGATATCTATCTACATATATAAAATCGAAAGGTCACTCACTCACATATCACGAAATTTCGAAAACCGCTTGACGTATAAAGATGAAATTTTGCAGGGACGTTCCTCAAGTGACGTAATTGCGCACTAGGAAAGGATTTCCGGAAATTCCACCCCTAAGGGGGTAAAGGGGTTGAAAGTTTGTATGAAATTTCTAGTTTGTAAATTGTACGCTCTTGATTGATAAAAAGAATTCATGAATTTGTTGGTCTTTGGAAATTCAACCCGTAAGGGGGTAAAAAGAAGGTTGAAAGTTTGTATGAAATTTCTACCGATTGTAAGTTGGACACCTGAAATTTTAGATTTACGCTGTTCGTTGATAAAAAGAATTTAAGTATTTATTGGTTTTTGGAAATTCCACCCCTAAAGGGGTAAAATAGGATTGAGTAGTAAAATGCTTAATTTTAAATCATTTTCAAATTATTTAACATTAATCATGGTCGAAAATGACAAGCATTACAAACATTCAACATATACAAGTCTCTGAGGGAAATCCTAAGATTTACCTTGTGATTACTGGTAAACACCCGAAATAAGCGATCATCAGTAATTTTGGACTTTTACTGGTAGGACTTGGAAAATCTTTGGATTTACCGGAAAATCCTAGGTTTTACCATATTTCGGGCTTTTACAGTAACACATTTTTTTTCATAATATTCAGCATGTGTAACGTTCAAAGCCCATTTGAGAAAGTTTTGAAATTCAATGAAACCTTAAAAAAACTGTTAACAAAATCGACTTTTCTTTCGTACCAAAATCAAGAATTTCGAACAAAAAGTTTCCAATACATTCGAAGTTCGTTTTAAATGTACTAAATCCCTAAAGGACGGGCAGCAAAACAAGGCAATGAAATAGTAAAAGAGCAAAGTTGCCAGATTAAAGATTTTACCCACAACATTGGGGCATTTCGAAACATCTGGCATTTTTGGGACAAAATTATTTTCTAAATATTCTGGTATTGTTAGAATAGATTATGTTTGAAACGAAATTTGAAGTTTCGTTAACGTAAAACGAAGTCCCCTCAGAAAAACATCGTGGATTTTTCATATACATATGTGAGGACGATGCACCTAATTAATACTACTATACTACGTATAGATATAAAGTATTGCAAGCACTAACAGGTAAATTCATTAATTTGATAAATAGGAACATGGTTCTCACATACTTACATACAAATATTGCAAACATAGGTAAATATTCTAATCTCCGCAAACCAGTATCTGGGTAACACGGTGCTTGTCTTGTCAAGACTGATGTGATAAAATCATCATCATCATCATATCAACTGAAGGGCATTCACTGCTGAACGTAGACCTGCCTCAACTATAGCCCAGTGGCCGGCTCTGTGCCTCTCGAAAAAAACCGTGGGCTTACTGCGAGATTTTACTCGTTCTCTATCGCGTTGATGTAAGCTCTGCTTGTTCAAAACTCATTGCTCGTCTGAGTGAAAACAATGCTAACATTCTTCAGTGAATAAATTGAATTTTGATAAAACGCTGCTCATTTTACAATGAAAATGTTTAGTTAATCTGTTACCTCGTAGGTGTTAATTCATCTCCTTCCGGCTCAACGTCGGAGTCAAGCGGATATGGTCGAAAATAAACCCGTTCATTTAATTTTCGTACCTTAGTGTAAGCCACGCATTTTGTTTGTATGTTTATATTAGTAGGGTTAATTTATTTGGACTCAAAACGGTACGGCCATGATGATAATACGAGTATGTGTTGTTTTATTTTGTAAATAAAATTATTAGCTTAAATTCCTGATTATATATGTGACAAGCTGCCGCCCACGTGATGTCTACTTCACCCCTATTTTTGCCCGACAATATCTTAATAAATTGTGCAATTAGCCCATCTGTTACTCTCATTTTATAAGTACACTAGCTGGCCCCCGCGGCTTCGCTCCCGTCAACTGGCTACCTACCTACCTACCTCCTACCTACCCTAATTTTTTTATTTCCCATAACTACCCTACCCACCTACCCTATCTAGTCTACTCTACCTACCCTACCCTATCAACTCCATTATACATTATATTTGCGTAACTTAAACTGTTTACGCAGCGCACGCAACAAATGCTCTCAAAACGGAATATTTTTGCCCGTTTTTGCAACATTTTTCATTTATGCTCAGCTCCTATTCGTTATAGCGTAATGTTATATAACCTATAACCTTCCTCGATAAATGGACTATCCAACACAAAAAGATTTTTTCAACTCCAACCAGTAGTTCCTGAGATTAGCGCGTTCAAACAAACAAATTCTTCAGCTTTATAATATTAGTAAGTATAGAAGTATATAGATAGTATAGATAAGAATAACACATCACATCATCAGCCTATTAATGTTGCCACTGCTGGGACACAGGCCTCCTCTCTGTGAGAGGGGATGGGCCATAATCCACCACGCGGGCCCAGTGCGGTTTGGTGGATTTCACATGTCTTCGAATATTTGGTTCTAGGACATGCCGGTTTCCTCACGATGTTTTCCTTCACCGTTTAGAGAGCAGTGGTGATGAAATAATTTACACAAAGTAAAGCGCCTGCCTGGGCTCGAACCCACGACCTACAACTTGTAAGTCGCGGCCGATACCACTGGGCCACCACTGCTCGAATAACACATATTATAACTGGCAAGTTTCACCAAATCCGTTCAGTAGGTTTTGCGTGCAGAAGTAAGATTGGGACAAGATTAAGATTAAATAGGGTAGGATAGGGTAGGATTACGAATTTTGGATACATTTATAGTTAGCTCCACCTATGGATCTTTACGCGGCTGGACGTGGTTCAGTCCCAGACAAATACAACCGAAAAAATGCTCGGACTATAAATGGTGATAAAAATCAGGCTATGTAAAATAAAACAACAATTCATATAGCTATATTTTTAGGCTACGGAAAAACAACGATTCTCTAGCATGGCATTGAAAAGGCCCCACATAGAAGAGAACATAAAACGCCAGCTCCACATATACAATTGAAAATAAACCTCTCATAGTAATAACACATACAATCGATCAGCAATAAAATAAATGAAACTTCCAAAATTTTACGATTTACCGTTAGGTATTCAATAGAATAAAATAATAACCTCTACGGCTTTCACTCATAAAAATAACATAAAAAACTGAAATTTTACGGTTTCTAATGTTCTTTTAGAACGATTGGGGTTTTCGTGAACATAAAATGAAATTACTATTTGGGATATGTAAGTATTGTAAAGTATTTTTTAACATTATTTTGTGCTATAGGTAAAATACGTCAAAATTGGACTTGAGGTGCCTTGCTCTCAAATTGCTTAAGAGTCTAAGAATATCCATATTAAATAAATCTAAATCTTAAGGATGCAAATAATAGCTTATTTTTCTTCTTTTGATTTCTTGAGAACAGTAGGGGTAACGTACAACATCATTGACGTTGATAAGACCCTCAATAATGCAGGTGTATGGGCACTCCGTCATGTGTTTCAAAAGAACCGTACTTACCTGTGGTGTCAGACTTGTCCATCTAACAAAGAATTACATAGTTTAATTCGACTTACATAACACATTTTAACGTTTTCAGTTCCTCTACTAATAGCCACAATCGAAGTTCAAGGGGCAACTAAAATTGAAATATACGAAATCCGTGACAGCGACAATGGGCTTCAACTCAAAAATATGAACTCTAATACCAAAAGTAACAAAAACGTTGACCCAATACTAAAATTACTTAGTGGTCCTAAAACTAAACCAGAAAAAACTCAGAATAAAGTAGCTGAGTTTGCTAAACAGTTAGTTAGCAAACTGAAGTATTTGAGAGGAAAAAAAAAAAGAAGTAACAAGTACCATGACGACGCTTTTATTTATATTTTAAATAATGATGATTTTGATGACAACAGCTCTCCTGAAGAAACCCGATTTCTTGATAAAACTAGGAATGACCGTGCTACCAATAATGTAAATCAGAACGAAATTCAAGATTTATTATCGCAATTGTAAGTGTTAAAAAATATTACAGTTTTTTACTGAATACAGAAAAGAAACTAATTCTCACATAAATTTACAGACTACAAACGGAACGCAAGTAAGTACATTTTCTTTTTTTTATGGAGTGAACCGTCAAAAGAAGCCTGGACTTTTGGGAAAAAGACCAGGAAGTGTGGGCTTTTTATCTCACTAAAACCACCCCGTTGATCACCATCAGCACGTAGAAGAGGCCCCGTGACCTCTCAAAAAGACCACCCCGGAACGCCTGTTAGGCCATATCCCTGGGGAGACTGAGCAAGCGTCTCCCCTGAGCCTCGCTGTGCACGGCAGCACGTGATCACTGTGCCAGCGTCTTTCTTGAAGTCACTTGGTGGACGGACAGAGTCCCCAATCTGAACACCCGCAGCCCCGGAATTCCGCCTACTTTTGATGCAGGCGGAGTTTCGGCGTTTTAGTCGTCGAGGCGGTTGCTTCCCCAACGCCTTCTTCTCCGAACGGGATCGGCTCGCTCGCGATTCCGCTCGGCGGCCTCCTTCTGGACATTACGGTCTCACAGAAGGAGGCCATTTCCCTCCAGTTTGCTGTCTCCGCCAGTATGGCTCTCACAACTGCTGGCAAAGACAGGTCCCGCTCAATTCTGGCGACCAAGACATGCCGCTCAGAGGCACACGCAGGGCACTCCTCGAGCGTGTGCTGAGCAGAGTCAAGGTCGCCTCCGCTGTGGTGGCAATTTCCCGTGGTCTCTCAACCAATCCTATTTTAGTACTCACCGAAGCAACCGTGCCCGGTCAGTACCTGAGTGAGCCTGTAGGAGATGCGCTCCCCTCTTTTCAGCCTAGCTTCGAAGTGCGGCAGGACGGCTTTGACAACGCGCTTGCGCGAAAATTGCGGCTGTTGCAGCCGCTCGCGCCACCAATCGAGCGCGTCTCGCCGTTTCTACCGCCTCAGCCTTACTAAAGCGACTCCTGGCACGCTTTCACTTTTTCACTTTTTTGGCGTATAGCACGGATTCGGTTATAAACCCTCGCGTCCATGTCCGCCAGAATACCCAGTGGAGGAAAGCGTGCCAGGAGAGCTACCGCCTCAAAGGATACCGTTCGGCAACCTCGTGCGATACCAATGGCTATTCTCTGCTGCAGGCCATTAATTTTTGTCCCGCAGCGTCGGACACCTGATAGTCTACTTGAACAAACAGGTGCCCCATAAAGGACCATGGATCGCACGACACCCGCGTAGAGGCAGTAAACTTCTTCCCGAGGTCCCCCGAGATTGGGCAGCAGTCTGTACAAAGCACTCACTGCCTTTTCAACACGGGGGACCAGGCGCTCAAAATGCTCTTCGAAGACTCACCGACTGTCCAGGGTAAGGCCAAGATACTTTAATTATCGACCCACCTCGACTTGCGCATCTCCAACAGTCACTGACGAGCTGGGTGGCTCTCTGCTCCTTGGCAGTTTATGGAACCTCAGTTTTATGAGGCGCTATCTCCAAACTCAGCTCGCGGTTTGCCGCCATAACTCTTGCCACCCCGAGCTCGGCAAGCAGGATGGTCTCGTCGAAAGTGTCCCCGCCAGCCAGCACCAAGGTGTCGTCTGCGTAACACACGATACTTACGCTGACGGGGAGGTCAACACGCAGGACCGCATCATATGCGAGATCCCACAGGGGAGGACCTAGAACCGACCCCTTTGGAACCCCGCACGTAATCTCCCTCCGATGTACGCTACCCTCGGCGTCGGCAAGTAATAAATCTTGTATATACCTACAAGATAAATAGCTTTAAATCATTAGAATAATAGTTAACCGTAACCAAACGCGGGCCTATTAATGTTCATCATCATCTTCCTGCCCTTGTTCCATGTTACATGGTGTCGGTGCATCACGTTTTCTTCTTCCATGCCGTCCTTTTTTATTGGGACAATCCCACCACAGTATTCCCAAACCATTGCATCTCCTGAAAACCAGAATCAACAGTGGCGACCACCAGAGAATTTAACTGTCTTGGATCCCGAAACGAAATTAATCAGAAAAGAATATTGGAGGAGTAGGAAAAATACAATTTTCCACTTCCCTCCATATCAAGCAGGAGACACGACAAACAAGGCCAATAGGCACAAAGGGTCGTGTACAACTGCAATAAGCCCAGTTGCCTAGCACCACGGATAAAAATTTGCATTAATTTTAATGGGTCCTAACATTATGAGCTGTCCGTCCCGTCCTGTCAAATATCATGCCATCACTGAGTCCTCTTTCTTTTGTAACACTCCTCACACAGTCCATAAATCTTTGGCCTCCCTCTCTCCCTTCATCCATCCACATTAATATTCATAACATAACCTATTAAAAAATATATTAAAAATTATTGTGATATATTTTTAGACCACCCCTCCAAAAGCAAAGGAAACTTCGTCAGAAAAAGGTGAAAATTATGAAAAAACCGGTATTGAGAGGGACCGACCGCGACGACCGTGTATTTCTACCTGATGGTATGTCACAATATTTCTAGTGTATTTTACTACAGCCAAAAAATAGACTGAGAACAAGAAATGATAAATAGAAGAAGACCGCGAGCAGTGTGACCTGCCCACTGCCACTTAAGAGGAAACGGGGGCAGAGAGCGCCGACTGAATTTCCTTAGTAAAAAGTCATAATTCGAGGTTTGGCTCTTGTCTCTTTTCTCCTCCAATATTGGACCAATTTGAAAGATGTTCCGTAAACTGGAAATTAAAGATACATACTATGTCCTTATGTTTTCCTTTTTGATGAGACATTATCTTTAGAAGCAATAGAGCTCTCAAAAAATGCTCAAAATTGCACTGTCAACAGAGGCTTAGTGTGCAAATTTGACAAATATAAATGAAAAAAGGAAAACATAGGGACATAGTGTATATCTTACTTTACCAGTTTATGGAATATCTTTTAAAATGTTCCAATATTGGAGGAGGAAAGAGACGAGAGCCAAACCTCGAATTATGACTTTTTACTTAGTCGGCGCTCTCTGCCCGTATTTCCTCTTAAGTCTGCCACTTCTTCGGGCTATTTCGAAATCCTGAATTCTCCATGCAGAATCCTTCATTTCTGATTCAATAATGCTATAAAACTTCGAGCTTAATCCTCTCCAACAAGTATCAGAGGGCGTTATTACTAGAATATTAGTCTGAGCTGTGGTGCATGGAAATGACACCAAGAAAAATTGGGCACTCGGAACGGGGTAGGAAACATATTCATCACAGTTAAATTACCTTTTTACTAGTTTTCATAGTTTGTTGGTAAAAAAAATTATTGTGCTGTTTTCTTTACAGCTCAAAGGGGATATGCATACGAAAATGTTAATGACGATGAGTGATGACAGACAAAACAATGTTGAAAGGGATTATCAGTAACGTTAACACAGTTAATAATGTAATTATTGCTTTGCTATAACCCAATTTATTTGGATAAATGTGTTCTATGTATTAAAACTGTTTTTAATGTATTAAAGAAAACCAATAAATTGTCTATTAATATCGATACTTTTAACAAGATATTTTCTATTTTTTTTTTCTGACTATTCTATTTCAACAACCTCAAAAGGCGTAAATGATTTTAGTTCCTAAAACAAGGTGCAACATAATTTTTGTGGCTAAGCACGCTCGATCGAGCGACAAAATTAAAGGTGTTTAGTATTTTTGTTTAATTGTGTGGCAGTTTTTGGGTATCATAATTATAGCTGTAAAACATTTAAACTGCAAGCTAACCAAAATCCTAAGTAGAAGGAAATAAAATCTAAGGGGACACAAGTGGAACTTTTACTGCAGGGTGTGGCAACTTTCCACGGCCAATAGGTACAACCGTGCCGGGCACGTATTGTGTCCGATTTCATTACCAGCTCTAACGAACTGAGATCCTAGAACAAACTGTGATTGATTTTACAATACGTGTTCTGAGCAGGTGGATGCAGAAGGTTGGTTCCATAGACCACGGAGTCGCCTATGAGAAAAGTGTCGAGAATGCCTCTTCTAGCAGCGATTGCTAGCTGTTAGAAGAATGTCAGTGTGCGTCACTGTTTACTCGTATTGAGACACAAATGACTTTTATATCTATAGAAACTGACAGCTTTGACTGATAGCCCGTGACACAACTTGACAGAAGTAGTATGCGCTCAATGCATATCCTGCATCACGAATTTTGTTAATACTACCGCCGTCTTGGCAATTCTCTGCCCTGTGGAAACCTTACGAACACATCCTTCATGTACAACAAGTGCAAAGGCTCTCATGGGTGGTGTTCGTTTAAAAAATGTATCTATACTATATAATATTATAAAGAGGAAAGATTTTTTTGTTTGTTTGTACCGAATAGGCTCCGAAACTACTGGACCGATTTGAACAATTCTTTCACCAATAGAAAGCTACATTATTCCTGAGTGACATAGGCTATTTTATAATCCCAAAAGTGGGTCCTGTGGGGTGGTCTTCGGGAGCGAAGCCGCTGGCAACAGCTAGTATTTTATAACAGTAAAGACACAAACAAAAACTATATATAAGCATGAAGAGAGTCGAGAGATGCACTTGGGACGCTGAAAGAAGGCTATCCACTCAGCATAATGCTGTACCTGCAGCACACGCTGATTTTTAGTGGTCGCCTAACGTATAAGCGTCTATGTGTACGCTTGCTTGTTTTCACTCGTTGTTTGAAGCGGACCTTCTGTGCCTGTCTTTCTACATTGTGACTCGAGTCTGTTCACAATCAGCTGCACGGAATACCGATGTATATCCGTTACATCTTTCATGCATTTTAATGAAGCTTCATACGGGTTTTTAAGTAATTAAATTTGGAGTACGATAGGCACAGTTCGATGAGTTGTGAGATGAGTTCATCAATTTTATTTCGTGGTTTGGTGATATTTTATTAATGTAATTAAAAATTGTTTGCCTTTTTTTTGCTGTTACGGATAACGGTGGTTGTTTGTTCGCCCCATATTGTTGTTTATTCGCCCCATACTGTTGTTAACAACAAAAGAGACCGAAAGAGTTATTTTTTTATTCAAAAGATTTTTTTTATTTGGGTTTGCTCTTGACTCTAGTCTAGGTCATAGGTGACAGAGACAGAGTCTACGATGGAGTGAGCTTACCCAGAAGAAGCCTGTTCACTCTAACTTTGAAGAGATTCGGGTTGAATGCGTTCGGAAACACAGACGCAGGTAGTGAGTTCCATTCATTCGCTGTGCGCATTATAAAGGATGTTTGGAAGCGTATATGAATATGTTTGGAATATTGATTTTTGAAATTCTGATGCCAATGCCAAAATTTTGGGGTTTAACACCATCACGTGCCATTTCAATAGCACGTGCCAATCCCATACAGTTCTACTTTTCAATTGCTCTTGCGACGCACTCGTTAACAGATTGTTAAAGCTTTTCCAGAGCTACTGGCAGACTCAAACCCAGAGCTACAAAAAAAAAACACAAAAGCAAAAAGTTTTTATTGTAACTCTTACATTATACAGAATTACATAGTTGGAGGTAGCCCCAGTAAGATATAAATTATACTTGTGTTGTGGCTATCTCGCTTCTTCCCATAGTGTTTATTATATAATGTTGAGACCATAAAATTAGACATTCTCACTGCCTGCGTCTGTGTTTCCGAACGCATACAACCCGAATCTCTTCAAAGTTAGAGTGAACAGGCTACTTCTGGGTAAGCTCACTCCATCGTCGACTTTGTCTCTGTCACCTCTGACCTAGACTAGAGTCAAGAGCAAACCCATCGCAAATAAAAAAAAAAAAAAAAAAAAAAAAAAAATACAAAAATAATAATAGCAATAAAAATCAACTGACTGCCAAGGGAGGGTAATGTGTTTATCAGTCTATGTATGTATGTATGTTTGTTCCTATGTGGCGTTCTAGAGACCAAACGCGTTGACCGATTTGATGGTTCTTATGTCAATCGATTCGTCTTACCCTCGCGATTGTCACTGGCTACATTAAAATTGATAAATATAAAAATGGCGCTTTTGGGCGCTAAGATATATAATACTTATAAATTTAAATGTACCAAATTCGAAAATAAATATGTTAACTAAAAAATTATTAATAAAAAAAGTTAATTCAAAATCTCAAAAAACCCGACTGCTTAAGAAGGGAACTAAAAAGACGTAAACAAGAAGAAAACCATGCTGTGCAATCGGAGGATACATCTGACTTTGGTCAGACAGCTCGCGAATATTTTTCCTCCGACTGCACAGCATAATTTGTGATTGATTGATGATTTGATTTGTTTGAATAACTAATTAACTAAAATTTAAAATTGACTGAAATTAAATTTCTGTTATTCAGACAATTTTGAGTCGGTCTGTCTGAAATATTAAGCTGGTATTCAAACATGTTCAGCATTAAATCCGCCTCTGTACGCTTGTGCATGAACTATTAAATAAATAAATAAACATTCTTCATTCTTGAATGGGTTCAATTATTATTAGCAATCATTCAACAAAATGACTAGATACCTCTCTCACAGAACCTACAGAACCCAAGCGATAAAAAAACCTCGAAACCAAAGGCTGAGTAGATACAAAACACGTGTTAATCCCACTAACAAAGCACATTTCACCGTTCGAAGGTAACTAAAGCAAATAAATCTAGGTGACGTAACAATCCCGTAATAGGGGGGCCGCGCGTCCCACTAATTGAATTAGCGACCGTGATCCCGGGATCGCGGGATTGTCGGCTTCACCCGCTGTCTATTTACCTGGCTCTGTGCGAAGTGGTTGATACTGGCTGGCAATTGTTTAGATGGAATTACCGAGGCCATTCTGATGGTGGTAATTCATTTCGAAATTGGAATTGTGGTTTTAAATTTGACGGATTGTTTTACAGATTTCACAGATGGGTAAAAGGAGATAATAATTTATGCTGTATTAAATGCAAGTGATATTATCTATACTAATATTATAAAGAGGTAAAATTTGTAAGTTTGTATGTTTGTAAGTTTGTATGTAGGGGGTAATCTCTGGAACTAATGATCCAATTCTAAAAATTTTTTCACTGGTAGAAAGCTACATTATTCCTGAGTGCTATCGGCTATATAACATCACGCTACGACCAATAGGAGCGGAGCATAAATGAAAAATGTTGCAAAAACGGGCAAGAATAATACTTTTTGAGGGCTTCCGTTGCGTGCGCTTCGTAAACGGTTTCAGTTATGCAATCATCTATACTTAATACTTATTACTTAATAATTAATAATTAATAATTAATAATTAATAATTAATAATTAATAATTAATAATTAATAATTAATAATTAATAATTAATAATTAATAATTAATAATTAATAATTAATAATTAATAATTAATAATTAATAAATAATAATTAATAATTAATAATATAATAATCTATACTATCTATACTAATATTATAAAGAGGTAAAAATTGTAAGTTTGTATGTTTGTAAGTTTGTATGTAGGGGGTAATCTCTGGAACTAATGATCCAATTCTAAAAAAATTTTCACTGGTAGAAAGCTACATTATTCCTGAGTGCTATCGGCTATATAACATCACGCTACGACCAATAGGAGCGGAGCATAAATGAAAAATGTTGCAAAAACGGGCAAGAATAATACTTTTTGAGGGCTTCCGTTGCGTGCGCTTCGTAAACGGTTTCAGTTATGCAATCATCTATACTTAATATACTTAATCTATATCTATACTAATATTATAAAGAGGTAAAATTTGTAAGTTTGTATGTTTGTAAGTTTGTATGTAGGGGGTAATCTCTGGAACTAATGATCCAATTCTAAAAAATTTTTCACTGGTAGAAAGCTACATTATTCCTGAGTGCTATCTATACTAATATTATAAAGAGGTAAAATTTGTAAGTTTGTATGTTTGTAAGTTTGTATGTAGGGGGTAATCTCTGGAACTAATGATCCAATTCTAAAAATTTTTTCACTGGTAGAAAGCTACATTATTCCTGAGTGCTATAGGCTATATAACATCACGCTACGACCAATAGGAGCGGAGCATAAATGAAAAATGTTGCAAAAACGGGCAAGAATAATACTTTTTGAGGGCTTCCGTTGCGTGCGCTTCGTAAACGGTTTCAGTTATGCAATCATCTATACTTAATACTTAATATACTTAATATACTTAATACTTAATATACTTAATAATATTATAAAGAGGTAAAATTTGTAAGTTTGTATGTAGGGGGTAATCTCTGGAACTAATGATCCAATTCTAAAAATTTTTTCACTGGTAGAAAGCTACATTATTCCTGAGTGCTATAGGCTATATAACATCACGCTACGACCAATAGGAGCGGAGCATAAATGAAAAATGTTGCAAAAACGGGCAAGAATAATACTTTTTGAGGGCTTCCGTTGCGTGCGCTTCGTAAACGGTTTCAGTTATGCAATCATCTATACTTAATACTTAATATACTTAATACTTAATATACTTAATATACTTAATACTTAATATACTTAATAATATTATAAAGAGGTAAAATTTGTAAGTTTGTATGTAGGGGGTAATCTCTGGAACTAATGATCCAATTCTAAAAATTTTTTCACTGGTAGAAAGCTACATTATTCCTGAGTGCTATAGGCTATATAACATCACGCTACGACCAATAGGAGCGGAGCATAAATGAAAAATGTTGCAAAAACGGGAAAGAATAATACTTTTTGAGGGCTTCCGTTGCGTGCGCTTCGTAAACGGTTTCAGTTATGCAATCATGTATGCAGGGTAGGTGTAGGGTAGGTGTAGCGTTGGTGTAGGGTAGGTGCCGGGTAGGGTAGGTGTAGGGTGGGTGTAGGGTAGCTGTAGGGTAGCTGTAGGGTAGGTATAGGGTAGGGGTACGGTAGGTGTAGGGTAGGGTAGGTAGAATAGGGTAGGTACGTAGCCAGTTGACGGGAGCGAAGCCGCGTGGGACAGCTAGTTATGTTGATAACTACATGAAACAAAGAAAAATATTTTCCAGTTCGCAGTTGTCACACAAAACACTTGTACCTTAATAAACACGGAGTAAAATTAAGCCAAAGTGAACTCAGAGCTTAAAAAAAATGTTTAAACCAAAGTTAATACTGGTGTAACTAGAATTCAATAAGTGGGATACAGATCACAAAAATAACGCAGAAGAGAAACTCAATAAATTTAATCCTGAAAATGCGGCAGTAGCTCAGTTTGTCTAGTACCTATTCACGCTTAATCCGCAAATTATTAAAAAACCGGCCAAGTGCGAGTCGGACTCGCGCACTGAGGGTTCCGTACAAACCTCAATTTTAAGGTATTATAGACCTGAGTATTTCATAAGAATTTCAATTTAATACCTCTACACGTTCATGAGGAAAGGAGTAGTAAGATTAAAATTATTAAAAATCGTCGAAAATTTGCGGAAATTTGCGGCATAAACGGCTGTATCTTTTGATTGCGTTGGCTTAGAAGTTGATTTTTCAGCTTTAAGGGACAGTAGACCTGAGTATTTGATAGAATGAAAATTTCAGCTTGATACCTCCACGCGTTCCTGAGAAAAAGGGTCTTCACAGACAGACAGACGGACGGACAACAAAGTGATACTATAAGGGTTCGGTTTTTTCCTTTCTAGGTACGGAACCCTAAAAAGATAAAAAAAAAAAAATAGTTTTGCAGGTTGTTAGGTGGTAGAAGTTTATATGGCCACTAATTAATATAATAAACAATCACTTCTCAAGTAAGGTGGCCCAAACACCTACAGAATTATTGTGCAATATTAAAAATCAGCTATTTGAAGTACTAATGCTACGCAGACAAAGTTGCTGACAAAAGCAAGTTATTTTGAATAGGAACTAATCTAAGGTTACTCGTGGAGACTGGTAAATACAGCCTTTGATCAAAAATCAAGCAACTTCTCAAGATACACGGTCACGACAAGAGTCAAAGTGACGAAGCTGCACGTCGTTACTACCTCAAATTAACTACTATAGGTACAATATACAAGGAGGGGAGAGAAAGTATCAGATATCGAGATAAAAGCGTTTCTATGTCTCCGAGGAGATACTTCGAGGCTGGAAACACTTTGTGTCGGATAAAGCGAGGCATTTATCATGTTTATAGAGAATGTTGGTATTTTAATATATTGTTACAAGATAGGGCAACGCCATCTAGTGACGAGTAGAAGAACTAAGTAGTTACTAGTGGCGCCATCTAGTATCGAATAGCGGAACTAATCTTCTCGTGTCGAATGGAATTTTCCAGAATGTTCGAACCGAACATTCTGGAAGTTTCTAGTCGCTTCGGGAACAGTGAGTTCAAAGGTCGATTGTTCTGGAAGTTTCTCGAATTATCTAGAACAGTATGGAACGTTCTAGAAACATCTTCTGTGCTATATAAAGAGCGGTCGGGTTCGTCGTGAGTCAGTTTCGATTCGGAAGCGACACAGAGCGATCAGAAAAGGAAAATAGTGCGAAGTAATAGAATTGTTTAAGAAGTGTTTTTGTAATAAAGTGTGATTAATTGAAGTCTGCTGTTTAAATAATTTATCCCTGAGCCCCAGCTCGTAACAATATTCTTTGGAAGATTTGGAGATGTTTCTGTTGCAATTAAAGTATCTAATCTAGCGATATTATCTGATGAGTATTTGTGATGTTGGCAAGTTATTGACGTAAAACTTCTTAGGTGGCGATTTGATAATTGCACGAGAATTCAATCAATCTGCCTAGCCTTTTCCCAATAGCTGTTGGGGTCAGCTTCCAGTCTAACCGGATTTAGCCGAACACTAGTGTTTTACATGGAGCGACTGCCTATCTGACCTCCACAACCCAGTAACTTGGTAACAAGGTACCCCTTGGCTAGACTGGTGTCAGATCTCAAGCTTCTGACTACCCGTAACGACTGTCAAGGATCTTCAAATGACAGCTGTGACCAACGGCTTACGTGCTTTCCGAGGCACGGAGAAAACTCGGTATGTTGAAATGGTCACCCATCCACGGACCGACCTCGTCAAGCGTTGCTTAACCTTGAAGATCGACCCATGCGGCTGTTATTATTTAGCCACGAGCTGCTCCTCCTCCAGATAATTGGACGAGAATTGAAAGTGAAATAACGACAGGACACGTTACGTTTTATATTATCTGTGGTTTAGGCAAATTTCGCTACATAAGAGAGAAAAAAGGTATAACTCCTTCCTGCACTCACACTTAATCACTCTTATTCTTTATTTTTGTAAAGGTTCACTTCTGTCACGTATACGGTGCTGGAAGCGCATTTTTTTAAGAATTTCCATTAAGGTTATACTAGTCGACGGCACGAACTATTTTGTGCGCGGAGCCTGCCTAATATCAATAATATAATGCCTGCTATCTCATCCGACAACTCGTGCGAAAGAGACAGATGCTGTGATGAGCAGTAAGAACCTAGTTCACGTACGAATTAGCACTTTTGCAAATTTGTAGCGAAATGGATGATGATTTGGGACGAAAACGAGCGCGCGAAATTTATAAACAGACCTTTGGGAGTCTAGATATCATGAAAATGACTAAATGTATATTTTCAAAATAAAATTATTTGCATTGTTGAACTACTAATCTACCCCTGTATGGTGGCCGTTTTGCAATTTTCCTTCTTCTTATGGTATTTATTGCCACCAAAAGATGCGTTAAAATTAGTGTTGAAATATGGAACTTTCGACGCTCATAACTTTCAAATATTTTTCTTTTTTGTTTCCATACAGGGCTAGATAATGATGAGACAAATAAATATCATTTCAAACGTACATCGCCAAACAGTGGAGTAATCCCTAGACTACGTTTCTATGGAAGAATTATCGACTGGTGTAACCTTAAGACGACGACTGTCGCCAACGACCTTGAGGGAACAAAACGCGCACTCGTTTCACATCCACGCGACCCAAAATTTAGTAGCTTTTTGTACTTTCCTTATTATTCTACGACTCGACTAAATTGTCTTTGAGATGATGACAATTTCATTAAAAACGTCTGGCGGTTTAGCTTTTGATCAGAAGAAGCCTATTCCCTCTAACTTTGATGAGATTCGGGTTGATGAGATGCGTTCAGAAACGCAGATGCAGGAAATGAGTTCCACTCTTTTGCTGTGCACATTATGAAGGATGTAGGAAACATACATATTTACCGCTATTTAAGACATCCCTTAGACTTAGAAACAAGCTAAACACAAGTTATAAACGTAACAGGAGCGTGACAAAGACTTAATTATTGAACTTACACGAAGTAAGTTGGAGTTAGCACCAAGAACTTACGACTGCATCGCTTTTGACAGTACTTGCTCAAAAGAGAATGCATTTGCATACTGTATAGTAATGTCAACCTGTCTTAGTTCTTAGAGCGCTTCCGACAACTTTTAATTGATGGCACATTGAGAAATTTACATCACTTTGTCTTGGGAAATAACTGAGTCTACGGCTGAGCTACATACCCTTAAGAATTGTCAAACTAAGGCAGTTGTCAGCGAGTAGAGCTAGAAACTAATAAAGAGTTGGCGAGCGAGTAGCAAGTGTGTCGTTCCGAGAGTTTTACCGCTCGGTTATGAGGCGCAAGTGTTTATGTGCAACGGGCGATTACTCGCATCAATTATTGTAGTTTTTCCAGTTAATGACAAAAAGTTCTACAGCCAGAATGCCGCACTGGAAGGCGTAGGAAGAAGGAAGGCGTGGGGACGTCGGACCCATAATATAGACCATCTAGTGCATGACCATGCGATGGATCGACCAGATTAAGTCTGCAGTAGGCGGCCCATTGAATGATTGCAAACGAGCGTTAAGGTTACACTAGTCGAAAATTCTTCCATACAAACGTAGTCTAGGTATTATTCCACTGTTTGACAATGTACGTTCAAAATAAACAGTGATATCAATTTGTCTCATCATTATCTAGCCCTGTATGGAAGCAAAAAAGTAAAAATAGAAAATATTTGAAAGTTATGAGCGTCGAAAGTTCCACATTTCGACACTAATTTTAACACATTTTTGGCGCGAATAAATACCATAAGAAGACGGAAAATTGCAAAACGGCCTCCATACAGGGATAGATTAGTAGTTCAACAATGCAAATAATTTTATTTTGAACAGATAGATTTAGTGGTTTTTTCATGATATCTTGGCTGCCAAAGGTCTGTTTATAAAATTTCGCGCGCTCGGTTTCGTCCTAAATCATTATCCATTTTGCTACAAATTTGCAAAAGTGTATATTCGTACGCGAACTAGCTTCCTATAGCTCATCACAGCATCAATCTCTTCCGCACGTGCTTTCGGTTGATATAAAATGCATTTTAACCCCGCGCACAAAATAGTTCGTGCCGTTGACTAGTGTAACCTTAAACATAACACTTCGTTGGGTTGATCTGAGGACTTGGAGCGAATTTTTTAACGTGTTCGATCGCGTTAACGTAAACGTTCTCTTATGTTATCTTGCATATAAACAACGGATTTTAACTTAATTTTGAGACGACGCTTAACCAGTTTTAACACTAATTGTCTCGCTAACGAGCGCACGTGAAAGGTCGCACTAAGCCCACTGATAGGTTTACGATTGGCCGGATATCGGACTCACCTTGGTTGGATGGATAGCTAACTATCCGGCTTATGAGAAAGATGGCGTCGTATCTTTAGGCTAATTATGGCAGCCCAAAGTCTCATTGCAACATGATGACCACAACCACTTTGCCAAGAGTGTACTGACGAAGAAGAAGAGTGTATCAGCATACTCAAAATCAGCCTATAATGTTCCCTTTGTTGAGACAGCCTCCTCTCTAAGTGGGGCCAGTGTTCAGTGCGGCTTGGTGGATACCACGTCTACCTACCTTATTTTCGCAAAAAATCTCCGTATACGAGTATATATAAAAAATAGAGGATCGGCCGCTTCGGTGATGTTTGAGAAGCCTATATCCGTCACTTTCTCGTTCAATCGGTTAATGATGATAAATTCTCAGATACATCTTTCCGTGGTGCAACCGTGCCGATAATTGATCATCTTGACTTTCTTGCAAAAGAAAGGCTTGAAGCAAAGGCTCAGTTGAACAGCTGCTCAACTTATAATATGAAGCGCAAGTTCGGTTATTTATGGAGTACTGCTCTCATCTCTGGAACGGATCTGCCAAATACCAACTTGATGCACTTGAGTCGATTGACAGGCGAGCCAATAAGCAGATCGGAAACGATTTGCTGGTCGACTCCAAGCTTCAGAGCCTTGAACATTGACGCCGAATTGCCAACCTGTCGGTTTTTTATCGGTTACATTTAGGGAGTGTGCGATGGAATTGCATAATTTGATTCCGCCTAGCTCTTTCCATCATCGGACTACAAGACGGCAATGTGCCATCTGTACATGGTGGACATCCCACCCATACGCACAAAGTGTTTCGCGAATACTTTCATTGTGCGTACAGCTAAGGAGTGAAAGTCCCTGCCGGATTCGTTGAATCCTGATAGCTACAACCTTGGGGTCTTTCAGTCAAGAGTGAATAGGCTACTTCTAGGCAAGCGTGCTACACCGTCGACCACATCATCGCTTAACGTCAGGCTAGATAGTGGTCAAACACGAGACTATCACAAAAAAAATACATCTCTAGGTTTAAATTTCCAATATTGTCATCCTCTCTCCTCAATGAATATTGTCTCCGTCCTTACGAAAAGTAAATATCATTTTCCGATTTTCACGCAATAAAGCTACATTTAAATCCTTTTTCACACTAAATCCAGTCGACAGGTTCAATAGAAATTTAAACCATCTTGAAATTTATTAGTCTTTCAGTATAACAGCTCAATAAATAAAGCAATACCGTTTGAAAGCATTCCCCTGTTCAGAGTATTGTTAGAATGTTGACAAATGTCCTCCCAGCTTCCCACTGGCATAAGAACGATTCGATTCTCCTGTGGAAAGTGGAATTTATTAAAACGAAGTAGTTTGCTATTATTAATCATGACTTTTGGTATTTATTTACCTTGTGAATATTTTTCCAGAAATTTTTGTAAAATATATTGTGCTATAGTTGATGCTTATTAGCGTAGCAAATGTGGTCATTGACCTACCTTCGTTTATAGTTCTTTTTCAAATGTAAACGAAGCATTGTTTGTTTTAGGTGGTACCATGAAAATACTAAAACGAAATAACAATGTAATAGTAACTGGAATATTTAAAAAATCTTAGGTTAAAACTTGTTACCATCATCAGGATTCAACATCATGATTTTTCTCCTTTCGTTTCTTTTATTTGATTATTTTTCAAATATCCTTCTAAACCAACCGAAGTTTCGAAGGACCAACATTGGGCAAACAAAAACAAATGACAGACTATTGTAGTAGGTAGATCCTAAGCGTATAAAACTTTCGTTCGGCAAACTTATGTCCAACATTTGTTTAGGATCGAGGGATTAATTTGTATCAATGTTGGCTCTGCAAGTTTTTAATTAAACCCATGGGTGATTTATTTTTAAGTGTAGAGTTTATAGTAAGGATGGGTTATGTTGTTAGCCTGGTATGAATATTATTATGAACTAGGATTAAAACAGAATAACAGCAGAATACATGTTATGTAAAGAAAACGACATTGTTATGCCTACGAAGTTTGTCTGTGAGAGATTGCCCTGTGTGATAAGACCGCTCATTGCACAATATTGTTTAATATTTTTGTCTTGTACTTATTTAGTGGTGTACAATACAGTATTATACTAAATACTAATACTAAATCTTTATAAAGAGGAAAGATCTTTTTGTTGGTTTGTACCGAATAGGCTCCGAAACTACTGGACCGATTTGAAACATTCTTTCACCAATTGAAAGCTACATTATTCCTGAGTGACATAGGCTATTTTTAATCCCGAAATTGGGTCCTGTGGGGTGGTCTATGGGAGCGAAGCCGCGGACAACAGCTATAATAAATAAGTAATTAGGAGGTTACTATTAAGATGGCGGCAAATAAGGATGTAATGGAAGAATACATACTGAGCCAACCCCAAATAAATTGGGAATGGGTCAGTATGTTAATATCGGAAACAATTCAAATTATTCAATAACTTTGGAGCAAATAGATAAAATATTAGTTTAGTCTAAATAATTTCTAGCTACTGACGCGCCTTCACTTAAGGTATTTCTAGTTTCTTCAGAATAACTAAAAGGAGATATTCATTAAAAAGAGAAAAGTGCTATCACAAGATCATTAAAACTTTAATTAAAAACAACACTAAAGTACAAAAAGGTCTATTTGCTAATCCCAAAACGCGGTATCCGACCTAAAATTAAACAAATATTGTGACGACCAATGCAAACATTATTTGGGTGTGAAACTACCCTCGAATACTAACATTAAGAAAATTTCGATAAGCTTTTAAGCTAAGTACAATCAGTGCAGATAAAGGATTGTAATTTCTATACTTGCTTGGATAAATGAGTTGTTTTTAATGACTTTTGAAAATGAGTTTTGATTTTATTTTTTCGTGAGGATTTTTCTAGTTCTAAAATTATGTCCAGTCAGTAAAATATATTTTTTATCATCTTAAGGTTGACTACCACTTTCACGTCACAAAGCAATAAAGTCTATTTTTAGTCTCAAGTTTTAACTTACTGGGAACTGTTTTCATAAAAATTAAATTTCTTGAATTTATATCATGGGTAGTACTTATATATAACTTAAACTTTTTAACTATATCTCATAGTGTAAGAACTGACAAGACAGATTCTTAACTAAAATTTTCTTTGGAGAAGAAGTGGAGAAGTTTTTATAAATAAGGCTGTGAGCATTTTGTTTCTTTAAATTAAACACGCGTAACTTTAAGCTAAATGATAACGAGATGGCTTTACTATGAAGGTTCCTTGTTCTGAGGCTCAAAGCTTGTCTTAACACCCACAAGGGAAAGATTAACTATGAAGCTTAGATAGATACGTGTTTACAATGTTAACCAGTAGCGAATACACATCCCCTTTGAACAAATTGAAATACAGCTCATTTAAAAGGACTATATGTCCTAACTATTTTGCTGTTTCACCTAATATATCTTCTTCTTCGTCGGTACACGCTTGGCAGAGTGATCGTAGTCAACATTTCACAATGAGACACCGGGGCCGCTATGACGATATAACGCTATCCCTCTCTTCCCGCTGTGACTCGTGTGCACTCATGCAGTTGACTGCCTACTGCAGATTTGATCTGGTCGGTCCATCGCATGGATGACCTGCCGCGCGCTCTCGTTCCTTCCACTTTCCCCTGGATCGACCAGCCCATCATCCAACATACGGAGTAGTTCCTATATACGGAAGACTTGGCCTTAGCACCGCAAGCAGCTTCTTTCGACGACGTGTAGCACACACTGACAATGGTGCAAATCGGATACTTGCAATCTCGTGGCGAGGAACTAAGGTCGAACACTCTCGAACCCCAAATACCTGAGTGTGACGTTGGATAGAACCTAAACATACAAGTCACACTGCTACGTAACAAAGCAGAAGGTCGGGAACAGTAATAGCTTGCTCCGTTGCCTTATTTTCACCAACTGAGGAGCGGCACCCGATGTTCTCCACACAACTGTTTTATCTCTATGCTTCTCTGCTGGCGAGTTTGCATGCCCACTGTGGCACCGATCCACTGACGCCAAGCAAGTAGACATTGCCCTAAATGAGACGTGTCGGATAATATCGGGCTGCTTAAAACCTAATAATAAGCACTACCCACTAGCAGGCCTAGCACCACCTGCCGTACGAAGGGATGTCGCATGCGCGATGGAGAAAAAGGACCAGGAATCCGATGCCCAACATCCCCTCTACGACTACTCAACAACTCCGAGTGGACTAAAAAGTCGTAAGAGTTTCCTACGAACTACACAAGCAATCCAGGATAGTCCGCCTGAGGAGTGGAGACAGTTGTGGGTAGAGAAGTGTACACCACCCCATGACTTTGTAGAGCCCAAGGAACATCTGCCGCTTGGTCATGAATTGCAGTGGCCTATATTTGCCATTGTGGCTATTTTTTTATGGCATTGAATCAGCTACGTACCCAAGTAGGCCTCTGCAAAATGGAGGATTATTGATCTGTCCAACACCCGGTGTGAGTGTGGTGTGCCTGTACAGACAATGTCCCACTTGTGTCCTGGCTGCCCATTCACTTGCACCCTAGACGACCTGTACAGTGCAATAAGCGTGGCCACCTACTTGGCCCAGATAATTTTTTTTTTTTTTTTCAACTCCTACTCTAGGAATTTCTCCTGTATCGTGGGTGCGTTTACAAACATATAAACTCACATACACAAACACCCAGAGCCGGAACAACTGTTTGTAGATCATACAAATATTCTTCAAAATGTCCTTCAAAATGAAACAACAAACTCCACACCAAACATTAAGCTTCAATGGCACCCTTGATTAATATGTGCCAATCCACACACGTACACATATACATGCCTACGCATCGGAAGGCCGATAACGAGCAGACATTAGCCGTGTGCTTGACATGGTAATGCGCAATCAGGCTTGATCAGCGATAGGTACAAGCGGATAGCCTTGCGTTAGTGTGGCTATGAAACGGGAGGACACCACTGGGAGTTTGGAATTGTAGGTAACTATCGAACCTAGTGTAGCTGAAAATATAAATTGTAGCTCCCAGCTTCGATATTTTTGTGAGCAATCTTGATTTAGACTCCGCGAACAAAACTACTGAACGACGGCGTCTTGGGTTCGAACTGCGAGACTGAATAAGTGTTAAAAGGTGTTCAATAGGATTTTTTAAGTAGCAGTTCGATGTATGGTCCTTTTGTAAACTCTCTCTATCACTCTAAGGTTTGCTGGTGAGTTTTCTACCAGAAAACCTTAGCTTACCTTTTTTCTTTGTGTTAAGCTCGCCTTTGTACTTTATCATAACACATGTTGTATGTGTGTTTAGTTTTAACAACCTTGTAAATGTAATTTATGGTGTCCAATCTATATATATAAAAGGCAATGTCCCGACTGACATATCAACGCCTAGCCTAAACCATCTATATATATAAAAGGCAATGTCCCGACTGACATATCAAAGCCTAGCCTAAACCACTAATGATAGAAGTGTGAAATTTTGGGAGGATGTTTAATTTATACTGTAGGCGTCATTTAAGGACGGATTTTTGGCAATTCATCCCCTAAAGGGGTGAAATAGGGGATTATAGTTTGTATGAAACTCTGTCATTTTTTATTTGAAATGAATGAAATGTGGTATTTAGCGTCTAAATTTAAAATAATAAAATACGTCTTTAAGGATTTTTTGAATTTCATCCCTTAAAGGGTTAAAAATAGGTGTTAAAGTTTGTATGCAAAATAAATTGTTTTTTATCAAAATTACATGGAATTCAGTATTTATGCTCTTCAATACAATTAAAGAAACACGTATTTAAGGATTTTTTGTATTTCTTCCATTAAAGGGGTAAAAAGGGCTGTTAAATTTTGAATGAAAACTAAATTGTTTATTAACAAAATTACTTTGAATTTAGTATTTATGCTCTTCAAAACAATTAAAAAAACAGGTAATAAAGGATTTTGTGAATTTCATCCCTTAAAGGGCTAAAAAGGGGTGTTTAAATTTGAATGATAAAGAAATTGTATATTATCAAAATTACTTGGAATTTAGTATTTATGCTTTCAATACAATTAAGGAAACACGTATTTAAGGATTTTTTGAATATCATCCCTTAAAATGGTAAAAAGGGGTGTTTAAATTTGACTGAAAAATAAATTGTATGTTATCAAAATTACTTAGAATTTAGTATTTATTCTCTTCAAAACAATTAAAGAAACACGTATTTAAGGATTTTTTGAATGTCATCCCTTAAAGGGGTAAAAAGGAGTGTTTAAATTTGAATGAAAAATAAATTGTTTATTAACAAAATTACTTGGAATTTAGTATTTATGCTCTTCAGTACAATTAAAGAAACAAGTATTGAATGCTTTTTTGAAATTCATCCCTTAAAGGGGTAAAAAGGGGTGTTTAAATTTGAATAAAAAATAAATTGTTTATTAACAAAATTACTTGGCATTTAGTAACTATGCTCTAAAATACAATTAAAGAAACACGTATTGAATGCATTTTTTAAATTCATCCCTTAAAGGGGTAAAAAGGGGTGTTAAGGTTTGCATGAAAACTAAATTGTTTATTATCAAAATAACTTGAAATTTAATTATTCTGCTCTTCTATACAATTAAACACACAATAATTTAAGAATCATTTGAATATCATCTCTTAAAGGGTTGTTAATATTTATGTGAATGATTACTGGATGTGCTCAGGAGGAAACAGTTTTCATAAATCGAGTACCAATGATACATAAACGATTACAATTCCTCTTAAGGTCTGCTTTGCAATGACCATAAATAATTTTCAAGGTCAGTCACTAAGGGTGGCATGCATACATTTAAGGCAAGATTGCTTCCGATACGGGAAATTTTACGTTGCCTGTCCCAGAGTCGGCACTAGCTGCCTGGTCATTTTGAAAAAAATGGCGGAATATATCAATTGTGCTTCGATATTTGTAAACAGATGCAAAATATAGCTGGTAACCTCCAAGCGGGTGTAACCTACGTCAAGCCATTCTAAATCGCGACCACGAGGAAGACAACTTTTCATCGAAAATTATCATGAGCAAGCTCTGTGAATATGTGAATTACCAAAATTACCACCTCTGTGGCACCGAAAATCCGCGTATAATCCAGACAGAATCTTTACTTCCGCTCAAAAATACTGCATGTTGTGTTTTTTTACGCTAGAGGCGTCATCGGGCCGCCAAACCTCTACTATGGTCGATGAGGTCAAAGAGCCATGATCAACATATATCTCTATCCTTAAAAGGAATAAATTTGAACTAGAGTACATAATGGTTCCAATAGGATAATGCAACAGCGCTTACTGCACGAGTCGCAACCGAAATTCTGAGGGCGGCATTATCCGGACTTGCACTGGCCAGTATGATCGCCTGATTTAACTGTTCCAGACTTCTTTCTGTGTTTTTTTTTAAGTCACGAGTCTAAGTCAACAAACCTCAGATTACCCTTTTCCTACTCCTCCGGTATTCTTTTCTGATTAATTTCGTTGAGGGATCCAAGACAGTTAAACTCTTTCTTCGGGACTTCGTCGAGCTTCATTGCCTCGGCACTTTTTTGGTGGTCGCCACTGTTGATTCTGGCTTTCAGGAGTTGCAGTGGTTTGGAAATAGTGCGGTGGGATTGCCCCAATAAAAAATAAAATACCATTATAACCGGAAGGCAGTGCAGTTTATGCTCATTTTATATCAATTTACACGTAATTTTTATAATTCGATTTAGCAAATTTTGTGGTCTACGCAAACAACGACGCGGGCGGAAAACTATGTTTTGATAATAATTTGCAATATTCTACCAGAACTGAAAAAAACGTAACAGCCAATATCGTGTAGTCCACGCAGGCGAAGCTGCGGGCGGAAAGCTAGTGAAGTATAAAATAAATAAATAAACAAGGTGTTCGCGACGAGGCGTCACATAGCTTACAGCTTATATACTTCCTTATATACTATCGTTGTACATGAAATACTAGAAGTAAGTAATGTATGTAATAGCATAGGTAAATAAAAAAAATATTTATTTTCGTTAGACCACCTCATAAAAGCAAGTAGTGCGGTATGCGATCTACTCACATACCAATTGTATTATTTATTTTACACACATTAGTTTGTTAGGAAACACAATCTAGGTGTTTTAGCTTGTTTACCCTAAGTCTATGATTGAAAAACAATACATAATAACAGTACATAGCTAGGGATAATAATATCTCACCCTGGAACAGTGAATACACACACATTTTCTTCAAATAAGTGGTTAGAAAACTCGTTATTCACGATTTAGTACTTCTAGGTAACCTATACTTCTGCCTAGACCCTATAATTAGATAGTACTCATATAGTCTTAGTATATAAACACCACTTAGTTGAGGTAATGTGTTTGTTTGAACCAGTATAGAGGTTTCTATGCGCTTGTCAGCGGTCCACCACTCTCAGACATATTTTGTACCTGAAGACTTATTGATATGCTTTCTGAAGCATTACCTTCGGAAGCTGCAGGCAGGCGCCTGGATCCTGACACCATACACGGCCACTGGTACTGGTGGCCTTCACTCGAGTAAACAAACTCATAAAAGCTGTGGCACAACACAAATTCCGGTTCCCGGCACCTAAAATACCAGAAGGGCTGGTGGTACACCCATCAAAGTTACACCATTCGATAGCCCGTTTCTCTGCCTTCCCAACCATACTTCTGAAAGGAGCCTAGCTCTAGTGGTTGGGGAGATAACTTTCGTAACAGGTTGTGAGATTCCATGGATTTTTCATGGCACCGACCAGGTCAATTCTACTTTTTTTTATTGTCTATAGGCTTGCGCTTGACCACTATCTCACCTGATGGTAAGCGATGATGTGGTCGACGATGGAGCACGCTTGCCTAGAAAAAACCCATTCACTCTCGACTTGAAAACCCCTAGATTGTAGCTATCGGGAAACACAGATTCCGGCAGGGAATTCCACTCTTTAGCTGTACGCATAATAAAAGTGTCCCCAAAACGTTTTGTGCGTATGGGTGGGATGTCCACCATGTACCGATGACACATGGTGGAACGTCTGGTAGTCCGATGATGGAACGAACTGGGCGGAATTAAATCATGTAATTCCATCGCACACTCCCCGAAATGTAACCGATAAACCTTCTTCAAGGTTTGAAGCTACATCCACCAGAGTACTACCACCGGATAGCCTGTGGTGATGGCTACCGGGGTCAGTCTGACACTTCTAAGCACCTACGCGCCTGGAAGATATAGATGTAACTATAGAACTAGTATATTTCTATAGCCTTATAGAAGGGCTTCAAGACCCATATAGTGACCTAGTAGTAAGATATATAGTTTGAGAAGAAAATAGCTTCTAAGTCCAATAGTCAACAGAATTTCCCTTCATCCTTCATTCTTCCTGGAGAATCTATCCACGGTATATAGTTTGGAACCTGGTTGAAAGTTCATTGGATGGGTCATTAAAGGGCGCAACCAAGCATATAGGTCACTCCCTGATCCCTTCAGGGATGGGGCGGTTCTGTTGACTTATAGCATAATATTGTAGTGAAAATTTTTGTAAATAAAAATCCTGCGCGTACGCAAAGGTCCTCGTTACGGTGAAGTTTGGTAGTACGATAGTGCGCATGCGCACTGAGAAATTTGTAGCCATTACCATGTATTAGTCAAATCTGCGCAACTTTATGTAATCTGCGCAACTTTATGTAACAAAGACCCTGCAAAAACATCGTGAATAGTTATGAAGAATGATTTATTTCCTTTCTTATTTCCTTATCTTTCATTTTCTGGACATCAGGACTTCACCTATGAACACCTAGCAGTCATCAATCAACCTTCCAGGCTTCAGAACTCTTGAATAATCTGAACTATAGTTACAGGGCGTCAACGCGCTTCGAACAGGTGCCTTACAACCGCCAGATACCTACCTTAAGCGATCACGTCCACCTGGTACACTGGGAATACAAGTATAATTCTGGTTATCAGTGATGCTGGTTTTCATGTTATAACTTGCATACCTACTTCCTTCTATTTGTTTGTATACAAACATAAAAAAAAACCGGCCAAGTGCGAGCCGGACTCGCGCACGAAGGGTTCCGTACCATTATCGCAAAAAACGGCAAAAAAACGTGTCTTTTGTATGGGAGCCCCACTTAAATATTTATTTTATTCTGTTTTTAGTATTTTTTGTTATAGCGGCAACAGAAATACATCATCTGTGAACATTTTAACTGTCTAGCTATCACGGTTCATGAGATACAGCTTGGTGACAGCCAGACAGACCGACAGTGGAGTCTTATTTAGGGTTGCGTTTTTACCCTTTCGGTATGAAACTCTAAAAACACTAGGAAGTGATGACGGGTGGGCGTTTTGGGAGACTATTATGTAAAAGATTGACGTTCCAAAAGTTCTTGCTCTCAGCCTAATTTGAGTAAATTACTTTTTATTTTGATTTAGGTCACCACTCCGGAGTGCTGCTCTATCATGAACAAGAAAACACAAAATCGATCACTCCACAGTTTTTCTGGCTCCACTCCTGCTGTCAATCACTTGGACCTTGCTCAGTAATCCGGTTATCTGTCGTACAAGATTGACGTTCTATCTACACGTGACTCGTGTCGTTATCTGCACCAAATTAGCATCGTTTACTATACTACGAGTATAGCCAGCTCCTTCCGTTTGTTTTACGACCACACTTGGATTATTTCTTTGCGGGTGGTAGGTACAGAAGAACGAGTCATTTAGCGATAGCCTATGATCTTCTGATGTAGCCTGGTGGTCCAGGATAGAGTGGACGGTAACAGGTTACGCGGGAGGTCACCAATGAGGTGGACCAATCACATTAAATGTGCCGTTGGAGGTCCTGTAAATGAGTGCGCCAAACTAACATCTAACTGGGTCAAATGGAGAGAGATCGTGAGGTGAGTTACAACACCAGCAATAAGGCAAAATTCATCGTGACCACGACCGCTCTGTCAAAAGCGAAACGAAGAAGAAGAAGTAAAGTTTTCCTTCATTTGTGGGATACTGGTCACCTCTTTGTTAGAAAAAGTAGGAATTATTCACTTCGCAGGCCCAATGCAAATTGGTAGATGTCACCACTTCTAGAGTTTTTGGTTCTTAGACAAGCTTCTCGCGGCTTCCTCATGATGTTTTTCTTCTTTGTTTTGAGAACACTGGTGATGCCATCTTACTTTCTTCATGTTTTTTTTTTTTATAGTCTATAGGCTCGTGCTTAATCACTATCTCACCTGATGGTAAGCGATGATATGGTCGACGGTGAAGCATGCTTGCCGAGAAATAAGCTATTCATTCTTGACCTAAAGACCCGCTGTACGCATAATAAAAGAGTTACCAAAACGTTTTGTGCGTATGGGTGGGATATCCATCATGTACCGATAACGCATCGCCGTACGTCTGGTAGTCCGATGATGGAACGGGCTGGGCGGAATTAGATCATACAATCCCTTCGCACACTCCCCGAAATGTATCCGATAAAATACCGACAAGGTGGCAACTCGGCGACGATGTTCAAAGCTCTGGAGCTTTGAACATCGTCGAACTTGACCAGTGCTTCACTGCCAATGAATCTCTTTGTCCGCTTTTCGATCGACTCTAGTGCTTCAAGCTGGTATTTTGCAGATCCGTCCCAAAGATGAGAACAGTACTGCATGCATGATCGAACTTGTGCTTGATACAAGTTCAGCAGCTGTTCCGGCGTGAAGTACCTTGTCACCTTCGCAAGGATCCTCAACGTTTTGGTAGCCAGCCTGAGCCTTTGCCTCAATGTATGGGCCAAAATTGAGAGTCTGATGTCACCGTAACGCCAAGAAGCTCAAGATGGTCCGTTATTGGCACGTTTACATCACAGAAATTTGGAGCTGGGTGAAATCGGCTCTTTTTAGCGGAAAAAAGACACGCCTGGGTTTTAGCAGCATTACACCTGACAAGATTGGCATCGCCCCATTTACAGCCCCAAGGACAGGTTCAAATGCTCCACCATGGCCTCACGGAGAGACTGGATCTGCGGTTACTAATGTTATAAATACGAAAGTATATATGTTTGTTTGTTACTCAATCACGCCAGAATGGCTGAACGGATCTGTATGAAATTTGGTATAGAGTCTATCTCTATATATATAGTCTGGAATAGCACATAGGCATAAAAAAATACTATTCATGCAGGTGAAGACGCTGGAAGAAGCCAGTTTCATATAACTGTCAAATGAGTGGATGATTTGACTATGCGGGCAATTTTATTTATTATCTAGTCAATTTGATTGCCCTGACTTTCAAACAATGTTGTGGGTGTCCTGACTAGACAATTACTTTACCTTTGAAAACTCTTCCTTTCATCATATTCGTAGTCCAGTGGAAAAGAATATTTTGCCTGACTACCAAATACTTTGGTCGCCTGTACTTCATTTGTCGCAAACCAGGTTACGTAGACCTTATTCCACTCTCGATTGTTTTGTGTTTAAAGGTCAAGACAAATTGGTTAGTTCTGTTGTTGGTATTAATGAAGTTATAGAGCTGGCTAAAAGGCCAGTCGTTTTATCGTCTTGACATTTTCTTGATTAGATAATCATGAGGATGTTGATGCTACTTATTTCATTGGGGTTTATGTGTTTCTCTTATGGAGGTTGTGTTCGGCTTTGTGGCTGTCTGGATAGTGCTATGTTCATTTTACGATGATTGATTCTACATAAATTATAAAGAAAGCTTCTAGTAGGAACTGTAGCATAATATTATGCCGGGGTCAATAGATATACTGGTTGTTGATGATAGTTTTTAGAGCAGTGGGCAGAGGTGATCAAAAATGCACAGATTAGCCAAATAGTAATCCTGGCTAACTGAATTCGAACACATGACTCTTAAATCGGGCATTGTTACTTACAACCAAGCCACCAATGTTCTAGAAGAACAATAATAGTCGTACCAACAAATCTAAACGTATTTCATAAAACGAAAAAAAAATTGATATAAAAAAGATAAAAGGTAGCCTGTGGACAAACTGATCCGATAAAAAATGTTTCACTGATTGACAGTAGGACTCAGTGCTTTGCCTAGCAAAATTCACTGTTCCTGTATGATACCCCGCAGAAGCGATGCCACAGAGAAAAGCTAGTTTTCAATATTTGTCTAAACATTCTCTATCTGCAGTGCTATATGTGGCCTCAGAGCGAATCTTTTACTTAGGCTCAATCGCTTTGACGTTTAAGTCAATTTTATTGAAACTGGATAAGCGTCGTCTGGTGACAGTATGGGGAAAAAAAGGCCTTATCCCAACTGTAAACGATCCTTTTGTGTCCATTGGCCTTGTTCACACAGATCTCCTGCTTGAAATGGAGGAAAGTAAAAATTTGTATCTATTCCTACTCCTCCGTTATTCTTTTCTGATTAATTTCGTTGCGGGACCCAAGCCAGATAAATTCATTCGGCGGGATTTCGTCGGACTTCATTGTCTCGGCGCAGGAGTTGCAGTGGTTTGGGAATAGTGCGGTGGGACTGTAGTATGGTGAAACCGCTTTTTTGTATACAAATTGACATGAGAGAACGTTTACGTTAATGAGAACGAGTACGTGAAAAATTAGATGAAGGTCTCTGTTAACATCTCACCGTAGTAACTTAGATGAAGTGAGCTGTCAAAATACAACTTCAGGTGGAATGACAGTTCAATTAACGCTCACTTCACCATAGTTTATATGTTTACATTTTAACAGAGTAGACTAGCTGTATTGCTTTTCTGTAGACATTTTACCGTGATTACTCACTTCACCTTGCGCTTGAAGTGAGCTCCCTCGCATAGGTTTTAATGACAGCTCGGTGAGATGTTTTCAGAATCGACCGGCAGTAAAAGTTGATCATAATGATGAGTACATTGACCCCTTTTCAGGTGTTGCGATGTTTCGGTTACAACTTGAAGGTGGTGTTAAAACAATTGGTATTTTAGTATCTTAGAAATAAAGACTATTTAGTTAAACTCACTTTAATCTATAAAACAACCGTTAAAGCATTCACTCCCTCCCTTATATTTACTTCCACCTCTATAAAAAGTACGATAAATATAATCGATGCCACAGCGTTATTTAACGCGACCCCTATATCTCGGGTGTCCCCCGTGTTTCCCCTCAGACATGTCTTGAAAAGATACTGTCAACTTGTGAATTATACCCCCCTTTCTAAGTGTGCGCTCACACTTGAGCTATTAGCAGGGGCTTTATTGAAAAAATACTAAAATATCGAAATCATAATTTTTACAAGCTTTAACTTATCTTATCCTTATTCTTTATTGCACACAAAACATAACATGAAGATACAAATACAATGGTCAGCTTATGTACAAAGGCGAGCTTAACCCATTATTGGGTTCTCTAACAGCAAACCTCAGTTGTAATAGAAAATTTGCATATGAGGACAGTGATCCAAGTGCACAACAAAATTTTAAGTCAAAAAACATTGAATATCGAACTCTAACATACTAAATAAACTAAACAGATACCTACGTGTAAACATAATACACTTATTATATTACAATAACATACATAACTAAAATCTTACATTTATAAATACATATTTATGCGTCATGTTGATAGGAAATGTTCCTTTATTCTTCTCTTGAAAACCTCCAAAGAAACGCTATCCCCTATAGAATGTGGAAGAGTATTACAGAGGCGAACAGCACGAACAGTAAATGATACACCGTAACGACTTGAGGAGTGGGGAGGAAAACGAAGGAGAAGAGATGATGAAGAACGGCAAGGTTTTCCTCTCGAAACAAGATACTCAAAGCGCTCTCGAAGATACGAAGGAGAGTTAGGATTGTGAAGAACAGAAAAGAGTAAAGATAGAGTGTGGATATCTCCGCGCTGACAAATAGGCAGCCACTTCAACCGCTTCCGAAATTCCGACACATGGTCGTACTTTCGAGTGCCAAAAATAAAGCGGATGCACAAATTCTGCAGACGTTCGTGCTTATCAAGGAGTTCCTCAGTCGCATCAAGAAAGCAGACATCAGCATAGTCAAGAAGAGGAAGAAGGAGAGACTGAGCAAGAGTAACTTTGTTTGGAAAAGGCAGGAACTTCTGGAGACATTTAAGAGACCGAAACGAGCAAAACACCCTCCTGCTTACTTCTGCAATGTGAATATTCCAAGATAGGTTGTTTCATGAATAGGCCAAATCTTTTAACTGAATTTTATAACAGTTATCCCCACCCAACCGATTGAGTTAAAATTTTGCAAGCACGTTTTTTTGGGATGACAATGCACGGTTAGCTAAGTGACATCATTCTTTATCCAACATGGCGGACTCCCAAAGATGGCGTACGAAATATTACTATGTACCCCAATGATAAACATAGATATCAAATGACAAAATATGCAATTTTTGAATATTATTATTATTTATAATAGTAGGCCCTGTGTACAGTTTCAACGTTTACCACGAACAATTCCTCGGTAGCACCTCGGTTGATTTGTGTCCGCTTAATCACGAGAAAAAAAACCAAGTGCGAGTCGGACTCGCACTCGAAGGGGTCCGTACCATTACCGCAAAAAAGACAAAGAAATATTTGTTGTATGGGATACCCACTTAAATATTTATTATATTCTGTTTTTATAGTATTTTTTGTTATAGCGGCAATATAAATACATCATCTGTGAAAATTTTAACTGTCTAGCTATACCGGTTCATGAGATACAGCCGGACAGGTAGACATACGGATCGTGGAGTCTTAGTAATAGGGTCCCGTTCTTACCCTTTGGGTACGGAACCCTAAAAACTGTCAAAATGCAGATGTATCAAGTAGTTCAACCCTGCTATAGCCCCTTTGATAACAAGTAAAATTTTAAAACCTCGACACATTTTTTTTTTCGGGCCACCAAGATACAGGCTGTGCCTAGTTTGGGGCCCACGGACACTTCCATTGTGATAACTAGTTCATTTAGTCCATTGTGCAAATTGTTTCTGTGTTTAACTTGTGTGTGTGTAAATAAATAAATAAATAAAAAATGTATTTTTCATTTCATGATATATAATTTATCTAGTATTAGAAACGATTCGATCGACAATCTATCACACTCATATTATAAAGGCGAAAGTTTGTGTGTGTGTGTGTGTGTGTTTGTTACTTCTTCACGCTCAAACGGCTGGATGAAATTCGGCACAGAGGTAGATTATTTATTTATTTAGGGACAACAACCAGCAGAGTAATAATAACTGAACCTAGGTTAGAATAATTAGAACAGAGGGTAGACGTATTCGAAATGTGGTGCTGGAGGCGGATGCTTCGAATACCATGGACAGCCAAACGCACAAATGTGTCTATCCTTTCCCAACTCGATATCAAGACCAGATTGTCTACAGTATGCTTACAGCGTATTTTGACCTATTTCGGTCACTTAATGCGAAGGGAAGATGGAAGTCTGGAAAAACTGGTCATTGTTGGCAATACCGAAGGGAAAAGAGCACGAGGCCGGTCGCCAACACGATGGTCTGACCAAGTGCCTTCACTTGGTCAGACCATCGTGTTGGCGACCGGCCTGCTACCTCCTCAAGCAAATTTCAGCAGGTGTTGATGGCAACTTTGGACCGGAATCGATGGAGGCAGATTGTCCGCTCAAAGGGGTCCAGTGACCACGATCCTCAGTAATGAGGGACCGATTAAAGATGAAGAAGAGAGAAGAAGGTTAGAATTTTTACAATAAAGATAACAAATACACTACTCACAAACATTATTCACATATTGATAAACAGTTCTACTAGTTGCTAAAGAGAACGATATAAAAATAAACAGAGTAAAATTGAACATGACTTAATTGTTAGGGTTCCGATCACTAACAATAATAACGATTATAGTCTAGAAGAGCCCGAAAAAAAGGACACGTTCTATCTCGGCAATATGTTCCCTTGGGATAATTTTCAACATTCACGCGGACGAAGCCAGAAGAAGCAGAAGTTGACGAAGAAGTGAGAAATGAGTATATTAGAGGAAGTTTGAAAGTGGCGCCAGCGACAAAAAAGTTGAAAGGAAACCGTTTGTCCTGGTATGGTCATGTGATGAGGAAGGATGAAACGCATGTTACTAAACGAGTTATGAATATAATTAATGTGGATGGATGGAGAGGGAGGGGACGGCCAAAGAAAGGATGGGTGGACTGTGTGAGGAGTGATATGAAAGAAAAGGGAGTCAGTGATAGCGTGACGGGGGACAGGACGGTATGGAAGAAGAAAACGTGTTGCGCCGACCCCAAGTAACATGGGGCAAGGGAAGGAAGACGATGATGACGCGGACGAAGCCCCTGGCAGAAGCTAGTTGAACAAATAAGTATGATACGATATCTTGCGACAACACCCCGATTCAAACAGTAAAACGCCCATAACTTTTGAACGGTTGAACCGATTTTCATCAAACATAGATAATAACACTCTGGGTAAAGTCACCTTTAAAATGAAATCGGTTCATCCGTGTAGGAGCTATGATCCCACAGATAGAAACACAAACACACAGGTATACCACGTTAAACTTATAACACCTATCTTTTTTCGTCGGCTGTTAAAAACAGGCGTGGATTATGTTGTTGGTATTTAATAAAAAGTAAAATTTGTATGTCCATAAAGTAAAAAATAAGGGCTTAGAATTCCTTGTTGCCAATACAATCTCCCTAACATTGATCCAGAACCGACTATCATACTAAACATAGCCAGGAAGTGTGAACAAAGCATATTGTTCTATTGCTGCGGCGTAGCAACGTGATGACGTCACCGCTACGTCAGTAGCACTCTCGTAGCGTTGTAGCTTCGTAGCAGATAGCTGAACTGCTACGCGTTGAGTCAATTTCCAAGGAAATAGGAACATTGTTGTGCATCTGAGACACAACATTGTTTATTTGAATAATAAGGGTTAAAGTGGGTTTAACTATATAATCTCTATTTCGTGCTCATTCCACTTGAGAAATCGACAGGCAACCAGAAAATTAAGCATTAAGTGACGAGGCGCTGATATTGAACATAGAGAAAACCCTGTTTACCTAGGTGCTACCTTAGACCGCTCTTTGACTTATAGGAACCACTGTGTCAAAACCAAAGTCAAGGTCAACACACGCAATAACCTTCTACGCCGACTCACATCCACCACCTGGGGCGCCTCTTCTCACGTTCTCCGCACATCTGGCTTAGCTCTCTGCTTCTCGGTTGGCGAATTTGCCTGCCCAGTGTGACACCGATCTGCTCATGCCCGAAAAGTAGATGCAGCTTTAAATGAGACTTGCAAAATAATAATTGGTTGTTTAAAACCAACTCCACTTAACGCACTATACCCGCTAGCCGGCATAGCCCCTCCGGAACTTCGAAGAGAAGTTGCCTGTTCCTCCGAGAAGCACAAACAGGAGACAGACAACCGACACCTAATGTACAACATGGAGCAACCAAGGAGACGGCGATTGAAGAGTCGGAAGAGCTTCCTTAAGTAAACTAAAATTATTAAAGACAGCAGCTCTAGCGAAGATCGCAAAAAACTGTGGGTCCTCAAATACCCGCCTCCAACGGACTATGTTGAGCTTGCAGAAAAGCTCCCAGCGGGCCATAAACAGCCATGGCCCATCTGGAAATCCCTAAACCGGTTACGAATTCATGTGGGCCGCTGTAGGCATAACTTAAGTCAGATGGGGGTACTCCAATCAGCCACAGTGTGACTGCGGAACCACCCCACAGACGATGCCCACCTCCTGTCCTGCTTCTTATGTAAAAACACCTGCACCATGCAAGACCTTTGTGAGGCCAGCGCTAAGGCTATCGACGTGGTTGAATACTGGTCGAAGAAAATTTAGTAAAGGAATCATCGACCCGAAGAAGAAGAAGAAGATCTCTATTTCTAAGATACCAATACCAATTGAAATACCAATTTTTATAACGCCATCTTCAAGGTGTAATAGAAACATCGCAAAACTTAAAAAAACCGGCCAAGTGCGAGTCGGACTCGCGCACGAATGATTCCGTACTTGGTAAATTGCGGTTTACGATTTATGACATATTAAAAAAAAATACTTACTAGAACTCGTTCAAACCAATTTTCGGTGGAAGTTTACATGGTAATGTACATCATTTTTTTTTTTTTTTTTCTTTCTCTTATTTTAGAAGTTACAGAGGGGGGGGGGGGGACCAGAATTTTACCACTTTAGAAGTGTCTCTCGCGCAAACTATTCAGTTTAGGAAAAATGATATTAGAAACCTCAATATCATTTTTGAAGACCTATCCATAGATCTCCCACACGTAAGGGTTTAATGAAAAAAATAATTGAGTTTCAGTTCTAAGTATGGGAAACCCCCAAAATTTATAGTTTTTTTTTTTGTATTTTTGTGTGAAAATCTTAACGCGGTTCACATAATACATCTACTGACCAAGTTTTAACAGCATAGCTATTATAGTTTCGGAAAAAAGTGGCTGTGACATACGGATGGACAGACAGAAAGACATGACGAATCCATAAGGGTTCCGTTTTTTGCAATTTAGCTACGGAACCTTAAAAAGGGTCAATGTACTTATCATTGTGATCAACTTTTACCATGAAACCAACACAATCGCAAAAAAAACTGCTGTTTATTACATTATGTTCATTATATTTTATTTATCACATAGTTTACAAAATGTAAACAAACATCAAAATTCACTATCTCAAATGATGAAAAAGTGTAAACCAGCTAAACCACCACCGTTAATTTACCTCCCAAACCTGCAAGTTTCTTAAAACCCCGACCACGTCCAATCCATTAATATTGTCAACGCCAGGTATAAGACCATCAAAAAACAACTCAGTACAAAATCCTACTTTTACCTAAACACGAAGATTAATAGTTAATCGCTATAGTCTGTACAAACATCGCTTTTTCCTCCAAAATCTAAATTCTTTCGAACAAATAAATCACCGGCAGGTGTCGCTGACGTTTGTGCCTCTCTTTCACCCTCTACCCATCTCTCTCTACCATTTAATTAGAATATTCGCGTCTACAATTAATCCGGGAATATTGAAAGGCGAACACATTTAATAGGTTCTATGGAAAAATAAATTTATTAAGGCTTTTTAAGTCTTGGTCCGTAAGAGGCACTTAGCTTAATTGCTGTTTTTGGACCTTCGTCTTTAAATAAATTGGCTTCTTCCTTGAAGTTTAAGTAAAATCTTTTTTTTGACTTGATTTATTTGATAAAGGAATATTCGAAATACATTCGGTCTTGGTGAAAGTTTTTTCATTTCTGTTAATGGGAGACTTATCTAAGTAATTATTCAAAGACCCAGCGAGTGCTACTGTTGATGGTTGTTAATATTTTAAGTGCTGTTAGCTCGTAGATGAAATGAGTCATCATAATCATCGGCCTTATAATGTCCCCACTGCTGGGACACAGGCATCCTCTCTGTGAGACTGGCAATGGGCTTTAATCCACTACGCGGGCCTAGTGCGGGTTGGTGAATGTCACATGTCTTCGAATTTTTGGTTCTAGGACATGCCGGTTTCCTCACGATGTTTTCTTTCACAGTTTTAAGAGCAGTAGTGATGAAATAATTGACACAAAGTAAAGCGCCTGCCTGGGTTCGAACTCACGAACGTAAGTCAGGGCCGTTACCACCACTGCTCTCTCAAATGAGAAATGATTTGACTGTATTAAATAGGCAAATGGTTTTAATGCCGTTAGATTCCAAATGAACTGTCCCGGTCAAACAATAGTATGATTTTAAGAGTCGTTTCGACTGTTCCGGTGGAGTCCGTGGAAGCGAGTGCTACTGGTACGCCGTGCCGCGTCACCGAAGCGCTGCGCACTCGCACACCGATTGCTTTGTGGATCACGCAGATGTGTGTGCAGCGTAAACAGCGCGCTCCGACCGCCCGAAGTGTTTAGATAAATTCCCAACAAGTGCATTGTTTCAAATGCTACAATTTTACTACCGTTAAAATTTCCTGTGGCTTCATTTATGTTCACACATCTTGTCATACATTTACGCTGGTTTTGAGACGCAACTGAAATTTTGTAAAACATTGCTAGTAAGATCTGTGTACGATCTTCTAGGGCGTTTTCTTCTGGCGTTAACACACATCAGCCCGACTTCGACAACTGCTGAGCAGCATAGATTTCTCTCATCTTGTGCTAATCCCCACGATGCTATCTGCGTACGTTCTTCTAGGGCTTTCTCTTCTGGCGTAAACACAGTTCAGCCCGACTTCGCCCATTGCTGAGCAGCATAGATTTCTCTCATCTTGTGCCAATCCCTACGATCCAGTGCTAGTGCCATCCAGATTCTACTCACGATGGCAAAAATGTTGTCTGCCTATCTCGCCGTAAACGACCGATACTTTTTTTTCCAGCCCATGGACACCACAAAGTCAGTGTATTTCTGTTCACTTTTGCCTTAATACCTACCAATAATTAAAAAATAAATACAAGTAAAATTTAAAAAACTCCGACACATTTTTATTTCATGCTACATAAGTTATCTAGTAGTACACACGCTTCGATCGATAATCTATTGAACACGTAATTATGTTGCGAAAACGCCCCGATTCAAACAGTAAAACGCCCATAACTTTTTAACGGCTGAACCGATTTACATCAAACATAGAGATGTTTGATGTGAATCGGTTACACTCTCGATAAAAACATGAAATCAAAATCCGTTCATCCGTTTAGAAGCTATGATGCCACAGACAGATTCACAAATATACACACAAATACACAAACACGCGGGTACACACTTCAAACTTAGAACACCTCTCTTTTTCCTTCGGAGGTTATAAAGAATAAAACATAATGCCTGGAAAAAAATAAACAGTATCATGCACTCATTCTCATTATTACATTACTTAACATCAAGTCTGGTTTTCCCCGACACATACACACACCCACACACATCATTACTTATCGTGTTATTTCAAGTCTTTGTGATCGTCAATTCCAACACGCAATACATTCTGAACAAAGGGAATACACAATAGACACATGAATGACGAAGCCACAATCAAGTATCTAAACGGTTCAACCCTAAGTTACTACAAACCGCTTCAGCGAGAGAGGGTTAAAAATAGCTGATTACTGTCTACCAGTAGTGTGGTTGACCTGAAAGAGCCTTACTATATAAAGTTGAAATTTTGTCAGCAATAAAGGTAGGCAAAAAGACCAAAATGATGACAAACGCTAGCGAAGTCCTCCATGTCTTGTGGGGATCAATCCTAAATATTGTATTGAGATTACGCAGCTCCTTACAAAAAAAAAAGTTTATTTAAAGACCGACTACGGTTTTTTTTTTGCCAATGTTACCCGGGCCATAATAACGAATCGATTGACACCTTATCAATCAAAATCGGATGCATAGTTTAGGCGCTACGGAAGAACATACGTAAATACAAACATACATACATAGACTGCTAAAATCATACTCTTTTGGCTTCCTTTTGGCTTCGCCGTAGTCGGGTAATAAGCAGTCATGGGGACTGCTGACAAAAGTGGAGACTCAAAGCAAAAACACAGTTATTTCGTCATACGTCACATTAGCATGCTGCTGATGCGAACATATACGTTTTTCTCCTACCAAAACTCGCTCAACACGGATAAAGCCACTTTTCACTACAAACAACTTATTTTTAAAACGTTACATAAAACTTACATGACCTGGTGGAGTAGAGAACTAACATGAAAATCCAGGAAATAAAGACATTTTCTGCGAAATAACTTTGAACAGAATTATGTTCATTGCAATAGTGGTAATGTTGCCTAAAAAGTCCATAAAATGCCAAAGGAGCAAAAAAAATGGGCTGTCAAAGGGCCTAATAGTACATTGTTATCCTAGGGGTGAAAGTAACTTATTTAGTCCCGAGACGGGGTTTGGCGCCCGGAACGAAGTGAGGGCGCCAATAGTTCGAGGGACTAAATAAATCTTTAACCCGAGGTAAACACTGTGCTTTTCATTACAAATACAAGGAAATAAAGATAAAAACATGAATTAGCTAAAGAAAAAATGATTGCCGCTTTCCCGCCTATTTTGTTTGTTTTTTTTTCTATTCAGCCATTATTTTTTATTTTCATCATTGAAAAAATGGTAAATATTTTTCCCAAATCTAAGTTATTTTAAAGAAATTGTTGAAACTAAATTACAATAAAGTTATTTAAAAAATATATATTCTTTAATCAATACTTAACTTTTAAGTTATTTCAATTTTACTTCGTGGTTGTATAGAAAGTTGGAACATGGTTCAATAGATATGTGAAAAGGAACTAGTTTTTTTTTTAAATAATTTGACAGCTGTCAGTTGAAAGCGATTCTCCCTAGGGCTGAAAAGTATTACTTTCAACCCGCTCCTCAGGCAACTTAAGACCTACTTTCAGAGTATGAGTAATGAAAAAATAGTTTATTGCTTAATTCTCGTAAAGTTTTGATTTCAGAGCAATTTATGCTAAGAGCAAGTTTATTCCTTGTTCAAATAAAGTCCTGCATAAGATTCACTTATTCTCATAAGTTTTTGTATATTTTTGGTACTAAATCTGTGCGTATGGTAATTTAGGCTAGTCAAATTACGTTTTTATGCTCATGAGAGCCGTTTAAAATTCAAAATGACGTTTTCTGGTATGTTTTCATGTTTTGACAGTAATTTTATCTTTTTTTTTTTTAAATACGGTATTAGAGAAAGTTAACAGTACTGAAACCTCATTCACCTCATTGCAGTCGTTTTCATCGACAGAACTATAGGAATGAAACAGTTTCGAACATAATGAAAAGTGAGAAATAATAATGGGAAAATATCTATAATTGGAGGCCTATCTGCGAAATTTAATTCCTAAATAAGTATTTTCACCGGCATTATGTTTATTGTGCTAGTAGTAATGTTGTAAACCAACCATAAAACCATAATTTTATCAGCCTGAACTCACATTTGCACAGATTTAGTACAAAAAACCGGCCAAGTGCGAGTCGGACTCGCGCACGAAGGGTTCCGTACTTGGTAAATTGCGGTTTACGATTAATGATGTATTAAAAAAACTACTTACTATCGTTCAAATCAATTTTCGATGGAAGTTTACATGGTAAAGTATATCATATATTTTTTTAAGTTTTATCATTCTCTTATTTTAGAAGTTACAGGGGGAGACACATTTTACCACTTTGGAAGTGTCTGTCGCGCAAACTATTCAGTTTAGAAAAAAATATATTAGAAACCTCAATATTATTTTTAAAGACCTATTCATACGAGTAGATACCCCACACGTATGAATAAGATGAAAAAAAAAATGAGTTTCAGTTTTAAGTATGGCGACCCTCAAAATTTATTGTTTTTTTTTTCTATTTTTGTGTGAAAATCTTAATGCGGTTCACAGAATACATCTACTTACCAAGTTTTAACAGCATAGTCCTTATAGTTTCGGAAAAAGTGGCTGTGAAATATGGACGGACAGACAGACATGACGAATCCATAAGGGTTCGGTTTTTTTCTATTTGACTACGGAACCCTAACAAAATCTGAAATAAAATTATCTTTTGACTTATTTCTGGAAAGCCATTAGTGAACCAGGTAGGACATTTTTGCGCACAATTTAATAAGGAGTAAACTTGCCGTACCATAAATTGCAGTAATATCAAAACTTTAAGAGAACTAAGCAAAAAACAGACTTCAGTCTTAACTTCAAGTCGATTGACATAAGGTACTTTTTAGGGTTCCGTACCCAAAGGGTAAAAACGGGACCCTATTACTAAGACTCCGCGATCCGTCTGTCACCAGGCTGTATCTAATGAACCGTGATAGGTAGACAGCTGAAATTTTCACAGATGGTGTATTTCTGTTGCCACTTCAACAACAAATACTAAAAACAGAATAAAATTAATATTTAAGTGGGGCTCCCATACAACAAACAAGATTTTTTTTCCGTTTTTTGTGATAATGTTACGGAACCCTTGGTACGCGAGTCCGACTCGCACTTGACCGGTTTTTACGGAATAAGAATAAGAAATTTTATTTGCTCAAACATGTGTATACATACATAATTAAAATAATACATGCATGCAAGATCTTAAATAAGAGTGGCTCACGACATGTCTGCCATTTCTCATGGCGTGCAAATATTTTAGGTACTATTATTATTATTGAATTAATGATTTTTAAATTTTACAACTATACATTAAACATCATTCACACAAACAGATTTCTTATATTATATATTATTTACATTATCCAATGATTTCTAATTTATTTTCCTAGTCCAATATTAAAGATAACAATTATCACAATGAAGATTTACATTTTAATAGATATTCAATTATAATTAAATTTATAATATTATAGGCATTTCTAAGTTCGCCACTACTACATGACCATAATTACTACAATGTTAGTTATAATTATTTATAATAATCACCATGAGTCGTTTAAAAATTCTGTTATACTATAATATGCATTTTGTGCCAAAATTAATTTTATTGTTTGTTTAAATTTAGGTATAGTTTGCTCTTTCCAACTTTTGGGCAATTTACTGTAGATAATTGGTGCCTAAGTGCAATTTTTGATGTATGTAAACATAGCTTGCTATCATCACGCCTATTTCTTGGAAATTTGTCTGCCATACGAGGAAACAAATGTGCATTTGTTTTTACGAACATTGCCATTTCTAATATATAAAGTGAAGGTAATGTTAATATTTGAAATATTTTTTACAGCTATCGGTAGTTTTGAGATTAAACCCAGGTCTCAAGCAGTACTTTTGTCTTCTAAAGATGATATCCCTGTCGGTTGAGTTACCCCAGAAGATAACACCATATCTAATGACGGATTCAACTAAACCATAGTAGGCCGTTAATAGCGCCTCTATATTTAGAGTACGTGATAATTTATATAACGCATATGCACCACTGCTTATTCTTTTGGCTAGAGCCTCATTATGCGCTTTCCAATTTAAGCTTCTGTCGATTGTTAGTCCTAAATATTTTGTACTATTAGCTGTCTGTATTTTATTATTATTATATTCGATGTCAAGACTAGAGAATAATGATGATCGTTGGCTAAAGTGCATAATCAAAGTTTTATTTATATTATTTTCAAATTATTATTATTCAGCCACGTTACTGCTTCAATTAATGTATTTTTTATGTCCGTTTCATATGTATTCTTAGTATGGCATGGTATAGTTATCGTACTGTCATCCGCAAACAGTGTCATGGGATGTTTAATGGATTTAGGGAAGTCATTAATATAGACTGTAAACAGGAGTGGTACGAGTACACTGCCTTGCGGAACTCCATGAGGGACGGTACGCTCGCATAACGTTAAAATTTCTTCACGTTTGGAGCTCATATTTATTCTACTAATTTAGGTTACTTGTTTTCTGTCATGTAGGTATGATTACGTTCCTTTGGGATAATCTTCGACTTTCAAGTGGGCAAAGCCGCTAGCAGAAGCTAGTCTGGACATAAAGAAGTTCATCGAACTAAAGACAAACGAAACTAAAGTTAAACACAAAAACAAATGACGGTGATTCACTCATTCTACCCTATCAGTAAATAATAAAACATTTAACTGTCTGAAAGCGATTCCATGTTGTTCCTGAGTAAAGTCCGAGTTGGACCTTAATAGCTATCTTGATTGACGTCCCCTGTTTAAATAATAACAGAGATTTTAGATTTCAGCTTATTGTAAATACAGAGGAAATAAATTATAAAGACTGGATGAAGCGGAAGCTTTTGCCTCAAAATATTATTAATTGTTTGTTTAGTTTGTATCAAAACGCTGTAGGTAAGCGTCATGAGGAAACCGCAATGTCCTAGTACCAAAACATTCTAAGACATATGGTACCCACCAAGCAGCAATTGGCCCGCGTGAGAACATTAAAGGCTGAATTATGCTTATCAAAAAAACAAATTATTATAAAAACAAAAAACCCGACCTCGAAAAAATAAATAAACACATCAACACGGTCTAGGGATATTTCATACTCAATTAAATAACTCGAAAAGTACTGGCCGCATTGGAATCTTTTATACACCGATTTGTTTGTAATTTATCTCAAACTAATTCCAAATTCAAATTTTTGAAAATTCTTTTGTTTCGGTGGCATAAAAATGTCTTGATGTGTAGGAGAGGGAATTTTCATTTGTGCGAAATTTAGAAAACAATACGAATTACGTTTAGTTACAGTTTTTTTTTCATTTTTAAACGAAAGATAAAGTTAAAATTGAGGTATTGAAGCCATGCAACGCCAACATTTGACGTGGGCGGAGATGTTACGAGCTGTGGGAATGCTGGAAGCTGGGTCTGTTCAGCGTAATGTTGCTGAGGCCATAGGGACCGACCAAAATGTAATTTCAAGATTGTGGACACGCTATCGTAAGTAGCGGAGAGGCACCGGGGGCCAAGTCGCATCACTACCCCCAGACAAAACCGATTTTTTCAAATTACTGCGCGAGCTCAACCAAATGCAACGGCGACTCAATTGGTCCAAAGGCTGCGAGTGGAACACCAAGTGCTTGTGAGTGACCAAATTGTAAGAAGGCGACTGCATGAAAGCAATCTACGCTCTCGTAGACCACTCCGGGTCCCACCTTTACGGAGAGGCAATCGTGGACGACGATTAGAATGGGTTCGGAACCACGTGGACTGGGGCCGTGAGCAATGGTCCAATGTGCTGTTCACGGATGAATCCAGTTTCGGCTTCCATCCAGATTCACGAAGGACGCGTGTTTCGCGAGTTCCTGGACGATGGAGCCGTCTTCAGAACCCTTAGGAAGTTCACCCATACCAAGGAGGAACAATTATGGTTTGGGCATGAATTTGTCTTGGAGGACGGACGGATCTCGTTTGGGGGGCAATATGACGGCAGAACGATACGTCCTACAGGTGCTGGGGCCCGTAATCTTGCCCCACAGAACACAAATGGGGCAAGATTCCCTGCTTATGCACGACAATGCCCGGGCACACACGGCGAGAACGGTAGCAGCTTGGTTACATACACACAATGTTAGGGCCTTAGACTGGCCTGCTCAATCGCCAGATCTAAATCCCATTGAGCATGCGTGGGATATGCTGCAAAGAAGAGCTCTGAAGGAAGTTCCTGAAAATCTGGCTACAGAAGATCAACTTTATGCGCACCTCAGAAGGACATGGGACAATATTCCGCAGCAAGACATTGACAACCTTGTTCTGAGCATGCCGAATCGTTGCCGATGTGTTATGAACATCATGGGCGCTTTCTCAGACTACTTACTTCAAGTTTATAAATACAAATTAAATGATTTTTCTATTTTTTTCCGTTTTTACTCATAAATTAAAAGTTAATTCATATACGGTTTCCGTCTATGCTTCATTTTTTTTTCCATAAAATCCTGAAATTTTAATCGAAGTACCTTAACCATTATTAAAAAATGGTAGAATATTAAATAACGTATCTTTTAAATATGTACATGTCATATAAATAATTAACACATTGATAGTAAATCGTTTTTTTTTAAATATCCCTAGACCGTGTTGATGTGTGTAGTTGAAAAGAGAAAAACAAGTACTATTACGAGTAACACCGAATAACACTGCCTCGTAAGTTTACTAATACGAAACACTTAACAACAAATGCACGCAACCACGAAAAACTTTATGCCACCCGTAGCTCTCCATGCAATCTCGAATAACTAATTCACCAATTCGAAACACTGCTTGCTTCTGCGAAAACAATAGACATTAAATATTATGAAGTGCTGCCAGCGGTGACAAAAAAGGTTTTGGTAGGTTTCTTTATAACTTTTTTTTGTTCTCGCCGTGCAAAAACGATCAAGCAAGTCAAAAGATCCAGAGTTTCAATAATATTATGTCTTAAATTAAATTAGTAAACGTACGATTGACGTCAACCAGTTGATACACGTGACTCGACGTTTGCACACCATGTGTGCGTAAGCTATTGTTTTTCCATTGTATCTGTAATTAGACGCTCAATGGGTTAATAGCCTGCTTGATCAATGGTCTGTTGATAAATATAATCCAGCTGCACTTCACCGGTTTTTCTCGGTACGTAATATCAAGAACAAAATCAGCGTTAAGGCGCCGATTCCCTTGAGTAGCTGTTTTTTAAATGAGAATCACGTCTAAACGGCTGGTCTTAATTCTTTGGAATAAATGTATGTTACATAAGACCATTTTCTTAATAAATCTCAGACAATTTTGAGTTTTATTCGTATAACATAGTGTAATTAATTTGTAAAGTTATGTCTAAAACTGACAAAAACACGACAATGAGACCAAACCCGCTGGGCGTATTGTAATGAAATTGACACCATCTCAAAGACAATTTAATTATCTACATTTTGATCTGAAGGGTTTTTTTTAAGTCATAGAATAATAAGATAAATAAGTACATAAAACTACTAAATTTAGGGTCGCACGGGTGTGAAACGAGTGCGCGTTTTGTTCCCTCAAGGTCGTTGGCGTTAGTCGTCGTCTTAAGATCCATTGCGTCACGAAACAATGAAACTGTTTCTACATAACAGTTTCGTCATATAACTTATATACTGTACATTTATAGTAAAGAGAACATTTAATATTCTATACTTTGCCTTGTTATGTTAAAATAACCCACAATGATTACTTTCCATGTTCAACAATTATAGAAAACACCCTGCACTATTTACTCCACGCACAGCTCAAGTAAAAACCAACAAACTCACAGCCAAGTACAAAATGACATACCGCAGTAGAAAATGACAGTCTTTACCACGATTTGAGTTAAATATTCAAGTGTCTGAAAGCGTTCCTATGTTGTTGTAACAGGGACGAAGTCCAAGCTGGTTCGTAATTGGTACTGCGACAGACATCCCCCTCTTTTGTTAATAATTATTGAGAATTTATTTATAGACTTCACTTTGTTTAGTTTCATATTGTTCGATGAACCCGAAAAGTTGATCACCTTGCTTTCGTAAGTGTCCGGCAATTAGTAATTGTTTTTCAAGCACTTCTTGGCATCTAATTAAGCTAAAAATTGACATACATTTAAAATAACTTTGAAAAGATTTAAATAATACGGTACTGTAGAACTGGTCTTATTAGGGAGCTTGAAGGTGGCCGTAGCAACTCTTCAATCAGACAAGATAACACCATCGAGTTCGGCCTCATTGAATCTGTATTGACAAGAGTGATATAACATTTAGTACCTTGCATTTCAAAAAGTTTGTATTAAAAATATATTTTCCGTAATAATTAATACACAAAGGTTAGGGTTGAACTTATTTGCATCCGAAACGATAGCCGAACTTAGTGATAGTGGGCAAGTTGCATTGCTCGCAGACCGGATGGTCGATAGGGCCGAAAAGTTCTAGAGTGGCGACCGCGTACCTAAAGACGCAGTACTGGAATACCTCCCACTAGGTGGTAGTAGTAGTAGGGACTCCCGTTTCCGCACTTAAGACTCCCATTCCATCCGATGTGCGTGGGGTTACTGGCTAACATAGCCAGCCTAGCTCCGTCCAAAAGCACAGAAGCTTCCTGGGGGCTTCACAGGCTTCACGGACCGACAAACTGTTCACTGTTGAGATGCCACGCCCTCGCATTCCAGGATTACGTGGGCCGCTGATTCTTCGGCGTTAAATTCACCACTAGGTGGTTCGATGACATGTTAAGGCTGCGGGAAACCACTGCATGCGAGATGCACAGAACCACATGGTCGGTTACGGGGTTGGCCTAAGTTCAGCATTGGACGTATATCGGCTGAAATGATGAGGATGAAACCATAGATGAATTTTGTGAAGGATAATGATAAGATTAGGGGAAAAGTAGACATATTCCATTGACCGAAAATAAATTGGGATAAAAGTAAGAGAATGGAATGACGATACTTTGATAAGAGCTGTCATTTTTCGAATAACAACGGTGAGATTATGATTATGTATTTGTTATCAATTTGAGATGCATTAATAAGGTGTATAAATGAGGTTTTAAAGAGATGGATAGGACGGCATAAGAAACATTGGAGTTGCAACCTGGTCTAGAAAAGCTTGAGGCAGAAATGAGTGCAAACAGCTGGAAGAGGCCTATGTGTCACAGGACACGCTGATCACTAAACCGGAAAACCCGATGAGTTAGATTTATAAGTTTTTTAGTACTATTAGATTATACTTGTGTTTAGTTCTTCAGCAATAAAGGCTTAATAAATAAAAATTAAAATAAGGTGTATAACTGGTGGTTCGAATGTTGCTTAAGGGTACACTAGTCGACGGCACGAACTATTTTGTGCGCGGGGTTAAAATGCATTTTATATCAACCGACAACACGTGCGGAAGAGATAAATGCTGTGATGAGCAGTAGGAATGTAGTTCTCGTACGAATACACACTTTTGCAAATTTGTAGCGGAAATGGATAATGATTTAGGACGAAACCGAGCGCGCGAAATTTTATAAACAGGCCTTTGGCAGTCTAGATATTATGAAAAAGCTACTAAATCTATCTGTTCAAGATAAAATTATATGCATTGTTGAACTAATAATCTATCCCTGTATGGAGGTCGTTATGCAATTTTCCGTCTTCTTATGGTATTTATTTGCGCTCAAAAATGCGTTAAAATTAGTGTCGAAATGTGGAACTTTCGACGCTCATAACTTTCAAATATTTTCTTTTTTTACTTTTTCGCTTCCATACAGGGCTAGATAATGATGAGACAAATTGACATCACTTTTTATTTTGAACGTACATTGTCAAACAGTGGAATAATCCATAGACTACGTTTGTATGGAACAAATTTCGACTAGTGTAACCTTAAGTAGGCAACCTACTTACCTAGACAAGGAGTAAGTTAGTGGTAGATGGCAGGTTTACTAAAGGTGTACCTCTGCTATACCTTTCGGGAAACATAGCCGTGAAGTTATATTATGTGTGAGTATGAAGGTGCAGGCTTCACAAATTCAAACAAAATCTTGTTTCAAACCACGTATTTCCAAAGCGAAGTACCATTTCACTATATTTCTTTTCACTAGCAAAGAAACACAAGGAAAACTTGTTCTCAATTTTTCCTTACAAAAGTACATTCGGTCAAAGTGCCTCATAACTGTGGCTGGGTTTCCATTCATTCGCTGTGGGGAAAATATCGCCTTTTCTGTTGGAAGGGCGCTTCAAAAGTGAGAGTCACCTCCTGACTAGTTAAGGGCAAGTTTGCTGAAGTTGGTTGTACAGTGGGGAATCGTGTTGTTTACGATATTTTTTATTTGATTTATGGCGGTAGTGTATTCAGGATATAGTTTGGTATAGAAATAGGGTGTGGTAATAATGGGGGATGGTAGGCATGTTGCATGGAGTAGTATGCGTTAGTTTATGAGTTTATTATACTTGAACATCATAGCTGTAATTTGGAACTGGAAATAATCAATAGTTTCGTGACCAGCGCTCAGACTTCACTACACCGTTCCAATTGAAGAAGCTACTTGAAAAAAAAACAAGCAAGCATTAACTTACTCCAAAAACAAAAAAAGCCTCGCACAGGTTTTTTTATTGCTAGTTTTTAATCATTTATTTTTATTTAATTTTGTTGTTTGTTCTTTCCGAGTCACGAAAATCATTTTTTTTATACCTTTATGCTGAATGAAGTTTTAATGGATAAAAAAGGAAGCAAGTACTCGGTGTGCCTCGACCCGTGACTCAGCAGAAGTCTTACCTCGAGTAGTGCCGGCGACACTCCGACTTCGCAACTCTCAGACCGCTGCGTCACGTTCTTAGAGCCATGAATGTGCACAGATTTATGTAGAGGTTCTCTGTTTGTAGGTAATCGTGATTGTTTCATACAAAAACAAATTCTACTAATCTTACTACTAGTATTATATTTGCGAAACTTTTTGCGGATGGAAGTTTGTTACTCAACTAGCCCGTTCTGGGCTGAAAGGATCTGGATGAAATTTTGCACACAGATATTTTTTAACCTGAATGAATAAATACGATACTTTTTATACCGATAAATTCGGTACAATGATCCCTTGGGATAAAAACACATTTCATACAGGCGAAGCAGGGTAGATGCTATTATTATGAATGAGTACATTCTGATAAGGTTTTCTGTGTGACGGCAATCTTGATTTTAAGATACAGGAAGAAATATTTATAGAATTCTTGAGTGAGAATCAATGATTTCGAAAGGAAGGATACGCCCATCTGAACGTTTTATATAAACCTTCTTATTACAAGCAAAAATAGCAACATCTATGATAACTCATAGGAACTAAGTGAGTGCCGCGTTGCGGAGGTCGTCGTCGTGTACGTTTTAATTTTTCGCATTTTAGCACAGTCAGTATAATTAAGTCAATTGCATTGCGTTATAGGTCACTATAAAAATTGTAATCATCTTAATGTTATATTAATTAGGAAGGTATTAGGATATATTAAAAGCTATTATATTAAATACAAAACAGATTGCATATTTTACAAATAGTAAAATATAAAGAAGAAAATAAATATATAAAATACAACATTTCAAAATATTTTAAGAACAATATTTTCAGTTTCAGTTTGGTATTTTTAGGGCCAGCGCGCTGGTGCTATTTAGTCGCGCGGTTGGCCTGGTCTTTACGCAAGAGAATACATTAATTAAAACAGGATCCCAATCAATCTGTTGGAACCAAAGCCCTTGTAAATGAACTGACTATAGATTTTTCTTTCTTACGATAAATTTTTCCGTAGGAAGATTGTCAGATACACTGAATTAGTAACGAAAATTACCACTAAATTTACCTAGTTACATGGGGACTTATTGTGCTATAGGTATCCATCTACCCCTTTGAAGCATACAGGCGTTATTACTCATTCTGGAACGTCATATTCTAAGCTCCAAACACATCGTGAATAGACTGAGATTTCAAAAGCGACCCAGTTCTTATGTTTGTAGGTATGCCAGCAAGATTGGCTCAGCCATCAAGAGAATGAAATGTGTGTCAAGCTTCAAAAACTACTTTTTCAATACAGTTGTTAAACATGGCGCACGCAAAATACGCGCTTGGTCGTGGATTTGCGGAAAACAGCCCGTTTTAACCTACACATGGCGTACTTTTAGAGGCTATAATTATGATTCGAAAATTAAGAAAATAATAATGATTCCGTAGTTCCGTACGATTTAGCATTGAATTCTCAAAAGTTTTTAAATTTAATTCTTTAATGTACAAATTAATTCATTCATTCTTTGTTTTTGTTTGTTCTTTTTTGTGTTTTTTGTTCTTTTTTGTTGTTTGTGTTGTTTATTGTTCTTTGTTGCTTGTGTGTTTTTGTTTTGTTTCTTTGTTGTATAGTTGGGAAAAGGCTAGGCAGATGATGATGATGTACACCAAAAACAATATTTAATATAATGTGATAATAAAGTACATGTACAAAGGCGAGCTTAAGGCGCCGATTCCCTTGAGTAGCTGATTTTAAATGGCATGTATTTAATGCGGCAACTAAGTAAAATGAATATAGGTTTTAAAAAAAAATAGAAAGGGTACCATATATAATGGGTTGGCAGTTAATAAGGAGTCTCGTAATAAGTAATAGGTAGCATATTAATATATCAGTAATAAGCTCCGTTTTAATTTAAACTAGCATCAAGTTTTTCTTTTGGGAACTGAATTAATATCTAAGCGGAAACTTAATGGCGAAAATAAAATAGAAAATGGGCATTCATAAATAATATAAATCAGATTCTATTTAAAATTGTTTGTATGAAGAATAAATATAAACTAGCTTATATTATACATATATTGTGTGACTTTTAATAGCTTTTTATGCAACATGGTCGACGAAGCCCCGCTGCGCGGGGCTCCTATTTCTGAATGCAGGATCTAAAGTAGCCTAACACGAAGGGGACGACGGGAGCTGAGTTCGCTCGCTTTGCTCGCTCACTTCAGCTCCCGTCATCCCCTTCGAACCTAACCTGTCCGTGTCGGGGTGCCCTAAGCTCCCGAGCTCGCTGCGCTCGCTCTTGGCAATAAATAATTCATTGTTATGATGTTGTTAATTCATTGTTGTTGTTATGTTGTTTTAATATAGAATTGGTGCAATTTAGTTAGTCGCTAAGTCATTATTTATAGCTCCTCGCCTAATATTTTATTTGACTGGTATAGTTTATTTGCTACCTAAACGCAGCTGCTAGTTTTTAGTTTTTATAACACCTTTAATTTTGAACCTTACATAATATAATAGTCGCGAAAATATTTAATCGCTGGCAAGTTATTTTATTTGTTGCAAACATTTAGTCGACTTTTAAGTTATTAGTCACTCGGAAAATAATAAGCTATTTTAAATTGAGAATCACGTCTAAATGGCTAGTCGTAATTTTTTGAAAAAAATATATGTTATATTAGACTATTTTCTTAATAACTTGATCTGAGCAAATTTTCAGTTTTCTTCGTATAACATAGTGTAATTAATTTGTAAAGTTATGTCCAAAACGGACAAAAACTCGACAATCACACCAAAACCGCTGGGCGTATTTTAATGGAATTGACACCATCTCAAAGACAATTTAATTATCTACATTTTGATCTGAGCCTTTTTTTTTAAAGTCATAGAATAATAAGGAAAGTACAAAAAACTACTAAATTTTGGGTCGCGCGGGTGTGAAACGAGTGCGCGTTTTGTTCCCTCAAGGTCGTTGGCGTTAGTCGTCGTCTTAACTCAATGTTGAGTTCTCTTACAGCAAACCCTAGAGTAACAGAGAATGATGACAAAAGAGCGTAGGATCCTGTGTACAATTTTAAAATAACATAATTATAATCTTAAATTAAATCATAAATATATACATACATAAATACAAATATATATAACTACTAACATTGCGTTAAAAGGAATAGTACATTGTGGTACAAGTGAGTAATGTTGGTGATTACCGCTGAGGCGCCATTGAGTCCCGAGCCTTTAGGTGAGGGTCTTAAGAGAGCCGAGGACGGTAATCATCAATACACACGTGTATCATACGACGTTTTTCAACACACTTGTGAATAAAATAATACAAAAAAAACATTTTCAACAGTGAAAACGAGTTGTGAAAATTTTTTCGCAATGGCGGGGTAAATTAAGCAGTTTTCCTATGCGCGCGCATCTGACAATTGCGATCGGCCATAGACTAAAACAATGAGGTTACTTTATTTTTTTTAGCTTTTCGCGGATAGCGTATTAGCCTCGTACAAAATGGGGAATTTCAAGTTTTCTTTATTGCAGAGAAACAAAAGTTATATTTGAGGGACAGTTTTATTTATTAAACACGTAGAAGTTGAAATTATCTAGTTGAATACGAAGTTGCATGAAATGCAATATGTTAGGTTCTAGCATTTTGCTGAATTGTTTGACTAGAAAATAGCTTCTTTGCCACATTTTATGTATTTAATGGATATCATGGAAATACTAATTACTACCCATATCATGTTATGGATATAGTAAGTACTACTTCCATGACAGGAATAGAAAGGGATTAATGTTGAATGGGACACTTTTAATTGATTAACAGTGTTAAAATTTATTATATTGAAAATACTTCAATTTTAACTGGATTAGAATTAATTACTTATTTTATTAATTTTCATTGGATTGATTTGTGACACTTTTAAAATTAGTTTAATTTAAAAGTATTTAAAATGAAGGTAGGAAACCATTTAAAAAAAACTATAACTCACTTGTGAATAATAGCAATGAAAAAGTCACAGTTTGATTACAGGTATCATTATATTATTAATTAGGCAATTGCGGTGAAATTAGAGCCACTTTATGAGCAAGTGTGTTGAAAATGTTCTTTAATTTTCCTCTTGAATACTTCGAGAGAAGGGCTATCGCGTAGGTAGTGTGGGAGAGAGTTCCAGAGGTGCACTGCAGTTACAGAGAAGGAGCCATCATAACGGCTGGAAGTGTGACGTGGAGTACGTAGGAGAAGTGAAGTGGCCGTGCGACAAGGTTTGCCCCTCGGGACAAGGTACTCAAACCGTTCGCGAAGGTATTGGGGAGAAGTAGGGTTGTGCAGGATATTATAGAGAAGGGATAGGATATGGGTATCTCGTCGACGCCGAATCGGCAGCCACTTCAATCTGGTCCGAAATTCCGACACATGGTCGTACTTGCGGAGGCCGAAAATAAAGCGGATGCACAGGTTCTGCAATCGCTCGAGTTTGTTTAGGAGTACCTCCGTTGTATCTAGAAAACAGACATCCGCATAGTCTATGAGCGGTGGAAGAAGAGACTGAGCAAGAGTGACCTTAGTGTGAAATGGTAAGAATTTTTGGAGACGTTTAAGAGACTGAAAAGAGTAGAAGACCTTCTTACTCACATCAGCAATATGTACCTCCCAAGAGAGGTTAGTGTATATATGGACGCCCAAGTTTTTCGCGCTTTTGGAGTAGTATATGGGCACTGAGTTATACATTACCGGCGGAAGAGACTGGGGATCCAATAGATTGAGCATGTATCTGCCACCAATAATGAGCGCTTGAGATTTAGTTGGGTTCAGGAGGAGTCCAAAGGACTGAGTCCACTTGTTGATATTTTCAAGGACATCATTGATGGCGTTATGCGGCGTTTAAGAGAGAAGGGAAGACAAATTAGGTGAAAAGGGCCAGATTAGTAGGAAGAAAAATCTTGGATTTTACACCACGATAATGCGCTTTCGCCTTGCGCGAATATCTATCATCGTGAACGAATTTTTGACTAAAAACTCAACAAATACCATCGAGCAGCCACCTTATTCACCAGATATGGCTCCAGCTGACTTACATTACTACTTCGTGGCACCCGTTTTCATTCGGTAGAAGACATAAAGGAGAATTCGCGGCGAGAACTGAACTTGATTTTGGAAAAAGCGTTTAAAAAATGTTTAGATGATTGATAGATAAAATAAATTTGGATGAGTAACTGAATTTTGTTTCCCGGTTCTTTCTTGACAGATTATACCATGTTTATACAAATAAATAAACTTACTAACTTTCTTATGAGTTTCTTTTTAACCATTTCGGTACGGGCCAATGGGCTAATGAAGAGGGCTACGCTCAGATTTTCCTATGCTAGAAATGAAGATATCCGCATGAGTAACGAAGTCATCGATATAGTCCGAAGAATTACGAAACTTAAGTGGCAGTGGGCAGGGCACATAGCTCGCAACGGATAGTCGGTGGGGCCGAAAAGTTCTGGAGTAACGACCGTGAACTGGGAGCCGATGCGTTAGCTGGCCTCCCACTAGGTAGACAGGACCTGGACCTGGGGGTGGCGGGTGTCCGCTGGATGTGCGACGCACGTGTCCTTTGTTCAGTACGTCGCCGTACGTCACGTCCTAGGCGACCACTGAAAATCAGCGCCGTGCAGTGGGTCCCCCACGGCACAGCATTATGCTGAGTGGAAGCCTTCTTGCCACAACCACGACATGCTTTTATTTATAATCGCATTGTTTTTTTGTCTTTTCTTACTTTTCTAACATCATTTAAGAACTACTAGCACTATTGTAAGGGTTTAGTTTTCAAAATCTGTAACCACTGTTCTTGTTCTTGAAATGTAATGTTTGTATGTCGTTTTGTGGCAATTAAATATTTTTTATTTCTTTCGGCTGCAATGATGATGATGATTTCGAAACGGAACCCTAAATCAATATTGAGTTATAAAACATTGCCAGTATTGTCAAAATAACCTTCCGTGATGGATTTTCAATGCACCTGCGCGTAGAAAAGCTATAATGAAAAATATTATTGAAAAAGTTTTAAAATATTTTTTTTTTATTTCAATAGTCCTTCAAGACAATGGTAATGTTAACATAATCACTGATACAATAGAATATTTAGATACTTATGACAGTCATAGTGCTGTCATCCATTTTGTAAGTACTTAGCAAGATTAGCTTTGGCCGCGGCTTCGCTCGTGAAGACCGACCAGAGGGGTGACCATAAGCTCTTAGAGCGGTATCAATTTGAGATCGAGTAAGTGACAGATGTATAAACGTCAGATACATCTGTCCCTTATTCGATCAAAAATTGATACCGCTCTAAGAGCTTATGGTCACCCCCCTGCACCTACTATTCTGGGGCATGACGGCAACAAGGTCATTCCTTAACGATTCAATTCATTGATGATCAATCAATCTGCCTAGCCCTTTTCCCAACTCTATTGGGTTCGGCTTCCAGGCTTACCGGATTCAGCTGAGTAGTACCAGTATTTTACATGGAGCGACTGCCTATCTGACCTCCACAACCCAGTAACTGGGTAACACGGTAACCCTTGGCAAGACTGGTGTCAGATCTTAAGCTTCTGACTACCCGTAACGACTGTCAACTATATTGAAATGACAGCCGGGACCAATGGCTTAACGTGCTTTCCGAGGCACGGAGGAAACTCTGTATGTTGAAATGGTCACCCATCCACGGACCGACCGCAACAAGCGTTGCATAACTTTGATGATCGACCAGTGCGGCTGTTATTATTTAGCCACGAGCTCCTCGATTCAATTCATTGATGATATAATCAAAAAAAAATAAAAACTTTTGCATACATACCTACACAGTTATTCTATGTTTTTATTGTATTTGACTTTTTTTTTTTTTTTTTTTTTTATTTGTAATGGGTTTGCTCTTGACTCTAGGTCATAGGTGACAGAGACAGAGTCTACGATGGAGTGAGCTTACCCAGAAGTAGCCTGTTCACTCTAACTTTGAAGAGATTCGGGTTGAATGCGTTCGGAAACACAGACGCAGGCAGTGAGTTCCACTCATTCGCTGTGCGCATTATAAAGGATGTTTGGAAGCGCTTGGTTCGAATTGGTGGAATGGCAACAAGGTAAGGATGATAACTTGCAGTGCGTCTAGATGTCCGATGGTAGAAGGGGGCTGGTGGGATGAGGTCGTGGAGTTCCTGAGCACACTCACCGAAGTACAGTCTGTAGAAGACCGACAAGCAGGCAACTTTGCGGCGATGAGCCAAGCTGTGAAGCTTGGCGTCCACCAGTTCCACGTTGCCAATGAGCCTCTTGGCTCTGCGTTCCACTGAGTCAAGCGCGGCAAGCTGATACTTAGCTGAACCATCCCAAAGGTGGCTGCAATACTCCATGCAGGATCGGACTTGTGCTTTGTATAGGGTTAAAAGCTGTCCAGGCGTAAAGTATCGCTTCACTTTATTTAGGATGCCCAGTTTTTTGGCCGCGATTTGGGCTTTGTTCTCAATGGAGGAGCCGAAGTTGAGACTGGATGTCAACTCCATGCCTAGGAGCTCGAGCCGATCAGTCACAGGAACAGACGCACCCCGAAAAGTAGGCGTTTGATCGAACAGACTCCTTTTGGCGGTAAAAAGACACGCCTGTGTTTTGGTGGCGTTAAAAGAGACCAGATTGTCATCACCCCACTGGGAGACAAGGCTTAAGGTCAAATCTGTCCGCTCAACCATAGCCTCCCTCAAGGAACGAACTTCATCCATGCTGGTTTTTGCGCTGGACAAGTATCTCTCTGAAACAGTACTGTCATCTGCGTACCCAACAATACCAGGCTGAAGTAGGTCATTGATGTGCAGCAGGAAAAGAGTTGCAGAGAGAACAGACCCCTGAGGAACTCCGGCATCAATAGCCATAAGGTCTGAGGAGCAGCCGTCAATGACTACTCGGATCGACCGTTCGCTAAGGAAGTCTGATATCCAGCTACAAAAACCAGCGGGGATGCCATAAGCAGGAAGCTTACTGAGCAGACTCGCGTGCCAGACCCTGTCGAAGGCCTTCGAGATATCAAGCGATATAGCAAGTGCTTCGCCGTGTCTCTCGATGGCTTCGCCCCAGCAGTGCGTGACATACACAAGAAGATCGCCAGTTGACCGTCCCCGGCGAAAGCCATATTGACGGTCACTGAGGAGATTGTTGTCTTCAAGGTAGGTCAGCAACTTTCTGTTCAGTACCCTTTCCATAACTTTGCACAGAATAGAGGTAATGGCGATCGGACGGTAATTGGCAGGGTCTGCACGGTTGCCTTTTTTGGGCACTGGTTGCACATTTGCAAGCTTCCAGGATTTCGGCACCGTCCCTTTTACAAGAGAGAGGCGGAACAAGCGAGTCAACACAGGAGACAATTCTGGCGCACACTGCCTCAGCACTCTCGCTGGAATGCCGTCAGGTCCGCTGGCCTTGTTCACGTCTAGACTGCACAATACTCTCCGGACCTCTTTAGTGTGCACAGCGATCTCCGGCATCGAAGAGTCACAATGAGGTACAGTAGGTGGTTGCTTGGAGCCAGCGTCCAGACGTGAATTGCTAGCAAAAAGACATGCAAATAAATTTGCTTTGTCACTTGCAGAGTGAGCCAGCGACCCATCAGGTTTCAGCATCGGAGGTAAAGTGGGCCGACAGAAATTCGTTTCAACCGCTTTAGACAGGGACCAAAACTGTTTACTACCCGGAGGGTGCGATGCCAGCTTGGCCCCAATACGTCCAATATGGTCAAAACGTGCCCGACGCAGAACCCGCTTGCAGAACTTGGCGGCAGAATTAAAGGCTCTTTTCCTCGCGCGAACCCTACGCGCTCTAACTTTGCGGTCGCGGGCCCCGACCCAGGCTTGGTAAGCAGACTCTTTTCGGGCCTCAGCATGGGCGCATTCTGCATTATACCAAGGTCGGGTTTTGTGACCGAGCGGAATGTCGGAGAATGGAATGAAATATTCCATTCCCTGCCGAATCACATCCGCAACCGCGTCTGCACAGCTCGAGGGGCTACCCGAGGAGAAGCACACATGCCGCCAAGGATAAGACGCAAAAAAGTGCCGCATCTCGTCCCAGTCTGCTGACTCGTATCGCCATACTCGCCTCGTGCCTCTAGGGCTCTCATCTGGAGGGGAGCAAGTCGAAACGGATTTCACCAGACAGTGGTCAGACGATCCCAGCGGGGCTGAGACCGACACCGAATGACTGTCCGGATCAGTTGTCAGTAGAAGATCCAAGCAGTTGGGTGTATGGCCGTCAACATCCGGTACCCGCGTTGCCACATTCACCAGCTGGGTTAGATCTAGGGATAGAGAAAACTTGCGCGCCTCTAACCCGGCATGGTCAGTTTTCCGGTATGGGTACAACCATTCTTTATGATGGGCGTTAAAGTCCCCCAGAAAATTAAGCTTCGCTGTTGGGTACCGTTGCTGGGCTATGTCAGCCGACTCCACGAGGCAATTAAAAAGCGCTGTCGTCTCCTGGTCACCTGAGTGCGATCGGTAGACGCCGATGTAAAGAGACTTCTCCACGCCAGTGTCCACAAGTAGCCATATGGCAGAAAAGCCCGATTTCTCAAAGCAACGGAGACGACGACAACAAATGTCATCGCGGACGTACACACAGACCCCAGCTTGCTTCTTGAATTTGTGTTCAAGAGAGTAACCCGGGTAGTTGAGGTACGCCACGTCCGACGGGGTTGTTATCTTCGTCTCCGTTAGAAAAAACAGGTGCGGCTTCTCGGTCTCGAGGTGGTGGTGGACCGGATCGAGATTAGAGTGCAACCCCCTGATGTTAGTGAGGTGCACTTTTAGTGGGAGGAAGTGCAGCCGTTGTTTCACCTTATTCTTATTTTTTCTGGTCATTGTGTTAGAGTATGGTGAGGAAGAAGTCGAACTGTCGAGGCGCTGCTCAGTGAACCAAGTGGAAAACTGGAGCTAACCCAACCTATGGGGAACTCACTTGGAGACTGCGGGGACGCCCGAACCCCCCCGGATATGGCCACCGGGTCCTCCCATCCAGTCGCCAGCTGGCACGGTGGAGCATACCGGGATTTTTCGCGAGTTGGCGGGGCAGCCTTTGGCACGTGGCTGGCGTGCTACTTGGGCCCCCTACTGACTGCGGTCGGCCAACGGCTGGCACCGTGCTTCGGATCCCGCTACCCTCCAAAATGAGTTACCCGGCCAGTTTTGCCCAGAGACCAAGACCGGTTCTGAACAGCGCAACTGACATCCTCCTTCTCCCCCAAAGGCACTGGCAGTCCCACACACCGGCGGAACACAGTAAGCTGCTTGGCGCCGGACTCCGGTGGGATGGTGGTCGCGAGCCAGGCGGCCCCTTGCGGAGCCTACCACCGCTTAAGTGGGATCGTTCAGCCGTACCACAGGCAAGCCTGTAGTTAGTGACTTAACAATACGAAATGAAATGGATTTGATTTCATCTAAAATCAGTCTTACAACAGTGTTGAATTGAATCGTATATTTTATACAGTGCCCGCGGCCTCGCCCGCGTACAAAGTTCAAAAAAAATTGCTCCGATCTCCACCAAACTTTACAGGATTATCCGTTGAGACAATCAAAATATTGTCTTAAAATTACAATAAAATCGGTTCAGCTGTTACGGAGTCTATAAGGAACATACATACATACTTTCTCTTTTATATATATAGATAGATTATAACCATTTTTTTCTATATATTTAACTGAGTTTTTATGGATTGTGAAGTAGTTTATGTTTCTCTACATTTTGTGAGCTAAAGCGTATTTTTGTTATAAACAGTTTCAACATATTTTAAATATTTGATTTTATGGTTTCTTCGTCCGTGAGTCAAGAATAGTTTTAAAGTGTTGTTTTTCAAACATTTAAAAGCTATCTACTTACAGTTTGTTTTAAATAAATTATAGCAGTGTTAAATAAGAACTGAGTAAGTGTCTTAAATTCATTGTGACAATATCATACATTCGATGAAGTTAGGTTTTTTTTTTTTTTTTTTTTTTTTATACTCTATAGGCTCGCGTTTGACCACTATCTCGCCTGTTGTTAAGCGATGACGTGGTCTACGGTGAAGCACGCTTGCCTAGAAGAAACCTATTCACTCTTGACTTAAAGACCCCAAGGTTGTAGCTATCAGGGAACAAAGACCCCGGAAGGGAATTCCACTCCTTAGCTGTACGCACAATGAAAGTATTAGCAAAACGCTTTGTGGTATGGGGTATATAGAAAAGGTGCTTTTCCTCATAGGTATTTTTATAGCCTATATTAGGCCACTGCTGGGATAAAACCTCTCCCAAATCCTTCTATAGGTGTTATAAATCACAAACAAACGGTGATTCCTATGCATACAAATATATTCTATACTATATATTCCGCCATATTTCAGAAATCTCGACGTAGTATCTCCAAGATATTTCCTTGAAGCATATCTTTGCAATCAAATCAGAGCCAATGTCAAAGTGACATCAAATATTTCTGGCACGACGTACTTTTTCCTCATCTCGATTTGGGAGAAAAATTAGAGTATATGAAAAAAGTGCTCTTTTTTCCTTGAAAGACAAAAAAAAGGTTGTTATTATGGGAGACTTAAAATCATGTAGGTTTGTCAAATCTGACGTTTATCATCCTTGTGTTTTTTTTTACGCGCATTTATGTGTGGTCTATATTTTAAACTCTAAGGTTGTATGGTCCGATGTTTTTATTATTAGTTTTATGTACCTAAATATGCCTTAAGCGGCGTTCACACTGCCTTGGAACAGCGTTTCACAAATTACAGTATGAACGAAGCCTTCCGACAGTGCCTTGTTTAAGTTGATTTAGAGATTATCCCCTTGAGTGCTTAAAACGTGGATCCACGCGATTTCATTGTTTCGGTAATTACGGCATACAACCGGTTGATCTTTGTATGTAAATCTTTTTTTTTTATTTTTGGTTTTTGAAATCATCCAATGACTTCGCCCGCTCTGTGTGAAGCGGGAGGACGTGTCAGAATTTTACTGACTAAATACCACCCGTGTTCCTTCAGTTGCTTGTGCCAGGGCCGCGGTAACTCTCTTTCAAATTTATCCGCGACACAACTATGGTAGATCTGGTTGGATAGTGACCAATAATTACATACATAGGTATAGTAAGTTATTTTCGTAAATAAAACAAGAAGATTAAATAAAACTACAATGTGTTTTTCTCTCTTATCTTGGGTGAAACGAATTGATTTTAGTAAGGCCATAAAGATAACAAGTGCAGGTGATCAGAATTTGCAATAGGGTGGTTTATTGAAAATCAGTTTTCTGTCCGTCAGGTAGATTCATAAAAAATTTTGGACACATATTTTTTTCTTTTGACACAAAAACATAAGGAGGAGCTCGTGGCTAAATAATAACAGCCGCACGGGTCGATCATCAAGGTTAAGCAACGCTTGACGAGGTCAGTCCGTGGATGGGTGACCATTTCAACATACCGAGTTTCCTTCGTGCCTTGGAAAGCACGTTAAGCCGTTGGTCCCGGCGTTAAGGGTAGTCAGAAGCTTGAGATCTGACACCAGTCTTGCCAAGGGGTACCGTGTTACCCAGTTACTGGGTTGTGGAGGTCAGGTAGGCAGTCGCTCCATGTAAAACACTGGTACTTAGCTGAATCCGGTTAGACTGGATGCCGACCCCAATATAGTTGGGAAAAAGGCTAGGCAGATGATGACACCTAAACATAAAGTGACGACGATATAATGCGTTGAAATATCTTGAAAGCTAGTACAATATATACTGCCTTAATGACGTCACAAGCCCCCACACCTAAACTTTGTAAATTTTTATTGATTTGGTAAAGCAAAAAATACGTGTCCAATATTGTTTGATAATCTCAGTGACGGACTCCTTGAATTTTAATTTAAGTAGAAAAATTATTAATATAATAATCATTAATCATTTTTCTACCCAGAAAACATCCCTATTGCTAAATTAAAATTCAATCAATCGACATGCCATTTGCGCTCTTGGATCATGGGGCTTGCTCGGATATGCCTTTACCCTGTATCTGCTTTATCTCCATGAGCTCTTCTGATAAAGTGTCATTATCGTATCACCGATAGCGTTTGACGATATGCCAAAGTATAAGGGAATTTACCGCATGTCATTTTGATAGCTCTTGTTCTTGCATGATCTAATTCCACCTAGCCCGTTTCATCATCGGACTACCAGACGTACGGCGATGCGTCATCGGTACATGGTGGACATCCCACCCATACGCACTAAACGTTTTGAGAATACTTTTATTATGCGTACAGCTAAGGAGTGGAATTCCCTGCCGGAGTCTGTGTTTCCCGATAGCTACAATCTAGGAGTCTTTAAGTCAAGAGTGAATGGGTTAATTCTAGGCAAGCGTGCTCCATCATCGACCACATCATCGCTTACCATCAGGTGAGATAGTGGTCAAGCGCGAGCCTATATCAGATAAAAAAAATACAATGTGTCCGGGCTTGTAGTAATAAAACTTTAAGGCCGATATATACACTTAATTTTATCGATAAAAACAGCCCACATAAGGGGATTAAGCCCCACACGTATTTATAGCATTTTTTAAAATTCTGCAAAGCAATATAAGGAAAAATTCGTAGGGGTTATTTTGAAGCAACAATAAAATTATTTTTTTTTGGCTTAGAGCTTTGATTCTTATGTCAATGTGTAGATTAATTCATAGACTAACAAAAAACCTACAAAAACAATCCCTAAAAATACTGCAGAATTTTAGGGAATATGGATACGTGTGAAATTTTGTTTTGTGGCTCAATACAAAAATATCTTACATTTTGTGTGTAAGTTAAATATTTTTATAGATTCTCTATCCTATGGCCGTAAAAATCACATTAAATGTACGCTTCTATGAAATTTAGGTCAAAATTTGTGGTTGATAGACTATGTGGATATCGTTATTAGTAAGTCAGGTACAAAAATTGCTCTATGTTTAAGGGTGTGGTATTATTGCTCCCTTAAGCGAGTTGTTTATAAATGAGGTGTATTTTACGGGTTTAAAGTTTTATTACTACAAGACCGGACATATCACGCCAATGAACGTATCTAATGGGGCATTATTCTATGAGTTTAAACAGACCGAGTAACCAAGCACACATTTTGGACCTTTTAACTATTCTATCGTTTAACAAGCCAGAAAATTTGACACCAGTTATACCAAGCGGTGCAACCCGTGCTTACCCAATTATAATACAACTAATTTCGTAATGTCCCTCGGCAATAATCGCATTGCCGAATGAAAACAGACGAATGCTAAGTGCCATGTCCATCAATTATTAGATTTATCGTGTATTTGAATTCAGAACTAAGTACTTTATTGTTGTTTTGTTTTGATTTCCGTTTAAAATATATAGAGCTGTAAAAATAGCAGCATGCCTCCGATTTTTAAATTAAATCACATTATGTTAAAAGAGTATTAACAACTCTATCTATATCCAAGTTGATTAAGAGCGTCCGGTCTGCACCAAATGCAAAGGGCAACTGATAGAAATCTGACGACTGATGAAACACGAAGTTTGCCGAGGGACATTAATAAAATATTTGTACTGGTTTGTGGATGTCAGATAGACAATTTGCTCCATACAAAATATGGTATGTACTCAGCGGGGGTCAGAATAGAAGCAGACTCCTCTGTTGGTCGGTCCCTCATGTCTGAGGATCGTGGTCATCATCAGGGTTGCATCTGGAGCGGATGATCTTTCCAGCGTTTCCCTTACGGAAGACGAAGAGTGTTTCACTTGATCGGTCCATTTTGTTTGTGAACGACCGCACAATATTTTGTCTTCGATGTTCCCAACCACAATCAGTTTTTCCATATTCTCGTCGCCTCTGCGTATAGTTGTGATCTGTGTGATATTGAAACAGTTGGAGAGAAGGCTAGGCTGATTAAGATGTCGTAAGCAATGACGGAAAGATCTTTTGTTTAGTCTGTCTAAATTCAAACAATCGAATGCCCGCGTGTGTTACTCTTACCATTAGGATAATTTTATTTCTCATTCAATAACGGAGAAGTTTCTAATACGTACTATTTATACTTGCAAGGACTAACTCGGTGCTCATTGTTCGTTGAGTCTCCGAAGTAAAGAGTGTTTATGAGTGATATACAGTGACATGAGGTCATTGCTCGCCGTATCTGTTGTGACACTTATGTGCTTTGTTGACCAGAGTCATGGGTCTTTCATGAATTTTTTAAGTAACCTACCCGTGGAGGTTTCGGTAAGTCTTCGTGTTTTTTGTGTAGTAGGAAGGGAACTAATATTATAAGAAACTACTGCAAAAATCCACAGGTAAATTTGTTTTGATAAAAATGAGCTTAAAAAATGAATAAAAATACTGTTGTGGCTAAATATATTTGCAGCCAACCCTGCCAGTAAATTCTACTTTATATATTAGTAATTCTTATTCTCTATTAATTCTACTATTAAGTATCATTCATAAAAAAATAATTTCATGAAAAACAAAATACTTGCACATTTTTGCAGTTATAAATTAACTTTGGAAGGGTATTAAAAAACTAACCTTACCTATTAAAATCTGATATAACACTGAGTTATAATTCTGGGTTATTTATTGCACAAAATTGGAGATAATTTTTTGTAGCTTAAATCTAATAATACTAACAATATTGCATACTTTATTCAACTGACAATACTATAACAATAAATGCTAAAAATGTACATAATGCACATTACTTTACCAAATATAATGAACAGTTGTTGTATGGAAAAACAGAATGTAATCTGGAAACATAAAATAATATTCCAGAAATATGGGGAAATCTTCATGATAGTAAAAACACCTCCTGTCCTGTATGTTTTTTGTGGTGTACAATAAAGTACACCTATACAAAAAATTGTAGTTCTAAAAACTAAAAAACACGCTTTAATGGTAAATTGAACTAAAAAGTCGCTAATCCTGAAGATCTTGGTAAGGCTAATAGGACAAACAATTTAAACGCGCACGGTAGAATCAACTATTATTACTTGTAAATTTTAATTTTTGTTTGACTTACAAAAGTACTTTGACTTTGACTAAATTATTGCATTGTCATCGGTCCTTGATAGGTGTGCAAAGTTTCAAATCAATCCGACGTTTTGAAGTGGGTGAAAATCACGTTGAAAGATTCCGTTACATTGATACATAGTTACATAGATACATACCAAGCTAATAGGAAAATAAAGGTAAGGTTATAATAAATAAATAATAGTTATTAATAAACACTCTTAAAGGATGATGATATACATAATATTTTGTTTCAGTGGCTTTTTTGTAACCGATAACACAACCTAGTTGTCCTGAAATAAGTAAAAAGATACCAGAAGCGTAGAGACAAGAGATATTCTATCAATGAAGGTGTCGATTGGAAAAAAAAAAAAATTAGGAATGTCAAGCGCGGCTATTAAAATGTCACGTGAACAGTTCCTTATATTTTGGCATTTCGAACGTTGCCATCGCTGAAATTTAATGGCATATTGTCTAGAGCCTCAGAAGGATTGATCTCAATAGCATGACCTTACATTTCTGACGTTTTTCCAATCACAATTGCAATGCTTTCGTTCATAGAATATCGCTTGCAAAAAACAATAAACAACAATAAACAACAAAAAAACAACAACGTCAAAAAAACAACAACAACAAACAACAATTTTCTATCTTTAATTTTTGTTATTATTTAAATTTAGTTTAAAATTCAAATAACTGGAAATCTCTGAAAGGGATCATAACAGCGCTCATTTAAAAAAATCTAGTTCTTAATACATGTTCATGACAACTATTTTATTTGCTATTTCAGATTGTTGGAACTCCGGTGTATGTACTTTCAGTGAGTACAATGAGCCCTAATCCTTGTATGTCGAATGCTATAGGTACATAAGATCAGGCCACATAGGTTCATATGAAAAATAAGGGAGTCAAAATTTCAACCGTTTCTTCTAGTTCCTTAAATACTATATATACTCTGATTTAAATATATCTCTGATATAAAAATAGTGTCATATCTTGACTACTCTGAATGATCGAAGAAGATCGAAAATTGAACTATTTCACGGCAAAAGAAATACATTTGTTAAGAAACTAGCGGCCCTTATTTAGTTTCTACTAATTTATGTCGGACTTCATTTTATCGATCGCATTTATTTTATTGATGATTTCATATTTAACACAATAAAAGTTTATGTACTATGTGTGTGAATACTGTTATATTTTAATATATGACGTTTATATTCATAAAAGATTTATTTATACTAATTTATAGTAAAATTAAATTGAGGAGTCATGTCACATCGATTTGATGAACCACTTATGATAACAACAACATACATACATGCCTTACCTACAACACAATGCTCCGCACTTGCAATATTTTAAGAAACTAAGCTCATTGGCAGCTGTCAGTTGAGTGTACTAACTAAAAAATCACAGTATAGTTGACATAAATTTGTTTGCACGTGGTTATTTTAAGCTTAACACCGGGTGTTCAGAGATTTTCAGTTATTTTAAATTACATCTTGTATCTAAACAGTAATTAAGGAGGCTATTTTTTTTTTATAACATAACAGTCTGTAAATATAGTAGCTATTATTAATATTGTGGTTAAATAAAAAAAAAACATATAATTCAATAAAATAAAATTAATACAATCATTTATATTTTACAATTTCGTAACATAAAATGTGTAACGTTATTTCTGCTAATTCGCTCAATGAATAAGAGTGTTAGATTTTTTTTTATATTATTACTCGGAATGGGATGTAATATGTCATATTGATCGCTAAATCTTTGAATATCAGGAACTATCTTCAATTACTAGTTCTATCAATTACATGTAACTGAATTTTTCGATTTAATAATTGGGTTGATTGACGTATTTTCGTGTTCACTTCAGCTAAGTTTTCACGGTGAATTTTTTTACAGAATAACAATACTGAAATCTAGACAGGGTATTAGATTTGGTGATTTTGTGTGGATTATTCTAACATTAAAATGGTAATAATAAGGGTGCAATCTTGGCTACAGTGAAATTAAACAGCTACACTATTTAATTTATAGTCTTTCAAATAATTACGACTTTCAATGACAAGTGGTACCCTATGGTTTTTAAGTATAAGTTTTTTGGTAATAATAAGGGTGCAATCTTGGCTACAGTGAAATTAAACAGCTACACTATTTAATTTATATCTTTAAAATAATTACGACTTTCAATGACAAGTGGTACCCTATGGTTTTTAAGTATAAGTGTGTTTCTCAAAGTAGTCAATTAGTACATACTGGGCAAATTGCATTAAAACTGATGCTACATTAATGGTAAGTTTAAATTTTGGCTTTCACTTTGAATTTGGGCGAAGCACATTAATTTGGTATTTACGGTTATATTAATTTTGTATTTTTTTTTATTTACGTAATGAAATTTAGTAGTTGGTTGGTTGGTTGTTTGTTTGCTATTCGCAATTTTGATTGAGATTTCATGGTCTATGCAATTTTCTCCATTCTCTTTATCAAATTAATGTACACTTTTTATTGCACACAATCTGCTTGCTAATTCTTTAGTTGGGATCCTTTCAGAGAGCCTTCGGTGTAGCATTTGGGTCTGTGGCGAATGCCGTCAATCAGCCTTCCCACGGAGTCCGGGTTGGCAGTGGAGGAAGTAAGAGTAAGTACCCAAAATGTGCTTAGAGATACACATTACGAGGCCGTGGATGTACAATACTAGAAGCTCTAGATAAGATTAAACTTTCTATCAACGACAGCATCGCCATGGCCATGGAAAAATGTCACTATATTATGAGAATGACAAGCATTATCGAAATTTCACATGATCAATCCCATAAGGTGTGTCCAATCATAAAGCGGGAATCGCATGCGTCCTGCCGCGCTGTTATTGGACGACTGCCGCGCGCGAACAAATGTTTAAAAAAACAAAAAACCCGCCTGCTGAAAAAGCAAACTAAAAAGACATAAACAAGAAGAAAATCATGCTGTGCAGTCGGAGGATACATGTTCGAGAGCTGGCTGACCAAAACCAATTTTTAAGCAGTCGGGTTTTTTTATATTTTTATTTAGTTTTTTTTTTTGAATTAGGTACATTTAAGTGTTATATATTTTTTAAATCACCTCTTAAAACCCTTTATATTGAAAAAAATTTGGTGCACCACAATATGGTGCCCAAAATCCGTCATTTTTTATTTTCCAATTTTAATGTAGACAGTGACAGTCGCAGGGTAAAGACAAATCGATTGAAGTCTCTAGAACGAACTAGGAACATTACCCTCCTTCGGCAGTCGGGTAAAAATTCGTCAGTAATTGGGTGCCACGCAGAATTTCCGAGCAAACATGCGTCGGTTTAGTCCTAACTAGAGCGCGGCAGAGATGTATCCTGCAAACGCCGCGTGTTGCTGTCACACTCTTGCCTCTCAATGTTTGGACTCACTTTTACATTTTGACCACCAGTGATGGCGATGATCGATCGATCTATCGATGGACACTGTGTCAAGACATAGGGTTCAGCTTAGCTGAAATGAGCTGTTGAGCTGAGTATGACCTGTTTTTTTTCGAGTTACATTAGGGCTGCTTTGGTTAACCGCAAGGTCACTTGAAAAAAACAGCTCTCCTATAGTAGATACAATAACTGAAGAGCTTTTATTTTTCGTATTTCACTGTTGATCCCATAGTTTTTTAAATATGAATCCTTTAAAATGTCGTGGTAGCTTAGTAGCTAAGATCTCACCTCTCGTGCTTGAGAAGAAATTCCAATATAACTTTTACAATTTAAATGTACTTTATTGTTAATTGACCAAACATGGTGATTAATGCTGGTGCCTTCTCTGTATGAAAAGTGGCCTGCCCTACAGCGACAGTAACAAGCTGGTATTTATTTATTTTATTTTTATTCCACAAGTTTTCTTCGAGGAGTGAATCAAACAGTCACTTTCATCCCATGAATATTGCCAATAGATTAAAGTCACCCTTTATTACAATGCGTTTAGGGTGAAAGAAGAAGAAAGAAAGAAAGAAAAGTATTTAATTGCCACAAAACAACATATAAACATTCGTAGATTTCAAAAACTAAAACAGATAGTAGATACCGGATGGTGGATGGTCGTGGTGGTTGGTGGATGGATGGGGAGATGATGGTGGATGACATACAAACATTAGTAGATCACAAGAACAAAAACAGATAGTAGATGGTGGATGGGATGGTGGTGGATGGTGGTGGATGGTGGTGGATGGTGGTGGATGGTGGTGAATGGTGTTGGTTGGTTTTGAGAGGTAGTAGATGTTGCTAAAATGAAACCCTTAATTATAGTTTTAGTAATTTTTAAATTATGTGAAAATATTATGTCTTTGTTTTTATGAAAAGTTTTGACAGTGCCATCTCTAGCATACAGATCTACTGACGCATGCAAATGTGCAACTTGCATCATCTTATGCTTGACAATTTAAAAGTCCTTTCAAATGGTTTAATTGATATAAATGATTTCATTTGATTTTACCTGACAAGCCGTAGGCCGCCAAGTGGTCTCGGTTTTATGTAATGTATGTGTACCAAATTAATTTACACACGCATAACTCATACGACAAAAAGAACGAAATTAAAATTTTAAAATATGTACAAACTGGGAAAAATACTTTTCTTCTGATTTTTTATATGATCCAATATCCCAGAAGCCCCAAATATTACTGAGTTCTTGCAACATAAAATGTATGGGGATTGAGTAGTGTTAGTATGTTTTTTCGTACCCTCAGCACCTGGTACCTGTAAATTGACCGTCATCAAGCTAGCAAGTATGCGTATGTTCAAAATACTTACTAACTACTAATACTAATCAATCTCACACTTTTTGCGTGACATCTGGGCCGTCTCGGATCATGTAACTGCACAAAAGTATGAATTACAAACTAGGTAACAATAGTTCTATTATCTAAACATGATCTTCAAAACAAACATTAAGAAGAATTTCAAATCATAAAGTGAATACAAAACGGAATCAATCTTTGTAAGATACTATAAAAATATGTACTGCACTTTTAGTTGGTACCTAACCTTTATCTTGAACTGGCCTACCGTAGCACAGAGTTTCAATAGAATCTGAGGCCTGCTTTTACTGGTTTTGTTAACTTCTGACCCTCGTAAAGTATTTTATTTATGTTACAGGGAGCTCTGCAACTATAAGTAAGTATAACATTTTGCGATCCTAAACATTTAGTCTCAAACACATGAATAAATTAAAATATGCATTAAAAATAATCATATACATCTGTCTTTTACACACAATTAAAATAACCTTACTCTAAGAGCTTATGGTCACCACCCTGGTAGTTAGGTTAGAAGAGATTAAAATGTTCTATCAAAATCAATTGAGAACATTAGGTATCTTGACTATCTTATATTTATCTATTCCTGTATAATATACATACAAGCAGTTCACCATGCGGGTCCACCTCCTTAGAAGGGTAGTTTTGAAAAAATTATAATTTAGATATTTTCTTATTTATCCATATAGTATCTATCCGGATAGGTAGATCACAGGAACAAAAACAGATAGTACATGGTGGGTGGATGGATAGTGGATGGTGGATGGTGGTGGTTGGTTTTGGCAGGTAGTAGATTTTGCTTAAATGAAACCCTTAACGATAGTTTTAGTAGTTTTTAAATTATGTGAAAATATTATGTCTTTGCTTTTATGAATAGTTATTTATGACAATGCCATCTCTAGCATAAAGATCTACTGACGCATGCAAATGTGCAACTTGCATCATCTTTTGCTTGACAATTCAAAAGTCCTTTTAAATGGTTTAATTGATATAAATGATTTGATTTGATTTTACTTGACAAGCCGTAAGCCGCCGCCGTCTGGTCTCGGTGTTATGTAATGTATGTGTGCCAAATTAATTTACACACACATAACTCGTACGACAAAAAGGACGAAATTAACTTTAAAAAATATGTACAAACTAGGAAAAATACTTTTCTTCTGATTTTTTATAATTTTATCTTATTCACAGGAAGCTCCAAAACTACCAGTAAGTTTAACATTTTATATAACTGCGTATCTAATGGTCCAATATCCCAGAAGCCCCAAATATTACTGAGTTCTTTCAACATAAAATGTATGGGGATTGAGTAGTTTTAGTATGTTTTTTCGTACCCTTAGCACCTGGTACCTATAAATTGACCGTCGACGGCTCAAGCTAGCAAGTATGCGTATGTTCAAAGTACTTACTAACTACTAATACTAATCAATCTCACACTTTTTGCGTGACATCTGGGGCGTCACGGATCATGTAACTGTATAAAAGTATGAATTACAAACTAGGTTAGTTAGTTCTATTATCTAAACATGATATTCAAAACAAACATTACGAAGAATTTCAAATCATAAAGTGAATAAAAAAGGGAATCAATCTTTGTAAGATACTTTAAAAAATATGTACCGCACTTTTAGTTGGTACCTAACCTTTATCTTGAACTGGCCTACCGTAGCATAAAGTTTCAATAGAATCTGAGGTCTACTTTTACTGGTTTTGTTAACTTCTGACCCTCGTAAAGTATTTATTTTATGTTACAGGAAGCTCTGCAACTATAAGTAAGTATAAAATTTTGCGATCCTAAACATGTCTCAAACACATGAATAAAAATAAGCATTAAAAATAATCATCAATACATTTAATAAATCTGTAGAAAAGTCGTTTTTGTATATCGATAATATATCCAAAAAAATAGCCAGGGTGTTAAAGGATAACAACAGAACCCATTTACAGCATTTTTCGAATGTTTGGCTGTTTTTTTGTGCACGCATCACGTAAAATGGACGAAATCAATGTAGATAACTTTCACACGTAAAATATTTGCTTAACTTGAAGAATTACTTAGTTTTTGTTTCATTTTATGGTCACCACCCTGGTCAGTTAGGTTAGAAGAGATTAAAATGTTCTTTCAAAATCAATTGAGAACATTAAGTATCTTGATTTATTTATCTTTTCCTGTATAATATACATACAAGCACTTCACCATGCGGGTCCACCTCCTTAGAAGGGTAGTTTTGGAAAAATAATAATTTCGATATTTTATTTACTTATCCATATAGTATCTATCCGGATAGGTAGATGATGGTGGACGACAGACAAACATTAGTAGATTACAAGAACAAAAACAGATAGTACATGGTGGATGGATGGATAGTGGATGGTGGATGGGTGGTGGATGGTGGTGGTTGGTTTTGACTGGTAGTAGATTTTGCTTAAATTAAACTGTTAACGATAATGTTATTAGTTTTTAAATTATGCGAGTAAAAATAACTTAAAAAAAAACAAATGCGGGTATAAATAAAAGCAGGTGCTGGTGGTGGTGCTGATACGGCTGTCCCTGTGAGTAAACGGTGGCCTCACTGACAAGCTTTTATTTTTATGAAAAGTGTTGACAGTGCGATCTCTAGCATACAGATCTACTTACGCATACAAATGAGCAACTTGCTACATCTTTTGCTTGAAAATACGATCTATTCCGTTCTAATACCAACAACGAATACCACTGGTATTTATTTTAACTCATATGTATTTTTATTCCAAACGGATAGCACTCTTTAAATAATAAAATTTAATATGTGAACGAATACTAAAATCTTGAAATTGGTACAGTCAGCTAAGTCAAACTTAATGAAATTAAAGGCTTATGCCCAGTTTTGGGCACTAAATGCCCAACAACTAGCTTTTGTTACAAAAAAGCTTGTTTAATGTTTATTAATCGTGGTATTCATTTATTCAAACAATATTGCAACATTTTTGCACAAAAAAAGTACCAAAAAGATAAAATGAACCAAATTAGGTATTAGATTATAGATTTGTGGTTAGAACAAAAAATGTTGCCAATTACTAATTTCGTTTAAATATAATCGATTCTCTTTTCTTCAATCGACTTTTTATATATTTTTTTCATTTTATTTTAAAGTCAATATTACTCGTTTTTTTTTCTATAATTATTATGATAATTAAACAAGCGAATTTCTACTTGATTCACCAGAAATTATTTTGATATTGGACCATTAGAAACGCAATTAGATAATACCTTTATTACAAAAACACTACTGCACAATTTAACTGTCATTCTTAACTGTTCTTCAAAATACATTAAAACTAGAATTTAAAAAACTAAAAGAAACAAAATAATAATCTTCAATAATCAAGTATTTTTACTGACTGTTTCTGCTGTCTGATCCATGAACTTGTTTTGGTATTCGTTTAGGCGCAGGCCACATAGAAATGTCGGGTATTAGTTGTTGGTATTAGAACGGAAATCGACAATCCAAAAGTCCTTTTAAATGGTTTAATGATTTGAATTGATTTGATTTGAATAGCCGAGTGGTCTCGGTGTAATGTATGTGTGCTAAATTAATTTAAACACATAACTCATACGTCAAAAAGATAAAATAAACTTTTAAAAATATGTAAAAACTATGAAAAATACTTTTATTCAGATTTGTTATAATTTTATTTTATTTACAGGTAGCTCCAAAAATACCAGTAAGTTTAACATATTATCTAATTGCGTTTGTAATGGTCCAATATCCCAGAAGCCCCAAATATTACTGAGTTCTTTCAACATAAAATGTATGGGGATTGAGTAGTGTTAGTATGTTTTTTCGTATCCTTAGCACCTGGTACCTGTCAATTTACCCTCGTCGGCTCAAGCTAGCAAGTATGCGTATTTTATTTTATTTAGTTAAGCACACCAACAGTACAACTGCTTAAAACAATCCAAAAAATAATACATTTTAAATGAAAATTACATAGCAACCATACAGATTCTAGGCATGCATGACATTTAAAAAATTCAAAATAAAGACTACAACTAAACTAGGCTAACATTTATCACAATATATCAGTTATGCGTAATGAGCATTAAGAGCTTGAGTCAAACTCTTATTGCTCATTACTCAATAGGGAGTGTCTGAACGTTATGAACTTCATTGAAAAGACATCAATAGGACTGTCCAAAGAGATTGACCTTTCATTGTACAGCCTTGCCATGCGTGTAAGGGGACTATTAAATGAGATATTTAAAGTTGAAGATGGGATATCAAATATATGATGCTGACGCATACTACGTTGACTAATCTTAAAGTGAAAATAATTTATCAATGGTGCATCGATGGAACCATTAATAATTTTATGAAGAATTAATAGGTCAGAATTATTTCGCCTTTCCTTTAAACTAATCAATTTGAAATGTTTCATTCTATCTGTGTATTCCGGAATAACTTTTCGGATGCCATTCTTCACGCATAAATACCGTACAAAACGAGTCTGTACGGATTCTACACTATCTGCATAAGTAGAATAATAGGGGAACCATATAGTGGAACAATATTCAAGGAAGCTCCTAACCAATGCATTATAAAGCAGAATAAGACTGCTGTTATTACGGAACGGTTTGGACATACGAATTATAAAGCCAAGCATTTTTTTAGCTTTATTAACTATACTATCTAAATGATCTCGAAAAGATAGAGATGTATCAAAAAGGACTCCTAAGTCACGAATGACAGAAACTTTACCAAGATAATTGCCATCAATATGGTATTTAAATTTAATATAATTTATTTTATTTGTAAATGTTATATATTGACATTTTTTAACATTAAGCGACATCCCATTATCATAACACCATTGCTGGAGAACATTAAGATCAGTCTGAAGTTTCATACAATCGTTTAAATCTAATATTTTACTATAAATTTTCAAATCATCAGCATAGGCTAGGCAATCGCAGCTTATCATATCTAACAGGTCGTTCTAACAGGTATGTTCAAAGTACTTACTAACTACTAATACTAATCAATCTCACACTTTTTGCGTCACAACTGGGGCGTCTCGGATCATGTAAGAGCAGAAAAGTATGAATTACAAACTAGGTAACCATAGTTCTATTATCTAAACATGATGTTCAAAACAAACATTACGAATAATTTCAAATCATAAAGTGAATTAAAAAGGGAATCAATCTTTGTAAGATACTTTAAAAAATATGTACCGCACTTTAAGTTGGTACCTAACGTTTATCTTGAGCTGGCCTACCGTAGCCCAGAGTTTCAATAGAATCTGAGGCCTGCTTTTACTGGTTTTGTTAACTTCTGACCCTCGTAAAGTATTTTGTTTATGTTACAGGGAGCTCTGCAACTATAAGTAAGTATAAAATTTTGCGATCCTAAACATTTAGTCTCAAACACATGAATAAATTAAAATATGCATTGTAGTTCCAAAAACTAAAAAACACGCTTTAATGGTAAATTGAACTAAAAAGTCGCTAATCCTGAAGATCTTGGTAAGGCTAATGGGATAAACAATATAAACGCGCACGGTAGAATCAACTTTTATAACTTGTACATTTTAATATTTTTTTGACTGTCAAAAGTACTTTGACTTTGACTAAATTATTGCATTGTCATCGGTCCTTGATAGGTGTGCAAAGTTTCAAATCAATCCGACGTTTTGAAGTGGGTGAAAATCACGTTCAAAGATTCCGTTACATTGATACATAGATACATACCAAGCTAATAAAAGCGTGTTAAAAATAATCATCAATACATTTAATAAATCTGTAGAAAAGTCGTTTTTGTATATCAAAAATATATCCAAAAAAAATAGCCAGGGTGTTAAAGGATAACCAACAGAACCCATTTACAGCAGTTTTCGAATGTTCGAATGTTTGTCCGTTTATTTGTGCACGCATCACGTAAAATGGACGAAATCAATGGAGATAACTTTTATACGTAAAATATTTGCTTAACTTGAAGTATTACTTAGTTTTTGGTTCATCGTAATCGGTTCACTGTATCAAAAGTAAGATGAATTTAAAGTCTTCAAGAAGTAAAATTATCACAACACGCGAATCAGATACTTGGACAGTTGAACTCGATATTCGATAGATGGCGTTTTGCATTTGAAGTCATTTTCATATTGCGGTATTAAGATTCTCCGCGAAAGAATGATGACCCTAGAAAAAATTACTGTAGGCAGGAAGGTTAGTAGGGAAGAGAAGGCAGTCAATTGAGAGGAGCGAAGCCGCGGGCCCAGCTAATCATCACTAAAGATGAGATTCAAGGATAGGCATAGCTCTGCAGGTTATGATGGAAAAGTTGATTGCACCTTTAAATCACAACTTGTAGCATGCCTATGATTTCCTTGGATAAAGTTGTTTATTTACAGGATGTAACGGTGCCCCCGTTCTATATCTATACTAGTATTATAAAGCTGAAGAGTTTGTTTGTTTGTTTGAACGCGCTAATTTCATTAACTACTCGAGGAAGGCTATATAACATCACGCTACAACCAATAGGAGCCGAGCATAAATGAAAAATGTTGCAAAAACGGGCAAAATATTCCTTTTTGAGAGCTTTTGTTGCGTGCGCTGCGTAAAAGGTTTAAGTTACGCAAATATAATGTATGATGGAATTGTTCTTCTTTAAAAGTTCTAAAAAAAAATTCACATGTATATGTCTATCTTCTAAATTTTAATTAGATCGCCGCCGCCGGTAGAAACAAAAGTTTACAGGTTACATTCGTATAGTAGTAAGGGTAGGTAGGGTAGGGTAGTGTAGCGTTATTAAATAAAAATAAGTAAAACTTTTTAACGCAACGATAACGTATAATTTTGAATTAAATACACAAACACCGAAAACATGAAAATAGTGAAAAAGCAAAACATGCTATTTTAAAAAAAGTAATGACGCAATAGTCAATATCGTTTAAATTATTTTTAGTATTTAGTAAAATAAACATATATGAGTGAAATTATGGCAAGGCATAAAAGAATAAAGCGGAAATCACGTGCCTAATCTTCAGACACAGTTGCAACCGGTCCAATGATGGCTTAAGCATACAATTAAAGTACGATACCGTAACATGACACAAGTAAGGTAATAAAAGTTTTTAAGTACGGTAACTTAAAATGTAAGCTACATAAATACAAACAAAAATTTCAAAGAAATATGAAAGCAGACAATTGTTATTGGATGAACCAAACCGTCTTCCGTAGAACCTCTTCAACCATTCACGATTTATTTAATAAAATATGTACGGAACCCGTTGAAAGATGTTCGGAACCCCGAAGACTGCAGGTACTCCTGAGGTCATTCGTTCTGTCCCAGGGTAAAGAGCCGAAAGTCGGCTCAACTGATATCTACAGACAAGGAAACGGACCATCAAAATTATGGAACCAAAAGGGTCTGAAATACCAGAAGAAATCGACATTCAAAAGAACAATTAGTAAGAATAGTCATTACGTACCAGTTTTGATTCATGATGCATAAACACTTGTCAGCGACATGGTTATATTTATGATAAGCTTGTCATCATTGTTTTGGCTGGACTGCCCTATTCTTCGAACGGCAACTATGAGGCATGTCCTGGTAGCGAAACGATAGTTGGTGTCTCTGACAGAGTTCAATTACAGAAACATGCGGTCCGCAAGCTCCAACGCGCCCGTGGACCTGAATATCACGTTCCCTTGGCCTAACGACAAGGAATGGTTTCCTGCCATTTCCGTACAAGAATGGACATAGCTATGGTCACATTGTCGCTGGCAATTTAAAACAAACTATTAAACAGTTACTTTAAAAAAAAAATACCAATAATAAATTTAGTAGTGGATAATAGAGCCAAACATTTTTATCAAAATTCTTTTTTGAAAGTCTTAGAAAAAAAATCGTCTTCTGTTTTCTTGACAACGAAATATGAAAATTTTAAAAATTATAACCAGCCTGCTTTGACAAATTAAAAAAAAGGCTAAAGCAAAGCGTCTTGTAGCGATCACGCTACATTAGGTAGGTAGGGTAGGGTAGGTAGGGTAGGGTAGATAGGGTAGGGTAGGTAAGGTAGGGTAGGGTAGGTAGAGTAGAGTAGGTAGGGTAGATAGGGTAGGTGGGCAGAGTAGTAATGGGAAATAAAAAAAATAGGGTAGCCAGGTAGTAGGTAGCCAGTAAGGTAGCCAGTTAACGGGAGCGAAGCCGCGGGGGTCAGCTAGTAATACTATAAAGAGGAAAGATTGTTTTGTTTGTTTGATTGTACCGAATAGGCTCCGAAACTACTGGACCGATTTCAAAAATTCTTTCACCTATGGAAAGCTACATTATTCCCGAGTAACATAGGCTTTTATTTTAATCCTGAAAACGGGTCCTGTGGGGTGGTCCACGAGAGCGAAGCCGCAGGGAACAGCTAGTATAATATACATCAAGCACTTCGCCATGCGGGACCACCACCTTAGTGGTAGCAGGGTAGTTTTGCAAAAATAATGATGTCGATAATTTATATTTTCTATGCAGTATCTATTAAGGCACGCGCAAAAATATCTTTTTTTTTTATTTTATTGAAAGGAACCTGTTAATTATTATTTTAAAATAATAGGTGCCTCCAAAACCACTCCTGACCGTAAGTATAACATCATAGCATTTTTAAATAGGTCTCAAATTATTGACACGCGTAAAAGTATTTTAAAAAAACAATTCTATTCACAAGAATCCGTTTATATTTAATTTATTATTGTACAATAGGGGCCTCCTCAACCACTACTGACCGTAAGTATAACATCAAAGCATTTTTAAATAGGTCTCAAATTATACTCATTGTTTTTTTATCTGTTTAGACACGCGTAAAAATATAATAAATTACAATTCTCTTCATAAGAATCCGTTTATATTTATTTTATTATTGTACAATAGGGGTCTCCTCAACCACTACTGACCGTAAGTATAACATCATAGCATTTTTAAATAGGTCTCAAAGTATACTCATTGTTCTTTTATCTCTGTTTAGACCCGCTTAAAAAAATAAAAAATAAAACAATTCTATTCATAAGAATCCGTTTATAATTCTTTTATTATTGTACAATAGAGGTCTCCTCAACCACTACTGACCGTAAGTATAACATCATAGCATTTTTAAATAGCTCTCAAATTATACTCATCATCATCATCAGCCAATAGCAGTCCACTGCTGGACATAGGCCTCTCCAATTGCACGCCATTTGGTTCGATTATCGGCAACTGTCATCCAGCTGCTACCATTCACCCTGCGAAAGTCGTCGCTCCACCTAGCCTGAGGGCGTCCTACCTTACATTTACCAGTTCGAGGCCTCTATTCAAGACACGTTTACCCCAACGGTCATCGGTTCTACGACTTATATGGCCGGCCCATTGCCACTTCAGCTTAATTAATCTGTGAGCTATGTCGACTACTTTGGTTCTCTGCCGGATCACCTCGTTTCTGGTTCGATCTCTTAGAGAGACTCCGAGCATAGCCCTTTCCATAGCTCGCTGAGCAACTTTGAACTGATAAACCAGCCGTATTGTGAGTGTCCACGTCTCGGCACCGTAAGTCATAACAGGTAGGACGCAATGGTTGAAGACTTTAGTCTTCAGGCTTTGGAAGCGACGAGAAGACTCGACGAAGTTTTCCATACGCCGCCCAGCCCAGCCGTATTCTTCTGCTAGTCTCCTTCTCAAAGTTGTTATTACCAAACTGCAGAGTTTGCCCGAGGTAAACGTATTCTCGAACAACTTTGAGAGCACCGCCATTGACCACAATCGATCCTGGATTCACACGTCACGAATTTAACATAACCTGGGTTTTATCCAAGATTATCCGGAGACTCTCCGGATGGGAGACCAATGCGTGCTAGCTAGTGCGTGCGAAGGATCATCTAGGCCATTCAGCATCTGCTGCAAGTCGTGCAGCGACTCTGCCATTATGACGATGTCATCCGCAAATCTTAAGTGTGAGATGTACTCACCGTTTCTATTAATGCTGCGTACTTCCCAGTCCAGCGTCTTAAATATATCCTCCACTGCGTTACTAAACAATTTCGAGGAAATTACGTCCCCTTGTCTAACCCCTCGACGCAGTAAGATATGCCTAGTTTGCCGGTCCTGACTTTGGACGGTCATTGTTGCGTTTTCATAAAGACATCTCAGCACTTGGATGAATCGCCAGTCTACTTGGCATCGCTACATAGACTCTAAAACAGACCAGGTTTCAGTGGAGTCAAAAGCCTTCTCATAGTCCACAAAAGCAAAACACAGGGGCCGATTATACTCTTAGGACTTTTGTATAATTTGCCGCACTGTGTGAATGTGGTCTATTGTACTGTATCCTCCTCAGAACCTGGCCTGCTCCGGTGGCTGAAACTCGTCGAGTCTTCGCGCTAGACGATTCGTGACGACTGTCGAAAACAACCTATAAACGTGACTAAGAAGCGAAATGGGTTGGTAATTCTTCAAAATGGTCTTTTCACCCTTTTTGAAGAAAAGAACGACCACGCTCCTTTGTCACGCCACTGGAGTTCTGCCAGAGAACAGGACAGAGTTAAAGAGCCCGCCAAGCTCCTTCAATACCGGACGTCCTCCCGCTTTCAGGAGCTCGGTTGTAATCCCGTCCTCGGCCGGGGCTTTTTCATTTTTAAGATGTTTGAGGGCCGCCTCGATTTCATCTTGGCTTACTTCAGGCAGTTCTTCTGTAAAATGGCGGGTTAAGGTGGCTCTAGAATCCTCATTTTCGGAATCAGGCAATCAAAGGCGATCAAATTATACATTGTTCTTTTATCTCTGTTTAGACACGCGTAAAAATATAAAAAAAAAAACAATTCTATTCATAAGAATCCGTTTATATTTATTTTATTATTGTACAATAGGGGTCTCCTCAACCACTACTGCCCGTAAGTATAACATCATATAATTTTTAAATAGGTCTCAAATCATACTCATTGTTCTTTTATCTCTGTTTAGACCCGCGTAAAAATATAAAAAAAAAAAACATTCTATTCATAAGAATCCGTTTATATTTATTTTATTATTGTACAATAGGGGTCTCCTCAACCACTACTAACCGTAAGTATAACATCATAGCATTTTTAAATAGGTCTCAAATTATACTCATTGTTCTTTTATCTCCGTTTCGACACGCGTAAAAATATAAAAAAAAAACAATTCTATTCATAAGAATCCGTTTATATTTATTTTATTATTGTACAATAGGGGTCTCCTCAACCACTACTAACCGTAAGTATAACATCATAGCATTTTTAAATAGGTCTCAAATTATACTCATTGTTCTTTTATCTCTGTTTAGACACGCGTAAAAATAAAAAATAAAAACAATTCTATTCATAAGAATCCGTTTATATTTATTTTATTATTGTACAATAGGGGTCTCCTCAACCAATACTGACCGTAAGTTTTATAAGATAGTTGATACTTTTATTTTGAATACATTTTACATTTTACTAATTATGCTTTTCGACTGAAATAAAGTTAGCTATATTATATTATTAAAAGAGTATTTGCCTCTATTCAGGCACGCATATCTAAATTAAAAGCAATTTCATTTAATAGAACCTGCTCATTTTTGTTTTATTATTATACAATATGCTCCTCAAAAACTGACACTGACTGAAAATATGTCATGAAAGTTGTTTTTTTTTAAAATTAGTCTTACATTTTAGTCATTGTTCTAGTCCAGTAGAAATAAACAGGCTAGCCTTTCTTATATAATAACCATACAAGTACTTCGCCCGCGGCTTTCTTATTTTATATTCAAACTTCAAAACCTTCATCACGTTTAGAGAATAGTTTTGGAAAATTTATCATTTACTCATTTATGATATTTTATTATTTACCGATACAGTAACAATTCGCCTATTTTTAGGCATGTAAATATCTAATTTAAAACCAATTTTATTTAAAATTACCTATTTTTTTAATTAATTACCTATTTTTTTAATTAATTTTTAAGTAATGGAGGATTCGGGCTACTGACTGTAAGTATAACATGACTTTTTTTAAATAAGTCTTAAATTTGTACCTATTGTTCTTTTAGACCATAAAAAAATATAATAAATAATAACAATAGAGAAAAAAGAATAAGTAGGTAATAAAAAAGGAAAAGAAAAAGTAATAATGTTTGAGAGTGTGTATGTGAGTGTGTGTGTGTGCGTGGGTAGTAATATTAATTTATGTAACACACCTCATTACTATGAACCTTATTATTCATGTGTAACGTTTCTTAGTGCCATCTGCGTATAAAGCTTTAAACTGTTATCGATTACGATTCCTTTGAGGAACGTAAGTAGTAGAGGACTCACTTAGTCAACTTCATTGACTACATTGTAAGTGGTTCGCAGTATTACTACTAGATGTCACTTTTTATTGGTGTCGTGATCCTGGATCGCGGTGTTAAAAATTACTGTCATTTAATGACTTCGACAGATTATTGTCGTTCGTCAATGAAAATCCCAGCTAAGAGAAAGGTGCATCTGCGGATCCTCGTCCTAATTGGAAAGGTCACGCAGAACATCCCTGTCAGTTGGATTTTTGGATTAGAGGGCTAAGTACCCCGTCTTCGTCCAAGCGGACTTGGTTGTGTGTACTACGCCCTATACTTTATAAATACACAAGTGTAAACAAAGCCTGTAACTTTTCTACTAAAATAAACACCTGCAAGTTATCAAGTGTTTCTTTTGGACCTGTGACGTCAGCACGACCTACCCCTACATTTATTGTTTAAAAATATATTTTTGTCTTTACATATTCAGACATGCGTAAAATTATCTTCGCCCGCGTGAAAAGTGTTTTCTTATCCCAACAGAACATTATACCGGGATGAAAAGTAGCCCATGTGCTATTCCAAACTATAATCTACTTCTGTGCCAAATTTCATCCAGATTCATTCAGCCGTTCTGGCATGAACAAGCATACATCCATCCAATCTTTCGCACTTATAATATTTAGTAAGATTGTTCTATCACCTTAAATATTTTTAGCGATATTTAATTATTCACCGATATATGTAGTCATTAAATTCAGGTACACGTAAAAATATCAAAATTAGAACCTTTCCTTCAAAAGTAACTATTTCGTAAATTTTGTTATTTACAATAAGGAACTCTTCAAACCTTCAAACATATTGTTACGAGCTGGGGCTCAGGGACAAATTATTTAAACAGCAGACTTCAAATAATCACACTTTATTACAAAAACACTTCTTAAACAATTCTATTACTTCGCACTATTTTCCTTTTCTGATCGCTCTGTGTCGCATCCGAATCGAAACTGACTGACGACGAACCCGACCGCTCTTTATATAGCACCGAAGATGTTTCTAGAACATTCCACACTGTTCTAGATAATTCGAGAAACTTCCAGAACAATCGACTTTCGAACTCACTGTTCCCGAAGCGACTAGAAACTTCCAGAATGTTCGAACCGAACATTCTGGAAGTTTTTTTCATTTTTTTTCCATTTTCATTCCATTCGACACGAGACGATTAGTTCCGCTATTCGATACTAGATGGCGCCACTAGTAACTACTTAGTTCTTCTACTCGTCACTAGATGGCGTTGCCCTATCTTGTAACATTGCCTCCCTCTTAGACATGCTCGTCCCGAGCATCGTTAGACCCATGATAACGGGCCAACCGATCCACATGAACGACCTTTGATGCACCTCGGGGTCCCTTCTGAATTCGGTTGGTGACGTCATTAATCTGGGTAACTATGCGATATGGTCCATCCCATTTTGCTTGCAATTTAGGCGATTTTCCTTTGCTGCGTACCGGGTTATGTAACCATACCAGTGATCCTTCATCGAAGCCCTTATTGTTCGCCTTCCGATCGTAGCGAGTCTTCATCCTCTCAGACATCTGTTGACCTGTCTCCCTGATGTGCTCATATACCTTTAATGCACCTCTACTACGAGTGTGTGGTCCTTTCACAGGCGCACCCGCACAACTTGTGCATTTGCGGCACCATTCCTTAACGTCCTCTCGACAATGGATCCAGTAAAAGCGTTCTCGGATCTTGATTAGAGTCCTCTTAACTCCCATGTGACTTCCTGAACTTCCATTGTGATAGAGCTGTAAGACCTCCGGCACCTTAACCTTAGGTACGACCATTTGTAGATGACACTGGTCACCACGAGTACTCGCCCATTTCCGGCACAGAACTCCATCTTGGATAATCAAGCTTTCCCACTGTGCCCAATAACTTTTGGTGACAGAACTCATTGCTGCAACATCACCCCACCGAGGCCTCGGAGCTCCTGATTTCTTCCATTCGAGCATCGGTTTTATGTCTCTATCATCTTGCTGAGCACTCTGCAAGATTTTCTTCCAATCTTCGCTAAGATCCGTCCTCAACATCCTCACAAATGTTACCTGCTCAGCCTCTTGCCTGGCACAGGGCTTACATTGATTGGAACACGATCTACGCGAGAGAGCATCTGCATTTCCGTGTGGTGTTTTGTTCCCTTCACATGATTGTGACTCACACACAATTTGTGAAATCGAGTTCCTTGGGGCTCTTCCATCACCAGCCACCAACCGCCAATTAGTCCTGGCGTCTACTGGTTTTCCTGCTGCTGGTAACTGAATGCCACAATGGGGGCTCCTTCGCTTCGGGCAGCTCAACCGAATGTGGCCTCTCTCTCCACAGCTATAGCACCGGGGTCAAGACACATCCTCCCTTATGCGGTGAGCTCGATCGTCCCGTCGTACAGCTTCCACCTCCAAAGCGTGGGCTAGGGCGTCCTTAAGATTCTTGAAATGCCCTAGCCTTACGGCAGCTCTAACCTCCAAGTCACGGATCCCATCCGTGAACGCCTGTACGAGGTTCCCGTCGATCAGCACCGGTGATGACTGGTAGGCCTTTCGGACCAGCTTTTCCACATCAAGAGCCCACTGCTGAAGAGTTTCACCACTCCGTTGCGATCGGTCTTTCGGCTGGGCCCGAAACACATGTTCCAGGTGTGCGTCGCCGTATCTAGCTTCCAATGCTTCCAGAAGCTTCTCGAAAGTAAAGTTCTGTCCAAGTGCCTCTAACACAGTCAAGGCCTGGTCGCGAAGACCCAAGGTTAGAGCAGTCAAGGCCGTTCTTTGGTCCACCTATTCGATTTCATGACGGCCTCGAACTGTATCTTGTAAGCAGACCATGACGAAGACCCGTCGAATGGTGGCACTTTAAAACCACCCGGCGAGGGTGCAACTACTGCAGCTGCCACGTCTCCTCCCCCAGATGTGAGCCCACTAATAATCTTCTCCAACTCGGCGATGCGGATCTCCTGCTGCTGGACCTGGTCCTTTACCTCTTTCATCTCCTTGCCGATGGCTCCGCGGAGGTCCTTTATCACCAAGAGCTGCTCCTCCTGACGGCGAGCCTGCTCCTCCTTGTCGCGCTGCAGCTGCTCCTCCAAGCGCCACGCCTGCTCCTCATGACGGCGAGCCTGCTCCTCCTGACGGCGAGCCTGCTCCTCCTGACGGCGAGCCTGCTCCTCCTGACGGCGAGCCTGCTCCTCCTTGTCGCGCTGCAGCTGCTCCTCCAAGCGCCGCGCCTGCTCCTCATGACGGCGAGCCTGCTCCTCCTGACGGCGAGCCTGCTCCTCCTTGTCGCGCTGCAGCTGCTCCTCCAAGCGCCGCGCCTGCTCCTCCTGACGGCGAGCCTGCTCCTGCATGAATGCCATAAGGGTGGCTAGGTCAGGTGACGCCGATAATTGAGCTGGTTCCGCTGCAGCCGTGGAGTCTCGATGTCCACCTGATGACGGTGAGGGAGCGTCTCCAAAGCGCCTCTAGTCTACATCTTGCCGGCGCTGACTCCTGGTGCGCATCCCTTCCGTTTCTTCCTTTGGTAGAACCGGCATAATTTATCCCGCACTTCTGACACCAATTTGTTACGAGCTGGGGCTCAGGGACAAATTATTTAAACAGCAGACTTCAAATAATCACACTTTATTACAAAAACACTTCTTAAACAATTCTATTACTTCGCACTATTTTCCTTTTCTGATCGCTCTGTGTCGCATCCGAATCGAAACTGACTGACGACGAACCCGACCGCTCTTTATATAGCACTGAAGATGTTTCTAGAACATTCCACACTGTTCTAGATAATTCGAGAAACTTCCAGAACAATCGACTTTCGAACTCACTGTTCCCGAAGCGACTAGAAACTTCCAGAATGTTCGAACCGAACATTCTGGAAGTTTTTTTCATTTTTTTTCCATTTTCATTCCATTCGACACGAGACGATTAGTTCCGCTATTCGTCACTAGATGGCGTTGCCCTATCTTGTAACAATATTAATCTTCAAAGCTATTATTTCGTTGTCCCTGTCCCGATGTCTGTGATCAAAACCTTCAAATTAATTTTGACCCAATTCAAGATTGAATTATGCACACACATTTATTTCTCGTGAGAATGCATTTTCTTTAATATAAAAGATTGTTAAAAAAATCTTACCTTCTTGTTTTAGTTGTGAATAAACATGAATTTAACGCTTAATTTTTTTTCCAGACCATAACGTGATCACTACCTCGTAAGATGATTGAAATAGCAGTTTTTGTAATATTTTTAAATAGGTATTAAAAGTTTTGATTGTCACTTAATTGTTTTTTTTTTCTTATTTGAACAGTCTTCAAATCTCTCTCTCTTTTAAAATTAATTTTAAATATTCATTAAATATGTTTGGCAGAATGAATGTTTTGCTCGTGCCTTTTTGCGTTACGACGTGACAGCTATTTGCACATGCGCAGTAAAAGGTAATCTATGGACATGCTGAACGCCCTTGAATAAGCCCGCAATTTAATTAATTTCTTGCTTGGTTCAGATATATTTCTTTATTTCCTCGCACAATGCTTAATAAAATGTTGTATGATTCACGTGCGTAAGATGAAATCACCTACCTTCCGCACTTGTAGCGTAAATAACTATTTTGACTGCCAAGAGTTGATTTCCGAATTAGAATGTTTTAATTAAGTAGGCCGTGGTCCAGTCAAGTTTGGGAGTCACCCGGTTTGTAGAACATCTGTGCCATGCACGCAATTACGTCATCATGTTCTAAGTTTAGTTTATAACGAATTTCTACGAAGTAACACATGGTGGATTGCGTTTTATGATTGAAAGTGACAGGTAATTAGTGTGATTTTTGCGATCCAAATTATATTTTAGTAAAATGTGTTTTTATTATGTACCTACTGCATTCTGACAGCGGCATTGTCTGCATGAAAAGTGTTTCCATAGGGATAAGGAAAGGAAACACTTTTCATGCAGGCAATGCCTACTACTACTATGTGCCAAATTTCATCCATATCCATTTAAAAATTTTAGCGTAATTGAGTAACAAACATACACACATCCATCCAAAATTTCGCGTTTATACTATTAGTAAAACTAGCTTCTGGCCCCGGCGTCGTCTGTCTATACTAATTTTATAAAGAGGAATGATTTTTTTGTTTGTTTTTTTGTTTGTTTGTACCGAATAGACTCCGAAACTACTGGACCGATTTGAAAAATTCTTGCACCAATAGAAAGCTACATTATTCCTGAGTAACATAGGCTATTTTTTAATCCCGAAAACGGGTCCTGTGGGGTGGTCCACGGGAGGGAAGCCGCGGGCAACAGCTAGTTTGGTATATGTTGACAAAAAGAATCGAATATGATTACTTAGGCGTAACAAACAGATAGTGATCAAACGCGAGCCTATCTACGACGAAAGATTTGATTGTTTGTTTGTAATGAATAAACTCAAAAACTACTTTACCAATTTTAATAAATTGTTTCTTGTAAGGAAAGCTACATTATTCCGGCGTGACTGAGGCTATTTATTTAATCCCAAAAACGCGTCCTGTGCGGTGGGCCACGGGAGTGAAGCCGCGGGGAAAAGCTAGACGATAATAAAAAAACCGGCCAAGTGCATGTCGGGCCACGCGCTAAGTAATAGGGTTTCGAAGTTGCATAATAATGGGGACTAAGAAGAGGGTTTTGTTGTTGTTACATGAAAGTTAAAACGGTTTCAGCGGCACACAACGTCTAAAAACTGGCCCACATAGGATGATTTTTTTAAAATCTATATGCTCCACTATCTCGCCTGATGGTAAGCGATGATGTGGTCTACGGTGAAGCACGCTTGCCTAGAATAACCTATTCACCCAAGAGTTTCTTTAGTTTAAGTCAAGACTTAAACTAACGAAGGACTAACTGGGAACTGAAGAAGGAGTTATAAAATCCAACTTCGCAACTGAAGTTAGGAAAATATTATTTATTTAAGTACCATCGCGGGTGCGAATTGCGAAAGAAGCCGATACGAGCGCGCGTAAGAGCCACGGGGAATGGTTCAATATCGTTCGTTCCTGAATCCGTGCGCGCACGCTCCTTGTTTATTTCTCTTTCGGAATTTGAAAATTTTCGTATTTATTTACCTCTAATCTGCGATATTCACTATTTCGTACTGGAAAGTTTTACGCTACGCAATTAGTGATGTAGTCGGGTCGAATATTGACTTAAGGCCGTACCCTGACCAAAAAATCTGCATGAGATATGAGCATTCCTTTTGGCCTAGCGGCACTGGTGGCGCATGAATTACGGTAGTGAATACGCCCAGATTTTAGAATAAAATCTTTATAAAATCGAATATTGGCTTTTTGAAAAAAATAAAACTTACAAAATGTTCGTTATCAAATTGTCTATCCATTAGTGTTAGTATAAAAATTAATTAATGAACACTTTACGAGCATGCTATCAATAATTACTTCACATTTTTTTGGTTTTGTTGGAAGGAAATTAGTGACACATATACCTATTTAAAAAAAAAAGTGTACTACAATTTTAGAATCAACATTATGTAGAAATTTAATGTATTTTTATTAATTGATATTTCTTTTTAAATAAAGAGTAGATAGCATTTAAAAACTGCACAAAATTCGACTAGCGCGGCGTTTTGCTCGGGGACGCGCCTTAATAGATGGATATCGACAAAAGAAAATAAGCAATTTGCTTGGCAATCGAATCTAATTTGCCTTTTACAAAACGTCGAAAATACTTCTGCACTTACACAAAATATACTCCCCCGCGTGCATGCGCCGTATGGACTACGGACCGGTACAGCTAACGACTACGGCCACTCTAATGCGTTATACATTATTAATTTAGAAATCATTATTATTAAGGATCATTATTATTATTAGGAGGCGTTTTTGAGGATTTTATTTTTGTATGTTTTTGTATACATGGTTCATAAGTATATATTTAGTATCTGTTTTACCTAGCTAACAACTTTGATTAAGTATTTTTTCAATGGCATTTGTACAAAATTTTTACTGTTCCAAGTACATTTTATAAGTTGGTCGAATATTACTCGTAAACTTGTAAAGCCTACTTAGTTGTGATAGTTTTCCTTTTAATTTCGTTATATCTACTACTGCCGTGAATTTTTTCACATTGCCAAGAGCAACCATTGGGGGGAGGGGGGGGGAACACTTGACTCTAACACTAATTTGCAATTTAAAGCTTAATTTTACGCAAACGGATCACTGAATCGAAAAATGGTTTTCACAGACCCGTAATGTTTGAATGGCTTATCCAACGATACCCCACACCATGGGATAGACAAGCTCCTCTTCCCTGCAAGCTAAATGGTTTTGGATTTGTGAAAAAAAATCACGGCAGTAATATATATCACGAAATAAAAAGGAAAACTGTAGCTGTGACAGTATGCTTAACAAGTTTAGGAGTAATAGTAGATCAACTCAAAAAATGTACTTGGAATAGTAAAAATGTTGTATATTTATGTATGAGTACAACAGTTTTCGAACGGCAAAGTTAATTTTGTTCCTTCGTTAGATCAATTTTCGGTGCTTTCATTGTTTATGAACGTTAGTAATGTTACGTTTTTATTTTGGTGAATGTAGCTGTTTATACAGAACCCTCTGTGTGCGAGTCTACCCGCACTTGGCCGGTTTTTTTGGCTATGTTATCGCTGTTTTTATTATGTCACCCTGAAAATCTTATTTGTTTGGGTATTTAATTTAATGAAAATAGAATGTATGAGTCTATCAGGGGCTTGTTCAATCGTAGGTACAATATGATAGTTTTTTAATATACTTTTATAAATTTTCTTCTGTATTAAACAACGCCTATCGTGAAAATATGACAATTATGTTTTTTTTACAAATATGTCCCAGATGTAAGGATCGTAGCAGGTGGCGTTCTGTAGTTTCTGCCTACCCCCATGGAAAAAAGGCGTGAGTTTATGTACAATTATGTATGTTTATGCCATTGTCACTTAATGGAAGTAGACTAAACTAGAACCAGAACTAGTTTCTAGGCCACAATGGCACCCCCCCCGGTGGGTTCCCGCATTGTCGAGGCGGCGGGGCTCAGTAGCCGTGGCTTGGTCACCCACGGTGAAGCAAAGAGGAACCCGAGGAGGGGCCGCTCGTCAGGGCTTTTGCCGATTAAGCCGACGACGTAGCGGCCGCGATGTCTTATGGAGCGTCCCAGGTCCCATACGATGTCGCGGCTGAGGGTTGGAGGCCGAGGCGGGAGAGGAGTGCCGGTATTGCGGTGCGCCGCTCTCCCTACCTTCCGCGGCCTGGACGGGGTCGCCACCGTCTGATGGCGGACGCGGTGGGGCCGCAGGGGCAGAGAAATGTCGGTATAGCGTTGGCCGCTCTCCCTATCCCCTGCGGCCGAAAAATAGTAGATGGCGGGGCCATTGACCTTAACCCGTCACAAGGGGACCAAAGGTGGCATACAAGTGGTCGTCAGGCGCCCATGTGCTGGTTTGGTCCCTGGAGTGGTCACGGCGTACAGTGTTTTCTGTTGCGCCGGTGATGGGGGGTACTCCCCAGAGGTGGGTCCGATGACGGACAGCCGCGGCGGGTTCACGTTCGCGGTGAGTGCTAACGCGTGCCCGTGTTCCCGCCATAAGTGGCACCGGAGGACACCGTGGAGTTTTAGTGGGTTAGAGTCTCACGTAACTGCGCTATCGCCGCGTGGTAGCGCAGTATGCATGAGCATTAGTCAAAGCTAAAAAAAAAGCAAGGCCACAATGGCATGCAAGTTATAAGTAGTACACTACAAGTTACAAGCTCGTGCTTTAAATAATTAATAAAATATAATCAAAAAATATATATATTCGTTCTTTCTGTTGCGTCAATTTCAAAGTACTCAGAAAAAATAAGTTTGGGAGATTTACATGGAATAACCCTCTTTTCACCACGTGACAACGGCGAAGCCGAAATCACCATATTCGGGTTATACATATATAAAAAGAGTGACACTAGAATAAAAATATAATGTGAGTCGACCTGTTTTGTATGAATCTGTTAACCAATTAGTGCCAGATGCACTAATTGGTTAACAGATTCGTAATATTGATTTATTACAATCATATATATCATCATAGAGTTCTCAGTTCAGGTTATTCGGGACATACATTGGTACTATATTTCGGAAATAGCATTGTGGTTACAAGAGTCTGGAACCTAATGATAATATTTTTTCCATTGTTGGTGTCCTAGTTTCATGCGGACTGACAAGTGAACCTAGACTGTGAACCTATCTTTCCGAATATTTGAGTAACTGGGTTTGAGGTTAAACTGTTATCAGCAGCTGTAAATTTTGCTTAAGGCTATTCAAAATGTATAGTCCGGTCAATTTAGACATAAAAATAGTGGTCAAATAGCAAAAATTCCCGGAAAGCCAAATATTGGTGTAAGGCTGGGGTTTACCATTACAAATAAAGTTTTAAAAATCCCCATCGATCCTTTGTTATTCGGGGTCATAGGTCAAAATTTGAGGTTTTTTGGATTTTTCTCGAAAACGGTAAGTTTTCTTAAAGAAATCCTCAGAACAAAGTTGTAGATCTTGAAATTCTCTACAAAAATGGTTCATATGATTTTTAGTAGTCACATAGGACCCGTTTTCGGGATTAAAAAATAGCCTATATCACTCAGGAATAATATAGTTTTCTATTGGTGTAAGATTTTTTTAAATCGGTCTGGTAGTTTCTGAGCCTATTCGGTACAAACAAACAAACAAAGAAATATTTCCTCTTTATAATATTATTAGTATAGAAGTATTGTTAAGCACACATTTCCACGCCACCTGTGAGGTAGTGTACTCGGCGCGTTTTTATTTACCGTGGTTTTGCCTGTAGGCCTACTCCACTAACTGACATGACTATTTTAGGATAATTTAAGGGAACAATACCCGTCAAGTTCTAGATATTACCTTATTATTGATATTGATTATTGATATTGCTATTGATTATTGGGTTAACTATTGTTTTGATTTTTTTATTTATTTTAGTCAGATTCATACTCTTGAAAGTCTACTTCAACAGTCATGTCTTCTTCGATTTCTTCTTCTTCCTCTTGCTGGATGTTCACAAATTGTTCAAATGTGGCTGAGTCATTAGTCTCTTCATTAAAAACACAGAAATCTTCCTCTATTGTACTCAACTGGACATTTGAGCAAGACTGACCTTGGCAATTGGTACACGCTGGAGAACACAGCAAACCGACTTTTTTACAGCCACATTTGGCACTACAACCTTTTTTGCAATTGCAAAAAATAGTGTTGAGGAGTTTTTCTGGAGGAGTAGTCTAGTAATATCTATCAAATTCCAACATCAGTCTTCTGGGTTCAGTTGATTGCCTAGCCATATTTGAACCATGTTTGAAAAAAAGTCGGGTTGCTGTGTTCTCTAGCGTGTACCAATTGCCGAGGTCAGTCTTGCTCAAATGTCCGTTTGAGTACAATAGAGGAAGATTCCTGTGATCGTGCGTATGTGTTATGATTCTCCGTGAAAGAATGATGGCCCTAGAAAAATGGTAGGTAGGTAAGGCAGGCAGGTAAGTAGAGTAGGATCAGCAACGCAGTCAGTTAACGGGAGCGAAGCCGCGGGCACAGCTAGTATTATATATAAATGCGAAAGTAATGGCACGATTCCGTTAGGCAAGTCTTGCATGCAAGTGTGACGTCACATATCCGTACAAGTTGCTTGCATTGGAAACATTAATTTATTTATTTTTACACATACTATCTTCCAGGTTGAACCCAATACAATAGAGTGGTTAAAATCTTAATCTAAAATCGGACTTTACTTAAATGTATGATAATTATATAAACCTAAACTTCTAACACTATTAAAATCTTTTAAACTAATATAAAATAAAACTTTACTTATCAAAATTTTAATTATAACTAACAAAATTCAACAAAACTTGCGAATTCACTCCAATTGCACAAAAATATGTCCAGCCTCTCATGTAATTCGTTGAGCACACCGAAAGTGCGGGTGAGAGGTGTTTTTGCCAATGGATTGGTTCTAGCAGCAGGCAAGGCCAGCAGTGGCGGCCGCCGCCGCCTCCACACTTACCGATCTGGCACGCACCGCTTCAGGTGACGAAGCACACCCGGGTTATCTACTACTTCACGCAGGAGCTTTAGTGCATATGCCGCGAGTGTCATCCTATAATTTTGAAGAACACCAAAAAAAATATATTACTTTATTTTTAACATTTCAAACATAATATAACATGATGCCTGTATTCCCCGAAGACTAGGCAGAAGTATACTATACCTAAAATTATATTTTTTTCTCCTATTGCTAGGAGGTTAAGGTTAGCCATTTTACTTATGAACAATGCCATACGATAAAACATTATTAAAAAAATAATGTTTCATAAACCATTACTTACAGCGACGTTTTCAATAATAATACAACTATAATATTGGGTCTTTACGAAATTTCCACTTTGAAATCAGCAATTTTTTAGGTAAAACTAAATGCCAGCCTGATAACTATTCTACTGCACGGAAAAGTCTCTTCTCATTCAGAGAAGGCCAAAATCACCACACGTACCTTAATCACCATGCTTAATCAAGGCGAATTACATTTTATCATAATATTTCAGAACTCAAAACGACAACCATTCCGATGAATAAGCATCAAATTATGTGGGAACATGTGACAATACGAAACGAGTGGACAACTATGCGACAACGTGAGGAAATATCCGAGCAACAACACGTACAAAGGCGAAAAGGTGAGCAACAAAGCAAAAGTAACTTCGAGAAACCTATGGTTGGAATAGTTCATACAAAGCTGATCGAACGACAATCGGAACAACCGGAGCAAAAACTTGAGTGGCCAGCTTGGCAACAAGATGAACCACAAAGTAAACCATTGGAGATTGTGTTCGGAGAAAAAGGTACAATGGTAATTAAGGGACATCCTGAGAAATCACCTGATCGACAAACAGAGCCCCAAACTGGGCGAAAAATTACAACCTCTGCAAACACGTTGGCGACAAGACGGACGACAAAACAAATCAGCTTTCGAGAATAAGTTCAGTAAATTTTAGTATGTATGTATATATGAAATAGCTTAAGTGTGTATCTGGATATCTTTTATTATATATATATTTTTAACACTGGTATTGTCACACCAATAACAGCCCCACTTCGTGTCCAGTAATTACTATCCATACCAGGGGGGTAACCATAAGCTCTTAGAGCGGTATCAATTTGATATCGAGAAAGTGACAGATGTATACAAGTCAGATACATATGTCCCTTATTCGATCTCAAATTGATACCGCTCTAAGAGCTTACGGTCACCCCCCAGGTGGCCTGGAAGAGATCGCGGAATGTGATAAGGCCGCCCATGGTATGTGTTTTTAGTTTTAAGTTTCATTTATAAATGTAACTTATGGTGTACAATTAAGTATATATTAAATAAATAAATAACCCTCTTTTTACCACGCGACCGAAATCACCGTATTCGGGTTATAAAAACAGTGACACTAGAATAAAAATATAATGTGAGACGACCTGTGTTGTATGTCATCTGACACTAATTGGTTAACAGATTCGTAATATTGATCGAGTATAACCGCGAAAATATAATTATAAGAGTTTTAGTTATTTTCGGCCTGTGCCTACATCCTATAGTTTTGAAGAACACCAAAAAAAGATATCGCTTTATTTTGTACTTTTCAAACATTAATAGATGCCTGTATTCCCCGAAGAGTAGGCAGAGAGAGGTATACCCATATATCCAGTTATATTTTTCTCCTATTAAGGTTGCCCATTTTACTTATAAACTTTGCCATACGTTAAAACAATATAATGTTATTTTCTTTAATCATTACTTATAGCTACAATTCCGATAATAATAAATCTATAATATTGGGTCTTTACCTATAAAATTGTCACTTTGAAATCGGAAATTGTATAGGTGAAACTAAATACCAGGTAGTGTACCTATTCCACTGCACGGCAAGTCTCTTCTCATTCAGAGAAGGCGAATTACATATTTTCATAATATTTCAGAACTCAAAACGACAACCATTCCGATGAGTAAGCATCAAATTATGTGGGAACATGTGACAAAACGAAACGAGTGGGCACCTATGCGACAACGTGAGAAAACACCCGAGCAACAATACGTGCAAAGGCGAAAAGATGAGCAGCAAAGCAAACATAACTTCGAGAAACCTATGCATGGTATATTTCGTACAAAGCTGATTGAACGACAACCTAAGGAACAACCTGAGCCAAAACTTAAGCGGCCAGGTTGGCAACCAGATGAGCGAGAAAGCAAATCATTGGAGATTGTGTTCGGAGGAAAAGGTACAATGGTGATTGAGCGAGATCCCGAGAAACCACCTGATCGACAAACAGAGCCACAACCTGGGCAAAAACGACAACCTCTGCAAACACTTTGGCGACAATATGGGCGACCTAACAAATCAGCATTCGAGAATAAATTCAGACAAAGTGGTAATAAGCTGATTATTCCTTTTCTGCAAACACCGAGAAGAAGGCATTTAGAGACTACTATTGCCGAATAAATTCTCAAAGATTTACCATCTTCACCATCAGCAAATTAATGAATGCTTGTAGAGAGCCAAACATTATGATTGAAAATGATAATAGAACTTGCCATCCAGACCAGTAATGGGAAAAATATTAAATTGAAAAATACCTATATGTTTATTTATTATAAAAAAAACAGTTACTACAATGTACAATTCATCTAATTGAAGCATACACATGGTAGAAGCGGACTTAATACCATTTTGTTTAAGTTTTAAAATATTGTTAAAGAGTGCATGGAATGCGAACATAACGGTACTGAACAGCTGTTTTTAGGGTTCCGTTCCTCAAAAGCAAAAAAGGAACCCTTATAAAACAGCTGTTCACTTCATTCCGTTATTTATTTGTCCATGTGTCAAGACCTTTTTCTCTGGAACGCCTGGTGGTACTTTTATCAAGTTGAAATTAATATTATATACAGGGTCTATAGTATATATAGGGTCTGCAATCCCTTAGAGCTGTGAAATAATCAAACTTCTAAATAAACACAATCAAACGATACGGCCGTTTATGTCGCATACTTGACTTATTTTTATTTTTTTTATTTATTTAAATTTTTTATTTATTTAAATAGCACAGCCACATCACATGCATTTCACATTGACAGAAAAATAAATTAACTAACAGAACCAATGCACATGACAAGAACGGCGTACATAACACTTATAACCATAACATTGCCGCCCACAATAACTACATAGTCACAATTCAATACATAATTAATAAAAAATACGAGTAATAAATTTAAATACAGGTCAAAATCAGTTAAATAATCAAAATAGTATCAAAAATAAAAAATAAAAAACAGTCAAGAATCAAAATCACAATGTCAATAATCAAAATTATAAAATCCAAATAAAAACAATCAATATCATTATGGAAACAGAATACAAAATTTGAATAATAAAAAGTAAATGTAAGAATCAATATTCTATAGTCAACATAAGCTCAAAAATCAGCCGTAAAAAAAAACAAATACAATAATATCAAAAACGTCGAAAAATAAATTAAAAATCATTAAGTCAAAATTCAAATCAAAATCATTAAGAAATTCATAATATAAAAACAATTATCACGAATCTTTGACATTTGATATTTACCGTTGACTTAGAATCATGCAAATTGACCAGAAGCAATCTCTTAGAGCATTAAGGAAAAAATCTAAAGCCGTAAATATGTAGCTACATAAAAAAAAAACTAATAAACTGATCGCGACCGTCGATGTATGAGGACAACACTTTTCCAACGTAAACGTTTTCATGACCCTTAATCCAGTTATTTTTTTCGTTAGAGCAAAGTTATGTCATTGTTTATGAATTTAAAAAAAGTAACTTAATTATTTTAGTAAATATAGATGTTTGTACGAAACCCTCGCTGCATGAATCCGACTTGCACTTGGCCGGTTGTTTTTTTTATATTTAAAAGAGTTGATCCCGATTCCATAGAGAAAGCGCCTTGAAAGATTGCCAGTAAATCACTCTGTATAAAATGTATTCAGGTTAGAAAATATTGTCTAAGTCAAATATCAATTTTAATTAAAACCGCTAGAGGTATTTTTAGATATAAAACATTTTATTCAATACGATGTACTTCGAGATGTAGAAAAACTGTACTTGATTTAATTCTTCAAGTTTCTCACAACACAAAAACATATTAAGGGCCTACATACGCTTTAGTGCCGTAAAACGGTAACTTTCTAAAGCATACTCCTTAGTAACAGCTAGGTTAAAAGGTTCGAAAAAAAAATTGATTCATGTACATAATTTTGAACACGAGGTTTTTCGTGTAACTAATAGTTTTGCTTTAAAAAAATAATTAACAACACGATATTTTTTCACAACTTTTTGAAACTCCTCCAAAAAGACATGGATGTTTAAAAATATTTTTACACAGAAAAATTGATGGCTGGTATTTCTTCATAACTAACATAGCACATGTAAATCAAATAATATTTTGCAAACAAAACTGTTCAAAAGGAGGTTCAATTTTGATATTTTGGCATCGAGCGGGCGCATGGCCAGTACTGCGTTAGCATTGGGGTGTATATATCGCCTTAATGAAATAATAAATTTCTACTTTTTTAACAAATACTTACATAATATTCCTTGCACAAAACACTATACATTAATTATAAATCAATTTTTTTTATATATATACAGCTGCTAAAACAAGAACTTAGATATTAATTGGAAAAAAAACAAAAAATACATAAAATAAGTTACATAAAAAAATTGTTGTTATTGTATTGAGACTAGCATTTACCCGCTTTTTTTAAATATTGCTGACTTTGACTTGGTAATCTTTAAAAGTGCAGAGTAGGGTCTTGTGAGGTCTGCACTTTCAAAGATTACCTCCTACAGACAAGCATACAAACAAATAATTTAATTAATTTAATTTATTGTATATGATTTATTAATTACTAAGAGGAATAAAAATATTATTAAAAAAATACCTGTGTTTAAATTAGTTCTTCGTATAAGCTCGACGATGTTTATTGCTTACTTTTTTGTTTTTCCAGATTTTAAACCCAAAAAATCTGTTCGTTATTTTTGATTGAAATATTTGTATTTTGTACAAATATCTAAATGTTTTTGTAGTTGTTGTTATTTGTATATAATGTATTCACTAATTTTGTTTAGTTTGATTCGACACCGGTTAAGAGATCTAACTAAACCATCCGCCAGCAGCTTTCTAAACCCGGTTGCAGACCAAGAGCTTAGCTAAGTTAGAATAGAACAACATTTATTTGCATAAAAACATGGTATAGAAGATGCCAGGGGTCTGTTCTCTCTGCAACTCTTTTCTACTTCAGCCAGGTATTGTTGGGTACGCAGATGACAGTACTGTTTCAGAGATATACTTGTCCAGCGCAAAAACCAGCGAGGATGAAGTTAGTTCCTTGAGGGAGACTATGGTGGAGCGGACAGATTTGACCTTAAGCTTCATCTCCCAATGAGGTAATTGCAATCTGGTCTCTTTTAACGCCACCAAAACACAAGCGTGTCTTTTTTACCGCTAAAAGTAGTCGTTTCGATCAAACTCCTACTTTTCAGGGTGCGTTTGTTCCTGTTTTGCTCCTAGGCATGGAGTTGACATCCAGTCTCAACTTCGGCACCTCCATTGAGTACAAAGCCCAAATTGCGGCAAAAACTAGGCATCCTACATAGAGTGAGGCGATACTTTACGCCTGGACAGCTTTTAACTCTATACAAAGCGCAAGTCCGATCCTGCATGGAGTAATGCATTCACCTTTGGGATGGCTGAGCTAAATATCAACTTGCCGCGCAGGAACTGGTGCCAAGCTTCACAGATCGGCTCATTGCCGCAAGGTTGCCTGCTTGTCGGTCTTCTACAGACTGTACATCGGTGAATGTGCTCAAGAACTCCACGACCTCATCCCATCGCCCCCCTTCTATCATCGAACATCTAGACGCACTACAAGTTACCATTATTACCTGGTTGCCATTCCACCAATTCGCACCAAGCTCTTCCAAATATCCTTCATAAAGCGCAGAGCGAATGATTGAAACTCACTACCTGCGTCTGTGTTTCTGAACGCATTCAACCCGAATCTCTTCAAAATTAGAGCGCTTCATCTGGGTAAGATCACTCCATTGTCAACTCTGTCTCTGTTCCCTCCGACGTAGACTAGTCATTAATATATAACTTAGCTCGCATTGCTGAGGTTTGTTATAAGTTTGACGTGTCTGTGTATTTATTTGTCTGTCTGTGGCATCGTAGCTCCTAAACGGATGAACCGATTTTATTAAGTGTTTTGTTTTGTTTGAACGGTCACTTTAGCGGTAGTGTTTTTAACCGCCTGCAGTTCTCAATCAAATCTATCTTATCTTTGGCGTCCACCTCCTCCCTCTCCATCCATCCATTTTCATGTTCATAACTCTTTTAGAAACATCATCATCTGCCTAGCCTTTTCCACAACTATATTGGGGTCGGCTTCCAGTCTTACCGGATTCAGCTAAGAACCAGTGTTTTACATGGAGCGACTGCCTATCTGACCTCCACAACCCAGTAACTGGGTAACACGGTACCCCTCGGCAAGACTGGTGTCAGATCTCAAGCTTCTGACTACCCGTAACGTCTGTCAAAGATCTTCAAATAACAGCCGGGACCAACGGCTTAACTCTTTTAGTAACATGAGTTTCAAATCTATCTGCCGGAGTCTGTGATTCCCGACAGCTACAATCTGGGGGTCTTTAAGTCAAGAGTGAATAGGTTATTTCTAGGCTAGCGTGTTTCACCGTCGACCATATCATTGCTTACCATCAGGTCAGATAGTGGTCAAGCGCGAGCCTAAAGAACAAAAAAAAAACCTATGAAGCTGAGTAAGTATGAAAAAATAACGTAAGATATTCAATTTATTACTTAGCATAGCTTAGCTCTGGGTTTGCAACCGGTTTGAACCAATGCAGGCAGATGGTTACGGAGTTCTTCAATCAGATAATAGAAGGTAAACATTTACTTTATTTCTTTAATAAAATACTTTCTTTAATGAGACAGCGGGGTAATTGCGTTACAACAAAAAATGGCAATGCCTTGAATGTTTAAATTCAGCAACATTCGTTGTTTTACGTTGTCAAGCATTGAAATTTGCAAACATCAGAACAAATTCCTTCTTTCTATTTGCTTTGGGTTATGACAGAAGGTATGATACGCAATTAGTGCTGGTGCTGAAATTTTAAAGATTTTACCTATGTTTTCAGGAAGCATTTCGGGATGCATGGGCAATTATCGTGAAGATTTCGCCACCAATCTTAACAATAGATAGTGGAAATAAACGAATTATTACTACAGGTACCTACATAATTATTGCTTAGTAGTAGATTTACATTTCTGCATGAGAGATCTTTAATTATGTAATAAAAAAAATTGCTTTATTACGGTTACGTACCCGAAGGGTAAAACGGGACCCTATTACTAAGACTCCGCGGTCCGTCTGTCTGTTTGTCAGTGTCTGTCTGTTTGTCTGTCATCAGGCTATATCTCATAAACCGTGATAGCTGGACAGTTGAAATTTTCACAGATGATGTATTTCTGTTGCCGCTATAACAACAAATACTAAAAACAGAAAAAAAATATACTAAATTGGGGCTCACATACAACAAACGTGATTTTTTTGTCGTTTTTTGCGATAATGGTACGGAATCCTTCGTGCGCGAGTCCGACTCGCACTTGACCGGTTTTATGCTATACTTTCTTCTTCTTCTAAGAGTAATAAAACTCTTTATTTGCATAGTTAAAATAATACATGCCTAAATGATAGGAATGGTTCCTGGTTAAAACCAGCCAAGTACCGCGGATTCTTAGTAATAGGGTCCCGTTTTTACCCTTTGGGTACGGAACCCTAAAAAATATAATTATATTTAGTCCGTCAGTGAGATTATCAAATGACATTGTACTCGAATTTTTTCTTTAACAAATAAATACAAATAATTGACAAAGATAAAGCGCATCAAATTTCAGGAGTGGGGGCTTGTGACGTCACTTTGTCAGTAGAAAGTGTAGCACACCGTGATGTTACACGATATTTCAATGCACTGTATCGTTTCATTCCACGTAATTTTTTTGTTTACGTGGAAAACGAAAAAAATACGTGTCCAATATTTTTAGTTTATCTAACTGACGGACTTAATAGATATTTTGTGTTTAGTACCCTATGATATTAAACTAAACTATAATAGTAATTTATGCAACAGTCATATAATAGGGGTTATTAAAACACGAGCGTAGTTTTATCACATGAGGCGAAGCCGAGTGTGATAATAATATTACGTGAGTGTTTTGATACCTAATTATATGCAGTTGCATACACTATTTTATCTTCACTCATCATCATCATCAGCCTATAGCAGTCCACTGCTGGACATAGGCCTCTCCAATTGCACGCCATTTGGTTCGATTTTCGGCAACTGTCATCCAGCTTCTACCAGCCACCCTGCGAAGGTCGTCGCTCCACCTAGCCTGAGGGCGTCCTACCTTACGTTTACCAGTTCGCGGCCTCCACTCAAGAACACGTTTACCCCAATGGTCATCGGTTCTACGACTTACATGGCCAGCCCATTGCCACTTCAGCTTACTTATTCTGTGAGCTATGTCGACTACTTTGGTTCTCTGCCGGATCACCTCGTTTCTGATTCGATCCCTTAGAGAGACTCCGAGCATAGCCCTTTCCATAGCTCGCTGAGCAACTTTGAACTGATGAACCAGCCGTATTGTGAGTGTCCACGTCTCGGCATCTTCACTCATACAGTTGAAATAAAACAGAAATGGAAACGGAAAAAATATGAGGTATGGCGGGCAATTTAGATTCTCATTGCACATAACTGCGCAGTGGGCCGCACACCCAAAGACAATGACACAATTTTTCTACATTAAGTCAATGAGTCCTTAAGCGCCAATAAATTAAAAAGAAGAAGTGTGCTACAACAATTAAAAGTTATTTTATGCTGCATTTGTTTGAAAATCGAAGGAAAATGTTGAACTGTAACTATACGGTGGTTATTTGGTGGTTTGGTTGGTTTTTTTTTTTACCTATCCACGAAACTATAGTATGTGTTTATACAATATTTATTGAATTCATTTAATTTGGAACATTACGTTGTGAGTGTAGATAAAAACTTATACCAAACCCAGTTACAGCAAGACAGTAATTGGGTACAAATAAAGTTTGTTTTTGAACTCTTCCGTTGTCGCTTACTTAATTAGCGCAGCTGGTAGGATTGACGGCCGTTTGGCCACACGCTTAGTCTTGCGGCAAAAACATGTTTCACAATGTACATTTTTTTTCAAACCTTTTAACCTAGCCGCTACTAAGGAGTATGCTTTAGAAAGTAACCGTTTTACGGCACTAAAGCGGAGTAATGGCCTTATGTTTTCATTAATTTTCAGCACTCAAAACTTCAACGACAGTGCATTCTGTTGAAGTGGAGAATCAAAACGAGGTTCAAAGTGATCGACTTCACCAGGAATTATGCCAGCAACTATGCCAGCATCTGCTGGAGCGACAAGGCGTTACATCCAAGGGGATACTCGTACCCATACCCAAGTTAACCACACGATATAGTGGTGAAAAGGTGGAGATTCCTAAACTGGAAGAACCAGGCAGGAACACAGTCTATGGGAAACACGCCTTGAGTGATATCGATCTACGAATTAATAATTGCTGCTAGTGGGCCTTAATTCTTTTAAGCACATGATAATTAGTCACAACGGTAGCGTTTATTTACTTAATTCATTAATTTATTTTATAAAATTATTATTTACTAACTTCTGCCCGCGGCTTCGTCCGCTTAAAAAGTGTTTTATCATCCCAAGGGATTAATGTATCCTATAGAATTAATATTGGTTTCTGCATATTTACCATGTATATTTTGTTTTTTTTTGAGAGCTCGATATTTCGGCACCGTTACAAGCGCCATGATCACGAGAACTAAAGCAACAGCATCAGCATCGTGCGTGAAAAACGAGTGAGGAAGAGGGTAGACAGATATGTCAGCTCGTAAATATCACCCATCCGCAAAGACTTTAGTTCTCGTGATCATGGCGCTTGTAACGGTGCCGAAATATCAAGCTCTCAACAAAAAAAATAATATACATGGTAAATATCCCGAAACAAATATTAATTCTAATGATTGTGACCATGTCAGATAAAATACTTATAATGTTTCCTATGTCCTTCCCAGGGTCTCAAACTATCTCCATGACAAATTTCATCTAAATCAGTTCAGTAGTTCCAGAGATTACCCCCTACACACAAACCCAGAAACTTTACCTCACAAACTCAGAAACTTTACCAATAATTATTCTGTCTATCTAGAAAAGTGTGCGTTACAGTATTAGTAAAAGCATTTTTCAAATAGTTGCAGCAGTTCGGCATAATAGCCTCCACAGTCCACATACGAGTATGTGAGGTACCTATTCATACTTACGAAATTTTCACTCTTCTTTATAATAATTGTTAGTATAGTAAGGATAAAGTTCAATTATTAATTCTCCTTTTTTGTACTTACAGCTGCAAACCAAAGTACAAACTACGAGTAAAAGAAGAACAACCGGACGATATAAAACCAGGCGAAATAAAACAATTGATAATCAAATGTATAGCAAAATGTATCTATGATGATTTATTTAACTCTGGTTATCGATTAAAACAGCATTTATATTTGATTGTCTTTATTTTTGAGCCTTTCCACAGGTCTGGGCAAAATAACAGTTTTGGCAACTTCTTACACAAAGCACAAAAACTGATCCTTGTACAACATGAATTGGCAAAAAAATAATGGCATGCAGCTGTTATGAATCGATATTACAGGTTAAGCAACGGTTGCCAATTTCGGTTCCTGGATGGGGTGACTATACATCACATAAGTACCGAAAATCTTACGTGCCTTGGAAAGCACGTTTCAACATTGCTCCCGGCTGTCATTTGAAGATTTTTGACAGCCGTTACGGTGGTCAGAAACCACAACCTGTCACCACTCTTGCGTCTCAAGGAGGTCACTCAGTTATTAGGTCAGATAGATAGTCATCATCATTATTTCAGCCGAAAGATGTCCACTGCTGGACATAAGCCTCCCGCAAGCGTCGCCACACTGATCGGTCCTGAGCGTTTCACATCCACAGGATTCAGTATAATATATATCATATCACCTGATCAGTTTTGACCAGGTCATCACTTCACCTAGAGCAGTGATGGACAAAGTACGGCCCGCGAAAGCATTAAATCCGGCCCGCTGATGCTCCATCGACATGAATAGTATATGGCCCGCGATAATAATATTTTGACGGTCAAGACTCCATAATATAAGTTTTTAAGTTGACCTGGTCAAAATCATTAGAATTAATATTTGTCACGAGTTACGAGAACAGGGGGGTGACCATAAGCTCTTAGAGCGGTATCAATTTGATATCGAGTAAGTGACAGATGTATACAAGTCAGATACCGTCCCTTATTCGATCTCAAATTGATATCACTCTAAGAGCTTATGGTCACCTCCCTGATCGTGATCATGGCGCTTGTAACGGTGTCGAAATATCGAGCTCTCAACAAAAATCAAAATATACATAGTAAATATCCCGAAACAAATATTCATTCTAAGACTCCATAAGTATAAAGTAGATTCTACTTAGTAGAATAATAGACGCATAGGTTAAGGAGGCAGGTAGACTAGCCGCGTAGTTCATTATTGTGTTGCGGGTAGTGGGGCACGGGGCACAAAGAAGCGTGGTGAAGTGGATCTGGTTAGACTGCAAGCCGACTCCAACGTAAGTGGCCAGCTAAGGAGTGGCATTCCCTGCCGGAGTCTGTGTTTCCTGATAGCTATAATCTAGGGGTCTTTAAGCCAAGAGTGAATAGGTTTTTTCTAGGCAAGCGTGCTTCACCGTCGACCACATCATCGCTTACCATCAGGTGAGATAGTGATCAGGCGCGAGCCTATAGATAATTTAAAAAAAAAAGTTGGAAAAGGCCAGGCAGCAATGCAATGTATTATTTCTCAAAATTTCACAAAATGTGCACAACATAATTTTTAACCCGGGCTAAACATAGGCTAAACTCCAGATAGTTGCTACACTTTTTAAAATCACTCAAACCTTTCAAATCATTCAGTAAACAATTTTTTATCTACAAATTTATGAAAAGTAAAAAACAATACATAATACAAATCTGTAGAAAATTTATATTATGTAATTATTATTTTTTGATTTTTTTAAAAACATTGCCGAAAAACATGGACATTTTTTGGATGACCAATGTTCACCCATTGCCAGCATTTTTGGATTTTTGTCTGTTTGTCTGTTAAGTTGTGCACGCATCACGTAAGATATATGAAACCAATGTAGATAACTTTTATTCACAAAAATTGTGCGTAACTTAAAGTATTACTATATCAAAAGTTAGATGCATTTAAAGTGTTCAAGAAGTAAAAGGTCACAACACACGCAATTCAGATTCTCGGGCAGTTGAACTCCATATTCGATTGGTGACGTTGTGCATTTGACGTCATTTTCTTAATGGTGATATTAAGATTCTTCTTGAAAAAAAAGTAGGAAGGTATAGTTCTCGCTAAACTTCTTGGCCACCCTGAATTCGGCTACAATGGCTGCGCAGTAATAAATCTCATACAGAAATAGCACCTAATATGTCCTAGCGCATCGGAAAGTCAACTTCAGGGCGACTATACGCGTACTATAGGGTAGGTTTAATTTCGTTTCGTTTATTTATTTATAACAAAAGGCACAGTTGACAATAAAATACGCTGCCCTTCCGAGAAACGGGACATCTATCTCGCAAAAACTCTGATCGCATTTAGCCTTCCTATGCAATCGCACAGAGACATGAGACACAGTCAACTTAGTATTAGTTCGAGACTTTTTCGATATATTAATCATAGCATGCGATGCATTCGAGAAACTAGAGTAATTCCATTTGAGGCAACTGTACTCCTGGGGCAACAATCCTTGTTTTATCCTAAATATCTGACATTTCCACATGCTTTTCAAAAGTTGTCGGCGAATTGATGCGTATGAACGAAGAGGGGAAAACAGTGGAGGAATGTAAGGGATTGCAGGGCTTGCTCCAAAATGTCCGGCCTTATCACTATCTGAGACAAAAGACTTACGAGATTCGAGTGAGTGATGAATTGAGGTGGCCGAGATCTAATGTTTCTTGGCTCTGAGGAAAGAATTTATCAACACACTAGCTCATAAAATGGCTCTAATTTCACCGCAATTAGGCACATCATGATACCTGTAATCAAACTGTGACCTTTGCTTTGCTATTATATACAAGTGAGTTATGGAGTTTTTTTTTTATTGGTTGAGTTACTTTGTTCTTAAAAAAAATTCGATACAAAAAGATCTTGCTCAATAGTACAAATAAATTGATGTACCTATTTCTTGCTCATTTCATGCAACTTCGTATTTAAATAGATCATTCAACTTGTAAGTGTTTAGTAAATAAAACTTTCACTCAAATATGACTTTTGTTTTCTCTGTAATAAAGAAAAGTTGAAATTCCCCATTTTGTACGTGGCTAAAACGCTATCCGCGAAAAGCCAAAAAAAATTAACCTCATTCTTTTAGTCTATGGCCGATCGCCATTGTTAGATGCGCACGCATAGGAAAATTCATTAATTTTGTCTGCCATTACGAAAAATCTTTTTTTTTAACGGAGGTGGTCACTGGCCCCTGAAACACAGATGCTAGGTAACAGCATCTGTGTTCTCAGCTTCAATTTACAAAAAATGTGAAACCCTGAGTTTTCAATTATTTTGTAAATTTTGAAGGTACACTTAAATCTTTCTTTTTCTCGTGGTCATGTTATAAAATATAGTATGCAACTCTTGAGTAACACGGATTCATATCAAAAGCCATGAATCCTGAGCGTCATCATAAATCGCATCATCATGAATCGATAGAATCCTTCACTTGTTCGTGATTCTTCTATGGCCCTCGCTTTAAATTAGTCCTTTATTCACTAGTTGCATAATATACTATTGTACTACCAAATTTTATGGATACGTAAAATATATTTTATGCTGCCTAATTTTTATCACGATCCATGTTTTTCAGGCATTAAACATTATGCAAAAATCAAATGTAAAAATTGACAATGGCTTACGCTACACTGGACTAAACAGCGCGCTTTTATTTAAACAATAATTTAGGTATCACTTGGTGTAGTATGAGTGAAAACGACATAATCTAATTGCTGTACAACATTATGGTTTTCTTTCAGGTTATTCAAATTATTTTATCTGACCAATTGACCTGTACTTATTTTTCAAGTATTTAATATATGCCTATATTTTGGGAAGCATTCTCGGTCTAGTAGCTTAATTGATATTTTGGGATGCATTCTCGGTCCTGTAGCTTAATTGCGTACTTTAACGCGCGCTCGCCCGATAATGTCATTCATTGCTTCATATGTTTTAAATTCGTCTATTTAATAGCGTAAAACAAGCAATGAATACTGTTTTTGAGAGCGCAGTGGTTGAGCGATCGACTGTTGTGCTGCGTGTCGCCGCGTACACTATACAGTTATGGAATAAGGGTGCATGTTATCGATGTAATTATTCCAGAAATATTGTAAAAAATCAGCGACTAATCAGAAAGCGAAACCAGAGTCCCCAGATAAGTGGCATTCTATCATCGAAAGCGTGGCGATAGAAATTGTTAAAAAACCGGCCAAGTGCATGTCAGCCACGCCCATTATAGGGTTCCGTAGTTGCATAATAATGCAGACTAAGAAGAAGGTTTTTTGTTGTTAAATTAACATTCAAACGGTTTCAGCGGCTCACAACGTCTAAAAACGGGATCACATAGGACGATGGTAACTGAAGAAGGAGATATAAAATCCAACTTCACAAGTGAAGTTGGGCAAAATATTATCTACTTGAGTACCACCGAGGGTAGAGGCAAGCGTTTGTAATACAGATTTATAACCAGCGTCACTTAATAATTTGAATACTGCAGTATTGCCGTTACGGAGATAGTCTTCGTTGAAATCTCTAAATATTTACAAACCGAAAACAAATATTTTAGTATTTTCAAGCAACCTACTCAACTACCAAAAAGTAAAATCAAATTATTCAGTGATAGGAACAAACAACCAACGTAGATAAGCAGCAATAAATAATCTATAAAAAGGACGTCAATTGCGAAAGGAGCCGATACGAGCGCGCGTAAGAGCCACGGGGAATGGTATGGTTCGTTCCTGGTTCCTCACACGCACGCTCCTTTGTTGCGTTCGGAATATGAAAAAATAATAATATATTACTATTTCGTTCTCGAAATAGTGATAATAATGCTTGGAAATCTAATCTAGTTTGTCTTAAGATTACAAAACGTCGAAAATACTTCTGCACTAACACATAATAGACTCCCCGCGTGCATGCGCCGTACGGACCGGTACTACCAACGACTCTGCCCACTCCAATGCGTTATTTAAGCTTAAACATTATTAATCTAGAACTCATTATTATTGAGAATTTTATGTTTTTATTTTTGTATATTTTTACATGGTTCATAAGCATATATTTTCTATCTGTTTTACACAGCTAACAACGTTATTTAAGTAATTATTCAAAGGCATTTGTAAAATTTGTTACTGTTCCAAGTACATTTTATAATTTGTTCGACTATTACTCGTAAATTTGTAAAGCCTACATAGCTGTGATAGTTTTCTTTTAATTTCGTTGTATATACTACTGCCGTGATATTTTTTACATAGCCAAAAGCAACCATTTCGCTGGCAGGGTACTTGACTCAAACAAAAATTTGTCAAACGGATCTCTGAATCGAACAATGGTTTGAACAGATCCGTAATATTTTTAAAAGGACTATCCACTATGGTTAGACGAAAAAATATACATCCCCACTTTACGTCTATAGGAGGTGCCCGAAAACAATAAAAATTTTCATGTTTTCATTTTACCATTTTTTCGGAATTATTAATATGTATGCCAAATTATAGCTTTCTAGTACGAGTCTCTGTGCTAATCTGCGGACGGACATAGCGAAACTATAAGGGTTCCTTGCTGACTTCGGAACCCTAAAAAGGCAAAATTGTATGGGATTAAGAAGCGAAATCGAAAAATCACGTGATCAATTCCTTACATTTTGACATTTCGATTATCGCGTTCGCTGACATCGAATGCCACTTGTCAAGACCCTCTGAAATCACAAAAAACTCTATTGAATTGCATTGAAAGAAGGGCCATTTTTTTTTTTTGTGGTTTGGCAAATCATCCAATGAATTCTCCCGGGTGAAGCGGAGGGCGTGTCAGACTTTTATTGACTAAAACCCACCCGTGTTCCCTCAGTTGCTTGTGCTGGGCCGCGATAACGCTTTTTTAAATTTATCCGCGACCCAGACAGGCATCGGCCTTAGCGGGCCCCGACAGTTTTGCTGAAATCTCTTTGAGTCGCGCGTGGATCACTACGTGCCGTAAACCTTATCGGACGGCGAGCTACCCATTACTTGCCATCCACTAGCGCGCGCCTACGGTGGCCGAGAATCGGCTTGCGACTCCCGACGACCGGAGCGTCTCCAGCGGTGGCTAGGGGCGTGAGGGCTTCTCCTTTGCGTCTCCCTCACGCGTTCCGTCTCCGCCTTTGCGAGCATTACTGCTTTGCAGAAGGAGGATACAGCTTCCCATGCCCTCTTGCTCCGTAACATGGCCTGGACCAGGGCCGGACGCGATAGGTCGCCACCGCATGGAAGTTGGACCTGAGTCTCTAGACAAAGCTTCATTCTACCATTGATTGCGACGATCGACTGTCAAAATGTAAAATATTGATCACTTGACATTTATCTAATCGCTATCGCTACGCTTTCGTTGTTAGAATGACACTTGTCCAAAGAATCTCTGCTTATCAGATAAGGCAACATGGAAAAGGCCATACAAGTAATCCTTCTAACACACTTCAGATGAATATGAAAATAAGAAAAATTTTAACAACAAAAAAACCAACCGAATTCCAAAAAAAAACACTACAAAGTGAAAAATAACTTTCTTTTCCGAAGTCGGTGTCTTTTTTGTTGTTAAAATGTTTTTTTTTTATCTAATATAGGCTCGCGCTTGACCACCATCTCACCTGATGGTAAGCGATGGTGTGGTCGACGATGGAGCACGCTTGCCTAGAAGTAACCTATTCACTCTTGACTTAAAGACCCCCAGAGTTTTTTTATTTATCTCTTTTTAGTTTTGATAGGTACTTCCAATTGCCATAAAAATCATATATAGCCAAAGTACATCTCATGACGATTCCAATAAGCCCAAACACTACTAGGATACATTGTTTTATTTCGGAATTTCAGTGCCTACCTGCCGGTTTCATCATCAGACCAGTTCGATGGTACCATTTTCATCAGTACTATAAATAAATAAAATAAATACTTAGCATAAAGGAATTCCATTGGCCATCTGTGGTCTTCTTCACCAGTTCCACTTCACCAAATGATACTTTATGAGTGCAAATAATTGAATTGTTTATGAAAATGCCAAAATCACGATTTCTCCAAGAGCCCATCATCAGATCCTGACCTGATGACTATGGGACCAAATGGGAAGTGTTTCAAACAAAATAAGAATTTTCCAAATCGGTCCAGGCGTCTTTGAGTAATAGGTGTACATACATAAAAAAAACCTTTTTGGGAAGTCAGTTAAAAAGGTGGAAGTTTGTGAGTGTGTTTGTATGTTTGTTACTCTTTCACGCGATGAATCCGGATGAAATTTGGCACAGAGATAGATTATAGTCTAGTATAGACAGATACGAGTACTTTTCATCCCGGGAATAATGTTCCCTCGGGATAATTTTCGACATTCATGTGGGCGCAGCCGCTGGCAGAAGCTAGTAATTATATAAACTAATTGGAATTATAATTAAGTAAATGTAATAACTTATCTTACGTCTTAATTCCAACGTTTCGTTGAATCCATATTATTATTAATGTCTAGATACCAATCTAAGAATTTATTTAGTAGCTTATTTAGATCGTAAATTTAGTAAAAGTAGCTAATTATACGGTTAATTTACTACTAAATCTTTTGAGATTTAATCAGAATGTCTTAATTAGGTACGCACAGTTTGTTAATGAGTGTGTTCCTACGTAGGTGTATATTTAATATTAAAAGATATAGAGATTAATTTACTATGTATTCAATAGGTACAAGAATCCCTGTCAGTCTTGTGATTGGTTGACCGATATATGGACAGCCAATCAGATTTCTTGACACGAGTTAAATTGTATTATAGGCAGACCTTTTTTACACTATAATATATCTAGGATCACAGATCTATGATTAATATTTATATGATAGTGTAAAATAAACATACGAATCATATCGTCTTTGATAAAAGAGTTTTGACATTTATTTATTTAAACGTCATGCACAAAAGTACAATGGCGGACTTAATGCCTTAGGCATTCTCTACCAGTCAACCAAGAGTTTTTACGCAAAAAAGAGCCTATTTCACCCGGCTCCAACTTTCCAAGATTTGACCGTGCCAATAACTGACCATCTTGAACTTCTTCGCATTACGTTGACATTGACTCTCAATTTTGGTCCATACATTGAGGCAAAGGTTCAGCTGGCTGCCAAAAAGCTGGGGATCCTTGCAAAGGTGAGAAGGTACTTCACGCCAGAATAGTTGCTCAGCTTGTATCAAGCGCAAGTTCGATCATGCATGGAGTACTGTTCTGATCTCTGAGACGGATCTGCCAAATACCAGCTTGATGCACTAGAGTCGATCAAAAAGCGGGCCAAGAAGCTCATCGGCGATGAGGCGCTGATTAAGTCAAAGCTCCAGTGCCTTGAACATCGTCGCCGAGTTGCGAGCTAGTCGGTTTTTTATCGATTACATTTCGGGGAGTGTGCGATAGAATTCTACTTTAGTGCAAAATAAACATATAAATAATATCGTATTTGATAAAACATTTTTGACATTTGACATTTTGGGTAGGATCATTTATGATCCTAAATAAATGACAGTGTAATACCCTCCTTAAGAAGGTTAGTCTTTTAAGTCCTTTACCAACTGTGACTTTTTTAGTAAAAAATATTTCTTTTGAGTCTGTGAGGCTTGTCCCTCTATCATCTTATATATCTTACTTAATATAAAAAATGCGAAAGTTTGGATAGATGTATGTTTGTTACTCAATAACGCCAGAAAAGCTTAACGAATCTAGATGAAATTTGGCACAGAGATAGATTATATTCTGGAATAGCACATAGGCTTATCCCGGGAGTGCTCCCTTGAGATTTTTTTTTGACTTTCATGCGGGTGAAGCCGCTGACAGTAGCTAGTATTCTATAATAACACGGCATTTAAACGCGACCGTCGTAATATAGGTGTTTTATCGATGCACCTCTGCCTAGCTCTTCGGGAAATGCAGGCGAGATGTTATAGTGATCATCATCATCATCATATCAGCCGAAAGACGTCCACTGCTGGACATAGGCCGCCCCCAAACGTCGCCACAGTGACCGGTCTCGTGCACTGGATGCGCCAGTGGATCTCCGCAACCTTCACCAGGTCATTGGTCCACCTAATGGGAGGCTTTCCAACGCAACGTCTTCCGGTTTGCGGTCGCCACTCCAGAACTTTTCTGCCCCTTGATTGACCATCCGTTCGATCCGCAAGAGAACCAGGGTTACCGACATAGGCCATAGAATTGCCAAACCTAAGTGGCAGTGGGCAGGTTACATTGCTTGCAGATGTTATAGTATGTTAAAAAAATATTTTGTCATAGTTACGCTAAATGAAGATGACAATTGTTACCAAATTACAAGAAAAAGAAGATGTTAAAGCAAAATCATCATCATCAATACATATAATAAATCTGTAGAAATATAATTTTTGTGCATCGAAAACATTTCCATAAAAAATAGCCAGGGTGTTAAAGGATAACCAACAGAACCCATTTCCAGCATTTTTGGAATTTTTGTCTGTTTATCTGTTTATTTGTGCACGTGTTAGTATTGGAAGTACGTGTGACGTCATTTAATCATTATCTTTCACTTTTTAAGCACAATGGTTTGCTACAAAATACAAACTGTCATATTTATTAAGCATCTACCGACAAATGTCTAAGTACCTACCTAAATTATTATTGTGTTGTCAAATACCTACAATTGTTAGAGTACCCACCTGAGTAAATATTGTTGTGTGTACAGGAAATAACTCTAAACTTACATATAAACCATAGTGATGATATTCCAATAAAATATTACGTAATTTGTAATGATCATTGTGATGTATCCTGGATTTTATATTGCCATTTTAATATTATAAGTCCTTTGAGACAATTAGTACAAGACTGTCAGTTAGTATCAATATTCTTTTGAATATTGATTAAGAATGACTAAATAGGCGATATTCAATTCCTTAATTGTCTTGATAAGTTTTAAAAAGGTTTCATTGCTCAAGAATTGATTATTGACCTAATTGTGAGATTGTTTATAGAAATGTAGAAAATGGTGGGGACATTTGACAGTTCGACTCGTTACTATAAATAGTGTGTAATTAGTTAGATGACACACTTTGTCGTGAACTACAAGCCAGTACAGACCAGTTGTTATATTATGATAGTGATATTATTTCCTGAATTGTTATATTTTGTGAAATATGGACTACACAAGCTTCACGTAAGTTATTTGATATTATAACTTGATTATTGCTAATGTTGGTGTTGAAACTCTTTTTCATGTTGTGGCCTTTATTTATAATGATGTTAAATTGATTTCAGGGCTAATCATGTTCTTTGCCTTATCCTTGTTGTTTTGATTATGTAACATTGTGGAATATTACAAGATTCATCATATAATGGCCATAATAGAATTAGACCTTTATTGTGATAAACGATATTTATATGGTTGTAAAAGATATATATGGATACTTTTACAACCATAGTTGCTTCCGTGGAGTTTCTTGCCCTTCTTCTCCACGAGAACTAGTTTAGCGAAAGGGCAGTAAGCTCTCTGAGCCTCAATATGAATTAATTGACAAGCCTAATTGAAATAAATACCTAGTCTTGTCTTTCTGTGATTTTATTAATAAAACCTTTCCCTTATTTTTCACAAAGGAATTCTGATACACAGTAAATAACCAGCAACCATCTTGACATTCCAAGCTAAACTTGCTATCTTCGTAAATATCGATACTTTTATATGGGGTTCCTCTTTAAATCTAACACACGCATCACGTGAAATGTACGAAACCAATGTAGATAACTTTTATACATAAAAATTGTGCGTAACTTGAAGAATTACTTAGTTTTTGTTTCATCGCAATCGGTTCACTCTATCAAAAGTTAGATGAATTTAAAGTGTTCAAGAAGTAAAATTATCACAGCACACGCAATTCAGATACTCGGACAGTTGAACTCGCTATTCGATAGATGGCGTTGTGCATTTAAAGTCATTTTCTGAATCGCGGTGTTAAGATTTTACGCGAAAGAATGACACTAGAAAAAAAATTGGTATGTACTATGTGTGTGTGGCAGGAAGGTAAGTAGAGTAGGGTTGGCAGGCAGATGACGGGAGCAAAGCCGCGGGCACAGCTAGTAAATAAATAAAAAGTCTACTCACGTCTGTCCCTCACATATCCCTCCCTATATTAATGTATGGAACATAAAAGACCCCTCATTAACGATATCCGAGGAGGTTTATCAAAGATTATTAGATTTATTTACTTATATCACGCAAAGGTCAGTTGGCTTAACGAACATGTGACGTCACGGCTTAGCTCACGGCTAATGATCACGCGATGTATGTGAGAGGGAGTGCAGAATTGATGGTGGTATTGTTTTTCTTTAATTAGGAAGATATTGCGTCTTACAAGCACAGTTCATTTGTTAATAGTTATATGGATCAAGATAAACTTCGTTTTGGAATCCGTCGAAGTGGTACGACTTATTTTATTTCGTTTCTTATGTGTAAAATAAAGATATTGTTAGAAAAATGTCATAATAATTAAACTGGGATTTTTGAAATATGAAGGAAAACTTAAACCGGGATCCGCATAACGAACAGCAAATAAGCTAATGTTTTCTGAAAGGCCTTCTTTAGTTCTTTATATTATGCCATGGATAAAAATTTAATCGCTATTAATCGTACCCCAGTTTCTAAATATTAAGATAAAAGTACATAGATTTCCAATTCATAATAGAAATTTTTATTAGTGTCTTGACAGAAATTTTTCAGACACGATATATTTTTTAACATGTTAAATTGGTATACAATATTTTTCATCAATTAAACGGATGGGTGAAGGTCGCTTCCTAATCGTATGTTAGACCATAAGAAAAATGGCAATTATTGGCATATCTTGAAAAAACAAAGGACACTATTGCCAAAATAGACAACAAATTTCATGCCAAGTCTGTGTAGATGCCTTGAAGTCGACAGAAAAGTTAGTTAGGGAAAGCGTGCTCCATTGTCAACCACACATCATCGCATACCGTCAAGAAACAATCGTCGAACAAGAGCCTATCATTAAAATCAATGTGCCTTGCCTCACCGGATGCTGCGCTGGGTAATATTACTTATTTGTTGTTTTGTCTCTTAAAACACATACAATGGGCGGCCTTATCGCATTTCGTGATCTCTTCCAGGCAACCAGTTATGGACAGTAATTGCTGCACATGAAGTGGAGCTGACATTGGTGTGACAATATCAGTTAAAAATAATATATTTTATAAGACACGCAGATACATGCATATGCTATGTAATATGTATTTTATGGACCAAGTGATTAATATGGCATTATTCATTATGCCCGGGCAATTCGAAAAATGCTCAAATATGTGTAGGCAATAATTATGATAAAAACTATTGAAATAATTAAATTTACCAGGCTTTCTGATTAATGCCCATCAGTTATTGGGCCGGGTAGTAAAAAAATGTGTTTTTTTTTTAATCATTTTAATGTTGACATTGGTTTTAATATAGAATAGGTAAGTTCAATTACTATTTACGCAACAAGGTCGATGGAGATTGGATTTCTGTCTGCAGGGTCTAAAGTAAAGTGCTCTAAGCTCCCGAGCTCGCTTCGCTCGCTCTTGGCCATTATTATCGAATTGCCCAACTGTTACGTAGTCATATTCATAATGACTTTACTAAATTTATAATGCCCGGGTATTATACATAGTGCCCTGATTAATCACTTGGTCCATGACATATACACAAATATATACATACTAAAATTAAACGGCAATAAAAAAAATACTTTTATTTTTATGACAATCAATTCATAATCACAGCGACAGGCAATGCTCCCTCACGAGTCTTTTGAACACAAGCAACGATTGGGCACGTTTGATTGGGTCTGGCAAAGTATTCCACAGACAAGTAGCCTGGTCAGTGAGGGATTTATTGAGAAAACTCGTGGAATGCGTTGGCATTTGAAGTCGTAAGTTATCTGATGACTTAAGGCATTTTTTGTGGGGCATCGCAGAGAATCTTAAGAGACATAAAGAGGTGTGGAAGTAGTGAAAAACACATTATACAAAATGGAAAGAATATGAGCATTCCGGCGAAGACTAATTGGCAACCATTTGAGCTTCACACGGCATTCGGGCACATCGTCATATTTTCGCAAACCGAAAATGAACCTTAATGCATACATTTTGAAGCCGCTCAAGTTTATCGATTTGTTCTTGAGTAAGGTCAAGATAGCTGGCATCAGCATAATCTTGGATAGGTAGAAGAAGAGATTGTGCAAAGTATTAGTATTTTATATCGTGTGACTGCCTAGCTGAACTGGAAAACACGATACCCCTTGGAAATTTTCTGGTAACTATCCATAACGACTTCAAACATCAAGAAATGGCATTCGTGACAAACGGCTTAACATCGTGCTTTCCGAGTCAAAGACCCCTCCATATGTATTGTATGGTGACCCATCCACGGACAAACCTTGGCAAGCGATGCTTAACCTTGAATACAGAGCCATGCGGCTGTTACAACTTAGCCACTCTACTCTCCTTCTTCCACCTCGCCACTTCCCGTTACTCGGGGTCGTCTTTCTTGTTCATGAGGCGCAACTTGTTCCGCTGATAAGCATCGTCAGTGGATAGGCTGCACTTATTCATGTCCTTCTGGACACTCGTCATCCAAGATGTGGGCCACTGCTCCCTCTCTTTTTTGTCGTCATGGAAAGGCACTTTTTCACGACGTGGCCATCGGGTCTCCGCACTACATGGCCGTACCATCGAAGCCTGGATTCGGTAAGAATGTTTCGGCTTCTAATTATACCTACCTAATTAAAAAAGATAAAATACAGGCCAAGAACATAAGTATTTGACTACCCACACAAACATAATCTTAAAACGACCTAAAAATAAACATCTCATAGCACCTGATACCCTACCGCGAATAATCACAAAACATTTTTTTACCATCAAAGGAGAAAAATAAAAATAAACATGACATTTTGAGTTGACAAGGGTAGAAAACTTTGGGCAGCTGCTTCACCTGAGGCGGATCTCTGCTAAGCTATGAGCGATCGAATCTGAGGGGACGGGACTGGTATGTTTAAAGTGTAAGGAGGAATAAATAGGTTTTTATTAGCGCATTACAAACCTAGTTTTGTTAAAAACAAACAAGAGGAATCGAAGTTGGTTTAAGAGTTAAGAATAATCCTTAACTATGCTTACATAATAGTACATTGTGATACAAGGGTGGAAAGTAGGTTATTGCAAACGAGCTGTCGTTAACAAGCCCGAGCCGAAGGCGAGGGTTTTTAATGATACGAGTTTGCAATAACCTACACACCCGTGTATCACACGACGTTTTTCAATACAGTTGTGAGAAACAGTAAAAACAAATCATAGAATTAGATTTGTTTATTCACAAAAAATAAAATTTTCAATATGGCGCGTTTTTGCAACTGGACATATTTTTTTACAAAGAAAACAGCCTATACAGCCTATTCGATTTTTGACAAACGTTGATGTGAAAATAATTAACTTAAAACTGGTAATTAAATATATTAAACAACTATTTAAAAAAAAAATTAGAATTCAATGCTAAAACGTACGGAATCATTAATTTTTCCTCGTATAAAATCGTATCCCATTTTATTCTATGTATGAAAACTCCTTGCTACTAAACTTTTTTAATTGACTTATGGCGCGTTTTTGCAACTGGACATATTTTTTTTTTCAACGAAAGCAGCCTATACAGCCTATTCGATTTTTGACAAATGTTGATGTGAAAATAATTAAATTAAAACTGGTAATTAAATATATTAAACAACCATTTAAAAGACTTTTGAGAATTCAATGCTAAAACGTACAGAATCATTCATTTTTCCTCGTAGAAAATCTATCCCATTTTATTCTATATTTGAAAACTCCTTGCTACTAAACTTTTTTAAATTGACTTATAAATTTAAAACTAAACTGCAAACATAATGATCGAGCTCGTAAACAAAAGTCACGACCGCGTAACAAAAAGATGCCTATGCGTAAGATTTAACTTTCGAATCATAATTATAGCCTCTGAAAGTACGCCATGTTTAACAACTGTATTGAAAAATATATATCCAAGTGATCGGAGCTCTAGCATGGAAGTAGTATGTAAGTACTATAGTGCAACTTACGGGATCTAAATACAGTGATCTCTTTCAGCGATAACGATTCTTAAGGTTACACTAGACGACAATTCTTCCATACAAACGTAGTCTAGGGATTATTCCACTGTTTGACGATGTACATTCAAAATAAAAAGTGATATCAGTTTGTCTCATCATTATCTAGCCCTGTATGGAAGCAAAAAAACTAAAAAAAGGAAACATTTGAAAGTTATGAGCGTCGAAAGTTCCACATTTCGACACTAATTCTAACGCATTTTTGGGCGCAAATAAATACCATAAGAAGAAGGAAAATTGCAAAAAGGCCTCCATACAGGGATAGATTAGTAGTTCAACAATACAAATAATTTTATTTTGAACATATAGATTTAGTTGTTTTTTCATGATATCTAGACTGCCAAAGGTCTGTTTATAAAATTTCGCGCGCTCGGTTTCGTCCTATATCATTATCCATTTCGCTACAAACTTGCAAAAGTGTGTATTCGTACGCGAACTAGCTTCCTACTGCTCATCACAGCATCTATCTCTTCAGCACGTGTTGTCGGTTGATATAAAATGCATTTTAACCCCGCGCACAAAATAGTTCGTGCCGTCGACTAGTGTACCCTTAAAGTAAAGGTTTGGCTAAATGACACATCTGGTAACGCGTGTCTCTCCATTACCTCAAAACTATTTACTAGGTGAACCGATATTGATGATTCCTTTTTTATTTGAAAGCTGGTGCTTTTCATGTGTTCCCATAAATGTGACAAAGATCTGATGAGTAGTTTTTAAGTTATCCTTAATAATGCGTATTTACATGGTAATAAATGAGGTAGGTACCAAAACTAAAAAGAGAATGATAAAAAAAAAATACGAAAAAAAATTGTACCAAAGACACAGACTTCTGAAAATAATATTAATTTTAAAACTTTAGCGTGTCATAATTGAAAAACAATATACGAGTATCACGGGAATTTAACGCGATATTTTCGATTATTTATTTACCGGCTATTTCACCCAACGTTTCGGCCGTGTTGCAACGATTGTGGTCCCGGGTAGACAGGTGTCTCGGTATACTGGCTCCGTTGGGGCAGAAAATTCTTCCTCTACCTTCACATTTGTAGAAATGTCACAACACTGACCGTGTCCTTATACTGAAATAAAAAACTTTTTTACAAAAAAATACTACCGACTTCCAAATAAGAAAACTACAAAGTGAAAAATAACTTTATTTTTGGAAGTCGGTGTCCATAACGAAAAAAAATGGTACCTACGAAAGACACCGACTTCCAAAAATAAAGTTATTTTTCACTTTGTAGTTTTCTTATTTGGAAGTCGGTAGTATTTTTTTGTAAAAAAGTTTTTTATTTTTCACTTTTTAGTTGTACCTACCTAATAGGCAAGTTGTTTAGTTAGTTTCCTATAACGCCAGAATAGATTACCCAAATATCATGTAACTTGAACAAAACCGATCAAATGAGAGATCTGCTTACCCCTTAAGAGCGTACTGGCGTGATGTTATGTTATGAAATGGTCTAAACAATAAACAGACATGCGATTGCAGCAGTCCCGAGAGTTTTGCCGCTATTTATTGAAGAGTTCTGTTGTATATCTTCGAAGTTCTTCATCAGATCTTCACCAAGTTAAAATGGGACCAATTTCGGAACAAACTCTTTCAAACAAAAAAAGATTTTTTTAAATCGGTCGACAATTGACGGAGATATCGGTGAACATACACAAAAAAAAAAAAAAAAAAAAAAAACATACAAGAAGTCGAACATAGAACCTCCTCCTTTTTCGAAAGTCGGTTAAAAAATCAAACCGACTGCCAAAACAAAACACTTCAAAGCAAAAAAATACTTTATTTTCCGAAGTCGGTGTCGAATAACGGAAAACAATGGGTACAAAAAGACATTTAAAAAAAGTTATTTTTTGCTTTGAAGTGTTTTTGTTTTGGAAGTCGGTTTGATTTTTTATTAAAAAAGTTTTTTATTTCCTCTTTTTAGTTTTGATAGGTACCTCCAATTAACATTAAAATCATTTATAGCCAAAGTAAATCTCATGACGATTCCAATAAGCCCAAAAACGACTAGGATACATTGTTTTATTTCAGAGTTCCACTGGCCTTCTTCATCAATCCACTTCAGCAAATGTTACTTTCTGAGTGCAAATGATTGCATTATTGATGAAAATACCAAAATCGTTTTATGTATGCCTATAATATTCAGGAGTTCCCTCGATTTCTCTAGGATTCCATCATCAGATCCTGGTTTCCTTATCATGGTACCACCCTTGGTATATCTACTTTCCAACAAAAGAATAATCATCAAATCGGTTCATAAACGACGAAGTTATCCGCGAACACACATAAAAAAAAAAACTTTTTTTATTTTTTATTTGTAATGGGTTTGCTCTTGACTCTAGTCTAGGTCATAGGTGACAGAGACAGAGTCTATGATGGAGTGAGCTTACCCAGAAGAAGCCTGTTCACTCTAACTTTGAAGAGATTCGGGTTGAAGGCGTTCGGAAACACAGACGCAGGCAGTGAGTTCCACTCATTCGCTGTGCGCATTATAAAGGATGTTTGGAAGCGCTTGGTTCAAATTGGTGGAATGGCAACAAGGTAAGGATTATAACTTGCAGTGCGTCTAGATGTCCGATGGTAGAAGGGGGCTGGTGGGATGAGGTCGTGGAGTTCCTGAGCACACTCACCGAAGTACAGTCTGTAGAAGACCGGCAAGCAGGCAACTTTGCGGTGATGAGCCAAGCTGTGAAGCTTGGCGTCCACCAGTTCAACGTTGCCAATGAGCCTCTTGGCTCTGCGTTCCACTGAGTCAAGCGCAGCATGCTGATACTTAGCTGAACCATCCCAAAGGTGGCTGCAATACTCCATGCAGGATCGGACTTGTGCTTTGTATAGGGTTAAAAGCTGTCCAGGCGTAAAGTATCGCTTCACTTTATTTAGGATTTCCAGTTTTTTGGCCGCGATTTGGGCTTTGTTCTCAATGGAGGAGCAGAAGTTGAGACTGGATGTCAACTCCATGCCTAGGAGCTCGAGCCGATCAGTCACAGGAACAGACGCACCCCGAAAAGTAGGCGTCTGATCGAACAGACTCCTTTTAGCGGAAAAAAACACGCCTGTGTTTTGGTGGCGTTAAAAGAGACCAGATTGTCATCACCCCACTGGGAGACAAGGCTTAAGGTCAAATCTGTCCGCTCAACCATAGCCTCCCTCAAGGAACGAACTTCATCCACGCTGGTTTTTGCGCTGGACAAGTATCTCTCTGAAACAGTACTGTCATCTGCGTACCCAACAATACCAGGCTGAAGTAAGTCATTGATGTGCAGCAGGAAAAGAGTTGCAGAGAGAACAGACCCCTGAGGAACTCCGGCATCAATAGCCATAAGGTTTGAGGAGCAGCCGTCAATGACTACTCGGATCGACCGCTCGCTAAGGAAGTCTGATATCCAGCTACAAAAACCAGCGGGGATGCCATAAGCAGGAAGCTTACTGAGCAGACTCGCGTGCCAGACCCTGTCGAAGGCCTTCGAGATATCAAGCGATACAGCAAGTGCTTCGCCGTGTCTCTCGATGGCTTCGCCCCAGCAGTGCGTGACATACACAAGAAGATCGCCAGTTGACCGTCCCCGGCGAAAGCCATATTGACGGTCACTGAGGAGATTGTTGTCTTCAAGGTAGGTCAGCAACTTTCTGTTCAGTACCCTTTCCATAACTTTGGACAAAATGGAGGTAATGGCGATCGGACGGTAATTGGCAGGGTCTGCACGGTTGCCTTTTTTGGGCACTGGTTGCACATTTGCAAGCTTCCAGGATTTCGGCACCGTCCCTTTTACAAGAGAGAGGCGGAACAAGCGAGTCAACACAGGAGACAGTTCTGGCGCACACTGCCTCAGCACTCTCGCTGGAATGCCGTCAGGTCCGCTGGCCTTGTTCACGTCTAGACTGCACAATACTCTCCGGACCTCTTTAGCGTGCACAGCGATCTCCGGCATCGAAGAGTCACAATGAGGTACAGTAGGTGGTTGCTTGGAGCCAGCGTCCAGACGTGAATTGCTAGCAAAAAGAGATGCAAATAAATTTGCTTTGTCACTTGCAGAGTGAGCCAGCGACCCATCAGGTTTCAGCATCGGAGGTAAAGTGGGCCGACAGAAATTCGTTTCAACCGCTTTAGACAGGGACCAAAACTGTTTACTACCCGGAGGGTGCGATGCCAGCTTGGCCCCAATACGTCCAATATGGTCAAAACGTGCCCGACGCAGAACCCGCTTGCAGAACTTGGCGGCAGAATTAAAGGCTCTTTTCCTCGCGCGAACCCTACGCGCTCTAACTTTGCGGTCGCGGGCCCCGACCCAGGCTTGGTAAGCAGACTCTTTTCGGGCCTCAGCATGGGCGCATTCTGCATTATACCAAGGTCGAGATTTATGACCGAGCGGAATGTCTGAGAATGGAATGAAATATTCCATTCCCTGCCGAATCACATCCGCAACCGCGTCTGCACAGCTCGAGGGGTCACCCGAGGAGAAGCACTCATGCCGCCAAGGATAAGACGCAAAAAAGTGCCGCATCTCGTCCCAGTCTGCTGACTCGTATCGCCATACTCGCCTCGTGCCTCTAGGGCTCTCATCTGGAGGGGAGCAAGTCGAAACGGATTTCACCAGACAGTGGTCAGACGTTCCCAGCGGGGCTGAGACCGACACCGAATGACTGTCCGGATCAGTTGTCAGTAGAAGATCTAAGCAGTTGGGTGTATGGCCGTCAACATCCGGTACCCGAGTTGCCACATTCACCAGCTGGGTTAGATCTAGCGATAGAGAAAACTTGCGCGCCTCTAACCCGGCATGGTCAGTTTTCCGATATGGGTACAACCATTCTTTATGATGGGCGTTAAAGTCCCCCAGAAAATTAAGCTTCGCTGTTGGGTACCGTTGCTGGGCCATATCAGCCGACTTCACGAGGCAATTAAAAAGCGCTGTCGTCTCCTGGTCACCGGAGTGCGGTCGGTAGACGCCGATGTAAAGAGACTTCTCCACGCCAGTGTCCACAAGTAGCCATATGGCAGAAAAGCCCGATTTCTCAAAGCAACGGAGACGACGACAACAAATGTCATCGCGGACGTACACACAGACCCCAGCTTGCTTCTTGAATTTGTGTTCAAGAGAGTAACCCGGGTAGTTGAGGTACGCCACGTCTGACGGGGTTGTTATCTTCGTCTCCGTTAGAAAAAACAGGTGCGGCTTCTCGGTCTCGAGGTGGTGGTGGACCGGATCGAGATTAGAGTGCAACCTCCTGATGTTAGTGAGGTGCACTTTTAGTGGGAGGAAGTGCAGCCGTTGTTTCACCTTATTTTTCTTTTTTCTGGTCATTGAGTTAGAGTATGGTGGGGAAGAAGTCGAACTGTCGAGGCGCTGCTCAGTGAACCAAGTGGAAAACTGGAGCTAACCCAACCTATGGGGAACTCATTTGGAGACTGCGGGGACGCCCGAACCCCCCCGGATATGACCACCGGGTCCTCCCATCCAGTCGCCAGCTGGCACGGTGGAGCATACCGGGATTTTTCGCGAGTTGGCGGGGCAGCCTTTGGCACGTGGCTGGCGTGCTACTTGGGCCCCCTACTGACTGCGGTCGGCCAACGGCTGGCACCGTGCTTCGGATCCCGCTACCCTCCAAAATAAGTTACCCGGCCAGTTTTGCCCAGAGACCAAGACCGGTTCTGAACAGCGCAACTGACATCCTCCTTCTCCCCCAAAGGCACTGGCAGTCCCACACACCGGCGGAACACAGCAAGCTGCTTGGCGCCGGACTCTGGTGGGATGGTAGTCGCGAGCCAGGCGGCCCCTTGCGGAGCCTACCACCGCTTAAGTGGGATCGTTCAGCCATACCACAGGCAAGCCTGTGGTGCCGTTGCCCGGGATGGACCGCTAGGAGGTAGATCCCATACCCACCCCAAAATATACGGTCGAATTGAGAAATCCTCCCCTCCTTTTTGGGAAGTCGGTTAAAAAGAAAGTTATTTTCGCGTTGTAGCGTTTGCTTTGGTTCACGTCAGTGTTTTTTTTTGTAAAAACTTTTTTAACAATTATTATCGAATATAGAATGTCACTGCCTACGTAGATTCGCCAAGTTCAATTTTGATTGCATTCAAAATCTGGGCTATACGAGAATATTAAACGAAAACACACAAACTTCATCTGCCCTCCTCCCAATTTAATTGATGTCAGTGCAGCATCTAGTCTTCTTCTTTTTAATATTTGCCGTCATCTCAATATCCTCCTCTTTTCCAACGAAATAGTTCGCATAATCTTTTACACGCTCACGATACCTAACACTTAAAAGTGACAAGTTGCTATTCCAATCTTCCGTTTAAAAAATAATATCATTAATCTGTCTACCTTAAACCATGGCCAGGATAATGATAATCTTATCCACTTTTCGTTCATCCACCGTATCTTTATTAAAATGAAAACGCGTAAATTATGACGAGGTAAGCCGTGGCGTCCTTCGTTACCATAGAGTATAGAACGATGCGTCCGCGGTGGCTAGAGACTCCATTGCTAACAATATTGCAACAATGTCCCACTAGTGGGCAAAGTCTCCTGCAAGTCCTTCTAGACATTCTTTTAATGTCACAAAATTGACATATCTGTAGAAACAGACAATGCGAATGTGCGGCCAATCGCTGTTCCTATTCAGTACGAGTCACTAAGATGAAACTGTCAGCCACGCCTATGCAGAGGACCGATCAGAATTCTTGAAAATCAAACAAAAAAACCTAAATCAAATCTACTGTCCGCACGCTAATTTTGGCTCTCTCACACTTTGGCAGTTCTTCATGTCCATGGCCGTGTGATTGCGCTGAGCAGTAGTTTCATTGGTTACAGCCATAAACTTTATTAGGGAATATGCATGTTATTGTTTTATTTGAAAGAAAGAAAGAAAACTTTATTTGTCAAACATGCGTTTACTTGACTAATCAGACAAAAAAAAAGAAATTCTTATTACCTATAGTAAACAAATATGGATTTTTGTCAATATCTCGATCAGAGACGAAGTTATAAAGCGTCATAGTTGAGAATTAGAAAGAGAAGTCCGACATTCCACATGACGTCAAATGGCACAACACCTATTTAGCTGCCATAGAAAACGGCGTTTTCGTAGGGAGGGACAGATATATTTCTTTAATTTTTTATATCTCTTTCGTCTTTCGATTAATTTTGATTCTGTTTTCAATATTAGTATTCTAGTTTAGTATTTTTATCGATAAACTGAAAAAATAACTTTTTTTATTTCATTCTATGACACTCACGTTTTTGTTTCACACACAAAGTTTTGACAACGCCTTCTAGCATTGGCCGACGAGGCACCTCAGTGCTCTGTGTTCACCACCAATTTACAAGTAACCGTATATTGGGTTTAAACGCAAAAAAATGGCCGCCCTGACCAAGGGTAGGATAATATTGTGGTTATTATCTCCAGGACTATGTGGACCGTTGATTCTGTATTCAATGGGATTAGGGTAGAAAGGTGCGAGCTAAGTGAACTATAAAGTAAATGCTGACATATTATGTAGGTATTATTATGAATCTTCTCCTTCCAAAATCCGTACCATATGTGGGTGGGGTACCCAAAATCCGTACCATATGTGGGTGGGGTACCCAAAATCCGTACTATATGTGGCCTATATTCTAATTAATTACCTCCACTCGATTCAACTAAATGGACAGTTATAAGTTTGGTATTTATTGATAAATCGAACATTTTTGCAGTAATCATGGCGACAGACTTGAGTGGAGATCTTTCAAAGAGACTAAACAAAGGTCTGAATTATTAACGGTTAGAAACAAAGCTGTACTTTAGCGTGCCTGACTTATGATTAGGTAGGTACCCTTGGATTTTCATAAATGTATTTATCACTAGTTATTTGTATCTTGGCTTTGATTTTGCCTTCACCCCACATATTAGTTTACATTCGTACTTCAAACTGACAATTTCGAAGTAGACTTAGTTTTCTGCCCACACGTGTAAGAGGTACTATACCGTACCTACTAACTGCTGTCTTTGAACTCTAATAACATTGTTTGAGACAGGTGTTGGGGGTTTTATATCCAGGATTATTGAAATAAAAGGCTTCCGATGATTTTAGAGCTGTATTCTTTGCAAAGACAAGACGAAGAAGAAAAAAACAAAAATGTTGTACAGAGATGTAGGTACATAGAAATAAATTCGTAACAGCTATGCGTTCAGGCAATGAGACGTGGTTTGTGCATATAGCTATTTAAATTGAGAAGGCGTTATAGTATTCTAAACAACAAGCCTTCGGATCACAAAGCCAAGAGGCAAACGCTGGGGACCATAGCATTGCTGCGACTCTTGGATCCTACCAGGTCTATACCCGCGAAACTGCAATGCGCAGCAGCGGTCACTAGGGGTCTGTCCTTTGAGATTCTGGTTCCTGTTTGACAGGTGGACAGTAGTATATAAACTTTGCACTTACCCTTGGTCCTCGTGGTGGTCTTCTGGTCAATCCCGTGTGTGAGGTCGGGTGTTAGATGGAAAATATATATAATAAATGTGGAAGGGACAACAAACGTGTTCTGAGCCGGGGCTCCGGCTGCCAGCAGACACCGACACGTTCCCGACACGAAATTACCTCGCTGCACGTGAAATACATCCAAATACCCATGTCCGGGCGAAGCACAATACCACACGCGAATGGCGGACGCAATTTCAAATAAAGATGGCTTGATCATTTAAAAATTACAATACAACCAAAACGAGAATCTGGTATCGCGTTCAGCCACGAACAGAAAAACAAACGCCTCGTCCAGCCATGACGGTTACATTTTTACGAGTCCTCTGTCAACGTCAAACTCAGTCGAAAACTGTCAATTCAAATGACAGCGAGCTGACGTTGTGTTGCACAAAATGACAAAAGGGAACGAAACGTTTCGTTTCAAACAAACATTATTGTCATAACTTGACGATAATATTAAATATTTCCTTACTATATAATAGTTCCTTACACGGTCCGCATAACACCGTACCCTCCCCCAATTCTTTAACAGCCCTTAGTCCGTCCGAATCGAATCGAACCGGTCCGATAACAACCACTTTGATCATGATTTTTGGACACATAAACTATACAGAGTGTCCCATAGAAATATCCTTCTTCGTTTTCCGGCCCGGTTAACCCAAGATACCACTGCAAAAATCTGCAGATAACTTGTTTTTGATCAAATTTGTTTTTTTGAAAGATACTTGAAAGTAGAATATACTACTACAGGGTTGTCTGGCCGTATCTAGCCACAGCTAGATTTTCGATTCCTTTGTTTTTTTTTTTTAAATTTCGCCCTGCACCATGGATTTTTCTTGTATCGTGAGTGCGTATAATACATCGTTTAAATTTATCGTAAAAAATCAGTTAAATTAAAAATAAAAGCACCTGCAGATTTTTGCAGTGGGGTCTTAGGCTATATAGAAATATCCTTCCTTCTCTTCCGGCCCTGTATAAATTCAGGGATTAAATTCAGAATATACGCAGTGGGACATCGTAAAACATGATTTTATGCGATTTCTGTAAATGGGCGACGATTTTTATTAGAATTGGATTGCATTGGAGATTTCTAGATATACCGAGGTTCGGACTTTTTTGAAGGGTCTCTTTATGCTTATTGCGACAAATGAAATGTGGAAGTTTTTTTATTTTTTATTTTATTATCTATAGGCTTGCGCTTGACCACTATCTCACCTGATGGTAAGCGATGATGTGGTGATGTGGTGTGGTAGTTGATTTTATTTTAACTAAGGATGTCTGTCCAGTGAAGATACTGTCCATAATTGAAGTTTTTAAGACCTGGGTATTTTTTTACCAATTTTTAAGACTTGTTTATTTTTTATTTGTGATGGGTTTGCTCTTGACTCTAGTCTAGGTCAGAGGTGACAGAGACAGAGTCGACGATGGAGTGAGCTTACCCAGAAGAAGCCTGTTCAATCTAATTTTGAAGAGATTCGGGTTGAATGCTTTCGGAAACACAGACGCAGGCAGTGAGTTCCATTCATTCGCTGTGCACATTATGAAGGATGTTTGGAAGCGCTTGGTGCGAATTGGTGGAATAGCAACTAAGTGAGGATGGTAACTTGCATTGCGTCTAGATGTCCGATGTTAGAAGGAGGCTGGTGGGATGAGGTCGTGGAGTTCTTGAGCACACTCACCGGAGTACAGTCTGTAGAAGACCGACAAGCAGGCAACCTTGCGGCGATGAGCCAAGCTGTAAAGCTTGGCATCCGCCAGTTCAACGTCGCCTCTAGGCTCTGCATTCCAACGAGTCAAGCGCGGCAAGCTGATACTTAGCTGAGCCATCCCATAGGTGGCTGCAATACTCCATGCAGGATTGGACTTGCGCTTTGTATAGGGTGTTTGTATAGGGTAGGGTTTTGATAGTCCAAGTGAAGCCCTCCAACTCGGCTCCATCTTATTTCTGCATAAGTCCACCTAGAAGCATCAAATTGACAGTTAAGCTAGATATTTGTTGCCATCAATCGAGGGTTTTTCTATTGTTATGGCGGAGAACCTGCAAACTAACTTGGCATTGGGGTCTAGGAACCATAATATTCAAAGGGGTTTCAATGGGGGCTTAAGGTTGTTTTTAGGGTTCCGTATCTCAAAAGGTAAAAAAAGGAACCCTTATTATTATAACATCACTTTCTTGTCCGTCTGTCCGTGTGTCACCATCGATTTTTTCTTTATTTCTCGGAATCTTTGACACTACAAAATATAAGCAAGTTTAAAAAACCATAAGCTTCACCCATCTCCATCTTTATAAAGAGTTTTTAAGAAAAAAGTTATTTTTCGCTTTGTAGTGTTTTGTTTTGGAAGTCGGTTAAATTTTTTGCTGATTTAAAATCCATGAGCTTCTGCCATTCCTATCTTGTTAAACACTCTACTTCTCTACTAACACGTTATTACTATGTATATAGCCACAGATAATATAATACTAGCATAGTATAGCGGTTTTAGATGGCCTCATAGCCCGTGTATTGTTGTCGCCATTAAAACCCCATTCGCATTGCATAAAGGACGCCCGGTTGGCGCAGTGGTTGAGCGATTGACTGTTGCGCTGCGTGTTGCGTGTTCGATTCCCGCACGGAACAAATATTTGTATGACCTGCAGATAGTTGTTCAGGCTCTGGGTGTTGTGTCTATGAGTTTTTATGATTGTAAACGCACCCACGATACAGGAAGAGATTCCTAGAGTGGTGTAACGTTTTTTTTAAAAAGAACGACAATTAAAAATACAAGCATTGCAAAGACTTGTTTATAGTTATGGTTATATGTCGTGGCGCCTCTCGTGCTTGAGGTCGTGGGTTCAAATAAGTACCAATGTGACTTTTTCAACTCATTGTACTTTCTAAGTTTATCTTGAAGATCGCTGACAACGGTGAAGGATAAATCGGGCAGAAACCAAGACTCATAGTCAGTATTTATAAGTTTGTGCTCCTTTGACGTAATTGCTGCAAGGCTTTCCAGTGCGACGGTAAGCAAATAAATAAATGGCAGGCAGGTTCAAAAAACTACGAGGTTCTACCTTGCCTATCTTTTGAAACACTCTGCTTCTCTACAAACACGTTATTACTATGTATACGCGGTTTCAAACGGCCAGACAGCCCGTGTATTGTCGCCATTAAAACCCCATTCGCTTTATAAAGGACGGAACTGTATGCATAACCTACATTCGAATAACTGAGGGTTGGTTTGGTACGCATTTAACTAGTCTCGGGTTTTCACTTGTGAGTTTACGGTTTATATAAGGTGTAGTTGAAACCACGAGAGAAATGCATAGCACAGGAATGCCAATATGAATGGAATGATATTCATAATCTTACAGTTGACTAATTAAACGGGTTTTTAATTTTTTTATTTCAAAATCAAAATCATTTATTTCTTTGCAAACATGGGTAGAGTATATAGGTGTTTTTACAATAAAGTTCTCCATATTTTACCGTCACATGGGCATGTAAAGGTTTACAATTCCAATAATTGGTATATCAAAATTAAGTGGCAGATCATTAGAATAACAATATAATATTAATTTAAAAAAATGCCAGCGTGGTCATAGCAATAAAAACAAAATAAAATAAGTCAATGAGAAGATCGCAATAATAATTATGTCAATGAGAGTAATAGTATGTCAATCAGTTAGTGTATAATCATTAAGGCGCCGATTCCCTTGAGTTGCTGATTTTAAAATGAGTATCACGTCTAAATGGCTAGTCGTGATTCTTTGAAAAAAATATATGTTATATAAGACAAAAAAAAATATAATTTGATCTGAGCAAATTTTGAGTTTTATTCGTATAACATAGTGTAATTAATTTGTAAAGTTATGTCTAAAACGGACAAAAACAGGACAATCACACCAAAACCGCTGGGCGTATTTTGATGAAATCGACACCATCTCAAAGACAATTTAATTATCTACATTTTGATCTTAGCCTTTTTTTTTAAAGTCATAGAATAATAAGGAAAGTACAAAAAACTACTAAGTTTTGTGTCGCGCGGGTGTGAAACGAGTGCGCGTTTTGTTCCCTCAAGGTCGTTGGCGTTAGTCGTCGTCTTAAGAAAATCGTCAATCGTGTAATAAGTTTTCATAATTAAAAGTTCTTTAAGCGCCATTTTAAGTTCTAATGTAGTCATATTTTTTATAATATTAGGTACTCTATTATATATAAGTGGGGCAATACCAAAAAAACTTTTTTCATAAGTGCGGTTTTATATTTTACTTGACATATCTGATTGATGTATTGAGTAGTCCGTGTTGGATTTTTTCTAACCTCTGATAGTTTTTTAAATTGATGAGGATTACATTTCACAAACAAAGCCGTTTTTATTATATATAAACAAGGCATAGTTAAGATTTTAAACGATTTAAAATAGGGAACACAGCTATCAGTTGTTTTAAGACCGCACATTGACCTGATGCATCGCTTCTGTAGCCTAAATACCAGCTCCCTATCAGTGGACTGCCCCCAGAAAATAATGCCATACCGCAAAACAGAGGCAACCAGTCCATGGTACGCGATCAGAAGAGCCTGACTGTTAATTTTCTTTGAGAGTTGAAAAAGAGCATATGCGGATTTGCTAAGTTTCTTACATAGTTCTTCAACATGAGGTTTCCATGTAAGTTGGCTATCAATTGTAATGCCTAAGAACTTAGCCTTATTAGCTATTTATTGAACAAGGCACACCAACAACTTAAATAACAATCAAAAAAGAGTAAGTCGCATAAAACAAAATAAGAATTTAAATAAACATAAAGTAAAATCAAAGGACATAAAATTAAATAAAATAAAATATCATAACTTAAATAAAATTAAACCATGTCAAAATATCAATCAAAACAAATTAAATAATGTAACAAAATAACAATCAAAACGAAAATTGCCTTTGTACCTTTTTGTGCATGAATTCTAAATAAACAAATAAACAAACTTAAACTTTACAAACTAAATTAAATTATTAACAGAAGTTATATAAAATGTCCAGTCACATTATTAACATTTTAACATAACTATAGTAACATTACCACTATACTTTTTTCACACAATGATTTAAAATACAATATTGTTAATTACTTACATTATTTAAATCATTGATAAGACACATTAATTAAAATCACATTATCAAATTATATCACTTTATAAAAATAAAATAAACAATAGGAAAGTATAACATTATTGATTAGCAGCAGGAGTAGGTGGCTGATTACAAATGATTGCAGATTTTAGTTTTAAATGCAGATTATCAAATAATTTTACTTAATAATCAGCAATGTTCTCTCTGCTAAGACTAGGGGAAACTTACTTTAGAGGGAGCGGGCCCTAATCCACTCAAGTTTCGTGCCTTTGAATATTTGGTCCTAGGGCATGCCAGTTCCTCACAGAGTTTTTAGACTAGATCAGCAACTTAGAGGAGATAAACAAAATTGGTACCGCGTTGTACATCATTTTTCATAACATTCCCCTTGCACAATCTTCTTAATTGATTCATCTCTGTCGACCAAAAATAGGTTCTGCAGTAAGTTGCTCCCAATAAGTAACGTAATGCATTTTGTCTTGTTATAGAGCCGTTTTTATCAATATTCGAATTAAGTTATCTAGAAAATCCCACTAGTTATCGAAAACAAGTACAACATTCATCATCATCATTTCAGCTGAAAGACGTCCACTGCTGGACATAATCTCCCCCAGGCGTCGCCATATTGACCGATCCCGTGCGTCTCGCATCCAGTGCATTTCCGCAACCTCAACCAAGTCATCGGTCCACCTAGTGGGAGTTCTTCCAACGCATCGTCTGCCACAACTTTTTCATTGCAAGTTCATTCTTTGAGTATTCTTGTACATTTAGGTTGATATTGAAATAAGTTATGTTACTGTACAACGTCGGTACCCTGCTGTATAACCACGGTACCAAAGCTCCAAAGAAAATGGTTGATCTCCTTTAGTTTAGTATCAAAGTAACATAAACAGCAGATAAATGCATTTGATAAGGCTGGCAGCCTATCCCAATATGATAAGGATAAGGCTTGAAAGATTCATTGATAATAACGAAAACAGCGGGATATTCAACATCAACTCTATTCAGTACAATATTGAAACTGAAAATCTCGACCAGCCTAATTTACATTCAACAAAATCTGAAATGGAAGCATCTTCAAATAAAAATCCAAATATTGAATACAACCAATATGACCGTCTACTTCAACCGATACTAGTGTCCGAACAGATTTAAATAAAGCCATGCCAGTCTGGCAAGAGCCTTCGATTCGTACAGTATTGAATTTACATTCTGCCAGTTTTGCTGGCAAAATGCCAGTTTCACCCTGATGAGTTATGGCACTCATATTTGTCTTTTCCGAGTAGTTTTTTCTAGGATTTAGCCAAGGTTAGTTCTAGGTTTATTTGTGTTGAAAGGACCATTAGTCTGGATAAAGAATGAGATTATAAGGGTAAGCTATATGGATTATGTCTGAGAGGTTTTAGGGTGACCATGGCCAAGAACATTGGTCATGGATTTTGTATATTCTGATGTGAAACATCTAAAGGTCTATCCACACATATCAGGGCCGTGCCAGGGACGTGGACGGACCGTGCTCCGTCAGGTGCTCAAAAAAATATCGTTGTGTACATTTTATATGAACTCGTTCACACACGTCCGTGCACGGGCCAGTGACAGATCTTCAATGCCCGGCCCTGTCACGTCCCGGGCACGGCCCTGATATGTGTGGATAGACCTTAAAGCGCTGGGACAAACCGGCGATTGGCGTGACGCGACGCCAGGAGCTCATAACTCTACCGTGGCGACGCGTAGCTGAGGCGCTCATATCTCTGCGACTCTCTTCCTACTAGATTTTTATATATTATATTATTTTTGATTATCCCATATTTCTTCCCTTTATGAAACCATCCTTTCAAGTATATTTTCTACATAAAGTAGTCTCACATCTGCCAGGCGTCCCGCGACGGCACAATATTTTTTTTAATTATTTTCAAGAAACGAGGGAAATGGTACTGAATTTATAAGTATGAACAAAGAGACGTATGACCGCTGGTTATAGGCCCCAGCACTATGACAAATAGCTGATACATCTAATGAGCCTGTAACTGGCAAAAATACCCTTTAAATCGAAACACAGCAGCTCTCCTTGGTAGCATAAAAATGTTTGAGTAATACTATGTAGTTCCAGGAAAGAAGTGTACCTACTTCCTCATAAAGGATTTATCACAAAGACTTTTATTACTACCTACGTAATCGTGTTTATTTACTACCAACCAAGAATTTATTATTAAGTGTAAGCATTTCATAATACACCTAAAAATAGAGGCCATTTCCATCCCAATCCTGATTTAATATACAAAATTACATACATCTACCCACATGATCTAATCTCCAAAACTTATCTCCGAAAGGCTTCAAGACATTTCAAAAGCATTTTCAGAATATATCCCTTTTATCAAAATTCCTTAAGACCCTCAAAGTTAAGGTCAAAATAATCTAAGCATTTGAAGTTATAATGTACGCTACTGCCGTCTTATAGCTAGAAGACCGCTATCTAACAATTGGCGAATTGTAGTTTGTTGATATTATTGATGTGGTGGCAGGCAGGTGTTTTACGTTGTGTAAAATATTTCATCACCACTGCTCTCGAAACGGGGAAGGAAAACATTGTGAGGAAACCGGCATGTCCTAGAACCAAAGGTCGAAGACATGTGACACCCACCAAACCGCACTGGGCCCGCGTGGTGGATTACGGCCCATTCTCTCTCACAGAGAGGAGGCCTGTGTCCCAACAGTGGAAACATTAAAAGGCAACAATGATGTCATCCTAATCAGCAAAAAAATCTCTGTCGGTCCGTCTATGCAGTTTTTTTTTCTACAATTAACAGATTCCGTATGGATTAAAAATTAAAACGACTCAAATTTGTTATGATTACAAACCTGTTTTTCAACCGACTTTAAAAAGATAGGAAAAAGAAATACATACAAGAAGTCGAACATAGAACCTCCTCCTTTTTCGAAAGTCGGTTAAACTGCCTTCCAAAATAAAATACTAAAAAGTCTTTGGTCTAATTTTTGTCACCGACTTCCGAAAAGAAAGTTATTGTTCCCTTTTTAAGTGTTTTGTTTTGGAATTCGGTCGCCTCCATACCATAATGCGCCAATCGTCATTATTATCATTTCCAAATATTGACGGGAGAACCTTAAACGATTTGCACGTTGAGCCCTGGACAAAGGAATTCGAACAACTCGAGGCTTTGATACTTGCTGGTCTTCGTGCAATCGGTAACGGATCGTTTAGTCACTTACACGAGTACCCGTTGTCAACCGTAGCTCGGCGGGCACTTAACCGGATGTACCGAGCCTCATGAACAGTTGTAATGCGAGCTCTACCCGAACCAAATTTTCTTGCAACACTGCCAGTCTCTTGGAAGCGATTCCAAGCATTTTGAGATAGTTATTATATTAGATTATAGCTTTTCGAGAAAAAACCCAGTTGCAAAACCACAGACCGCTGCGAATTTCCTTCTTGCATCATTGTAACGGGGTCTGGTTGCAGTAATTGCGTCCATATTTCGTCGTACTTGTGGTATATTAACATAAGATATTATTTAAACAAATACACAAAGCAAAATTACGATTACTTCAGATTTCCATGAAGATAATCGAAACGAAACATAAATCAAAGGAAAATTTCATATTTTTTTTTCTCAAATTAAATTATGGCCAGTATTTTGGTCATAAGAACAAAATCAAAGAGGTTAAAATATCGAAGAGTTTGTAAGTTCAATATTTTGCTTCATAATAATTGGTTAATCTTCAATAAATTACATTGAAATGTGAAAATAACGAGTAGCTCTTATTTTGTTTTTAGTAGTATATTTTTTACACTGAAAATTTTCGATAATCAGCATAGCATAATACCATAACCTCTTAACAAATTTTTATTATTTCGCGGTTTTTTGTCTATAACTCAAAATATGATTTTGTCAGATAGCGTTACTCTAGCTATTGGACGGAAGCCTAGTTATTATGGGTACCGGATTTCCGCAGGCGATCCCGGGTTTATTATAATTCTTTTGATGTTTTTTTCTAGTTCCGGAGTACATTTTTATATGAAGGGGTTTTTGAATGAGGTTAAGAGTGGAACAATTTATGTTTTATTGGTAGGAGTTTATTTGAGTAACGTCGCATTGAAATTTATTTGTATTGAGTAACTTTTTAGTTAGACCATAGTGCGAAGTAAGTAAACCAACCACCTTGGACAGACACAAATGAAGAAAATTTATAACAAAAAAATTGAAATTCCATCGGGCTAATCACGACCCTCAGTTCTGTAATGAGGAACACGGCTCGCAGCGCGAGGAGGAAACCACCTACATCCATCACATCACACACACATCATCAGCCTATTAATGTTCCCACTGCTGGGACACAGGCCTCCTCTCTGAGAGAGGGAAAGGGCCGTAATCTACCACGCGGGCCCAGTGCGGGTTGGTGGATGTCACAAGTCATCGAATTTTTGGTTCTAGGACATGCCGGTTTCCTCACGATGTTTTCCTTCACCGTTTTGAGAGCAGTGGTGATGAAATATTTTACATCCATATATACATGTATATTATGTATATGAGCCTTTATCACACCTAAATCAAAGCTGCCTAAAGCCCAAAAGCTGAACCGATTTTGATGAATTTTTGTATAATAATAGATGGAAAAGGACATCGAATATTTTTTAGTTTTCCGTACCCAAAGGGCAAAAACGGGACCCTATTACTAAGACTCTCTGTCTGTCTGTCTGTCTGTCCGTCTGTCTGTCTGTCTGTCTGTCACCAGGCTGTATCTCATGAACCGTGATAGCCAGACAGTTGAAATTTTCACAGATTATGTATTTCTGTTGCCGCTATAACAGTAAATACTAAAAACAGAATAAAATTAATATTTAAGTGGGGCTCCCATACAACATACGTGATTTTTTTGCAGTTTTTTGTGATAATGTTACGGAACCCTTTGTGCGCGAGACCGACTCGCACTTGGCTGGTTTTTATTCTAGGAGTACGATCTTTTGGGTTACTTGGAAGAAGTAAAAAAAATAAAAGTACAGCACCTAATGAAATAAACTCAAAAATAATCTTTATCCTGAAATAAATATTAATGACATCCTGGGTATGCTATAAATATCCTTGAAGAAAATTGCACCCCATCAGAAGAAAATAAATTCAAAATTCTGAAAAGCATTGTTAATTAAAAACCCAGAAAAACAATACAAAGAGAATCAGCAATAAAACTGTTAGTACGGAAAGCGACTGCAATTGTCAGAGTCTTATAATTTCATTTGAACATACAAATTCAAAGTTAATTAAAGTAGTTAGGTGAGGGTTGAACTCAAACACCCCCTGCAATCTTAGCGCGCGATCCGTGACCAATTTTTTAATTGAAATAAAGCGTATCGCCACCTGCCAAGTGGCTATTATGTAGATTACTCGATATTTTTTCAGTGTTGTTTATTTTGGTAAATGTTCTTAACGTTTTGAGAAGCCTTTATGGTTGGAAGACGCTTTAAGACTACATGGATTTGGATTAAACTAGGCACATGAGTGGATAGGATTAGGATGTAGGGTTAAATCCCTTTCTTAGATTCCTGTGGGAAAATCAAAGTCATTGGTAAAGTCTAAAACTAAATAATGTAAGTTTACCTGATCGGATACCAGTGAAGATGATACACGTGGCAATTATGGGTACACTAAACTTGAAGGAGTGTCGGCAGACTTACAGCCAGATGAATGATATTCAAATGATCGCGGGTTAGGTCTGGTTGAGACTCGCATATAGACCAGGGAATCAGGGCACATAATAAAGGAGGTCTTAGCAGTGGATAGAACAAACCTGCTAATGATGATGTTATGGAAGTAAACTTACTTTAACAAAAACAAGGTTTGAGAATTAGTTCATTTAATCAGTTCTCCATAAACAGAAAATGAATGCTTTTAGACGAGTTAAATGTCGTTTCCATTTCGTTTAAGTAAATTAAAATATTTATGTTTCTTCATTAAAAAAAAAATAATTGATTACAAAAAAAAAACTTCAAAACTAAGCAAGGAAGCTTTAGGAATAGGATACAATAGAGAATCGAAATCTAAATGCAAAGCAAAAGGGTATTTAAAACCTTATTACTTACCAAACATAAAAGATTAGGATGGATAGGAGGATAGGATTAGGTAGATTAAAAAGTCGAAACGATGGATAGGATAGGAGGATAGGATTAGGTAGATTAAAAAGTCGAAACGATGGATAGGATAGGAGGATAGGATTAGGTAGATTAAAAAGTCGAAACGATGGATAGGATAGGAGGATAAGATTAGGTAGATTAAAAAGTCGAAACGATGGATAGGATAGGAGGATAAGATTAGGTAGATTAAAAAGTCGAAACGATGGATAGGATAGGAGGATAAGATTAGGTAGATTAAAAAGTCGAAACGATGGATAGGATAGGAGGATAAGATTAGGTAGATTAAAAAGTCGAAACGATGGATAGGATAGGAGGATAGGATTAGGTAAATTAAATAGTCGAAACGATGGTAGGATAGGAGGATAGGATTAGGTAGATTAAAAAGTCGAAACGATGGATAGGATAGGAGGATAGGATTAGGTAGATTAAATAGTCGAAACGATGGATAGGATAGGAGGATAGGATTAGGTACATTAAAAAGTCGAAACGATGGATAGGATAGGAGGATAGGATTAGGTAAATTAAATAGTCGAAACGATGGATAGGATAGGAGGATAGGATTAGGTAGATTAAAAAGTCGAAACGATGGATAGGATAGGAGGATAGGATTAGGTAGATTAAATAGTCGAAACGATGGATAGGATAGGAGGATAGGATTAGGTAGATTAAAAAGTCGAAACGATGGATAGGATAGGAGGATAGGATTAGGTAAATTAAATAGTCGAAACGATGGATAGGATAGGAGGATAGGATTAGGTAGATTAAAAAGTCGAAACGATGGATAGGATAGGAGGATAGGATTAGGTAGATTAAATAGTCGAAACGATGGATAGGTTAGGAGGATAGGATTAGGTAGATTCAAAAGTCGAAACGATGGATAGGATAGGAGGATAGGATTAGGTAGATTAAAAAGTCGAAACGATGGATAGGATAGGAGGATAGGATTAGGTAGATTAAATAGTCGAAACGATGGATAGGATAGGAGGATAGGATTAGGTAGATTAAAAAGTCGAAACGATGGATAGGATAGGAGGATAGGATTAGGTACTTTAAATAGTCGAAACGATGGATAGGATAGGAGGATAGGATTAGGTAGATTAAAAAGTCGAAACGATGGATAGGATAGGAGGATAAGATTAGGTAGATTAAAAAGTCGAAACGATGGATAGGATAGGAGGATAAGAATAGGTAGATTAAAAAGTCGAAACGATGGATAGGATAGGAGGATAGGATTAGGTAAATTAAATAGTCGAAACGATGGTAGGATAGGAGGATAGGATTAGGTAGATTAAAAAGTCGAAACGATGGATAGGATAGGAGGATAGGATTAGGTAGATTAAATAGTCGAAACGATGGATAGGATAGGAGGATAGGATTAGGTAGATTAAATAGTCGAAACGATGGATAGGATAGGAGGATAGGATTAGGTAGATTAAATAGTCGAAACGATGGATAGGATAGGAGGATAGGATTAGGTACATTCATCATCATCATCATATCAGCCGAAAGACGTCCACTGCTGGACATAGGCCTCCCCCAAGCGTCGCTACATTGACCGGTCCCGTGCGTCCCGCAACCAGCGGATTCCTGCAACCTTCACCAGGTCATCGGTCCACCTGGTGGGAGGCCTTCCAACGCAACGTCTTCCGGTTCGCGGTCGCCACTCCAGAACCTTTCTGCCCCATCGGCCATCCGTTCTGCGAGCAATGTGCCCTGCCCACTGCCACTTAAGTTTGGCAATTCTTCGGGCTATGTCGGTAACCCTGGTTCTCTTACGGATCTCAACATTTCTGATTCGATCACGCAAGGAAACGCCGAGCATAGCCCTCTCCATTGCCCTTTGAGTGACTGTAAGCTTTCTGATAAGGCCCATTGTTAGCGACCACGTCTCAGAGCCATATGTCATCACTGGCAACACACAAATGGGGGTACTCCAATGACCCACGGTGCGATTGCGGAGCCACGTCTCAAACAATGCCTCACCTTTTGTTTTGCTCTCTGGGCAAAAACACCTGCACCTTAAAAGACCTTTGTGAGGCAAATGACAACACTGTTGGCTGGGTTGAATTCTGACCAAAATGTATTTGATTTTGGAATCATCGATACGACGAAGAAGAAGAACCAAACAGAAAGCAATAAATATTACCTACAAACATCAACTTCTGAAAGCACTGCATTTCATATTTCATCGCTAATGGTGTACAGTTAACTAAACAGCACTTTGCAACTGCAAAGTGCACACAAATTAGCTTTCAAACTCGACATAAAGAACCTTCGACCTTTGCCAGCGATAACTAAAATTCAATATCGAACAATTTATCGATCGCTTTGATAATAGTCTCCTACGTTGAAACATTAATAGGGTTGTGCCAACTTCACTTTTAGATTCCTTATCTTAATTACCTTGGGAGTTTCGTGTCACTACGTCTAAGGGAAAACATTTATGGAAATGGATGTGGAACCTTGAAGTATTTTTTGTACTTTTTTGGGTGTATTTTAAGCTGCAAAACAAGGAAGTGAAATTGACGCCTCGTGGATTACTGAACTGAAATGCCAACTTTAAAATCCTACTCGTACTTCCCAACATTATAAATGTGATAGTTGTTTGTTTGTTAATCATGCCTCAACGACTGAACTGCCGAATGAAATTTGGAACAAGATTGGGCCTGGATTTGAACATAATATAATAACTACCTACTACTTACTTGGTAATATGGTCCCTTGACGTCGAACCTCTAGCAAAAGCTAATGTGTAATCTCTTTTATTGTTGTCACTGTGAAATTATTTGGTCTTTAGTGTCGCTTTTGTAATATAAACTTATAAATATTCAATAAACTGTTCAATAAACTTATAATAATTCCATAAACTATTCATCATCATTACAGATCATCATTCACTATTTATCATTTCAGACGAAAGACGTCCACTGCTGAACAAGGGCTTCCCCCAGGCGTCGCCACATTGACCGATCCCGTGCGTCTCGCATCCAGCGCCTTCCCGCAACCTTAACCAGGTCATCGGTCCACCTAGTAGGAGGCCTTCCAACGTATCGTCTTCCGGTTCGCGGTCGCCATTCCAGAACTTTTCGGCCCCATCGGCCATCCGTTCTGCGATCAATGTGCCCTGCCCACTGCCACTTAAGTTTGGCAATTCTTCGGGCTATGTCGGTAACCCTGGTTCTCTTGCGGATCTCCACATTTCTGATTCGATCGCGCAAGGAAACTCCGAGCATAGCCCTCTCCATTGCCCTTTGAGTGACTGTAAGCTTCCTGATGATTCCCATTGTAAGCGACCACGTCTCAGAGCCATATGTCATCACTGGCAACACACACTGGTCATAGACTTTCGTCTTGACACACTGTGGTAAGTTGGACGAGAAGATACCGCGCAACTTCCCGAACGCTGCCCAGCCGAGTCGGATTCGACGGTATATAATAAACTGTTCATTTAACTTATAATTATTCAATAAACTGTTCATTAAACTTACGAGTATAACTATTCGATAAATTGTTTTTAATATTTATTACTTGCCAAAAACCATCCCGAAGGCCCGAAGGTGACTGTTAATCCAGAGCATTCTCATAATAATATATTATTAAGCCTACTAGCTACGTGTTTCCCAGAACAATAAGGTCATTACCGAACTATCCTTAATTAGAGTACAGCCACGCAGTTCGTTACCTACCTTAATATTGTATCAGAAAATGGCTGCCTACGATGCTAACAAACTTTGGAGATTAAAAATATTTTATTTATTTTGCTAGCTGCTGGATTCATTAAAGAATCTTAGTTATTATTTTCTGAACTCCTAAATATAATTATTTTCTTCCAACTATGCTTTAATTTCATCACAATCACACTAAAAACTCAGTACAAAGCGAGTCTTTAATGCTCTAGAGCAATAAAAATGTATGAAATTTCATTATTGCACTGTTTTTTTTTAATCGCACCAAAAGTTGCCAATCTCAATGGATTGATTAGCTCTATTCAGACAGCCGATATCAATACTTTTTTTTTTTACGTACTTATTATTCATTTCTATCCTACTTGTTCCAAATTTAAAAAAATGATTGCTGCTAACTCTGATTTCAAAATGAAATAAATTTAAAAAAGTGATTTATCTGCTATGCCTATAGGTAATAGTTGAAAGAAAAGCAGATTATGCACCTCGCCTTAAGTAATTTATATTGCCCTCGTGCCTGTTAGATTAGAGCCCTCGCTAGCGCTCGGGCTCTAAATCAGGCACTCGGTGCAATAATAAATTACTTTGTGCTCGATGCAATAATCTACTATTATCATTCCAATCTTCATTTGGAATCTGAACATTTGCCAATATATTCTTATAAAATAATGACAAACTTAATGATTACGAGTACATAATCAGTGGGTATATCCATTAGGATTGTGTCAGTAACAGCCCAAAATCTGGATCTGTAATGGAGGGTATTTGACAATCAGACTTTTATTTTGTATTTTTTGTTTTAAGCGTTTGATAATTCTGGTAATCTGATTGATTTTAATAAAAAATGTGTTTCTAGTTTTATTTTTTAATTATTACCAGCCTTTTGCTGTTCCCACGACTGAGTCCTGGGACACAGGCCCTCTCTCTGTGGGAGGTAATGGGCCATAATCCACCACGCGGGCCCATTGCGGGTTGATGCATTGTTTCGTCACGATGTTTTCGTTCACCGTTTCGAAACCAGTGTGGGATTGACATGCTTTACCGAGATATCACTATTGACAATAGGGATGTATAATAACTGAAAATTTGTTAACAGTCAGTCAGGTAGATTAATGAAAAATATTGGACATTATTTTAGATTTGAAATGTTACCATAAAGTGACGACGATATAATGCGTTGAAACATCGTGTGACGTCATGCTGTTAGTACACTTTATACCGGCATAGTGACGTCACAAGCCCACTCATGAACTTTGATGCGCTTTATCTTTGTATTTTTTTATTGATTTAGTAAAGCAAAAAATACCGGTTCAATATTATTTAATAACCTCACTGACGGAATAAATAGAACTATAATTTTTCTACCGAAGAAACTTCCCTATTATTGCTACTGCTTTTTTTTTTGGGACTATCCCACCGCACTTTTCCCAAACCACTGCAACTCCTGAAAGCCAGAATCAACAGTGGCAACCACCAGAAAAGCGCCGAGGCAATGAAGCTCGACGAAGTCCCGGAGAAAGAATTTAACGGTCTTTGATCCCGCAACGAAATTAATCAGAAAAGAATAACGGAGGAGTAGGAAAAAATTATATAAATTGTATACAAAAAAACTGGCCAAGTGCGAGTCGGACTCGCGCACGAAGGGTTCCGTACCATTATCGCAAAAAACGGCAAAAAACGTTTGTTGTATGGGAGCCCCCCTTAATTTTTTTTTTCTTTCTTTTTTTTTTTTTATAGTGAATATACAACTAAATATTCTTTGAATATTTCAAGCGTCTACCTGTTGCCGTTATTAATATCGAGCAAAAAACGGCAAAAAAATCACGTTTGTTGTATGGGAGCCCCCCAAAAAGTCCCTACATAATCGACATAAGGGCTCAGGGCTGAAAGGGACCAGCACTGAACCTTACCCTCCTTTGGCGAAAGGTAAGGGGCCGGCAATGAGTCATCCCTCTGTCGGTTCCAACCTTTCCAAACACCCTCTTCCCAGTCCTTCCACTAATACGACACCGCAAACCGGGGGGGCAACCGCCACCAGTCAAACGGGGGCGGCGGCCGAATCCTGGCGGGTGCAGATGTATAAGGGCAAGGGTAAGGGCAAGAAAAGTAAAAAACAAACCCAAGACCCTTGCCCTAACCTTTTGGTACAAGTGACCCCTCAGGTCCAGGGTATCAAGGGGGATGGCCTGACGCGGAAAGAGAGGCGCCAGCAAAAAAGAAAGGGGAAAGGCAAAGTCTCCCAACTATGGCAAGCTGCCAAGACTGGCTGTCTGAACTTCTCGGAAGGGAAGCGGTCGCAGGCTGCGTCCGAAGACAGCCACTCAGCGGCAGCAGGACCAGCGCAGACGGCTTGCACGTCGCGGCAGGGCGCTCGGTAGGGTCAAGCCGTGGCCAAGCGGGCTCTCAACGAGACCATGTCGCCTCGAGGAGAGCATAAGCGGCTGCGACTTGATCAGTCCGGGCAGGCTGAAGCGACGAGCTATGCCCGAGTTGCAAGCGCCCACCTGTGCGTCGCAGTAACCTGCGCCAGCACGGGCATTATCAGCCTTGAGGTGTCTAACCTGATCCATGACGAGATCCAAAGGCTGATAATGGAGGGGGCGTGGTCACCCGAGAGGGAAACCTCAGAGCGGCAAATACCGTCCTTCGTCGCCAGGCCGAAATTCGGCAATGGGGCGCTCAAGCTTTGGTGTAGCGATGGGTACACCTTAGCTTGGCTCAAAAGGACGGTCTCCAGCATGACTCTCTCGGTTAGCACCCAGCTAGTCGTCAAGAGTCAGGCTGAACTGCAGAAGCAGGTGCGATGTGGAATCGCAATCCCAGACGACAGAGGGGTTTACAAAGATGTCACCATGGTGGGTAGAACGCTATGTTACCAGAACCCCTTTGTCGACATCAAAAAGTGGGTGCTCCTGCGTTCGGAGAGGCAGAAAACGGGCTGGTTCGTGGTGCTGGGGGTTCCCGAGGACCACATCCCGGCCTTGATGTGCGCCGAGCGCAGACTGTCATTCGGTCTGGGCTCGGTCTACATCAAGTTCCAAGGAACGAACGGCCGTTTCGGGTGTGTTCCCCGGGGATGGGACCCGCTAGCGAAGCAGCTCGTCGATGAGGCAGGGGTGAGTAATCCCCCAGCGGACAACCCGGAAGCGACCACGGCCGCAGTCACAGCTGCAGAGCCGGCCGCCCACACCACCACTACCGCCATCACGGTCACCGTCCCGCCGTCGGGCGGGGAGCTGGACGACAGCATACTGTCGCCGGCTTCCGGAACGATGGAGGATGACGAGGTGGGCGACGCCTTCGCGGGTCTGCAGCTTGAAGAGGAAGAGGAGGGCCCCATCTGCGATGCCGACCCCTTCGTCGGCCTGTAGAGCTGTACAGGCGAACCTCCACCACAGTCAGACAGCGACGGCCCAGTTACGCAAGTGGTTGGAGGTTCAACACACGGCCATTGCCCTGATCCAGGAGCCGTGGATTAGGGGCGGCCAAATACGAGGACTGTCCGGTTTAGGCGGTAAGATCCTTGTTACCTCAGCTCATGATCACCCTAGATCTTGTATATATGTAACAGGTAACATCAAAGCACAGTTTTTAATTGACTTCTGTTGCAGAGATGTCTCTGCAGCTAGGCTGACTATGCAGCGCGGCGCCACGATGATGTCGTGCGTCTTCGCCTCGGTTTATATGCCTGAGGCGGAGACACCGCCCCCGCATGACCTGGTCCGCCTCATAACATACTGTGAGGCCAGAGGTGAGGAGGTCATCATCGGGACCGACGCGAATGCACATCACCCACTGTGGGGAATGGACACTCAAAATGAAAGGGGTAAGGCATTAGTAGAATACTTGTTCACAACCAACCTTTCCCTATTAAACACAGGCACGGAACCGACGTTTGTAACCAGACGCAGTCGAACGATTATAGACCTGACTTTGGCGACAGAAGGCGCTGCGGAAATCATCACTGGGTGGCAGGTCTCCAGTGAGGCCTCCTGCTCGGACCACAGATGGATCCGCTACGACATACAGGTCTGCGTTGAACCTACACCACCTAGGCGTAACCCGCGCAACACAGACAAAGCTGTCTACACACGCACCCTCGCCTCCAAGCTCCCGCCCTTAAGCGAGGAGCTGGCTTACGCGAACACGACGCAGATAGATACGCAGGTAAACCAACTCACCGAATCTATGATATGCAGCTACCACACGGCATGCCCAGAAACTACTCCACGCAAAACACCGGGTAAACCACCCTGGTGGGGTAAAGATCTGGAACGCATGCGCGGTAAGGTAAGGAAGGCCCTGAATAGAGCCATGAACACATGTGCGGATGAGGACTGGGACGCCTACTACGCAGCCAAATCCAGCTACAAAAAACTCATTAGATTCAGGCGTACCACGGGATGGCGTAAGTACTGTGGGAACATTGAATCTTGCCAACAAGCAAACAGGGTAAGGAAAATACTGGCACAGCAGAGTACACCTGGGCCCGCCACACTCCGCAAACCTGATAACACACTCACCACGTCACCTGAAAAAGGAGACGCGTCCTAGTAGAAACACACTTCCCAGGGAGCGTCTTCGTACAGGTAACAGACTGGCAGGATACTCTCCAACAACCAACAACCGGCGATTGGAACTATGCAAGGGGGATGATCACGATGGAAAATCTCCAATGGGCCATCCAAAGCTTCCATCCTTTCAAGGCGCCCGGTCCAGACGGGGTGTTCCCTGCGCTACTACAATGGGGTGGTATGCCCGTAGTAGAAAGACTGGTGCCACTGTTCAGGGCGTGCCTGGCCTTTAGACACGTCCCTAAAGGATGGAGGGAAGTGAAAGCAATATTCATCCCTAAACCAGGTAGGAGTGATTATACAAACGCCAAATCCTACAGACCCATTAGCCTGACCTCGTTCTTGCTAAAGACCATGGAGAGACTGTGTGAAAGGGAGCTTCGAGATGGCGCTCTAATTACATTACCTTTACATGGTAACCAACACGCTTACAGCTCGGGTAAGTCTACTGAATCCGCTCTTCACTTGGTGGTAAGCCAAATAGAGGAAGCAATTCATCAGAAAGGTACCTGCCTGGGCACATTCATAGACATCGAAGGGGCCTTCGACAAGACAAATTTCTCCAGCATCGGTGCGGCCCTCTCCAAACATGGCGTAGAGCAGGTACTGATTGACTGGATTACTAATATGCTAAGCAAACGAGCGGTTCGTCTAGAAGGAGGCAACAGGCCTTGATAGCTAGAGGCTGCCCACAAGGAGGGGTGCTCTCACCCCTTCTATGGAATCTGGTAATAAACGATCTCATCACCAGACTAAACGAACACCATTATTATACAATAGGTTATGCAGACGACCTCGCAATCCTCGTACCTGGGAAGGTGACTGGTACAATCTGCAACCTTACTCAGCAAGCACTACGTATAGTGGAGCGATGGTGCAGGGAGTATGAACTATCAGTAAACCCCACTAAAACTGAAATGGTCATGTTCACCCAGAAAAGGGCACAAGGACCCTTCCGCCTGCCCAAGCTGTTCGATACAGAGCTCCAGCTCTCCAACGAGGTCAAGTATCTGGGAGTCATCCTTGACAGCAAGCTGAACTGGAGCAGGCATTTAGACAATAAGTTAGACAGGGCCTGCATCACCTTCTGGCAATGCAGGAAAATGATAGGTAAGAAGTGGGGCCTATCCCCTAAGATTATACTCTGGCTTTACAGTGCGGTGATCCGGCCCATGATCACCTATGGGGCCGTGGTCTGGTGGCCTCGCACTAAACTAACCACAGCCATGAACAAGCTACAGCGTATGCAGAGACTGGCATGCATGGCGACTACGGGCTGCATGAGGACTACGCCGACCGCAGCCCTCGAGGCTATGCTGGGACTTCCCCCTCTGCATCTGTTTATACAGCAGGAAGCGACGATGGCAGCCGTACGTTTAAAGACACTGGATCTCTGGGGTAAGAGAGGGACTCAACACACCGCTCTGCTCGAGGGTCTCCACCACGAAATTCCAATGACTGGAGCCATTAATGACCACCCGTATACCCAAGAAAGTCATTTTTGATAAAAAATACAAAATCCAGTTACACGAGGATAGCCGCTGCGAGGGGCTGCGCCCCGATGTGCTGCGGATCTTCACAGACGGATCCAAGACAGGTACAGGCACGGGTGCGGGAGTCTTCTCGGAGGACCTAAATATCCGTTTAGCCAAACCACTGGGGATCCACAACACGGTGTTCCAGGCTGAATGCTTGGGCATTTCCATGGCGGCCTCTGCGGTCCTGGCTAGGGAGGTAAAAGAATTCCCTATACGTATATTTTCGGACAGCATGGCCGTCCTGCAAGCACTAAACAGCCACACGGTCAACTCGGGGCTGATTTACGAGTGTCATCAGCGCCTGAACCAGGTCGGTATGAACAATAAAGTAACCATTCAATGGATTAAAGGACACAGCGACTCCCGGGGGAACGACGCTGCGGATGAGCTCGCCCGAAGGGGCTCAAATATGGAACCGGTAGGCCCGGAGCCCATAGTGCCCTTGCCCTTCGGGTATCTACGCGGTCTGGTAAGAAAACGCACCAGGGATCAACACAGCAAGCTATGGACTGACCGTAGCGAATGCAGGCAGGCCAAGGAGGCACTACCCCTCATTGACGGCCGTTTCACGAAAAAGATCCTACGACTGTCAAAGCCACAGTTGCGTGCGGTCACTGCCGTAACAACTGGACATGGGACCTTTAATAAGCACCTCTTTGTCATAGGTATCACGGACAGCCCACTCTGCAGAGCTTGCATGGTGGAGGAAGAGACAGCAGCACACCTGCTCCTAAGCTGCCCTGTAATCGCTGGTTACAGGGCCAAACACTTCGGAAACCCAGGTACCCTGCAGGAGGTAGTCGGCAGCACCAGGGCGCTGCTGGCCTTTCTCGAGGAGCTGGGATGGATCGAATGATGCGACTGTATCTCACCCGTACGCAAAATACGCGCTTGGTCGTGGAGTTGCGGAGACAGACCGTCTAAACTAAACTAATGGGAGCCCCCCTTAAATATTAATTTTATTATGTTTTTTAGTATTTGTTGTTATAGCGGCAATAGAAATACATCATCTGTGAAAATTTCAACTGTATAGCTATCACGGTTCATGAGATACAGCCTGGTGACAGACGGACAGACAGACAGACAGACAGACAGACAGACAGACGGATCGCGGAGTCTCAGAAATAGGGTCCCGTTTTTACCCTTTGGGTACGGAACCCTAAAAATACAAAAAAAATATATTGCTACAGCTTATAGGATGTCACTTTTTCGAGATCTCAAGAATCCTTCCTTTCGTTAGCACATATTATGTCCTTTTGCTTCCAATCCACATCCTTCCATCCTCCATTCCTCTCACCGTAGGAAATAACGTCGCAGCCCTACGTACGTCATTATAGTTCGTTACCCGCACTAATTGAATCAGAAACGGTTCGTACGGCAAGTAGTACGCCGTCAACCTTTGAGTTTGATAATTATTTGTTGCATGTATGTATGTGTGTGTGTAGAAGATGGTGGTAGCGATTTAGAGGTGTTAGGCATTGAGTATGTTGATTTGTTGCTTCTTGAAAATTCAGTCGTAGATCGTCGAGAGTCGTAGCTCCCTAATTAAATGACTTACCAATCTTCTTCTAATTTTGGAGTTTGATAGTTTGAGCCCAGTATGTGACTAGGTTAGTTGTAAGGCCTTGCAGATACATGACAATCACAGAAAAAATAATTAAGCCACACTAGGTATTTTGCCTGTATCGTTGTGGTGTACAAACATATGTATAAACTCAAATACACAAACACCCAAACCCGGAACAAATATCTATAGGCCATACAAAATATATTTGTTGCGTGTTGCGCTTTGCAATCGAACCCGCGACACGCAGCGTAGCAGCCGATAGCTCAACCAATGCGCCAACGGTGCCAATGTACCTATAAAATCGATACATAAGCGTCCATGATATTTAAACCGATATACAACAACACTACAACACACAGCAGCAGAATTAAATCGACCTACCTTTAGCTTGTCTGCCACTTGAGGTATAAACAATCCTACTAATGTTGTAAACATGAAAATTTGTAAGTTTGATGTTTGTAAGTTACCTACTAGTTCACACAGAATGTCATCATCATCATATCAGCCGAAATACGTCCGACTGCTGGACATAGGCCTCCCTCAAGCGTCACCACATTGATCGGTCCCGTGCGTCTCGCATCCAGAGGATGCCCGCAACCTTCACCAGGTCATCGGTCCACCTGGTGGGAGACCGTCCTTCGCAACGTCTTCCAGTTCGCGGTCGCCACTCCAGAACCTTTCTGCTCCATCGGCCATCCGTTCTGCGTGCAATGTGCCCTGCCCACTGCCACTTAAATTTGGCAATTCTTCGGGCGATGTCATTAACCCTGGTTCTCTTACGGATCCCTACATTTCTGATTCGATCACGCAAGAAAACAACGAGCATAACCCTCTCCATTGCCCTTTGGATGACTGTAAGCTTTCTGATGAAGTCCATTGTGAGCGCCCACGTCTCAGAGCCATATGTCATCACTGGCAACACGCACTGGTCATAGACTTTCGTCTTGAGACACTGTGCGAGAAGATACGGCGCAACTGCCCAAACGCTGCCCTCTTTACCTCTTTCTCGAAGTACTGAGCAGATTTTGTTGAAATTTTACAGCCTAATAAAGCTTAATATACATCAGATAAAACAGTCCATAATTTATGAAGATATTGGGGGAAGTACTCCACGCAGGTGGAGCCACGGGTGGCAGCTAGAAACAATATAATATTAAACTGAACTATGATGTAGCCCTTTTTGTTCGTGTCGGGAAAGCCACCTAAGGGATTATGTTAAGTGTATCACAATCGTCCAATACGGCGTCCGATTAGTAAGCCATATTTTAAACAGATTGACGTTTTTGCTAACTACAGTACAAGTATTTTCTTAATATCCCTAATAAGGACATTAAGAAAATAGTTGTACAAATGTATTGTTGTGGAAATATTTGTATTCTTTATCCTCATAGCAGGCGCATGTTATCTTTCCGTATAGTCAATTACATTCAAAACATTGACATACGTAGTCGGCAAAGTAATGACTACAGTCAAGCAATGAAAACCCTTCAGTCGATTCAAGAGATTTTCCCACTAATACTTGAATTACACTTTACACTTACTCAAGTATCGAATTTCTAGTTCCACTCCTTAGCTGTACGCACAATAAAAGTATTCCCAAAATGTTTGGTGCGTATGGGTGGTATGTCCACCATGTACAGGTGTCGCATCACCGTGCGTCTTGTTGTCCGATGATGGAACGGGCTAGGCGGAATTAGTTCATGCAATTCCATCGCACACTCCCCGAAATGTAACCGATAAAAAACCGACGAGCTGGCAGCTCGGCGCCGATGTTTGATGCTCTGGAGCCTAGACTCGACCAGTATCTCATTTTATTATTTTATTTATTTTATTGACTCGACCAGTATCTCATTTTATTATTTTTTTTTATTTTTTTTTTTGCCCATGACCCGTTTTTCGACCGATTCAAGTCCCTCCAGCTACTACTTGGCAGATCCGTCCCAGAGATGAGAGCAGTACTCCATGCATGATCGAACATGCATTTGATACACGTTGAGCAACTGTTCTGCCGTGAAGTACCGTCTCATCTTTGCAAGGATCCCCAACTTATTGGCAGCCAGCTGAACTGTTGACTCAATGAATGACCTAAAATTGAGGGTTGATGTCAACGTAACGCCAAGAAGCTCAAGATGGTCTGTTATCGACAAGTTCACAACTCGGAAAGAGAATTCAAACTTTGTTTTCTATGGCACAGAGTCCGTTGTTCCAAAATTTAATAAATTATCTTGAATAATATACAACAAAGAGTTTTGCAAGTATACAGGTTTGATTACCAAGTAGAAAACGATAAAAATAGGACTAGAGTTAATCATCCCAGTTCGTTAGCTGCAAGAAGTGTCTGGCCAGTCTTTGCCTTCCATTTTGTTGCATGTTTAATTCGTTTAGCAGTTCATTTAGTTTGTTTGTGGTTGAATTAAAATGCTCTTTTACAGCCAGTGGTCTGGCGGGGTCTAATTTACCCCATGTTTGTGGGGTAAATTATCTTAATGGGGTAAATTACGAGGGTAGGTTAGTTCAGATTAGGCATAAATTTAGTTTGATGTTGAGGATGTTTGATTTAATTATCATTTGGGTCTGGTTAAGGATATTTTAATTTGTTAAATTAGTAACTAATAAAAGTGCACTAAACATTCATGAACACACTGGGCTCTGAGATTTGCTAATCTTAGAGCACAGTTTTTAAGAAGTGACGGCGATTGTCTATACTTTGCTAAGTATAAATTATCTACAAAAGTTGCATAGGAAATTAGAAATTGATGTGTTGTGATATAAAAAGAATAACAACTGTAACCGGAATGCGGTTTTTTTTAGCCTATGTTTACCGCGGTATAATAACAAATCGGTTGATACCTTGTCCATCAAAATCAGATGAATAGTTTATGCGCTACGGAGGAACATACGTAAATACACACATACATACATCATCATCTGCCTAGCCTTTTTCCCAACTATATTGAGGTCGGCTTCCAGTCTTACCGGATTTAGCTAAGTACCAGTGTTTTACATGGAGCGACTGCCTATCTGACCTCCACAACCCAGTAACTAGGTAACACGGTACCCCTTGGCAAGACTGGTGTCAGATCTCAAGCTTCTGACTACCTGTAACGACTGTCAAAGATCTTCAAATGACAGCCGGGACCAACGACTTAACGTGCTTTCCGAGGCACGGAGGAAACTCGGTATGTTAAAATGGTCACCCATCCACTGACCGACCTCGTCAAGCGTTGCTTAACCTTGATGATCGACCCGTGCGGCTGTTATTATTTAGCCACGAGCTCCTACGTACATATATTACACACACACATACAATACACTCCTACATAAATATATTGCACAAACATACATACATATATTGCTAAAATCATAACCCTTCCTTTTGGATTCGCCGTAGTCGAGAAAAATAAAATTTATTTGTTAATTATTAATTTTCAAGTACTCAATCTACCCTAGCATTTCGTCAACTATGCTGAGGTCCGCTTCAATCTGACCGGAGACATACTCAAAATAAGAAAAAGACTTTTTCAAAATAATGAAGCCTCTTTAATCTTCAAACATTTCTTTAAATGCAGGTACTTCTAAAGGTCTACTGAGCCAAGGTCCCTTTTCAATAAGCCTTACTTACTCAGAAATATATTCCTATGTAAAAGGGTACTTTACTTAACTACCCTCTCCAACTGGTCACCGATTGATCTTTATAATAGTGACTCCGTTACCATGGTTACCTTATAGCTAATACTCTGAGACTGTCCATTGGGGTTGTGACGAATCTATCTTATCGGAGGTGGAGCTTTACCTTCGAAGTAGCGAAGATGAACAGGGATTAAGTCAAACAAACATGTCAAACATGGTATTTTTTTCAAAACATTCACTGACATGTATGAAAACGGGCTATCTAATTTTTACCGACTTCAAAAAAAGGCAGTTGTAAATTCGATACGTATGCATGTAATATTGTTGGAACTGCACAATATCAATATTCATATATGTTACTCTATGCGGGCTTCTAAAAGGTATGCTATATTTCATAAGTATATGTATGTTTGTTTGTATGTTTTATGTATGTGTTTGTCTACGTATTTCTCCGAAACTACTAATTGGGCCGTGATCATAGTTTTTGAGTTGGATTGAGTATCTCTCAACTTAGGGAATAGTGAAAATTCCATAAAAATTGGTCCTATAGTTTTTAAGATATGGAGCATACGACCGAATTCCTTAGCAACAAACAGCACGAATGTGTAAATTGAGTTATTATGGGTATTTTGTCAATCCCTTAAGTACCTTACTATAGAACTTACTATTTTTTTGTGATGGTGTACTAATACTAAAAAGATAGAAATATAAATTGTTAACAAAAAAAACAACTAAAATGGATCGGGTGGTTTCCTATTCCAGTCAAATTGCATACAAAATGCATGGAAATAAAGCGCAATTTTGGACATACGGTTTGCCATTGCTCGGACGTGGTAATGACGCGCCATTTCGGCGCCCACGCCTGATCAAATTGCGCTTTAAAAATAAAAAATGATCAAATTCAAATATATTTATTTCATCAAAAATGATATTGAGGTTTCTAATATATTTTTTCCTAAACTGAATAATTTGCGCGAGAGACACTGCCAAAGTGGTAAAATGTGTCGCCCTCCCCTGTAACTTCTAAAATAAGAGAATGATAAAACTGAAAAAAATATATGATGTACATTACCATGTAAATTTCCACCGAAAATTGGTTTGAACGAGATCTAGTAAGTAGTTTTTTTTTTAATACGTGATAAATCGTAAACCACAATTTACCAAGTACGGAACCCTTCGTGCGAGAGTCCGACTCGCACTTGGCCGGTTTTTAGTGTTTTGCTTTTGAAGTCAGTTTATTTTTTTTGAGAAAAGTTTTTTTGTACATAAGTGTTACACATTTGTCATTACCATCTAGGCAATTTATAAGATGAACCGAATTAAGTAAACAGTAGCTCATATTATGTTTTTGAACTTGACAGCGACAGTGCCATGGAAGCAAAAACTTGAACTTTAGAGTTATTATTCTTAGGCCCGATTTTTCAATAACTTTTAACAGAGGAATAAAAATGGCCGATTGACATATTTTCTGTGCAAAAACTGTCCAACCGCCATTTTTATTACTCAGATAAGAGTTATCAGACTATTGAAAAATCGCGCCTTAGACGCATTAAAAAGTATTTCATTTGGAATTGAATTCTTCTAATAAACCTCGGTCAAAAACTTGCAAAGGCAGATTGCTACAGCCCTATTTACTATACAAGGTGCACATAAAGCCCATTCAGATTTCACGGATGAACTGTCTAAAGAATTCTCAGTCCAGTTCTACTACTTTGAACCATTCCTTTACGGATAGGTGAACGTTTGTGAGTGTGTGTTGTGTGTGTTTGTTTGTTTGTTACTCTTCACGCTCAAACGGCTGGACGGATATGGATAAAATTTGGTACAGCGATAGATAGATTATAGTCTGGAATAGAACATAGGATACTTTTTATCCCGGGAATATGTTCCTTCGGGATAATTTACGACTAACACGCGGTTGAAGCCGCTGACAGAAGCTAGTAAGCTATAATTTATAAAGATACTAGCTGATGCCAGCGGCTTCGCCGGCGTGATTGACGAAAATTATCACAAGGGAACATATTCCCGTCCAGCCGTTTGAGCGTGAAGAAGTAACAAACATCCATTCTTCCATCCATACGTCCTCACAAACATTCATGTTTATAATAATAGTAGAATATTCAATATAATTTCTAAGAAAACCGGCTAAGTGTGAGTCGGACTCGCGCACTAAGGGTTCCGTACCACTATCGCAATAAACGGCAAAAAAAAAACACGTTTGTTGTATGGGAGCCCCACTAAACTATTTATTTTAATGTGTGTTTAGTATTTTTTGTTATAGCGGCAACAGAAATACATCATCTGTGAAAATTTCAACGGTCTAGCTATCACTGTTCATGAGATACAGACGGACAGACAGACGGATCGTGGAGTCTTAGTAATAGGGTCCCGTCTTTACTCTTTGGGTACGGAACCCTAAAAAAAGGAAAGAAAGAATCGCAGTAGGTGTCTGTTGTTACCGCCTTCTCCCATGACAAGAAGGTGTAAGTTTATAGTAGACAAGTTCTGAAAAATGTCTTTAGATGCGCGTTATTTGACAGATAATTTTGCGCCATAAAGGTCATAGGCAAGTATTAGGTTAAAATAATGGACTCAACCAATGACCTTTTCGAATATTATGATAAAACAGCATTCATATTCACCGCCCACGTCCACAACAATTTCATTAAAACATCAAAACTGCCCTTTCAAAAGGTCACTAGCACCTACAATTATTTTTATCCTACGTCCCGACGACAGAGAAAAAAAAAACAAAATATGTAAGTAACACTTCCGGCGACTAACTTGATTTCCTGTATCACGGTTGTATCAACATCGTTTACTATGAGAATAGTACACAGTAAAGAAAGTTGATACAGAAGGTCATATCCATACTGCGAGTCAAAACGCCCTTAAGGTTACACTAGTCAACGGCACGAACTATTTTGTGCGCGGGGTTAAAATCCATTTTATATCAACCGACAACACGTGCGGAAGAGATAGATGCTGTGATGAGCAGTAGGAAGCTAGTTCGCGTACGAATACACACTTTTGCAAATTTGTAGCGAAATGGATAATGATTTAGGACGAAACCGAGCGCGCGAAATATTATAAACAGACCTTTGGCAGTCTGGATATCATGAAAAACCGGCTAAATCTATCTGTTCAAAATAAAATTATTTGCATTGTTGAACTACTAATCTATCCCTGTATCGAGGCCGTTTTGCAATTTTCCGTCTTCTTATGGTATTTATTCGCGCCCAAAAATGCGTTAAAATTAGTGTCGAAATGTGGAACTTTCGACGCTCATAACTTACAAACATTTTCTTTTTTTACTTTTTTGCTTCCATACAGGGCTAGATAATGATGAGACAAATTGATATCACTTTTTATTTTGAACGTCCATCGTCAAACTGTGGAATAATCCCTAGACTACATTTGTATGGAAGAATTTTCGACTAGTGTAACCTTAAACATAGACACGTATCTACGAAATGAAGCATGCACTGAGCCATACCCTCATAAAATCGATCACTATGTAGAAAGAGACAAAGCAAATGAGCGTTCAATAGATGTCTCTACTAGGTATTCATCTTAGTAGGACTTCTTTATTCTTATTCTTTATTGTACACAAAACATAAAATCATACAAAAAGAAAGTTTATGTACAAAGGCGAGCTTAACCCATAGTTGGGTTCTCTAACAGCAAACCTCAGTTGCGTAGAGAAATATGCATATGAGGATAGTACATCCATGTGCACAACAAAAGCTTATTAAAAATATAAAACAATTTTAAATACTTACTCACTAATAAACTAAACAAATACGTGTGCAATACACAATCAAATCAAATCAAATCAAATAATATTTATTGACATATTTTTTTACAGCAGTTATTGAAGCCTCTGACTCCCGAACTAGGCGGACCTGTATGACAGGAGTCAGCGCCCACCCCATTTTACATTGTCCTAATGTCAAATTTTAATTTTGTAGGAAATAATATTAAATAAAAATTAAAGAAAAAATTCAAAACAGGTAGATATTAAAATTAAAAATTAATCAAGTAGTCAGTCATACATAAAATAAATAAAAAATATTTTAAAAATACCCATAAATACAATTAAAATATCTCAAAATAAAAAATATTAAATAATCAAAACTTATTATGGAAATATTAAATCATTAACATTATCACAACATATCCTTCGAATTAAATAACATTAACATTTTAATTAAAGTATCTTCACGAAATTAACTAATAACTATAAATTTAACTAAACTAAAACTAAGTCTTAACTAAATCTTAAATCTTAGACGTGCTGTGTGAGTATGTGTATGTTGGACAATGCATAAACATAATACATACTATAATTACACAACTAAAATATTACAATTGTAAATACATAAATTAATGTGTCATGTTGATAGGAAATATTCCTTAATTCTTCTCTTGAAAACCTCCAATGATGGGCTATCCCGTAAAGAATGTGGAAGAGCATTCCAGAGGTGGACAGCGCGAACAGTAAAAGATCCACCGTAGCGTCTTGAAGAGTGGGGAGGAAAACGAAGGAGAAGAGATGATGACAGACGACAAGGTTTTCCTCTTGGAACAAGTTACTCAAAGCGTTATTCATATTAGGACTCTCATCTCTTTCGTAATGGCGAAGTGACACTTCAAGCCTGTAAAGTGGCCGAATCAGAATTTCATTTATCTAATATTCTACTAATAATAATATATAATAGGCGAGTAACAAGAACACCAGCGATCGGACAACATTCATCGTGACCACGACCGCTCTGTCAAGAGCGAAACGAATAAGAAGAAGAATATTCTACGAACTCTTCAACAATTTGTCACAATTTTCTTCATACCAAAACCTCTAAATAAAGTGCTAATATAGCAGCGACATTATTGGAAAAAAAATATCGCTTCTGTATGAGATTGTCAAACGTTATTGATATATCACGTGGTCAAACTCAACAATTTGGTATATCAACACATTCTATTGCTGATTAAATGTATTTTTTACTATAACCCCAGGATAGGCAACTCAGCCCATTTTTAATTTATATGCCAAAAGCACTCTCGCAAGTGACTGTCATTTGTTGTTATTCATAGTTAGAAATAAAAGTACGAACGTGTTTTCGTTCGTTGTATGCAACTGGCCTTCTGTAACTACTCGTGTGCCCCGTATATTCTTCATATAAGCTTTCCTATAATCACATCATCGGATCGGAGTTCCGGCGCGAGCTTGATTTATATCCGTACATCCTGCCCCCTCATCGGCTCTGCCATTGTTTTATTATTTGTCTTCATAAGTCATACGAGTAGCTTTGGTAGATGATTCAAGATTTATATTCGTTTGTCTCTGAGTGGTGAGAATAAAAGTATGACTGATTAGGCAATTGATAAAGAAAAATAAATCACCCAATTTATTAATTGATTTAAATATACCTGGCAATTATTTGTTTGTTGAATATGTAGATTTAGATTTTGTGCTTACATTTAGTGGTTTATTTTACTTTTCAATTTTTATAACATTTTCTGTGCCTCACGGGGTCCATAATCACGCCTTAGCTTTGTCATTGTTGTAGTATTTTGTAGAATATTGTTCCATGCCAATAAAGATAGTATTGTATGTATATTTCTGCTTTGCCTCTGGTTGAGCTCAAAAGCCCACCTTTTCCGTAGTACAAGGAAGTTCACTGTTTCTTTCCATATGCATGAAACTCTGTCCATCGACTCCATATAAGGAAAAACAGATGTTACTTTTGTCATCACTAAAACCAGCTTCCGAGTTGAGCTACAGATTACTATTCAATTTGCGTATCCTTCTCAAACGAAATCGAGCTTCAAACGCCAGCCTACAATAAACTAATGATACCTACACATGTTAAAACATTGTTACAAGACTAACAACTTAAACAACGAAACCCCGACCGAAATGACAACATAACAATAACGTAGAATGCGTACCTACAGTCATGAAATTTTACGTACGAAGATACGAACAAAATCGATGTTTGCCGAACGCTGTTTGAATGTCTTCGCGAATGTGGAGCGTGATGTGAAGACATTTGAGTTTTGGAAGTCAAAATTCAAATATTCAATTAGGTTACATATTGTAACTGGCGGCTTTTTTCGATGATGGTTGACCTAGTTAAGGTTAGGGAATCCGCTGCATGGGAGGCGCACAGAACCGTTTGATGCGATGATACTTGTGAGATGCCCACGTTTAGCAGTGGACGTGTTTGGGCTGAAATAATAATGATGATGACAGAATGACTTGACTTTGACTTAATATGTTATGGGGCAGAGGGCGTCTACTGATGTCTTCCATCGTAATCTGTCTTGAGTTTCACGCTTCACCTCGCTTCATGTTATTCCAATGCTCGCAGTTTCTGCCAACAAGGTGTGACGTCAGGTTTGATGTGGACGACCACGCTTTCTATTCCCTCGGGGATTCCAGTCCAAAGCTTGCTCGGGTATATGATCAGGACCCCTTCGGAGCGTATCGCCAAACCATCTCCACTTGCGACGCTTGATCTGGTGGCCGATCGAGCTCTCGTAGCATTTTTAGATTGATAAAACATGTATTTAGTGCACACAAAGACACAGCACAACATCCAAAATCACAATTAAATTAATCCAATTTACATGATGATGTATAAAAACAAGGTGCCAAAAAAAAGAAACCTACAACCCAAATTAATAAAATCCTGTATAATCAGCTGTTCAGAAACCGGACATTAATTTGGCTCATCGAGTCTCACGAGTATGGTTGCCAAATATAAAGTTCTACGAAGCCTAACTTATTCTAATACTTGAAGTGAGCGTGAATTTGATCAGCGCCGCGTGTCTTTCGTGTTTACACAAGCGAGAATGTCTTTTGCGGAAAATAAGAATATTTTCTAATTAGTGTAGCAGGATTGCTTCAGGGTACACCAGAAGTACAGTCAAACAAGCAATTTGCTACAAATATTCATCTTTCCACTACACCACCAGTATTAAATTTATAATGTGAGCATGGATTCCCAGTATTAATCCTAGAACCCCACACCGTCTAGTGTATTCAGTGTTCCTACACAGGGGTGATAAACTATAATAAATAAAAAGTTGTTTTAGAAAATAATACTTTTATTCATATTAATTAACATTTATTTATTATTGAGATCACGCATCAGCCTTATTATTTCAAATAATAAATCAATTTGAGCACTTTTGGCATACTTTAATATGGTGTTCCAAGTAAATTGGAAATTTACAGTTAGTGCACCTGGACTTGCTCAACCGATCCCTGTTTCTTGGGCACAACGACCCTGAGATTGTCGTTCAGACCCAGGAGGATCGGCAGGCACGGGTACTTTGAGGATCACCGATTTCTTTTTTATCCCTTCTCAAAGTCAGCCCTTGTGGGCGTTCCTTCGAAAAATCGTGTATGAGATTCATTCCCTTGCTTTTCCGATCCCTGTTTCTGAAAGAAACAGAAACCACAATGTCCCTGTGAGTGACGTACAGACCCAGGAAGATCGACAGGCATGGGTTCTTTGATGATCACCGAACAACTTTCTTTTATATCCCTCCTCATAGTTGGCCTTTGTTGGCGGTCCTTCAAATGTTCGTGTATTAGATTTACTTTGAGAGGCCCATTTCTTTGAGAACTGCGACGATATTTTATGTCAGCCTTATTATTTGTTTTTAAGCATTTATAGAGAACACAACAGTTGATATAATTCTATTTAATAATCCATTGATAATGGTCATTGGCCAGCGTTTCTGGCCTAAAAACTTACTACACTGGGGTGCTACAGCATAAGGTTCTAGAGTAGTAGAAGTAGGGTTTAGGGTTAATGATGTAAGCGGCAACCACTAAAGTTTTGAGCTTTTTGAGGATCTTTTAAAAGAGTTTTACTCAAAACACTCATTTTTTTTAATTACTTGCTTGGATGTTATTTGCCTATACATCAAATAGTTTGTTGGACTGTACCTACTTAAGTATCGTTACGCGAGAAGGTTCTTCAAAAATACTGAGAATAGTGTTTTTACCTCTAGTGTTTTTCACCCATAAAAACATTCACAAGTGCCTAAAATATTAATGTGGAACTAGTGATAAAAAATTCAAAATTAGTTCCATTATTTTCAGATTCTTTTAAAATGGAACTAGTGATATAAAAAAAAACATCAGTAGTTCCATCATGGAACTGGTAATGGTACTAGTGCCAACGAACCACATTTTGTGGCCAAATATAAGCAAATTTTTTATTAGGGACTTTTACAATCGCCATACGTATGAAAGTCCCATCATAGCGTAATACATACAAGCTACTGTAATAGCCTGTGAGTCTCTCAACTAAATAATAGGCGTTATTGCGATATATAGGGGATTTATTCCTATTCATTTGACTATTTTACAAAACCATAAAATCACTCGCACCCGTCGTGGCTCATCCATTATAAATACGAATTATCCTTTGTTTTTTTTTTATTGTAGATAGGCTCGCGCTTGACCACTATCTCACCTGATGGTAAGCGATGATGTGTTCGACGGTGTTACACGCTTGCCTAGAAGTAACCTATTCACTCTTGGCTTAAAGACCCCGAGGTTGTAGCTATCTGGAAACACAGACTCCAGCAGGGAATTCCACTCCTTAGCTGTACGCATAATGAAAGTATTTCCAAAACGTTTAGTGCGTATGGGTGGGATGTCCACCATGTACCGATGGCGCATCGCCGTACGTCTGGTAGTCCGATGATGAAACGGGCTGGGCGGAATTAGATTATGCAATTCCATCGCACACTCCTCGAAATGCAACCGATAAAAAACCGACAAGCTGGCAACTCGACGACGATGTTCAAGGCTTTGGAGCTTTGACTCGACCAATGCCTCATTGCCGATGAGCCTCTTGGCCCGTTTTTCGAGCGACTCTAGTGCATCAAGCTGGTATTTGGCCGATCCTTTGAAAGCACATTCAGCCAACAACATTTAATAATATATTATAGTGCGAGGTTAAACGAATAAATAAATAAAAGGTTCGTACCTGATGCAACCTCAACCATTGCAGTACCTACTATGGATTAGATTTGGGACATGAACTCGAAGCAAATGAGTTGCTGTAAAAATGGGTGTGTCTATTGCCACGAACTTGGCAGCATTATCACCCAAGATCACGACTCCCTAAAACTTTCACATATCTTTTAACTCAATAATGCCACATAAAATTTTAGTGAGTTACTAAAACGCTTGCTCTATAGGAATATAAAAATTTATTTACGAATCACGTACGGAAATAAGTGATGGTACATTATCCCGTAAAAAGATGTTTGAGGGTTAATACGGGCAAAAAGCCCGGGCTTTTGTGTGTCGGAACTCAGTCGCCTAAATATTGAAGATTTTTTTTTGTTTGATTTTGTGGTTACTAAAGCTGTTTTATTGATGTTTACTTTGTGTTTTCATTTTCAGGGTTCCGTACCCAAATGGTAAAAAAGGAACCCTATTACTAAAACGTCACTGTCCGTCTGTCTGTCTGTCACCAGGTCTCATGGACCGTGATAGCTAGACAGTTGAAATTTTCACAGATAATGTATTTCTGTTGCCGCTATAACAACAAATACTAAAAGCAGAATATAATGAATCTTTAAGTGGGGCTCCCATGCAACAAACGTGATTTATTTTGCCGTTTTTTGCGATAATGGTACGGAACCCTTCGTGCGTGAGTCCAACTCGCTCTTGGCCGGTTTTTAACAAATGCATGTAGAACTTGAGGAAAACTTGTATGGTTTGCATGGTTTTTTTTACCTTTTTGTTAGCTAACGTTGTCATTGATTGCTGCTAACTAACCAATCGTAGTCAAATCCTTATGCCGCCTCCACACGCTTTGCGAACAATGGCGAACAGCATACAACAAACAACAATGTTCGCTGTGTTCGGCATTGTTGTCGGTTTTTATGCACAAATCACAGGGTTTTCGACAAACGTGTTTGCGATGTATCCACACGCTTGATCAGTTTAGTAGTACGCGGAAGCTTGCGGGCGGCGGACGGAGTTAATAGTGGTGGTCAAATTTACGAATTGTGACATTTAGTGTATCCTAAGCTAAATTGTAAGGAAAAATTAAGAGTTTAACCCGAAAGTAATCGCTGCAAGCTCGTCGTCCTCCATGTTTGCCAATCCGGAATAGACTAGCATATTCGCCAAGCGTTTGAATGCCGTGTTTGTGTTGGGTGTTTGTGGTCAGTTTTCGGCACGTGTTTGCTGTTCACCCTGTTTGTGGCAAACAGAAAGCGTCTGTTTGCCACAAACAGTGTGAACAGCAGTATAGTCACTACTATAATGCCAGGCGGCATTATAGTAGTGACTATAATGCCGCCTGGCATTATAGTCACTTAATTATAAATTGTGTGTATTCAGTAAATTGGCAATAAATGACACTTTTACACGCCAGATTTTAATTCTGTATTTCCTAGCCAACTACTCTGGAAAATACTCAAAGGTGTCTTGTAAGTTCACCATTAACTTGTAATGATGAAATAATTATGTGGACTATGTAGGTTTACGTCTGACGTGCTTGCTTGATCAGAGAACAACAGAGATGTAGGTAGACCGGTACACTTAGCACTGTAATACCTGTGAAGGTGGCATGCTGTTAAGAACTTTTTAACATTCAGACTGGCGGAAAATACACCTGATTGCTTTTGAAGAGTCATTCCAATTTAGGGTAGAAATTGTCAGACATGAATGAATGACCAATTAGGGATAGCTACGCAATAGTTAATGTGACGTATTGTGTAATGCGGCTAATGTTTTATTTTACTATCCCGTCATTATAATATCACCTACTATGATTGGAATCTTATTTTTTATTCTTTTAATTTAATCAAATTTTTACAATTATTTTATTTATTGTTTTTTTTTATTCTGATTTTAATTCTTATATCCTCAAAATTATAAGTTTTTAAGCTGGCATGATCACAATCATTAGAATTAATATTTGTTTCGGGATATTTACCATGTATATTTATTATCTATACTAATAATAATATTATAAACAGGAAAAACTTTTTTGATTGTACCGGATAGGCACCAAAACTATTGGGCCGATTTAAAAAATTCATTCACTTATGGTAAGGTACATTATTCCTGAGTAACATAGGCTATTTTTAAATCCTGAAAACGGGTCCTGTGGGGTGGTCCACGGGAGCGAAGCCGCGGGGAACAGCTAGTAATAAATATAATAATATTATAAAGAGGAAAGATTTTTTTATTTGTTTGTTTGATCCGAATAGGCTCCGAAACTACTGAACCGATTTAAAAAATTCTTTCACCAATAGAAAGCAACATCATTCCTGAGTGACATAGGCTATTTTTTTATCCCGAAAACGGGTCCTGTAGAGTGTTCCACAGGAGCGAAGCCGTGAGCAACAGCTAGTGTTATATATTTTTCGGCGGTTTTTTTTTTGATATATCGATCTCCCAACAAAAATCTAAATATACATGGTAAATATCCCGAAACAAATATTAATTCTAATCCTCAAAATTGAACGCTGTTAGGTACTTTTTGTAATATTACGTTTTAGAAGAGCGAATTGCTCTACTACAGGCAATTTTTACCTAAAAAGCACTTCAATTACCAGATGTTTGTACATACTTATAAAGGAATAATACATTATTTGTATTTGTACCCGCATTTGTCTGCGTTAATCGTGTAGCTCACTACTCGCATTTTCAATAGGAAATCGTGTAGCTCAACTCAGAACTTAATTCCCAGAGAATCAAAGTTAGTACATCCTAGTTTCAGTAACAGGTTCTTAGTGAAATACCTACCTAGCTGTAATAATATTCAGGCTTTATCTCTAGGCTGTATGTCTAGGCTGTAAGCCGGTCTCACTAAAGTTGAACAATGATAAACAATTTCACCGTATTTCTGTTGGTTTAATTTAACACAAGATTCTAAGTCCTACTGATAATACCTATTGGAATTAGTAATTCTGTAACATAATACCTGCTCATTTTATCGAAGGGCTACGATATTGTAGTAAGTAAAATAAGTGAAAATGTCATATATACAGGAAGATTTTTTTAATCTCTGAAAAATTAAGGATCTTTTAAATTTCTGGATATTTGCAATTGGGATAACCCCAATAATAACAGGGAAGAAAATATACGATAAACAAATTTCAGTGATCCTGATTACAGGTTCAATAATTGATTGATGAGTGTTTCAATCAATTATTGAACCTGTAATCAGGATTACTGAAATTTCTTTATGAAAATAAAACCATTACTGATACTTTTAATGCCTGGGGTCAAGCCCTGTACCACACTCAGCTGTCAGCTGTCGGAGCTGGCCACTAGAATTGTTATAATATCTAAACTACAAGATATTTTTCGTGTATTTCCTGCCTGTCTCAACAATCGAGGTAAGAACTTTTTACTTTTTTTCTTTTTAAAAAAAAAAAACGTTGCCCCACACTCGGAATTTCTCCTGTATCGTGGGTGCGTTTACAAACATATAAACTCACATACACAAACATCCAGAGCCGGAACAACTATTTGTAGATCATAAAAATATTTGTTTCGTGCGGGAATCGAACCCGCGACACGCAGCGCAGCAGTCAATCGCTAAACCACTGCGCCAACCGTGCGCCCAGCTCCGCATTTTCAAATAAATGAGGTTCGATTTTAAAATAAATATGGTTTTTAAGTTGTGTGCGGTCACTTACGTGAGGTTTAAAGGGAAACTGTACAGTCGATTGCACAATCGTATAATTAGGAGTTATTATTAAGTGCAGTCATAATTTATTGGAGCAACACATGTTACTAATGTGGCCAGTACATTAGCAGCCGCATGGAACAGACTAATTACGTTATACATACCTATATAATTATTATATTATTATTAATATGTCGATCCTGTGTATCGGGCATCGGCACTAATCAGTCATGCCTCAATGGCTTAACAGGTTTAGATAAAACTTGGCATGTGGGTAGACCATGATAGTAGTACGTTCCCCTGGGTCAGTTCTTGACTTTTTCATGAACAAAGCCGCTGACAAAATCTAGTAAGTTTTTTGTCAAACATTCACATTTAATTGAAATAACACTAAGGATGAAATTGTATAACTCCAATATTATTTGTATGATCTACAGAAAGTTGTTCCGGCTCTGGGTGTTGTGTATGTGAGTTTATATGTTTGTAAACGCACCCACGATACAGGAAGAAATTCCTAGTGTGGGGCAACGTTTTTATTAAATAAGAATAAGAATATTGACAAATAGATCTCGTCACTTTGTGACATTCCCCAGCCAACATTAAAGTTATGAAACATGAATTGCCCTCATTATACAAAACTATAGTTAATAATTAAAACAGCTCAATCCTGTGTAACGAATATATATTATTTACATGGTGTTTTTGTTAAGGAAATAACTTCTGATAAGTTCTATTTGTGTCAAAAGTAGACACGTCTAAGAATCAATTTGTCTCTAAGCCGGATTTTGTGTAGATAATGAGCTTCAAATCTAGGCATTCAAATGCATCTAGACAGATATGAAGCCGAGCACAACTGAGAAATGGCTAGACAGATTGATTGAGTACAAAGTTTGCGGAATGTAGTAAGAGTGGCCTCTCCTTTTCCATTTCGTCATTTACCTATGAGTTTCACAATATTGTCCATACACGGATCACCCAGTACACGTATTTACATCACTCAATGAATATGATAATTAAAAACACGTTCTTCTGTTTTAGGAACACAATTTATTCTGTTAGGAAATTGAACTATAAAGGACACTGATATCATTATTCGTCATAACAGTTTTTCCTAGATTTCCTGCATTTTCCTAGATTTATGAGATAGAACAATTTCTATGAAAACTCGCCGCGATAATCACTATGCAATGGGAGTTTAACCAACAGCCACTAACCACAAAAATGAAGAGAGAGGTGTCTTATGGACACTCGGTTACAACGGAGTTCGATCTATTAAATTTACAGTCTTTCAGTTTCGTAAAATATCAAGAAATTGAAATAACACAGTTGATGCTCAGTGTAGACACGCAATAGCGGCTGCTAGAGTAGATACTGTATGTGTCTAGTCAGCGCGCGCTCGTACGTCTTCGGTTTTCTTCGTGCGCCTCCGGCTCTCTCCTCGGCGTCTGCCTTTTGTGCGGATCTTCGCTTGTACTATCCTGCATGCACCACGCTGTGCCTCTTACAGTTTATCACGCAAAAATATTTTTACTTTATTTATATTGATGAAAAAGGGTATTTAAATGTATATTCTCAAATTTGACGACAAGCGGAATCGATTGAAAGTGTAAGTTATTGTTTAGTTTCCTAAGTGATCGGATAGTGTCTTAAAAATCACTGCAAAAAGTCGGTTTTTTTTTTATTTTATTTTTTTTACAAACTCTTTTCAGCGACAATGTTTTTTACGATTAGCTTGTCACCAGTCTTGTACCAGTCCTCTAGTCTGTCGCACGGCAACTGTGGCATGCCATGGTAGTGAAACGATCGTTGGTGTCTCTGACAGGTAGCGTGATTGCTACAAGACGCTTTGCTTTAGTCTCTTTGTACTTTGTCAAAGCAGGCCGGTTACAATTATTCAAATTTTCATATTTCGTTTGTCAAGAAAACAGAAGACAATGTTTCTGGTACTGACAGATAAGTCAAAGTCAAAGTCAAAGATTTATTTGCAGATAAATATGGTTTCAAAAGTTCTTACAATGTAGTATAATAGTAGCTTAACATATTTAATCATAGCATAATGACATGCAAATTTTTGGTAAGTATATACAATTAGGTCATTTAAATTTTAACTGAAGGAACTCTTTTATAGTATAGAAGGAATTCTCTATTAACCACCTGCGTAAAGCCCTTCTGAAGCGGATCATTGGAAGTTCTTTAATTTCGTTAGGAATCTTGTTATAAATCTGAATACACATAGGATAGCAACTTTGTCTATATAGTTCCGTTTTCATCCTAGGAATAATTAGTCTATTAGGATATCTAGTTCTGAACTTACATTTTTCGCCCACTTTTTCAAACATCTCAGGGTGTGATTTCGTAAATTTACATATTTCTTCAATATAAATGCCAGTCAATGTAAGTATTCTAAGTTTCCTAAACAGTGGTTTACAGGATGTAAGTGGGTCTACATTACAAATCGCACGTATACACCTCTTTTGCGCAATGAAAGCTCTTTCAAGATGCACCGAGTTTCCCCATACCAGTATACCATAACGCAGTATTGAACCAACATATGCATGATAAGCCTGTAATGTGGCTTGCCTACTTATTAGGTTAGATATACGCCATAGAACATAAGCAGACTTACTGAGTTTGCCACATATCTTATCAATATGATTAATCCAGGAACACTTCTCGTCTAGATCTATCCCAAGAAAAGTCATATTATCTGATTGCTGTATTTGTTTATCTTTATAAGTTATGTTTAAATCGATTTTATTCCAGTTTTTGTTACGAAATTGTACATATTTAGTTTTATCTATGTTAGGTTTAAGGTTATTTTTTTCCATCCAAGTTACTACTTTGCTTACGGTACCATTTATTTCCTTATTATAGTTTTCTTTACTTTTAGGAATAATTACGGCCACATCGTCTGCAAAGAGTATGCAGGGTTGATCAGTTACTTCTGTCAGGTCATTGATATAAATCAGAAAAAGTGGGGGGCCTAAAATACTGCCCTGTGGAACGCCTGTGCAATTGTAGCCTAATTTGGATTTAAATGTCAGTTCACCGTTTTGATTTGGTTTATCTACAGTAATTTCAACAAATTGCGGTCTGTTTGCAAGATAACTTTTTAACCATGCATTTGCTTTACCGCGTATTCCATAATTATCACATTTTTTTAGTAGTAGCTCGTGCGATACAAAGTCAAAGGCTTTTGACATGTCAAAAAATAAAACAGTTGTCGGGATTTTCTGGTCAATATTTTTAGTAACTAGGTTAATTAAATTAAATGCCGCTGTGGTTGTCGATTTTTAAATTTATTAATCGCGTATGCATGACCTTTTCGTAAACTTTCGCTAAAATAGGCAAGAGGGCTATCGGTCTGTAATTATCAACACGTTTTTTATTACCTTTTTATGTATTGGTTTAATAGCTGTCATTTTCAATTTCTCAGGAAACACTCCCGTGAATAATGATAAGTCTATTAGATGTACTAGTACCGGAGTAATAATAGGGCTTATGTATTTTATAATTTTTGTAGGTATTTCATCATAACCTGTTGAATTTGTATCCCTGAGTGTTTTTATTATTTTTTGTATTTCGTCATCATTAGTGGGCATTAAAAATATAGTAGAATTTACAGGATTAATGTCATAATTATTAGTCTTTAAGTCAAAATCGTTGTTCGTCGAATTGATAAAATAGTCATTTACATAATTGGCAATGTCCGTGGGGCTTGTTAGTGGCCCGGTTTCAGAATCTATTTCCTTAATATTTGATTCATATATTTGATTACTATTGGAATTATATTTTATTAAGTCCCATGACGCCTTGCATTTATTCTTAGCTCTGGTTATGTAACTTGTATTATGAATTTTTTGTGCTTTTTGTATACATTTTTTAAGTAATTTATTAATGTTTAGGTATTTTAATTTACTGTCTTTGTCAGATGAGAAATAATATTTAAAGCGCAAGTTCCTTTTGGTTTTAGTTGATTTTTTTATACCTTTGGTAATCCATTTCGTATATTTTTTCACTAGATTGATTTTGATCTCAATTTTAGGAAAGCACAACTCAAAGAACAAGACAAGTGTATCGTGAAAGTGATTAAACGCACTGTCAGCTTCCTGATTAGAAAATAACTCTGTCCATTTTAAATTTAACAAACAGCTAAAGAACTTTCCTTTATTTTCGGTGCTAAAATCACGCTTACAAATTGTGCGAAACCGTAGAGGTGGAACTTTATTGTCTATTTGTATTGATATCATCTGAGCCGTTTCATGATCTGACAGTCCCAGCGGTATAACCTCACATAATGCATCCTTACAGTTACTTATGATTTGGTCTAGACATGAGTTTCTTCTCGTTGGTTGTTTTATATGTAGTGTCAATCCGAAATTATTTACAATCCTAGTTAACTCGTCTATGCATTTTTTATTTCTATCGGTTTTTTTACTCAAAATATCAATGTTAAGGTCACCTACTATGACTAATTGTTTTTTTGATTTATTTCGAAGGTTGCACAACATTATTTCTAAATTACGTAGGAAAACAAAGGGGTTTGAGCTTGGCGTACGATATAAGGCTATTATTATAATGTTATATTGCAAGAGTTCAATTCCACAACACTCAAACTCATTTTCAGACGCATATTTTTTCAACTGTGTCAGTATTTTGTACTCGATGTGATTCAGGCAGTATATACAAACACCGCCTCGCTTTTTTTCCTTTCTTGAGTACCAGTCTCCTAATTTGTAGCCATTTAAGATATAGCTGCTCTCTTCACCTGCCCTAATAAAAGTCTCCGTCAAGCATACTACATCAATAATTAGCCCTTCATTTAAAAACGAGTCGATCGCAATTTCCAAAAGTTCTTTTTTACTTCTTAAGCCTGCAATATTTTGATGAAGAACATTTAATGAGTGGCAATTAGTTCCGTCAATGGAATTTACGCATTTAATCCTACTTAACTTATTATCATACAGTTTTTTTAATGGTTGATCACGTAGTGTTTCAGTTTTAGGTAAAGCATTGCTATTATTTGCGAAAAAAAGTATTATTTAGGGTGCTTTTACAGTTATATGATCTTGTTGGTCGGTAATTAAGCTTTGTGTCAAGGTTTGTAGTAAAATATGTGGTGTCGTTTCTTTCATTGTTATACTTTTTTCGGTCTAAAATCGTGCGATAAAGAACTCTGTGCCAAAAAATACAAACTAGGATACATTTACTACTATTGTAGGTACAAGAAATTAACGGCAAGAAACCACTATATATTTCTCGCGCCTGTCTGTACAAACCAATCTCTTTTGTCACGTTAAAACGCAAGTCATTCAAAACATTAGAGGGCCTGAAAGAACTATATTTTATCAGCACTCGCAGAAAGAACTCATTCGATATAGTAGCGAGCGGTATTCAAATAACTAATTGTGATTTTCAAGTGTAGTTTAAGCTCAGCTGGCATAGCTGAAAAAATTTCATACGTGTGTGCAACCGCAAAATACTTATAAACTGAGCTCTCTACGTATGAATATGATCCTTAGTTATGCAAGCTAAGGTAATTTAACGTAGCTTAGGTCTTGATTTTTTTATTGAGTATTTGAGGTTCGAACGAGTTGAGTATTTGCCAAAGTTTACTTTAGTCTGAAAACCTGTAAACATTTGGCACTAAAATAAGATTTGACACGCTCTTAACCTCAAATACCGCCGTACCCTGTTCAAAAAATTAGCATGAGATATGAGCATTCCTATTGAACTAGCGGCACTGTTGGCGCATGAATTACGGTGTTGTTTTCAAATTGCCTATCCATTAGATGAGGACGATGAGATGAGGACGAGGAGATGCATGATATCAATAATTATTTCACATTTTTATGGTTTTGTTGGATGGAGATTAGTGAAACATATACCTCTTTAAAAAAAAAAGTGTACTACAATTTTAGAATCAACATTATGTATGTAGAAATTTAATGTATTTTTATTAATTGATATTTCTTTTTAAATAAAGAGTAGATAGCTCTTAAAAGCTGCACAAAATTCGAATAGCGCGGCGTTTTGCTCGGGGAGGAGGAGCCTTAAATCAGAAACCGGCCATTAGTCTGCAAACACCTGGAATGCGGGTGTCTATAGAGATAGAGGAAGACCAAGGTAACTATGGATGGATTGTGTAAAAGGTGATGAGGTGAATACTTAGAAATCAGCTGTTAGAGATACATGGCATAACATATTTCATGTTTCACTAACCCTAAATCATTTCGAATTAGGATAGTTCATGTTATTTAGGATTGGACTGTCAACACTTGGGACAGACTTGCGTCCAGCGTTGCTTTGGACGTCTTTTGGCTGAAAAGATGATGATAATTTGGCATTAGGCACTACGATTCTTACGCATTTTGTTGAATTGACGTATACAAGTTTCACATGCCATACTAACTCAACAAACAACATTTTTATTAGCATCAATGTTTTTCATAAAATACCGCTGCAGATACAGCTGTTGTACTGTAGCTAACCTTTTTATCGTTAGTAATAAAAACGCAATCAAATCAAAAAAATAAACAAACAAATATTGGTATTTACGATTGACGCATACATTGCTCGTAGCCATAGAAATATAAAATACAGTTGACTTGTTTATTATATCTGTGCTCGTAGCTAAAGGTACCTCTCATTTAGATATATTCCTAACATCAGGCACAGATACTATAATACCAGCATACAGATGCCTCATATCATGCATAGAAACCGTGCCTATGTAACTAGCGTTTTTCGTATGAATAAGTTGATTATTTTTTGTACATCGATCGCGTTCCGTTCCACAGTGATAGATAAATGGTGTTAGCAGCGACTTGAAAGTAAAGGTCTATCCACACATATCAGGGCCGTGCCCGGGACGTAACAGGGCCGGGCCCAGGCATTGAAGTTTCGTCACTAACCCGTGCACGGCCCGTGCACGGACGTGTGTGAACGAGTTCATGTAAAATGTATACACTGATATTTTTTTGAGCCCCTGACGGGGCACGATCCGTCCACGTCCCGAGCACGGCACTTATATGTGTGGATAGACCTTTAAAGGGTTTATTCGGTTCGTGACATTTTTTTCTTTAAATACATTGACGATTTGTTTTAAAGTATCTTTTTGCACGTTTTTACAGTGTCATTGCACCAAAATGTGTTTCAATACAAATTTAAACAATCGAGTGGAATGCGTCAGAAATTTAAAACGAAACCATCTATTGGCATCAATTTTATTTGATGATTTTAGAAATGTGTATTAAGGTTACACTAGTCAACGGCACGAACTATTTTGTGCGCGGGGTTAAAATGCATTTTATATCAACCGACAACACGTGCGGAAGAGGTAGATGCTGTGATGAGCAGTAGGAAGCTAGTTCGCGTACAAATACATATTTTTGCAAATTTTTAGCGAAATGGATAATGATTTAGGACGAAACCGAGCGCGCGAAATTTTATAAACAGACCTTTGGCTGTCTAGATATCATGAAAAAACAACGTAATCTATCTGTTCAAAATAAAATTATTTGCATTGTTGAACTACTAATCTATCCCTGTATGGAGGCTGTTTTGCAATTTTCCGTCTTCTTATGGTATTTATTTGCGCCCAAAAATGCGTTAAAATTAGTGTCGAAATGTGGTTTTTTCGACGCTCATAACTTTCAAATATTTTCTATTTTTACTTTTTTGCTTCCATACAGGGCTAGGTAATGATGAGACAAATAGATATCACTTTTTATTTTGAACGTACATCGTCAAACAGTGGTATAATCCCCAAACTACGTTCAAGTATGGAAGAATTTTTGACTAGTGTAACCTTAAGAACCCAATATTCCATAATTTTGTGCTTATGAGAGTTGATTAAACAAGAATTTTTTTTTTTCTTCAATTCTCGAAAATGAGAATTTTACACAAAATTCAATAAAAATCGATGCATATCGCGCCATCTAGTGATATTTATTTGAACCAAACTTTCTTTCTTAGCGTTGGGACCTCGTACATCAGGCATGTATTCTCCAAAGGGTTGGGCAGAGGTGCACTTAAATCAACATTTCAACAGTTATCTTTAAGTCCCATGTAATAGGGGTAGGGCCTGATTTAAAGTTCTGACCGCCCCAGGCTAACTTTCAATAAGCGCCCCACCAGCCTGTCTAGCCTACCCTGTCTGATCTTTGCCTACCCAGCCCACGAATATGCATACGTTTCTTTTTAGGGTTCCGTACCCAAAGGGTAAAAACGGGACCCTATTACTAACACTTCACGATCCGTATGTCTGTCTGTCTGTCTGTCCGTCCGTCAGTCACCAGGCTGTATCTCATGAACCGTGATAGCTAGACAGTTGAAATTTTCACAGATAATGTTTTTCTGACTTCTACTAAAAACAGAATAAAATAAATATTTAAGTGGGGCCATACAACAAACGTTCATTAGCCGTTTTTTGCGATAGTGGTACGGAACACTTCGTGCGCGAGTCCGACTCGCACTTGGCCAGTTTTTATTCTATTTTACGTTTCCACGAGTGTCTTAGTTCGGTTCCCGATATTGTAATAAGAGATCGTCAGTGATACATTAATCCACTGTAATGCTTGGTATTCCTCCCTCACTTATGTAATGCTCTACTCTGTAACGTTAAATTACAGGCGAATGCTTGAAGTATGGGAGCACTTGGCTAAAATTTCCTTTATGGACTTCATTTCACTATTTGGAAGTTCATTTTTTTTTGTAGATAGTACTCATAAATAGGATAACTAATAGGATAGCTTTTTACAAAGTTTCAATATGCGGAAATGTTCCGTTTTTTTGTATGTTTTTCGTGAGGTAAAAATATTAAAATTAGTCCAAGAGCGAGCGAAGCGAGCTCGGGAGCTTAGGGCACCCCGACACGGACAGGTCATCTTCTTCGTGTTAGGTTACTTTAGACCCTGAAGACAGCAATAGGGCTCCGTCGACATTGTTGTTAAATAGTAATTGTAAAATCATTAATCATGGATATCTCCTTAACCATGGGGTTCCGCGGGGTGGAGATGGTACAGTGGGGTGGCGCCACTACCCCCCCACTAAGCCCACTTCCCTATCCACATTCCCGCCCCTAAACCAATGGACATTGATGGAAATTTGTATTGTTATCTAAAAACTTTAACCATGGATATCGCCATAACCATGGGGCTCCACGTGGTGGGGATGGTACAGGAGGGTAGTCACCCCTCCCTTCCCCCACCATAAATCAGCGGTTAATAATGTAAATTTTAACCGAGCACTTTTAAACGAAATAGATTTTTCTTTATTGTAACGCTTGTACCATTAAAATATAAATGTTTAACAGATTTATGCGACATTGAGTACAAACGAAAAAGTACATACTTTGGTTCGGATAATAGTGTATACAGAAGCAGGCCGAAAAGCTATATCCTATACAAAGAACTAACAAAACCTTGTAAAGAGGCAATACAAACAACCTTTTTAATATACCAGAGTAGGTACAACGAATAAAAACCTTTTCCCTTTTCTAGAAGTTAAATATAGAGGAGCACTTTGTTTGAGACGTCTCTTATATTGATACTAAGGGTGAATGCACAAAGTGTAGCAAAATGCTCAACAATATTCGAGTATGTTCTTTGCAGTGAAATCTTGAGTGAAAACGTATAAGAATATTGGCGGGCACTCTTCACTGGGAGTCATCTCATGCACTCTGTTTTGACGTCTATGCTTAGTTGTTATTTACTTCAATCAATCACAGATTGCTATATAATTGAGCATTTTCCAACTATTTAAGGTCGGCTTCAAGTCTAACTGGATGGAGCTAAATTCTAGTATCTTTTTAATAAACAACTGTCTTTTTTGTTTTTGGTCTTTGGGCTAATACGATACCCCATTATAAGAGTTGTCAGTTTTACAGGATTCAGACTAACCGAACCAACTGCCAAAGATCGCCGTAGGCTACTTTTTGTAAAGCAGCCTACGGCTTAATGTACTGCTTACTGAAGCATGGAGAGATCGTAGCATCATATGGAACGGATCCACATATAACCGTGAACGGGAAGATTTGCTTAAGCTTGAAAATCAACCAGTGCGGCAATTATTTACTATTTAGCTATGATCTAACTTGTCCAAACTAGGGCTCAGTAGTGCACTGAACGTCGAGACAGTTAATCACTTTATTCACCTGATGCCCTTTTTTTTGGGGTGGGATACCATCCAATGACTTCTCCCGCTCTGGGTGAAGCGGAAGGGCGTGTCAGTCTTTTACGGATTAAAACTCACCCGTGCTCCTTCAGTTGCTTGTGCCAAGGCTGCGGTAAGTCTCTTTCAAATTTTCCTGAGGTCCTTGACCTATGAGACTCTATCATTAAAAGCGTGGTGATATAGCAATTGTCAAAAATACAAATTTGTACGGGATTGACAAGCCGTAACGAAAAATCACGTGATCAATCCCTCAAATTTTGACATTTCGACTATTGTCATCGCTGTCATCAAATGCCACTTGTGAAGATCGTGTGTAGATGAGAATCTCAGGCACATCGAAATGGTAAAGAGTGCCATGTCGCAACTCGAGACAATATGGCAGGGCCACAACATTACGAACAAGACAAAACTGTCACTTGTAAGCTCCCTTGTGTACTTCATATTCCTGTACGGAGCATAGACGTCGACTCTAAAAACCCGCTGACCGCAAACTGATCGAGGCTTTTTAAATGTGGTGTTACAAAGAAATGCTGCGTATCTCGTGGACGGAAAACTGGACGAACATATCAATATTCCAAGACCTCAAAATAGAAAAAAACTCAAGATTGTCCAAGGTGTGCCTCCGCAAGATATTTGACTTCTATGGCCATATTGCTCGTAAACCTGGTGACAACTTGCTAAAGGTAATTTTCACTGGCAAAGTCGAGGGTAAACGGCCTAGAATTTGGTCTGACCAGAGTATAAAACCCCCCCCCGGTTTCATACTCTGGTCAGACCAAATCCGAACCTTGTTGAAAATCAAAGACTCAGAAGACGTGTGACATGTTGCTGAGAAGAGGAGCAAGTGGAGAACCATCATCAAAAATAAAGTTTCAAATCAAAAAAACCATGCTGTGTTCACGACCCAAGCATTGGGGAAACGACGCAAGGAGGGAATTAATCATTATTATACTCTTTGGAATTAATTATAAGACTACATTGTGATTTTTAATTTCGTAGACTAAACTGACAGCTGTCAATAACCTTTTTTAATGTTATATCAAGCGGGGAGCATACTGTTGTAGGTAAGGCTCAATCATAAGTCATTCATCGAATCGATGTGACATAATGACTCAATTAAAATTTACTAATTGGTGTATAGTTGTTTACAAAAGTTTAATTAATTTAAACGTAACAGTATTTACACACATATTACATAAACTTTTATTGTAATAAATATGAAAAAAAATGGGACTGATAAAATGTAGTCTGACATAAATGAGTAGAAATTGAATAACGCCGCTAGTTTCTTAACAAATGTTTTTTTTTGCCGTGAAGTAGTACCATTTTCAATCTTCGAAGTAGTACCACTTCGATTTTCGATTACTTAGGATACGACAATATTTTTAAGTAACGATAAAATCGCAATCCCCTAAATGTTAGTTTAGTCTACGAAATTAAAAATCTGAGATTAATTGAATTGAGCAGTGGTGGTCCAGTGTTAACGGCCCCGACTTACGTGTCGTAGGTCGTGAGTTCAAACCCAGGCAGGCGCTTTACTTTGTGTGAATTATTTCATCACCACTGCTCTAAAAACGGTGAAGGAAAACATCGTGAGGAAAGCTGCATGTCCCAGTACCAAAAATTCTTAAGGCACATTACCTCTCTCATAGAGAGGATGCCTGTGTCCCAGCAGTGGGAAGATTATAAGGCCAACGATGATGTATTGATGATTACACATCCACAGCCTTGAAAATCGTTGGAACTTTCATCATTTGAAGATCGCTCCGCACCGCAGTTATTATTAAGCTACGAGCAATCTCGAAGTTGTCATTTAGTTCATTCTTTATGAATAATTTACTTCAGCATTGTGCTTCCCAGTCTGCCCTAACCCTAACCGTTCCTACATAGTTCTATTTACACAGACTTTTTAACTCGGGCCTGTCTAAATATAGTTATCAGTTTAATATTTCTGTACCCTTTTGATATGAAACGTCCCTTTTATAATTTCTGTTCTTCCTTTTATGTGGCTTCATAGTTTTCCTGTTACTTTCATCTTGTTATAAACAAGGAAAAAGGAACTAACTGAACTATTCATCTTCTTTTTCTTATAAATAATGTGAGGCATTCAGTTACTAGTGATACTGACTGTCCATGTACAAATAAATAAACTTCAGAATAGTAGCCTGAAATAGGAACATTCTTATTTTAAACGAATATTATTTCTATTTTCGTAATTCACGAAAACAGATACAGAAAACTTAGAAACTAAATTTTCTGCACCTGTATTTCTTTATACCTAACACCTAGAATTAGAACCTGTCTTCAAGAGCGAACTAAAAGCCACCTTCTAGGTTCGCTCTTTTCATCGTGTACCTTAGAAAATGCTCTCCATCAAGCGAGATCGAGGAATAAAATCAAGATAAAAAGAAAAATCTATAATAACATACCAAAGCCCAAACCATACCAATATTATAAAAGCGAAAGTTTGCGAGTATGTTTGTTACTTCTTCACGCTCAAACGGCTGAACGGATCTGGAGAAAACTTAACACATAGATAGATTAAAGTCAGGAATAGCACATAGGATACTTTTATTCCGGGAATATATTCCCTCGGTATAATTTTCAATAATCCCGATTTTATTTTGAAATCAGCATTCATCTGACTCATTTGAGTGTCCTGCGATATTTAATTAAGCGAGGCCATGCTATAATATTCTGCTCCGAGGTCGCTCGCGGTGCAATGCGAGCGATTTTAAAATTAAAAATTCTCTTTCTTTAGGTAGTACCACTGGAATGTCAGACACGGCTCACTCTTTATATTGATTCTTGAAGTTGTCTGACGGAATAAAAAGTAATGAGCATTTTTTTTAGAGGCATATTGAATTAATTTTTAGAGGAGCTCGTACAATGAGATTTTACCAATATCATTTAACATTATCTATACTAATATTATAAAGAGGAAAGATTTGTATTTTTGTATGTAATGAATACAGTTAAAAACTACTGGACGTTGGGAAGCTACACTATCCCCCGGTGACAAAGGCTTCTTACGGGAACGGGAACTACGCGAGGCGTCCGCTAGTAAAGAAATAAAACCATGGCGATAAGTAGGAACATGGAACTTTATACAGGTTTAAAGAGCACAGAGATATAATAGGACCCCATTGTCAGAAAGAGATAAACATACTGCTCAAACGTACGTTCGTGTCGCGGCCAGACGCAGGACGAACTGAGATCACTCAAGCTGGTCAGCTAGTGTTTGTATTGCCGCGCAGACGTGTATTTTTTTGTAAAAACCTTTTTACAAAAAAATACAATACGACCAAAAAAAAAAAATCTACTAAGTGAAAAATTACTTTTTTTTTGTCGGTGTCATTCGTAGGTAGTTACCATTTTTTTATAGATTTTTTATTTGGAAGTCGGTAATATTTTTTTCTAAAAATGTTTTTTTTTTAATTTTCACTTTTTAGTTGTACCTACCTAATAGGCAAGTTGTTAAGTAGGGTACCTATAACGCCGAATATCATGAAACTTGAACATACCCGGCGAAATGAGAGTGTAGCAAGGTGAACTGTGCATATCTGCGTGCCCCTTTAGAGCGTACTGGCGTGTTGTTATTTTATGAAAAGGAGATGATGTGATGTGATGTGATAAGACGCATTTGCTCCATGACGTGGTAGAATTTTGCATGTAAAGGGACAGTGGTACTATTCAAACTTTAATACGGTAACGTTTGGGTGCAGAAATGGATATCGGGGATTTCTCCTAAAGATTTGCTTTATAGGGCCAATCAGCTGCTTCTACTATTATGGTTGCCCTCGTCGATAGCACAAATTATTTTGTGCGCGGGGTTAAAATGCATGCTATCTCATCCGACAACACATGCGAAAGAGATAGATGCTGTTATGAGCAGTAAGAAGCTAGTTCGCATACAAATTAGCACTTTTGCAAATTTGTAGCGAAATGGATAATGATTTGGGATGAAAACGAGCTCGCCAAATTTTATAAACAGACCTTTGGGAGTATGGATATCATGAAAAAACGACTAAATGTATATTTTATCGGTTACATTTCGGGGAGTGTGCGATGGAATTACATGATTTAATTCCGCCCAGCCCGTTCCATCATCGGACTACCAGACGTACGGCGATGCGTCATCGGTACATGGTGGACATCCCACCCATACGCACAAAACGTTTTGGGAACACTTTTATTATGCGTACAGCTAAAGAGTGGAATTCCCTGCCGGAATCTGTGTTTCCCGATAGCTACAATCTAGGGGTCTTTAAGTCAAGAGTGAATAGGTTTCTTCTAGGCAAGCGTGCTCTATCGTCAACCACATCATCGCTTACCATCAGGTGAGATAGTGGTCAAGCGCAAGCCTATTGATAATAAAAAAAAATTAAAAAAATCAAAGCAAAATTATTTGCATTGTTGAACTACTAATATATTCCTGTTGGGTGACTGCTTTACAATTTACCTTTTTCTTATGGTATTTATTTCAACGCAAAGTTGCGGTAAAATTAGTGTTAAAATATGGAACTTTCGACGCTCATAACTTTTTTTTTTTTTTTTACTTTTTTGTTTTCATAATGGGCTAGATAATGAGGAGACAAATTGATATATTTTTTTTATTTTGAACGTACATCGTCAAACAGTGGATTAATCGCCAGAATACGTTTGTATGGAAGAATGATCAACTAGGGCAACCTTAAGTCTAAACTCAGGTACATGAGCAAAACTGCGAGCAAAATCTTATAGTTTTTCTCTCTAATTAATCATATATGATTCATTCTACTGTTTTACTAATTGGAAAGTGAACCTGTTCAGTTTTTCAGAGTGTCACGTTGATATCTCGAGCGTTAACCTCATAGCGAGTTAATCTGAGTTAATGTTAATCTGATAAATTTAAAGCAGAACATGCACCTTCTAACCTGTGGCGTACTATGATTGATTTTAGGATTAAGTGTATCAGCAAAATTCAATTAAATAATCCTCCCGACCGAATTCCAGTCACGGTGGCCAATTTGGACCCGGCGAGCGCAGTAACCCGCGACATTTTGAATCATTTGCATTTTCTAGAAATATTGTGTGACGTTGCTATATTTATCAGTAGCTGGAGATAGCAAATGCCCCTTTTGGTTTCTCGCCACTATTTTGTCGTATTGCGCCTGGGCCGGTGAATAGACCAGACCAAAGAACAAATTGACGCATTAAAATTATTGTTCAACGAGAGCCTACTCAGATATTCATCGAGGCTCAATGCAATGGCGTAAGAGCGAACTCTTACGCCATTGGCCGTCACGACTATCGGCACAATGATCGCTGTATTCACATCCCACATGTCGACAACCTCTCGAGCCAGATCAAGATACATACTTTTCTTGTCTCTCTCAGCCTTCACGAGGTTCTCGTCATCACCAAAATTAAATTATTATTACCAGGTAATTTATTTTTTTGAACTGATAATTTCTTGCAAGCCACACACCCTACCAAAAGCCACCACCTATAAAAAAATAGGCGATACGAAGTACTAATGCTGCGCAGACGAAGTCACGGGCAACAGCTAGTGTGTTTATAAATTGTTCACAATTTAACGTCGATGCCTTGAGCGTTAACCTCATAGTGATTTAATCTGAGCTTATGTTAATCTCATACATTTATTGCAAAACATGCGCCCGCTAACCTGTGGCGTACGGTGATTGATTTTAAGATTAAGAGCGATGGCAAAATTACCATGATAGGTTAATAGTGTTATGGTGCGTAGACACGCGCCGCCGCGCCGCCCCGCTCTGTTAGACGTACCGTTGGCTAGGACTAACTTACTTAAGGCGCCGATTTTCTTGAGTAGCTGATTTTAAAATGAGAATCACGTCTAAATGGCTCGTCGTAATTCTATGAAAAAAATATATGTTATATAAGACAATTTTTTTAATAATTTGATCTTAGCAAATTTTGAGTTTTATTCGTATAACATAGTGTAATTAATTTGTAAAGCTATGCCTAAAACGGACAAAAACACGAAAATCACACTAAAACCGCTGTGCGTATTTTAATGAAATCAACACCATCTCAAAGACAATTTAATTATCTACATTTTGATCTGAGGCTTTTTTTATAAAAAATTTACAATAATAAGGAAAGTACAAAAAACTACTAAATTTTGGGTCGCGCGGGTGTGAAACGAGTGCGCGTTTTGTTCCCTCAAGGTCGTTGGCGTTAGTCGTCGTCTTAAGTTCACCCCTATGACACGAGCCATACGTTTGATAAATGCTGTAATGTTATCGGAAGATATATTTTGCCAAAATCTGCCGAGATTTGTCAAAGTAGCGCAAAATTTTATTGAAAAAGATCTGACCATTTAAATTATTAACAAGGTATTGCAATGTCTTGTAACGATTTATGTATTGTATTGTAACGGTTTAACGGGAGCAGTGGTGGCCCAGTGGCATCGGCCGCGACTTACAAGTTGTAGGTCGTGGATTCGAGCTCAGGTAGGCGCTTTACTTTGTGTAAATTATTTCATCACCACTGCTATCAAAACGGTGAAGGAAAACATCGTGAGGAAACCGGCATGTCCTAGAACCAAAAATTCTAAGACATGTGACATCCACCAACCCGCACTGGGCCCGCGTGGTGGATTACGGCCCATTCCCTCTCACAGGGAGGAAGCCTGTGTCCCAGCAGTGGGAACATTAATTGGCTGATGATGATGATGATGATTGTAACGTTTTATATGTAAGTTATAACACCGCCTTGGAGGTCTCTGTAAAGGTGTTATAATAATTAATCTGTGAATAAATAAATTTTGCTGAAGCGTTTAAATACATCAACATGTAATCAGCCGAGCACTTAATTAGGTATAAAGTTACATAATAAAATCGCATGGAAATCATATGCAAATCTATTATAAAGAGGATTTTTTTTTCGTTTGTTTGTGCCGAATAGGCTCCGAAACTACTGGACCGATTTTAAACATTCTTTCACCAATAGTAATATTTATAATCCCGAAAACGGGTCCTGTGGGGTGGTCCTCGGGAGCGAAGCCGCGGGGAACAGCTAGTCTGTCATAAATCTCTAAAAACGGTTTTGAAATTATTTGTATGTACTATCAAAAAACTTGGATGTTTAATACGAAAACACGAACAACATACATTGAACGGCAATTCGTTCGAGGTGAACTTTTATAGAATTGGACACTCGTTAACTTTGCACTGACTAGTGATACTGAATTATTAGTCGCATCCAGTCTGGGAATTGTTCTCATGAATTTAGTATCACTACTTGACGGCATTGAATGGGCATTATTATTGTCAAAAGTGGCAAATAATTTATTTGACTGGTAATTGGCTGATTGTATTCGAGCGCTAAGAAAATGTTTTCTCTCTTTGTATTCATCATCATCTGCCTAGCCTTTTCCCAACTATATTGGGGTCGGCTGCCAGTCTTACCGGATTCAGCTAAGTACCAGTGTTTTACATGGAGCGACTGCCTATCTGACCTCCACAACCCAGTAACTGGGTAACACGGTACCCCTTGGCAAGACTGGTGTTAAATCTCAAGCTTCTGACTACCCGTAACGACTGTCAAAGATCTTCAAATGACAGCCGGGACCAACGGCTAAACGTGCTTTCCGAGGCACGGAGGCAACTCGGTATGTTGGAATGGTCACCCATCCACGGACCGACCTCGTCAAGCGTTGCTTAACCTTGATGATCGACCCGTGCGGCTGTTATTATTTAGCCACGAGCTCCTCCTTTTCTCTCTTTGTATTGTACCAAAGAAAATGAAATACGTCAATCTCTTTCTTTTCAGTCTTATTTACTTTACAAATAAATAAAACATTATCGTTTATAAGTCGGCAGAAAATAAGTAAATATAAAAGAAATTTCTTCAACTTCGGTACTTTGAGCAGACCAAAGACTCTCACAAAAGCAGATAAAACGCTGGGGACGTAGAAAAACTGCTTCGTAAACAAAATATCAGCGAAGTTTCTTTTTTTAATTTTAAACTTTAATATCTTTTTAGACGGATCCCGCGATCCCGTGTTTTCATTTAAAACGCGGAAGTTTTTGGTGAAATGTCTGAATGGGCTTTATATTTTAACATGAACTGCGATTTACTGGATGTTAATAAACAGAGAGATGAATATTGCAGTCCATCCAATATGACTCATTTTACTAGACTCATATTTTTTATTAAAATCTTGAAATTAAGTATTCTGTATGAAATATGCAACAGCTCGGTCGTACAAATATTTAATAATGTGTTTTTTTTCACTGTTATAAATATGGACACATGAAAGTTACTACCAATAATTCAACAAAATTTCTTTAAAAAAACAAGTTTACTAAATAACAACAATTAATGCAACAACAACAACAAACAACACAATCTATAACATAACACATTAAATCACCAAAAATAACATTTTAAAGAATCAATAACAGTCGACTGTAAGCGTGGCCGAAGCTTGCTTCAGTTGTCTGGGCGCCGTAGCGCGGAGCGGACGCCTCTACGAACCAACGCTACGCCGTAGCACGCGCTACGAGTGGCTACGACACCGATCAAAAAGTGCTACGAGCCGAAAATGTGATACGAAAAGTACACTTGTGAAAAAAATTGCTCAATTTCATTTTTCATTTTAAGTGTTGTGACTTATTGTGCTAAAAATGGAGTGGACTCTACTACTGGTGGTCTGTCTTTTCTACACGGCAACCGGTAACCCTGCAAAAATGGGTCAGTACAAGTTAATAATTTAGTTTCTGCGCGGTTAGCTTATTGCATAGATTGGCAGTTTGACGGCTAGAACAAAGGAGGAGTTGGGTGGCTTATAAATTATGGTTCTGATGTTTGTCTTGGATGTATTTCACCGTGGGTTTGATATGATTCAATATTCTGTTTGGCAGGGGATTCTGTGTTCGGGTAGTAAATGTTTTGTTACTAGTAAACAATTTACCAGGTGCATACTATATTTACTGCTACTTTCAACTAAGAATATTCTTATAATAAATTATGAACGCTAGAAGAACTATAGTTCGTATAAGACTCGTAGAAAATAGTTTTCACCGCCTTAATAATGCTGCAGCAAACAATAAGGTTACCAAATTCAACACGTGCAGTTTGGGTTCCGCATCACATCACTATTCACATTGAGCAATGCTGCATTTTAGTTCGACGGGTTACAGGCAAAGTACACACAGGAGATTCTTTGTCTTTGACTCTGGGTGCAATCATCAGTATCGATAAAAATAATATCGTAATATTTAATTATTCATAAACAAAAATAGAGAGCAGTGGTGGCCCTGTGGTATCGGCCGCGTCTTACAAGTTGTAGGTCGTGGGTTTGAGCCCAGGCAGGCGCTTTACTTTGTCTAAATTATTTCATCACCACTGCTCTCAAAACGGTGAAGGAAAACATCGTGAGGAAACCGGCATGTCCTAGAACCAAAAATTCGAAGACATGTGACATCCACCAATCCGCACTGGGCCCGCGTGGTGGATTACGGCCCATTCCCTCTCACAGAAAGGAGGCCTGTGTCCCAGCAGTGGCAACATTAATAGGCTGATGATGTGATGTGAAACAAAAATAAGGTCAGAAATTAAGAGGCCTTTGTCCCATAGTGGGACAATAATTGGCTGGTATTATTATATTAATAATACCAATACAGGCTGGTATTATTTATATTATTATATTGTTATTAATAATATTCGACTACAGTAGCAAATTTAACTCCAAAACATCCTCATATTTCTACCGCGAACCAGCAATGCTACATTCTAGTTTGACGGCTTATAGACTAAGCACACACTGGAGACTGTGCGACTTTGTCTCTGGGTGCAATGCACACGTACGTCACGTCCAGTGTGCACGTGACCTAAGAGCTTGTTGCAGCCGAATAAGCCAGGTTACCGTTTTACTGAAAGACAGAAGTCTAGATTTGGAATCGGTTATACTTTAAAAATGTAACCCAACAGCCTTCAAAGCAAGAGTGAATAGGTAATTCTGGGTTGCTCGTTCTGTTGTAGTCCACATCTATAGTTTTCCATTGGGCAAAGAGCTTTATCACGACATAGAAATAATTAAAACATAATGAGAAAATAACAATGAAATAAAGAAGAAGTGCGATGGACACTTGTTCTTAGTGATCCGGGCAACTAAAACGAATCGAACTTATTACAAGTTTCTTTTTTTATATTTACTTGCAATATAAGTATGTATGTTCAAGCATTGGTGGCCCAGTGGTATCGGCCGCGACTTACAAGTTGTGGATCGTGGGTTCGAAACCTGGGAGGCGCTTTCATCATCATCATCATTTCAGCCGAAAGACGTCCACTGCTGGACATTGGCCTTCCCCAGGCGTCGCCACATTGACTGATCCCGTGCGTCTCGCATCCAACACCTTCCCGCAACCTTAACCAGGTCATTGGTCCACCTAGTGGGAGGCCTTCCAACGTATCGTCTTCCGGTTTGCGGTCGCCATTCCAGAACTTTTCGGCCCATCGGCCATCCGTTCTGCGAGCAATGTGCCCTGCCCACTGCCACTTAACTTTGGCAATTCTTCAGGATATTCTTTGTGTAAATTATTTTATCACCACTGCTCTCAAAACGCTGAAGGAAAACATCGTGAAGAAACCATGCGGGTTGAGAATCAAAAATTTGAAGACAAGTGACATCCACCAACCCGCACTGGGCCCGTGTGGTGGATTACGGCTCATTGCCTCTCACAGAGAGTAGGCCTGTGTTCCAGCAGTGGGAACGTTAATAGGCTGATGATGATGATGATGATGTTCGGGTCAAATCTTGCAACTAAATTGTATGTATTTATCCTCAACCGATTCAATGAAATTTTTCATACACGTTTGGTTTGGTTAACAATGCACGGTATGCTAAAAAGCTTGTTTAAAAAAGATTTTTTTAATAGAAAAACAAATATTTTTAAATAACGTATAAAAAAATTATACCGTATATATATATATTCAAAGGTAGATGAGACATTCAAAAAATTAACATTTAGGTTATTGGAAAGTTATAACATAAAAACAACAATGCATTTATTATTAGGCTATAGACAAATTGAGTTTCTATCACCGACAAGGATTTTCTAAAAGTCGAAATCCAGAATATGTGGAATCGTCTTGTGCTACGGCAATATCACGTGGACAAACCTTTTAAATTTTGGGCGTTTATTTAAATGATACGTACAGAACAGACAGTGCGTACGTACCGGACGAGCTCGTGGCTAAATAATAACAGCCGCACGGGTCGATCATCAAGGTTAAGCAACGCTTGATGAGGTCGGTCCGTGGATGGGTGACCATTTCAACATAGCGAGTTTCCTCCGTGCCTCGGAACGCACGTCAAGCCGTTGGTACCGGCTGTCATTTGAAGATCTTTAACAGTCGTTACGGGTAGTCAGAAGCTTGACATCTGACACCAGTCTTGCCAAGGGGTACCGTGTTACCCAGTTACTGGGTTGTGGAGGTCAGATAGGCTGTCGCTCCATGTAAAACACTGGTACTCAGCTGAATCCGGTAAGACTGGAAGCCGACCCCAATGTAGTTGGGAAAAAGGCTAGGCAGATGATGACGTACAGAACAGACAGTTTTAATCCATTTCCTGGTCTACCCATGTACCAAATTGCCCACAAATCCTTTCAGCACTGTGGTTTGAATGATCTACAAACATCCCAACATACAGACTCTCACATTAACAATATGTTGAGATTCATTCTTATATTAATAATAAAACTTATTCAACTACTCTATTCAATTAGAATTTTAGTTATTGACTTATTCAAAGCGGTATTCGAATGGCGTCCATTCATAATTTTGTTTTCGTAATGAGCCAAGCTTGGATTAATTTTCTTAGTTACTATTAGGTCTTAGGTTTATTATCGTTAATAATAAAGTGCTTTTACAGAGTAGATTAATTTCTAAACCTAGGCATTAATTTTCTAAGTAGTATTTTATTAGTAGGAGATTAGAGAGGCATATAGTTCTTGAGTGAGAGATTACATGTTAGACTAAGGTCTCGGTGTCTGTCCTTGTCGATACAGTATTTTGGAATAAAAAAAACTATATAACAACGAACCTGCTCACAAAAGTTCAAGAGAATCGGTTGAGAAATGTGACCTTTAGATGAGAACAGCTGGACATCCACCAAGCTGAAGCGGAGTTAGTATTGGTTGTTTGTTAGATTAGTATAGATATAGATTACAATTCACCTATTCGACTAATCAAATAGGTATATTTTAAAAATATTAGTACCTACATTTTACTAGCTTATTCTCCAGCCTGCGGCTTTGTTAGCGTGAAAGTAGAAAGTTGAAAATTATCCCAAGGGAACGTAAGTACTGCCGGGATTACGAGTAAAAAGTAACACATGTTTTTCCAATCTATATCCAATAATGGTTCAGACATACATACAGAAAGATCAACAGAGTCACTTACGAATTTATAGATTTAGTATGAATTATTTAATACTAGTTTTTCCCGCGGCTTCAATCCTGTGGCCCACCCCACAGGAGCTGTTTTTGGGACAAAAAATATGCCTATGTCACTCCGGAATAATGTAGCTTTCTACTGGTGAAAGAATTTATAAAATCGGTTTAGTAGATTTTGAGTTTATCCATTACAAACAAACTTGTAAATAAATCTTTACTTTTTAGGGTTCCGTAGCCAAAGGGTTAAAACGGGACCCTATTACTAAGACTTCACGGTCCGTCTGTCTGTCACCAGGCTGTATCTCATGAACCGTGATAGCTAGACAATTGAAATTTTCACAGATGATGTATTTCTGTTGCCGCTATAACACAAATACTAAAACAGAATAAAATACATATTTAAGAAGGGCTCCCATACAGCAAACGTTATTTTATTTGCCGTTTTTGCGATAATGGTACGGAACCCTTCGTGCGCGAGTCCGACTTGCACTTGGCCGGTTTTTTTTATAATATTATTATGTATTATACTAGCTGTTGCACGCTCCCGTGAACCAACCCACAGTTCCCGTTTTCGGGATTAAAAATAGCGTATGTCAATCAGGAGTCTATTGGAGCTTTCTATTGGAGAAATATTTTTTTAAATCGGTTTAGCAGTTTCGGAGCCTATTCGGTACAAACAAACAAAAAAGTCTTTCCTCTTTTTAATATTAGTATTAGTATAGAAGTATAGACTATTTAATATTAGTGGTTTATGAGACTACATACACTCATATCTTTTCTAAAAAAATTCGTCGCCATATATAATGCTCACAATGCGCTTATGCACAGAATCATAATCTATACAAATACAAATGCGAAAATTCGGATGGAAGGATGTATGTTTGTTACCCAATTATGCCTGAACGGCTGAACGGATCTGGATTAAATTTGGCACATATAGATTATTGTCTGGAATAGCACATATGCTACTCTTATTTTCGGTATAATGTTCACTTTGGATGATAAAACAGTTTTTACGTGGGCGAAACCGCTGGCAGAAGTTAGTTAATTAATTATGTAAACAACTAGCTGTTCCCCGCGGCTTCGCTCCCGACCATCCCACAGGATTTGGTTTCGGGTTAAAAAAATAGCCTATATCACTCAGGAATAATGTAGCTTTCTAAGGGTGAAAGAATTTTTTGAATTGGTCCAGTAGTTTCGGAGCCTATTCGGTACAAACGAACATACAAACAAACAAACAAAAAAATCTTTCCTCTTTATAATATTGGTGTAGAAGACTAGTCAAAAAGCTCATTAAAATACAAAATTTTGTTCTAGTTGTCTCTTTGCACCCAAAAATAAAATTTAATATGAAAAGCCAGCCGTGTGAACAACCTAAATATAGTTCTTGGGTGGAAGATTACTTATTATTATAATAATAATTATTCATTACAATTTACCTATTTGAGTGACCGAAATAAAAAAAAAAAACTGCCTAGCCTTTTCCCAACTATATTGGGGTCGGCTTCCAATCTTACCGGATTCAGCTGAGTATCAGTGTTTTACTTGGAGCGACTGCCTATCTGACCTCCACAACCCAGTAACTGGGTAACACGGTACCTCTTGGCAAGACTAGTGTCAGATCTCAGGCTTCTGACTACCCGTAACGACTGTCAAAGATCTTCAAATGACAGCCGGGACCAACGGCTTAGCGTGCTTGCCGGGGCACGGAGGAAACTCGGTATGTTGAAATGGTCACCCATCCACGGCCCGACCTCGTCAAGCGTTGCTTAACCTTGATGATCGACCCGTGCGGCTGTTATTATTTAGCCACGAGCACCTCATTTTAGTAATCAAATACAACTAAGTAAATGGTAAAAACATTAAAACATATATTTTATTAGCTTCTTCTCCAAGCCAGCAGCTTTGTCCGCGTCTAAGTAGAAAGTTTTCCCAAGGGAACGTACTGCCAGGATTAAAAAGTTACACATATACTTCTCCAAGGTCCAATCTTTATCCAATATTGGTTCAGACATACGTACAGACAGACCGACATAATTCAAATTCATTTATTTGCTAGAATGTAGGTTTACAAAGTAAGATCTTAAATCTATGACGGTCCCTTTACATTCTACCATTAAATATGGTGTGCAAATGTTTAATTTCAGCTTGTACTATCATCTAAACTTATCTTTAACAAATTAAGAAAATAGACAGTAATAACAAAAATACCTCATGCAATTCTAAAGGAACTAATTAATTAATTGATGTCACAGTCACATTTTTATACCGATGTCAATTCAAACAATGTCAGAATAAAATTATAAATTATTGTAAATTTAATTGACAATGACATACTTATTATAAAAAAATATTGTAAATTTAATTAATAATGTCATAAACTATCATAAAAATTATTGTAAATTTTATAAATAATGTCATAAACAATTTAAAAAAGATATTTTGAATTGATAACATCATAACTATTTTAATTTCCATACATTTTGAACATCAATTCATTATTATAAGGTATATAGCAATATTATATATTTAAACAAGTCAAAGAACACTACCTCTCCACTATCTTGTAATTTTATATATTGAGTATATTTATATATATATGTATTTTTATTTTCTATATTTATTTAGTTAAGGTGTAATTTATAGTTTAGTTAAGTTATTTTTGTCTATTTTAAGTTTCCTTGTTTTTTCTACACACTGTGTCTTCGTTTATCATCCAACTTTCCTGTCGCAGGTCTGCTGGAAGAAATTTCTTATGAAATAAGCAGTACCTTTGTGCTCTTCAATCTGTATTATTTCTTTTCTCTGTAAAGTGTGTTTGTGTGTACATAAATAAATAAATATATTTCAGTATCTTTATATTTATAATTACTTTTGAATATATAGTTTTAGTCTGAATAGGAATGTTTCCTGGATAGAAAATTGATATTCATTCTATTTAGTACGTCACTCAGATTATCAAATAATATTGGACATGTATTTTTTTGCTTTACCAAATCAATAAAAATTTACAAAGATAAAGCGCATCAAAGTTCAGGAGTGACGGGTTGTGATGTCACTATGTCACTTTAAAGTGTACTAACGGCGTGACGTCACCCGATATTTCAACTCATTATATCGTCGTCACTTTATGTATAAGTGTCAAATGAAAAAATACTTGTCCAATATTTTTTATTATTCTACCTGATGGACAAAAATCTAATTTTCAGGGCACATCCCTATTATTTAATGTGGTCTATGAGACTATCTATAAGAAACGAATTAAACTTTCTTATCACAAGGTACACACAATTACAAACACTCGTAACTTTTCTATAAAAATGCGTCGCCATCCCTAATGCTCACAATACGCTTATAAACAGAATCCTAATTAATGAATCAAATAAACAAAGACTAGCCAAAAAGCTCATTAAAAATACTTACCTTTGTTCTATTCATCTCTTTGAACCAAAAATTAAAATCTAATATGAAAAGCCAGTCGTGTGAACAACCTAAATTAAACTTTTTTCATTAGGTATACAAAAATATTCAAAACTAATTTTCTATGAGAAAATGATTAAACAACGAACATAAAAAGTGGTGTAAATAGATTAAGTTTAATTAAATTTTTAACTAGATTTTGCTGTAGTCACGATGGGCACATCACTATATATTATAAAATTAAGTCCCCCGCCGCGTCTGTACGAGATGTACTTAAAAACTACTGAATGGATTTTCATACGGTTTTCACCAATAGGAAGAGCAAGTTTTTTTGTATAATTTGTCACGGGCGTAGCCGGGGCGGGTCACTAGTATGGTTATAAACACAATTTTTCCTAGTAATGCTCATCTCTTTAGTTTAACAATATTTATGGTTGTATCAGAGGTTATAAAAAACCGGTCAAGTGCGAGTCGGACTCGCGGCTGAAGGGTTCCGTACCATTATCGCAAAAAAACGGCAAAAAAATCACGTTTGTTGAATGGGAACCCCACTTTAATATTAATTTTATTCTGTTTTTAGTATTTGTTGTTATAGCGGCAACAGAAATACACCATCTGTGAAAATTTCAGCTGTCTTGCTATCACGGTTCATGAGATACAGCCTGTTGACAGACGGACATACAGACGGATCGCGGAATCTTAGTAATAGGGTCCCGTTTTTACCCTTTGGGTACGGAACCCTAAAAACTGACATTTTATCGACGAAAACGACGAGATACTGATTGGATAAACGTCAAAACTGTATGAGAATTTCAAATGCTATCAAAATGTTACATGGTTAATCTCTTCCATTTTGGCATTTTATCTAGCACCATCGCAGATAGAATTAAAATTTTTGTGGAGCCTCGGTAGCGCAACATTCAAGCTGGAGTTTTAAAACAAATATGGCGTAGTGTAGTGGCTCTGTGAGCTGTAGACCTCGCGAGTCTGTCTTTTTCGACTTAGTTTTTAGTAATACAAAATCTATAAAAAATCCATAGAATTAACGAACCTGCTCACAAAATTTTACAAGTATTGGTTGAGAAATGAGCCCTGTAGAGGAGAACAGCCGGACATTCGCCGGACATACGATTTGTTTTTACCCAAGCTGAAATGGAGACGCTTTGCTCATGCTTCGCGCTCTCTCGCTCAATTAAATGTTGATGCAACATTAAGGTACATAGGTGGACTTTATTAACATTCTCTACTAGTCAACTAAGGGTAATTGAGAGATAACATGGCAAATGCATAAAAAAGGCTTTTCAGTTTTTATCTTTGGAATGGTTACTGATCCTATAACATACCTGTTAATAAAATAAAAACTAACTAACTAAGAAGTATCCTTCTTACAGATATCCACAGGCGACACGATGGCCACTTTACAACTTGTTTACCAACGAATATCGTTATACGTATTGCACAAAAAATTTCAGCGGGTCATAAACTGCCATGGCCCACCTGCAGATCTCTAAACCGGCTATGAAGCCAATAGGCCCGCTGTAGGCATAGCCTGGTCAGATACGGGTAGACTGTTCAGCCATATTGCGAATGCCGAACCACTCCACAAACGATGGCCCATCTCTTGTCCTGCTCCATAGACAAAAACACCTGCACCATGAGAGACCTTCGCGAAGCTAGCGACTAGGCTATTGTCGTGCTCAGTGTTGGTAGAAGAAAGTTTGAATTTAGTACAAAGAATCATTGATACGATGAGGAAGAAGAATATTTATTAAATTCATGTTCAGAAAATATTTTATTTTAAAATTATTAAGACCATATTATGGTCATGTGAAGTGTTATGAATGTAAATGTGGATGGATGAAGAGGGAGGAGACAGCCAAAGAAAATATGAATGGACTGTATTAGGAGTGATATGAAAGAATAGGGAGTCAGTGATAGCTTGGCGGGGGACAGGACGGTATGGAAGAATAAAACGTGTTTCGCCGACCCCAAGTAACATGGGACATAGGCAGGAAGATGATGAATAATTAGAGTATATTTGTTACGTTGGTTGGTTGGTACCTTTAATAATGAGGGTATATTAATGTCAAATACATGTCAATTATCGAGTAGAAAGGTCAATGAAGGCTATAATAATCACGGCATGTGATTCATGATCGCCTGACATGTCACAACGAATCGTTTGATTTATTCATCAATTAATTTGTACGTTGTTAAGGCTCAATTGGTATTTACTCACTAAATAAATAACATGACCTCTATGTTGGTACATAATTATAGTCTTAATTATGACTGGATGAATGATTTAACCAGAACTTTGTAATTTAAACATAACATCACGGCTATATCCCCGTAGGGTTATGCAGAGGTGCACATTTACCTAGTATACCATTTCACCAGTAATTTTTAAGCTGTATGTTATAGGGCAGTGGTGGCCCAGTGAAGCAGTGGTAACCCAGTGGAGCAGTGGTGGCCCAGTGGTACCGGCCCCGACTTCAGTGTCGTAGGTCGTGGGTTCGAACACAGACATGCATTACTATGTGTTAATTATTTCATCACCACTACTATTATAACGGTGAAGGAAAACATCGTGAGGAAACCGGGCATGTCTTAGAAACAAAAATTGGAAGACATGTGACATCTACTAAGCCGCACTGGTCCTGCGTGGTGGATTATAGCCCTTTCCCTCTCTCACAGAGAGGAGGCCTGTGTCCCAGCAGTGGGAACATTAAACAAAAAAGGCTGCTGGTGATGATGTTATAGGTTGTGAGTCTATTGCCATCAAACTGGCCAAGGTATATGTCTAGACTCTGGGCTTCTACTGAAAAAAAAACAACTGTAAAAACCCAATAACACATAACCCGACGCGGGCATTGAACTCAGGACCTAATTTTCGGCTTGCGATCACTAGATAAACGAGGCTAGTAAACTGAGGCATGAAAACTTATCCGATCCTTTTTTTTATAATCGATAGGCTCGCGTTTTACCACTATCTCGCCTGATGCTAAGCGATGATGTGGTCTACGGTGAAGCACGCTTGACTAGAAGCAACCTATTCACTCTTGATAAAGACCCCAAGGTTGTAGCTATTGGAGAACATAGACTACGGCAGGGAATGTCACTCCTTAGCTGTGCGCACAAAAAAAGAAAAAAAATATTGCAAAACGCTTTGTGCGTATTGGTGGGATGTCTACCATGTACCGATGGCGCATGGTCGTTTGTCTTGTAGTCCGAAAATGGAAACGGCTTGGCGGAATCAAATTGCAGTGCCCGGTCCCGATCAGGGTTCTCTCGTTTTTGAGGTCGTTCCTCTCGTACTTTGAAATTATCCGGTTTTAAAGGCTGCCAGCCCCAGTTTCTTGTCCGTTTTTCTTTGTGGAGATCTATGTTTTAGAACGGGCTGCTGACTAACTTATCGACTCCTCTACAATATTAAAACTCTAATGCAATAGCTGTTTTTTTTTTTTTTTTTTTTATCTTTAGGCTTGCGCTTGACCACTATCTCACCTGATGGTAAGCGATGATGTGGTCGACGATAGAGCACGCTTGCCTAGAAGAAACCTATTCACTCTCGACTTAAAGACCCCTAGATTGTAGCTATCGGGAAACACAGATTCCGGCAGGGAATTCTACTCTTTAGCTGTACGCATAATAAAAGTGTCCCCAAAACGTTTTTATTACAACTATTTCCAATTGTAACTCGTACAGTTTTCCAACCCATAAGTCGTCAACAAGACAAGATAACGACTATTTGCTACACGTCCGTGTACACTGCACGCTCTTTGCAACCCTGGTCCAACTACATACAGAAATAAACTGCAATGCACTGGTATTTGTCACTTATATCGCGTCATTTACACCGAGACAGCGCTAGCACCCCAGGGATGCGAATTGTGATGTCACTGAATTCGAGTTTTCGACTCAAAACGGGTTAGTGGGAACATTTATTGAATGGTTCTACGTGTTGGTTGGTGAGGGTTTGTTTTAGTATTCTGTGAAGCATTTTGCTGTAGAATAAGCCGATAAATGATGGTATTTTCTTATCGGCATCTTGACATATCATCTGCATATCTTATACAGAAAAGATGATAAGTAAAAACACTGCGTTGGCAGATCTTCCACAAGCTGGACCGATATTATGGTGAAAGCCAAGGCAATCCAATAGATGCTAGAAGCAAATCTCCGGTCCGTGTGGTAACGCTTCGTGGAGGCCTATTTCCAGCTGTGGACATCCGATATCGACAGACAAAGGAATATCTATATTTTTCCGGTTATGTTCAATTTCCATGTAGATATTAGCAGGCATGATTATTGTCACTAATCGAGCATAATTATGCCGAAATAACTTCGGGTTGGTTTAAATAAATCTTGAATAAAAAGATTAATTACAGTGCTTGACTTCTTAACACCACCTTTCAGAAAATGTCATCAAATGCACATCTGAATTGCGTGTATATAAAATATATATACACAAAATATTTTACTTCTTGAACACTTTAAATTCATCCAACTTTTTATAGATGAACCGATTGCAATGAAACAAAAATTAAGTAATACTTCAAGTTACGCACAATTTTGATATATAAAAGTCATCTACATTGGTTTCGTACATTTTACGTGATTCGTGCACAAATAAACAGACAAACAGATAAAAATTCCATAAATGAAAAGAATGGGGTCTGTAATTGGTATCCTTTAACACCCTGGCAATTTTTTTTGGAAATATTTTAGATGTACAAAATCGAATTTTCTACAGATTTATTATAATGTATATTGATTATGAATTTGATTTTTCAATTTCTTACATACAAAGTTATCGCGGCATGTAAAACGAGTAACATAGTCACGATTATGTTATCGTTATCGTTATTAATCGTTATCGCTTCTACAATGTTATTTTATCTAGCTTATGAAAAACCTTCAAAAAAAAAACACCCTAAAACGCAGTCAAACTGTCCTCTGCCCCATTAGTTACTAAAAGCAAAAACCGCCAACGAAATACAAACCATAGTTTACAACGTTACAGCTAAGTTAACCGACGGAATGTGTAGTTGTTAGTTAAACGATGATTAACGAGCGGGTAGCCGGCAGTATTTTAATCTTTTAAGTTAATATGTTATTGCTGTAACTTGCCGCTCGTGATCTCTCATTGTGCCGGCTTTTATACTGGGAAGCACTTAGCTTGTGTTGTGAATTGTATAATGTATTAGCTCACCCGGCAAACTTTGTATTGCCATCAAAACACCAAACATTCATCTTCCCTACTCACCCTACCCTACCTACCCTACACTATCTTCCCTACCCTACCTACCCTACCCTACCGTACTAACTTTTAAAAACGTCGGAATTTCAGTTTTTTTTTTTTTCAATACTAAACTCATTCATTGAAACTCATCACTTTTGTGCGTTTTATTTTATTAGATCAATATTTCTACAGCAGCTTTCCATTTCATTTTTCCGATAAAAATAAATTAAAAGGATTATTTTGCAACATTATTTTCTACGTCTTTGTTTGCAGGTTGATGACAAATTATACCGTGTTATTTCTAAAAAAACTGTCATTTATACAAAAGATCTCCAATGTCCCATCAAGCACTCCTACCCCCTTTACACAAACTACCCTTACCCACAAGACACCCCTTAAGGCTCCACAACAGACTCACAAATGTACACGAACTTCTCACATAAATCCTTGGCCACATCGCAGTAAGGACTGTGTTGCACCGCGGACAACATAAATCATAGCATAGCAATTATTGCGTGGCCCACAAACTATGAGCTATAAATCTCATGTAAAGTTTGTAACTGTGACAATCCATGCCATAAGGAGAGAGATAAGTCAAGCGATTTGTGTTTGTCATTTGTTTTGTGTGTACAAGGTTTATCGATTTGTTGTTGGGAACCAAAGACAAGTGACATTTTATCAACGAAAACGTGGCGATAGCGATAAAAACAAGTAAAGTTTAAAATTAAAAAAAAAAAAACTAGTACTAAACACGTTTCGATCGACTTATTCATCGAAATACGTAATTATAACGATTCAAAGAGTAAGTTGCGCATTACTTTTGAACGGTTTAACCAATTTTCATCAAACATAGCTAAGAACACTGTCTATAAAGTTTTTTCAAACAAAAAACTATATCAAAAACGGTTCATCCGTTTAGGAGCTGTGATGCCACAGACAGATACACAAATACACAAAGACGTCAAACTTATAACACCCGTCTTTTTCCGTCGGGGTTTAAAAAAAAACCGATCAAGTACGAGTCGGACTCGCACATGAAGGGTTCCGTACCATTATCGCAAAAAACGGCAATAAAATCACGTTTGTTGTATTCCCTGCTCCACTTAAACATTTATTTTATTCTGTTTTTAGTATTTGCTGTTATAGCGACAATAGAATTACATCATCTGTGAAAATAACAACTGTCTAGCTATCACGGTTCATGAGATACAGCCTGGTGACAGACAGACAGACGGACCGCAGAGTCTTAGTAATAGGGTCCCGTTTTTACGTTTTGGTTACGGAACCCTAAAAACGAATCAAAATCGGTTCATCCGTTTAGAAGCTATGATGCCACAGACAGATACACAAATACACAAAGACGTCAAACTTATAACACCCGTCTTTTTCCGTCGGAGTTTAAAAAAAAATGTAACAGATTGTCAAGCGCTATCCAATATACACGTGATCAGTCCCTAACATTTTCGCATTTCGACAATCGCCATTACTGACATTCTATCAACGAAAGCGTCGCGAAAACGATCAGAAAAATTTCAATAATGTATTAGTAATGCCAAGTACTGTCTAAATGAAACGTGATCACGATCAGTCTCTTACATTTTGGCATTTGGACCATACCCTTATGAAATGACACTTTATTTAAAGCCTCTGTTGTTTGGAATATTTGACACCTGTGTTCTCGGTTTGTCCAAATACAGATGACATGGACCCAAAATTAATCAACCGTTTGATGTACAACACTGGCCTAACTGAGAGCAACTGTGTTCAGGGGATAGTCGATGAGGGCGAAAGGTTCTGGAGTGGCAACAGCGTATTAATAGATGCACTGTTGGAAGGTCTCTCACTAGGTGGACCGACCGCGGTCTTCACAAAGACAGTGGACACGGGCATCAGCTGGATGCAAAACGCACATAATTGATGTGGCGACGCTTGGGGTAGACCTATATCCAGCATTGGTCTTCGTTCGGTAGAAAAGAACGTGCTGATAAAAGCGTACGCAGACAAATGAGACAATAGCAGCGATAATAATAATTTCTATAAAAACGCGTTATCTCATTGTCTCATATTTGATATGATTTGCTACCCCAGTTATTACCTACTACATATCATAAATTTTTCAGGTTCATATTTTCAAGAATTCAGTCGGAGATTCAGACATTCTAAGCTCATTGCCCATTCAAAATCTTAGCCCGTCATATAGATAAGAACTTGTAACACTACTATTCATCATCTGCCTAGCCTTTTCCCAACTATATTGGGGTTGGCTTCCAGTCTTACCGGATTCAGCTAAGTACCAGTGTTTTACATGCAGCGACTGCCTCTCTGACCTCCACAACCCAGTAACTGGGTAACACGATACCTCTTGGTTAGACTGGTGTCAGATCTCAAGCTTCTGACTGCTCGTAACGACTGTCAAAGATCTTCAAATGACAGCTGGGACCAACAGTTTAACGTGCTTTCCGAGGCACGGAGGAAACTCGGTATGTTGAAATGGTCACCCATCCACGGACCGACCTCGCTAAGCGTTGCTTAACCTTGATGATCGACCCGTGCGGCTGTTATTATTTTAGCCACGAGCTCCTACAAACTAACTTAACCCTACCCTACCTAACTTGTAACACTACATTCATTCATTCATTTATTTATTCACAAACAATTATCATTGTGTCGAATATTGGGTACATAATTACAAAAATTGGTGGAACATAATTACAGTAAAATTATCACTTAAACTTTTATTGTAGCAAATTGTATGTCGACATATAAAAAATAAATAATAATTACAAAGCATTATAATCAATGATAATTCAAATATTTCAGAACTACTATTACCAACATAAATTACCAAGCCCATCCATCTTAGCTCGTATTCTAAACCCCACATTATTCCAGAGCTGTAGAATCCCATCTTTCAGCTATTGTGACTGTGCTCTATAATATAATAACAATAATTTCGCTAAAATGCGCTCTGTACACGGCGACAGTTTCAAATCTTACATTAGTGTGATTGTTTGTAGGGAAACACACGGTGAAGAAAACTGTGCGACTGCGGTCGGGGATTGTGAAGCGATATTACATTTCTTGGTTAGTGTAGTCTTCCCTATCTAAAGGGGCTTTATTATATGAGCATATTTTTTTCATCTCACATATTTTCACTGCTGGAGTGTAATGTTTTTCGAGCGTATGTTTGTCCATTTCTATAGCACGCTCTACAGTCCAAACGGCTTGACGAATTTTAACACATGAGATGTCGTTGGATTTGTCTCCATTGTGGGAGTGACATAGGCTAATTTTTTTTTTAAATAGCGCCCCCCTTAAAAAAAGGGGGGTGTTTTTTTTTCGGTATCCTTACAATATGCGTATCAAATTAAAGCTGCCATTTCAAATATATATATATTGTAACACTTTTATGTTACTGTTTTAGCACAAATTCCGGATAAGCGTAACTTTGATAGCAAAATAACCACACTTATATGAAGAACTCGTTCATTACTAAAACTAAAAAGTCTGAAATAAAACAAATTATAATTAAAACAAAAAACCCGACTGCTAAAAATTTAGTAACTGAAAAGAGAAAAAAATACTAGATAAAATGTATACATTAAATATTATGAGGTACCGCAGGCGGTTTTGGTCGGTTTTCCATAATTTTTGTTTGTCCCTCCGCCTGCAGTAAGTACCTCCTATTATTTAATGTTTAAAAGTTTATCTAGTATTTTTTTCTCGTTTTCAGATAATAAATTTTTAGCAGCCGGGTTTTTTGTTTTTATAACATAATTTGTTTTTTGGTGTCACAATAGTGTGGTCAGATTGAAAAATCTATCTTTTTTTAGAGTATGAAATCAATAACTACTCAAAAAAAAGTTTTCCGTAGCAAAATAGTTTTATTATATATTGTCGTAAAATTCATCCTTTAAATTCCTACATAACTTTGTAAGATTCTTAACTTACGTGCTAAAACCGTACAAACTGCAAATATAATAAATAGAAACAACAAGCGATGGCATGCCAACCTCCGACCCGTATATTTCCACGGAAACATGGCAACATTTCAACAAGAAAGCGCAACAGGAACAAACCGCGACGGACGCGTTCCATTCCCCGCGCCGTATATTCTCATTGTTTGCCGTTTATTGTTTGACATCTGACTCAAATGTTCCCTTGTAATTTGGTATAATAACATTTGCCGACACGGCTCTGCATAATTGACTATGCACGTATATATTAAAAGCATTTATTTACATAATGTAAGTTGAGCTGAAGTAAAGATGATTTAACTCGCGTCGCGCCGTTTTTGACTCGAAATGTTGAGCAAACATGAAAATATAATGCGACCATTTTGTCTTCATAAAATGTGTAACATTTATAAATGCGTGGAACCACTTCTTTTGTTTCGTGTTTTCCTGGTACTGCTTTGTTGAGCTTAATTTGATTATAAAATTTTGCTGCTTTTACAACATGAAATTAGAATCATTGCTAAGATGCAATTTTGTTCTGACTCTTGTAGACAAAATAGACGCTGTTTCTAAAAAGAAAACTGTCTTAAGGTTACACTAGTCGATAATTCTTCAATACAAACGTAGTCTAGGGATTACTCCACTGTTTGACGATGTACGTTCAAAATAAAAAATTACATCAATTTGTCTAGCCCTGTATGGAAAAAAAAAGTAAAAAAGAAAAATATTTGAAAGTTAAGAGCGTCGAAAGTTCCATATTACAACACTAATTTTAACGCATCTTTGGGCGACAATAAATACCATAAGAAGAAGGAAAATTGCAATGCAGCCACCATACTGCGATAGATTAGTAGTTCAACAATGCAAATAATTTTATTTTGAAAATATACATTTAGTCGTTTTTTCATGATATCTAGACTCCCAAAGGTCTGTTTATACAATTTCTCGCGCTCGTTTTCGTCCTAAATCATCATCCATCTCGCTACAAAGTTGCAAAATTGCTAATTCGTTCGCGAACTAGCTTCTTACTGCTCATCACAGCATCTATCTCTTGCCACTAGTTGTCGGATGAGATGGCATGCATTTTAATCTCGCGCACAAAATAGTTCGTGCCGTCGACTAGTGTAACCTTAAGACAGAAAGTTCCAAATACTTTGAAATTTGATTTAAGATTACATAATATACCAGGATTACAAAATATCCTAGTAACATAATCATTGCTTAGTAAAGCGTATTTTATAATAAAGAGAATGAACGATGTTTAGCCTGTTTCCACGCATTGCTTACCACGTTAAACCTTACCAGCCAGTACCGAGAGGACAGAGCAAGCGCGATCATTCTGCACTCGCGTAAGGCGAGTTGGTGAATTTCGACTTATAGCAACTGTAAATCCAGGTTCCCATCACGATACTTTTCTTTTACTGATGTCCGTAATATCGTAATAGATGAAATCATAAACGGCAACGAACTGAAAACTCTGTTCACATCGAACTCTCGCAACCCATTCTCAAACACTGACATGATCTATTATACCATCATTTCCCTCGCTCCCGTTTCACAACGCTGCCTAATATAGCATAACACATTAACTATCAGAGCTAAACTGAGTGGTGAGTGGCCGCAACGTATTAAAGCCGAAATATAAATGTAAAAGTAAGCCAAGTTCTTGATAACAGCTTCGCTTATAATAGAAGTGTCACGTGTATACCAAATTCTCTCGAAGTTCCTTAAATCGTACTGCTCCTGTCTTGCACAACGTTCTTCAGTTGCTTTGAAAGATTTCTTTTATTATTTGCTACTCAATAGTGCAACTTGAGAAGTTTTAACCCAGCAACTTTAATCTTTGGGTTTCAGTACAACGTGGTCAAGTATGTGTCAACTTGCTTTACCCACTATCTTAATCCTTTGTCAAATTCTAATTTAAAAAAAGGAAATCTTACTATACACGTAAAATGTAGCTCTAATAGATCTGTTTTCATGGGCTAGTTGAAAGTGGGCCGAAATGGTTCATGTCATACTACTAATTATCGGTGTGTCGCCATTTGCATCACGAACTTGGCTGACACACTGCCGTGTATCTAGATTACAGTCTCGGTTATAAGCACGTCGCAGCATTGTGGGGAACCGAGACACACAGGTCATTTGTTGGCAGAAGGTTTGGTTGGCATGGGAGTTGGGTTTTGATTGATGCAAAGTGTCAACGTGTACGCAACTACGTCTCATTAGTATGCTCATGTCTCTTGGTTTAGATGCTTATTGCGAAGGAATATAGTAGCTGACACTTCAGAACTAATGGTTAACACTGTTAGCCCAGTAGAAATTGCGTAAGTGAATTCTGCAAAGCAAACAAGTCGATTCCTTCCCAAAAATGACTTTACGTATTAATTAATGCAATACGTAAAGTCGTTTGTGGGAAGGAATTAGGCTGCAGCAACCTGCTGATGTATCTTTCGACGCACAGCATGATTTTCTTCGAGCACGGCAACGTTTTTCGGAGTTACAAATTTGGATTAACACTACTCTGACTGGCCCATACAACATCTAAAAAATCTAGAACTACATCAACTTTTGTGATTTTAATCTCGATTTCTACTGGGCTATGTTAAAGGAGGGAAGTACTTACCTAACAATTAGCAATTCTAACCTACTATACACATAAATATATATATGTGTGTTTTTATCGTGTATTCAAGAAAATTTACATGAATAGATAAAACACAAATCGCGTGTAGAATGCAACTTAAAAGATTGAATAATAAAAAAACAAAAATTGTTCAGGTTAGACAGTAGCAGATTGAAAAATAAAACAACAAATGTGTTTGGTTTATTTCTTTATCTAGCAAGTGGTATCTCATCCCATACAAAGAAACCGAGCCGACGTACTGTACTAATTATTCTGATTATTTTTTGTACATCGATCGCGTTCGGTTCCGTTCCACGGATATAGATGGTGATCTATCTATCGACGTGGAACGGAACCGAACGCGATCGATTTACAAACATACTTGTTATAATCAGATGAAAAACGCTAGTTACATCGGCACGGATTCTTTGTTTGGGATGAGGCATCTTCATGCTAGTATTTGATCTGTGATCTAGCTAAGTATGTAGATTACGTCACAATCTTCACGCAAGGGGCGCCAAACAACACCAGCACTTTCGGCATCTAAATATATATTTTTTTCAAAGGAGAAATAGATTATTTGCGTCACATACACTAATCGAAAATGGAAATAAAGAATAAGAAGTGTAATTACCAAAACACGTAAAAAATAAACATTAGCTTCCATCCTTCAAACAAAATTGATTGTTAAATGTTTCAAAATCCCTCTCGAAATGGACAATACGAAACACTGAAGTGGATTAATGGATTCCAACTGACAGATTGGAATTTCAATTACCATTAGAATCAATTGAATGGCTGAAAATCTTACTGGAGTACTTGCATACTTTATATTATGTTTATTTTGTTACGGATTTTGTGAAGTAGTGTCTCGATTCTTAGTACCACTTAGTGGGGTGCGAAAAAAACCAACAAGCAATTCATAATAATGTACTATGGTACGTTGTAAGGGCCTAGATAGAGTGGCAATAACGACTGTTCCATGTGGCATTTTGGCAGCGCATGTCAATGTCATATCGCGTTTGAATTTGCCGCTAGGGGCGCTGGTGTAGAATAAGGTATTCAAAATGTCAAATTTCATAGTTTTTTGGCTTTTATTTATTTATTTAATACTTCATGTACAGAAACGTACAGAGGCGGACTTAATGCCTTAGGCATTTTCTACCGGTCGACCTTTGGGTGATGCAGAGACCAATAGCGGTAGGTGCAATAGTGGTTTAGTGCGAGCTTATTATTTTTTTATTCTTGTGAATATTTTTAAATATGGCAGATTAAGATAGTTACAGGTTTTGTCAACCACTGCTTTAATAGAGTGTTTCGGAAAATATTATCTTACTTTTTTTGGGCTGCGCAAAACTGCAGCATACTGGATTTTACATTTAATTGCACTTCTACGTCATTAGAAATTATTTTAATTCAAACTTAGCTTCCCTGTGCGTAATATAAATATTTATGGACGTTATTCGCCAGTGGCGCCAACTGGTGAGCACAAAAACGGAAGCCTCATTCCATATATTTTGGACTTTAGACAAAGACTTTATCGCTGATGGAAGAGTGGCATTCCATCAGCGATAAAGTCTTTGTCTAAAGTCCCATATATTAGGAAAAAGCCACAAAGCAAATACAAAAATGAAGAGAATATTTTTACTAAATAATAATATGCAATCATCTGGTTTTATTACGCCCATTCTTTAAGTGACACAATTACCATTCTTTAAGTGACACAGTTTGCATTCTTTAAGTGACACAGTTTCCATTCTGTAAGTGACACAGTTTCCATTCTGTAAGTGACACAGTTTCCATTCTTTAAGTGACACAGTTTCCATTCTTTAAGTGACACAGTTTTTACCGATATTTAAAAAAGAAGTTCTCAAATCGAAAACTTCATATAATATAAACCTTTGTTACACATTTAACTCAAGTAGTACTAATGACAATAGTGAACTCAAATAAAGCTATCAAATCCAACGCTCTATTTCCATATTGCCATCCAATTCCGTATTTTCATCAAAATAAATGAACCTACTGTTCATTTCTTTTCACCTCCAACTCATATGACTTAATATTTCTTGAATCCCGGTAACGAGCCTCATTGACGTGGAATTTCGCCTTTTTTCGTGAAACGTGTACGAAAACGTTATTTTGTGAACTGTACGCAATTTATTTTTGGGAATTATGATTTTCTTATTTTTCGTATTTTAGGCTTATAACTGAAGTTTCTTGCTTGTTGCTAATGAGCTGTTTACAAGAGTTTTGTTCTGGTTTTCAAGTGACAGTATTTTGAGTGCCCTCTTTACTATGGAGTATCCTAGAGTTCTCTTTTGAGAAGCTCTATTCGGGGAAGAATAAGCTGCTTCTACTACCAAGCAGTGCTGTTGTTGGTTTGAAGAGTATATGTGCTGGTGTAATTATATGCACAAGAGACGTTCCAGTAGATATTGTTTTTATGATGGCAACGGATCTGCTATGCGATCCATAATATCAGATAAGCTCAGCATCTTTCTAGTGGGTGTGTAACGACATTAAGGGGGAGGGTGCAAAATAAATTGAAGGCTATAAATTAAACGAACATATTGCATATTGCAATGAAAATAAATATTTTAACTCTATACGAAGCAATTTCAATACTTAGTCTTAATTCCTGGTATATTTGTTGGAGATAAAATAAAATTTCTAAATTGTAGAAAATACAGTTATGGATTCCCACCAGTATTTTTTTATTTGGGGCGACTCGCAGGTCAATCCGAGTGATTGGCTACTGCTTAACCGGGCGATCCTGTGGAGTATATAACTATAGCCTCCAGCCACGCACAAAAAGCTAAACCTAAGCGACCACATTGAGGGCTACCCACTGTGGAGACTGCTGGGGGGCCAACTAGGGCTGGATCTTTATAAAGTGATTCTACCAACCGGTCGGAAAAAGCCTACGTGGAGAAAAACGGACAAGAAACTCCAATTTATTAACTAACTAGAATTTAACTACGGCTCAGCATTCTATCCTCGCCGTCGTGGCGGGCCTCGGCGGCGAGGATAGAACGAAGGCGGTTTGTGTTTTCGAATTGTGCTGGTCTCCTTACCTACTGATGACGTCACTACCTTGCTCTCTTGAAGCAGGGTAGTGACGTCATCGGGGGTAGTGAGAGCGAATCGGTCGGCGAATTCGGGCGATTCGGGAGGGTTCGTTGCGAGAGGCCGCTTGGATTAGGGGGTTACTGTGATCGACCGCAGAGTCAAAGAAACGCTTAGTAATGTGTTTCATGAACTGCTGGATCGTGGGGTTTCTATGGTCGACATGGAGTTCCTGATTACAGACGAACTAGGAGGCTCCTGTGATCTTACGGAGAAATAGGTTTTGAATAACCTGAAGCCTATGAATGTGGCGGGGCTCGCGTGTGCGAAGACAGCGCAGGCATATGTCATGATGGGATGGATGACCGCAGTGAAAATGCGCAGCTTGCACCTAAGTTTCAAACCACTGCTTGCGTTCACCATCCCGTGATTCTGCCCGTAGCGAAGGCGGCTCGAGAGCGCGCCAGCACGTCCTGTCGTTGTTGTTATTTAGGGTAACACCTAGGTTCTCGGCTTGCTCTTCCCAAAGAATCGGTTTACCGTACGGGTACGTATCGGGTTTGAGAGGACGGAGATTTTTGAATCGGTTATTGTACTTTTCGTCAGGCCTCGAGAAGAGAACAGCCTGGATTTTGTCAGGGTTGACTTCAATTCTCCAGAGGCGGCACCACTTGGCCAATGTGTTTGCGACTCTCTGGCGATTGCGGGCGATGGCATCGGGTACACGGCATGTGTAGTATAGGGCCGTGTACCCAATGCCATAGTGTCAACTGGGCCGATTTATCTTATGGGATATCACTGGAGTACAGCATGAAGGTTATTGGGGATAATACTGAGCCTTGGGAGACTCCAGCTCGTATGGGATGAGAGGAGGATAAGGGGAGGCCTAAGGAGCAATTCCTGTATTTGTAAGGAATATTCGCATTCGCATTTCAGTCGCATTTCATACATTTTGACAAGTTTATAAAATTCGTTGTCGCCTAGATAATATTGCCACTTGAATTGGAATGTTCGCTCATTCTCGAACTCCTACTCATTTAGAATGCCCCCACAAGGGCTGAAACGTCATGTATCTTGTTTATAAATATGTAATGTGTGTGAAAGTTGAAAAGTTAGTTGACCTTGTTGAATTTTATATAAGCCTCGCGATTTAGAATTCGTGTATTATTCGTGCGTTGGTTTACATACGTTAATTTGGAGTTATTTATAGAGCTTTATAACATAATTTACTGCGAATGTACATAAATGGACTACTATTATACAAAGTAATAGTTTCTATAAGGTTGGTACGATTGGTTTTTAGGGAACGTTTTCGAATGAAATATGACATATTTACCTAGTTACGCAATAAAAAAAAACCGGCCAAGTGCGAGTCGGACTCGCGCACAAAGGGTTCCATACCATTATCACAAAAAAAAGGCAAAAAAATCACGTTTTTTTGTATGGAAAATTACAACTGTTTAGCTATCATCAGTGTATTATGTCGTTCATGAGATACAGCCTGGTGACAGACTGACGGCCCGCGGAGTCTTAGTAATAGAGTCCCGTTTTTACCCTTTGGGTACGGAACCTTAAAAATTGTATTCTAGGAAGTATATTATTATAAATATTTATGATGGGAAAGTGAAGATTTTCTTTCCAATCCTCCATAATTATGGAAACTCATAAATAAAGCCGGCAGCAACCTACGGGTAGCCCTAGTAAGACCACGTCAAAACTAGCCAACATGCAAGCACGACAAATAAAAATGATGCCTCCCATAAATAACCTCAATTTTATTTAAACTTCCATTATTCTAACTACAAAGTTTAACAACATGGCAATTTTGCCAAAACTCTTTTATTAAAATGTAAATTGAGCTTACAGAGTAAAGGGTTATTCACCTTTTTATAAAACGTGACACAAAAAGTCTTTTTAGGAACAATGTCTTTGAAACTCTTTACATTGTTAGCTTTTTCACGCGGCTTCACTCTCGTGGCCTATTCCACGAAAACCGTAATATTTTCGTTAAGTTACGTACGTTATAGTTCATTACTGCAGAATCCAGTAAGTAAGCCTTCCTGGCCAAGTATGAGTTAACCGGACCGAACCGCAGGTGAGGTCCGGTTATATACGAGGCCAGGATGGCTTTTTACTGGTTGAGGCTTGTATAATGCTTTTCTCAAAAATGAAAGAAATTTTAACAACAAATTCGTTAATTAATATTGAAAGTTACATTCATATAAGGGCAATTACTGATAGATATTCTGATCGATTTACCGGGGGTATTTATATTTGTTTGTTGTACATCGTGATTAACGGACTCAAAAACTATATCTATCTCATAAAATGTCATACCAAACAGAGAGATAGATATATATTTGGAGCCTCCCTCCTATAACCATGTGCTGGCTAAACTCTAATCTGTGTCTGGCTGGTACTATGTTTTTTTTTTTTCTAAGCAGATCTAAAGAGCATAACCTACTGTCTAGAGATGGGCGTTTTCGGTTATTGCACAAACGGTTATGTAACCGATATACAGTTTTCATTTCTTCATTTCATTTTTTTAAAGAATTATTTCATGCAGATACAGCAAACCACATGATTTGTGAACTGGAACCAGTGACAATAGCTGCTCTTTTCGGTCTTACCTTGAGGGTCATGGCCTACGGGCAATGATTGGTGGTGGTTTTCCAGCAGTGTGACTGGCCTGTCTGATTCCCTCCAGTTTGGGCCCAGTCTTGTTTCACTGACACAGGAATGGTATTCATCGGTCATCTGGGGGCGTGTTAGCTGTCGTTCTGAAGCTACAGTATCTGGGTGGGATAGATTCAATTTTATTATAATCACTTTTAAGCATAAGACATAATGATTATTAAATTAGATTTAGGAATACACACACCATAGTATTTTATTTTTATTTTCAGTGTAGGTAATTATTATACCTCTCAGTTTATGTATCTTTTATTTTATTATGTAACGCATAAATACAGACATAGGTATATAGTTTATAATGAGACTTTGATGTATATTTTTTATTTTAGTTCTTGTACTTACTTTCAACATGTTCATTCGGTTCAGTCACACTCATTTTCGTACGAAAATTTGCTAACAAGTTATAGTATTTTCACATGTGGGGACGTCATTATGTCATTCGCGAGGTTTTTGCTGAAAATCAGCGCTGTTGACGATAGGTTCGTCTGAAGTCACGGCATTAAGCTGAGCAATGACCTATTCGTGCACAGATGCGACGCACAGCCTATTTGTTTTTGTTGTTTTCCACTCAGTAATCGGCATTTTGTTTAATGTCTTGTTTGTTTTTATTTGGTAATGTCGAAACATATTACGCAAGTAAATTGTCTTTGGCCTCTCACCCACAGATATACCTAACGGTGTATTGCTCTCATCAAGCAAGAGACAAAAAAAAAAATTTTTTCGTTTTAAATACGAGGCTTTTGGCTAATTTGTACCTATAGTGAATGCCACCCTTTATTTTGTATTGTGCGTTTAGTTTGTGCAGAATAAACAATTTTTCTTTCTTTCTTTTTCTTTATTTCGATATCGAAAACGGTTTTCAGATATCGATATCATTTAGTACAGTTTGTATAAGTTAAAATGTTATTTAGATGAGCAAACTAACAACAAACGCGAAATAATACTTAGAAAGAGAGTTAGCGCATATGGTTCCTATCGTTTTGTTCGTAGTTCGTACGTTTTCGTATTGTTACGGTTTTAAGTTTTGACTTATTTGTTCTCGCATGCTAGTAAGGTTTTTATTAGATACAGTTTTTGTCATATCGGTTTTTTATATAGATATCGATATGATAATATGATATCTAACACATATCCGATATAAGTTACGTTTTGATATATCGGACCAATCCCTACTACTGTCCAGTAAGTAAATTACATACTTACTTACTGGACAGTAGAAGATTCTAAATTTAAAATCTCGCTTCTTACTGGACAGTTGTGAATAAGTCTCCGGTAGAGTTTACTTTCTGGATACTTTTTAGAAATGTTATGACAACATTACATACCATTTTTGAGAAAAGTACGATTACTATTTAAGCAAAAAAGTCGAGCCTTCGCTGGGCTATTTCTGTCTGTAGGGTCTAGAGTACCCTAACATGAATTAGTACCCCTTCGAACCTAACCTATCCGTGTCTGGGTTGCCTTAGGATCACGAGTTTGCTTCGGGCGCTCTTGGACTAATTCAGTTCATTGACCATAATTACGAATTGGCCAACCACAACAGTATTCATAATGACTAGACAATGTGAATATAGAAGTTTAGATCAGTATTCATTACATCGCCCTATTTGACTTGAAGTGATTCATAATGCCCGGGCATTATACTTAGTGCACTCATTCCCTCTCATAGAGACGAGGCCTGTGTCCCAGCAGTGGGAACATTAATAGGCTGATGATGATGATGATGACTCATTAATTACTTGGTCCATAACATATACATATTTATAATCTCGTTCACGAAAACAGTTCTAACGATTTCGATAAAATTTGCAATATGGGGGTTTTTCCGAGCGAAAAATCGATCTAGCTTGGTTTCGTATCTGGGAAAAGGCGTTTTCTCCAGATTTTCACCCGAGCAGAGCTTGTTCGCTCAGGTGCTAATTATAATTTGCGTATTCGGATAGGTATTACCAAAGATAACCTTCTACAAACTAGTAAACAACCGAACAATTTAACCTCATTATGGTATTATTTCTGACGATTTCCTTATGAAGTTCTTTTAAAGATTTTTCCAATGTGTACTTCCACACGACGATATATTTTCATTTTAAACAGTATAAACTGACCTCTCATTTTATTGAGACCATAGCATATTACGAGGTCATATTATATTTGTTATGTAATAGTGTTCGGAATTGTATATAGTAATATACAATTCCCAACACTATTCCACTCACATTCCCCTCACAGCAACATCAAACGTAGAGATTCAACAAAAAACATAAGGAAAACGTGTCTAATCTGATAACATCAAAGCTTCTACTAACATCAGTCTTGTTATTTGTCACGGTACCAGCAGAAACAAATCAAGGGTCTGTTTATCTGTCACGGTATACGTCAGAGGCATAGAGCAAAGAACGTCGTGCTGGCAGCGAACAGTGACGTCATCTAAACGAACAATGTAAAGTGATTGAATTGATTTGAATGATGATATTCTAGATCTCTGGAATTACCGAAATATTTGGAAGACTGAAATTTAAAAAAAGTTTCACTCATAGCAAGGTACATAATCGCTAAATGTCATGGGCTACTTTTACACCTCAAAAAATACATAGTTTTTGTAGGTTAAGCCATAGAAGCGAAGCAGCGCGAAAGGTCTAGTTGCTAATATTTATATTAATGGTTGAGTAATTGCGCTGAGCATGTTTCGGCAATCATAGACATGTGTCTTCATAAATATTAATTGTTAAATTACTGTATATTTAAATATATAGTAATTAACTCCTAGAAACATTAATCTACATCTAAAGATCTAGAGGTAAATGTTCTGTAACAAAAATTAAACCGACTTCCAAAGCAAAACAGTACAAAGCGGAAAATTACTTTCTTTTCCGTAGTCGGTGTCTTTGTTGCCTATTTGTTTTAATTCATTTTTCGACACCGATTCGGAAAAGAAAGTAGTTTGTAGTGTTTTGCTTTGGAAGTCAATATTAATTAATAATAAATAATAACTAGGTAATATTTTTGTAAAAAGTTTTTATTTTTCTCTTTTTAGATTTGGTAGGTACCTCAAATTACCATGAAAATCATTTATTGACAAAGTACATCGCACGAAGATTTCAATAAGCCCAAACACGATTGGGATAGATTGTTTTGTTTTGGAGTTCTAGTGCCTACCTTCCGACTTCATCCTAAGGTCAGTTCGATGGTACCATTTTCATAAGTACCAATAATTTATAAGTATTTGCATCATCATAGCCGGTTAACTATTCGCGATATCTTATAACCGTGACATACATATCACTAAGGAGTTCTAGTGACCCTCTGTGGTCTTCTTCATCATTTCCACATCACCAAATGTTGCTTTCTGAGTGCAAATGCTTGCACTGTTGATGAAAATACCAGAATCGATATACGTATGCCTATAATATTTGAGGAGTTGCCTCGATTTCACCAAGATGCCATCATCAGATCCTGACCTGATGACCATGGGACTACTTAGGAAGTATACGCTTTCAAACAAAAGAAGAATTCTTCAAATCGGTCCAGGCGCCCTTAAGTAATCCTTGGTAATATACATAAAAAAAGACCCCGACGATTATTTGAGAACCTACTCCTTTTATTGTCGTTAAAAGTCGGTTAAAGAGTACATACATCACATCACACATCATCAGCCTATTAATGTTCCCACTGTTGGTACACAGGCCTCCTCTCTGTGAGAGGCAATGGGCCGTAATCCACCACGCGGGCCCAGTGCGGTTTGGTGGATGTCACATGTCTTCGAATTTTTGGTTCTAGGACATGCCGGTTTCCTCACGATGTTTTCCTTAACCGTTTTGAGAGCAGTGGTGATGAAATAATTTACACAAAGTAATGCCTGGGCTCGAACCCACGACCTACAACTTGTAAGTCGCGGCCGGTACCACTGGGCCACCACTGCTGCAAGTACATACATTGTAACTTATTGGAACGAAGTTCCTTATCGCGCGTTGCGAAAGGGGGCTAGACGGAAAAAAATCTAACGAAAAGTTGTAACGACACTTTTTGCTATAGTTGTAAGCCGTGCGGCGTGCGCGTGTTTCGTGCGTTCTAACCTATACGCTGTTGTGTTTACGAAGTCGAGAGAGTACATATACATATATATATGTGTATATATATATGTATGCATATATATATATGTATATATATACACACATATATATATATATATACTAAAGGAACTTCGTTTCATCCGGGTGTCCTTTGACACCTCTCAAGTTTTTTTACCAGAAAGGTTCCTCATAAATGCAAAACTACATGTAAACAGTCACGTTAGCTTGACTGAATGGACTGGGATTTGTAACTGACATGTTTATCTCTTACCTTGTGGAGGGGCCGAGAAATAACTCGGACACTTCGACCCATCGGGATCTATTGTGGTCTCCTAGATAACCTACTCCCAAATCTTATTGAAAACTATTTTCATGAGTTGTACAACGAGACCTAGAGATATGAACCTATAGTCTTCTGGTTTTGGATATCCAATCCCTAGGAGACTTATTTGCTTACCAGCCAGTGCATCGCATGTGCATAGAAGGTGCTCAATGCGTTCCGTATGTTCCCCACACAATCTGCACATGGGTGTCGCGGTTAGACCTATCTTCATAAGCATGTCGTTGGTTCCATAGTGCCCTGTAAAGGCCCCAAGCAGGTAGCAGATTTGCCCCTGCTCATATTCCAAATGCATTCTCGTGCTTTGAACGTAGAGCCAGGAATTTCTTGGTACTGACATGTTTGGTTTGTATGGAAAGTTCTGACACTACCATCTCTAGCAAAGCCCGTCGATGTGTCTCATAGCTCTATGGTCGGTTATATTTTTCACGCGCCCTTTGGCCTGAGCTACGCGTGACCCGAGTTCTAATGGCCAAAGAATAAGTTGGTAAGACGTGACGGTTATTAAAGCTGAGTTTAGACAGGCGGTTGACGTGTTTTCGTAAGGATTTAGTAACAGCAGGTTTTTTGTTGAACAGTTTTTGTAGGTAGGAACGTGATTACAACACGCTGTAGGGCGGAGTTTTCTGTGTAATATTATTTTGATGAAAGTTTTTAGAGTAAGTTAGGATTTTTTTCTGAAATACAGCATCTACACAATGATTTGTTGCGCTAGTTAATGGTTTTAGAAGATAGTATTTCAATGATACTTTATTTTACTTTATTTTCCTCAGTAATGTTTCAAACTTCTTAACGACATTAAAGTGACAATGCTGATAATATTAAATTGAAAATAGGCCCTTTCGACCTGACGCGAATTGACCACGACTCGTGCTAATGTCATTCGTATTTATGTTCATAATTTTAGTATATCGAGCTTCGTTGCATGTCAGCGCCCGTCTAGCCACACGCACAGCTGCCAAAACAATATCGTAACACTACCAATCACTAGATTAGTCGCCCCCCTCTGTGTCGCGTCTGTTGATTACTCTGTGCCCCTCTTCCGTCGCTACGTGTCATGTTTTATATCCCGCTTCAATAAATAATTATAGGACAGTATTTGTGCAGGGTAAGTCAACACGGCAGGTGACACAGTTGCCTCGCAAATGGTTCAAAATTCGCTTGACACTACCCATTTCAGTTTATTTTTTATCTCTTAGTAGGTAAATCTGCAGCTATTAAAATATTGCTCAACATTTATAGGAAAAAAAACATCACTGTTTCAATACACAATTATCAATAAACTTCAATAAACCTGCCTATTATAAACTGGCTTGCAAACAGACCGCTGACAGCTAACACTCAGCCAATACAATAACGCAGTATTGGTACGGAGCCAATCACTCCAACTAGCCCCTGCCACGTCTGATTCTGTTGATGTAATTTGTGCCCCTCATCCGTCGGTGCATTTCATTTCGAAATCAAGGCCATATCGACAATTTAATTTTCTGATTTTAGATTTTAAATCATAAAAACGTAAAAAATTGCATTTAAATGAAGAAAAATACAGGTACTTTTCACTGTGTCAAACCACAATCGTCATAATATTTGGCGTAAAAAGGCCGTTGACACCTAACACTCAGCCATAACAATATCGCAATACTACCTATCAATCACTCCAATTAGCCTCCCTCTGTCGCATCTGATTCTGTTGATTACTCTGTGGCCCTCTTCCGTCGCGAACATAGATATAGTATGTACAAGATACACAGAGTCAGATGGAAAACGAAACCGAAAATATAAAATCTATGTGTGAGGGAATTTGTCCATGTGTTAGTTAAAAAAGTGTTGATAAAAAGTCCATGTTCAATATCGATATCGATACTTGGTGAACACCTTAAGAAACACGATTGATGGGCAAAAACCATGCTTTGCTTTAATTAAAATACAAATTACAAAATAATATCTCGCATGTATTTAAAATACGAAATACAAAATATTTTTAAGTCGTGTATTTAAAATGTAAAGTACAGTATTTTAACTATTTTTATTTAAAATACAAATAACAAAATATTCATTCATTGGTCATTCATCGTGACATTCGTACTAATAAACTTAATCAATACACAGAAGTTCGGTGAAAATAACCGTTTGAAATGAAAATGATAATTTACAAGGTACTTGAAAATTTGACGTACGCGGTCGCCATTTTGCTTATGAAAGCTATCAAGCGCTATTTTCTGCAGAACGCATCTATTAATAAAATCGCTGAATGTATTTTGAAGCCACAAGTATTTGAAGTACTAATAAAAAAAGGCTAGTATTTAAACGAGCGAAAAAAAAATCAAATTAAAGGTGTAAAAAATACTGAATATGGCTTACTGAAATACTAAGTGGGAGACAAACAGTGGGCGAATACAAATGTTTAAAACAGCGACTTGAAAATATAAGTTTGTCGACTGGGCTCCTTTTTCTGTCTGCAGGGTCTAAAGTAACCTAACATGAAGGAGATGACGGGAGCTAAGTTCGCTCGCTTTGCTCGCTCACTTCAGCTCCCGTCATCCCCTTCGAACCTAACCTATCCGTGTCGGGGTGCCCTAAGTTCCCGAGCTCGCTTCGCTCGCTCTTGGACACGAATAAACCCGAACTCCCGCACTGCACAGTGATGTCGCCTCGATAGTTGTTTAGCTATTTTCAAAATAATAATATTCTAAAATAGAAAAAATAGAAACCCAAATACAATTAAAGTATGTAACAATATTATCACCGCAACTCACAAAAATCTCCTAAAAGGTATTACTCAAATCGGATAAATAGTCGCTTACTAAGTATAATTGTCGCCCATTCAGTATAGTTTTCGCTCGGTTAATTATTTCCCATAAAAAAATACCGCAGTCAGGTATTTGAAATTGACGACACGGTTGGCGTAGTGGTTGAGCGATCGGCTGCTGCGCTGCGTGTCGCGAGTTCGATTCCCGCACGGAACAAATATTTGTATGGCCTGCAGATAGTTCAATGATAAATGATATTATTTCTGTAAGTTGGTTTGTACAAACACGTTTACATATTTTATAAAAGTAGATGAGGTCTGTTAGAGGTATCTAGATGGTTTGAAAACTAACACTACGTTGGCCACTAACTAACCATACGATAGGAAGCGTCATTCTTACAGGCACAATTAAAGTAGGTATAGATTATTTCATTAGAAGTCGTCGATGTTTTCTTTGTATGCAGTATTTCGATTCAAAATGTTTACTACATATTGTAGAGTTTTTATTTGGAGACCATCCATCTCTGTTTAAAATTCGAATCCATTTTTCTCTTAATACAGAATTATTTGGGAATCTTTAGGTACATAAATATTATATATTATTATTTACACAACAGAAAAAATTGCTGATGAGCAGAGCACTGATGTATTCTAGCCACTGTAAAACTAATAAATGCATACAATTATAATGACCCTAAATAGACTCCGCACTCGGGTTGGCCGCAGCAAAGACAACCTCCTCAGGTGGGGGTTCTCTGATGGCATTAGTCTTCAGTGCTTATGCAGCATCTCTCCGCAGACCATGGCCCATCTCACGGAGAGCGCAGCATGCCCTGTCACCTGTACTTACGAAGACCTTATGACTGCGTCACCGAATGGTATTGCCGTGGCTGAATTCTGGGCCAAACACAATATTTAACTTTTCATATTTGCCATCGACACGCTAAGGAGAAGAATATAATGACATTCCTAAACCTACTCAAAGTAACAAAACATCAAAACACTCCGATTTTTTTTGAAAAATAAAGGCAACAATAAACATGCAACTTTAAGTACAGTTTCGATAAAAACATCTTCTCAATCGTAACTTAAATCTATTTTAACAAAACCTGACTAAATAAGTTTGTATTCATGTCATGATGTCACTAAAAACAATTAAGTTTTTATCGATACTCATGACGTCACCGCTTTGTCAAGCCCTAGCGTAAACAATCAATTTACTCTTTTACATAATATTTTCTCCAATTTTGTTTATATATACGAAATATACTTATATATAACATTGGAAATCAATATACTATTGTAAGAATCTTTTTCTGAGCCGATTACTAGCAGAAATTCGTCAAAATATGGTTCAAAACAATCCAAGGACAAAATTGTATTTACCTGTGAAACGTGTATTTATTGGGGTTATTTCGTCTTGTAACGTCACATTCACTCACAGAACAAGTCACCATAATTGTATAATTAATATTATCAATTTAAATCTAAAGATTATTATTTAAATGCAAGAAATTCACCGCGGCGTAAAACAGATTGTCCGCTAGGTTTACTTATTCGCGAAAAACATGACATATCGGTACGTCATTCACGCTCTCTTTTTCTCTTGGGTGGTTTGTACTTGATTAGGATTTCTCGCTCGCACGCTTCGTGTATCTTTTTGCGTAGCAAAAAAAAATCTAAATCTATGGTCGCGAACGTGTCACTTTCCATATCAGGCCCCTTCAATAAACAATTGAATCAAAGTTTCTGTGCAAAGCAAATCAAGTCTGCCGACTTGCAGGTAGAAGTTTTACTAGCACTGGTCTGGATATCGATTGACACTTCTCATTTTAGTTTTAATATTTATCTGTAAGTAAAACTACAGTAAACTAGGTATTAACTAAATATATATCGGTTGGCCTGGGTACTGTTTCAAACTATAATCGTCAATATAATAATAAATAATTAATAAAATAGCTTTATTTGATTCCACAATAATTAGATACAATTAATTAATTTGATATTTAATAATTATATTACTAAGTAATCATAATAAATCTACTACTCATGCAATTTTATCTCCTTCTAATGTGAACTCCCTCAGGGTAAAAGCCTCCTCCAAAGAATTCCATTTTTCCCTATCTTTAGGAGTGGTCATCCAGTCTCTTCCTGCTTTGGATACAATCTCGTCCTGCGCCCGGGCGACCTCCTTCTCACGCCATGCGGTCCTCTCCATTTTGTGGTGTTAATTGTGCATCGATTGTCATCGTATCTTCCAACATGACCAGCCCATCTCCATTTGAGACTTTGAGAGAAGTGTAGAGCATCCTTTACCTTGGTCATTTTCCGATTTTTATGTTTCTTACTCTATCTCTCAGCTTTATATTTAAACAGCTCCTTTGCTTTGCCCTCTGAGTTGTCTGTATTTTGTGTCTTGCCTTGTGATCTTAAATTCACGTTTGGCAGCCATAGGTTAGACAGGGTAAAATTGTTGTATCCAAAATTATCCTTTTCAATTTAATTTGAGAAACTCTTTTTGTGCCCAGTACTTTTTCCATGTAAAAGCTACTCTCCTGCCAATTTTATCTATGTTTCGGTCTTTTCTAAATGAAATTTGTTTTGCAAGGTAAGTGTAGTCATTGTTTTGTTTTTTCTAAGTTCATTTCCAGGCCTGCATGGACACTAGCAGTCTGAAGTTCGTAAATCATTGTGTTGAGCTTATACGGACTTTCAGAGAACACGACGATATCGTCTGCAAAGCGTAGGTGGCTTAAATATTTCCCATTCACATTAATTCCTTGCTTTGACCACGGCAAGTCTTCCATTACATTTTGTAGGACAGCTATAAATAGTTTCGATGATATAGGATCGAATCGTCAATATACTGGCTTGTAAATAGACCGTTGACAGCTAACACTCAGCCAAAACAATACCGCAATACTACGTACCCATCACTCCAATTAGCCCCCCTCCGTGTCACATCTGATTCTGTTGATTACTCTGTGCCCCTCTTCCGTCGCGAGACTGTCACTCATTGTCGGTCCTTGCTCCGTATTGCACGTCATGAATGTTGATGTTCGTCTAATTTATTTAACTTTCCTGTAGGTAATGTTTTGCGGACATAGGGCAGTGTGACATTCGCTCCTGGGACGAAGCTAACGAGTTTTATTTGAGTTGTTTGTATTTATTGGAAAGAAAATATTGTAACGTTGAAATGTTGCAAAAAGCTTTAATGTGTGCCAACACTTAATGGGAACTAACTAAAGGTTCTAATATAAACATTTATCGTAAATCGGATGAAAGTTTTCTGAACTGTAGGTCCTGTACGCACCTAAAATCGTGACAATCTAAGAAGTCCGATAACGTGTCTCATTTTACATGCGGCGATAACTTTGTATGTGAGAAATTGAAAAATCAAATTGGATTCACTATAACAACGAGTACCACTCGTAAGGATCAAGTTTAATAATTTATTAAGTATTTCTATAGCTGTCAAATCCAACTTCTTAGATTGTCACGGGTATAGGTATTAATATTTTGACCTAATTCAGTTGGTTACCTTTTATATTCTGTTGTCAGGATAGAATAGGATAGATGGACATCTTTGCCGCACTTAGACTCTCATTTGGTGCGTGCAGGCCTCCTCTCTGTGAGAGGCCGTAATCCACCACGCGGGCCCAATGAAAGTTTGTGGATGTCACATGTCTTCGTTTTTTTTTGGTTCTAAGACATGCTGGTTTCGTCACGACGTTTTCCTTGACCGTTTTGAGAGCAGTGGTGATGAAAATATTTAACACAAAGTAAAGCGCCTGCCTGGGTTCGAACCCACGACCTACAACTTCTAAGTCGTTACCATTGGGCCACCATTGTTCTCCGCTAAATAAAATATCCTTAGTCTTAATCCAGGCCATGATCTACTCGTGTGCCAAGTTTCATCTAAATTCTTTCAGCCGTTGAGACGTGAAAAGGAAACATAGTCAGACGGATACAGTAACTTTCGCATTTATAATATTAGTTTAGATACTATTATAATCAACCTTCGGGATACCAACAAATCACCCATATCTGTCACAACAAGCAGAACCGACAGTGATACAATAGTGTGTCCAATAGTGATGACTACAAATAACATTACAAAATCCCTAAGGCACCAGTCAGAGGTAATGAAAGCGAGCCAAAGCTGGCTGGCTTAACGGAATCATTGAATTTTAGTCACGGCCGCGCTCCCAAGAGTGTGCGTGATGATTGGTCGCCGCCTGCATGATTCGTGCATGAAATAGATAAGTATAAACCAGAAGGTCCATTCCATAATACGAGCGAAAATACACGCACACATAGATATGATTCACGTATAGTGAGTGCAAGTGTACTTGCGACTGTCATTTGTTTTATCTTCGACACCTTCCCGTATATAGTGAGCGAAAATAAACGCACACATGGACACGCTTCATGTAAATAATAGTGCTTAATCAAGCTAATAGACTCCCCCTACGGGGACACAAGCCTTCCCTCCGTGAGAAAGAATGGACTGTTATACACCACGCGGGCCCAGTGCGGATTGGTAGATGTCACATGGCGGTTTTCTCAACGATGTTTTCCTTCGCCGTTTTGACAGCAGTGGTGATGAAATAAATTACACAAAGTTAGACGCCTGCCTTTATTTTGAACCCAGGTCCTACATCTCATAAGTCTGAACTGTTACCACTGGAACACTACTGCTCGCCCATTGCTACACTATATAGCAGACCTTCTGCACATATCTGTTTTGTGATTCGTGTTAGGATTAAACTGAACATTCATTATACCAGGCCAGGCTTTGGCAGTAATTTTGCCGTATTGTTGGGGCCTAGTAATAGGATCCATCGTAGTGGCAAATGGATTCGAATCGCAATTTGATATAAGCATAGTCACCATTGCATCACTTGGTTAACCGGTCATAATATGACTGTGAAATAAGCAAAATTGAAAAAGTTAAAAAAATTCTGTAGAATCTTTGTTTATGACCTAAGCCCAAACATTGATTAATGAGACGTTTTTGATCAGATCAGATTTTGATCGGATTTTATGCATTTGCATGATTGCATATGCAAATGCATCAAACCTTAATTTAATAGCGTTCTTGCATATTTTAATACTTTTTCTTTGATAGTGCTTAGATCAGTAGTTAAATGTGTTAGCGGTGTTGTATTATTAATTAAATGCTGTTCTTTATAAAAACCCAGGTCAGCACTAAGAAATTTTCTGCAGAAATGGCGCTTAATTTCATGTTCTTTCTAATAACGTCAGTGGGCGTAGAAGTAATTTTCAGTCTACAAATTAATATAAATTAACAAACGTCACAAGTTTGCTCTAGAAAATCTACAAAAATATTGGTTTGTATGTTGCAAATTAAAAGTAATAATTAAATATAATAATTATTGTGACAACAAACGTGAAATCTAATGAAAACAAGTATTTTGATAGTGCATATTTTGTGCATAATTTGCCCTTTATTAGTGCATATTTGTGTTCATATTTTGGCATTTTGATAGTGCATATAATTCGATGATAGTGCATGTAATTATCACCATTCTCCAATTTATTTTGGGGTCGGCACAACAAGTCTTCTCTTTTCATGCTTCTCTTTTTGATATTAGCATTCAGTAGTCAGCCCTTTTCTATATTTGTGTCATTAAAAAGTTAAAGACCAAAAAAAAAAGTTAATTCAACACCTTAAAAACAAAAAGAGCATATAAATTCACCATTGATTCTAAAATTTCTAGAACGCTGAAAGCGTTGTCACAAACACCAATACTGAAACATCAACAACGAACTCTTAGGAATCCATACAAGAACACATCAATACTCCTTTATAATACAGACACCACGAGGGATAAAGACATAACCCCGAAATTATGACCCACACAGATACAAACTCGAACACAAAAAATCGTACGAAAAATTTCTTTGTTCCCTATGTAACTCACACATACGCAGTTCGGTAGGCGTTATTTATGACTAATAGGGCACATCAACGATATCGCTACCAGGCTTCGTATATATCTATACTATATCTAGTAATACAGGCATACACAGGCTGTGTTTTTTTTTAAGAAGATTGAATATTAAAACGTTATTGGGAAAGCAGATTGGGTGGGAAAAACCGGGTGCGTAGTGCGCAACCATTATCGCAAAAAACGGCAAAAATATCATGTTTGTTGTATGGGAGCCCCATTTAAATATTTATTTCATTATATTTTTTTAAATTTCAACTGTCTAGCTATCACGGTTCATGAAATACAGCATGGTGACAGACAGGCAGATGGACAGTGGAATCTTAGTAATAGGCTCCCGTTTTTACCCATTGGGTACGGAACCCTAAAAACACGCGGTAAGTAATGGTATGAAGAAGCAAGGGTTTGTGATTAACTTATAATACAAAGTTTTAAGATATTGGTAAGAACATATGCAGATGAAGTAGTCAGAGAACTTGATTGTTGAGCAGATTGAAACAATTTTCCGTTTTACAGTTCTTTTTCGACTAACGAAGAATGATGTTATTTATATAAACAAATAAAGTCTAACTTCCCTGTAGGAAAAATGCCTGAAAAAAAAGAGATTTTATTTTATTTATGAGTGGAGTGTGTCATTGACTGACTAACTGCACAATAAAACTCCCTGAAAAACAACAAAAAAATAAGCATTTACATTTTAAATTAACCCCAAAGGTAAAATAAATAATCCCTGCATGTAAATGATTCCCCTCCACTTATGTATGCACATCCCTGTAACAGAATTACTGTGCAAACATTGAAATAACCCTTCAACAGCGATTTCTTCAGCGTTATTGGTCCCAAGGCGGTCATAATACTGGCATTGACTTGTTTCGTGATGCATTCTGTAGGTTATATATCACAATGTTGTTTATTGCATGTTTTGTTTTATTTATTTTTCCTTTCAATGGTTTTTGGAGGTAGGTGGAACAGGGTGTATAGTCCCACAAACCTCCATAAAAAAGGAGGATCGTCCGACCAGACGGTTGTTGTGTCTGGTCCGGGCAACTGCCCAACGGTTGTGTTCAAATCGTGCCGAAAACTTTACTTGCGCGATGTAGGATTTGTGTGACGTCATGTCATTAGTTCGCCGCTACAGGTTAAACGAAAATTGGAAAAAAAATACTATTAATAGACATTTATAAATTGTAGAAATGCTATAATTATTGTGATGTTATTGTGAATCTTTCAAAGTTAGAGTGAACAGGCTTCTTCTGGGTAAGCTCACTCCATCGTCGACTTTGTCTCTGTCACCTCTGACCTAGACTAGAGTCAAGAGCAAACCCATCACAAAAAATAAATAAAAAAAAGATATGTTTAGAGTAGAAACAGCGAAAAAAAATTTACTTTGGGATAGGTACAACTTACTATGTGTAATTTTTTAAATTATTATTTAGCTAAATATAAAGACACATTCTGGCTGTCTTTTAACTTTTTATGCAAAATCAATTAAAAAAAAAAAAAAATTACAACTTAAAAAAACTAGCAAGCTATTATAAGTTCAATACAATGTAAGAGCATCTGCAACCGAACTAGGTAAAAACCTGTATCTCGGTATACAGCGCCAAACCTCTCAGAAATCTATTTGCATACAAACATTGATCTAACGAGTACAGCATTATTTCGATTTAAGAAGAAAAATAAAATAAATTAAAATAAGCTAAAAAACTAAACTAAATCGATTTTTATGTAATTTAAAAATTAGTAAAATACATGCAGACGAAAACACAGGCTACAGCTAGTTCAGTTAGTGTCTTATAAAAGATAATAAATTCCAAAACTATCCCAATTTGTGAACATGCTGTACATTGACGGCAGCGTAGGACAATTTATCACGACGAGACATCGTCTCTGCTGTAATCCTTTTGGGACTTACAAGACTACTACAAATTGTAGTTGAAAGAAATGTGTCTCTTAACAGAAATCTTTCTTACGATCTTTTTAAAAGATCCTGGAAATAGTCCGATGCTTTTGTTGTATGCAGTAAAAACTGAAAAAAAAACCTGTTTCTTTTTCATCATCATCATCAGCCTTTTAATGTTCCCACTGCTGGGACACAGGCCTCCTCTCTGTGAGAGGGAATGGGCCGTAATCCACCACGCGGGCCCAGTGCGTTTCTTTTTCATGGTCCATCAATATTCATAAACGCGCATTTTGCGTTCTGTTTTCTTTTTTATGTCTTCTAAATTATTAGTACTAGTGCCCTGCCCCAGCTTTGCCTGGGAAATAATTTATAGCCTATAACGATCTGGAATAATGTAACTTTCAAATGGTGAAAGATTTTATCAAATATGAGTATTGGTTCTAGACATTACCCTACACGTAGGAACAAACTCACAACATTCAGGCTCTCTATTTGTTATATTAGTTAAGATAGGCACTAAATATAATTTAAGTAGACGTACCTTGTTCTAAATATCGAGATTGTTTAATTGAGTTACCATTTTGAGTGTACCTATTTATTTTGAAAATTTCTAGGTAATCCTTAAACTTAATGGAAAAGCTTATTTTAAGGGTACACTAGTCGAAAATTCTTCCATACAAACTTAGTCTAGGGATTATTCCACTGTTTGATGATGTACGTTCAAAATAAAAAAATGATATCAATTTGTCTCATCATTATCTAGCCCTGTATGAAAGCAAAAAAGTATAAAAAGAAAATATTTGAAAATTATTTAATTTTAACGCATTTTTGGGCGCAAATAAAAGCCATAAGAAGACGGAAAATTGAAAAACGGCCTCCATACAGGGATAGATTAGTAGTTCCAACAATGAAAATTTGCAAAGTGTGTATTCGTACGCGAACTAGCTTCCTAGTGCTCATCACACCATCTATCTATTCCGCACGTGTTATCGGTTGATATAAAATGCATTTTAACCCCACGCACAAAATAGTTTGTGCCGTCGACTAGTGCAACCTTAAGGTCTACTCATCATCTACCTCATCATCTGCCTAGCCTTTTCCCAACTATATTGGCTTCCAGTCTTACCGGATTCAGCTAAGTACCAGTGTTTTTACATGGAGCGACTGCATATCTGACCACCACAACCCAGTAACTGGGTAACACGGTACCTCTTGGCAAGACTGGAAACAGATCTCAAGCTTCTGACTACCCGTAACGTCTGTCAAAGATCTTCAAATGACAGCCGCGACCAACGGCTTAACGTGCTTGCCGAGGCACGGAAGAAACTTGGTATGTTGAAATGGTCACCCATCCACGGACCGACCTCTTCAAGTGTTGCTTAACCTTGATGATCGACCCGTGCGGCTGTTATTATTTAGCGGTCTACTAAATTGGTAAATTAACTATTTTCAGAAATAGTTATACGTATTTTTGAAATAACCTGAAACAAATCCTAAAAGGTGAAATTGCTCATTATTTCTATCCATTATTATAATATTATTATAGATATAATGTCAAAAAACAGTTTGAACTTCACCAATGAAAGAGACACCCGCTGTATATTGACCCCTGGCGATACCCTACAAACAATTGATCACAAGGAGACGACTCTATTGTGACTCGCTCGAGACTAATAAAAGCATTGGAGAATACTCAGACGCGATTTGACGATATATTTATTGTTTTTCTGTCAATTGTGCTGTAAATGTGATATTAGATTTATTAAAGTCACACAGTTGTTGTAGCGTCAATTATGTAGCTATCTTTTGTCGAAAACAATTTAAATCTGCCTAGATTCAAATGTATATTAATCGGTTGGTCCCGCTATGCTCGACTCGAAAAATACCTACTAAAAAGTGCCGCTATGTATGAAATTCTTCGATTCTACGTAAACAATGGCGGGTAAAGGTGGAAAGAAAAGTGTTTGAATTTAATTTAATTGAGCAGGAAGCTGAAAAATATTGAAATTTAAACTATAAACATCGAAACCTTAGTTCGAAATACTTATAGGTTAAGTTTCTCTTTTACGGAAAGAAGTTTTTCACAGTGTTCTATGGAATGGATGAATACTTTATTTTTAAAATGAATGACGCGACGTGCTGAGTGGTGGCGAGGCGAGTGTGCGTTAGTATGATAAAACGGAACGTTTATTAACTTTTTTCGCGAAACTAATGGGATTTACATACTAGGTTGTCTTAATTAATTTTTTAATTGGTTAAATAAAATATTAACACTTTTCTTTATCACTGCCTACGAATGTGATTTCGTGCATAGCGGCACTTTATAGTAGGTATTTTTCAAGTCAAGCATAGTGGGACTAGAGCGTAGCGTGACTATCCGTTATTTATTATCTACAAGATTTTGTTTGTTGAAAAAAAATACCAAATTATTTTAGTCTGAACGCTGCCTAGGCCTCCCTCTAGGCGGAGCGACTGTATGTGAGACGCACATGACCGATCTATGTGGCAACACTTGGAGTAGGCCTATGTCCAGCAGTGGACGTCTTTTGGCTGAAATGATGATGAACACTGACTGCGGCTTGCTGATAGAATACCTAGAATATCTAAAAACCTTTAGATACGAGCCATAAATGGTCATGGATCCAGTTTAAGATTACCAAAAATGAAACTTAACTGGTTTAAGCGTTACACCTGTGTGGCTGTTAGTATTTAGCCACTATTTCCTAAAGGATACGCATACATCTGAAATTAAATTCCAAAACCTATACTGGCGATTTCGAAATTTAATCACACGGTACTGTATCTCAATATTCCAACACTAGCTAGGTGACGCAGATCGCTTACGGCCCGCTATCTTCAAGATATCAGTGCTAAGCTGAGCCGCGCCGGAGATTGCGTCACCTATATCAGCCGACGGCGACGACTGGTATCAGGATAATCTAGACGAGTCGACGTCATTTCATCTAAGGTTTTGAGCCGAGATTTTTCGTCGACACGGTGACGGCTTTTCCGAAATGTGTTAAAGATTTGGTACGAAATAATCAAATGTATATTGTACTTTTCAAAGACTGTGTAGGGATGATGGTTTCTTAGAAATATGTTTATTGTAAAATGATTAAAATGATCCCGCTTGGCTTTTGTGTAATTAATCTTAAGGGTACACTAGTCGAAATTTGTTTCATACAAACGTAGTCTAGGTATTATTCCACTGTTTGACAATGTACGTTCAAAATAAAAAGTGATATCAATTTGTCTCATCATTATCTAGCCCTGTATGGGGCAAAAAAATAAAAATAGAAAATATTTGAAAGTTATGAGCGTCGAAAGTTCCACATTTCGACACAAATTTTAACGCATTTTTGGACGCGAATAAATACCATAAGAAGACGGAAAATTGCAAAACGGCCTCCATACAGGGATAGATTAGTAGTTCAACAATGCAAACAATTTTATTTTGAACAGATAGATTTATTGGTTTTTTCATGATATCTAGACTGCCGAAGATCTGTTTATAAAATTTCGCGCGCTCGGTTTCGTCCTAAATCATTATCCATTTCGCTACAAATTTGCAAAAGTGTATATTCGTACGCGAACTAGCTTCCTACTGCTCATCACAGCATCAATCTCTTCCGCACGTGCTGTCGGTTGATATAAAATGCATTTTAATTTCGTGCCGTTGACTAGTGTAACCTTAAGTAATCAAATCTAAGAGATTAAATTGTTTGTGTGTTTAAATGTCTGTAAAAGATAATCTCAGAAAGTACTGCTCCGATTGTGTCACTGACCCACTAATCAGTAAGTGTCATGGTGTAATTATAGTTTACTTTTTGTCCAGAGACCAAGGGAGTGAAGCGGTAAAAAGTTAGTTATTTTCAAAAAACGCATAAAGGTCGTAGCTTATTTACTCAAAAGGATGACTGGTCGCTGTCCACGCGCCAACCGCTTTCGCCTTCCATTTTCGAAAAGCTAGCAACGTGCTTCAAGCGGGCAATCCGCGCGGGTCGACCGCTTGAAGCACGTGGTAAGCGAAACGTCAACTATCGAGTGGTACGATGGCGGTAAGCTGGCTTACAGCAAGCTGTCTGCTAATTTGTGTTGTCAATGTAAAGTATGTCTACAGAGGACGCCTTGAAGCTCACATTTCAATGAACATTATTTTTCTGGGTCGGAGCGGTGTCGTATAAGTCGGCTATGACCTTAATGTGTATGTCATATAAAGCTGTGAAAAAACCTAACCTATTTAAAAGGTAAATATAGACTTCTACGGAAGAAATTACGAACACGGACCTACAATTCCGACAACCACTTTTCTGTTTCTTAGATTTTCTTAAACGGTTCCACGAGGCGCACAATTGTCGTAATTATTTCCACAAAAATATGTACAGTCAGGCCCACAATTAAAACACCCCACGCACCAAGTACAGTGGCGTAGATAATGGTGCAGACAATTTGTCACAAGACAATGCCCCGACCGTCCCCTTGAGACAACTTAAGCCACCGTCATTTATGCTGGGCTGCATTCGCTCGTGTTGACTGTACTATAGGTACAGTATGTTTTTTATGTTTGGGTACATTGTATGGGCAGTGAGGCCAATGTATTGTTGGGCAGATTGAAGGTAGTATGTCTACCTTTTTTGGGATGATTTGGGATGATGAAACTTTTATAGTCATTTCATAAGACTGATTAAGAATGACAAAGTGTTGTGGTTTTGAAACAGAAGATTTCAGTTTTTTACGTATACAATACAATAAGTTCAACATGAAGAATAATATAATCCCTTTGTTAACATCAGAGAAAATGACATACTGTATTTTTTTGCAAAATAATAAATCTAGTCGTACATTAAATCCTTTTGGTGTGAGATTATATTATGATAAGACATGATATCAATCTTGGAGTAGCCCCAGGGTTAAAAATTACTATAATCTCAAGTCTTCATACAAAAGCTAACAAATACCAATGTACTTTTTCATAACAGTAACCAGAGCATATTAACGACCCAAAACTACCAACGTTTTTTTTGAAGATTTGATCTTTTACTTTACTTATCTCCGTTGCTAGGCAACGCTTGCGTTTGGTAGAAAAATAGTAAAATTACTCAACTCAACTTTCAACTATTCCTGTGGTTGATAATAATAACGTATAGACCAAATTCAACTGTTTGGGTAAATACTGAAGTCATGTATCGTTTACTTTTCTTATCATAGTCATCCGCCAGCCCTATCTCATATTTTTGAAGTCGACGCATCATGACGTCTTCTTTCTCCATACAATTATTTGCCATCGCCTCAATAGTAACCTCCTTCCTAGCTGTATCATCACTCACACAATCTATCTAAGTCTGCGGTGTCTTTACTGCGCAATTTTCTTCATACTGCCACCAAAACTGCGCTCTCCCAAATCCTTCTTCTCCCAATCCTCGATTATGCTGATGCCAGTTATTTGTTTAACTGAAGTGCACATGATAAGCTTGAATGACTCCAAAACTTTTGCATTACTTTCATATTTAGTTTACGCAAATAATTCTATGTTTCTGATTTTCGTATTGATCTCAAGTGGCTGCAAATCCGCCTTCGCCGGAATGCCCATATTGACCCAACTGCCGAAGGAGGGTAATGTGTTTATCAGTCTATGTATGTATGTTTGTTCCTATGTGGCATTCTAGAGACCAAACGCGTTGGCCGATTTGATGGTTCTTACATCAATCGATTCGTCTTAGCCCTGCGAGTGTCACTGGCTACATTAATAATGGCAAATAGAAAAATGGCGGATTTTGAGCACCATATTTATTTTTCTTCGAACCACCATATTTATTTTTTAACAAAATTCCTTTATTTTACATGTGCTTTTGGTAAGCCAGCTCGCAGGCATGTAATGTCCAACTGCACAGCATAATTTTCTCCTTCTTTACGTCTTTTAAGTTCGCTTTTTAAGCAGTCGGGTTTTTTTAAGTAACTTTTTTTATCATAACTTTACAGTATGCTGTTTATTCCTACAACCCCCTCTTATCTTTTAAGAACGCATTTAAAGTTCCTTTCATGACACTCATTCAAGAAACTTGAGATCATCGGGAAATTTGAGACTTTCAATACCTGCTCATTCCACTAAGTTTTAAGACCAATCGTTTACGGTCTAGCCTGTGTGATTGTGGAATGATTTGCCCTTGTCAGTGAGACAAGCCAAGTTATGGTTAGAAACCATTTCCTTTTTCTCTAACGTTTTTCTATTTCGATCTAATTTTATCTATGAATACGTGTAATATTATGTCTGAATGTTTTTATATTATAAGCTTAAGTATAGTAGTTAATATTGTACCGCGAAGGACTATACACTTTGTTCAAGTGCACGATGATTGTTCTGTTCACTTGAGATGATGGAAACCCGGGGATAATGAATAAAGGATCTTTTTATAAGCAATAATGAATTAAATCACTGATTTATTTTACTTAGCAAGTGGACTAAATGATCGCGCGTATGCAAACCCTGATGTAGCTTAACCTACTTACTATTACGAAATTTGCGGGTTCACCGTGCAAATATAGTAACATAATTTTTTATACATTTATTAATATTTTAATATAGCAGTACACACAGACAACCCCTGTTTTATTCTATGTTATTTAGGTCTATCCAAAGTATGTCTGGTATATATCGCTTTCGGCGATAAGGCCGCATTTGTATCCGTAGAAATAAGTTTTCTCTTTCTCTTTTGTTTTAAAAGAGATGTCCAACTATTTTTTTGTGTACAATAAAGTATATTCTATTCTATTCTACCGTTTCTTTAGTCTTATTCTACTTACTTATGTAACCATCCACATTCTATCTTTTAAATTCTGATACGACCAAAACATTTGAGGATCATTATCACATCACATCACATCATCAGCCTATTAATGTTCCCACTGACATATGCCTCCTCTCTGTGAGAGGGAATGGGCCGTAATTCACCAAACGGGCCCAGTGCGGGTTGGTGGATGTCACATGTCTTCGAATTTTTGGTTCTAGGACATGCCGGTTTCCTAACGGTGTTTTCCTTCGCCGTGAGCATCATGCTCAGACTGAACTGCTAGATGGTGTCTGTCATTGTATACCTTAACCGTAGTTTTGGGAGCTCAAAGTTAACCATTATTTGTTTGCAGACACAAATCTAGGCTATAAGTCGAATTAACCAGAGCGTCCATTTCCTTGAATTCTCTAACAGAATAAACGACAGCCACCATAAAGGCAGTGTACCACTGGTACCACAAGTGTGCCAATTAAACTGACACGCAGTGTACACTCTACACAGTGACGCAGCACTGGTACAATGGAACTAACAATTTATCACTACTGGAGACAATGTGAGCTCGAGGGACAGCTTAAGCCCGCCGCTCTGTTATGCATTTAGCGTCGTTGTCGAGGGTCTGTTGTGTTGAAGATGTGTGTGTGAGCGTGTAAAAGAAAAATTATAGTGCGTACAGTCAGGAAACGGATAATTCGCAATGGGCTTTCAACTAGAATTAAATGTAGATTAAAATCTGAACCGAAATCTGATTCTAAATCTGCGAACTAAAAAGAGTTAAACAAGAAGAAAATCATGCTGTGCAGTCGGAGGATACATCTGATATTGGTCAGCTACCTCGAGAATACGTATCCTCCGACTACAAAGCATGATTATCTTCTTTTAATGAATTAACTTTTTTTTCAACACACTTGCTCATAAAGTGGCTCTAATTTCACCGCAATTAGGCACATAATGATACCTGTTATCAAACTGTGATTTTTTCATTGCTATTATTCACAAGTGAGTTATAGAGTTTTTTTTTTATTTATTGGTTTAGTTGCTTTGTTCTTAAAAAAGTTTCGATACAAAAAAGAGATAGTACAAATAAATTAATGTACCTATTGCTTGCTCATTTCATGCAACTTCGTATTAATTTCAACTTGTACGTGCTTAATAAATAAAACGCACTCAAATATAAATTTTATTTGCTCTGTAATTATGAAAAATTTAAATTCCCTATTTTGTACGTGGCTAAAACACTTTCCACGAAAAGCCAAAAGAAAAAGAAACCTCATTATTTTAGTCTATGGCCGATTGCCATTGTTAGATGTGCGCGCATAGGAAAACTGATTAATTTTGCCCGCCATTGTGAAAAAAAATTCACAACTCGTTTTTACTGTTGAAAATGATTTTTTGTATTATTTTCTTCACAAGTGTGTTGAAAAACGTCGTATGATACACGTGTGTATTGATGATTACCGTCCTCGGCTCTCTTAAGACCCTCACCTACGGCTCGGGTCTCAATGGCATATGACTGTACAGCCACACCGCAAACGATGCGTCATTTGTTGTCCTGATCTCTGTGCACAAACACTTGCACCATGAAATACCTGTGCAAGGCCAGCGCTATGGCTGTCGAAATGGCTGAGTTCTGGTCGAAGCACAAGAGCTAAGTGAAAAATTGAAAATGGAATCATCGACACGATGAAGAAGAGAAGATCAGCGATGGCGATGGTCCAAATGCCAAAATGATTGATCACGTGACATTTCTGTATGTACATATTTTATGTTTTTCAAGTTGTTATTGCGACGCTTGCGACGCCTCGGGCAAGCTCTGCAGTTTGGTAAAAACAACTTTGAGAGAGAGGCCAGCAGAGGAATATAGCTCGGCTGGGCGGCGTTTGGGAAACTTCGTCGAATCTTCAAGTCGCGTATTCCACAGAGCATATTATAAAGACTAGATCGAGAGAGAGGGTCTTTAATCAGTGCGTCCTGCCTGTTATGACTTACGGAGCCGAGACGTGGAAACTCACGGTACGAGGGACTATACTTGGAGTCTCTCTGCGGGATCGAATCCGGAACGAGGTGATCCGACAGAGAACCAAAATCTCAGAGAATAAGCAAGCTGAAGTGGCAATGGGCCAGCCATATTAGCCGTAGAACCGATGTCCATTGGGGTAGATGGGTTCTTGAGTGGAGACCGCGAACTGGCAAACTTAAGGTAGGACGCCCTCAGGCTCGGTGGAGCGACGATCTTCGCAGGGTGACTGGTAGCAGCTGGATGAGAGTTGCTGACGATCGAAGCAAGTGGTGTGCAATTAGAGAGGCCTATGTCCAGCAGTGGACTGCTATAGGCTGATGATGATGATTGTGACGCTTAGGGTTTATCTCTTTTTTGGGTTCCGTACCCAAAGGATAAAAACAGGACCCTATTACTAAGACTCCGCGATCCGTCTGTCTCTCTGTCTGTCGTCCGTCTGTCACCAGGCTGTATATCATGAACCGTGATAGCTAGGCAGTTGAAATTTTCACAGATGCTGTATTTCTGTTGCCGCTATTACAAAAATACTAAAAACAAAATAAAATAAATATTTAAGTGGGGCTCCCATACAACAAACGTGATTTTTTGCCGGTTTTTGCTATAATGGTACGGAAAACTTCGTGCGCGAGTCCTACTCTCACTGGGCCAGTTTTATTTATTCTCACTAATAAAATTACCAATAGCTTTTATCAAAATTTACAATCGATATCGATACAGTTACTGTCTTTATCAAGATATAATGATACCCAAGAAACTTTAAACAGTTTCCCAAACACCTAATTTTGTAACGAATCGATCGAAACTTCTTAAATCACCTCATCTTCTAAGGAAGAACAAGGCATTGAACTTATACAATTAAGTCTTCCATTTAGCGAACTTGTTATTATAATATAGATAAGTTTTGTCTGGATGGAAGCCAGACTTTGCTGAGTATTCGGTTTTTCTTTTAGACGTTTTTAGGCTACGAGTTTGAGCTTGTTTGTTCTGCGAAGTCAGATTTTTGTAGAATATTTTTGTTATAACAGTTAAGGTTTTCCCAAGAATACTTACAAAAAAGTTACCTAAAATAAAATCAAAAGCAGAAACCTGCAAAAATTGAAAAGTTTGAATTTAGATTTACACGGAAAATCTAAGCACAATAAATTAAACCAAAAGGCCGAAAAACATAACATTTGGTGCTTTTAAATAATCAATTAACTTCAATATTTAAAGAAAATGCTGAACTACGCGCACCCTATTTTTGCTGTAGTGAGCTTAAATGCTTTGCTTTGTATATCTCGCTATGAAGTCTTGCGTCTTGAGACTATTGCGAATACTATTTCATATCATCCAAACACCCTTGTAATTTTATCATAGCATATTTATATTCAAACTTTACATCACATCATCAGCCTATTAATGTTGCCACTGCTGGGACACTCTCTGTGAGAGGGAATGGACCGTAATCCACCACGCGGGCCCAGTGCGAGTTGGTGGATGTCACATGTCTTCGAATTTTTGGTTCTAGGACATGCCGGTTTCCTCACGATGTTTTCCTTCACCGTTTTGAGAGCAGTGGTGATGAAATAATTTACACAAAGTAAAGCGCCTGCCTGGGCTCGAACCCTCGACCTACAACTTGTATGTCACGGCCGATACCACTGGGCCACCACTGCTCTCAAACTTTACAAACTAACATTATTTACACACGCCTGCACAATAAAAAAATCATTACTCCATTATTTACAACACCAACGTAAAGATAAGCAATCGTTGCACTATTTACAAAATCAATAACCTACCTCCAAGGAAAACTGAAACAACTCCCACACAATCCATTACGTGTTTCCTTAACACCTTTTGTTCAAAGTTTCGCGCTAAAACAGCAATGTACAACTATTGCTTCGTTTGTAACAAACATAACAAATGTTTGACATTAACTGGGTCGGTATACGGACGCGAAGTTAGGGTAGTTTGGAAGTTTGCCAACCCTGAATTAGGGCATACACTTCATTAAGTAAATTGATAAGAGGTAGACACCGCTACTGAGGGTGTTTAGTGTTGGGGCTTGGAAATGGTGGACGCGCACCTGTAGTCAGGTAAAACTTTTCATTTTCGAGGAGACGGAAATCGTTCGTCTGCAATACAATTGCCTATGCTTTACAGTAAACTAGCTTTTGCCAGTGGCTTCGCCCACGTGAATGTTGAAAATTATCCCAAGGAAACGTGTGCCTGGTATGAAAAGTATCATTTGTGCCAAATTTCATCCAGATCCGTTTAGTAGTTTTTGCGTGAAAGAGTAAAAAACATACAAACACACTAACACACCCACAAACTTTCGCCTTCATAATGTAGTAGGAAGTAGGATACTTTACAATTTACATTGTTAACATTCTTTTACTGCTGTGCCTTTTGGTTTTTCTCTTCGCCCGCTATCCTGCGGTTGTGGGTTGAAGTGCGCGTCCAGAGACGTTTGTCGTGGTCTGTTCGTTTGTTTCTACGATACGTGAATCATGCGATGCGTCTTTTAGGTACACATCACACAGGTGTCTAGTTTTGTTATTTGGCACAATGTTGACAAAACTAGAAACTTAATAAAGCAAATTTGGCTAAATCTATACAAAACATCGGACTACCAGACACACGGCGATGCACCATCGGTACATGGTGGACCTCCCAACCATACGCACAAAACTTTTTGAGAACACTTTTTATGCGTACAGCTAAGGAGTGGCATTCCCTGCCGGAGTCTGTGTTTCTCGATAGCTACAATCTAGTGGTATTTAAGCCAAGAGTGAATATGCTATTTCTAGGCAAGCGTGTCTCACCGTCGACCACATCATCGCTTACCATGAGGTGAGATAGCGGTCAAACGAGAGCCAATAGAATAAAAAAATACTGTCCTTCCGTTATTGTCAAATTTTTGAAGGGCCATTGCCACAGGGTTGCCTGCTTGTCGGTCTTCTACAGATTGTACTTCGGTGAGTGTGCTCAAGAATTTCACGACCTCATCCCACCAGCCCCCTTCTACCATCGGACATCTAGACGCACTGCAAGTTATCATCCTTACCTTGTTGCCATTCCACCAATTCGCACCAAGCGCTTCCAAACATCCTTCATAATGCGCACCGGCGTCTGTGTTTCCAAACGCATTTAACCCGAATCTCTTCAAAGTTAGAGTGAAGAGGCTTCTTCTAGGTAAGCTCACTCCATCGTTGACTCTATCTCTGTCACCTCTGACCTAGACTACAGTCAAGAGCAAACCCATCACAAATAAAAAATATGAAAAAGGGCAATGACCCTATTTCTGCCAACCTGTGAAAAATTGTTGATAATAAAAAAATACTCCAAAGAAATAGCCTGAAAGCATCTACGTTTCAAAGGACATTGAATAAAAACAATACAAACTGGTAAAATAAAGTGCCATAAATACGGGCGTCATTATTGTATCCCCACGCCCGCCATTATAGGTACTATCTCCATCATTCATCTCTCGACGACAATGAGAGAAAAATTGCATATTGTTATTATTTGATAAATGACGACTATTGTTCTATGCGACGATACGAAGCGAGGACAAAGGATACGGGCCTTTTATGATAAGACAACAATGTACTAATTGTGAAATTATATGATTAATTTCTTTATTTTGTTGAGTGATCTGGGTACCGTTGGGTTTACCAGAATTATATTTAGGACATGAAACCAAACTTGTTTGGTCGTTTTGTGTTTTAATTGGTATCTTATTCTTATATCCAAAATGTTATAGGTTTAGTCCTCGCCAAACTTCTTGGCCGCCCTGAAGTTGGTTTACCGCATGCGCGTGGCACGAAACGGTGTTGTTTTTGTATGAGATTTACTACTGCGCAGCCATTGTAGCCAACTTCAGGGCGGCCAAGAAGTTTGGCGAGAACTATACTATCCTACTGTTATTATAAACTAGCTTTCCCCCGCGGCTTCGCTCTAGTCAACTGGCTACCTACCTACCCGACCCTACCCTATCCTACATACCTACCTACCTTTCTATCCTACCTAACTAACCTACCCTACCTACCCTACTCTACCAACCTTCCTACCCTAATCCTACCCATTTTTTTTGTGTTACCAAAAGTAGCCTATGTCCTTCCTCAGGATGCCATCTATCTCCTTGCCAAATTTATTGAATTCCGTTCAGTGGTTTAGGCGTGAAAAAGTAACAGACAGACAGACAGAGTTACTTTCGAATTTATAATGTTAGTATGAATATGAAAGTCTGTTTATTTAGATATTTGTTAATCGACAAATGAAAGGATTTGGTGGCACATTATGTCTTTTTTATTTTTTTTTCTTTAAAAAACGTTGCCCCACACTAGGAATTTCTTCCTGTATCGTGGGTGCATTTACAAACATATAAACTCACATACACAAACACCCAGAGCCGGAACAACTACGTGTCGCGGGAATCGAACCCGCGACACGTAGCCCAGCAGTCAATCGCTCAACCACTGCGCCAACCGTGCACCATTATGGTAGACAATTGCCTGGACTAGGACAATGAATTCCTGTGATGACGATAGTATGTTCCTGTAGGATAAACTTAGACTTCCTCGCAGTCGAAGTAGTCTGCCTGGCCTGTGCCCAATTATTTTGGGGTCGGCATTCAGTCTAACCGGATTCAGCTGAGAACCTTTTTTACATAGAGCAACCACCTATCTGACCTCCACAACCAGTAACTGGGTAACACGGTACCTCTTGACCAGACTGGTGTCAGATCTCAGGCTTCTGACTACCCGTAACGACTGTCAAAGATCTTCAAATGACAGCCAGAATCAACGGCTTAACGGGCTTGCCGATGCACGTAGGCAAATCGCTATGAAATGGTACCCATCTACGGACCAACCTTGGCAAGCGTTGCTTAACCTTGAAGATCGACCCGTACGGCTATTATTATTTAGGCGAGATACTTAAAAAAAAATTAGGAATAACTAATGAAAACTGCCAAATGGAGCACATTGATTTACCTTTAAAGTTTTATCAATGCATTGCAATTGACATCTTAGTTCAGGAAATAGTGCAATTTAAGACACAGCTATCGAAATTGCTGCTGTATATTGCCGATAGATTCGTTTCCTTTTGCGCCCGTGACATAAATGGTCTCCTCCATATTTTTTTTAGTGTTCGGCGTCTCGCAGTTCAATCAGAGTGATTGGCTACTGCTTAACCAGGCTATCCTGTGGAGACTAAACTATAGCTTCCAGCCAGGAACAAAAAGCTTAACCTAAGCGACCACGCTGAGTGCTACCCCCTATGGGGTCGAAACTCGAACCTCGGCTCAGGGCGTCGCTGGGGGGAATATTTGGCCCCTGCTTAGAAACTATCGTCTCTTATATATTGCTATAGTTCTCGCCAAACTTCTTGGCCGCCCTGAAGTTGGCTACAGTGGCTGCGCAGTAGTAAATCTCATACAAAAACAGCACCGTTTCGTGCCTCGTGCATCCGGTAAACCAACTTCAGGGCGGCCAAGAAGTTTGGTGAGGGCTATACCTTTTATTATTTGCATATGAAATTACCTTGTTCATCGCTTAGATTTTTAACAATTTTAAGTTAAATAAAGTGAGCATAGTTAGTATATATTAATGATAAGAGTGTCGACAGCATTCAGCAGTTGCAGCAATTCTTGGCACTGCACCGACATAATTCCACTTTTTATTGCACTCTGAAAATTAAACATGTATCATTTTGTTATAAATGGATAGCTTTAGGTAATGTAATAAAAGAAGAATGAGCGTTTCAGATTTAAGGAGTAAGGTTTCTTGAATCTGTTTTAGTAAAAAACTTTTTACAAAAAATAGACCGACTAGACTTCTAAAGCAGAACACTAAATGTGCAAAAATTACTTTCGTTTCGGAAGTCAATGCGTCTTTGGTATTATATTTTTATATTTATTGATATTTTTATATTTACTTTTGAATATTATTTTCGACATATTAATATAAATATTTTTTCTTGTTTTTTTTGCTGGAATGATTTGAAAATGAAATACATACATATATTTGTTACTGGGTTGTGGAGGTCAGATAGGCAGTCGCTCCATGTAAAACACTGGTACTTAGCTGAATCCGGTAAGACTGGAAGCCGACCCAAATATAGTTGGGAAAAGGCTAGGCAGATGATGATGATGATTTGAAAATGGAATTTGGATTATTGTTATTATATGTTTTTTTTTCTTTTGTTGTTGAATAACTGTTTTCAATTATTGACATATTGTTATTTACCAGTATTTTTAATTCGATTTTTTTATGGTGTTTTCTCTACACAATGTATATTGTTAAGAAATAAACAACTTATGACTTTGGAACCTCTTGTTTTTATCGTTTTTCAACTCCGACTGCCGAAACGAAAGTTGTTTTTGCACTTTTTAGCGTTTTGATTTTAGAAGTCGGTTTATTTTTTGTGATAAAGTTTTTATAATTACTCTTTTAAGTTTGAGTAGGTCTTTTTAGTTTTATCACTAAGTGAGCAAAGTCTATAGTAAAGTAGGTACCTAAAGGATTAAAAAAATACCCATAATAACTTAATTCACACACTCGTGTAAAAAACCTTCTTTAACAAAATTGTCTTTGTTAAAGAAGGTTTAAAACTAATGCTTACTTGTTTAGCCACCACCTCAATATTTGCAATCAACACAGAAATAACTTTAGAATTAATATTCACGAGACAATCATGATCACGAGAACATGACGCTTGTAACGGTGCCGAAATATCGAGCTCTCAACCAAAATCTAAATATACATGGTAAATATCCCGAAACAAATATTAATTCTAATGATTGTGACCCTGTTAGCTTAAAAAGAAATAACTTTGTAGGCTGGTAACAGACAGTGAATAGTTCAAACAGCGATCACAAATTAATGTGACCTAGTTAGATAGTTCTAAGCAGCGACTGAATCCTCTAATAAAAGCAATCAATTTTAAAAGCGTTTATTTCAGCAAAACCAAATTTGCAGGTACTTTTAAATAAACTTCAAGGAGTCGATTAGTTACTCTGAAAGTTGACACTATTTGCACGCAACTAAAACATCGATCTCTATGAAGAAACTTCATGGACACTATTTTTCTTGAAATCAAGTTAATATATCTTTCCAAAAAATCCGGTTAACCAATATTCAGCATCAAGACAAGACAAGACAATGATATTTTATTTCAAGTAGGCCACCAAGCGGCACTTTTGAACGTTAGGTACATTAAAATTTACAAGTTATAAAAGTCGATTCTACCGTACCATCTGAAATTAACAGGCAGTAAAACAATATTTTAAAAAAGAACATAATAAACTTAACTAACACTCCACACCCACAGACATAACAACCCATTCTATCCACAAAAAAAAAAGAAAATCTTCAGCAGTACCTTTTAAAAAAAAGAAAAGTTCGGAAAGAGGCCAGCTCGTTCGTGTGTAGCCAATGTGTCCACAAATTCTGGCAAAAAGGCCTATTCCAATAAAAACTCCGTGAGATATTGCGATGGTCAATACGACGTACTGGCCAGTAATACGGATTCTCGAATGAAAATGCGGAATAGTATGTACGAGGATTGGATTGATTATGTACTGAGGAACTTGTTTGTGTTCGTCATGTTGAGTTATTGATAGGACTTTTGTACACTTTGTATCTTCTAGATATATGGAAGGATTTTTTCTATGTTACTAGGATTTTCCATACTTTTGAAAGGGTAATACTTAGGTACTGTAGAAACCTATTGAAAAATAAGAAACAATTACTAACCAGTTTTTCTTTTTACAGGTAAGTTCCTGATTTCTTACAAATGGAAAAACTTAGATAAAAACCTCAGGTAAATTTTGTTGTTGACTATCATTGGAATATTTTCTGAACGTATTTGTTATGAAAAGGTATGTTGTTAATTTTATGTGACAGATTCTATCAAGGTGTAAATACAAAATAAAATAAATAAATACACTATAAACCTTAAAAGTATTGCAGCTACTTATTATAAACTCTATTTTACTTGAGATTAAGTTGAATATCAATTCATTATTAAAACTTCACACGATCACTCAAGTCTGCTTCCATTTAACGAACATGTAGTGTAAACCGACACAAAGCCGCAGAATGCCACCCATCTCGGCTTCCAAATGCAGCCGTTAGATGCTCGAAAGTAGATCGGCCTAATCCTAAAGCCATGTTTGTTCACAAAGGAATGAGCATTTCAGCAACCGTAGCGTCTGCTTGTTGCTTGGAATGCACAAAACATTCAGTTAGGCTGGTCTTATATATAGAAAGATAGATAAATCATTTATTTAGTGCACACAAAAGACACAGCACAACACATAAAATCTTAATTAATTTATAATAATAATAATATAATTAAATAATAATAGTTAATAATTATTATAATTTTAATTTAATTATAGGCGAGCTATTTTCATAAAGCCTTTAAGGTTTTAATTACTAAGGTTTTAATTTTCTATGACACAAAGAAGAAAAAAAAAATGATCGTCTGGTAGCGGAATGGGCAGGCGACATTGTTGCCATTAACTCTTACCTGGATAACTTGGTTGGATGGTTGGTTCTTCTACTTCTTTTCGTGTGAGAATGTGGCCACCTCTGGTGTCGGAGTATGAAGCCACCTCTGGGAACCCCACAGGCCCCTGACCTGGCTATTTCAGACTTACATTAACTGTTTAAGTCCAAGTTTCCTCACTATGTTTTCCTTCACCGTTGCTTGTGATGTCCAAGATAAACTTAGAAAGTAGGTACATAATGAATTTGAAAAAGTTACATTGGTACTTGCCCGGATTTGAGCCCACGACCTCAAGCACGAGAGGCAAGCTAGCAACCTAGCCACTGGGCCACCATACGGTTGGTGAAGGAGTTGGGCTATGAATAATAAAGACTGGCAATAAGTTGCCTCTCTGAATTATTACCTGATAATCATAACTGGAAAAATTAAAACCAGCCAAGTGCGAGTAAGACTCGCGCACGAAGGGTTCCGTACCATTATCGCAAAAAACGGCAAAAAAAACACGTTTGTTGTATAGGAGCCCCATTTAAATATTTATTTTATTCTGTTTTTAGTATTTGTTGTTATAGCGGCAATAGAAATATACCATACACCGCTGCTTTACCTTTAAGAGTATATGGTGTTTTGTAGTCCGCTTCTTTCATGCATTATGAGAGTCCATGAAAGAAGCAATGTAATTCTCTGAAATATTGTTTTATTTATTTATTTAGACTTCATGCACAAAAGGTACAAAGGCGGACTTTATTTAAAAAACACGGCTTCTACTTACCTCTAGAAGATTCTCTCAAGAGATTCCGTAACCGTAATCCGCTGACAAACTTTATGTAATATGCCTAAAACGTGGCAATGCTGCCAGTCTTTTGGGCACAAAACCAGTGGACAACGATGTGGAGGAGTTTTTCGACGCCATAAAGAAGAAGTTTATTAGTTTATTTTTAGGATTAGTTAGTAGTTTTAAGTGTATTTGTATGTAGTTATAGTCTATACTATATTACTATATCTATACTATATATAATATATATTAATATTATAAAGAGGAAAGAGTTTTGGTTATTTGTACCGAATAGGCTCCGGAACTACCGGACCGATTTTGAAAATTCTTTCACCAGTAGAAAGCTACATTATTTCTAAATGACAGGCTCTTTTTTAACCCGAAAACGGGTCCACGGGGTGGGGGTGGTCCACGGGAGCGAAGCCGCGGGAAACAGCTAGTATTTTATAAACTAAATGACAGAACAGTTGAAAGGAAACCGCTTGTCCTGATATGGTCATGTGATGAGGAGGGATGAAATTCATGTTACTAAAAGAGTTATAAATACAAATGTGGATGGATGGAGAGAGAGGGGACGGCCAAAGAAAAGATGGATGGACTGTGTGAGGAGTGATATGAAAGACAAGAGAGTCGGTGATGGCGTGACGGGGGAACAAGACGGTATGGAAGAAAAAAACCTGTTGCGTAAGATGGTGATATATTTTTATCGATATGCATTCTGAATAATATCCCTATTCTTTAGTAGTAACTGCATATTGGATGGTCTAGTGGTCGCAAGTGCTATATGAACGTGGGATCGATACCCAGGTCGGTCAAAGTGTGGTTGCGTCCATTTGGAATTTCTCAATCACAGCCTGGAATCTGAATTTGTGCCTGGTAGCAAGGCCTATTACTGACGGTAATAGGCCTTGCTAAATTTGGGTATGATATAGGTGCACTGACTGACTGGTAATTCAGACTTTTTTTTTACCCTTGAGAAATGCTCATGCATACTGCGCCACCACGGGGAGATTGTGCAATTATGTGGAACTGCAACCCACTAAAACTCCTCGGTGTCCTCCTGTGCCGCTTATGGCGGGAACACGGGCACGCGTTAGCTTTCACCGCGAACCCGCCGCGGCTGTCTGTCACCGGACCCTCCTCTGGGGAGTACCCCCCATCACCGTCGCACCAGAACACACTGTACGCCGTGGCCACCCCAGGCCCCCTAGAGAAGTTACAAACTTTTCGTATCAAATATATTTCTACAATCGTTAACGCCTTATATTTGTTTGGTCTGACCACGTGACTTAACATTCCCATACATTGATGACTTTTCTACTAGCGTTATCGATTGTACATTGTCAACTTTGCTACAGGGCTATCCTTTGTTGAATACAGTCGTGAAATTATGTGTTCACACAACATTGTGAAACAGTGTAATCATAAGTATACAAAGTGGTTCAAAGTTCGTACCCTAGGTACTATGTACTATATTATATTGTGGTGACGTTACATGCCACAATAGTTCTGTTCTATTGTTGGAGACAAACAAATTAATGTTGAATGGGTTTCGTGAACGAGTTTTTGGTTTGAATTCGTGAATCTCAATTTGAATGTGAATTCAAAATCAGCTTTTGTTGTTATATTATTTTGTACTTTTCTATGTGGGCTGGTATTACTTATTAACCGATTTCTTCAAAAAGGTGGTTCTCAATTCAACAGTATTTTTTTATGGGTGTCACCTCAGAACTTTTTACTAGGTGAATCGAATTTGATGATTCTTTTTTAGGGTTCCGTACCCAAAGGGGAAAAACGGGATCCTATTACTAAGACTCCGCGATCCGTCTGTATGTCTGTCTGTCTGTCCGTCTGTCACCAAGCTGTATCTCATGAACCGTGATAGCTAGACAGCTGAAATTTTCACAGATGATGTATTTCTGTTGCCGCTATAACTACTACTAAAAACAGAATAAAATAAATATTTAAGTGGGGCTCCCATACAACAAACATGATTTTTTTGCCGTTTTTTGCGATAGTGGTACGGAACCCTTCGTGCGCGAGTCCGATTCGCACTTGGCCGGTTTTTTTTTTATTTGAAAGCTAGTGCTTCTCATGTGGCCTTTTTTAAATTTGGTCAAGATTACTGCAATCGCATGTCTGTTTATTGTTTACGCCATTTCATAACATAACATCAAGCCAGTAAGCTCTAAGTGTCGCCGCACACGAGCCACACGTGACAGCCACAAACGCCGCCACGAGAAACTAGAATAGTGTAGCGCGTGGCGGCCATCGGCGTCAACCGTGTGCGGCGAGTCCATACAAAATGTATGAAAACTACATGAAATATGCTGGTGGCGGCGTTTTGTGGTTGTGGTCGGTGGCTCCGTGTGCGGGGACCCTAAAGGGGTACGCAGATGTGTACAGTTTAAAATCTGGTACACTCTATGTCACCGCTTATGTTCAAGTTTTATGTTATTCGGGTAATCTATTCTGGCATAACCTTGTGCATTACTGGTGTCAAAGAACGAAAAAACAAAAGAACACCGACTTCCTAAATTGAAGTATTTTTTCACTATGTAGCGTTTTTTTTTAAGTCGGTTGTATTTTTTGTAAAGTGTTTTTATTTTTCACTTTTTAGTTCTGGAATATAATGAGCAAGTTCTATAATAAGGTACCTAAGGTCTGTGTTTCCGAACGCATTCAACCCGAATGTCTTCAAAGTTAGAGTGAACAGGCTTCTTCTGGGTATGCTCACTCCATCGTAGACTCTGTCTCTGTCACCTATGACCTAGACTAGAGCAAACCCATTACAAATAAAAAAAAAAAAAAAAACCTATAATGCACAAGGTTATGCCAGAATAGATTATCTAAATAATTTAAAACTTGAAGTTAAAAGTGTAAGTTTTCTAAACTATTGTTATGAAGTCGTTCCTTTTTATTTGTAGGATTACGATATATATGAGATAGTGGTCAAGCGCGAGCTTGTCAATAAAAACACAAAATTCTTATTAATTCTTAACTATGATACTAGAAATCCCATTAAACTACGAAATATTCAAAAGACAGTAACAATGAACGTACGTGGGCTACTGGAAGATGGGCAACTCGACACCGTCGAATGAGAAATAACTCGGTGTGATGAACCAGGAAATTAGATAGAAAACTTTGCTTGCTTAGCAAAGTTTTCTATCTAATTTCCTGGTTATAAACATTGATACTTTTGATCACTATTGCAATGAGGAAACCAAGCAAATTTTGAACTTAAACTCTGCCTAGTCCCCTAGCAATAAACAGTAAGTTAGTTCAACTGTTATTGTACGTAATACCCTGAAAGATATACATAGGGGTTGGGTAACGAAAAGCCCAGAGAGCACTTTACCCGTTTGAGTTCTTTAGTGGCTTCCTACCCACGTATGAAGGTGCTTTATTAAGCCATAGACGTAGAAAATTTATTTACTACAGAGTTCGTTCAGTGGTTCATAAACCGTGGGTGTTTACTCGTCATACTTATAACATTCTGCGTACGTTTAAATGTTCGGTTGTATGTTTAACAATCACGAATTAACGGATTTGGATAAACATTTTGGCATATAGTAATTTGACTTAGTTTAGTATTTAGTGTGCCTACTTTTTATCCCAATCCTTCCTCTGAGATAATTTTCGACTTTAAATATTCAACATAATATATTATCATGCCAGTATAACTCCAAGATATTCTAAATACATAAAAATTCAAGAGTGATCAAGGTATAAAGTCACCGCCATATAAAAACATAAAAGTCGTTAATACCGGTCTACCAATGTATTCCAGTATTTCAAAACGAATACGAAAATTGTGTCTTTTTTACATTGGAGTAACTATGTCACTATCATATTATGCCATTATCTATATAGTATACTAGCTGTTGCCCGCGGCTTCGCTCTCGTGGCCCACCCCACAGGACCAGTTTTCAGGATAAAAAATAGCTTATGTTACTCGGGAATAATGGAGCTTTCCACAGGTGAAAGAATGTTTTAAATCGGTCCAGTAGTTTCGGAGCCTATTCGGTACAAACAAACGAACAAAAAAATCTTTCCTCTTTATAATATTAAGTATAGATATGTTACCGCTAATTTACGTAAATCAGTTAGAGTGCAGATTAACTTGTATATCTGCAGGAGCAGATTATCTGGTCGAGTCCATTAAAATGAAAAAAAATATTAAAGTTCTTATATTTACTACATAATCTGCAGACTTCCTAGATAATCTGCATTTTTTTTTGACATCCGTACCTATCTATTAAATTCTGATTGGTGTTAATAATAATTGTGATGGTTGTAAATATATTATTAAATTCAAATGTATTAATAATAATAATATTTTGCATGCCGTAAGGCAAAATGTATTGGGAGGTACCTACATTATCAGCAAATAAATGATTTCGTTCTTTATTTCAAATGTAAAGGCAGTGTCGCTAACACGATCAAACAAACGTATACGGTATGGGGTGTTCTTGACCCTTTCACTTGGCATTCAGAATGAGTTAATAACTCATAAACACGTAGACCGATATGCATGAGAAAATGGTTCTACGCCTATACCTTTAATTTGAGACCAAAATTATCAAAATATCTCCATAAACAAAAAATCATGTTTTCAAGTTACGTAATTATACTTTTTGGTACAAGTCGGGTCAATGACTTTTATTTTTTTGTTATCTAGCGGAGACTTTATTCAATAAAAAAATATAGTTTCGGAAAAACCAAAGTTCATACATTGAAAATACACTATTACATTCTATGACATGGTATTTATTACCTTCAGAATTTAGTTTCCACACTACAAGGTCGGGGCAAGTAACAATAGTAATCAATTAGGGTTCCTTTCATTGTTTGTTCCCGTTATACAGAAGCTGGGGTTGCCGCTACCCGGGCTAGTGCGAGATGATATATCATGCTCCATGTAACAGCTGCAGGACTTGGCTTTTGATAGTAATCTAATCCATTTTATAGAAATTTTATAGACGCAGACTTTTCATTAAAGTTGCAAGTTCCTAAAGTTCACAATAACTGTATTCACTGCACCGATATAAAATCACATACATCACGATTTGCCAAAAAAAATGGTGATAAGATTTGTAATAAGATCAAAATACCTTACGCCTCTGTAAAACAGGTCTTATTTTAGTTTGTGAAATAGAGAAAAAGCCATTTGCTATAGAAGGGGCACTAATCCAGACCCGCTACTCACAAAATCTGAACGGACAAACTCAATAACACTTAGGCCCATTTTTTTTATCCGTAATCAACTCAAACAATGGTTAAATATGCTAACCAATTGTTTCAAATTTCGATAAAACGCATTCATTCGTCAATTGTTAGTCTAATAAATGATCAATTAAATAATTCTGCAACTTATTTAACCATTGGTTAAGTTAACTACGCATCAAAAAACGGTATTAGAGATTAAATTTCTATGACCAACAGGACAACTAAAAAAAACTTTTAAATGCTAAACTGGCTTTTAGAAGCTCAAAAAGATGGCGCACAGTGCGATATTATCGTGTTTTTTTTTTTATGAAAACTCTTTGTCAAATCTTCAGAGGTAGAGAAAAGGAAATATAATAAAAACATACGACATATCCTGAAAAGCAACGAAATAAACATCTTCCATATTGGTTTCTACGCTGCATTGATATTTGATTAAACCCAGTTCTTTTTACGGTACAGTTTTCTATAAGCCAAAGCCTATAAAAGGTTTCCACGAGTAGTCAATAGTTCCTTTTTGGTATTTTTTATTTTCATATGAGATGAGAGATTTTAAATTCACAGTGGAATATGTAACGGAGTGAGCTATATGAATATGACTGTTTATTTAGTTTTTTTGTAATTATTAACAGAAATGATAATAAACGCCAGCCATAATAACGTTTTATTTTGTTCACATCACATCACACATCAGAATTGGCCGTAAACGCGGGTATCCACGCGGGCCTATTGCGGGTTGGTGGATGTCACATGTCTTCGAATTTTTGGTTCTAGGACATGCCGGTTTCCTCACGATGTTTTCCTTCACCGTTTTGAGAGCAGTGGTGATGAAATAAATTACACAAAGTAAAGCGCCTACCTGAAGCGGCTCGAACCCACGACCTACAACTTGTAAGTTGCGGCCGATACCACTGGGGCACCACTGCTCCTTTTTTATTTTGTTATCGAGGGAAAACCTTCAAAAGAAAAATGACCAAGCAGTGCGAGATTTCTACCACACAAAATAACCCCAGTGATCACTATTAGTACGTAGAAGGAGCCTCGTGACCACCCCGGTATCTCCTCTATGCAACGCCTGTTTGATATAGTTAAACTCTTGACGATTCTATCAATAAAATTGCCAAAAAACGGACATACATTAAAAAAAATGTGGTTCGAAAAGCTCCCGCAATAGAAATATTATAAGCGAACAATAAAGCATCATTTACAATGATCCAGTTCTTAGAGCGAGTCTATTATTGAAGGAGCATCCCTACCGTCCAATCATATTCCCCTCTTATTGAATCGTAAAAAAACCATTGTTGTGTTATAAGGAACGGATCATATTCTGATTTCAAAATATATCTCCATTTTAATAAACAGAAAAGTATTCGAGGGACTATTAAAAAGGGCCGTCCATTTGTCGAACGAAAATAAATGTTTAAAAGCCAAAACAGGTATTGAAATCGTGAGAAATGGCCTTTTTTCACGGTAAAATAAATGCTTGAGTAGGGTTATTTTTACCCGACTGCGAAGGACGGTAATGTGTTTATCAGTCTATGTATGTATGTTTGTTCCTATGTGGCGTTCTAGAGAGATTCGTCTTAAACCTGCGAGTGTCACTGGCTACATTTAATCTGGAAAATAGAAAAATAGCGGTATGTTTTTTCTTCCCAACTCATCGTGTGGGGTATCAAAATAAAGGGTTTTAAGAGTTGATTTCAAAAATATACAACACTTTATGTTCTAAAAAAAAACCTATAAAGTTGTAAATAAAAAAACTTTATTTAAAAGATCAAAAAACCCGACTGTTTAAAAAGCGAAGTGAAAAGACGTAAAGAAGAAGAAAATCATGCTGTGCAGTCGGTGGATACATCTGGTTTTGGTCAGCCAGCTCGCGAATATGTATCCTCCAATTGCACAGCATGATTTTCTTCTTCTTTACGTCTTTTTAGTTCGCTTTTTTGGTCGAAATGTTTTACTTAAACTTTATTGAAGTGTATTTTTGGGCTCTTTTTAGTTTTGGTTTTGATATATTCTTTTTCAAGGCTGTCGTTTTGTGTTAGATCCATTTTAAAACGATTATCCCCATTATCATTATTATTATCCCCACTTCCGAATATCTTCATTTTTTTTTTTTTTTTATCTTATATAGGCTTGCGCTTGACCACCATCTCACCTGATGGTAAGCGATGATGTGGTCGATGATGGAGCACGCTTGCCTAGAAGTAACCTATTCGCTCTTGACTTAAAGACCCCTAGGTTGTAGCTATCGGGAAACACAGACTCATAAATTATGGCATACTTATTGTGTTATTCGAAAAGTTCTGGATTGGTGACTGCGAACCGGAAAACGTTGCGTTGGAAGGCCTCCCACCAGGTGGACCGATGACCTGGTGAAGGTTGCGGGGATCCGTTGGATGCGAGACGCCTATGTCCAGCAGTAGACATCCTTAGGCTGAAATCATGATGAGGATTTGTTATTTTGATTTATAAGCTATATTTCTGTAAAGTTTCATCAAAATCCGTTCAGTAGTTTTTGCGTGAAAGAGAAATCCATCCATCCTCACAAACTTCCACGTTTATAATTTTAGTAGAATTTAAATAGTGTAGGTACCTATCTCAACAGCTAATGCGACTTATTGTTTTCGCAGTAAATATTCTCTTAAAAGAAGAAAAAGATCATCCAAATAATTTCAAATTATTTTATTTCTCCCTAACTCATAAGCTTCTTTACTTGAAAAACTGGCCCAAAAAGACCAAATAAACAGTCCACACTAGATCAGATCTGATAGAATACGTCCAGGCTGGAATTAGGCCAGTTCGCTTGGCCGGGAGCCAGGTGATCTCGACCTGTGGAATTATGCATGAGACCTATAAGCGGCCGAGTTGTTGCAGTTATGAACAAACGACGATATTATTCTAGGAACAGTTTTTGTTTGGTTAGTTCATGTTGGTTTTGTGATGGATGTTTACATTTTTAAAAGAATTTCGTGTTCGTTTTTAGGGTTCTGTACCCAAAGGGTAAAAATGGGATCCTATTACTAAGACTCCGCGGTCTGTCTCTCTGTCACCAGGCTGTATCGCATGGACCGTGATAGCTAGGCAGTTGAAATTTTTATAGGTGATGTATTTCTGTTGCCACTATAACAACAAATACTAAAAACAGAATAAAATGAATATTTAAGTGGGGCTCCTATACAAATAGCGTGACTTTTTTGTCGTTTTTTTGCGATAATGTTACGGACTCGCACTTAGCCGGTTTTTTTTGTATTTGTGTACCTTATGGTTTGGTTTAAATATTTTAGGTTACTACTTATTCAGTTACTTACATATCCAGAGTGGCTAAGACCTCGCCTCTTGTGGTTGAGGTCGTGGATCCGGGAAAGTACCAATGTGACTATTTCAAATTGGTATCGGCCGTGACTTACAAGTCGTGGGTTCGAGCCCAGGCAGGCGCTTTACTTTGTGTAAATTATTTCATCACCATTGCTCTCAAAACGGTGAAGGAAAACATTGTGAGGAAACCGGCATGTCCTAGAACTAAAAATTCGAAGACATGTGACATCCACCAACCCGCACTGGGCCCGCGTGGTGGATTACGGCCTATTCCCTCTCACAGAGAGGAGGTCTGTGTCCCAGCAGTGGGCACATTAATAGGCTGATGATGTGATGTGATGTACTTTCTATGTTTATCTTGGACAGCGCAGGTAACGGCGAAGAAAAACATTGTGAGGAACATGCTCCAGACAAGTAGCATTCGATGTCAGCGAAGGCGAAGTCGAAATGTCAAATGATCACGTGATTTTCCTATATCGCTTGTCAATCCCAGATCCCATACAATTTTGTCTTTTTGACAATCACTATCGTCAGCTTTCGATGATAGAGTGTCACTTGTCCAGGGCATCTTATATATTTAATGTAAGTCTGAAATAGCTTAGTCTGAGGCCTGTGGGGTTCCAAGACGTGGCTTCATTAACTCTGACACCAGAGGTGGCCACATCCTCACACGAAAACGAATGAAAAATTTGGTATTCTACGCAAGTTTTCGATTTTCGACAAAAGTCTAATATATTTATTTGTAAAGCGTACGAATACGCTTTACTGCTGATACACATATCTGTGTGACTGCCTCTTTTTTAAGGCGGATATATTCCCCAATGATAACGCGGCACTTTCTGTACGCCCGCTCGGAGCCAGAATATCAATATTGGACCTCCTTTTGGACAGCTTTGTTTGCAAAATATTTTTTTATACGCCTTAATATATTTCTGCTATTTTCTGGATTTACAGGCCAAACCTCGTATTTAAAAATGTCCAAAATCAAGACGCAATCTCATCTTGACGACAATTGTTATCAAAAACAAAATTTAGAGCTGTTTTGGCAGATTGGAACTGAGATTACTGTCTTAAAAATACGAAAATTTACTCTCTGTTTAAAACAAAAGATAAAATATTTTCCAGGCTAGAAAACATCCCAATTTCGAAGCAATTAGAAACCAATCGAATTCAAGCCCGCGTGGGATGTTGCCGAGTTGGTCGGCTTGATTAGTTGTAAAATTGAGACATTTGTTCATATAGGCACGGTTCATACCTACACATTTCTAGATAGTGCGGGGTTCGTTTCTCAGGTCAAGTACGATGAACTATGATGTATATATTGTAGTCTGTTATGTAGCTGATTTAGTTTCAATTTATCATTTTGGATACTTACCTATATTACGCCAGAAATATAAATACAGCGAAAGTATTTTTTTTATTTAGCCTACTCCGTTTCACTCATGAGCAAAGGGCGTGTTCAAATCCTTCCGGTTAGTCATTTCTTTGAACGATTTGTGTGAGATATGCGCGAAAAAAACAGTTTAAAACAGCATAGTTTTTAGGGTTCCGTAACCAAATGGCAAAAAACGGGATTCGTCATGTCTGTCTGTCTGTTTGTCTGTCCGTCCGTATGTCACAGCCACTTTTTTCCGAAACTATAAGACCTATGCTGTTGAAACTTGGTAAGTACATGTATTCTGTGAACCGCATTAAGATATTCACACAAAAATAGAAAAAAAAAAAAGAAAATTTTGGGTGTTCCCCATACTTAGAACTAAAATTTAAAAATAAAAATTTCATCGAACCTATACATTTTTTTTTATTTGTTGTAGGCTCGCCTGATGTTAAGTGATGATGTGGTCGAAGGTGAAGCACGCTTGCCTAGAAGCAACCTATTCACTCTTGACTTGAAGATACCTAGGTTGTAGCTATCAGGAAACAAAGACTGTATGGAATTCCACTCCTTAGCTGTACGCACAATGAAAGTATTTTCAAAACGCTTTGTGCGTATGGGTGGGATATCCACCATGTACTGATGGCTCATTGCCGAACTTCTTGTAGTCCGATGATGGAAAGGGCTAGGCGGAATCAAATTGTGCAGTTCCACCGCACACTCCCCGAAATGTAACCGATAGAAAACCGACAGGCTGGCAACTCGTCGTCGGTGTTCAAGACTCTGGAGCTTTGAGTCGACCAGCGCATCGTTGCTGATAAGTCACGTCTGTCAATCGACTCAAGTGCATCAAGTTGGTACCTGGCAGATCCGTCCCAGAGGTGAGAGCAGTACTCCATGCATGACCGAACTTGCGCTTTATAGTAATTGAGCAGCTGTTCAGGCGTGAAGTACCGTCTCACCTACGCAAGGATCTCCAACTTTTTTGCATCCAAATGAGCCTTTGCCTCAATGAATGGACCAAAATTAAGGGTCAATGCCAACGTAACACCAAGAAGGTCGAGATGGTCCGTTATCGGCACAGTTACATCATGGAAGGATGGTGCCGGGTGGAATTGGCTCTTTTTTGCGGAAAAAAGACACACGTGTATCTATGGATAGGTCTTCAAAAATGATATTGAGGTTTCTGATATTTGTTTTTCAAAACTGAATAGTTTGCGAGAGAGACACTTCCAAAGTGGTAAATTGTGTGCACCCCCTGTAACTTCTAAAATAAGAGAAAATAAAACTAAAATAAATATATGATGTACATTACCTTCCCCAAAAATTGGTTTGAACGAGATCTAGTAAGTAGTTTTTTTTTAATACCTCATAAATCGTAAACCGCAATTTACCAAGTACGGAACCCTTCGTGCGCGAGTCCGACTCGCACTTGGCCGGTTTTTTATATATTTCTACCTTAGACTTTTGCATCCACAAAAAATATTCATCATCATCAGCCTATTGATGTTCCCACTGCTGGGAAACAGGCCTCCTCTCTGTGAGAGAAAAAATATTCAGTGAATTTAAATTCACCCGTATTCGTATAATGTATTTGTCCAATCTTGATACACTCAAAGGTCGATACCAAAAACTCAACCCGACCATCCCAAACTCAAAATCTCAAAAACTCCTTCGTCTATTTATTATTTTTTCAGGACAATAAATTCAAAAGCTCCCCACATTTTAAACCACACAGCGACAACACATCATTATACGACCTCGGCAAAGTTAAGAGGTCACGGGCAGGAAAGTCCACACAACGAAAAAGCGACCCTTTTAATGAACACTCGAAAACGCAGAACATAAAAGCTGAGATATCTTTTCTCTTTCTTCCGTTAAAAGATAAAATTAATAAAAAGATTTTGAGAGGGAAATGAGGCGGCTAAGACTTGGACACAATATGTAGGATACGAAGTACTTAGGACTTTTCATTCATATTTTATTTTCGATACTCTTTGTGGTTGTTCAACCTTTTTGTTAAGTATATTTTCCTTGTTGGGTTGGGAGTCATGAGTTTTTTAATGGCTGTCATTCAAGTATATGCTGCCTACATGCATTAAATTTTAAGGGGTTTGCTGAAAACGGAACTATTTATAGTTTCGTCTTGTCCATCTGTCCCGATGCTCGATGTCCATTTTACTCGAAGGTTATTAACACTTTTTTTTAATTATTTCAGTCCATTCAAAGGTTTTCTGGTAAATATCGCTGTCAGCGATATGGTCGCGATTGTACTCATTTGTCAGTTTTTAGGGTTCCGTACCCAAAGGGTAAAAACGGGACCCTATTACTAAGACTTCACGATCCGTCTGTCTGTCTGTCTGTCCGTCTGTCACCAGGCTGTATCTCATGAACCGTTATAGCTAGACAGTTGAAATGTTCACAGATGATGTATTTCTATTGCCGCTATAAGAAAAAATACTAAAAACAGAATAAAATTAATATTTAAGGGGGCCTCCCATACAACAAACGTGATTTTTTTGCCGTTTTTTGCTCGATATTAATAACGGCAACAGGTAGATACTTGAAATATTCACAGAATATTTAGTTGTATATTCACTTCAAAAAATAATAATTATTAAATTAAAATAAAATAAATTAAGGAGGACTCCCATACAACAAACGTGATTTTATGCCGTTTTTTGCGATAGTGGTACGGAACCCTTCGTGCGCGAGTCCGACTCGCACTTGGCCAGTTTTTAGGATTCCGTACCCGAAGGTTCCAAACGGAGCTCTATCGCTGCCACTCACTTGTCTGTCTGTCTGTCCGTCGTCTGTCACACAGGTTTTACAGCCAAACGCTTGGCGTTACAGTCTTCAAATTTTCACAGTACAAGAATCTTGTAAACCCGAAGCCATACAATTTTTTATTGTTTTTATTGGGGGCTCCCATACAGCAAAAGGGGTGCGCGAAAAAAAATGCCCCATCGAGTGAGGTATCGTTTTTAGAACTCGTTGAGTAGATACATACTGTAATTTTTGTTTAAAAAAACATTGGAAAAAAAAGTAATTAGAAGCCACCAAATTCAGCATTTTTCACATAATTTTGTTCTGAAGAATTTTTTAACTTTCCATTGACCGATAAACTTGAAATTTGGTGATATTGTTCAGTATATTTTACAACTAAATACCAATGTTCTTATTCTTATTCTTTATTGCACACAAAACATAACATGAAGATACAAATACAATGGACAGGTTATGTACAAAGGCGAGCTTAACCCATAATTGGGTTCTCTAACAGCAAACCTCAGTTGTAATAGGAAATTTGCGTATGAGGACATTGATCCAAGTGCACAGCAAAATTCCAAGTTAAAAAACATTGAATATCAAAAATTCTTACATAGGTACTAAATAAACTAAACAGATACCTACGTGTAAACATAATACATACTATATTACAATAAAATACATAACTAAAATCTTAGATTTACAAATAAATATTTATGCGTCATGTTGATAGGATGTTGCTTTATTCTTCTCTTGAAAACTTCCAACGAAACGCTGTCCTGTATAGAATGTGGAAGAGTATTCCAGAGTTCCAGTCCAATATGTTGTTAAATAAGATTTTTCTTTGATATTCCTATTACAACTAACTTGATTTTTCGGCTTGGTATGGATCCCTAAATGTGCGAAGTCCTACACGCTCTTGGCCGTGAGTTCTTTGCAAGTAAAAAAAAAAAAACAAAAAAATACAAATCTTTAATTGTAACTTATATCGATTTGGCACACGGATAGACCATGGCTTAGATTATAGTATAGGATATTTTTCATCCCGGTATAATTCCCAGATAATTTACACCCTCCATTTGGGATACATGTGCTGAAAATGCTAGTACCTGAAACATAATTTTACCGCACTCAAACAGGAACGTGTACTACGAAAACCAATTTATAACTAACTACCTTATTCCGCTGTCAGAATACAGACAATTTAGAGCTCCACGTTTTCTAAAACAAAGCCTAATTATGGACAAATTACAGCACTTGGCAGATACGAAATTACTTTGACATAAATTGTGTGAACGAATTTGGGAAACCATTTTGTATTAAAATTACTTATTCAAAAGTAATTTTAGATAATGGGGATTATTGTCGCTCATAACGAAGTGAGCCTCGGTTAAGACGCTTACCTTACGTTTAAAAATACTGAGGTAATAAACAGGTAAGGAAAAGTGTCTTGTAAGGGAAAATATAATTTCAATTACAATTGGTATCATTTTCTCTGAATTGGTCACTTTTTTTTTAGATGGGCTTGCCCTTGACTAGTCTAAGTCATAGGTTACAAATACAGAGTTGACGATGGAATGAGCTTACCCAGAAGAAGCCTATTTATTCACTGTAACTTTGAAGAGATTCGGGTTGAATGCGTTCGGAAACACAGACGCAGGTAGTGAGTTCCACTCATTCGCTATGCGCATTATGCAGAATTTGGAGGCGCTTGGTGCGAATAGGTTTAATGGCAACCAGGTAAGGATGGTAACTTGCAGTGCATCTAGATGTCAATTGTCTACCATTGGACATCTAGACGCACTGCAATAGGGGGCCGGTGGGATGAGGTAAAGGATTTCTTGAGCACTCTCACCGGAGTACAGTCTGTAGAAGACCGACAAGCAGGCAAACATGCGGCGATGAGCCAAGCTGTGAAGCTTGGCATCTACCAGGTCAACGTCGCTAATGAGCTTCTTAGCTCTGCGTTCCACCGAGTCAAGCGCGGCAAGTAGATATTTAGCTAAGCCATCCCAAAGGTGGCTGCAATACTCTATGCGAGATCAGACTTGCGCTTTGTATAGAGTTAAAAGCTGTCCAGGTATAAAGTATCGCATCGTTATATTTAGGATGCCAGTTTTTTGGCCGCAATTTGAGCTTAACTTCCCAGAATTTTATTCCTATTAGCAACACTATTGAATGTTGTAATAATACAGCATGCTTTTTCAAAATTAGCTGCTTCCAGTTCTGGTTAGGAATATTGATTTTTCAACAATCTAATTATGCAGTTTTAGTTTGAATCAAAAACCGCCCTCGTGACGCCTTTGAGTGTTTTTCGCTATTAATCATAATTTCGGATTTGGCCATCCACGCTCACTTAAAAAACTCACCCTGTATATTCCTTAAAAAAAAACAATGATCTATCTATCTAGCCTAATTTGACCTTGTTCTAGTTTATTTAAAACAATTTTCTTCCTCCATTGACTTCCCAGTTGTCTGATCTCACCCTGAAGAGGGGGGTGAAACGATTTGCTACTAAAATAGGGCAGTTATGAAGGGGCGTTCACCAGATTTAAGGGTAGATACCCTTAATGATAATTGCGATAACAACGCGTATTTCGCGCTTTTTGTGGAGATAAGTATCTCCCGGAGGCCCTTTTACTAAATATGGTTACGTTTCACTCCCGAGAATTTTGAAAGAAGAACATTGAATTCAAATACAAGGTTATGTTTTTACCCGACTGCTCTAGAAGAAGGGTAATATTTTCATTAACATCAAGAAAAACAACGTCGAGTTATTTTCATATGTAGCCACTGTCAGTCTACAAAAAAATGACGAGAGGTGTCGTGGGACATCCGGTAGGAACGAAGCGCCTATTATGAATTATTAAATAACAATCACAATGAAGACATAGTAACAAAATAATAGTCTACAAAACACTACAAACTAATACTCAACTCAGAAATCAGCCCTAAATCGATAGGGCTCGAATACTACCCGGAAACCGAAATACTTTGATCTCAATGCATAATCATAATGCCTACCCGACCATGGCTCGCTTCAGTGAGTTCTACGACCGTAGAACATTCATTTGAAATCCCTTCGATTTCATAACCATTTAGTAATTTGAATACCATAAACTTTGGGGTATCTTACAAGATTATTGCATGCCTAGAATGTTTCGCTGTACAATTTAGTTTGTTATAGTACACAGTTGGTCTTTGAAAACTTTGACCATACTATACTTTGGGTAAACAAACTGACATTCTATCAGCGATGTCGTCGTGGCCCAGTGGCTAAGACCTTGCCTCTAGTGCTTGAGGTCGTAGGCGACATCGCAACTGAGGCGGGCCGCAATGTCGTATGTCCCTGATGGTCCCATACGATATCGCGGGTTGGAGGCCGCGGTGGGAGAGGAGTGCCGGTACGAGTATTGCGGTGTGCCGCTCTCCCTACCTTCCGCGGCCTGGACGGATTCGCCGCCGTCTGATGATGGACGCGTTGAAGCCCGAAGAAGGTCCCTATCCCCTGTGACTGAAAAGTGGTAGGTGGCGGAGCCACTGACTTTACCCGTCACAGGGGGTCGTCTAGCGCCCATGTGCTGGTTTGTTCCCTGTAGTGGTCACGGCGTGCAATGTGTTCTGGTGCGCCGGTGTTGGGGATATGTGCTTTTCCTCATACGAAAAAGAAAGAAATAGTTGGTATTCTGAGCGAGTTTACGATTTTCGAATTCCGATATTTGTAAAGCGAACGAAGACGCTATACTGCTGTTATTCATATCTATGTGACTGTCTCTTTTTAAGGCTAATATATTCCCCAATCTTAACGCCTGGGGCCTTTGGGGCCTGTGTGTGCCCAGAGGTGGCTTAATACCTATGACACCAGAGGTGGCCACGTGCTCACATGAAGAGAAGAAGAAGAGCAATGTCAAAAATCAAAAACGCAAAGCCCACATATTTTGTACTTTTTGAAAATCTTTATCTTGTCTTGAATCTCTTTAAATATCCTTGTCCAGAGACTCTATAATCCAAGTGACTTTCTATCAATGAAAATTTCGCGATAGCGATTGATAACATGTCTTGAAATGTTTAGGCTTGTCAAGCACTATCGAAATGTCACATGATTCCTAACATTTTGGCATTTTGATAGCCACCACGCAGCTGAAAGCATGACGGTCTGGAGCCTCAGGGCATGAGGCCCTGAGGCTCCAGACCTACAGTTTACATGTAGAATCTTGTCATTACAAACGGTGTAAATGATGACGTCAAAAATGTTACGTGGTATGTCAATATATAATACTTGAAAAATGACTTGACTTACTTGACTTAAGATCCTAAGGCCCCTAGCTGGGGCAGAGGGCTTCCACAGTAGTCTTTCATCGAGACCGGTCTTGAGCTTCGCGCTTCACCTCGCTCCACGTCATTCCGATACTCGTCGCTTCAGCCAAAACGGTGCGTCGCCAGGTTTAACGCGGACGGTCTCGCTTCCTTTTTCCTTGAGGATTCCATTCCAAGGCCTGTTTACGAATGTGATCGGAATCCCTCCGGAGCGTAAGACTAATCCAACACCATTTACGCCGCTTGATCTGGTGATCGATCGGAGTCTCGTGGCATCTCTCCAACAGCTCTACATTAGAGATGATCTCGGGCCAGTAAATTCCGAGGATGCGACGAAGACTTCGGTTGACGAAGACCTGAATTTGGCGTGAGATGTCCTTTGTTACCTTCCACGTTTCGTACCCGTACAGCAGCACGGATTTGACATTGAACCCGAAGATTTTGAGTTTAACCCTTCGGGTCGGTTTCCGTAATTGCCACACAGGTCTCAGCTATACGAAGGTAACTCGCGCTTTGGCGATCCGTGGAGTAATATCCCTACTTACTACTACTTGACAAATACAATGCCTCAATGTATTTTTTAAATTTTATTATTGATTTCTCGCTTGACCACTATCTCACCTGATGGTAAGCAATGATGTGATGATGAAGAACGCTTGCCTAGAAAAACCAATTCAGTAATGACTTAAAGGCTCCCAGGTTGTAGCTATCATGAATCATAAACCATATCTGAAATATCAATCTAACAGACGATACATTTCCTGAGACAATAATTTAGCAAGCACAACTTATGTAATCTATGTCTATCTACATAAATTTGTCAGTCTTACTTTTTTGTCTTCTTATCTATTATATGCTTCACCTCCGTCTTCGTAATCTAAAATTGATCGCCAACAAGATACCGGTTCATCCGCTCTATCGGAGAGTGTACAGGATATCGGGGACACGTAAGATCCTACATTGGCATGCCATGCGGCCAGGTAAACACCTGGGGACGGGGTCAAGGTCATTCGCGTACCTTTTCGCTTAGGGCGCAAGTAGTGAGAGGTCTACCTACTTTGTTTATTAGTGTTATTATTATGTCACTGGATTATTGAAAAGTTGGTTAAAAACACTGAAAGTCTATATAGTAAAACGTGTAGTTTTGTAAGCTCTTTTTCTCAATAAGACTCGGGTATATTTTAAACAATAGAACTTGGATGGGATTTATTGTATTTGAAATGTTCTGTTCACAATATATCGAGACTTGTCACAAACTTACAGTGTCTACAATAATTTGATTTGTCTGTTTTAAAATGCTTTATTTAAATCAAAGAAGGTACCTATAAACGGTAAAAACATAATTAATTACCTTTCAACTGAAACTGAAGTCACTAATAAATGTTATTACAAAATTACTAAGCAGGAAACCAGGGTAATTGTTTATATTCCTTTCATGGCTTTTCCAATTTTCCTTGTTTTTCAATAGCATCTACTTTGTAATAATATTCTTCACAAAAAACCTTTTTGTCCAATCACAAATGTCTTCTTAGAAAAACAAGAGGAAAATAATCAGAAGGGGGATAAAACGCATTCCCCATCCCGTAAAACAATATCTACTAAAACTAACTTTGAGAATGTAATTTCCATAGAAACAATAATCTAACACAATTGTTTGCTCAGCACTTTTGCTCGCTGTACGCTCATAACTTAAGCGCATTTACTGGGACCGTGCCTGTCTCATGAATATGTAACGATTGTACCCGGCCACGATTTTCGGCGGGGTGAAATAACGCATGTAGATTCATCCCCCTCTGATGTAGTAGGTGTGAGAGGGATGAAAGTGAAAAATAAGCCGTAAACGCTTGATATATGCGACGATGTTTGTGTTTAATTGACCTGGCTGTGTACGGTTTTGTTTGGAACTCGTGACGTTTTGAGAATTTATTCTATTTTGTTCACGTTGGTTCGGCAATTTTTTGCAGAAAATGAGAGAAGTTTTGAAAAAACACAAAATCCTACTAATATTATAAATGTGAAAATTTTTGAGTATGGATGGATGACTTTCAGTTACTCTTACACGCAATAAACTACTGAACGGATTGGTATAGGCACACATATAGCCTGGACGTAGCATACTTTTTATCCAAATCATAGTTTCTTTTGGATAATTTTGACTTTGACACGAGCGAAGCCGCAGTGTGCAGCTAGTATGTAATATTTGTATATTGACGCGTAAAAAGGTAAGGATATGAAAATCTTGCGCCGTAACATAAGTATAACCCACTTACCTTTGAACATTGAATGTCTCTTCTAAACCCAAACCCGTGAAGAATATTTGAGATCAAAACGAAAGTGGATACAGACGTACCTACTCTACCTATACGCTAGAAATTCAATGATTTTCATATATTCTTTATCCCGGAGTCCTATATTGACAGATCAAACACATTTTATACATGACCTGTAATTTGAGTACCCATTCTAGGTTCTTCAAATTCTACAGACATTTTCCGCTCATGTAAATTCTGATGACAAAAGTTCCATTTATTCTTTTTCTCTGAGATTCTATATGTGTTGACAAATCAAACACATTTTATACATGACTTGTATTTTGAGTACCCATTCCAGTCTCTTCAAATTCATCGGCCATTTTATGCTCACGTATTTTCTGATGACTAAATTTTCATATCTTTTATTCCTAGAATTGTTTATTCTTCTTCTTCGTCGTATCGATGATCCCAAAACTATATTAATTTTTAAGTTTTGGCCAAAATTCAGCCTATTCAACAGCGTTTTCATTTGCCTCACAAAGATCTTTTAGGTTTTCTTTATTGAACCTCTCAACATACACACATTCACATTTCATTCGTGAACTGTATTTTGAGTACACTACTTCAAATTTCTAATTTACGCTTACGTCATTTGTGATGATGACAGCATAAAGCTGCTGATAAAAGTATTCAACTATAAAGAAATGACATATGACGGTGACTCGGCTAAACTTCGGCAAACTACGCCCAATGATAGGGTAAGAGGTCTCAAAATGACCTCCCTTGGGACTTTAATATACACCCCACTCGAAAGGGTGTATCGTTAAACGATATTACAAAATCAAATTACATGGTTTTTCGCCCTATGACTGTCGATAGCAGGGACTTTAGATAGTCTTATTATGTAACTAGCGATCAAGGAGATTGCTTTCCAGTCGTTATTGAAACTAACTCGCTGGACAGCATTCCATTTTGGTGGTACGTGCTGAATTAATTTGATAGTTATGATGGCCTTTTTGGGTAAAGGGTGGACTTTTATGAGCGATTAAGTTAAATTGATAAAGATATTTATGTGCTGTTATGAAAGTTATCATGCTTATGGTCCAAACCTTACCTTAGTTTCTACAAGGAGCTCTTGCCATAATGGTATTATGTCGTCGATAAATTGTCATAATGTAGAATGGTTGGGGTTGCCCATGTGATATTTTGACAGATCTTGTCAATTCTATACATTTCTGGCTTTTACAAAATCGCTATTATTGATAGAATGACTGTCGTCAATTCTATACATTACTGGCTTTTCCAAATCGCTATTATTGATAGAATGACTGTCGTCAATTCTATTCATTTCTGACTTTTACAAAATCGCTATTATTGATAGAATGACTGTCGTCAATTCTATACATTTCTGACTTTTACAAAATCGCTATTATTGATAGAATGAATGTCGTCAATTCTATTCATTTCTGACTTTTACAAAATCGCTATTATTGATAGAATGAATGTCGTCAATTCTATTCATTTCTGACTTTTACAAAATCGCTATTATTGATAGAATGACTGTCGTCAATTCTATACATTTCTGACTTTTACAAAATCGCTATTAATGATAGAATGAATGTCGTCAATTCTATTCATTTCTGACTTTTACAAAATCGCTATTATTGATAGAATGAATGTCGTCAATTCTATTCATTTCTGACTTTTACAAAATCGCTATTATTGATAGAATGAATGTCGTCAATTCTATTCATTTCTGACTTTTACAAAATCGCTATTATTGATAGAATGAATGTCGTCAATTCTATTCATTTCTGACTTTTACAAAATCGCTATTATTGATAGAATGAATGTCGTCAATTCTATTCATTTCTGACTTTTACAAAATCGCTATTATTGATAGAATGAATGTCGTCAATTCTATTCATTTCTGACTTTTACAAAATCGCTATTATTGATAGAATGACTGTCGTCAATTCTATACATTTCTGACTTTTACAAAATCGCTATTATTGATAGAATGAATGTCGTCAATTCTATTCATTTCTGACTTTTACAAAATCGCTATTATTGATAGAATGACTGTCGTCAATTCTATACATTTCTGACTTTTACAAAATCGCTATTAATGATAGAATGAATGTCGTCAATTCTATTCATTTCTGACTTTTACAAAATCGCTATTATTGATAGAATGACTGTCGTCAATTCTATACATTTCTGACTTTTACAAAATCGCTATTATTGATAGAATGACTATCGTCAATTCTATACATTTCTGACTTTTACAAAATCGCTATTATTGATAGAATGACTGTCGTCAATTCTATACATTTCTGACTTTTACAAAATCGCTATTATTGATAGAATGACTGTCCACAGGCTTAGGGACATTACTGAAGGCGTGACGCAAATTGAATAGCGTCGATAGGCGATATTGTACAAGTATTATCTTAGAAAATTTCAAGTGAAAGTCGGTCGAATTGCATCGCAGTGCGTTCATGTGAACATACTTGTAATGTCGTTTATTAAAAATCACTTAACGGTATCGGAGGATATAAATTGAATCAAGTCGAACCATCAGGTAGGTCGCTTAGGAGACGATTTCTAAGTATGTTTCGTTCATTTTGGCCGTCGGCTTTGATATCAACGTTGCCGTATAGACAGTATCTTTAATGCATAAATTCTTGTTTACCTCTTGCTTTAAAGCAACACGATCTCTTGCGCCATAATAACCTTCCTAGAAACACTACCTACCAATTGTACTAAGCCCTAACACATGATAGTAGTAGTCTAGTCAATCTAGTCTTACCGGATTTAACCGACAACGACCGATGTTTGCCGATCTAAATATATCAGGCCACACATGAGTGGCGAGCAGGGATGAGTGGACAAATGGGACGAGGGCAAGGGGTGGCTTTTCATAAAGGCATCTAATACTTTCAAGGGATTCTTAATTTATGTGCTGAGCTCACAATCTATTTGATAAGAGTGACGTTTTGTTTGTCTGAGAAGGGGATGAGAGTAGTTTATTTTTATTTTTTATAATCTATAGGCTCGCGTTTGACCACTATCTCGCCTGATGTTAAGCAACTCAACATGGTTCAACTTAAAATGGCCCTAATTGGATGTATTGGATCGTTGTTCAATAAATATAAAAAAAACTAAAGTGTTTTAGTTACCCTTTTGAAATCTGATAATAAATCGTTAAATTAAAATGTAGGATGTAGTGTAGTTTTAATTAATTTATTCATTATATCAGGGTGTATTTGTATTATTATTCACGTTGTCAATATGGTGAAGCAATCGACCGCCTTATACATCATGCCCCCTCCTGCAGCAGGAGCACTGGTCAGTTAGCACGGCAAGCCAGCATTAATATAATCATACGTCGGGCTCTTGTCACCGCCGGGGTGCCAACTGTTTTAGAACCAAATAGCTTTGCACGCGACGATGGGAAGAGACCAGACGGGATGACCATAATGACTTGTAAGGTGGGTAGGCCTTTGGTGTGGGATGCAACATGTGTCGACACCCTTGCGCCATCCCATCTTCTTAGCACGGCGGGCTGTGCTGGGCCAGCTGCTGCTGGTGCAGAAAACCTTAAATGGCGCAAATACAACAACCATATTCGAAGCTGTATTTTTAAGCCGTTTGCCATGTCGGATGGCAATGCTGTCAGCGTTCTGGGCACTTTTTACGTTGACAGCGATGTGGACGAATTTTTGACGCCCAATGATCCCTGGCCTTTTTATACGCGTTCGTAGTTTTTTTTTATTTAAATGTATATATAGGTATTTTTTGTTAATTAAGTAGTTTGTACTATGTAAATTTGTATATAAGTAAAAAATATATTTAAGTTCTATCAGGCGTCACAATACACTTTTGGTAAGGGATCAATCCTGAAATTGCAAAAAAATAAAATCAGCTGCTCTCCCTAGTTTACGCAAACATTAAATTAAAATTTAAAGAGCTGCTATTTAATGACATAGTTGATGCGAAATTAAAAGCTGTTTTTTGTTGAGGTTAATGTACTTTCACGATCTGTTTGTATTGTCCGTGGATCTGTTTTAACCTTCCTTAAGTTTTCTTAGCAATAACAACTATTAGGTAGTAATCTTAATCCAAACCCATGTAAATTTTACATTAAGAAACAAAACACTGGCAGTCTTCTCAAGCTTCACCCTCTGATTACATACCCGACAAGTTGCTAATCTAAACTCGTCTACAGTATCTCGTAGGAAGAAACAAAATATACAGGGTGAAAATAAATAAATTTGCAAAAAAATTGTGTTTATTGGCACAACTTTAAATTGAAACGAAAATCACCAATAAATAATTGTTCAGCTAAAAAACTTTATTGTTTTGCTTTTGAAGTCAGTTATTTTTTTATGAAAATGTTTTTATTGCTTTCTTATTAGTTTTTGTACACTATCACTAAAAAGCGAACAATATCCTAAAGGATTGTCAAAATACTCATAATAACTCTATTTACACATTCGTGCAGTTTGTCGCTAAGGAGTTCGGTTGTATGTTCCATATCTTGAAAACTGCTGAACCGATTTTGAAGAAACTTGCATTATTCCCTAATTTGAGAGATATCTAATCCAATAAAAATAATGGTCCCAATCCTATAAGTAGTTTCGGTGAAATGCGTGGACAAACATACATACAAACAAACATACATACACTTATGAAATTTGGCACAAATGTTCATAAGCCCAATTACAGTAACATATGTGAATATTGGGCAATGCAAACAGTACGTGTCGAATTGATTATCTTCTTTTTTTTGAAGTCGGTAAAAATACTCGTGCCTTAGGTCAGCAAGCTTTCCGGAAGCAACACTTGGTTTTAATAGGTGCCTAAAGCTAATTGTTTGCTGTAACTCACGATAAACCAAAGAAAACTCATTTTATGAAGTAACTACAAGACTAATGGACGTGGTCGTAATCTCTTATTTGAATTTTTTTTTTTGCAACATTAGATATCGATACCCATCACGTATGCAAAGTTTCAAAACTGAAATTAATTTGATGCTGTATAATCAAAGACAGGATAATAATTCTGACAAGAAACTAATCCAAATAGCGTGTGCAAATGTTCATAATTACTTTCTCATAATCATAGGGGTTGAGACTGCCAATACTCGTCAATGTTGATGATATAAGTATAAATAGATTTATCCAAGGGGTGCAAGAAAGGGGGCGACACAAATAGGGTGAGGGTTTGAATGCACATGTGGTATTTCAATCTGAATTATTAATTAATAAATGAATTATTTTGAAAGTTATTTGTGCAGATGTGATCAGAATCAATCATTCGTATGACCAGTTGAGATTTTTGAGAGAGAGATTAAAGCTAAACATGGATTTAAGTCATACAGCGCATACAAATTTTCAATATTGAGCTCATGTAAAGACTGTAAGATGGAAAGCAGTGTGGAAAGTGGCTATAAAGAATCACGTGGTATTGCAATATGAACGAAACGACTTAAGCAGTTGTAGTGCCATCTCTGAACTTTGTATAGCAATCAAGTTATTTTGTGCTTCATGATGATTTCTTTCGAGTTTTCTTTTATTTATTTAATTTCTTAGAGATATCTAACGCAGTCTCTTCTATCCAAAACTATCCCTTTCCGATTACTCAAGAATTTCCTCATAGCAACCTGCCCAATACATTATCGTCTTCAAATTTCGAAGTTATAATTACATCGTCTACTGTTTGTTTTAGCCCTGCAAGCTCAATGTTAGTTAAACACCCCTTGTTATCTCACACCGGTGTAGTCTAGATAGCTCCGGTCGAAACCGGTTTCAACCGGTATTGTTCCGTAACTTGATGTTTGTTCGTGATTGTATGTTATTGTGATAAGCCCTGTAGTTTGAATTACGTATGATAATTTGGATTTCGGTCGGTGTAGTTTGGTACTGTATGTTTTGTTAATGATATTCGTATTTCGGATAACCCAGTTGGAAATTTTCGTCTGATTTTTGATGATCATTTTCGTTGTGCGATTTTAGGTCAGAATAAGAACCGGTTAGTAATAATCCCCTTCCCGTATTTTACCAAGAAAAATATAAAGGCTTTAGAATGCCTAAAAATAAACATCGAAATACTCATAATGATAAGGATTGAGGAAAAATATTTCTCTAAACAGATACTCCTACAATTTCCCCCGCAAAAGCCGAGGGATGTTGGCAATCTAATCAAATAGAAAGTAATGCACCACCGCCATTTTAAGGACTCAACAATAATCCTGTTGAACAGGAAACAACATTTTGTTTCCCAAAATTAACCCTCGAAACATTAAACTTAATTTCAAACATCCCGGCTCATTTGTAAAAAAGAAGATTACCAACTCATTCCCTCAGAGAGAAACACTGTATAATAACGCATTTGCGCGCAAACAAAGCGCAAAAAAATGTTCAACATTTGTCTAAACACATTCATTCTCTTAAACAAATTAACTCGGGGAACGAAAAAAAGGTTTTTCTTCGGGAAAAAATGTTCCAAGGTACACTAACGATGTTACTAAATGAACAAACGAATGAACAAATAGGCCGCAAATGAACGGCTAATGTTTGTTGACAGTGAATGATTTGCAACGTTCCGAAGGGCTCGAAGGAATTGACCGGATGACCGGTCGGTATTTCGAATTTCGAATTTTAATTGATTTGTTCGGTTTGTTTCTCTTCTTGACAGTTGACTGGTTTTGTAAAGAGTACCTGTTTTGTTTTATTTTTAGCTTCAATTATCTTTTGTGCCTTTTGTTTGTTGACTGAATGATATTGCTTCTACGATACGGCCGCTATTGTACACAAAGAATTTGCAATGTTGTAATGGAGCTGTTGATGGTGAGCAATAAAGTGTATCTATTTATTCTTAAACTACCACGTTAAGATCTAAAGCCAGTTTACATTATTTTTTCAAAGCAATGGTTCCTTTCTTCAATCCCAGATTTACAATAATTATGCAGAATGGAGAAAAAATATACGCTACAATTACTACGTCAAGCTTATACAGTGCTTATACACGTGACGCTTTAATGCTATATATTATTGTGTTATTTTAGCGTATTATGTTAGTTACGTGCAAATGTTACTTGTTTTATAGTCATGCATGTCAGTGAATATTAGTTCTTTCAAACGATAATTATCAGAAACTTCTTGGTACAGTAAAGTCTAAAACAAAAGCTCATTGTTGGTGGTAGATACATGCTCAATCTCTTGGATCACCAGTTTCTCCCGCCGATAGTGTATGATTCAGTGCCCATAGATTACTCCAAAACCGCAAAAAATCTAGGCGTTTATATGGAATCTAACCTCTCTTGGGAGGTCCACATTGCAAATGTGAGTAAGAGGGTCTTTTACTCCTTTCAGTCCCTTAAATGTCTCCAAAAATTCTTACCATTTCACACTAAGGTTACTCTTGCGCAATCCCTTCTTCTACCGCTCATAGACTATGCGGATGTCTGTTTTCTAGATGCAACGGAGGTACTCCTTAATAAACTCGAGCGTCTGCAGAACTTGTGCATCCGCTTTATTTTTGGCCTCCGCAAATACGACCATGTGTCGGAGTTTCGGAGCCAATTGAAGTGGCTGCCGATTCGGCGTCGTCGAGATACCCATATCCCTTCTCTCTCTATACTATCCTGCACAACCCCAATTCTCCTCAATACCTTCGTGAACGCTTTGAATACCTCGTGCCGAGAGATAAAATCTGTCGCACTGCCACTTCTCTTCTCCTTCGTCCTCCGCGACACACTTCCAGCTGTTATGATGGCTCTTTTTCTGTTACAGCAGTGCGTCTCTGGAACTCTCTTCCACACTCCATACACGACAGCCCTTCTCTGGAGGTCTTCAAGAGGAAGATTAAAGATCATTTCCTTGCACATTGACATAATATTAGTATGTATATATATATATATTATATTATATATGTATATATATATTATATATAAATACATATATAATATATATATAAATACATATATAATATATATATAATATAATATAAATAATAATAATATATTATATATATATATAATATATATATTAGTAAGTATATTTATGTTTTAATTTAGTTTTTTGATATTGTACACTGGATGCCTGCCCTCTATAATTGTCAACTTTTTCTGTCACTCTAGGGTTTGCTGTAAGAGAACTCAGCATTGAGTTAAGCTCGCCTTTGTACATGTACTTTACTATCACACTGTATGTAATGTTGTTTTTGGTGTACAATAAAGAATTAAGAATTAAGAACAATATTTAATTATTTTATATTAGAATATATTGCTTTTAGTAATATGTCATTGCGTAACATTAATTAGTTGTTAGTTTAATCAGAACTTGATGAAGCATTAGTTCAGCTCTAAAATAACATTAGTAGGATAATGCAACGCAATAAAAATGATATTTCCGCCATCACATTTCAAGCAATATAAAAAACAATCCTAATAAAAGCTCTAATCTACTCACTAGAACCTAAAACTAACACACGTAGGACCAAAAATAAAAGAAGACACCGAAAAACAAACAAACATTTTCTAAATTCAAATTCGGATGGTAAAGTTCGTCCAGGTCTCGCAGCCAAGTCTAGTATTATTAGAATACTACCCTCCAAAACTGTAGCACTTACTTTTTACTGCAAGACTCTGGCTGCTAAACTTTTAAATTATACAGAGAGAATTGAAAATTTTTCTCAAAAAACTTTGTTTGCGATATGAAAATGTTGAATTTTATTTGTTTGTGGATATTGGAATGGTTATATTCAAACTGCCTGTTTATACGGATTTAGATAAAAGTATCGTCGATTGGGTTATAAGAGCTTGGCTTAAAAGCTTTTTTGCATTGTATTAATTTTCTACTCTTTTTCTTTCATTTTCTTTTTTGGTATTTACTTCATGTTTTCGTCAAAAAAATTTTTGTTATAATATTTACTGTACCTCTATTGATAATTGTCTCACTTTTGTAATTTTAAAAGCCATTTATTATTTAATTAGTTGCACCTCTTTTACTTACATTAATGAGATTTCAAGTCATGAATATTTTCACATAAATTTTTCAATATATCAACATAACAGCTTCAGGTAAAAATATATAAATTCCAACACATAACTCACCACAAACAAGTACCTTTCAACTTAAAATAACTAATATATGGTGCAAATATTACTAGTGAAATACGTGTAAAATTACAGCCCAACGCGTACAACGTGCAATCTTTATGGCGTGTGACACGAACACCGTTGTCAGGCTAAAAGCAAGTGACTTGTCGTATTACCAGCTGACGTTCGTTATTATAAATAATTCAATAGCCCCAACACTACTGGAACTCGTAAAATTCTCGCTTCACTACTTCTAGGTTTTAGGTAATATTGAGCGATAAATAAGTTAGTGGATAGTCCTTTCGTAGGAGTGGAAAGGTTTTTGGCTACAGTGGTAGTGGTAGGAGGTAGTTTTTATATAGATGAATTAGCATGCTACTTTAACTTCATATCACTGATATCGGCAATATCAATATTCAATGATATAATCGCAAATCTTGTCGTGCTTCGCCATTTATTGGGAATAACGATAATGCAGTGGACAAAAAAATTGGTCAGTCAAGCAAAATTATAGTAGGGGTCTGACTATTTATACTATCACGGCTGTAAATTTAAACATCGCTACTCGTGGAAGCTAACTGGACTTAGCATGATCCTATAGCCAATGGCAATGAAAGGTATTATTATATTAAAAAAAACATTTGCTGTAAACAAAGTACCTAAGAGAAAATATAAAGTGTAAAATGCAATAAACCCCTAAAAAGAAGAAGAAAATGAAGTTGACTATCCATATTTTTTAAGTGAAACTGATAGTGTTTCCAATGTATCAAAAAGAAGGGTACCGTATTATTTCGTAGTTATCGTCAAAGTTTATTTACTGAAAATGTGCGAACAAAGCGTTGACACTAACGAAATTGAAACCTTTCAGAGTTATGTTCTCGCCAGATCCATTGAATAAACTGGGACAATATAAAAGAGAAAATAATATTTACTGCTTATTTTTCCTACACGGGTCTTCTCCCACCTGATAGGAGGGTTAGAAATCTTTTGATATTTTTGTTGCTAAGGAGTGAATGATTGTCTTGAAGCAAATAGATTGCCAGTCACATTGCAAGTATTTATAATATGCTTTTTCCTGCAGCTTTACTCGCAGGACCTATCTCAAAGGAACCGTAGTATGTTTTTTCTGTATGTCTGTACGTGATTACTTATTTTTATTTTTTTTTATTTATCGATAGGCTCGCGTTTGACCACTATCTCGCCTGATGGTAAGCGATGATGTGGTCGACGGTGAAGCACGCTTGCCTAGAAGTAACCTATTCACTCTTGACTTGAAGACCCCAAGGTTGTAGCTATCAGGAAACAAAGACTCCGGCAGGGAATTCCACTCCTTAGCTGTGCGTACAATGAAAGTATTCGCAAAACGCTTTGCACGTATGGGTGGGATGTCCACCATGTACCGGTGGCGCATTGCCGTGCGTCTTGTTGTCCGGTGATGGAAAGGGCTAGGCGGAATCAAATTGTGCAGTTCCATCGCACACTCCCCGAAATGTAACCGATAAAAAACCGACAGACTGGCCACTTGGCGTCGATGTTCAAGGCTCTGGAGCTTTGAGGCGACCAGTGCATCGTGGCCGATAAGCCTCTTGGCCCGTTTGTCAATCGACTCAAGTGCATCAAGTTGATATTTGGCAGATCCGTCCCAAAGGTGAGAGCAGTACTCCATGCATGACCGAACTTGCTCTTTATACAAATTGAGCAGCTGTTCAGGCGTGAAGTACCGTCTCACCTTTGCAAGGATCCCCAACTTTTTTGCAGCCAACTGAGCCTTTGCCTCAATGAATGGACCAAAATTGAGGGTCGATGTTAAAGTAACACCCAGAAGGTCGAGATGGTCCGTTATCGGCACGGTTACACCACGGAAAGATGGAGCCGGGTGGAATAGGCTCTTTTTTGCGGAAAAAAGACACGCCTGGGTCTTAGCTGCATTGAAATTGACTAGATTGGCATCGCCCCATTCGGAGACTGCCTCCAAAGACAGATTCAAGCGCTCAACCATGGCCTCCCGGAGAGACCGGATCTCAGTCCCAGTAGCCCGTGCGCCGGACACGTATCTCTCAGCAACCGTGCTGTCGTCTGCGTACCCAAAGGTTCCGGGTTTTAGCAGGTCATTAATGTGCAGCAAAAACAGTGTAGCCGAGAGCACCGACCCCTGAGGGACTCCGGCGTTAATACCTAGCTGACCGGACGAGCAGTCATCGATAACCACTCGGATGGACCTCTCCCTCAGGAAGTCAGCAATCCAGTCACACAGACCACTAGGCAGACCGAAGGAAGGAAGCTTACCAATAAGGCTCTCATGCCAGACCCTGTCGAAAGCCTTCGAGATGTCAAGGGAGACAGCAAGCGCTTCCCCGTGCCTCTCGATGGCCTCACTCCAGACGTGAATGGCATACGCTAGAAGATCCCCAGTTGACCGATTTCGGCGGAAGCCGTATTGGCGGTCACTGAGGATGTCATTGTCTTCTAGGTATGCCAGGAGCTTATTGTTCAGCACACGTTCCATACTCTTACAGAGGATGGACGTTACCGAGATGGGTCTGTAGTTTGCCGGGTCAGCCCGACTACCCTTTTTGGGGACTGGCTGAACGTTAGCTTGCTTCCAAGCCTTCGGCACCTTTCCAGTCACTAACGAAAGGCGATATAGGCGTGTCAGGATCGGAGACAATTCAGGCGCACACGTTTTCAGTACAATTGCCGGTATCCCGTCGGGGCCACTAGCTTTGTTCACGTCAAGGTTACGCAACACCCTACAGACCTCCCTCTGATGGATGCGAATATCCGACATACTCGTCCCACATCCAACAGGAGACGGAGGGGGCCGCGCGCCATCAGAGTACTACTACGCCAATTATGAACCGATTTTGAAACCTCTTAACAGTTTACACAAGATACAGCAAGCATAGTAATACTTTCTAATGTAAACTAAAACATAAGCATTAGGTAGAGACACACTACACATTAGTCACATTTTGTGAAAGAAGCCAGTGTTGTAAATAACATTCCGCTAAACAATTAAAAAGAGAACTTTACTACCTCAGAAAACGCAATAGTGAGCCTAAAACACACATTTCTATGCTGATGTAAGACAGAAACAAAAACGTAAACTAAGCCAGTTTCTTATCGCCCCGTATATGTTGCAAGGCCTGACTAAAGGGAACGATTTATTAGGGTACTCGTAACGAAAGACCTAGCCTACCTGATTTACTAAAAAAACACACCGAAGAAAATATTCACTGAGTCGGATTTGAAAAGATTTTTGCTAGTTTTGAAGGAACTACTTAAGAACTCTCCTAATTGATGTTGTGGACTTCTGTTTGAAACACAAATTGTAAAGTACTTCAAATGTTATACATCGTTCAAAACAACTCAACGAATTTGCTCAAAATTTCCTTAATTCCTATTTAAAGTGGGCGTTTAAGGATTCCAAACTGGTAATACCCATTTAACGTCTATAATAAAATTGGCCTCGAGCAAATTTCAAATTATTCCCTACAAGTTATCTCACTCCTCAACGAGCGGTATCGCTGTGAACTCAGAATCCAAGTCCATCAATGTTTAAGATCTTACTTCGTGAACTCGAAACTACTGGAATGTTGAGGATAACAAATTGTGGGAGTAACTTCTGAAGCTCTTGAGCGCTGTTGTGTACAACTATTTCAGAATCTTGATCTTAAATTGATCGCTACTATGTTTTTCTTAGAGTTGGCTACTAGATTTATATACTACTATCTTCCAGCCGTGGTTCCGTTTGCATGAAACTTGAAACTATCGCAAAGGAATTTTATCCACCTCGATAAAAAGCATCCTTTGTGTTAATGCAACTTATACACTATCTGTATGCAGAATCTTACTCAACAATAACAATGTGTTATGAAATACAGTGCAATTTAACTCAAAGTATGCATGCTAACTGCCTGTTATTAAAATTGTAATTTTACGAATGAAAACATTTTAGTGTAATTTCAGCAAAGCTTTTGCGAGTATGATTTTGGCCAAATCGAGATGAGATTTCATGGTAGAGCAGAGACAGAGCTACCAACTTCATAATTCCAACTTTAGTAAGACGCTACGAAGTTAATTTAACTAGTTTTTAATTATAAATTTTTAGTTTTAAGCTCCACAAAGCGGGAAATTTTAACGCTTTCTTGTTTTACGCTTTATTAGCTAAATTAAGGTTCTGAGGTTTTACAGGGATTATCTTTTACGTTATTATGACTTCATTAAACAAAAGTTTGTCGAATCCTTTCTCTTCCTTATTTGTTCTTTTCATTATTAGCTTTAAATAATGAAAAGAATTTTATTAAGGTTTCCTCGTAATATTAATCGAAAACTTTATTCAAGCAATTTATAATTTAATAATAGTGCAACGTGCATTCGCAGTCATAAACCTGGTTCTAAGATTTGGTATTATTATAAATTTAAACGCTGTCATAAAAGTGAACTATGCCGAACTATTCGGGGAATTTAAGCTTAATACACATTAAGTAGTAAATATGGCTCAATATATTATTTTAACGAACACCAATATTGGCTGGTTATAGCCTCGGGCTTTTACCAAATTAAAATATTAATAACGTATTATATTATCCGCGCGAGCAATAAGGCTATATGCCTATTTATGAAAATAGTTAGTTCCTGGCTTTGTTGGATTACTTGCTATTGTAATGAGATTGCTACTAAAGATAATGTCAAAGCGTTTATGATTAATAACAATTTGTGTATTTCGATGATATGATACTATCTTCATTGATGTAAATTTTATTGTAATAATTATTATATTATATTTTATATTATTTATTCACATATTTAGAAATATTACTTACACGTTTATTTCAATTATTCAATAAATCAATTCTACTTTTCAAACATGTTACGTCAACAAAATGAATTATTTTTCACAACCTCAACTATACTTTACGATTTAATTTCTGCATCGCAGTGGAGGTTCTACTCATAATATAACTGTAGGAAGAAAATAAGGAGTTACGTTACAGCTATAGCGATCAGGTAGGTGTGCTGTGGCACTCGACTCTCCCGAGGCGGTCCTCTAGCAAACAATACCGTCTACACACTGCGAGCGCGAAATTGCAGCAAAGTGCTTCGGTTTAAACGAGGAGAGAGTGCTTTTTCAAATAATTACAGTCTTTTAATGGTAAATGTGGTTTTTATTGTAATTTTTCTTGCAAAACCTGTTTACTTTTACATTCGTTTTTCAATGTTAAAGATTACTAGGAAGATTTGTCGTGGCTACTGGTTTTTTTTAGTTTAAAATTTGATTATGATTTGACATTGCGCTGGTAATTGATTTTATTTGTAATTTGGGGTTAAAGTTATCTAAATATATGATTTTATTATTATTAATGTCAATAAAATTAGTAAAAAGTCAAGTAGAATTAGAGTAGGTCCAAGAAATTGAGTGTTAGTAATTTGCCCTTATTTTTCTCCAAACTCTAGTTATATGATTCAAATTAGCTAATACAAATTTCTAGTAAAATAATGTACAGTCTTTTTTAAATAATTATAATTATTTTCTCAACCAATATCAACTGATATAGTTTTAATGAGGCGGGTAGGCTAGGTAAATACATTACCAATCACGTAATATTTACCAAAACAATCCAGCAAAATTAATCAGTGGTTCGATAATTTGGATTTATTAATTAAGTAAACAAAGCCACATGAAGTTTGAATAATTATGAATTCTGTTAACGACCACAACATATTGGTAGAAAAGAGCATATATTATGATAATAACCTGAACGAACAAAGTTTCGTGTACTTTCTAGTTAGTTATGAAGCTATTATAAAAGTTTTATATGAAGTAGATAATCATTATAATTATAAACTGCTTGTAATGTGAGGTTCTTAGTAAGTCTTAAGGTAATATACATTGAATAATTTATAAAAGGATATGGTTCGGCAAAAAAAAATCTGTCACATTTCTTTTTCTTAATAAGGGAACATATATATATTTTTTTAAGTCTCTTTCAATCAATACAAAGGGTTTTTGTCTGGTAGATATCGCTAGTAGCGATAAGATTGTAGTTATATCCATAGAATTAGCAATATTGTATAGAAGTTGCGTAACATTTTGGTGAACTATAAAGAACATTGGAACAATCTGTTCTATCTTCAGTAACAAAGTTATAATTTTTTAAGATACCGCTTTGTAGTAACAACATAATCGCTCTCTCTTCTCACGTTGGACCCTGCCAGGGTAAGATCGCTAGATTGTTCGATGGAATGTACATAAAATTATGTAGCTACCTACCTCCCCGCTCCAAGCGGATAAGGTGGGATTAAGTTTCAACTGTTTGTTTTACTTTCTTCTTTAATATCGTGAGCTCTACACCCGATATCATAATCTTTTAATGCACGCTTGAAAAATCGCTTTCCTTCTCAAAAGAAAACAACGTAGATTGAATTTTTCATAATGTTTGCTTAAGTTTTATTTACGGAATAGAGTTTTATAACATCGGAATGTTTATTGTGGTTTGTAAAAATAGTGAAAGATAGAATCCGAATCAACAGTATTACGATATAAATCTGTATGCTTTCCACAAATTATTTTAAGCATCTAAATTATTAACTTTTCTTTATCACTTTTTTATATCATTTTTTTTGGAGAAATAGGTTACTTCTAGGCAAGCGTGTTACACCGTATACGTAGACCACATCATCGCTTACCATCAGGTGAGATAGTGGTCAAGCACGAGCCTATCTAAAATAAAATAAAAAAAGAAATAGTGCTTTTCTAAACACAAATAATTTATTTTGTAGTTTAAGGATTTTGCCTTAATTATTGTTTTAGAAAAATGTATTATTTTCATTCAATATTTTCTTTATTTTTTATTGTATGACTTTTGTACATTATTTTAATTGTTATACTTTTCGAAAGTTTAACAAGTACCCCTAATTAAATTCAGTCTTTACAAAGTTAAGTCTCTTGACGGCCAATAAACAGATTTTCTATTTACTAAGATAATTGTGTCGTATTTACTTTGTATAATGGGTTTTTTTGTAGAGTTGTTTTAACTTGAGAAAGTTCAATAGCCAAAAACATCGTATAAACTGTGGTGCAAATTAATAAAATATTTTTGCTGTATTTGTACGGAGGAGCTCGTGGCTAAATAATAACAGCCGCACGGGTCGATCATCAAGGTTAAGCAACGCTTGACGAGGTCGGTCCGTGGATGGGTGACCATTTTCAACATACCGAGTTTCCTCCGTGCCCCGAAAAGCACGTTAAACCGTTGGTCCCGGCTATTATTTGAAGATCTTTGACAGTCGTTATGGGTAGTCAGACGCTTGAGATCTGACACCAGTCTTGCCAAGGGGTACCGTGTTACCCAGTTACTGGGTTGTGGAGGTCAGATAGGCAGTCGCTCCATGTAATACACTGGTAATTAGCTGAATCCGGTAAGACTGGAAGCCGACCACAATATAGTTGGGAAAAGGCTAGGCAGATGATGATGATTAATCTTGGAAAAAAAAGTTTGTTTCAAAAGCTTTTATTTCTTTTGAACCTTTTTTCTTACTATAAGTCTCTTTTATGTTTTTAATTATGAAACTAAGGGCTCTTTCAATTTATACGTTTGGTGTCGGACTGCTTCGGTGCCGTAGCGCTGCGTTTGTCGTACTGCGCACGATCGGTTGATTTTTTCCATACAATTTTTACACCAAGAGTGTGATGCGGTACCAGTGCCGCGCACGCACTTCAGCAGAACGACTAAATGTTTGCATAAATTGTACGGAATAAATCAACCGGTCCTGCGTAGCACGATACCCGCAGCGCAGCGCTGCGGCGCCGCAGCAGTCCGACACCAAACGTCTAATTGAAAGAGCCCTAAAACCACTTAGGAAATATTTCTAAATCTTCTGTTTTTTGCCTAATTTGACGAATTCAAATGAAAAAAGGTAAATGTGAAGAATTAAATAAAAAAGAATAAATAAATAATAAAAAACAATAATAATTAAAAATGTTTATAAATCTCAACAAATAAGATTCACTTAGTATTAACTTACTGTACTTTAAAACTAGAGCAAGTTATCATTATTATCATCAAAGTATGTTTAAAGTATTATTCCAATTCTGAACATAGAACTGAATTTTTGATAATTCTGCATATTATCATCTGCCTAGCCTTTTTCCCAACTATATTGGGGTCGGCTTCCAGCTTGATAATTCTGTATATATTAAATTAAATTCATTTATCATCGAGACTATAATTCCAAAACCTATTCAATTAGACACAGAGTATCCAACGGTCCTAGATTAGGTTGCCGGCACAATGGTATACTAATTACCACTTAATATGTACCTACATGTTCATATGTATGTAGGTGTATTCATGTGAATGGTCATTTAAGTATCGTTCAGTGTAATTGCACAGGCACACTGTATCGGAACACGATTCTGTTTACATTGAAAAGCTACTGGAATAAAGGCTTAAATTTTCTCGTGATTTAATAACAGGTCTGAGTATCTTTGGGTGAATGTAATACATAGAATCAGCGAAGTTTATCGTAATGCAGTTTGACACACTATGGCTGGTATTCTAGATGCTCATGTTCATGCTCAACTCAACTCAAATTGGAAATAGATGGTTGTGGTTGGTTGGCTTGTTTTTTTTACATTAACGTGCTCAAGTCCAAGACCCTAGACGCTCCACTTTTAACGCAAAAGCAATGGCATTAAGTAGTGTTAGCATGTACTTGGAACGTACTCGTACTTGCTAACTTAAACTTTTATTTTCATCCTATTCCTTTTTTTTTGTTTACGGGGGGGGGCGACCTTCAAAAAGCGCATGGACATTTGGGGAAAAGGGATTGTGGGATTTTTACCTCACTCAAACCACCCCGGTGATCACCATCAGCACCTAGAAGAGGCCCCGTAACGTCTCAAAAGGCTAACCCTTCATTCCACATTATACTTACCACGTAATTTGTTTAGAAAGTATTCAGTAACGTCTGGGGCGTCTGGACTCTTGCTCTATTGAGTAAACATATGTCAAGGTGAAGAATCATATGCCAAACTCGAGAATTGTGATTGGTTGGTATTTGATTGTCTATACTCGATTCAAACTCAAAATTGAACAGACCTTCTGTTCAATTTTGAGTTTGAATCGAGTATAAGCACCTGGAATACGAAACATAAGCCCATTTTCGTGATACAGCACAACACAAATTAATTTGTTCTTTTTAGGGTCCCGTACCCAAAGGGTAAAAACGGGACTCGTTTACTAAGACTCCACTGTCCGTCTGTCTGTCTGTCTCTCTGTCTGTCACAAGGTTATCTCATGAACCGTGAAAGCAAGACAGTTGAAATGTTTACATAAGATGTATTTCTGTTGTCAGTATAACAACAAACACTAAAAACAGAATAAAATATTCTTTATGTGGGGCTCCCATACAACAAACGTGATTTTTTTTACTGTTTTTTGCGATAATGGTATGGAACCCTTCGTGCGCGAGTCCGAATCGCACTTTACCGGTTTTATTTTTAAGACAATCGCAAATATTTCTCCAAAAATTTCTTTAATTATAAAATTATGATAGAGTTAAAGAGTCTTTCTGAAAACAGTGTGTGTACGATAACATTTGTTTGCAATTATAAATGCAATTTTATTTTTTTATTTCGTACAGATGCCCATAGAACTACCATCTTATTGAAGTCAGTTAATGATGGTTATCCTACCCACTGATCAAAAAAAATCGTACTAGCAAATTGTTAATAGTCTTACAGATGAAACAGCTACCGTCTTCCCTTAGCAAAATTGGATTGTGACGAATTTCAAGGGCCAATAGAGGAAATTAAATAATCAAAATAACACCTCTTATCCTCTCGGATATTACTTATTACCGCTATACCGCTTTACAGCGATGCCCGCTTTATAGCATTTTCTCATGGTACGGTTGAATGTTTATTTGTACTTAAAGCAGCTTTAACCGCTTTCATAAAAGTGATATTCAGCATATTGCAGATTGTTTGCATAAAACGGAACGGTTTAGTAACAACCGTTGAAAATTATTATTTTTGAATGAAAAAGAAATACTTTAAGAAAATAATCTACTTCTTTTCTTTATTTCTGAAGAAGCAGAACATATTGAAAAGAAGAAGATTTTTTTTGTAGCCATTTAAGAAACTGTAATGAAATGAGCAATTAAAATTTCACAAAGCTATTTTAATGGTATGAGATCGTGCAACTCTCATTGTGTGTTTGAAATAAGTGCCTAGGTTTATTTTCTATAGAACGAACAATACTTTAAGCTTTTTTAGCTGCCAGTATTTCTAATAAGTATAATGAGTTACCAATCAGAATACAGTCATTTTGCTTGCTTAGACTTTATTTGCTGCTGATGCCAGCCGATAACGGAAATGAGATGATCCCAAATGACGGCGCGCCGTCGGATATCACTCATTGCCGTGCCGTTTGGTGAGAACGGGCACTAACACGACTGCGCTCGGGATTGGTTTAGTGCGTCAACTCATCTGCCGAAATTATGCTACGGAAAGTAGTGCTTAGGTCTGAAATACGTTTTGATTTACCTATAATACGTTAGGTAAGGTTAAAAAAGGTTTTATCTCGCTAACCAAAATTCTTATACGTCTTTTTTTTTATATACGCTATAGGCTCGCGCTTGACCACTATCTCACCTGATGGTAAGCGATGGTGAGGGGCTAACCAATCATGAACAGGGGTCAAAACTTCCAGGTCATTTGGGTCTGAGGAGATCAGACAGAGAGGTCGCCCAATGTGGGCAGACTGGGCATCAAATTTCCAATTAATTCCCATTTGGGACATTGAAAATCTTAAATTCTGTTTATCCTTAGTTAGATAATTACAAATTTCACTTAACACTTAAATATCTACCAGTGCCCTTTAGTACCGTTATCAGAACGGATCAAAGATGGTAGTCCTTGGCGGGAAACAAATCTACCTAGCGCTGCAACGAACGCATCTGTGCTGAGGGCATTTACAAGTTCCAAGTGAACCGCCTTTGATTGTATATAATACAATATTTCACTAGGATAGCTTATGGGTTCTCGATATTTACACATTTGAGGATAACCAATAAGTGCACACCCAAATTTATAATTACAGATCGAAAACTACGCTATCGTCAAAAGTCATAGGTTATATATTAACTCGAAAAAAATGCACTTTTATTTTGAAATAGCCCACGGGTATACCCGCGAGAATAAGCTAGTATGGCATAATTTTCATCTACAGCATAAATAAGCACGCGTTTCCGTCGTGTGAATTTGTATAGTTCTAAAGCTTATAACGCAGCATTATTTTCCATTATACCATACAAAACATTAAATAAGTTTATATTATTGAGATTAAGGTTAATACCGGCTTATACCTTCTAGGTAAGCACTTCGTTTTTATTGTGAAGTGGTTGACACGCACGAATCCATAATAATGATTATGTATAAATATATCAACTGGTTTGAGTGCGGATAAAAGAATTTTCGAGAACGTTACATCCCCTTTTATTAAGCTCACTCTCTTACGTCATCATTGGCAGCCTTGTTTCCACTATTGCATATAAAGGCCTCTGGTCCAATATCCCTGTCCTCTTTTTCGTCATCCTTCTGCTCTAATCAAATTTATTTGGGGTAGGTTTATTTTGTATTTCCTTTAATACATTATTTCTCACCACAATTTATAAATAATAAAAGCTTGGTTGATAATCCATTAATTTTATAAAGACAATTGAATTCAAAGTTTTATGAGCAATTTATAGCTGTTGGGTTAAAAATATAATACTAATGTTATTTGATAAGAAACAATATCCCACCGAATAGGTTTCTAGATAAACATCTGGATTACGTACGTTGCCGTTCCGTTTCGTGTAATTGGACACTAACACAAATGGTATCAGTACTTGTGATTACTATCATGTGCTATTTGGCTAATTTGATGACTATGTTTCAATTTGGCATAAATATATAATGCCCTGTCATAAGTACCTTCATGATAAATAATTTATTGGTTAATAACAGTTTTTGGTAAATGATTTTATTCTACCACTGCTCTCAAAACGGTGAAGGAAAACATCGTGAGGAAACCGACATGTCCTAGAACCAAAAATTCGAAGACATGTGACATCCACCAACCTGCACTGGGCCCGCGTGGTGGATAATGGCCAATTCCCTCTCACAGAGACCTGGACCAGGAGGCCTGTGTCCCAGCAGTGGGAACATTAATAGGCTGATGATTTGTGATGTGATTTTATTCTTATAATATGCATAGTTTTTTTTCAATATATTTATTATTTTTATTTGCTATCCAAACACATTTTGAACCTTCTTCTATAGGCCACACACTATTTGAAAGCAAAGTATTTTTTTATAAATCAATTATAAGCTACACAGTAGTAAGTGACACATTTATTAGTCTGTGATACTCTAATATAACACTTTTTACCTACAAACCAAAAGCTAACTTCCAAAAACACAATCATGTAAGAAAACAAAGCACCTTAA